>CAMAPF010000128.1:1795000-3065000 GCA_945859915.1 Cuscuta epithymum
GGGGGTTGAACTGAGACATCGGTACACCGTATGCGTCATATACCATTTGTTGGTCCCACCTCATTTCAGCACGGTCTCCCCACGCACTCATCTCTGGAGGGACGTAACGAGACGAACCTACCGTTTGTGGTATAACAGATGGATCCAAAGGTTCACCGTGAGAAGTCCAATTATAATAATTGGGAACAAAACCGACCGCGTACAAATCATACCCAACTTCGTGTGGGTCTTTAAATTTGAGATTTTTACACTTTGAACATGGACATCTTATTTTATCACCACTCATATAAGCCGGATGTTCAAGTGCAAATTCAATAAATTCCCCGACTCCCTCGAGAAAATTTGATTGCATTCCGTACAATACCGCATCTTTATCATACATCCAACTTCTATTTTGTTTATACATTATGCCTGAATATTATAATAAAAAAGTATACACGTTCAAAACGAAGGTTATTAATGTAACAATAATACTAAGTAATTTTAAGTAATTTATTTCACTAAATAATCAACTAACTAATTTTCACTAAATTAAATGAAATGCACACAATTCATAACAATAATGCACAAAATATAAGTAATTACCTAATACTTAAATTTAACTAATATTACAAAAAATTTAAGTAATTTAACACTACATTTAAATTAAACATACGTTTAACTAAATTTAACTAATTCATTTAATTAAATTTAACTAAATTTAACTAGCTAGTTCATTCCGTCCCCTTTTAATGCATCACTACGTTTAAACCTACGTTTAGCTAACTAATTTAACATAATTAACACATCACTAGCTACGTTTAAACCTACGTTTAGCTAACGAATTTTAATTAAATTATTTTTGTAAACCTACATTTAAACCTACACTAAATTATTACGTTAATGACATTTAATCTTATTAGTACTACACAATAATTAACAATTCACTAAATTAAATAATATGACCAAATTAACCCAATAATTTGAACATGTATATAAAGTCATTTGAATTAATAAATAATACACAATTACAATAACAATTCACAATACACTTAATTAACACATTACTAACGTACGTTTAACTAACTAATTTCACTTAACATAAACATCATTACGATTAAAACTACGTTTAGCTAACTAATTTTAATTAAATTATTTTATAACATTACTACGCTTACAGTTGAATATGTTGTTAATTAATTAACAACCTCACTAATTTAATCGTTTTAATAATTTAAATTGAACCAACTAATTCTAAATAAAAATAATAATTCAAATAACATACCTTAACTGCATAAACGGGGAAAATGATAGAAGATAGACTACATCCTTCGATCTTTCAAACAGATACTGTATATACTGGGAATGAATTGGTGTGGTTCTATTGAATGAGCTGCTCCTGCATATATAAAAAATTTAGTCACGGACTTAGTCACGGATATGTCCGTCACTAAGCAAAACCGTGTCCATTACGCGTCCAACCCGTGTTAATGACGTGTAAATGACGTGTTAATCAAAGTAGTCACGGAAATAGTCACGGATATGGCCGTGACTAAAGTTATCCGTACATAATACCGTTGCGAATTAAGTTATGGGAGATGAAAAATTAAATTTTAATCATAGTCACGGCTGTAGTCACGGATTTGGCCGTGACTAAGTCGCCGGAGTAAAACAGGCCAGGCCGGAGAATCAAACGGGCCAATCGGAGGATGTTAGTCACGGACCACGACCGTGACTAAGTGTAGTCACGGCCGTAGTCACGGTCAAAGCCGTGACTAATTTTTTTTTTTAAATTTCCGTGACTAGTCCGTGACTAGTTCGTGACTAGACTAGTCACGGACCAAATCCGTGACTACCGTCCGTGACTAAACGCGTGTTTTTTTGTAGTGGTGTTGAGGGAATCATGGTAATGAATTAGATTCATTAATAATTCTGAGGTACACAAATTCACACAATCAATAATTTAACCGATGAAGTGAGTTAATGAAATAAAATCTCCGATTTTTTTTGCTGAAGTTATGCTTCAATTGATTTCTTTTCCATTCTTGTGTTTTCAGTAGATTTTTTCTATTCTGAATGCCTCATATCTTGCTTTTTTTACAGCCTCATATTTTGCGCCATATTATGAATTTGAAAACGATTTTTTGAGAATAATGTGCTGTTATTTCATTAGTCACTAGTAATAATACAATAAAATAGTGACATTTCCATAAATTAACGCCGCCGCCAGCAATCGTTACTACATCCATATATGTTACATGCATTTTCATTTTATTTTGTGTGGCAACATATTTTCAAATTATCTATACTTGTCTAGCTGTATTTAGGATTCTGGACAGTATAGTCTCACAATGATTAATGATAGTTTTTTGGACGACCATGTTTGTATGGAGTTGTATAAATCCGGATAACATATACTACACTCATATAGAAATGCAATTGTTTTTTTTTTCTACTCATATTTTTGAAAATTTTAATTATTTGAAGAGCATAAAATATACTCAATCCTAATTTTAACTTTGCTGCACTTTCTCTTTGGAGCTGCGCATTGGTAGCCCTCATTAGGGTTTGTAGTTTGGTGCCGACTAATTGTTCGGCGAGTTTCTTTCGCCGGTGTTTCACTGATTGCTTCGATGTCGACAACGCTGGAGTGGATCGGTTTATTTTCGTTTGGATGATGGGAGGTCGACGACGGTGAGGGGGGCTGCTTTGGGGTGTCCATAGTTGCCGCAGTTCCAAAATTTCCTGGGGGCTTGGTGTACGGAATATATTGTATTTAGATTTTGATGATGCTAGACTTTTTAGGCTTTTAGAACTCTGGTCAAACAAGTTCCAGAAGGGATCTTTTATCAATCAAGGGAAGTACACAAGGGATCTTATCAAGAAGTTTGGACTACATGGGAAGTCTTCTGTTAAGATTCCTATGAATGTCTCTCAAGGAATAGAACCAGATGATGAAGGAAAAGAAACCAATCAAAGCCCAAGGAGAGCCATCTATGTGCTGCAAAGAAAATCATCAGTTATATATCAAAGGAAATCCTAATGCAGGCCTATGGTATCCCAAGGGAGGTAACTTTGAACTAATTGGTTACTCTGACTCAGATTTTGCAGGTTGCAGGATGGATAGAAAGAGCACCTCTGGTCACTGCCAATTGCTAGGTGGGAGAATTGTCTCCTGGTTTAGCAAGAAGCAGAACTCAATCTCAACATGCAGTGGAGGATAAAAATGAGTGCCCCGGCTTCATACCAGTATTTGATAATTAAGATACTAAAATGTTATGGTTATATAAATAAAAAATTAATACAAAATATTTATATTTTAGTTGAATTAAAATAAAACATATAGAATTATCAAAAAACAAAAAAATAATTAGGAATTGAAAACAAAAGGTAACCAAAAAAGTTAAAATTCCAAAAAGTAGCCAATGTGTAGGCAACTAAGGATGTTTTCTTTTGGACTGTTTTCAGTCCCAGACAAGACCAGACTAGACCAGACCAGACTTAAACAGACCAGACCAGACTTAAATAGACCAGACCAGACCAGACCAGACCAGACCAGACTTGGATAGTTATAAAATACACAGAGACCAGACGTTTACCAGACCAGACCAGACCAGTTCAGACCAGACCAGACTTAAACAGACCAGACCAGACCAGACCAGACCAGCAAATTTCAGTCCAAAAGAAAACATCCTAAAAGTATGGAGTATTAAAAGTTTAAAACCCACTAACATTTGGAAGGCTAGAATGATAAAAGCCGAAGTTCTCCAAAAACAAAACCTCACGCGGACGGTTTACGTCTGATTGAGTTGGCTTTAGTGTTACCAGTTGCAACGGCCACCGTTGAAAGAGCCTTCTCTGCGATGAATATTATCAAGATAGATCTTCGCAATAAGATGAGAGATGACTATCTTGCGGATTGCTTGGTCTGCTACATCGAGAGAGATGTTTTTAGAAGCATCGATAATGAAACTATTATGCAACATTTTTAGAATATGAAAACTCGTAGGCTTGATTTACCAAAGTTGCAGCAGTGAACTATTTAATATGTAATTAACTATTCGGTATAATTTAATACATTGTTTTTACCATTTTTATTACATTTAGAGTTTTTATTATAGACTAACTTTAGTGTCTAGTGTGCCCCTGCTCTCACAAATCTCTGGGTCCGCCACTGTCAACATGTCACGCCCCGGACCCACCCGGATATGTCAACAACCCGTCGTACAATACGAATAGTCAACCACAGTTAAACACATTCACATTATACAAGGCATCTTGAATATCATTCACACATAAGTCATTCATAAACAATCATAATAAATAATTCAATGCGCAGCGGAAAACATAGTTTGCAAACAAATGCCACATGAGGCAAACATGATCACACGGGCTCTAAAGTAAAATATCCATGAGCATGTTCATTAAAGTTCAAAAACAGAATGGAGGAGCACAAACCAAGTCTTCTCTCCAAGATGATCACCCGAACAACGGGCACAAGAAGAAAGCTCTAGCCTCAACCTGAAATGGTGGTGGGACGCCCCCGAAGGGGTCAGTACTCTATAGGGCTATAAAGTACTGGTGTGGATGGCATCTAAGGGATATACAACAAGTATTTTAAACATAAGACCCTCAAATAGAGTGATAGTACGATATGATAGTAACCCCGAGTTACCCCGTTTAAAATATATTTACTTTATATAAAGTCAAGTAGTCGACCCGTAGGTCCATATTTGTTTACAAAATATTTACCAAACCCCATGACTTCAAGTCACGATAATTCATAGGGTCCAACCCTAACATATATTTTGCATTCTAGAGCTCGACTCTATTACATCACCATGCAACGCCTAGGACACAAGCCTATTATCTCCACATGCAATTCTATGAGCTCGACTCAAGTACATCAACTTGCACAACATAGGTTACACACCTCCATTCGCATCATTAATCTCCAATCTCATGTCCACCCATGCAATTCATTGAGCACGGCTCAAGTATATCAACTTACATGGGCTGGTCTCCAAACATATGTCCACTCAATGCAATTCTATGAGCTCGGCTCAAGTACATCTACTTACATTGGCATAGACCCCCAATTCCTAAGCACTCACTATGCCTAAAATTGTCATATCAATAATCTACCTTGGGTCATCCTTAAAGACTGATCATAACTTAACTTTAGTTTCATACTAAGTCATTTTATACACTTGAAGTATATTCAAGTGCATTTCATACAATCCAATCCCTAGGATCAATTCTATCAACAATTTCCAGTAATCACTGACTAGTATTTCAATACTATTAAGATTATTGTCATCATACAAATATTCTCATTTTGTAATTCTCTACATATTTATAAGTATGTAGCAGCAACTTAAGTATTCAATTTCAATACATAGATATCCATTTATGTATCCATATAATTCATACATGAGTAAAATGCCTATTTCACAAAATAGTTCATTAATAACTCATTTAACCTCATATTATCCATACATCCTCAAATCATTTCCAATTTCATTCATTGTAAACTATATCAATATTTCATCAATATTTAAGCATCATAATCCACGAAAATTATGATTTAGGCCTTTAGGTAATCTCATGCTTAACCTACAAGTTGTAAAGCAATTAGATGTCGATCCTCACCTTAATTGAGCGTTAAACTTTTCCCTTCTTGATCCAATGATCAAAGCTTTGGTTGAGGTGGATTAAGAACTGATTCCTTGCTTAGAAAGGAATATTATACAGCCTTCTCAAAGTGCTAACTCGCTCCTAACCGAAGATACGAAAATAGCCCCTACAATGGGTGTTTTCCGGCGATTTGTTTCCTAGTTTATTCCAAGGTTTGTTTTAGGTTAGTATCTAACCTTTTCATCAATAAAATAAATTTATAAGAAAATATCATACACCTCGAATAGTGTATAATGGCCCCCAATCGTTCATATCATATGGAAAACGAAAGGAAAGATTTTGGGATTAAAACTCACTTTAGAGAAGTAAATCTGTCCCTGCACGTTTGTGTTTTGTTTGGACGATTTGGAAGCCTTTCACTACTCCGTTTGATTCAAATCAGACCTTTTCAGATTCCTTATCTTTAGAGCTATCCTCAGGTACCTCACACGCCTGATTGGAATTAGTATAACTTGAGATATGAACCAAACAACACCAACACTCTCACTGCTCGAGTTTGTACGCAGCAGTTCACTCAACCTCGCTTATCGTATGAAAGACTCTCTCTTATCGCTCATAAACCACTCAATAATGAAACTAAACTTCAAAGGCTATCCAGGGACACCTTAATAAACTCATTTGGATGAGTACAACTCCCATTATGGAAGGAGACAACCAGCACACTTATTTTGTGTGAAAATAGACTAGGTGGCCCCAAGTTTGATTCTAATCAAGTCTTGTGCAGCTCCCCTCCAGATTGTCCGGACAAGGTGAGTCTCATCACTTATTTTTCTTGTCTTGCATGTACTCAAGTGATGTGGAGTGCTTCCCAATTGATCCCAATCAATTTGGGGTCCAAAATATCTATCAATACTTCCAAAAATGGAAAGATTGGTCCTATTGTTTTATCTTTATCATGAGACGCCTTTTTGTACTCATTATTATTTATATAGACCAAGTCAACTCTCTACATCATATTATAGATCTCTAATATGTGTAGGTTCATCCTAATAATTTACATGAGGAATATTATAGAAGGAAAACCTACTCCCATTATTTTAGCTCAATAATGTCCAAGATGGGACCATAGGTATTTGTATTCTTCTCTAATCATCCTATCACTTATTTATGACATTAATATTCATATTCTTAGGCTATAAGTCATGTGGGTAACCCTCGAGTGGGCCTAGGACGCCATTTTTGAATACTTATTATTTTTAGCAGGTTGGGCCCAAAATAATATTTGGGTTGCCCGACCTTAATTTGTATCGAAAGGTTATGTATCATTGTTTACATAATGTTGGGCTTTTATATTTAATACGATGGTCCAAATAAGTATTTAACAGTCCATCACTGATATACTAGCTCGAACAGTAAAATAACGAATCAAGCACTACGTAAAACATTAATCGTTTTGCATTTGTTTATTAAAAGGAAACTCGATACATAAACTTTGAATTTTAAATTGAATTACAAGAACGTTCGGGTGCGGTGTCACACAAAAAGCACAACTGAAGCTGAATATATAGCTGCTGGAAGCTGTTGTGCCCAACTACTCTGAATGAAGCAACAACTCAAAGACTATGGCATTCATGCAACAGAGACAACTGTCACGGACTTGTTCCCTTAACAAGATCACGTGCGGCCTTAGCTCCTTTTCGCCCCTCGCGATAGCTAAGGCAGCCTCGAACAACGCCTTAGTGATGTGTGTGCAACGCGTTTGGCTAGGAAAGCCGTAAAGGCAAGTCGGTCTCTAGAGAAAGCTTTACAAGTTTATTGAATGCTTGGAAACTTCGTGTGTGTAGCTTCTACCTCGATGATTACAAATGAACCACCTTGAGGGGTATTTATACTTGCCTCCTCCTCAATGGATGGTCAAGATCTATTCGATCTAACGGCTACAATTTATCTCTAGAATATTCTATACAAGTGTACAAGTATCTATATGAGTCTAGATATAGAGTATTCTATGAACCTCCGGAATTCTGCCCCTTTCTCCTGGTAGCTCTAGAATCCAGCTGTGGGCTTGGTCACGAGTTATGCCGCGGCGAAATTATCTGCCATGCCACGGCGTATCAGCCCTTTATGCCGTGGCGTATCTGCTGCAGATGGGAAACTCAAGTGCTATTGCCATCACTCAGGATCATGTGCTACACTCAAGGACAAAGCACATTGAGGTCAGACATCACTTCATCAGAGATCATGTGGAGAAAACGCACATCAGCATGGAACATGTACCAACAGAAGACCATCTAGCAGACATCCTAACCAAACCTCTCAATGAGGCAAGGTTCAACAAGCTGAGAGAAGAAAAGGGAATGATGGATGATATTCCCAGAGATTGTTGAAGAAGAATCCCTCTGTGATAGAAACCCTCTAACATAGAACACCTCTGTACCAAAACCCCTCTGGCACAGAGACCCTCTCACAGAAGGTCATGGACTTGGCCAAAAGAAGATTTACTTGGTTAATATTGATCAACACAAAAGAGTTCTTAATGAAAATCAAGCTTCAACAAAACGACATGAGATTTACACGTGTCATATTGTCCAACAAGTGGTATATTGACCAACAAAAAGAGGTCCTCAATTCATACAGCCCCAACAGAACGGTTTGAGAAAAGTTCAAGTTTGATTCATGGACTTGCGCTATTCGGGGATCTCGTGCGCAGAATACTCAAGTAAGCTTTTTTTTCTCTTACTCATTCTTAAAAGCCCATATTCTGTTAGGGTACAGAGCACCCTAGAAAATGCAGGACTTCAAATCTAAAACAAATACTGGATATCAGCTTAACTCAACGGATTGCGAAGATCTCACTACTAATTAATGGTGATCCTCCTTAATCGCATAATTTATTGTGTGATTATTGGAGATATTATGTCAATAAAAACTTCCTTATGAAGCGTTGGACGCTCCTCTTCACCTATAAATTCAACAGAACACCATACAGAACACACCACCTCTCCTCTTCTAATACTGCATACGCTTAGAGGGAATCTTAGACATACTTAGAACCTCTGAGTACATCTTCTAAATGGCCAACCTAAATGACCTGACCTCGAAAATTCTCCATTTGAATGAGTCCTTGACAGAGGTCAAGGAGGCCCTCTCGGTGTTAATGGAACACGTTCACCTTCTTTAAAAGGAGACTCAAGCCCGACACCAGCTGCAACAAAGCTCGTTGGATGCTCTTCGTCATCTCCCTGATGCAATTCGTCAATTGCATCTCCTGATCCTCCATATGGCTGATGCCAACAAGGGGGAAGAGAACTAAGAATGAGAAGAGCACGAAGTAGAAAATAAAGGGGGAACAGAATAGAAGACACATAGGAGGAGAAATTGTTTACTGAAAAATGTTCATTGTTTATTTAATCCTTCGTCTGTCTGTATCTTTATCCAGTGATCTTAAATAAAAGATATTTTTTATTGCAATCATGCTTGTTCTTACATATCTTGAAATGCCTACTGCTTTCTTATGCATGTTGCCCACCAAGTATAAAACGTCACATGGAAATTTCTCCATTTCAATTTATTTAAAGGTGAATGGCACATCTCTGGAAAGTAGACTAAATGTTTTGGCATCATCAAAAAGGGAGAAATTGTAAGGAATAAATTGTATTTAGATTTTGATGATGCTAGACTATTTAGGCTTTTAGAACAGAACCCCTTTAGAAAATTGTATTAGAAATTTACATATGTAAGCATTAGAATAATCGACTGGACAGAAGACCTTCAGGCCCTCTGTTGGACTTCTACTGGACAGAAGTGCTTGAGGCTCTCTGAGATTGCCCCTCTGTGTAAGGCAACAGATGGCCTCACACTTAAAGAATTTTGGTGCTACCTAATCCGGTTAAACTAACGGGATATACCCTAACGGCTAGGAGCCTCTCAACGGGAAAGCTACAGTACACGCATTAAATTCCCATTTAATGTGCTTCACACGTTGAGATATTTAAAGCTGATGATTGACCAAGGATCCAAAAAGAATATCTTTATGCGCCCAAAAATAGCAAGCCGTCTGCTTTTGGAACCAACCGGTCAAATCTACAGTACGAGCATTTAATGAAGTTGTCTTCTACACTCCAACAGGAAGATAACTCTCAGTATATAAGATACACTTTGAAGAACTACTCGAACAACTTTTGCTCACTACAATATTCAAGCTTTCTTGAGATCTGAACTTCATCTTCCTCAACAAGAAAAGCTTACGTTGGAAAAGATATTTTTTCCACATCTACCATATCCAACAAGAGAAAAGTTCCAGTTCTTCAACACTTCAAAAGCCTCATCTACATATCTTTTGTAACGAAGCCACATGGGAGAAATCTGTCTTTTAGCAAAACAATCTTCTTGCAAAAGAAGGGCGTCCAAGTAACTGAAGTAGTGAAGTGGGGATACTTCAAGGAAACTCAGTGAAAGGACCAGTCATACGGAAGCAAGAGAGTGCATCCTAGGTGACATCTACACTTGAAGAAGACATGAAGAGCTTTTTAAGTGCTAGGGCTAAGGCGTTTTAATTGTGACTTTTACAAGCTTAATGGAACAGTGGACTAGAGGAACGAGTTGTTCCTTGAACCAGTATAAAAATCCACTGTGTCACTTACTTACTGCACTTATAATTCTTGCACTTATCTTTAAACTGCTTAACTTCAAAAGACCTGGTCTCTGAGCTCAGTAGAACAAGTCTTAAGAGTTAACAGAAGGCCTATTTCCTTTGCACCTCTGTGAGGCTAACGGGACAGAACCCCTACCAAAAGACCATCTGCTGCCAGTCTGTTCTTCAACAGAATAGGCTATTCTGTTAACCTTGGTACTTAGCTTGAAAAAGTTAAAACCAAAACAGTCTATTCACCCCCCTCCCCCCCCCCCCAGGCTGTTCCTTGTATAATCGGGACCAACAACTTGCGAGGTGCTATCGGCCAGGCTTAGCTTGGTCCAGGATGGAGGGGAAGTCAAGGCGGCTATGGTGTGACGGTGCTGCGTAGCGAGGGAGCAGGAAGGCTATTCGCATACATGGGTGATTATGTAGATGTGGGAAAGCACAAAGAGATGGCTATGAAGGACTAGAGTTCGGCCGGCGATGGAAGATCAATCACAGCGGTACTAACGATCTGGCCTCCTCCCAAACCACCACCATGTGTTGAACGAGGTGCTAGGGTTTGAGAAATTTATCATAGTAGTCATTGTTATTTTATTGATTGATTTCTTGTTAAAGTCTTTATTGTTAGGTTTATCAGGATGATTGAAAATTTAATTTATTTTTATGTCTTTAAAAGTATATGGATCTATAAGACCAGTGATAGATATGTCAAACCTCCTTCGTGATTAACGATTCATGTTGCTCTTTCAACAGTGACCATTTCTATTTTTAATAGTAGGATTTAGAGTCGTAGTTGGTAGGCGTGAATCGGTCTTAGGCATGCTTTTTCTTTGATTGATTAACGATCCTTAAACTAGTGATATAAATATAGGCGATATTCTTTCAAAAAAAGAAAGGAAATTTCTTTGTTTGCTGCAAACTTTCTTTTAAAAAAACATTTTCACCGCTTGCACTCTTAGAAAAATGGGGTTAACCTAATTAAACCCAATAAAACAATGGACCAACTTTTGTAAATATATATTGGCTTTTTCACACCTATCATAGTACCAAAATTTCTACACTGATGTTAATTTTCTCGCACTTTAAATAGATCGTAATATAGTGGTGTAAGTACGAGTATCGTCTCCAGAGGGATGGACAAAAGGGAATTAAAGACTAACTAAATTCAGCGATTAAAAAGAAATAAAATAAAATAAATGCGATTGTGCTAGATTGGTTGGTTTGGAAAATTAAAATGCAGATGAACGAATAAAATAAAGCTTGGTTTTCTTCTCAATTAACGACGAAGGGAACAAGGATTGATTCCGGGGTAACCAGATTTCTGGCAGATCAGGCCTAATCACATGAAATTAATTTAATTGAGCCTAGCTAATCATTACTAAGTTCTTACCGCTCTCGCGGCGTAGAGTACAACAATTTAGGGGTCCAGACTGATCTCTCATGCGACAGGATCCTAAATTATTGTCAAGACGAGCGAGCTTACGGCCCCTTAATCGCTACTAATCTCTTAGCGAACGATTAAGTGTGTGTGAATGTGTCCTATAAGAAACTAGATCCCTCTTAATTTATTCTACAAGCAATTGTAATTCTAGTGGCCATCTAGATTACAAGAGATATCAGTTAAATTAAGCAAACACAAATTAAATGGCATTCATGAAATTAAACCAACAAGAATATAGCCATACATCATGATTAACCCCTTCATCAATCCCAAATCCCTAATTAAAACTACTCACAATTCATAATTGAAGAATCAACAGAATTGGGATGAATATAAGAAATTGTCATTAATTAAAAAGAATGAACTTGCAAATAATCTCAGGGTCTTGGAGTAAAACAACATAAAAATGCAGGTAAAATCGTCCCTAGGCCTCTCCGTAATGTTCGTAACATCAAAACAGGAGAAGGGAGGCCTTATTTATAGAAAAAGGTAAAACTTAGTTAAGATTTGTGACTAGATTAAAGGCCCCTTCCCATTTCTTTCATAGTATGAACTCACTTGATAATGGTGAAATTCAATAATTCAGTTCAATATGTTGAAATATGTAAAATTTCTGGCCGGCTCATAATTATTCTATGAAAGTGCTGTTGTCAAAGAATATTTCCATATAATTTTCATATTTGAAATAATTGATTAAAAAATATTGTTGGTCAAACTTGATCACCATTGACCAAGAAAAATCAATATAACTAAATTTTATGAGACAAAAGAGTTAAAGAGTATAATCACGTTACAAGATATGAGTTCCACAATCTTTTCTAACGAAACTACACATTATATATAAGGTTATTTTACAAAAGTTATTATTCTACTATAGATAGATGTACCACGTGCATCACACGGGTACTTTGTCTAGTTATCATCATCATCACCCAGTGCCGCAAAGGCTCCCCATCAACGGTGGGATAAGGGAGGTCGGATGTACGTAGTCTTACCCATGTACTAAAGCACAAAGATACTGTTTTTTCGAATGACCCATGGTGAAAATCGCGTCGAAAATTGCATGAAAAAGAAGCGCAAACAATTTAGTGAGCCATTTTGCTTTATTTCATCGTATTTCCAAGCCAAAAAATACTTAATATTTGACTTCATTGCAAATGATGAAAAAATACTTCGTCTACTTACATATGGATAATAAAAAGAGTGCAACTTACAAAATAGTAGGGCTACATCGAAATACTACTTATTGCTTTTGCCGTCCTTAGGAGTGGTGTCATACCTATTACTAGAGGTAAAAACAATCAACGAGAAAATAGCATCACATAGGAAATTAAGAAATAATATGAAGAAAGATGCTTTTAAGTAGGGATTGACTGGCCCGCCCCAGACCCGACCCAGCCCGCTCCTCTTTAGGATCGGAGCCCGGCCCGGTGGCTATAAGGGTGGGCTTTGGGCTCATTTTTAGGACCGACCCGGCCGGGGCCCGAGCCTGATTGCACTATTTTTCAATTTATTGTCGAAGCCCGTTCCAGTCCGGTCACGATCCGGTACTGTTTAGACCAGGCCGCGATACAAACCGGAGCTGGTACCAGGCCTGAAATTTTTGGTCCCGCTCAGTGTCGGCCTGGTCTCAATCCATCCCTACTTTTAAGTGCTTTATTTAAGCGGAAAATCAAAGAACACTTATTTAAGCACTTAAAAAATGCTCTGAAGTGCTTTTAAGATGCTTTAAATAGTCATTTGAATTTCAATTTTTTTAAAACCAAAAGTTGAAACACACATTTTTAAGCTAAACACTCCCCATGACGTGATTGCAACACAATTGGTAATAGATTAAGGGAGTGTTTGCAACTGATTCTGCTTAAAAAAACACTTTTGGAGATGTAAGGAAAAAATGATTAGTAGTAAAAGTTGATAGTGTTTGAGAAAAAAGTGATTTTGAAAAATAAAAGTTGGCAGTGTTTGATAAAATAAGTGCTTTTTGTGTAATAGAAAAAGGGAAAAACACTTTTCACACGCAAGTTGAGAAAAAGTAAAAATTGGTAGTTTTTGGTAAATAAGTGTTTTTTAAATCAAAAGCTGAGAAGTTTTTTTTTAACTGTTGCAAACACTCCCTAAGACGACAACACAAGCTAAACACATTATTCAATGCTGTGAGACCCATGCGGTTTAAAGGAGTGTTTATGTTCATTTCTATTTTTTAGTTGTTTATTTTAGAATTTAGACATATAAAAGAGGTAAAAAAAAAACATTAAAGCACATATCATCTACTTGCAAGTTTTGATTTTACAGTGCTTAATTTAAACATAACTTATGTCAAAAACACTTTTTTCAACTTTTCAACGGTTAAAAGCTGAAAACACTTTTTATTTATTTATTTATTTATTTAGTTATTTATTTATTGATTTATTTATTTATTTATTTATTTATTTATTTATTTATTTATTTATTTGTTTATTTATTTATTTATTTATTTATTTATTTATTTATTTATTTATTTATTTATTTATTTATTTATTTATTTATTTATTTATACGGAGTACGAGTATTATGTTTGCAATATTCGGTTGTTATTATTATACACTATTCTAAATTCAAAAACCTAATATTACTGTTTTGCTTCCATGATATTCATTATCCATAATGAACCATTTATACATACTTAAGTTTAAATTAATAAAAATCCCAAAAATCAAATATGGCAAGAATATGAACAAAAATTTGGTTAAAAGTACGTAAATAATATAGAATAACAACATTTGTTAAAAATACGGAGTAGTTAAACATAATAAATTTGGTGTGTAAAATTCAATCTGGTACTTTCACTTTGGAAGAGACAGAAATACTACATAAAATCCTCATGGTCCAAATTTACTTTAGAAGCAAAGACACAATCTGGTCAACAGTCAAACACAATAGGAATAATTTCCCCACCTGCTTCAACACCCGCCTTTTCTTTCTCCTTGATGTCCACATTGGAATATACAGAGGTACCAAGAGTCAAACACATGTGTTGTTGTGTTCAATTAAAGATGGCAGTTATTTAACTGACTTGAGCAAAAGGTAATAATATAAATGATGATGGCCTTTTACTCAAATCTTAATATGTTAATTTTGTCCTTTTGAGTTTTGATCATAAAAAAAGCTCACCATGGCTTTCCAGCAACACACTTCTGTTTCATCTCATGATTGCTCATTAGTTCATTACACCCACAAAATGATGAATTCAAATCAAATTCCAACAATACTTCAATTCAGTATTGAAATTTGAAACAATAGCTCCTTCCAATCTTCCATGTGGATCATAGAATATATCCTCCCCAGTAAGTACAAACTTTTTTGCTTGAAGGGCCAAGATAACTTGACTGTGGGACCCATTGAAATCTGAGTTGATCTCAACCCTCCTTGTAGTGATAACACATTGTAATAATATATACTATCTACAAAGCATAGAGGATCCATTCTCATATGCCACCCCAAGCAGATTTAATGCTACAAACTCAGGTTGGGAAATGAGGCAAAACATGAATTGTCTTTTAGCCAAAAGAAACACCAAAGTTAAAAGTGTAATAATAATGTTTCTTACTACTTCCACCTAATCCCAAGAAAGGATGGAAGGGGAAGAAAGAGCCTATGTGGGACAAAGATACAGCAAAAGTTTATACAACAATCTCGAGAATTGCCTTTTGTAACACCAGATCACAATCACAACCCAATCTTTAGACTAAAATTCATGGGCTGGGTCGAACTGGCATGTTTAAATCTGATTTGGTAAGTAGTGTAAAGTGTAGTCTGGTATTATGTGTATTTTATTACTCTCTGATTTGATCTATTTAAGTTGTTCTAGTCCGGTCTATACAATCCCGGTCTAGACTAGTCTGATCATGCAAGGAAATAAATTCAATTAAACATGTCCATCTTGACATGTCCTAATTAGGAGTAACAAAGCAGATTACCTCTTTTGTCAATAAACAGAATCTCATTGGCCCTTTTTGCATGGAACAGTAAAGTTAGTTACTTCTTTACAATTAATTGGCAGTATATATAAATTACATGTCATTAAAGTTCTGATTGATGATGAATAAACTAGATGCACAAATAACTCATTGCTGCCAGAACGTTAAACATTGGAACTATAAGAGAACAAGTTCACAAGGAAGAGCAACAATGCATGTGGAAGGATGAAAACTATGCACAAGTCATTGATACTTATCATTAAGATACCAAATAATACTTCATATTCACCAAGCTTTCGGATTACATTAGTTTATTTCAGTGATCACAGAAAGAAAGGTAAGGAAAGAATAATGAAGAACTAAAATAAACGAATACTAGCATTTTTTAATAAAAAGCAAGAATATGCTTTGTTGTAACAGACTAACAGCAGGAAGAAACTAAACACTTTAATCAAAGATCAGAGAGAAAAAGTTGTGCAGTATCTCACTATTTTAGTTGCTTGTTACAATTTTAGCTTTGCTTGTCAGCAAATCAACCACCCACACCTGCACAATCCAGGCAAAAGAATAAAAAAATTCAGCCCAATTAAATGAAAAACCGCAGAAATAACCAGTTTGCATTGCCAGAGAAACAGGCATAAATGGCTTAAGAATTTGATCAAGAACAACTTTTACCTGTTCATATGTTGTTCTATTGATCATCCGGAACTTTGTATAAGTCAACTGTAATTTCTGACAACCACAATCCCGGAAAGAGAGTCTGGAAAGCAAACAATCAAAACTGTGAATTGCCAATTTATTTCAATTTTCAAGATAAGATTTGGATACATTGAGAGGAAATTGAACTTACATCTAAATTTTTCTGGACCAGTTTAGATCTTTTCCTCGGGCGGCGGGCGGGTCTGTGACCAACTATAGCCATGAAATCTTCTTCGATCTCTCGCCGGGCGAGAGGAACAGATAGCTTCGCTTTCTCACGCTGCTGGCCGACGACTACGGGTTGGACGTTTTGCAGTGTCGGAGATTTGTTTTCGGCTCTCAATGGGGAGATATTCAAGCTCTGGGTGGATCCGACGGTTGTCCGGCGAGTCCTCAAGCTCCACGGCTTATTCGGGTCAGCGGGGGCGGATTCAGGCGGAGCCAACGCCGGAGACAGTTCCTCTTCCGCTTCCTCCGCCGCCGTCCGGTGCAGCTCTTCCTTCAACCCCTCCCGCAAAATCGCGTCTTTCATCTTATCCGCCGCCGTCTGGAGATCGAACATTAACTTCTCCCTCACAGAGGCGATCCCGTCGTCGGCGTCTGACTCGAATCTCCGGCTACTCCCGACCGCCTCCTTCTTGAGCCGTTCGTGGGACCTGCCGGAAGATGGAGCGACCCGCTTCCTCCCGGTGGGGGGATCCGACAGCCCATTAGGCCTCCGGTGAACGTCGGACATTTCGCCGTTGGAATCCAGCTTAACGCATCTCAGGAACTTCCGGTTCCCCCACTTCAATTCACAGGGAAGCGTGAAATTGTGGAGCGGCTTTGATCTTTCCGGGCCCATCGCCATCGACGCAACCGCAAAGTACCCTTCAGCTCTCTTTCTCTCTGGTTCGCTCGCTGAAGAAGAGAGAAAATTAAGGGTTTCCTGATTGATTTCCCCTTTTGGTTTTCTGGGTTTGTTGTAGTTGTAAAAAATCGCCGGGAACGAAGTTTATATGAGAGACACAGAGGGCGGTTTTAACGTTCGGCTTTCGGGCAACAATTGGTGCTAAAGTGCGCCGTCTCTGGCTATGGACATCTTTTATTACTGCTTTTTAGAATATTTTATTTATTGTTATGCATTCTTTTAATGGTTTTTATTTATATAATTCCAGCCTCATACAAACTTCTTTGTTTTGTGGGATACGGAACATACGTCTACACCTCCATCTCAAATGATTTCGACTAGATTGTTTTTGTCCAATACAATTTTTATTTATTCTATCATTTGAGTATTAAATTTGTATTGTATTAAAATTTTATTTTTTGTGATTCATTGGAATAAAACAATAAAATAAAAGGTTTAAGTAGCAATACTCTATGGATATTATGAAGACAGATTTAACCTTATCATCACTTTGGACCGTCTCCCTAATCTAGGGTTTGCGACTTCTTCGCTTTCATCTTAGACGAAGTTTGCTCCGGGCGAAAAATAGGCGGCGAAGGACTTCCACAACTGGTTTCGTTCGAGCAAGCAGGAGGCTAATGTGGCAAGCAGGTGCAACTAGAAGCTTTCCATTGGAGGATATAGTCCATCAGTATGACAATATGACCATTGGAGGGGATGGAGAGGAGTTGTTCTTCAATGATGACGAGGTTGTCGAGGATGTGGTGGACGAGCGGCGGGCTGTTTTTCCGTTGGTAGACACCCTACTTACAGACCAGAATATAAAATTTCACATTTTCAGAATCTTAGGGCCTCAGCACAGGCATTTCAATCGAAGAGTTCCACAAAAAGATGTATCTTTTCACTTTGTACCATATTGTGGAAATGAGACATGTGTTAGAAAGTGGTTCATGGTTGTTTGAAAGGAATTTGTTAATCCTCAAGGAAATTAGGTCAGAGGATATACCCCTCAAGGTTAACCTAAATGAGGCTCATTTCTGGGTCCATGTGCATAATGTCCCTTATGGCTTTGTGAATATAGGTACTGCTAGGAAGGTTGGTAATTTTATGAGAAAATTCATTAGTTTTGATGAAAGTTAGTTTGAAGGAAACTGTGATGCTTATATGCATATTAGGGTTTGGACGAAAGTTGGATAACCTCGTAAAAGGGGAACAACTCTTAGGAAAGGGGGAGTTGATCACTAAGTGGATTTCAAATATGAAAAGTTGCATAGCTTTTGTTTTGTCTCTGGGGTCATTGGCCATGCTAACATGTTTTTCCCTTTGACATATGAGGGTGATAATACAGTGTTGGAAAAATCTTATGGGGTGGAACTTAGAGTAGGGGGACTAGTCCTACAGGGGGGAACAAGTGGCTAGTGGTAGAAGGAACCTCAGGCACATGAATGGGGCTAAAGCAGCAGAGTAATTTTTAGAGCAGAGATGGTGGAGTGGACGCTGGGAGACAAAGCTGAATTGTTGCTATGATTGATCCAGGCAAGGGCACGGCTGGGGAAGGAGGCGCAATGAGTACCGAGGAGGTGTCAGGTGACCAGAAGCGCGGGAGGTTTTGGGAGGAGCAGAAACATGAGGATCCAAATGGTGATAGCATGGCTCTTGACAAGCCAAAAAGCGAGAAGGTGGTGGGTCCCGGACTCCTGACCCGTCGGGATTTCTGAAGCAAACTTATTGTTGGTCTGGGGCGTGGAAGGTTCTCGTGTTCTTGAGGACGGAGCAGAAGTTTACTTTTACTGTCTTTGTTGTTGCTTTTTTTCTTGATCAGACTCTTTACACTTTCGTATTATTTCTGTAAGACTCTTGCATTAGGATTGAGTGATGGGAGGTTTGCTTTTAACCGTCTTTGGCTCATTTACGCCTATTATAGGATCAACGAGTCATATCGCTTCTTTGAAGGTGATTGACTCTAAGTCTTGTTCAAGGGCTAGTGATTGCTCTCTATCTGAATGATGTAATATCGATTTAAGCCTCCTTTTAAAAAAAAAATAGTTAATCATCACTTCATTTTTAAAGCTCAAGATGTAAATCAATTTAGAACCGAGGTGGTATGCAATTTGAGTTAAATGTGAAAGGTAATTGTAAGTGTATCTTAAAATCTTATACGAAAATTTATAAATTTATATTTGATCAGTTTAGAATGATTTAAAATTGGGTGCTCACTGTTAAAATTTCTAAGGATTAGATGGTTGATTAGAGTTAAATTAGTGTGGAAATCATCTAAAGATATGAGCTCCAACTTAAAATCTAATTCCAAGATAGAGTTAAATTAGTGTGGCTTACATTTTTATATCTTTATATTTATAAATTGTTGATTTAGTGTGCAGTTTGCATGTATGGTCTATGTTGAACCTGATTTGATTTTACATATTTAGTGACTAGTTCACAGTGACTTTTCATCAACAGTGACTTGTCATGGTAAAATACTCTATAGTAACTAGTTCACAATGGCTCGTACACAGTGACTAGTCATATTTTCATCTAGAAACATAGCTAGTCACATTTTGTTTGAGAAAACTCTATTAGTAATATACATGTCGTTTTTTCTATGATTATTATTTAGGTAGCATGATTTATTATGGTATAAGTTTGATTTAAGTTTAAGTAATATAGTTTAATTTGGTGTTTGAAGTTTGTTTTTGTTTCGTCAAGTCTGGTCATCTCCGATCTAGCGGGTGTAATCTCTAAGATAAAAATTAGTCTCAATGAACAGTTTCTCTTCAAGTGTGGGATGGCTGAACACATTTAGGGAGTGTTTGCAATCACTTAGAAAAAAGCACTTCTCAGCTTTTGACTTAAAAAACATTTATTTACCAAACACTACCAATTTCTACTTTTTCTCGGCTTGCGTGTCAAAAGTGCTTTTCCCCTTTCTATTACACAAAAAGCACTTATTTTACCAAACACTATCAACTATTACTTTTCAAAATCACTTTTTTCTCAAACACTATCAACTTTTTCTACTGATCACTTTTTCCTTACATCTCCAAAAGTGCTTTTTTTAAGCACAAGCAGTTGCAAACTGTCACACCCCGGACCTATCCGGACACGTCAACAACCCGCCGTACAATACGAATAGTCAACCGCAGTCCAACACATTCATATTATACAAGGCGTCTTGAATATCATTCACACATATACATCCATAAACAAACATAATAAGTAATTCATAACGCAGCGGAAACATTGTTTAAAACAAAAGGGCCACACAAGGCATTTCATGAGCACGCAGGCTCCATAGTAAAATATCCATGAGCATGTTTAGAAAGGTTTAAAAACAGAATGGAGGAAGCACGAACCAAGTCTTCCCTCCTATATGATCTCTCGAGCAACGAGCACAGGAAGCAAGCTCTAGCCTCAACCTGAAAAATGGTGGTGGGACGCCCCCGAAGGGGTCAGCACTCTATAGGGCTATAAAGTGCTGGTGTGGCAGGCATCTAATAGATATACAACAAGTATTTCACACACAAGACCCTCAAATAGGGTGATAATATAGTATAGGCCGTAATCCCAGATTACCCCTTTCAAAATACATACTTACTTTATATAAAGTCAAGTAGTCGGCTCAAAGGCCCGTGTTTGTTATAAAACATTTCCCAAACCCCGTGACTAATAGTCACGACAATACATAGGGTCCAACCCTAATATAACTTCTCATTTCTAGAGTTAGGCTCGAGTACATCATCATGCACTCGCATCATAGATCTCCTACTTCATATAATCATATCATAGATCTCCTACTTCATGTATTCACCCCATAGATCTCCTACTTCATACAATCCCACCATAGATCTCCTACTTCATATAATCACACCATAGATCTCCTACTTCATATAATCACACCATAGATCTCCTACTTCATACAATCACACTTGACACTTGAATCTTATTCAAGTTCATCACAAACAACTCAAACCTTAAGTTTGATTCTATCAACATTTTGAACAATCCTTAACTAGCATCACAATACTATTAAGATTATTCCTACAACTCATTTATCATAAATGGTAGCCCCTCCATATCAATAGATATGTGGCAGCCTCCCATGTGCTAAGCATCATCATGAAATTATACATTTACATACACATAACATTCATACATGAGTTGGAAGGTCAATTTACCATATTAGCATACTTTTATCTCACATGACTCCATATTCATCAATATGGTTTCAATTCATGGTCAAGTCCATTACTTATCATTCATATCATGTTCAAGCATATTTATTCACAAAAACATGACTCAAGCATTTAGGTAATCTCATGCATAACCTACAAGTTGTAAGCAACTAGATGTCGGTCCTCACCTCAAATGAGCTTTAAAACCTTCCTTCTCGCTCCAACAACCAAAGCCTCGGCCAAGAAGGTTTTAGAACTGATTCCTTGCTTGGAGTTGAGTGTTAAACAGCCCCCTCAAAGTGCTAGTTCAACTCCTAACCGAAGACGCAAAAACAGTCCCTAGAACGGGTGTTTCCCGACGAATTCGTTCCCTAACCTTTCAAGGTTTTGTCTAGGTTAGTATCTAACCTTTCCAACAATTAAAGTCACTTTATAATAACATTTTATACACTTCAATCAGTGTATAATAGTTCTTCAATCATTTATACGATTTAGACAATAGAGAGGAAGGTTTTGGATTCAAACTTACTTTGAATACAAAAACGTATTCCGCGAGGTTGTGTTTTGCTCGGACGATTTGGAAGCCTTCCACTACTCCGATTGATGCAAACCAGACATCCACGGATTCCTCGTCTTGAGAGCTTTCTTTTGGTATCTTATACGCCTTAATTGGACGAGTGAATCTCGAGTTATGGCTCAAACAATCAGAGCTACGCACTGAAGAACGAACCTGCGGACAGCTTGCTCTCTCTTTGGCTTATCTTGGTTATGTGGCTCTCTCCTTCTCTCTTATCTTGGGGAGTTCGAATGGGGTGTAGGGGGGAGTGTAAAGGATGCCTTAAACATGCTAAGAGAGCATGTGGCTCACAAAAGAGCATGGGAGACATTGGTTTGCAATCAAATGTGAGGTGGACCTCCACTTTTATTTCTTTTTGTAATGTATTGCTCTTAAGTCAACATGCTCGCCCCATATAGTCATCTCACCCATTTTTTCTTTGTCTTGCAGGTACTCAAGTCATGTGGAGTGGTTCCCAATCATTTTGGGGTCCAAAATATATATCAATACTTCCAAAAATGGGAAGATGGGTCCTATAGTTTTATCTTTTGTCAAAGATGTCTTTTTGTACTCATCCTAATTTATTTAGAACAAGTCAACTTCCTCCATCACATTATTGATCTCCAATATGTGTAGGTTCATCACAATAATTTACTTGATGGATATCATAGCAGGAAAATCCTACTCCCATTATTTAGCTCAATAATGCCAAAGATGGGGTTATAGGCATTTGTATTCTTCTTTAATCATTCTATCACTTATTTGACATTTGTCATACATATTATTGGGCTACTAGCCGTGTGGGTCACTCCCGAGTGGGTCTAGAACGTCATTCTCGAATACTTGCTATTTTTAGCAGGTTGGGCCCCAAATAATGTTTGGGCCGCCCGACCTTCCTCAAATTGTCTTGAAAGATTATGTATCACTATTTAGATAATGTTGGGCTTTTTTTTTATTTATTAATAAGTCCCGAATAAGTATTTGCAAAACCCGACACTAATGTACGAGTTTGAATAGTACGATATTCAACCATGCACTACGTAGGACATTAATCGCTTTACAATTGTTTGGAGTCGGAAATTCGATACATATATTTGAATTTAAATTGAATTTTCAAGGACGTTCGGGTGCGGTGTCACAAGTTCACCCCCCCTTAACAGGAATTTCGTCCCCGAAATTCACAGCTCTACTCGAATAGAGAAGCGTACTGCTTCCTCATCAAGGCCTCTGTTTCCCATGTCTCTTCTTTGACCCGATCGCTCTTCCAAAGGACTTTAACCATTGGGACTTCTTTGCTCCTCAGTTTCTTCACCTTTCTATCGGTGACCTTGATTGGTTGCACAGCGTAGTTCAAATCCTCACGTACCTCTACAGGCGGCTTTTCCAATACGTGGGAGGGATCATGTATATACTTCTTAAGCATGGATACATGAAACACATTATGTATCTTCTCTAATTCAGAAGTCAACTGTAGACGATATGCAACGGCCCCAGTCCTCTCTATAATTCTGAATGGACCTATGTATCGTGGGTTAAGCTTTCCTCGGGTTTGGAATCGAATGATTCCTTTCCAAGGAGAAACTTTCAAGAATACCTCGTCCTCGACCTTAAACTCTAAGGTTCTTCGACGCTTATCTGCATAACTCTTTTGTCTATCCTGAGCCGCTTTGAGTCTCTCTCGAATCAACTTCACCCTTGACTTGGTGATCTCAACCAACTCAGTACCCTCGAGTTTGGCCATGCCAACCTCGTCTCAGCATAACGGTGTACGACACCTCCTCCCATACGATGCTTCATATGGAGGCATGCCGATACCTGCCTGATAACTGTTGTTATAGGCAAACTCCACGAGTGCTAAGTGGTTGTCCCAACTTCCTTGGAACTCTAACGCAAAAGCCCTCAGCATATCCTCTAAGATCTGTATAACCCTTTCAGACTGCCCATCCGTCTGTGGATGGAAAGCAGTACTGAACTTCAACCTCGTTCCCATAGACTCCTGGAATTTCGGCCAAAACGTGATGTGAATCGTGGGTCTCTATCGGATACAATGGTCACTGGGACCCCATGCAGCCTCACGATCTCATCCGTATACAATTTGGCTAACCTCTCAAGTGGGTAGGTAGTGTTGATAGGCAAGAAGTGTGCACTCTTCGTGAGCCTATCCACTACAACCCAAACTGCATCATAGTTCCGAATTGTTCGTGGTAAACCTACCACGAAATCCATAGTCACATGTTCCCACTTCCATTCAGGAATGGAAAGTGGTTGTAACAAGCCTGCTGGATGCTGATGTTCTGCCTTAACTTGCTGACAAGTAAGGCATCGACTAATGTATTCAGCTATTTCCCTCTTCATACCAGACCACAAGTAACTTTCTTTCAAATCACGATACATTTTCGTGCCCCCCGGGTGCATGGCATAAGCCGATGAATGAGCCTCCTCTAAGATGGACTTTCAGAGCTCATCATCTGACGGTACACACACTAGGTCACGAAATAACAAGAGACTATCATCTCTTTCCCTGAAATGCTCCACCGGTCCCGCTTGCATGCGTTCCCGGGCCTTTATAAGTTCTACGTCAGCCTCTTGACCCTTCTTGATCTCATCAAGTAAGGTCGGCTCACCTCGAATCGTGCTAATAAGGCACCGTCGCTAGATACATCCAATTGGGCCCTCAGTGCCCTCAAACTAGTCAACAATGCCCCAGACGAACTCTTCCGACTAAGGGCAACTGCTACAACGTTTGCCTTACCTGGATGGTACTCAATAACTAGATGGTAGTCCTTTATCGACTCCATCCACCGTCTCTGTCTCATGTTTAACTATTTTTGAGTAAACACGTACTTCAAGCTCTTATGATCAGTATATATGTGACATGTCTCTCCGTAGAGATAATGTCTCCAATTCTTCAGTGCAAACACTACTGCTCCCAGCTCCAGATCATGGGTAGGATAATTTTACCTCATGCTTCTTCAACTGTCGTGAAGCATAGGCAGTTACCCTCCCCTCCTGCATCAACGCACACCCAAACCCTTGGATGCTCGCGTCACTATAGACATCGTACCCCACACCCTGTTTGGGTAATGCAAGTACCGGTGCCTCGGTCAATCTCTTCTTCAGTTCGATGAATCCTTTCTCACATTTGTCATCCCATATAAACTTAGCTCCCTTTTGAGTGAGCTTCGTCAATGGCGATGCTAAAACTGAGAACTTCTCCACGAATTATCTGTAGTAACCCGCTAGCCCGAGGAAACTACGAATCTCCTTCACGTTCTTAGGCCTTTCCCATTATGTGATAGCCCCAATCTTCTTGTTATCCACGGCAATGCCTGACTCAGAAACTACATGCCCAAGAAAGCCAATCTCTTTAAGCCAAAACTCGCACTTAGAGAACTTGGCGCAAAATTGCTTCTCTCGTAGTGTTTCAAGATCCAGGACCAAGTGCCGCTCATGTTCTTCTTCACTCCTTGAGTAAATTAAGATGTCATATATGAACACAATCACAATTCGGTCCAAGTATATATGAAATACTCGATTCACCAAGTCCATGAATGCCGCTGGGGCGTTTGTTAACCCAAACGACATAACAAGGAATTCAAAGTGCTCATACCTTGTGCGAAAAGCACTTTTTGGTATGTCATCTTCCTTAATCTTCGGTTGATGGTAACCCGACCTCAAGTCAATCTTTGAAAACATAGTCGCCACTCGTAGTTGATCAAACAAGTCATCAATCCTAGGCAAGGGATACCTATTCTTGATTGTGACCTTGTTCAGTTGACGATAGTCAATACACATTCGAAGTGTCCCATCTTTCTTTTTCACAAAAAGAACTGGTGCTCCCCACGGGGAGTGGCTTGGTCTAATGAAACCATTATCCAAAAGCTCTTGCAATTGGGTTTTCAACTCGTTAAGTTCAGCGGGTGCCATACGGTATGGCGGTATGGAGATTGGTTTGGTACCAGGCTCGACCTCGGTCACAAATTCAATCTCCCTATCAGGTGGAAGCCCCGGTAGGTCTTTAGGGAAGACATCCGGATACTTACAAACCACCCTCACATCATCGATGTTCGTTTCCTCTTTGGTTTTGTCAACCACGTATGCTAGATATGCGTGGCATCCCTTTCTCATCATACCTCTCGCTCTCACGGCGGATATGATACAGCTATTTGATCTCCCTCGATCGCCCTCGAAGCGTAGGGTCTCCCCATCATTGCCTTCGAGTTTAAGAACCTTCGTGTAGCAATCTACCCTAGCATGGTTCCTTTCTATCCAATCCAACCCTAGGATTGCATCGAATTCAATCATGCTCAGCGGTACGAAGTCACACGTCAAGGTTTGACCATTAACTTCCACCCCACAAGATGGATAGTAATGAGTTGTTTCCACGTCATCCCCTAGTGGTGTTGATACCACTAAGGTTTGCATCAATGGTGCGGATTGCACTTCCAAACTTTTGGCGAACGCTTCATTCACAAATGAACGTTGCGCCCCGGTATCGATAAGGATTCGCGCATCCTTCCCATTAATCTTTAGTGTCCCTACATTCATGAACCATGTAAGACATCTTTCCTACCCTCCCTACTCATTTAGAGAGGTTTATTATGTTCACACACGTGTTTGGGATCAAGAACGGGTCTTAACGTTGCAATACGGCGCGAAAAAGTCGACTTTGGGCTGTCCAGGAGGTACGCACGGCGTGCCTAGGAGGTACGCACGGCGTGCGTGTCTTATAACCTCAAAACGGAGCTACTGCCACCAACGCACGGACCAACGCACGGGCAACGCACATCCGTGCGTATAGCAATTTCTTCCCGGTTGCTACTGCCACCAACGCACGGACCAACGCACGGACAACGAACGGCCGTGCGTATAGCAATTTCTTCCCGTTTGCTACTGCCACCAACGCACGGACCAACGCACGGACAACGCACGGCCGTGCGTATGGTCCAGTCTGGTGTGCATTGGCGGAAATCAGCCGTCTTTCGCCCGATTTCACTCCGTTTGATCCCAAAATTTCGTGCAATGATCCCAACGATTAGTAACCTTAATTTATGGACTAATTAAGGATAAAACACTAGTATACGGGAGGCAATACCTGCAACGGAATCCGGGTTAGCTTGAGCATCCGCCTCTGTCATCGCATAGACCCTAGCTTGGGTCCTTCCTTGGTTCACGGGTGGCGCATTGCTCGTGCTTGCTCCCCCATGTCCCCTGCTCCCTTGAGAAACCTCGGTTTGGTTTTCATTTCTTGTAGTTCCACCACTTGACCCCGAAGTTTGGTTTTGCACAATTTGTGGGCAGCTCACTCTCGTGTGCCCGACCTCTGTGCAATGATAGCACTTAGGAGGGTCGTGACACTTACCCGAGTGGTGTTTCTTGCAATTGTTGCACCTAGGTACCCTCGGACCCTTTGACCTCGAGTTCTGGCCACCCGAGCCCCGACTCCACTCAAGTGATAGTGTCTGCGCCCTGAAGGTTTTGTCACCCTCAACGTTTGTCCTTCTTGAATGTCTTTGGGAATCGTTGTCTCCCCACCTCCTTTTCCTTACTAACGGTATGCCCTCAGCTTGCCTAGCTTGGCGTTTTTGTATAAGCCTCACACGTTCACGTTGAAGCCAATCTATGACCATGCCCATTTGTTCAATGGGTGCACCATCAAGGTTCTCATCACTCAAATCATCTCCCTCGTCACCCGAAGCCTTGAGTGTTTCAATTTTGCTATGACAAGGTGATTCTTCATTGGTTCTAACATGACCGCCACTCACGATTTGAGCTTCTAGAATTTCGTGAACCTTTATTCCTACGGGCTTTTCTCGGTTGGCATGCCCGGTTCCACCCGGTGCAAACCCTTCCGAGTTCTCCCTATTCATAGTACCACAATCACCCTCCATCACTGAAAGAAATAATTGGAATGAGTCATTAGACTCGTTTCAAATGTCAACTGACAGATAGGTACTTAAGACATCTCTTGGGCCAAGTCGCCGCCATACCAATCGTTAAGGGCGCCATCTTAACAATTAGAGACCTTGCAACTCAAACACCAAAAGTTCTTAAGTACAAAACGTTTTTGCTCATGGTTTTCAAAAAAAAACATTTTGAAAAGAGAATTTTGAGACTTCATTATGAAGTTTATGGACTAAGGCTCTGATACCAACTTAATTGTCACACCCCGGACCTATCCGGACACGTCAACAACCCGCCGTACAATACGAATAGTCAACCGCAGTCCAACACATTCATATTATACAAGGCGTCTTGAATATCATTCACACATATACATCCATAAACAAACATAATAAGTAATTCATAACGCAGCGGAAACATTGTTTAAAACAAAAGGGCCACACAAGGCATTTCATGAGCACGCAGGCTCCATAGTAAAATATCCATGAGCATGTTTAGAAAGGTTTAAAAACAGAATGGAGGAAGCACGAACCAAGTCTTCCCTCCTATATGATCTCTCGAGCAACGAGCACAGGAAGCAAGCTCTAGCCTCAACCTGAAAAATGGTGGTGGGACGCCCCCGAAGGGGTCAGCACTCTATAGGGCTATAAAGTGCTGGTGTGGGAGGCATCTAATAGATATACAACAAGTATTTCACACACAAGACCCTCAAATAGGGTGATAATATAGTATAGGCCGTAATCCCAGATTACCCCTTTCAAAATACATACTTACTTTATATAAAGTCAAGTAGTCGGCTCAAAGGCCCGTGTTTGTTATAAAACATTTCCCAAACCCCGTGACTAATAGTCACGACAATACATAGGGTCCAACCCTAATATAACTTCTCATTTCTAGAGTTAGGCTCGAGTACATCATCATGCACTCGCATCATAGATCTCCTACTTCATATAATCATATCATAGATCTCCTACTTCATGTATTCACCCCATAGATCTCCTACTTCATACAATCCCACCATAGATCTCCTACTTCATATAATCACACCATAGATCTCCTACTTCATATAATCACACCATAGATCTCCTACTTCATACACTCACACTTGACACTTGAATCTTATTCAAGTTCATCACAAACAACTCAAACCTTAAGTTTGATTCTATCAACATTTTGAACAATCCTTAACTAGCATCACAATACTATTAAGATTATTCCTACAACTCATTTATCATAAATGGTAGCCCCTCCATATCAATAGATATGTGGCAGCCTCCCATGTGCTAAGCATCATCATGAAATTATACATTTACATACACATAACATTCATACATGAGTTGGAAGGTCAATTTACCATATTAGCATACTTTTATCTCACATGACTCCATATTCATCAATATGGTTTCAATTCATGGTCAAGTCCATTACTTATCATTCATATCATGTTCAAGCATATTTATTCACAAAAACATGACTCAAGCATTTAGGTAATCTCATGCATAACCTACAAGTTGTAAGCAACTAGATGTCGGTCCTCACCTCAAATGAGCTTTAAAACCTTCCTTCTCGCTCCAACGACCAAAGCCTCAGCCAAGAAGGTTTTAGAACTGATTCCTTGCTTGGAGTTGAGTGTTAAACAGCCCCCTCAAAGTGCTAGTTCAACTCCTAACCGAAGACGCAAAAACAGTCCCTAGAACGGGTGTTTCCCGACGAATTCGTTCCCTAACCTTTCAAGGTTTTGTCTAGGTTAGTATCTAACCTTTCCAACAATTAAAGTCACTTTATAATAACATTTTATACACTTCAATCAGTGTATAATAGTTCTTCAATCATTTATACGATTTAGACAATAGAGAGGAAGGTTTTGGATTCAAACTTACTTTGAATACAAAAACGTATTCCGCGAGGTTGTGTTTTGCTCGGACGATTTGGAAGCCTTCCACTACTCCGATTGATGCAAACCAGACATCCACGGATTCCTCGTCTTGAGAGCTTTCTTTTGGTATCTTATACGCCTTAATTGGACGAGTGAATCTCGAGTTATGGCTCAAACAATCAGAGCTACGCACTGAAGAACGAACCTGCGGACAGCTTGCTCTCTCTTTGGCTTATCTTGGTTATGTGGCTCTCTCCTTCTCTCTTATCTTGGGGAGTTCGAATGGGGTGTAGGGGGGAGTGTAAAGGATGCCTTAAACATGCTAAGAGAGCATGTGGCTCACAAAAGAGCATGGGAGACATTGGTTTGCAATCAAATGTGAGGTGGACCTCCACTTTTATTTCTTTTTGTAATGTATTGCTCTTAAGTCAACATGCTCGCCCCATATAGTCATCTCACCCATTTTTTCTTTGTCTTGCAGGTACTCAAGTCATGTGGAGTGGTTCCCAATTGATCCCAATCATTTTGGGGTCCAAAATATATATCAATACTTCCAAAAATGGGAAGATGGGTCCTATAGTTTTATCTTTTGTCAAAGATGTCTTTTTGTACTCATCCTAATTTATTTAGAACAAGTCAACTTCCTCCATCACATTATTGATCTCCAATATGTGTAGGTTCATCACAATAATTTACTTGATGGATATCATAGCAGGAAAATCCTACTCCCATTATTTAGCTCAATAATGCCAAAGATGGGGTTATAGGCATTTATATTCTTCTTTAATCATTCTATCACTTATTTGACATTTGTCATACATATTATTGGGCTACTAGCCGTGTGGGTCACTCCCGAGTGGGTCTAGAACGTCATTCTCGAATACTTGCTATTTTTAGCAGGTTGGGCCCCAAATAATGTTTGGGCCGCCCGACCTTCCTCAAATTGTCTTGAAAGATTATGTTTCACTATTTAGATAATGTTGGGCTTTTTTTTTATTTATTAATAAGTCCCGAATAAGTATTTGCAAAACCCGACACTAATGTACGAGTTTGAATAGTACGATATTCAACCATGCACTACGTAGGACATTAATCGTTTTACAATTGTTTGGAGTCGGAAATTCGATACATATATTTGAATTTAAATTGAATTTTCAAGGACGTTCGGGTGCGGTGTCACACAAACACTCTCTTATTCTCTTGGAGAGCATAGATATTTATCTGTTTTTGAAAAATGTTTTTGGCAAATCTGTGATTGGAATAATTAATTATTAAAACAGTAAAGTTAGAACAATTAGGACATTCTCACTTTGACTTATGTTGGTTTCAAGGGCTATGTTGTAATCTTATTTCTCAAACTAAGGTAATTTTAAACTTAATTCCCAAATAGGGGTGTTTTTTGCCATGTCATCATGCGTGGAGGTGCCAAGTCACTCACCACGTCACACACTCATCTCATCCTATTTAAGTATGTTGTTCAAAATACTCCTTATAAAAAATGGAGTTGGAACGAGGGTTCGAACCCAAAACCTCACACAACTATAGAGACTCTTCTCTACCTTACCACACCATTAAACAACTACTACTCATTGTTAGATTATATCGTCTAACTGTATTTGTATAATACTAGATTCCCACCCGTGCGATGCACGGGACAAAATATAATAAAATGATATAAAAATTTTGTTTTATATTAACAATATGATCAAGAATAATATAGAATTGTAAAAATAATAAGAAAAATTCAATAATTATAATATAATAGGTGTCAAAAAATTACTTCGTATAATATAATATAGTACGGAGTATAGTATACTAAGAATAACAATAATAGCGATGATAAAGATAATAATTATCATAATGGATTGGTTTGAATTCCGATTTGTATTTTTATAAACTCATTTGTAGACCATCGTGCATTTTCATCTGATTTCATTTCTCATATGGACCCAAACTCCTTTTGCCTCGTTGATTAGTGGCCCTTATGTCAGTTATATTGATCTTTAAATCGTCAGTTATCGCATGAGAGATCAGTCTGGTCCCCTAAATTATTGTACTCTATGAACTGCCAGAAATCTGTGATTAGCCAGGCTCAATTGAATTAATTTCATGTAATTTCATGTGACCCTAGACCTTACCACCCCACCCTGACCATACCCCTTACCCCACCCCCCAACCCATAACTTCCCTACCCCGACCCCTACGAGTAGGTATGGGTGGGTATGAAGGGTTGTGGGGGAGTATGGGTACAGTGTAACATCGTGGTAAGGGTAGGGGTCAAGAGTGTGGAATTGGGGAACTGAGTGAAAAAATTGATGAAAATGTTTTCCGATTTGAAAATGGAAAACTAAAAAATAGAAACAAAAAATTGGAGATAGAAAAACTGAAAAATAAAAACAGAAAATTGGAGATAGAAAAACTGAAGTAGAAAACAGGAAAATATCTCTGTTAGTAAATAACAACCACATATATTCCTCCTCCGTTATTATAGGCTTATAGCTCGTTATTTTGAATTGATCACATGTGTTTATCCTATTCTTATGTAAGTAGTTGGGGTAGTGCCTTATATTCAGGAATTGTTGTTGCTCTCTTTGTTGTATAAATTCAACTGTAAATGATGTACTGAACACAATAAGATACACAACTTCGTATCTATTCTCTTTATGGTATCCAGAGCTTTATAATTTTTTTTTTTTCATCTCTGCCCTAAGCTCGTTCTGCCTTTCATGGCAAACCACAACCAGTCTATTCTGGCTCTTGCCAACACCACAACTTCCAATTTCAATTTTCAAATCCCACCTATCCATCTCAAACTTGAACGGGAGAACTACTCCCTGTGGCGATCTACCATTATCTCTGTTTTAGAGACCTTTGATCTTGAGTCTTTCATCTTGGATCCTTCACCACCATCTGAGACTCACTCTGTCACCGATGCTGACGGTGTTTCCACCATTGAACCAAACCCTGATTTTGCACTTTGGAAAAAGCGTGATCGCTTTGTTCTGCTATGGATTAAATCTACCCTCTCTGAGCGTGCACTCTCATTGGTTGTTCGTGCCACATCATCTCAGATGGCCTGGACAGCCATTGAAAACACGTTCCAGGCTCAAACCCGAGCTCGTCGCATGGCTATGAAACTTCAATTGCAGACGTTGATGAAAGGGTCTCTCTCTGTGATGGATTATATTGAGCGCAAACGGTCTATTGCCGATTCTCTGGCCGAAAATCTACATCCTATCTCTGATGAAGATCTCATTGGTTATATTTTGAGTGGTCTGGATTCCTCCTATGGGGCTTTCATCACAGCTTTCATGATGAAGTCTGATGATGTTTCCGTAGATGCACTTACTGGTCTTCTTCTTCAGGAGGAAGCCAGACTCGAGCAGGAGCATACGCGACAACTTGGAATCGTCTCACCGTCCCTTCCTCCACCACCGCCACCGCCAATGTCCGGCTCCTCCGCTCTCGCTGCTACCCGGTCCTCTCCCAGACCATACTCCAACAGCACCAATACCACCAGTGGCGCTGGTTCGTCTTCTACTCGCCCTCCTGACACTCGTCGTCGTAGACCGATGTGTCAACTTTGCAGTAAACCAGGTCATGAGGCTATCGATTGTTGGCAGCGCAACAATCAAACTGATTTCCCATCTCGTAGATTAAATCCACGAAATAACTCTCGCCAGGCCAATACTGCTACCACGGGTTCCTCTTCCACTGTCCTGGACCCGTCCTGGTACTTCGACACGGGTGCTACGGACCATGTCACTCCTGATATTGGCAAGATTTCTCTGGCAGACACCTACACTGGTGATGATAAGCTGCAAGTTGGAAATGGTAACCATCTGTCTATTTCTCATATTGGCTCATGTTCTTTGCAAAATCTTTGCTTGCCTAGTGTATTCGTTGTTCCTAACCTCACCAAAAATCTTCTTAGCGTTTCCAAACTTACTAATGATAATAATGTTTACATGGAGTTTTGGCCCACTCATTGTTCTGTTAAGGATTTTCAGGGGCGAACCATACTCCAAGGGGACATTAAACATGGACTTTACCGACTTCCTTCTTCCGCCAATAACATGCCTTCCACCATGGCACTCACTGGTGTACGCACAAGTCTTCATGGTTGGCATCAACGTCTTGCACATCCTCATGAGGCTCTTTTACGGCGTCTTCTCGTTCAGTTTCAACTTCCAGTTTCCTCAAATAAATTTCCCACTGTTTGTGAACCATGTCAAATGGGAAAAAGTCATCGTTTTCCTCTTCCTACATCTCATGTTGCCTCTCCCACCCCTTTTGAATTGATGTACTCAGATGTTTGGGGACCATCCCCCTTATTTTCAATTAATGGAAATCGCTACTTTGTTTTGTTCATTGATGATTGTACTAAATTTGTATGGATTTATTTCTTATCTCATAAGTCTCAGGTTTTATCTACTTTTATTCAGTTTCGTAAAATGATTCAAACACAGTTTCATAGTGACATCAAATGTCTTCAATCTGACTGGGGTGGCGAGTTTCGTAATGTTTCTGTTTATCTTCAACAACATGGTATTCAACATCGTCTCTCTTGTCCGTATACTCAGGAACAAAATGGTGCGGTTGAACGTCGCAATCGTATCATTGTTGAAAAGGGACTGACCCTATTAGCCCACTCCTCACTTCCACAGGTTTTCTGGGAACATGCATTTAAAACTGCTACTTATCTCCATAATCGCACTATCACTCCACTATTGCATTTTCAATCACCGTATCACAAACTCTATAATAAAACTCCAGATTATGGTTTTCTCAAGACCTTTGGTTGTCTATGCTATCCTTTCTTACGCCCTTACAACCAACACAAAATTGATTTTCGCTCTCTTCCATGTGTGTTCCTTGGTTATAGTGTTGCACATAAGGGGTACATTTGTTTTCACCAACCCACTTCCCGCATCTATATTTCCCGTCATGTTGTTTTCAATGAAGATGTTTTTCCCTATGATCAACAACCTTCACCTTCTAGTTCTCCCTCCCGTTTACCGCCCTCACCCAGTCCTCCCACACTGCTCCAACAGGCTGCTGCATTGCCATCCATGTCTCCACCCGTGACACCATCTCCACCATCTGTCTCTTCTCCGTCTTTATCAACACCTACACAATCACCCCCTACCTCTAGTCTGACCCCTCCTCCCCCATATCAGCAGTCCACTATTAGCTCCCGTGCCAAACAGTCCCGAGCCTCCACCTCTCACTATCGGCCGGCTACTCACAATACTCATCCAATGGTTACTCGGGCTCAAACAAATTCCTTAAAACCCAAACTTTTTACCTCTCATATCTCCTCTCCTTGCACCCTAGAACCTTCTACTTATGCCCAAGCTGTCAAATATCCTCACTGGCAGCAAGCTATGCACCAAGAATATGCTGCTCTCATGCGAAATAAGACTTGGTCCATTGTTCCTTGTCCTACTAATGTCAATGTTATTGGTTCTAAGTGGATTTTCAGGATTAAACACCACTCGGATGGATCCATTGAACGGTATAAGGCTCGGTTGGTTGCACAGGGTTATAATCAAGAGGCAGGTATTGATTTCTTTGATACATTCAGCCCGGTTGTTAAACCCACTACTATTCGGTTGGTTCTTTCTATTGCTCTTTCCCATGGGTGGTGCATTCGGCAACTTGATATCAACAACGCTTTTCTTAATGGTGACTTACGTGAAGTTGTTTACATGAAACAACCCCGTGGTTTTGAAGATCCCAACCGTCTGTCTCATGTCTGCCGTTTACACAAAGCCATTTATGGGCTAAAACAGGCTCCGCGGGCTTGGTTTACTAAGCTAAAATGTTATCTGGTTCAGCAAGGATTTCGTGCTTGTCAGTCAGATACTTCGTTGTTTGTTCACATTTCTTCTACCTCCATCATCTACATTCTTGTATATGTGGATGATTTGATCATTACAGGTACTCATCCAGATTTGATTCAGCGCTTCATCACACGCTTACATCAAGTGTTTGCTCTCAAAGATCTCGGCAATCTGCATTTCTTCCTGGGCTTACAAATTCGCAGAAACTCCACAGGTATTACTTTGTCCCAACAAAGTTACATCCAAGATATTCTCCAGCGAAGTAATATGCAGGATTCTGCTCCAGTTTCTACACCGTCTGATCCCAGCTCTCGGCTTACTCGTCATGGTGATCTCTTTCCTGATCCCAAATTTTTTCGGCAGATTGTGGGTTCTCTTCAATATGTTACCATCACCCGTCCTGACATTGCATATGCTGTCAACCGGGTGTGTCAATTTATGCACTCCCCTACCACTCTTCATTGGCAGGCCACCAAACGGATTCTGCGGTATTTACAGGGAACTTCACATCACTGCCTGCATTTCACTCCCACTGCAGCCACTTCTCTTCTTGCTTTTTCTGATGCAGGTTGGCTCTCTGATCCCGATGACAGCAGGTCTCAATATGGGTATGCCATCTTTCATGGTTCTAATCTTATCAGTTGGACTTCACGAAAGCAACGGGTTGTGGCACGCTCTAGTACGGAGGCTGAGTATCGCTCTCTTGCTTATACTGCCGCTGAACTATTGTGGCTACAACAGTTAATCAAAGAACTTCGTGCTCCCATTCATGAGACTCCCTTGTTGTTGTGTGATAATGTGGGAGCTATTTTCATGACAAAGAATCCTGTTATACACACCCGGTCCAAGCACATTGCTTTGGATTTTCACTTTGTTCGTGAACAAGTTGAATCCGGTGCCCTCAAAATTTGTCATGTGTCTTCTGTGGATCAATTGGCAGATGTTTTTACTAAACCACTGGCCAAAGCTCGTCTTAATTTTCTTCGACACAAGCTCCAAGTTCGTCCCGTCCTTGAGCTTGCCGGGGGATAACAACCACATATATTCCTCCTCCGTTATTATAGGCTTATAGCTCGTTATTTTGAATTGATCACATCTGTTTATCCTATTCTTATGTAAGTAGTTGGGGTAGTGCCTTATATTCAGGAATTGTTGTTGCTCTCTTTGTTGTATAAATTCAACTGTAAATGATGTACTGAACACAATAAGATACACAACTTCGTATCTATTCTCTTTAGTAAACATGCCCTTAGAATTTATGTCTCCACCGGAGCCAAATTCCTTTGACCATTGCATGCTTTCAATAAATATTGTTTCCATAAGATTCAGTAAGCATCATTGATATGTAAAAACTCCCTACTGCTGTTGCGATTAGGCAAAGATAAACGATAAATTAAGAGCAAGAACACAAGAATTAACGTGGTTCACGCAATCGGGGTGATTACGCTAGTCCACGGCGAACGAGAGAGAGTATGTATTATTATCAGCGTCCCAAGAGGTTTACAAGTACATAAGAGTCGTTTTAAATAGGTTTAGGAAAACCTAAACTGAGATTAGAGCCGCAGGCTCAAAATTAAGCCTGTTTTTAAAATTCCCGTCGCCTGACCCGGTCGGGTCTCTTATTTGACCCGGTCGGGTCTCCTTCACAGAACACAAACCCGGTGGAAACCAGGTCGGGTTTCCAAAACAGAAGGCTTCTGCCTTGCTGACCCGGTCGGGTCCCTTCCCTGACCCGGTCGGGTCTCACGTCCAGTGAGATCCCCCGGTCTCTGCTTCAACATACCCGGTCGGGTGGCTGACCATACCCGGTCGGGTATCTGCTCTGAACCTAAGAACAAGGCTCCATCTTCAACAATCTCCCACTTAGAGGCTTGGTCAACAATTATCTGCCATCCAAGAACATGTATCTTCTGTAAAACCCCTGATTTCTCTCTCTTTTTCTCTTTCTCTCTCGTCCGCGCCTTCTCATCAAGTATCTGGAAGGCCCGTTGAAGCCATGCATAGCTTCAACTTCTCCGTTGTCACCGCCTTGGTAAGCATGTCTGCTGGATTCTTCGTACCAAGGATCTTCTTCAAATTTATAGTACCATCTTCAATCAATTCTCGAATGAAATGATACCTCATCTTGATGTGTTTCGTTCTGCTGTGAAACACCGGATTCTTCGCGAGATGAATAGCACTCTGGTTGTCACAGTACAGACCACAATCCCCCTGTTTCATGCCCAACTCCGAAAGAAAGTTCTTCAACCAAATCATCTCCTTGGCCGCTTCAGCAATAGCCATATACTCTGCTTCTGTGGTTGAAAGAGCTACACTCTTCTGTAATCTGGACATCCAACTGATTGCCGTACCTCCAATAGTGAATATGTAACCCGTAGTGCTCTTCCCGGAATCATGACAGCCCCCCAAATCAGCATCTGCAAAACCTTCTAGAATTGCTCCATTCCTCCTGAAACAAAGAGCAATTTCAGAAGTACCTTTCAAGTAGCGTAACAGCCACTTAACTCCTTCCCAATGTTCCTTCCCTGGATTTGACATGAACCTGCTAACAACTCCCACTGCATGAGCAATGTCCGACCTTGTTGACACCATTGCGTACATCAAGCTGCCAACGGCTGATGCATAAGGAACTTTAGCCATCTCATCTTTGTCTTCATTGGTCTTTGGAGACTGCTGCTTGGAGAGTTTCAACTGACTCCCTAACGGTGTACTCCTTGGCTTGGCATCCGTCATTCTGAACTTCTCAAGGACCTTCTGAATGTACTTCTGTTGTGAAAGCTTTAAAGTACCTTCCACCTTGTCTCTGACTATGCTCATCCCAAGAATCTGTCTCGCCTCCCCTAAATCCTTCATCTCAAATTCTTCAGACAACTTCTTCTTGAGCTTGTTGATCTCCTGCATGTTTGCTCCAGCCACCAACATGTCATCAACATACAAAAGAAGAATAATGTATGAAGACTCGAATTTCTTCAAGTAACAGCAATGGTCCATCTTGCATCTAGTGTACCCATTCCGCTGCATAAAACTGTCAAACTTCAAGTACCACTGTCTAGGAGCTTGCTTCAGCCCGTATAGGCTCTTCTTGAGTTTGCACACCATCTTCTCTTTACCACTCACTGGGAAACCTGCTGGTTGGGCCATGTAAATGTCTTCTTCAAGGTCACCATGAAGAAAAGCAGTCTTCACATCCAGCTGCTCCAAATGCAAATTTTCAGCAGCAACGATACCAAGGATCAACCTGATAGTAGTCATCTTCACAACCGGAGAGAAGATTTCATTGTAATCAACCCCCTTCTTCTGTTGGAACCCCTTGACAACTAGCCTCGCCTTGTATCTTTTGCTCCCATCAGCTTCATCTTTGATTCTGAACACCCACTTGTTCTCCAAAGCTTTCTTTCCCGGTGGTAGCTTGACTAAGGACCAAGTTTGGTTCTTCTCAAGCGAATCTAACTCATCCTCCATGGCCTTCTTCCACTGTATGGAATCCTTCACGGTCAGCGCCTCTGAGTAAGATTCTGGTTCTCCATTCTCGGTCAGCAACAAATAATTTGCTGAAGGAGAATATCTGTTAGGAGGTCTTCTGATTCTGGTGGACTGTCTGACTTGAGGAGTAGCTGCCTCTGAATTTTCACCATCTTCATCACTCCCACTATCTTCAGACATTCCTGTATCTCCTGAGCTCCCACTGCTCCCTGAACCTCCTGTTGTCTCATCACAACCAACAGGTTGTGCTATGTCATCTTCAGTCATCCCGTCAAACACCACTTGTTGCTTGTTTTCTGGTTGCTTGGCTTTGCTAGTTTCTGCTGCAAAACCATCTTTATACAGGGCATTCTCGTTGAAAGTGACATCTCTACTTCTGATAACCTTCTTGCTGTGGTTGTCCCAGAACCTGTAGCCCATGTCATCCATCCCGTACCCAATAAAGATACACTTCTTTGCCTTTGCCTCGAGCTTGTCACTATCTGCATCTCTAACTTTGACATAAGAAATACAACCAAAAACTTTCAAGTGAGTAAGAGATACCTCTCGACCTTTCCATTCCTCTTCTGGAATTTTGAAACCTATGGGAGATGAGGGTCCTCTGTTGATCAAGTATGCTGCTGTGTTCACCGCATCGGCCCAGAACATCTTTGGAAGTCCTGCATGCAATCTCATGCTCCTGGCCCTCTCATTCAGTGTTCTGTTCATCCTCTCTGCAACACCATTTTGCTGTGGTGTTTCTGGAACCGTCTTCAGCATTCTGATCCCCTGTTCAGCACAATACTCTACAAACTCTGTGCTACTGTACTCACCCCCATTATCACTCTTTAAACACTTAATCTTAAGATTTGTTTCATTCTCAACAGCAGCTTTGAACTTCTTAAAAGTGTTAAAGACATCGGATTTATTCTTAAGAAAATAAACCCATACCTTCCGTGTAGAGTCATCAATGAATGTAACATAGTACCGGGAACCTCCAATCGAAGAGACCTTTGTCGGTCCGTAGACATCTGAATGAATCAACTCCAGCCGCTCAATCTTGGGTTGCTGCCCTGTCTTCACAAAGGTTACCCTCTTTTGTTTGCCTAGAACACATGGCTCACAAAAGCTCAACTTTGAATTCTTCAAATCTGGGATTTTGCCCTTTGAAGACAGCATCTTCATTCCGTTCTCACTTATGTGCCCAAGTCTTTGGTGCCACAAAGTAGAGACCCCTGTATCTTCAACTGCTGCGTTTGCCCCATCTGTGGACACTTCAACCATGTACAGTGTACCATGCTTCTGCCCACGAGCAATGACCAGCTTTCCCTTTGTCACCTTCCATTGCTTGTTGCCAAAACTAACGTTATGGCCTTCCTCATCAAGCTGTCCAACTGAGATCAACATCTTCTTCAGGTCTGGAATATACCTCACATCTTTCAGTCTCCAGGTTGTACCCAAAGTGGTACTGAGATCAACATCCCCAATACCCGTGATCTCTAGGGATTTGTCATCCGCCAAACGAACTCTTCCGTTGTAGGGCCTGAAATTTTTCATCAAATCCCTGCAATGACAAGCATGAAACGACGCACCTGAATCCATGATCCAGGACTCAACTGAATTCTCAACGCTGCAAATTAGAACATCTTCATAATCCTCTGCCACGTTCACCTCCTTCTTGCCTTTGTCTGCAGGGGGTTTTGGGCACTGATTTCTGAAGTGTCCATTCTCTTTGCAATTCCAACAATTGATGTCCTTCCGGTTCTTGGATTGCCCTCTCTTTCTCGACTTCGATCTTCCCTTCTTGTTACCTCCTCTAGTGGATTTTCTGCCCCTATCTTCAGTACTCAACAAACTGTTGGAGCTATCCCCCGAACTCCTCCTCCGGATATCCTCACCAAGGATTAAGTCACGAATACCTTCAAAGGTAAGCTTAGTGGTTCCAGATGAACTACTAACCGCTGTGACTGTACCGGACCAACTATCGGGCAAAGATGATAACAAAAGTAATGCTTGGACTTCATCATCGAATTTAATCTCAACCGAGCCTAACCTGGATATGATTGAATTAAACTCGTTGATGTGATCTGTCACGGATGCACCTTCCTTCATTCTTGTATTCACCAACTGTCTAATCAAGAAAACCTTGTTTGCTGCTGAGGGTTTCTCATACATGTTGGATAACGCCTTGAGCAGTCCGAACGTTGTCTTCTCGTTGACGATGTTGTAGGCAACGTTCTTCGCCAACGACAACCTCACCACACCAAGAGCCTGTCGATCCAACAAATTCCATTCCGCCTCCGTCATCGTTTCTGGTTTGTTCTCAGACAACGGTTGATGAAGCTTCTTCTGGTAGAGATAATCCTCGATCTGCATCTTCCAGAAAGCGAAATCTTGACCATCAAATTTATCGATCTTAACCTTCCCTTCGTCAGCCATAGCTCTGATACCAATTGTTGCGATTAGGCAAAGATAAACGATAAATTAAGAGCAAGAACACAAGAATTAACGTGGTTCACGCAATCGGGGTGATTACGCTAGTCCACGGCGAACGAGAGAGAGTATGTATTATTATCAGCGTCCCAAGAGGTTTACAAGTACATAAGAGTCGTTTTAAATAGGTTTAGGAAAACCTAAACTGAGATTAGAGCCGCAGGCTCAAAATTAAGCCTGTTTTTAAAATTCCCGTCGCCTGACCCGGTCGGGTCTCTTATTTGACCCGGTCGGGTCTCCTTCACAGAACACAAACCCGGTGGAAACCAGGTCGGGTTTCCAAAACAGAAGGCTTCTGCCTTGCTGACCCGGTCGGGTCCCTTCCCTGACCCGGTCGGGTCTCACGTCCAGTGAGATCCCCCGGTCTCTGCTTCAACATACCCGGTCGGGTGGCTGACCATACCCGGTCGGGTATCTGCTCTGAACCTAAGAACAAGGCTCCATCTTCAACAACTGCAACTTGCATCTGCTATATATTTTTTAGCGAATTTAGTCGTTCTTAGCATGCCTCAATATGTCTTCCAAATCCCTGATTTCTGTTTTGACCCCATCGTTGGAGACCTATCCACAAAATGTGGACATACTGAAAGCAATTATTTTAAAACTTGAAAGACCATGCTCCTTTGTAGTTATCTTCATGAATCACCTGAACAAGAATAACATAAGGTCGTTAGCCTAATCTTCCACTGACGTGACCAATGCCGCTCTGAACGTACTCTTACAATAATTGTTCACTAAAATCTTGTCTAGTTTTTCCTCTACCCAAACTTCCATACCCCTACCCAGGGGCGGACCCAGGAAGTTTGTCTTGGGAGGACGGTAACTTAAACAAAATATTTTTTGGAGGACGAAAATTATTTTTTATTATATATATACACTAAAAAATTTTGTTGTTGGGGGGCGACTGCCCCCTGGGTCTGTACTACGGTCCGCCCCTACCTCTTTCTTAAATCCTTGTTGGGATTGGAAAATTCTTCTATTCAATATCAAGAACAGAATTACAATAGGAGGAGCAAACTCTCACACTCAACTATTACAAAAAACCAATCCTCACCAATACACTTCTACTCTAAGTGTATTTCACTCTTCACACACTTTTCTCACTTTCTAAACTGATACGAATGAACAGTACACTCTCTATTTATAGGTGTATATGGGAGACATGAGGAAGTTGCATCCAAGCTTCCATTCTCATTGCTAGGGAGTTTCCTAGCTATCTCCAAGAAATCTTCTCCATGTTCATGTGTTTGATACCTCTTTCCTCGAAGGTGTTATATGTCTCTTGGCAACTTCCAAGAAAGAAGGTGGAAGTTCCTTACCATCCATTGATACCCAGAGAAGGGGAACTTCGAAGTTTGCATTCTCATACTGCCTCTCGGAAGCCCCGCATTCTCCATAAGAGATGAGGAAAAGTGGAAAACACTCTCTTTTCTCCCGATAGCACTATATCATTAAAATCCCCATGCTACAAAAAAACATCATCCCTAGGCTTTGAAGTAGCTAGGTTTCATGCCTCTCATCTCCTTGACTCCTACCGCTGAACATGGGCGGATTTACCTTATACAGAGTAGGGGCACATGACCCCAATAAACTTTTATTAATTGGCGGTTAATAATATATTACTATGTTGTAATTTTTGCAATTTCATTTCTAAAAGAAAAAATTGCCCCCGTTAATTTTTTTTTCATGCCCCCAACAAATATTTGTGAGATGTTGTAACATATAGATGACTAAAAGTTTGTTAGTTTGTCTAAAATAGATGTAATTGTACGAAGTTAAAACGGTCTATACTTTTTTGGGAAAGTTCCCGAAATAGGACTAAAACAACTTGAAAATTCCAAAATAGGACTGTCATGTTTTTTATTCCCAAAATAGGAGTAATTTACGTCAAGTTTGGAAAATACTGTCATGTTTGAAGTCTGGTACTGCCAAAACATGGCAGTAATTAGTCCTATTTTGGGAATAAAAACATGTCAGTCCTATTTTGGAATTTTCAAACCTTTTTAGTCCTATTTTGGGTAAATTCTCTACTTTTTTTTTAAATTCCGAGGGCGGAATAGGGCACTAAATTATACAGAGCATTATACAATTTAGCTAATAAGGAAATAATGTACTAATCACACAAGTTGTTCGAATGGTAACATAATGATGTTTTTTTCCATTTCTGATTAAGCACATTTATGAAAAGTAAAAAAAAGGATGACACCCCGTCCCTGAGGGCCCCCAACACCGACCAGACTGGCGGACGGCACGATAGGAGGATGTAAATTGGACTATAATCACAATCTGTGAGATAGAGAGTGGAGCTTTGTCCCCGGTACTTGCAGAGGCCCTATGCATTTTTCAGCATAGTAACCCCTCATCGCGGTTGCCGGGATTCGAACCCGAGACCTAACCCTTGTGGCACTCCCTCGCAACCAGTTGAGCTACGCCCACCGGTGCATTTATGAAAAGTAAATGATTATTATAGATCTAGCCTTCTTATGATTAATTACATAATTAACTTTAAGTTAGATCAGCCATTTAGGACGCAATCAGTTGCACAACTGAAGCTCCGGAAAATTATTTGAGATTAATAGGAATTGATTCATATAATTTTTTGAAGTTTTTGTTTAAATATTACTAATAAAAGAAAATTATTTGAGATTAATAGGAATTGATTCATATAATTTTTTGAAGTTTTTGTTTAAATATTACTAATAAAACGGTCGTGGACAAAAAATATGACTCAGCAACTATTAGATACTTTAATTGTGTTCAAAGTTTATATCGTAGTAACTTACAATATTCATAATTATATTCACTAATAATTACTAACTTTTTTGTCCACCACATTTTAAAGAGTAATATTACTGTTTCTTTTTTTAATTTTTTATCAACAAAAATTATGTTAAGAAGGTACACAAATTAGAGTGGATTCATATTTGGGATCACTACCACATGTCTATAGTTAATAGTATACATATTACTCCCTCCATCCCTCTATTTGTCTCAATTCCTATTTGCTTGGTCAACACATATCACTATTGGTTGATTCTGCTAATTTAAGAAAAAATTAATTTTAAAATATATTTTATTAATAAAATAAAGAAAAAATTATATGTAAAATAGCTAAAATGGTCATCTGCAGTAACTTCAGTTAATACAGCCAGAAAAGTGACTTTAATCTTACTTTTTCTTATTATTATACAATTCAGCGCGCGAAAACAAAAGTTATGTGTTTGGTGAAAAAGTTGACTGATAAGCCTGATAAGCCGAAAAACAGTGTTACCAAACGTCCTCTTAATCTCTTACTTTATGTATCAAATTTTTATGAGTCTGATTTTGGTTTTTGCGACTTTGTAAAGCTTTTAATGTAGTTTCTGAATATGTAATTTTTTTCCTAAAAATAATTTGAATTCGGACAGGAATCCATTGATTTTATTGTCAGCCAAACATCGTAATTTAAATTGCAATGGGACAATAATAGAGGGACGAATGTAGCATATGTTTATTTTTATTGATATTATGCCCCAATAATTATTACTCCCTTCGTCTCATTTAAAAGTTCTCGTCCACCATTTTTCGGTCAACGTGCATTGTTCTTAATCTTTTACTTTATATATAATATATCTAACATTTATCAAATTTAATTTTTGTTGATCTAGTTGATAGAACTCTTAATGTAATTTCTGAATATGTAAATTTTATTTATTAAAAATAATACTATTAATGACAAAGATCAATTAATATTTTGGTCAGTCAAACATCGTAAACCGCGTGAGAACCTATTTCATCTCCTACTGCGGTTGAGCCCTACAGAGGAATGGCCGTTTTTCGGTTCCCTGGTCTGATGTTATTTCGTTATTACTTTTTATGTAAGGTCCTAATCTTTTGTTAAATGAAATGTATTTCTGATGAACGTTTTGATTTTTTTCGTTTCCCGACATTTTATTATTACTTGTTGGACAAGAATAATAACAGACCTACGTGTAGGTGTGTTGCGTGGACAACCCAAGAAAGCGATCGATCTAACGGGGGTACCCCTCATGTAGAAGGCACATATTCTTCACCCAAGTCCATATGCTTCATCGTTTGGATACGTATTACGTAATGCGAACACGTCCAATACTTGGTCATTTCTTAAAGAAATAAACATTCTATTTTATAGATTTTATAATGCACAATTTTGATCATTAATATATAATAGAAGTGTGTTTTATTAGTAAAAAACTAAAAAATCAGGTTTTGAAAATTTATAACGAGAGTCTTTTTATAATAATATTTCATTTAAAATATATAAATATAGCGTAATCAAAATAGAACACGTGAATAATGTATAATTCAATATGTTGCATTTATTTAAAAAGGAGAAATAAATTTAACAAGTATATAAAGGAATGTGCCAAGTAACTTACATTCTAATGACATCACTGTTGATCTTTCAAAGAGGAGGTCGCAAATTCGAATCTCATTCCAATCAAGAATGTTGATATTAACATTAATATATAGATACTATAATAGGTCTAGAAGAATGTTCCAAAAAAAAGTATATAAGGGAATGTAATTAAGTTAGAAAAACTACACCGTATGTCCATAGATGATAGAAAATTTCTGGGAGAATTTTACTTTTGTGGGACAATTTCTTTAGATGATACTTATAACCAAGCGAAAACAATTGTCTACGGAAAACCCATTAATTGAATACGTTACTTCTATTGTTCCAATTTCACTTGTACACTTTTTTATTTTTGTTGTCCCAAATGCTTTCCCACCTAATTCAAACTTATCCGTACTTTTACTCTATTTTCATTTACTTAAAAGTTTCTACTTTATTGGAGAAAAGAAGAAATAGTAAAGTCAAAATTAATTTATTATCTTAATTCTGTAAAAAAAAAAACTTGTATAACTCAACTTTTAGATCTTGTTTGGTTTAAAGGAGGGGAGGGAAGGGGAGAGTCAATGAGGGAAGGGAAGGGAAGAGGAAGGAAGGATTTTGATAAAGATTTGTGTTTGGTTGGAGGAAATAGAAGGAAAGGTTTAATGAAAATATTTTCCCAATTTACCTTTACTTGATAGTTTACTTAACAAAATAGATACATCTCTAACTATGGTGAATATTACTCCTATGGTCATGAGTCATAATTTTTTTTTACTTTTTTAATTTTATAAATTTTTATTTTTTTAACTTTTAATTTTTTAATTTTTAATTTTTTTAGTTTTTTAATTTTTTAATTTTAAAATTTCAATTTATAAATTTTTTATTTTTAAAATTTTTTAATTTTTTAATTTTTAATTTTTTATTTATTTAATTTTTAAATTTTTTTTTTTCAAAATTTTTATTTTTTACCTTTTTATATTATAACATTTTGTCTATTCACGTAGGAGATGGATATAGTTTGTGGTTATCAACTCGTTTCCTCCGAAATACCCCGATTTGGGGGTTTAGTATGGGAGGAAGTGGAGGATTTTGGAAGCCTTCCACTTTCCTCCCCTTCCCCACTATTTCCTTCAACCAAACACACAAAAATCCTCTACTTTCCTCCCCTCCCCTCCAAAAACCTCCAACCAAATAGGGCCTTAGAAATCAAATTGAGGTATCAGGTACATTTCCATCTCACGGTGCACCGATCCCCAAACGAGACCGTTTTTTATATTAAAAATCGCAAACCTTCTGTGACTCTCAAATAGAGAGTCTGAGTCCCGTCAGTTTAGTCAGCTACCAGAGTCCCAACCGTGAAAGCTTTGCTCCAAATTTCGCTCCAGACCTGCTTCCCGTTCTACAATTGCTTCGCTGCTGCACAGATGTTCTGCTTCCAAACAATAGGTTGCCTTACTCTTGCTCTGCATCTATCATTTGTTCCCTGCACAGATCAACCAGCATAACAACAAACCTATATATCTCCGATCCCAATCAGATCTACTCCATGAGCAATTCAAGTCATGCCCAAAATTAATTTATCTTTGTGATTCAAGTTGGAGGGAGAAAACATGAGGAAAACGATTACTAGCGTATACATGTCTTCCAATCGTGTTATTTTGATTTATTTATTAGGCTCAAGTTACATTTGTGTGATTATGTTTTTATTTGAGCACAAGTTACATTTGTATTTGTATTGAAACAATTTACATTTTAATTTGTTCAAGTTACGTTACATTTACTTGATTTACATTTTTTTATTTCACATAAACCTGAGTTACATTTCAGTTTGGCTAAAGTTACATTTTGTAACACGAGAGTTACGTATTAACATTCATCAACAAGTTACATCATGCTTACACGCGATTTACATTTTTCATAATGCGAGTTACACTATAATATAAATCGAGTTACACAACAAAATAAACTCCTACTATATAAAGAAAAATTGTTCTTATAAAAAATCATTTATACAGCCCTGATATAAAGAACAAAACATATACACTATTTATATATATGTAAAATAATTAGGCAATTGGATTCTTTTTTCACATTATTTACATTGAAATCGCTGATTTTTTTGGTGAAAAAAATGATATTTTGAAAAAACAATGATTTTAAGAAAAACATTATATATAGCCTTAATATTAAAAAAAACATATTCACTATTTACCTAAACAAAAATTGAGAAATTAGACTCCTTGTTTTCAATGAAATCAATGTTTTATTTCTTATCATTCGTATTAGACAATTCAGTTACATTTCAACTTGTCTGCAGTTACATTTGTTATCAGCGTGGGTTACATTTCTTTACACGCGAGTTACACCGGTCTGCCACTCGACAATGAAAATAACAACAATAAAAGTTATTGATCATCCGCGTGAACAGTAACACACGTTTTTACCTTTGGGAGCAGCATGCTCACGGTGGGCTGCTCCCACGGTATAACGCAAATTGGTAGTCTAAAACATTTTGAGCATTATATTTCACAAAATATGTGGAATTTCCTTATGTTTGGCCTATTTTCCCAAGTTGGACTAATAAACAAGTCAAGAGTTCCCCAAATTTCTCAATTTGACGACAATACACAAACCGAAACGAATTCACAATTTCCCAAAGCTTTCCCTTTTCACTGTTTTCATGCCCACCGATTTATAATATTGGTTCACCAGTTGTAAAATCAATATATATATATATAAAAGAGGAACTTTTTAAGAGCATACGGCGCGCCACGTAATCCCGCCATGTCATTATATAGACATTCATCAATATACAATAAAAATGTAAAAAGGTTTTATTAGATTCCTTTTACGTATAAGAGATTCCTCTTATACGTATTAGATTTCTATTAACTCATTAAATTTTAAAATAATCAATATATTTTTATACCTTTTATTTTTATTAGATTCTATTTTTGATTGCATATTAATATGGAAACAAAAGATCGTAGGAATCCACCTTATTTAATTGAGAATATTACCCGAAATAGGAGTAAAAAAGTTTGAAATTCCAAAATAGTGTTGCTATGTTTTTATTCCCAAAATAGGACTAATCACTACCATGTTTGACAGTACCAGACTTCAAACATGGCAGTATTTTCCAAACTTGATGGTAATTACTCCTATTTTGGGAATAAAAACATAGCAGTCCTATTTTGGAATTTTGGAACTTTTTTAATCCTATTCCGGGAACTTTCCCTATTTAATTTGGTAACTTTTCAAAATCTTTTACGTATTTGAGAAGTATTAAATTTAGTAATTGGAACCACAACAATTAATAACCAAATTTTAAGCACTGGCTCACGCAGTAACAATCATGTACTTATTTTTTATACTTTTTATTTTTTACTACGTGTTACTCCGTACATTCTAATGAAAAAATGAAGTATCCATTGTTTTCCCACTTAATAGATAAATCAGCCAAATTGCAATTAATTTTGTCTTCAAATTTATTTAATAAAAAAATTGTGTCCCATTTTCTAAAATGTAATATTTTATTTTTCTAAACTCAATATTGAGATAACGATAAAAAAATCTTTTTTTGAAAGAGATAATGATTAAAATTCTATGCCCCAAAAGCAATTGTGTTAATACTTCGTATTTTTCTGCATCTTCATACAATTCTTTAATTTTAATTATTAACATAATGATGAAAACTATAACCACCATATTATTGAAATTAAAAATGAAATTAATACTATTAGATATTCAAATATGTATAGAATCTCTTAAAAATAATACTTGTGATCAAGTAGCTTACCTTATTTAATAAGGATGAAAATTGATATCTCTCTTACACACACGTGTATGTATGTATATATGTATATGTGTGTGTGTATGTATATATGTATATATACATATATATTCACAAGTAAATACGTTTAGCCTATATAGCCAAAGAAGTAAATATGTTTGGTTGTTTCTTTATTTTTACAATTACAATTTAAATATGCTCACTTGTGAAGTATATTTCTAATCCAAATTTGAAATCTTTATAAGTTTACAAATTCCTAATTTTATTTAATAAATTTTTTTTGTTGGATTGATTTCAGCCCCACACTAAATCAGATCATATCAAACTTTAATAATTATAATAATATTAAGTCACATAAAACGTAAAACAGACATCTACCAGACCATATTAATTCAAACCAAATCAAACCCAACTTTTGATTCAATTAAAAATGTTCTTATTATTGAGTAAAATGTAAGATCTCACTATTAAAATTTAAAAATACGTATTTCATACCAAGTTGAGTGAGAAATATTAGAATAATGTTATTTTGAAATGCCCAATGAAGTAATTTAGACGTTCATAACAATTAAAAACCGTTTTCAATGTAACAAAATAATGAGTAAAATGTAAAAAAAAAATCCATTTTTTTACATTTTCAATGTGACGAAATAATGAGTAAAATGAAACATCTTATTATTAAAAGTTAAAAGTATGTACTCAGTATTTCATATCAAGTTGAGGTGCATAATAAAGTAATTTAGAGGACGGGATATTATGAATTCTTTAAAATCGGGTTAATAACAATTATATTTACTTGTTGGCAAAAAAAACAATTTTATTTACTTGAGATGCTTATGTAGAAGATCATACTCCCTCCGTATCAAATTAATTGACCCACTTTCCTTTTTTGGTGTATCAATTTAATTGACCCATTTCCCTTTTTGGAAAGAATCTCACTCAAAAAGCAGCTACAGTACTGTTACAGTACCGCTACAGTGTCGCTACAGTACCAAAAACCTCTTACTTTTAATAAAGTCTACAGTAATTGTCTTAAACTGCGTGAAAAAGAAACGGGTCAATTAATTTGATACGGAGGGAGTATTAAATATTTTTCATATACTTTTTTCTTTGTTTTACAAATGGAGTATATTTTACATATTTTTTTCATGATTCAGGAGATTTCACCTATTCAGCCCATTCAACCAGAATTTAATCAATTTCAGCAAAATAAGCAAAATTTAATCAATTTTACTATTATCAAACGGAATATATTAGAGTGAGTTTAATTTACTTTTGCATCACATTATATATGCATGGCCCCTAAAAATCAAATTTAAAACTAGCTAAATTGCACACTTCCCGTGCATCGCACGGGCTTGAAAACTAGTAGATGCAATATAGGTGTAAAAAAAGGCCTAATAGACGCAGATTTTTTGTCCTCGCTAGGATGAAGAAGAAGAATTTGATAACTTCCAAATGGAGTTAGAAAGTATGATATTCGTATAAGAACGGGGAAAAGGGGGGAGAAGACCTAGCGGGCGCAGGAGAAATCAAATCAAATCACTTCATAGCAATGATATATGTGTACACCACTAAAAATGGAAAAAATGAGGACAAGTTTTAACAGAAGAATAGTTAGATTGTATAATTTTGTTAATTAAAAAACTAAGAAAGTTAAATTTCAAAGTTCACTCTATGGGAAAACATGAGCATCAATTTGAACTAAAGAAATAAAGTACGTCGTAGAAATCAATTTAACTTCACATAGTTAAGATCCTCTTCATATGATATGTCTTGAGTTGAAGTCACTACAAGACCAATCTGATAGGACTTTCTAAAATGATTATCCTTTACACAAATGTTAGCTTTGTTGATCGTGCAATTATTGTTTTGTCTCGCCTCAAACGAAAGTGTGAGAATTAACTTCTTGCTAGAAACTTAGTGGCGTATGACCCGTGACTATTCTCTCAAAGCTATGGTGAGAACATAAGGATATGCACAATCAATTAGATAAGAGCATTTTTTACTGCCCAGTCATGTAGATGAAGGTGAGAATATAACTTTCGTGCGATTCAAATTTACTTCTTTCGAGATTTTGGTGTGCGTTCCTGAAAATTTCAAGTTAATTCCAATAAAATCCAAATGACGTGGTGCTAACAAAAAGTGGTATCACAAACAAATAAATAAAAGATTAAGAGCCCGGTTGGTAGCACGAAAATCAGCTGATTTGGCTGATTCTACTAAAATTTATGAAGTTCTGACTGAAGTGACTGCATTGACTGATTCTGCTTATTTAAAACAAATTATTTTTAAAATATATATTGTTAATAAAATAAAGGAAAAATTATATGTAAAAATAGTTAAAATGATCATCTACAGTAACTTCAGCTAATACAGTCAAAAAACGTAACTTCAATCTTACTTTTTATACTTATTACACAATTCAACACGCGAAAGAAAAAGTTACATGTTTGGTGAAAAAGTTGGCCGAAAAGTCTAATAAGCCGAAAAAGTTGTTTATGTTTTGTAGGTACCTAATAATTTTGGACATCCAATCCAATAAAGTTCATCATCATAGTGTGTTCTCTCCTGCGAAGCTTGAGTTGATAGTTAACAAATCAAGGATGAAAAAAATATTTTTTTAATGCTTCATATACTGATATACTATGTACATAAATTGTAGTATGTGCACTTTCACTCGGTAATTTCTAACATGTATTCCTTGTCATTGTTAGTCTCACTCAAGCCATTCCTTCATACTTGGACCTCAATCGAATCACATAGTTTGATCAGAAATCAGAATGCTTATAAATTGTAGGAGTACCTTTAACAACATGCGGAAGTAATGAATCACCTAACCATCGAATATAGAGAGATATATCATGGAAATCCATGATTTCAGAAGTTAATAATAATGAATGAAAATTTGAATATGTTTAGAATTTTATAAACTTTTAAAAGTCTACATTGAATACACTTAGACTTTTGTAAACTTTTAAGAGTCCACATTGAATACACTTAAACTTTTTGAACTTATGGATTTTAAAAACTTTTGCCACTAATTCCTACAACACACACCCCTTTACTAAAATTCATTCAACTATGGATATTTTCACTTTGGTGAAAATCTATGGTTTAGGGTGATATTTTATATGTTTCATTGAAATTTGATCTAGAAATGTTTGTTTTATTCTAATTTGAGATGTTTTTAATTGGATTAGATTCACTATAAGATCATGTCAAATTGGATTTAACTATAAGATCATGTCAAATTGGATTTAACTATAAGATCATGTCAAATTGGATTTAACAGACAATGTCATACTTAAAAGAATAAGTCTGGATTTTATTAGTCCAGACAAGAGTAGATCAGATGTCCAATTGTAAAGTACACCCGGTAAAATGTACTAAACTAGATCACACAAGTGCAGATCACACCTAACCAACTAAACTTAAACATATCAGATTAAAAATATAGTTCAATTAAAAATACCATTGGTCTGATATGATCTATTATGATTCAATTTTGTATATTTATTACCTAAGAATGTTTTCAATAAGACTCGTGTCATTCTTAAATTGGATTAAATCAGATGCAACAAGAAAATTTAGACCAAATATAAACATCCTAGAAAATTTAGACCAAATATAAACATACTAGAAAATTTAGAAAATTAAAGGAGAATAAGTGGCTCGTCCCAGCAGATAAAGGAATCATTTCGGGTAGCCAGACCAATAATGGAATTAGTGAGGAAGGCAAGCGATCAAGCATCTTGGAAGGCGGGCCCTCAACAAAAGGGAGAGGGAAGCTCGAGCAGAAGCGCAGACGTGTGGAGGATTCGAAAGCTTACCAGACGGGAGAGGAGATGGAGCTCGTACAAGCGGGGGGAAAAAGGGGGAGGAGGCGAGCTACAATTTTGTAGCTCGCCAGGCACAGAACTGACAACAGCTCTTTCACAGCATGGGGGAATAAATAAGGCTGAAGGCCATGAAGTCTTTATTATTTTTTACGCTTTTTCCTTTTCGTATGCTCATGTCATTTTTATTTTCTTTCGGAACTCTAGAGATAGGTTGTTGGTTTGCTTTTTAGATTTTACTTTCGAAACTCTCACATGGTTCGCGAATAGTCTCGCTCTTTTTGGGGTGGTCTAATTCTATGTCTAACCAGAGAGTGGGAGGGCCTTTTGGCTATGCGGAGCCTCATGAGGAGGTTTAGCGTTGTATGGTTGGAAGTACTTTGAGATCTTTGATTGTTGTAATACAATCAGTTTCCTTTAAAAAAAAAACATCCTAAAGCCGATCTAATACGATCTGATTTATTTAAATATGTTTTCTCTGGTCTTATCCATTTACACGCAGATAATTCTTTTGTATTCTACTCTAAAAAATATAAATCCTTATTAAAAGAAAAGTAAATAAAGAAATGGTATTCAATGCACCCAAAATGAAAAGTTAACAAAAAATTCTATGATGTATATATAATTATATATTTATAAATATTTGTAGGTAATAAAAATATATATTGAAATGGTAAATCCCCCACCCCCAATCATAAATACTTTAGGAACATCTCCAATATAAATTATGAATGATGCACACATGGCAGAAAAGTGTTTATCTTTCTTTCTACAGCATGGTAAATTTAATTTACTTTTTATTTATAATGTCAAATACAATGTCCAGATTTAAATGATGTGTTTGAAGTTGTGAACAAAAAAGAACTGAATATTTATCACACAGTGGAAAGAATGTGAACGACTTTCTATTAATTAACTGTTGTGTTTTATATCTTTCCTGTCATGTGTGCGCCGTTAACATATTTGTATTGAAATGTTCTTAGAGCATCTCCAATATAACTATATGCTCTGTGCGCATAAAGCATGAAAAAGATAAACACATAAAAAAATTATTAACATTTATCTCTCATTCTATTACGATTTTATATAATTTCCTTAATAATGTGAATCACTATATCTATATTTATACACTACTTTCGACGTTGTAGAGATTTTGTTTTACCAAGAATATATAAAACCGTTTAAATAAGAAAAAGTATATTTGGCTTACTAGTATTTGTGTGTCTATCTCTCTTGTGTCACGTGAGCAAGATGCACATGGCAAATATATCAGACCATACTTGACTTTCATAGTTATAAAATACACAAAGACCAGACGTTTACTAGACCTTTAAAACCAGTTTAAAACAGACCAAACTAGATTTAAACAGATCACACCAGACATCAAATTAGAGAGGACCTATGTAGCACCGATACCGGTACGTGGAAACACGGAAACACGGAAACGCGGAAACGGGTACGGGGATACGTCAAAACCAAAAAAAGTAGGATACGGATACGGGGCCATATTTATAAATATTAAAAGTTATGGGGGTGTATTTACAAATATTAAAAGTTATAGGGGTCTATTTATAAATATTAAAAAATAGATATTTTTTTAATGTATATATATACATATAATATCCTGTGATGTCTACTCATTCATTGCATTGAAGCATTTTCCTTTTTCAATATACTTAGTAATAAATTCATAATATTTTTCATATACACTAGGACATCTCGAAATATAAATGTAGTCAATAAGTCATTAATTTAAAATAAGAAATAAGTCAAACAACTACAATCTTGAAATTAAAAGTGCAAGTACCCAATTCGGAGTATGAGTTAATGACTTAATTCGGATATAGCCATAAAGGCCCATTATTTGATTACCAAGTAAAATGTAGTTTTAGATTTTCATTTTTTTTTAGAATTTTATTAAGTAAATTTCGGAATTTTTTTTTAAGAGTTGATACGGGTATCCGTCAGGATACGAGTAACGGAAACTTTAAAAAAATTACAAAAAAATGGAAACTTTTAAAAATTGCAGATATAACCCGGGAACGTACGATACGGGTATCTTAGAGTATCGGATACGGGAACGTATCGGATAAGCCGATACGTTACCCTAGGGAAGTATCCGTGCAGAGAGGAGCATCAAATTAGAGGCCAAGTAACAAAAGCATTCATAGTGAATAGTGAGAACTGTATAATCCGGTGTAGAGTGTCTGCTCAAGAGACCACTAAAATATACCGTGGTAGATTTCTTTCCCTTTCTAGCCCCCAACGCCGGTGAAAAACAAGGATATAGATTTGCAATAGGTTCTCAAAGATCGAAGCCGCCGCTGAACAATTCTACTGCCGTGTGGTTTGATGTGGGGACACCAATCCCACCTAAAGTTCCCCAATGGAAAAGTCGACTCCGTTCACCGGTGGCCGAATGGACCTTCGCCGGAGAAGTGCTCGGAGGGCGAATGCCCGAGGCCGTTTTGGGGTGGCAGAGTACCAGATCCGATGAGCGGATTCTCAGCGTGGGTGTTCTTAAAAATGGGCGAACAGAGCGCGGCTGGGAATTCAGTTCGGAAGTGGAAGACGGAATCTCTGCCGTGAGGGAGAAACTGTTGGTTGATCTCCAGGCGGCGACGGATAAGATGAAGGACGCAATCTTGGGAGCAGGGCTGAGGGATGGAGAGGGTAAGGAACGACCACCGGCACCGGCGACGGGATCGGAGACTATTACGCCGGTGGGTCCATCAGAAACTGCCGCCAGACCGTGGAACTTGCGGACACGACGGTCAGGAAATAAGCATCTTCACGTAGTCACCGCCGTCTCCGGCGAAGAAACTCCACGACCGCCGCCGCCTAATTGTTCGCTATTTAAGAACAGAAACGAATCTCCAGGTCTAGACCCAGCGACAACAATGTAAAGTAAAGGTTTTTGTATCTTTTATTCATAGGAGTACACCACTATTTATACATATAGGAAGAATAATAGTTGTAGTCAAACTCTAACTAATAGATCTCTATCTACACTTGTCTAATAGGGTTAAGATAATTATCTACAATAACAGTAGGATAAGTACAAATAAATGAGAGTAAATAATAAACTAATGTTTATCCTTATCATGCCCCGCAAGATGGAGGATCCATCAGAGACTCCAATCTTGGGCCGGAAATGCAAAAACAAAGCTCGGCCTAAAGGTTTTGTCAGAACATCTGCCAATTGAGCTTTGGAAGGAACGTGATGAACGTGAAGTTGTCCAGCAACGACTAGATCTCGAACAAAAAATAGTCCAAACTGAGGTGCTTCATTCTGGAATGAAAAACTGGATTTTTGCAAACGTATGTAGCACTTAGGTTATCGCATAAAAGGGATGGAGCTGAAGAGGGCACAACATCAATATCACGTAGCAAATTTTGAATCCACAACACCTCAGCAGTAGCAGTAGCAAGAGCACGGTATTCAGCTTCGGTGGAAGGGCGAGAAACCGATTTTTGAAGTGATGATTTCCAGGAAACAATGCTTGAACCAAAATAAACGACATATGCAGTGGTGGACTTTCCAGAGGTGCCCAAGCCGCCCCAGTTGGCATCCGCAAATGCTGAGATTGATAAGCACTTACCCGGACGAAGTAATGGCCCATGACATGTGGAACCTTTGAGGTAGCGGAGAATGCGTTTAGCAGCCAACCAATGAGCAACAACCGGACCATGCATGTATTGAGAGAGCCGATTGGTGGCATATGAAACATCAGGTCGTGTGAGGCTAAGGTACTGAAGAAGGCTAAGGAGACGACGATAATCAGATATGTCCACAGCAGCAGAGGGATTAGCCGGAGGAAGCTTGTCTGTAGAGGACATTGGAGTAGACACCGGTTTCGCACCATCCATGTGAAACCGAGACAAAATTTCAGTGATATACTGAGCTTGGGATAGGAAGAGACCCGCTGAAGTGGGTATTACTTCCATACCTAAGAAGTGACTGAGCATGCCCATGTCTTTCAATGAAAATCGTTGAGCTAACAGAGAGACAAATTGATCAATAAATGGAGTATCATTCCCTGTCAAAACAATGTCATCAACGTATACCAAGAAATACATAACAACGCCATGAGAAGTGTAAATAAACAGTGAAGCATCAGCTCGGGATTTCCTGAAACCAAAACCAATCAGAAAATTAGAGAGCTCAGTGTACCACGCTTTAGGGGCCTGTTTGAGGCCGTACAGTGCCTTTTGGAGACGACAAACATGTGATGGAAATTGGGGATTAGAATACCCCGGTGGCTGATCCAAGTATACTTCCTCATGTAAGGTACCGTTGAGAAACGCATTATTGATATCTAGTTGGCGAAGGGACCACCGATTGTGAAGAGCAAGAGTGAGAATAATTCTGACCGTCACAGGCTTCATTACCGGGCTAAAGGTATCAAAATAATCACGTCCAGCTTCTTGAGAGTATCCCTTGGCCACTAAGCGGGCCTTGTACCGATCAATTGAGCCGTCCGTCTTGCGTTTGATGCGAAATATCCATTTGCACACAATAGTAGACTGCTTTGACCGCGGAACAAGCTCCCATGTTTGATTCTGTAAGAGAGCGAAGTATTCATCGTCCATTGCTTTCCGCCATAATGGGTCTTTCAACGCTTGGGTAATGGTACAGGGTTCAAGAGTGGTAGGAGTGGGGTGAAGTGTAGAGTTGTTAACAAAGGACAGACCAAAATAACGTGGGTTGGGATGACGATGACGAGTTGGTCTAGCAAACGGAACAGAGGGTGAGGAAGTGGGAGTTAAATTAGGTAGGGAAATAGAATTTGTAGCCGAGAGAGGCTGGGAAGAGGGAGACAGAATAGGATAAGATGAGGATGATGACTCATCACATAGGGACATGGGGTTATGTAGTATGGGTGATGGAGGATTTGTCAAAGGGGGAGGTGAGATGTCTGGGGAGGTACTGGGAAGAGATGTTTGTGGAATAGGAGGTGGCATGGGAGTAGTGGTATGGAGAGGTGATAAGGTGTTGTACGTGGAGGTTGGGGAATTTGTAGGAGAAAAATTATGATATGTGTTATGGGGTGAGACAGAGTGCAGCTTAGGGTAGGGAAATAAAGCGTACATGTCGGGAAATATACAATTTATTGATGATGGGATCAAAACATTTATAGGCAGATTGAGTAGTAGAATAGCCTAAGAAAATGCACTCGACCGACCTTGGTTGTAATTTGTGATCGGTATAAGGGCGTAACCACGGAAAACATAGTCATCCAAATGGTTGTAATTTATTGTAATTGGGGTTGGATTTATGTAGAGCAACAAAGGGTGACACATTTTGGAGGATGGGGGTGGGCATACGATTAATTAAATAGACTGCTGTTTGAAAGGCGTGAGGCCAGAAGGTGATAGGTAGAGACGCTTGATGGAGAAGAGAGAGTCTTGTTTCCACAATATGACAGGGTCGCCGTTCAGCGGTGCCATTGTGTTCAGGTGTATGAGGAGGAGATGTGAGGTGAGAGATGCCACACAGGTTGAGAATGGGACGAAGTTTGATGAATTCGCCACCATTGTCAGAAAAAATTGTGTTGATTTTATGATTATAAAAGTGCTCAACTAATCGTTTGAATTGAGGAAAAATGATAGAGACGTCAGATTTCCGTTTTAGTGGATATAACCAGCTATATTTAGTGTAGTGGTCCACAAAAATAACATAGTATAAGTATCCATCATATGAAACTTGCCTAGTGCTCCATACATCAGTATACTGTATACACTAATTCAAGAGGACGAGAACTAGATAAAGAATTATCATGAAATGATAACTTGGACTTTTATTAATGTGACAAGAGGTACAATAAAACTCATGAAGGGAGTGAGAATTTATTGATTTATTACAACAACGTAAAATAGCAGCTAAAGTTTTATTGGATGGATGGCCGAGAGTGTGGTGCATGGTAGACAAACTGATGGAATGGATCTGTGGACGACAGCCAGGAGCAAAATAAATCCCATTAATGTTTTCACCCCGCAGAAGAGGACTCCCCGTTTGCTGGTCCTTAACAAGAAAGAAAAGAGGAAAAAATTCAACTGAAACGTTGTTATTTTGACATAATTTGGAAATAGAAATAAGATTAGTATGAAGTTTGGGTGCACATAACACATTATTAAGAGCCAGGGGACGACTAGAGGTGGGAATAGTTGTATGACCAGTGTGAGAGATGGGTAGAGTTTTACCATTACCTAGACGTATCTCATCAGGCCCATCATAACCAGAAAAGCTGTGTAAAGCATCAACACCAAAAGTAACATGATGGGAAGCGCCACTGTCGAACATCCATTGAGAAGGATTAACTGGAGATGGTTGGGCACTTGTGGTGTGAACCGTAGGTGTAGGAGCCAGAGAGGAGATTTGATGATCCCGGAGGAAGCGAGCCAATTTGCGACAATCACGGACAATATGGCCTGGAAAGTTGCAAAAGTTGCAAATGAGGCTGGGCCGGCTCCCGCCACTGGAAGAATCACGCTGCCCACTACGATGAGTATACCTCCCATGAGTATTGGTGTTATCACGCCCTGTATGATTGTGAAATTCAGGCACAGGGCAACGACGTTGAGAGATGTTGGCCGTGGGTAACATAATAGAGGCAGCAGCCTCCTCTTGCAACATACGTTCATGATCTGTCAAAATATCAGAAAGCTCCAACATTGAAGTGGAGGTATTACGTACCCGCAGGGCAGCAACAATACTTTGATCGTCATTGCCAAGTTGATTGACAATGGAGATGATCAAATCCGTGTCAGACACGGGAGATTTAGCTAAAGCAAGATCATCGGCAATGGTTTGCATGTCTTTTAAGTAATCGGGAATAGATCGATTACCACGGGGATTGCGTGCAAGCTTGCTTTTAAGAGAAAGAATCCGTCCAGGAGACGATTGAGCATAACTTGCTAAAATGGTGTCCCAGGCATTCTTGGCCGTGACAGCAGAAGCGATGAGTGGTTGAACGCTCTCGGTGCAACTACCGAGAAGAGCACTAACGAGAATCTGAGATTTATGGTCTTTGTCAATAAATTGAGATGGGGCGTCCATAGTACCATCGATATAGGCAGAAAGACCAAACCCAATGAGGGTGGCCTCGATTTGACGTCGCCAGACCGGAAAGTTACTAGCTGTGAGCCGGATTGGAATATTGGTGGGTGCATTTAGCTAAAGAACTGAAGTTTCAGCGGCGATAGTCATGATCGATGGTGATCGGAGGAAAAAAAAATAGGATCACGTAAGGGTGTTTCCTACGATAGCTCTGAAACCATGTAAAGTAAAGGTTTTTGTATCTTTTATTCATAGCAGTACACCACTATTTATACATATAGGAAGAATAATAGTTGTAGTCAAACTCTAACTAATAGATCTCTATCTACACTTATCTAATACGGTTAAGATAATTATCTACAATAACAGTAGGATAAGTACAAATAAATGAGAGTAAATAATAAACTAATGTTTATCCTTATCAAACAACTCCATGACCGCCGACGCCGCCCACTCCACGGCGACCTACGCCGCAGGGGTTTTTTCCATCGCGCTGAATTGGCAGAGAGCGAATAAAGGGTCACATCTTATTTAATTTCTTATAGCCATTTGTTAGATTTGATTTTGATGAAGTTGGATCTTCCTTCAAATTGGAAACTTGAATAGATGAACATTGAGGTTTATATACTTGCAGAGTTCGTATAAGGTGGAATCGCAGCAGGATGAGAACGCTACTCGTGGATCCAAAAGGACATAGTATTGCCCATTTTTAATTAAAAAAAAAAATCACACGTGTACAGTAGTTTTTTTTCTAATCCTAGTAGCAGAATGATGTAACTCGTGGGTAAAAAATGTAACTCACGTTAAAATGAAATATTACTACTAGCAAGTCAAAATGTAACTTATCGTTTAAAACATTGATTTCAATGTAAACAATAAAAAATGAATCAAAATTTTTAATTACTTTACCTAAATAGTGAATTTGTTTTGTTTTTAATATTAAGACCATAACATGTTTTAAAAAAATCTTTTTTCCCTAAGAAATCATTTTTTGTAAAAAAAAAGATTACATGTAAGCGAGATTTAACTTGATGAAGAAAGTTAACATGTAACTCGCGAATAATAAGATGTAACTCGCAAATAAAAAGATGTAAACGTCTTTACAGAGATGTAACTCCATGTATTAATTAATAATTAATATATTATTAATTAATATATGTAAGCTACACATCGAAGAACAGAAAAATGACTTTGCTACAACTCTTACACATCATCATTCAAGCTCTCTTGAGATTCAAATTCTACAACCTTCAACAAGACAAGCTTACGTTGGGAAGATTCAAACTCCAAATCTCTCATCCCCAACAAACAAGCAAAGTTCATCCTGTTCTTCAACACTTCAAGAACTTCATCAAACATCATTTGTAACGAAGCAAGTTGGAGGAAAAACTCTGTTTTTCAAAAGGATCTTCTGACAAGTTCCATCTTTTGCTGTTTGCCAGTCAACAACATAGATGTTCTTCCTTCTCTTGGCTGTAAGAACCACTTCTTTGGTTGTCTCATGCTTGACATAGCATAAGGTCTTGGTGAATTCAACTGTGTAGCCTTTGTCACAAAATTGACTAGCACTCAGCAAGTTGAACTTCAGACCTTTGACATATGAGACATCTTCAATGATTATCTGGTTCTTGATCAGCTTCCCTCTTCCTTTTGTTTGCCCTTCCTTGTCATTTCCACCGAAAGTGACTCTGGGTCCATTGATTTTCTGGAACTCTGATAGGCAACTCTTGTCACCTGTCATGTGTCTGGAGCATCCACTGTCAATATACCATTCTTTTTCTGAGATAGCTCCAGCACACTGTTCCTGCAAGATTAAAAGGAAGATTTAGGTACCCAAGCAATGTTGGGTCCTGGGGGGTAATGCAGTCTTGGTAGTTGGTACCATTTTGGTCTCATCAACTGAAACCTTGGTGGATGATACCCATTGTCCACCTGGTAGTTGTAGTAAACAGATGTATGATTCACTTTGGGCAGATGCTTGTGAGGATCATGCTTTCTGTTTGCATACTTCTGCATAGCCTTCTTTGTTGGAAAGAAGTCCCATATACTATCAAGATCAGAGGAGCGCTTAACTTTAGACTTCTGAGGTTGACCAGACAACCTCTTCTGCCTATAGTTAATCTTCTCTTGATATCTGCCTTTCTGATAGCAGTTTCTGATACCATTGTCATGAGATTGTCTGATAGGGTTAGGCCTTTGATTATTATTGTTCTGAAAACTTTTCCTTTTGTTAGAGTGTCTGCCAGGTTCATTAGTTTTCAAACTTTGTTTTGGTTTGGCCTTTAGAGTTTGTTTCTCTGGTATGACCTTCTCATGAACAACTTTAGTACCAGAAGTACTAGCATGGCAATTGGGGCTCAGAGTCTGTGGCACTATGACCTTTTTAGCCTTAGCAACTCGGGTGCTAGGCCTTACAGAAGGCTCACCAGACTCTGGTTCAACATATCCAAGACCAGAAGTGAAGTTATGAGAGTCACCAATATTCTTCATGGAAGATTGCATCTTCAGAAGGCTATTATATCTACTCTCAAGTTCCTCAATGTCTCTTATTCTTTTCAGAAGAGACTCATTTTCAGCTTTCAGTCTATCTCTTTCCTCAGTTAAGAGATTAAGTTTACACTCAGTCTCTTTCCTTAGATCAGAGATATCAACTTTCAGCCTACTGTTCTCTTCTTTAACAAAAGAATAAGTGGCTTGGATAGTTTGGAACTCTTCCCAGAATGATGATATTGGATCATCATTTAAGGCTGTGCCTACCGAAGAGGAAATAGAATTAGAAGTAGAGCATACCTCATCATCTGATTGTGCCATGAGGCAAAGATCTTCAGTTTCTGCATCCAAGCAGCAGAATGCTTCATCAGAGTCGGAGTCTGAGCTAGACTCTGATTCAGAGAGTGGATCTCTCTCAGCTTGTTCTGAGACAAATGCTCTTCTTCTTCTGTGTTGATCATCTGGTTTCTTTTCATCTTCATGTCCTTGCTTCTTGGACACTCTTGGATAGGGGCAGTTTGCTTTGAAGTGCCCAGGCTGTCTGCAGTTGTAACAGAGGTACTCTCCATTGCTTTCAGAAGGTTTGGTCTTCTGATGAGGTCTTCTGATGGAAGATGGACTCCTTCCATCTTTCTTCATAAACTTCTTAAACTTCCTGGCAAAAGCAGCCATATACTCATCAGATAAAAGAGTAGAAGGGTCAAAGTCACTTACCTTTGAGGTGCTGGCAGTGAGAGCGGTGTTAGTCCTTTCATCAGGAACTTCTTCCTTCTCTTCATGCATCTCAAACTCATAAGCCTTGAGATCAGAGATGAGTCTTTCAGTGGCATAAGTCTTGATGTTCTTGCTTTCCTGGACTGCAATCACCTTCATCTTCCAGGCTGAAGGCAGTCCCCTGAGGATCTTCATGTTGACCTCTTTGATGGTGAGCTCCTTCCCAAGCTCAGAAATCTCACTGATGAGAATCAGCAATCTCTCATGCATCTTAGCAATGCATTCTTCTGGTAGGAGTTTGAAGTCATCAAACTTCTTCATTGCAATGGTCAGCTTGTTGTCTCTTTCTTGTTCATCTCCTGCTCCAATCTCATCCAGCTTATCCCAGATTTCTTTGGCAGTTCTGCACTTCTTTATTCTATTGAAATATCTTTCATCAATAGCTTTGTAGAGAATGTCCTTGGCTATATTATCTAGGTTGTACTGCCTTTTCTCTTCCTTGGTCCATTCTGACCGGGCTTTCTCAATCATCTGGGGTTGAGAGTTGTCAATAGAGTGAGCAGGATTGATCTTCATGAACTGGATGAAGGGTCCATTCTCCAAGACTTCCCACATTTCATCATGAAGAGCACACAGATGTGCCTTCATTCTGATCTTCCAATCATCATATTTCTGATCTGTGAACATTAGATGCTTTGCAAGAGAGTTATCCATAATAACAACTAAATAGAGGCTGAGAACAAGTGGATCTTTGTTCAGAGAGTAACCTAAAAGATTACAAGAACAAGGAGGCTCTGATACCACTTGTTGGTCCCGTTTAATATGGTAACCAGTCTAGAGGGGGGGGGGGTGAATAGACTGGTTGGTTTTTCAAATTTTCTCTAAGTCCGAAGTGACTTATCAGAGAAGGTCTGATTCTGATGACAGAGAAAGGCTGGTTCTGATATCAGAACTGGCCTTGGCAGCGGATTCTGATCTGTCCGGGTAGCCTCAGAAACACTAAGGCAAATGCCTTTCTGATAACTCTGAAAACAAGATCTGCTGATCACAGATTCCAAGTCTTAGAGTTAATCAGTTAATATCCTAAGTGCAGAAATATAAATTGCAGTAAAGTAAATGACACCGGATATTTTATAGTGGTTCAAGGAACAACTCGTTCCTCTAGTCCACTGTTCCACTAGCTTTGAAGTAGATCAGTTACAAAGCTAATTCCTAGCACTTAAGAAGCACTCCTCGTCTTCTTCAAGCCTAGATGCCACCCAGGATGCAATTCCACGTCCTGATGGCTGATCCTTTCACTCAGCTTCCCGGAAGTATCACCACTTCACTACTGCAGTTACTTGGACGCCCTTCTTTTCAGAAGATCCTTTGAAAAACAGAGTTTTTCCTCCAACTTGCTTCGTTACAAAGGATGTTTGATGAAGTTCTTGAAGTGTTGAAGAACAGGATGAACTTTGCTTGTTTGTTGGGGATGAGAGATTTGGAGTTTGAATCTTCCCAACGTAAGCTTGTCTTGTTGAAGGTTGTAGAATTTTAATCTCAAGAGAGCTTGAATGATGATTTGCAAGAGTTGTAGCAAGTTCTTTTTCTGTTCTTCGATGTGTAGCTTATATACTGAGGTTGTCTGCCCGTTGGAGGAGGAGACAACTGCATTAAATGCGCCTACTGTTGACTTGACCGCCGTTTTGGAAGGTTTCTATTTTTATAATATATCTTCCCGGATTCTTTGGTCAATCATTTGCAATCAATCCTTCAGCGTATCAGGCTCATTTAATGTGCATTAAATGCTTTCCTTTCATGCACAGTCTTCTAGCCGTTGGATGTTTTTACCCGTTGAATTCATAGCTGTTGGATGTTGCTTGAAATCGTCTGAGTGTTCGTCGAGCTCTGATCAGGTTCTTCTGATATGTTGGATTCTGATGGCTATCTGATGAGTTGAGTTCTGATGGTCTTCTGATCTCTGACTGAACTCTGACTCTGATAGGTCCGCTGATGAGTGCTTCTGATCTGTAGTTCTCATCGGCTATCAGATGTCCAGGCTTATCAGCAACTCTCATGATGCACCTCTGATGGACTTCTGGTAAGAGAACTCTGATGGAGCAGTTCTCATAGAGCAAGTCTGGTCGAGCAGTTCTGATGCACTTCTGATCTGATCCAAAATAGAGCAACTCTGATCGTCGACTACACTAATACTTACAATTAAAAAATCTAATACATAAAATCTAACTTGGGGGTACTCTAACTTTCTAATCCTATAGCATCATCAAAATCTAATTACATTTATTCCTTACATATATATATATATATATATATATATATATATATATATATATATATATATATATATATATATATATATAAACCAATTACTCCATGGTTATATACAAGAGCAGTAACACTTCCCTTCCCCAATTCTTTCCACAAAATCAAAGAGCACTATTATAGATTTAGATTCAAAGCAAGTAGAGACAGAAACTCATTTTTACAAGCAACACATATATGGGGTGGGGGTGTCAATTCATCACGATTCAAAGAAGCCAACAGAGAAAAAATCATTTGGATTGGTAGGGGACAGCTCTACACAAATCGGGATCCAACGGGGTCTTCCGATGTTTCTGCAAGGGGAGGAACGGCCTGTCTAACAGTTGGGAAGAAGATGACTTTTTTTTAATTAAAACGGTGCCGTTCAGGGATCGGCACACCATGCACACGGTGGGCCGACCCCACGGTATAATCTGCGATACTTGCAGGGCTCACAAGTTACAAATCTTATTTCTTTTTTGACTAAATTATCAGAGATATGAGTATACGACTAAAACTACTCTTTTTCCCGTTTATATAATCTTATTAATCTTATTATTTTTTTGATCAAACTAATATTTTTTGAAATGAAACTTACTTATATTAAAATAAACCGCAACCAATAGAGTACATCAGACTCAAACTGAAAAATCAAACTCTGACTAGACTCAAAATACGAAAATCATCTCGCTCTATGGTCACCTCAGATGACGATACCAAATCGCAGACTATGTGAGAGCTGTGAATACAAATACCGCTTTCGGAGCCACAAAGCTTCTGACCGGGGTGATAGATACCCTAGCAACACAACACCCTCCAACCAAAAACATAATTAAAAGTATCATTGTGAAGCAAAAACAAGTACTTATGAAAACTTACAAAACAAACTATTAAAAGACACCAAAGAATTTAAAAAATTGCAGGTGCGCAAACCCTAGCATCTCGTTCATTTCTTGGTGGTGGTTAGGAGGGGACGAACCATTGACACTCCATCTTCTCCCGTTTGTCCCATCTAATTTGCTGAACGTTGGATCCCAGTCATTCCTGCACTCTAAGGAATTTCTCGTGCTGAACTTCCGTCTTCATCAAGAAGAAAAGCATTGAGTTGTCACCCCTGGCAGGTATGATATAACATTGGCCCCTGTCACACCAAAACTGAACCCTACGCACGAGGAATTCTCGCACTTGCGTCCGGGCGACCTTCGTCGTTCTCCATACTTGTGTCCTTGCCTGGTGGTCAAAGGGCTCGAAGAGGATCCACCACAAATTAATCCCTAGACCGTACTAGCCTCCAGCCCCGGTGGTAGATTCTCCATCACTGATTCATGTCTGATCTCTATAGCAAACTTAGGGATTAATCTCCATTTGATGTAGTATCGTTGCCGCCGAAACCTTTTCCCGCCTAGTGTGCCCAGAAATTCAGTAAGATTCCCCCGTCAAACCTAGGCCTGTCAATGGATCGGGTCTGGTCCGGAACTTAGTGTTCCAGACCCGACCTGACCCGTATACCCGGCGCGTTTGAAAATTTGGACCCAGACCCGGACCCAGCAGGTCTCGGAACTGGGTCAGGTAGATATGCCAAGTATGATGTGCACATCATTATAATTTTGTGAAAATAACAAGACATGTATTTGAAATGTAAAGCAAAATGTGCAAACCTTAAAACAAATTATATATTTTCACATTTCAAAAAACATCAAGGTTTTTTATAGAAAATTATTACTTTTATCCAATAAAATATAGGTTCTTGTAGAAGCTAGAACTTCACGCTTTGTGTCTCTTTCTCTCGCACAGAAAGCTTGTATTTTAGACTAGAAATTAGGTTACAAAAGGTCTCTTAGAGTACTAAGAGTATAAAAGCATATTATACTTCCCCCGTCCCCAAAACAACTTCCCGGTTTGACGTACACACATATTAAGGAAATAAACTTATCAGAGGGTAAATTTTACTGTTTTGACACTGTTTCAACACTATTTGACACTGTTTTGCACTGTTTGACACTGTTTAGATGTAGATAACTTTCCATTTAAGGAAAGTGGGAAGTTGTTTCAGGGACGGAGGGAGTATATGATAATGATATAATTGTATTATTAATAATAAATATTGGGCTTTGCCTCCCGACCCCAATACACACTTTATGAGTATGTAAAAGCGGTCACTATGGGTATTAGTTTTAGGGTATCTCACAATCAGTATCACTTACACATAGTTAGTGCCTGGGGAGTTTTAAAATAGGGGATCGTGATAGTGGGAAGAACAGTGTACCATATTGAATTCTCACCGACTCATCACCTATTAGCGACTTGTTACTCTAAAATGCATTATATATAGTGACTCTTTTCCCATTACTCGTGCTACAGTGATGTGTCATATATTTATCCATATAACATAACTAGTCATATTTTTGTTCGGATAAACTATGTTAGTAATATAATGTCAATTTTTCAATATATTTCCCACCAATTTGCGCCACAGCAACTCGCAAAAGCTTCGCTGCCACCAGTTGTCGTCGTCACCATCGAACTGTCTCAACACCACTGGATTGCCCCACCGGCCACCACCAACAAAATTAGCGGTGTTATGTGAAAAAAATTAATAGTGCTCTAGGATTTCAATTTATAGAGCTTTTGCCGTGAGAAGGCTGTTGGTCAACGCAGGGAGCGTTGTCATGCTGAGGCTATGACTCCTTTGTGAGGCAGCAAATATTTTTTTTCTCTCACTTTGGAGAGTTAGGTTTTCTCTCGCGTGTTGAGAGTCGTGCAATGCCGTACTTCTGCAGATCAATTTTTTGGCATTTTGACCGAGTCCAGGTTCAAGAAAGGATAACGATTTCTTATATGAATGATCAAGAGCAGCGTTATCCCATTCCCGCAATTGAGGAGAAGGTCGAAGGGTTAGTATTTTGCGAATCAACATGGGTGAAGGGCGGTTGCAATAGTGGAGGCGGCACATGCGACGAGAAGACGGGGAGAAGTGATGAGCTGAGCAAGGGAGAAGATAGATCGGCAGCCCCTCCCCCCTCTCCCCCCTCCTGAACCGCCACCTTGGAGCGATCGTGGTGCTAGGGTTTAGAAGATTTATCAGTTATTTTATATTCTATTGTTTTATTTTCACGTTATGTTCTACGTAGCTCGGTTTTTGTTAATACCTTTAGCTATAGGTCTACGGAATTCTGCTAGATATTATCTCGTTAGAAAGATCTATGACCCGTGATTGATGTGTCACACCCGCTTGGTGGTTAGCGATTTGTATTGCTCTTTCTCGAGTGATCGTCTCAGAGTCTCTGGTTAAAGACTGTTATTGTGAGTGTTGCTCTCTTTGAGTTTATTGTAACGATCCGATTTCTAATGATATTAATATAAGCAATTTTTTCTTTCAAAAAAGTAAAAAGTTTGTTGGGTTAATGGCCCAAGCCGAGGTCCGGCCCATTAACGGCCCATGTCCTTGGGGAGAGACGAGCATCTGGGATTGGGGTTCAGGCTCAACGGCCCATCTCAACGAGCATCTATGGAGGAACAAGGAGCAGAACCGCGGGCCATCAGGGATGACGACGAACGTCTCCAGAGCAAGTCTATAATCATCGGAGGGAACCCAGTCCACATGGTGAGAATCCAACAAGGCCGGGAGACGAGCAGTCGATACCTCTTGAGGGCCACTTGAGGTGACCCAACTCGCTTCCCGGGCGGACGAACGTCCCCACTATTTAGGCGGGAAACCTAGATTCTGGCGGGAAGTGCATTTAATGCTGAAGATTTGGTGGTTGGGACACAGCGGTCCACAGGCTTCCACGTCAGCATAGCTACCTGCCCATTGGTGGGTATAAATAGAAGCATTTATTTCATTGTAAAGGGTTGGCAACTTTCTATTCTTAGCATTCTAGCTATAGCATCCTTACTCGCAGCACCTCTACTGCCTTGTAAGACGAACGGCCGACGGAGCCTTAGCAAACGGTATTGTATTAGGGAGTTATTAAGGGATAATAATACCTAATCAATTACTTGCTACCTTATTGTTTCTTGATCCTTATTACTTGCTAGTTGGGCTAGTTTACTCCCACACTCTCCACTCGAAATCCTTGGGCTTACGTGTTGGACCCGGGGGTTGAAGGAATAAACCTCAACACTGGCGCCGTCGGTGGGAATCTGTCCAAAAAGATTCATGTATTCTACTGTTCTTGAGTTTCTACAAGAAAGATTCATACGAAAATGGACTGATTCCAGCAAAAAAGAAGGAAAAATCTGAGAAAATGGGATCTGGAATTCCCCAGATCTGTTTTGGAGGTTGCCAGAGCCGCCACCACCGTTCCCGCCGCCGTGGAACCTCTGATGGGGGGGCCAAGGTGGCATACCCTGCTCATAGAACTCCAGATCATCACCGGAGGAACACCCATCGTCAAACCTATCCCCGGCGGACGACGAGCTGCTTCGGGCCCTTGAATCAATGTTTTGAGCTTCTAACCCAGACAAAGACATGACGACGTTCGGTACCTACCGGGGCTCGAACCTGAGGCTACGCAGGGGAAAGCTAGAGAGAGAAAGTAGTTGCGCAGCGCAAGAGTTATAGATGAAGCGAATGGGGAAATCGCGAAATCTCGGTTACTTATAGACAGCACCGCGAGAATGCACCAATCGCGGTGGAACACGTGGCGCCTGGATACCGGTACCTACCACGGTATTAAAGGTGCCTCGATGTTGCCACCCCCACGAACACCATGAGGGAACCCGATTCGGTGCCACGAACGTCCCCTATGGAGGCACACAGAGGCCACATCCACAGGTTAAACTCACGGGGAGACGCGCGTATCTACGGGATATGTTCATATTTCAATACTTCGCACCACCGCAACACGCGGAAAGGGCTATGCTACCCCTAATGCGACGGACATATTTATCAAGGCATCGTCTCTGAGGATTGCGTCCGTATCCCCACATCTAGTTACACAGACGGACGTCTCCCCACCAAGTGTAAGTTGAGCACACACAGCATGGATAGTTATGCTCGCACGCACGGGACGGACGTCTCTACAAAAGCATCCCGCATCCCCGTACGTAGGATCCAATACGTATAACGCGGGAGGTGGGCTTACACGTATGGGACGGACCCCAGGCGATACCTCCGTATCTCGAAAGATCGGAGTGCAAAAATCCGATATGGGCATGAACGTCCTCGCGAACTTAGAGACAAAATACAACAAAGAATGAAAGAAAACAAGAAGAGTTCATGAACGTAGAGACAATGATGGAGCAAAAAGAGTTGTGTATTCCTCGGCTCTATTGGCCGGATATTACAGAGTCATGACAAAAAGTTACAAGCTACATCAAACAAAATTCGGGGAAACGGGCCGGGACCCTCCGGGAATGAGTTCTTCTTCATCTTCGGGCTCGGGCTCGGGGGTCGGAGGCTCCGGGACCTCACCCCTGGCTTTAGCTTCCTCCCGCCGGGCGTCCCGCTCCAATTTGCCCACCGCCCGGATCAGCTCAGGATCTGTGGTGTGCCGAGCCAGATTGAAATCGGGGCCCTGAAGAGCAGCAAACACGGGCAGCGTGGCCTTCACCCCTTCATTATAGCCGATGACGAAGGAGGAATCTCCAACATCATACAGGAACTTCTCGGCCAGGGGGGCACTCCCCAGGACCTGGACCCCGAACTTGAGCCGGTCCTTCGGCACACGCTTCTGCAGCTCGGCGGCGAATACATTGCCGAAAGCGCCGCCGAGATACCTCTGGGCGGCGATCATGAAAGCCCCAGAATTATGGTACCCGGTATCATCGACGAGCCATTCAGGGGACTCGTCCTTGGGAGCAGGGAGAGCTGGGACGAGCTTGAACCCGGCCTTCTCCAGAACCGCGAGCTTCGCGGAGGACTCGCGGGCTACCTTCAGGGCGGCCTGCAGTTCTTTGTCCTTGGCCGCCAGCTCCTTCTCCTGAAGACGAGCGGCCTCTCTTGCCTTCTTCAAAGCCGCATCTGCCTTATTCCTCGCCTGGAGGACCTCGGCATCTCGGGCAGCCTCAGACTGCAGAACGGAGAGCCTGGCCTACAAATCGAATACGGGAAGTGAGACTTCAAAACATTGGAATGAGGTAATCAAGCACCCTGCGCGGAGCGGAGTCTTACCTGAAGAGCAGCGGCCAGAGCCGCATTGGAAGCCTCTGAAGACGTCCGGGGAGGCATCTCCACGCCGGCCAGAGAAGCGATCTCCTGCCAAACGTCATGCGCCGGACGTCCGGGAGAGGGGAGGATCAACTCTTGTAACACCGTCCCCAAATATATTTACTTTTATGAAAATAATGTATTGAACCTTATTAAAGGATTAATGAATTTACGAAATTGTAAATTTTTATTATTCCTTTCACGTGAATAGTAATTTGCACGTGGGACCCACACCGGGAGCGGGGGCCGCCCGATATTCCCGAGATCACATAAATTATTCTTATGGGTCGAAATAGTATTTATATAGTGGTGGACATCTTATTTGGGCCATGGGAAGACCTGGGATTGACCGATTGGGAAAAAGAGGCCCAATTACCGATACCGGTAATTAAACAGATAACAGCCCGAACTGAATTTCGGAGGCTTGTAAATTAAAGTTGGGGAACGTATATTCATTATACATGTCATAACGAGTAAGAGCACATAATATATTTTATTTGACCCGATAAAATAAAATATATTTAAAACAGTCCGAAAAATACAACTTTCGGGACCGATTGTACACTTCGGGACAAAAGGGGTTGACCTCCCACTTGGGTGGGGGCCAACCCACGAATTTGGTCACCCAAATTCAAAGTTTGGCCGGCTGGAGTGAGGGGAGAGCATGTGAGTGGTGTGTGAAGTGAAAGGAAGAGCATCAAACAAAATAAGGTGGATCCCATCCACACTTATTTGCTTAATGAAACAAAAGGTTACCCTCACCCCTCCCTCTCCCTTATTCTCGGCCAAGTAATACCCAGGAAGAAGAAGAAAACCACCCTCCTTCATTCTCCATTGTTGAAGAGAGCTCAACAAGAAGGAATCCCAAGGAAAGGAGCTAAGGTGCTAAAAGTGTGAAAAGATTAAGGTAATGACCTTATTATAACTTCTTCTTCTTTTTTCTTCTACCATATGAGATATACATCATGTGAAGAATCCTTAAGAGGATTCTACATGTTATAAGTATGGATTAATGGGTTGGAAAGTGATTCTATGTCCAAGAACGGGCTTAGAAGCCAAAACGACCGGTTCACCGGAAAATAACCGTTTTAAGGTTATTTGTATTAATATGGGTTTTATGATTATAAAACCTTGTTAGGGACTTGTGAAAGGTATTTCCAGTGATTTCACAAAGTCGGAAAAGTCGCCGGAGTTGTCGCCGGAATTTCACCGGAGTTCAACCAAGAGGGGTAGAACTTCATAACGCTAGTTCAAGGTGAGTGGACGGCTTAATATCTTATAACTTTTGGGTCAATTATGAGATTACCTAAATAAATTGTTGGTCCCGTTTAATATGGTAATCAGTCTAGAGGGGGGGGGGTGAATAGACTGATTGGTTTTTCAAATTTTCTCTAAGTCCAAAATGACTTATCAGAGAATGTCTGATTCTGGTGACAGAGAAAGGCTGGTTCTGATATCAGAACTGGCCTTGGCAGCGGATTCTGATCTGTTCGGGTAGCCTCAGAAACACTAAGGCAAATGCCTTTCTGATAACTCTGAAAACAAGATCTGCTGAACACAGATTCCAAGTCTTAGAGTTAACAGTTAATATCCTAAGTGCAGAAATGTAAATTGCCGTAAAGTAAATGACACCGGATATTTTTATAGTGGTTCAAGGAACAACGCGTTCCTCTAGTCCACTGTTCCACTAGCTTTGAAGTAGATCGGTTACAAAGCTAAATCCTAGCACTTAAGAAGCACTCCTCGTCTTCTTCAAGTCTAGATGCCACCCAGGATGTAATTCCACGCCCTGATGGCTGGTCCTTTCACTCAGCTTCCCGGAAGTATCACCACTTCACTACTGCAGTTACTTGAACGCCCTTCTTTTCAGAAGATCCTTTGAAAAACAAAGTTTTTCCTCCAACTTGCTTCGTTACAAATGATGTTTGATGAAGTTCTTGAAGAGTTGAAGAACAGGATGAACTTTGCTCGTTGTTGGGGATGAAAGATTTGGAGTTTGAATCTTCCCAACGTAGGACTTTTCTTGTAGAGTGTTATGAAGGTTGAATCTCAAGAAGTATGTTCGGAAATGGATCAAGGGTTCTTGGCAAAGTTGTTTTCCTGTTCTTCGGTGTGTAGCTTATATACTGAGGTTGTCTGCCCGTTGGAGGAGGAGACAACTGCATTAAATGTGCGTACAGTTGACTTGACCGCCGTTTTGGAAGGTTTCTATTTTTATAATATATCTTCCCGGATTCTTTGGTCAATCATTTGCAATCAATCCTTCAGCGTATCAGGCTCATTTAATGTGCATTAAATACTTTCCTTTCATGCATAGTCTTCTAGCCGTTGGATGTTTTTACCCGTTGGATTCATAGTTGTTGGATGTTGCTTGAAATCTTCTAAGTGTTAGTCGGACTCTGATCAGGCTCTTCTGATGTGTTGGATTCTGATGGCTTTCTAATGAGTTGAGTTCTGATGGCTTTCTGATCTCTGACTGAACTCTAACTCTGACTCTGATAGGTCCGCTGATGAGTGCCTCTGATCTGTAGTTCTCATCAGTTATCAGATGTCCAAATTTATCAGCAGCTCTCGTGGTGCAACTCTGATGGACTTCTGCTAAGAGAACTCTGATGGAGCAGTTCTCGCAGAGCAAGTCTGGTCGAGCAGTTCTGATGCACTTCTGATGTGATCCAAACAGAGCAACTCTGATCGTCGACTACACTAATACTTACAATTGAAAATTCTAATACATAAAATCTAATTGGGGGTGATCTAACTTTCTAATCCTATAGCATCATCAAAATCTAATTACATTTATTCCTTACAATTTCCCCCTTTTTGATGATGCCAAAACCCTTAAGCTATTTCCAGAGAAGTGCCTTACATCATGAAGGAAAATAAGTTAAAAATAAACTTTCATTTAGAATCTTGGTGGGCACTTAGCATAGGAAAATAGTAAGAGTAAGATACAATCAATCATGCAATAAACAATTAAGGAAAGAAAGTAATAAATAATACATTATATAATATAGCCATGCAAATTAGAGGCAGAGAGATTATTTTTATTAATCAGAGTTTTACAAGTAAGAAGTGCAAAAGAGATAAAGTTTAGAAATCTTCCTCTGCAACCTCTGCAAGAAAAGCCTCTTCTTTTGCCTTGGTTTCTAGAAGCTCCGCATTTACTCTTGCTCTGATGGAAGCAAGGTTCCTGGGAATCATGTATTTCTTCCAGAGTGGAGTAAGATGGCAATCAAGATTATACCTTATTGCATCCTTCTCATCCTTCCCAGGCAGAATCCTCAACCTCCACCATTCCTCAGCTTCTTCTATGGATCCTCCATGAGCAATGGTGATGATGCCATTCTCATCTTGGATCAGATTCTCACGCTGCAGAGGAGTCATATGCTCTTTCATCTCAGCAAATTGGACTTTGTCTGGTTTAGACAATCCACTGTTCACCCATTGGTTCAATGTGAAGGATGGAGATTTCTTCTTCTTTGAGCTAGGAGGAGTAGGTCTCTGAGTGCCAGCAGCTAGCCTTTTTTGCCTTGCTCTTTCAAAGTATCTAGCAGGGTTAATGGCTCTGGAGCTTGGGCCTTCTGCTTGTCTGGTAGGCGGGACAGGTTCTCTGCTATCTTCCCCCTTTTTGGCATCAACAAGATCACCAAGTAGGAGTCCAATTTTCGAGAATTCTGTAGCATTGCTTTCTTTGATTGCCTCTAGAGCACCTGGGAGTGTCTGAGTAACAGAAGCCAGGCCTTCGAGAGTCTCTTTCTGCTTGTCAACAGCTGATTGGATATCTTTTGTAGTAGCTTCCAGGAGAGTCAGCTTGTGATCTCTGTCCTTGCCAGTGTTGATCAGTTTGAGACTAAATTCTTTGTTGGTCTTGCAGATTTCCTCCACATCTGTCAGATGCTCTGCATTTTTGTCATGAGACCATTGTAGAGTGTCAACAGCATCAGATAATTCTTGAATGGCCTTGTCCTGTGCTGTCAGAGCCTGAGATTGTGAGAACAAGACTGTGTGAACACTAGCAACCTCCGAAGCTATGTTATCAACCTTCTCATTGGACGTCTTCATGTAACTGAGGAAAGTTGTAGCCAGTGTAGACAGAGAGGTTGAGATTTTGGTGAGTTCAGATTCAATGTTGTACTGTACCAAATCAAGGTGAGCATCATGCTTCTGATTCAGTACAAGCATCTTGTTTAGTCCTGCAACCATCTGATCTCCAAAGTCTTCAGCTGATTCCACAAACTCCTGGAAGGGGATGAGGACAGCTTTTGGAGGTTCTGGCTGAGGTGAATGATTGACCTGCGGTTGTTGAGCAGGAGATGGAGGAGGAGTAGGAGTCTTTCTCTTGGCAGATTGAAGATCACCAGCCATAGAAGCTGTGAGAAAGCCATCATTGTCTTCAGTTGAGGAAAGAATCCTTACAACTGGTTCTTTCTTGGGAGTAGAGGTTGCAGATTGCTGAGGGGAAGGAGATTTGGATGAAGGCTTCTGCTGAGGAGAGGCAGATTTGGATTTCTGATGGTGGGAGCTCTGATGAGGTGAGGTTTGAGGGGTAGGGGTTCTCTGATGTTGTGATGGAGGAGGAGGTGAGGGTGAGCGGCTTCTGATGGGGGTAATCTGATGACAGGGTGAGGAAGGTTTGGGTGTGGGGGATTTCTTGGGTGAGGTAGTAGGTGAATCTGATGGAGGTTGGGGGTTCTCTGGTGGGGTTGATAAGGGAGTGGAAGGTTTTGGTGAAGGAGATTTAGGAGGTGAGGTATGGGGTTCTGGTGTAATATGAACAGGTGGAGAGGGAGAGTTAGGTATTACCTCAACAGAAGTCTCCTCAGTCTGAGAGTTCCTCCACTCTCTGATCAGTTGCTGCATTGCCAGTGGCATATTGTTGGCAATTGAGGATTCACCGTGAAAGTGAGGGAGGTAGGGATATTTTCTCAGAGATTCCCTCCTTTTCATCTCCACCAGCCATTCTTCAAAGACTGGAATCTGACTCTCTGATAGAGGCTTGACATGCTCTTCTGATGGTGGAGCAGTCATCTTCTCTTTTCCCTTGAGGCTTTCCTTTTTCTTTTCCAACACAGAATGCAAGAATTGAAGATCAAAGCATAGTGAAACATCGTCTATACCTGCCCATTTGAGGACTTCTTCTTCCTCAGATTCAAAGGCTGCAGCTTGAGCAAGGATTTGCTGCAGAGGTCCCATTCTCCACTTCCTCCATGAGAGTACCCTTTGAAACTGTCTGTCCAGAGCAGTAGTAGAGGTTAGCTGTTCTGTTGGAGACATGGTGACTTGCAGATCTGGTGCAGATAAAGGTTGGACCTCTGATTCAGGTTCCCCCTGAGCATCAGAGATCACCAGTGCAGTAGCCAACTCTAGTGTAGGTTCCCCCTGAGGTTCTGATTCCTTGGGGGGTGAGTTGGCCTTCTTCTTCTTCTTCTGCACTCTGATAGGAGATTGTGAGCTATCAGAGTCACTCTGAATGAGAGATCTTCTTCTCCTCTTCTGCCTTATCTTTTTGACAGGAGCCTCTGCTGGTGCATCCTTCTCTGATGTGTTACCCTCTGATGCAGGTTTCTCTGGGGTGGTGTCAGGCTTCTTCTGAACCTTCTTCTTCTTCTCTTTGGGCTGTCCATCATCAACCGCAGCTGTAGTGACTGGTTTCTCCCTTAATTGCTCAAGCTTGCTGGTTTTCTTCAATTCTGCTGCAACAGCCACATGTAGTTTGGGGGATGCAGTAAGAAAGATGGTTTTGTTGTGATTGACTTCATTGGCTTCTCTGAGCGCTATGTTGACATTGGATATCAGTCGAGAAATCAGAAGGCCATGGCCCATCTTGGTTGAGAACATCCCTGTCTTTTTGTCCTTCTTAGCAATGGACTCAGAGATGGACTGGAAAAGTACCTTTCCCCAGTTGATGTTCATGCCCCTGTGAACTGCAAAGATGGCCTTGGAGTTGGCATTGTTCATCTGGTCAGTTGACCCAGTTTTGCACCATAGGCATCTGTGCATGATGCTCATAAGCCTTTCGAAGTCCTTCTTCAGGACATTCTTCTTCATGTACAGTTTGTCTACTCCGGTTGCATCATCCCGGCAGTAGGTGTCCACAAATGTCTCCACAGAGACTTCGACTGACTCCAAGTCGATGAGTGTCGGGGTGTCAATGTCTTGAGAGTCGAGTTCGATCCCGAAGAACCCATTGAGTGATTCAGCATCAATCTTCAAGTCCTTCCCCTGGACTTGAGAGTGGATGGTGTTGTCAGCAATGTAGGCGTTGAGATAAAACTCAGCCACATCCAAGTTGCTGAAGTGCTCATAAGGATGAGCTACAATCTTGTTTAGCTGTGAGTCAATCATCCCAGCAATGACTTCTTTCATGATTTTCTTGTTTTCTGCCAGCAACGGCAAGGAGGACATGTCAACCTTCATCCCTGTGGCAATGTTAGCCACAAGCGCCTTGGCTTCCGATTCGGAGAGATCGGTGATGTTGATGAACTTCATTTTCAGGTTCTTTGAGAGATTTGAGAAGGTCTGAAGGTTGGAAGTTTTAGAGAGATAGAGCTTGAGGATGAAGAATAAAATTGCAGTAGCAATTTAGGTTTCAGAAAGAGTATATATGATTTTGGTTTAGTGGACGTTTGATATAATTTGCGGTTTCGAGGTCGCATTAAATGGATTGTGGGCGGAAAGCCGTTTTCCAAATATGGTAATAACTACCGGGGGTAATATGGTAACTTCCAGTTTATTGAACAGTCTCGCCCGAAATTTAGAGAATTTTGCTAAGTCCACAGCCACTCTGATGAATATCAGTCCATATATCAGAGAAGGGGTATTCTGATATAGGGTCCTCTGATGAATAAGCGTATCAGAGGTGGTGAATTCTGATAGATCCATATCTGATGCTTCTGCAATTCTGATTCAAGCTTCTGATGGATAAGAGTTTCGGGTATCAGAGATGGGGTGTTCTGATGGATCCACATCTGATACTTCTGCAACTCTGATTCATGTATCTCTGGGAAGATCATCCATCATTCCCAATTCTTCTCTCAACTTATTAAACCTAGCCTCTGAAAGAGGTTTGGTTAGGATATCCGCAAGCTGATCTTCAGTTGGAACATGCTCAATTGAGATATGCTTCTTCTCCACATGATCTCTGATGAAGTGATGTCTGATCTCAATATGCTTTGTTCTTGAATGCAGCACCGGATTCTGAGTGATGGCAATGGCACTGGTATTGTCACACAGCAACTTGATCTCCTTTGCTTGCACTCCATAATCCTTGAGTTGTTGCTTCATCCAGAGTAATTGAGCACAGCAACTTCCAGCAGCAATATACTCAGCTTCAGCAGTGCTAGTTGAGATTGAATTCTGTTTCTTGCTAAACCAGGAGACAAGTCTCCCACCTAGCAATTGACAGTGACCAGAAGTACTCTTCCTGTCCAATCTGCAACCTGCAAAATCTGAATCAGAATAACCAATTAGTTCAAAATTACCTCCCTTGGGATACCATAGGCCTGCATTTGGATTTCCCTTGATATATCTGATAATCTTCTTAGCAGCAACTAGATGGCTCTCCTTGGGCTTTGATTGGTATCTGGCACAGATTCCTACTGCAAAAGCTATATCTGGTCTGCTTGCAGTTAGATAGAGGAGAGATCCAATGATTCCTCTATAAGTTGTTGCATCAACATCTTTGCCTTCATCATCTGGTCCAATGCCTTGAGATGCATTCATTGGAATCTTGACTGAAGATTTTCCATCTACTCCAAACTTCTTGATGAGATCTCTGGTGTACTTTCCTTGGTTGATAAAGATGCCTTCTGGAACTTGTTTGACTTGTAATCCAAGAAAGTAACTGAGTTCTCCCATCATGCTCATTTCAAACTTCTTCTGCATAACTTGAGAGAATTTCTTGCATAATTCTGGATTAGTGCTTCCAAATATAATATCATCAACATAGATTTGCACTAACAGAATATGATTAGCAACAGAAATTTGAAAAAGAGTCTTGTCAACCTTTCCTTTAGTAAACCCATGGTTCACCAAAAATAGGGACAATGTGTCATACCAAGCTCTGTGAGCTTGCTTAAGACCATAGAGGGCCTTTCTGAGCTTGTAGACACAAGAAGATTGAGTAGGAATGACAAAACCTGGAGGTTGTTCAACATAGACTTCCTCTTCCAATTCTCCATTCAGGAATGCACTCTTGACATCCATCTGGTAGACCTTGATGTTGTTATAAGCAGCATAGGCTAGGAATATCCTGATTGCTTCCAGTCTGGCAACAGGTGCAAAGGTCTCATCAAAATCTATGCCTTCTTCTTGACAGTATCCCTTTGCTACAAGCCTTGCTTTATTCCTTACAATGTTGCCTTCTTCATCTGCTTTGTTCTTGAATACCCATTTGGTTCCAATGACATTCTGATGCTTTGGTCTGGGAACAAGTTTCCACACTTCATTCCTTTCAAACTGTGTCAGCTCTTCTTGCATTGCATTGATCCAGTCTGAATCTTCTAGAGCTTCTTCCACACACATTGGTTCCATCTGGGAAATACAGCAAGTGAACATGGCTTCTCTTCTTGATGCAGATCTGGTCCTAACACCACTGGTGACTTGACCAATTACTTGATTAGGAGGATGATCTCTTAACCATGTTAGATCGGGTTCTGACAGTTGCTGTCTAGGCAACTCTGATGGTTCATCTTCTGATTCTTCATCTTCATCTTTGTCTATCAGAATTGGATTTACAGAAGGAATTGATAATACAGGATTGATGGTGACCTCTTCTGATGATTCTGAAATCTTGTTTTCAAGATTGATCTTCTGCAGGGTTTCTGATAGTTCTTCTGCAGAGGAACCATCATCAAATTTGACATGAATGGATTCTTCAACTTGTATAGTTCTCCTGTTAAGTATTCTATAGGCTTTGCTTGAACTTGAGTAGCCTAAGAATACACCTTCATCAGCTTTTTCTTGAAATACTTTCAGGTTCTCCTTTCCATTGTTTAGAATATAGCACTTGCATCCAAACACATGGAAGTAGCTGATGTTTGGTTTTCTTCCTTTCCACAGCTCGTAGGGGGTCTTCTGATGATTCTTGTGGATCATGCTCCTGTTCTGAGTGTAGCATGCAGTGTTGATAGCTTCAGCCCAGTATCTGATGGGCAGTCCTGATTCTGCAATCATAGTTCTTGCAGCTTCCTTCAGTGTTCTGTTCCTTCTTTCTGCAACACCATTTTGTTGGGGTGTTCTGGCAGCAGAAAGTTGATGAAAGGTGTCATTGTGATCACAGAAGTCCTTGATCACTTTGTTGACAAATTCAGTTCCTCTGTCAGATCTGATTGTTCTGACCTTCATATTCTTCTCAGTTTGAAGTTGCTTTAGCAGAGATGGCAACTTCTGAAGAGTTTCATTCTTCTTGGTTAGAAACACAGTCCATGTGTATCTTGAGTAGTCATCAACCATAACAAGAGTATATCTTTTTCCACCAACACTGGGAGTTTCAACTGGTCCAAATAAATCCATGTGGATCAGATTTAGAGGACAAGTAGAAAGATCTCCAGCTATGGGTTTGAATGAGGTCTTCACTTGTTTGCCTTTCTGACAAGCACTGCAGAGGGTCTCCTTCTTGTAGACAATGTCAGGCAGACCATCTACAATGTGTTCCCTTGCCAGTTTGTTGATGGTTTTGAAATTCAGGTGGCTAAGCTTCTTGTGCCAGTCTCAGCTTAGCTTTGAGTTGTCCTTTGCTATCAGACAGGTTCCATCTTTTGCTGTTTGCCAGTCAACAACATAGATGTTCTTTCTTCTTTTCGCTGTAAGAACCACTTCCTTGGTTGTCTCATGCTTGACATAGCATAAGGTCTTGGTGAATTCAACTGTGTAGCCTTTGTCACAGAACTGGCTAGCACTTAGGAGGTTGAATTTCAGACCTTTGACATATGAGACATCTTCAATGATTATTTGGTTCTTGATCAGCTTCCCTCTTCCTTTTGTTTGACCATCCTTGTCATTTCCTCCAAAAGTGACTCGGGGTCCATTGATTTTCTGGAACTCTGATAGGCAACTCTTGTCACCTGTCATGTGTCTGGAGCATCCACTGTCAATATACCATTCTTGTTCTGAGATGGCTCCAGCACACAGTTCCTGCAAGATTAAGAGGAAGATTTAGGTACCCAAGCAATGTTGGGTCCTGGGGGGTAATGTAGTCTTGGTAGTTGATACCATTTTGGTCTCATCAACTGAAACCTTGGTGGATGGTACCCATTGTCCACCTGGTAGTTGTAGTAAACAGATGTATGATTCACTTTGGGCAGATGCTTGTGAGGATCATGCTTTCTGTTTGCATACTTTTGCATAGCCTTCTTTGTTGGAAAGAAGTCCCATATACTATCAAGATCAGAGGAGCGCTTAACTTTAGGCTTCTGTGGTTGACCAGACAACCTCTTCTGCCTATAGTTAATTTTCTCTTGATATCTGCCTTTCTGATAGCAGTTTCTGATACCATTGTCATGAGATTGTCTGATTGGATTAGGCCTTTGATTATTATTTTTCTGAAAACTCTTCCTTTTGTTAGTATTTCTGCCAGGTTCATTAGTTTTCAAACTGTGTTTTGGTTTGGCCTTTAGAGTTTGTTTCTCTGGTATGACCTTCTCATGAACAACTTTAGTACCAGAAGTACTAGCATGGCAAATGGGGCTCAGAGTCTGTGGCACTATGACCTTTTTAGCCTTAGCAACTTTGGTGCTAGGCCTTACAGAAGGCTCACTAGACTCTGGTTCAACATATCCAAGACCAGAGGTGAAGTTATGAGAGTCACCAATATTCTTCATGGAAGATTGCATCTTCAGAAGACTATTATATTTACTCTCAAGTTCTTCAATGTCTCTTATTCTTTTAAGAAGAGACTCATTTCCAGCCTTCAGTCTATCTCTTTCCTCAGTTAAGAGATTAAGTTTGCACTCAGTCTCTTTCCTTAGATCAGAGATATCAACTTTCAGCCTACTGTTCTCATCTTTAACAGAAGAATAAGTGGCTTGGATAGTTTGGAACTCTTCCCAAAATGATGACATTGGATCATCATTTAAGGCTGTGCCTACCGAAGAAGAAATAGAGTCAGAAGTAGAGCATACCTCATCATCTGATTGTGCCATGAGGCAGAGGTCTTCAGTTTCTGCATCCAAGCAGCAGAATGCTTCATCAGAGTCGGAGTCTGAGCTGGACTCTGATTCAGAGAGTGGATCTCTCTCAGCTTGCTCTGAGACGAATGCTCTTCTTCTTCTGTGTTGATCTTCTGGTTTCTTTTCTTCTTCATGTCCTTGTTTCTTGGACACTCTTGGATAGGGGCAGTTTGCTTTGAAGTGCCCAGGTTGTCTGCAGTTGTAGCAGAGGTACTCTCCATTGCTTTCAGAAGGTTTGGTCTTCTGATGAGGTCTTCTGATGGAAGATGGACTCCTTCCATCTTTCTTCATAAACTTCTTAAACTTCCTGGCAAAAGCAGCCATATACTCATCAGACAAAAATGTAGAAGGGTCAAAGTCACTTACCTTTGAGGTGCTGGCAGTGAGAGCAGTGGTGGTCCTTTCATCAGGAGCTTCCTCCTTCTCTTCATGCATCTCAAACTCATAAGCCTTGAGATCAGAGATGAGTTTCTCAGTGGCATAGGTCTTGATGTTCTTGCTTTCCTGGACTGCAATCACCTTCATCTTCCAGGCTGAAGGCAGTCCCCTAAGGATCTTCATGTTGACCTCTTTGATGGTGAGCTCCTTTCCAAGCTCAGAAATTTCACTGATGAGAATCAGCAATCTCTCATGCATCTTAGCAATGCATTCTTCTGGCAGAAGTTTGAAGTCATCAAACTTCTTCATTGCAATGGTCAGCTTGTTATCTCTTTCTTGCTCATCTCCTGCTCCAATCTCATCTAGCTTGTCCCAGATTTCTTTGGCAGTTTTGCACTTCTTGATTCTGTTGAAGTATCTTTCATCAATAGCCTTGTAAAGGATGTCCTTGGCTATATTATCTAGATTGTATTGCCTTTTCTCTTCCTTGGTCCATTCTGACCGGGCTTTCTCAATCATCTGGGGCTGAGAGTTATCAATGGAGTGAGCAGGATTGATCTTCATGAACTGGATAAAGGGTCCATTCTCCAAGACTTCCCACATTTCATCATGCAGGGCACAGAGATGAGCTTTCATCCGAATCTTCCAGTCATCATATTTCTGATCTGTGAACATTAGATGCTTTGCAAGAGAGTTATCCATAATAACAAATAAATAGAGGCCAAGAACAAGTGGATCTTTGTTCAGAGAGTAACCTAAAAGATTACAAGAACAAGGAGGCTCTGATACCACTTGTTGGTCCCGTTTAATATGGTAATCAGTCTAGAGGGGGGGGTGAATAGACTGATTGGTTTTTCAAATTTTCTCTAAGTCCAAAATGACTTATCAGAGAATGTCTGATTCTGGTGACAGAGAAAGGCTGGTTCTGATATCAGAACTGGCCTTGGCAGCGGATTCTGATCTGTTCGGGTAGCCTCAGAAACACTAAGGCAAATGCCTTTCTGATAACTCTGAAAACAAGATCTGCTGAACACAGATTCCAAGTCTTAGAGTTAACAGTTAATATCCTAAGTGCAGAAATGTAAATTGCCGTAAAGTAAATGACACCGGATATTTTTATAGTGGTTCAAGGAACAACGCGTTCCTCTAGTCCACTGTTCCACTAGCTTTGAAGTAGATCGGTTACAAAGCTAAATCCTAGCACTTAAGAAGCACTCCTCGTCTTCTTCAAGTCTAGATGCCACCCAGGATGTAATTCCACGCCCTGATGGCTGGTCCTTTCACTCAGCTTCCCGGAAGTATCACCACTTCACTACTGCAGTTACTTGAACGCCCTTCTTTTCAGAAGATCCTTTGAAAAACAAAGTTTTTCCTCCAACTTGCTTCGTTACAAATGATGTTTGATGAAGTTCTTGAAGAGTTGAAGAACAGGATGAACTTTGCTCGTTGTTGGGGATGAAAGATTTGGAGTTTGAATCTTCCCAACGTAGGACTTTTCTTGTAGAGTGTTATGAAGGTTGAATCTCAAGAAGTATGTTCGGAAATGGATCAAGGGTTCTTGGCAAAGTTGTTTTCCTGTTCTTCGGTGTGTAGCTTATATACTGAGGTTGTCTGCCCGTTGGAGGAGGAGACAACTGCATTAAATGTGCGTACAGTTGACTTGACCGCCGTTTTGGAAGGTTTCTATTTTTATAATATATCTTCCCGGATTCTTTGGTCAATCATTTGCAATCAATCCTTCAGCGTATCAGGCTCATTTAATGTGCATTAAATACTTTCCTTTCATGCATAGTCTTCTAGCCGTTGGATGTTTTTACCCGTTGGATTCATAGTTGTTGGATGTTGCTTGAAATCTTCTAAGTGTTAGTCGGACTCTGATCAGGCTCTTCTGATGTGTTGGATTCTGATGGCTTTCTAATGAGTTGAGTTCTGATGGCTTTCTGATCTCTGACTGAACTCTAACTCTGACTCTGATAGGTCCGCTGATGAGTGCCTCTGATCTGTAGTTCTCATCAGTTATCAGATGTCCAAATTTATCAGCAGCTCTCGTGGTGCAACTCTGATGGACTTCTGCTAAGAGAACTCTGATGGAGCAGTTCTCGCAGAGCAAGTCTGGTCGAGCAGTTCTGATGCACTTCTGATGTGATCCAAACAGAGCAACTCTGATCGTCGACTACACTAATACTTACAATTGAAAATTCTAATACATAAAATCTAATTGGGGGTGATCTAACTTTCTAATCCTATAGCATCATCAAAATCTAATTACATTTATTCCTTACATAAATGTTATATGAGTTCATAATAATGTTTAAAAGATATTTAAACATGTGATTAGCCAATAGGGTTAAGTTTTGTATGAAAGGAATTAATTATTTATGCATGGAATATAATATGAGAAATTATATATATATATGCATATTTGCTTTAAGAGTAAAAGAAGCACAAATGGATATTATTAACTTAATTATATGATGAATTAGTTAATAAGTGTAAGATTTGAGATGGCGGTCAACAACAACGTTGACCGATGGTTAATGGATTAATTAATATCGGTTGATATTAGTTAATTATACATTTATATGGTTGCATGGATTTGCATGGATTGTGATACATAAGCCTTATGTAGTGAATTAGTTATGAATGACTAAATATGATATAGACCCTATCTAGCGTGATATGTGGTAAGTCATAGGTCGGGTGGAGTACCCAAGGATCGGGCGGTTATCCTCAAAACTCGGTTATATAGGGTGGAGTACCCAAGGATCGGGCGGTTATCCTCAAAACTCGGTTATATAGGGTGGAGTACCCAAGGATCGGGCGGTTATCCTCAAAACTCGGTTATATAGGGTGGAGTACCCAAGGATCGGGCGGTTATCCTCAAAACTCAATTATAGGGTGGAGTACCCAAGGATCGGGCGTGTATCCTCAAAACTCATAGATTACATTTAATGATCTAGGACCGGGCGGTGTCCTTATGATAATTTATTTGAACAAGGAGGAGTTCTATACACTCATAGGTGTATGGGTGGGTTGGGATTTAAGTCAAGGATATTGGCTACTATTATTTTCCCAACTAAAAAATGACCTACGGGTCGGGTATTTCCAAGTGTATGTATACTAATATGTATTTCAAACTTGGGGGAAGGACTATACGTATATGTATCATCCTATGTTTGGGTCTTATACTTGAAACGCTAGTTATTCTATATTTAGCCTGCTACTCGCTCGGTACTTGTACTGACCCCCTTCGGGGGGGCCCACCATTTTCAGGTTGAAGCTAGGGCTTGCTACCTGCACCTTTCTACGGGTGACATCGAATCAAGGAAGACGGGGTTCGTGCTTCCTCATTTTATTTCAAATTACCAAACATTGCTCATGGATATTTTTATTTGTTATAAACTATTCTTTTGGGGCTTGCATGCCCATGTTATTGGCCGGTTGTGGCTTATGACTTACCGTTGAATATTCTCGCTATTCATTGGTTTAAAGGTGATGTTGTTATGTGTGTTTACTACTGAGTATGGATGGATTATCTTTCTCGAATGCCTTGTGTAATCAAGTGAGGTTGACTCGCGGGTGACGTCACTTGATTACACGGCGGTTGTACACGCGCCTGGATTGCGGTCTGGGGCGTGACAATTAAGTGGTATCAGAGCCATCTCAGTTCTAAACATTATAATCAACCTCTCACAAAAGATTTTACAAAAGAGTTTTTACCGAAAACCATGAGCATTGTATTTTGACGTTTATAGGACTATTGGTGCTTAAGTTGCAAGGCCTCTAATTCTTAAGACGGTACCCTTAACAATTGGTATGGTAGTGACTTGGGCCAATACGTGTCTGTAACGTTCTTCCGTCAGTTGACATTTATAGGAGTCTAATGACTCATCCATATTTCTTTCAGAAATGGAGGGCAGGCGAATGAGGACCAGGAACAATCCGAGGGGGCAGGCGCCGGTAGCATCCCAAAGGGGAAGCCGGGCTGCATCTCGGGGTTCGAGAGGAGGCCGTGGAGGCCGTGGAAGCCGTGGAGGTCATCAAGCTCAAACTGTGAGTGATGGCCATGTAAGCTCGGTGTATGAAACCAACACCGAGGACTATGACTCAACCTACGTTCCAGAAACGGAGCATGAGGAGACCCCGTATGATGGGGGGATACATACACTGATGATGACGATGAGAGTGATGCCCGGTTCGCCCAAATGGGTGAATTACTTGAGTGGTATCAGAAAGAGAAACTGAGGAGAGACCTTAGGCGCCAAGCGAGGCGTGGCTCTCGTGGAGGTTCGGGTCAAGGAAGCCGGGGAGCTTCCGTGGCCACCCCAGCGGCGTCACAAGGTGGGCGTGAAGGGGGTTTTGTTGTGAGAATCTCCAAGTACCTCAAGGAGGCTAGGGCCTTGGGGTGTAGGTCCTTTGACGGCACCGGTGACATTACCGTTGCCGCCGATTGGATCAAGAAAGTGAAGGATGCATCGAGAGACATGCAGATTACTCCGGACGTGAAGCTAACTGTCGCTTCACGGCTACTTGAGGGGATGGCTTCTACATGGTGGGAAGGTGTAGAAGGGAAATACCGTGGGGACATCTCATGGGAAAATTTTGAGCAAGAATTTTATGCTCAATACTACTCCGATTTCGAGGTTAATGTGAAGAGGAGGGAGTACACCAACCTCAAGCAGAAAGAGGGTTGCACGGTTAAGCAACTGGAGCAAGAATTTAGGACCTTGGCTAGGTTCTTGCCGGAGTATGCGATCGATGAGGACCGCATGACTGAGCACTTTTGGGATGCCTTACTCTTGGACATCCGAGATCGTGCCACGTATTCCCGCCTCATGACCTTTAGTGAGGTGGTAGAGCAGGGCATGCTTGGAGAGGCCCAGTGGAATGAGAGGAAAGCAAGGGACGCCGAAGAGGCGAAGAAGAGGAAATGGAATAATTCGGGGCCACCCGACCATTCTCGAAGGAACAACCACGGTGGTGGCGGTGGTGGCGGTGGTTCATTCAAGGCGCCGGCTCCACCGGCAAAGAAGAATAGGGATGCGAGGTGGCACGGACCTAGGCCACAGAACTCGGGGCCACCTAGATGTCCCAATTGCTCAAAACAACACTTTGGAAAGTGCAATGAACCACCGAGGTGTTTTAAGTGCGGGAATGCGGGCCATATGAAGGCCAATTGCCCTCAATTGATGCAAGAGAGTGCCTCAGGAGCCGGGGGAGGGACCATAACGGGAAGGAACCGTGCGGGACCGTCAAACGGCGGCACGGGAAGAGGCGGTGCATCCACAAGCCATGCCGCATCCGTCAACCAAGGTGGGACCCAAGCACGAGTCTACGCGATGACCGAGGCGGATGCGCGAGCAAACCCGGACTCCGTTGCAGGTAGTACACGTATTCCCATGTATTTCTAGGCTTAGTTTGATCATATACACCGTTGGGGGTTGAGTTCGGGCCACACCGGGACCAAACGGAGCGAAATTGGGCGAAATTGGGCGAAATCGGGCTGATTTCTGCCAACGCACTACAGGTTGGGCTGCACGCACGGCCGTGCGTTGCCCGTGCGTACCTCCGTGCGTTGGTGGCAGTAGCACCCCGGAGGAAAATCGCTGCACGCCCGGCCGTGCGTTGCCCGTGCGTACCTCCGTGCGTTGGTGGCAGTAGCACCCCGGAGGGAATCGCTGCACGCCCGGCCGTGCGTTGCCCGTGCGTACCTCCGTGCGTTGGTGGCAGTAGCACCCCGGAGGGAATCGCTGCACGCCCGGCCGTGCGTTGCCCGTGCGTACCTCCGTGCGTTGGTGGCAGTAGCACCCCGGAGGGAATCGCTGCACGCCCGGCCGTGCGTTGCCCGTGCGTCCCTCCGTGCGTTGGGGGCAGTAGCATCCATTGGTAAGACAAGGTACGCACGACCGTGCGTACCCCCTACGCACGCCGTGCGTGGACCCCTGGCACCTGAAACTTTATTTTTTTTCGCCCCGTTCTTCTACGTTTGGACCCCCGTTTGATCCCAAACATTAGTATGAACATAATAACATCTTAATGATGTGTAAAAACATTAGAAAATGTATCTTACATGGTGTATAAATGTAGGAACATTAAAGATCAATGGTAGGTGTGCGAGGATCCTCATCGATACCGGGGCACAACGCTCATTTGTGAGTGAGGCGTTCGCCGAGGGCCTTGACGTGCCATTGACACCTATGACGCAAACGTTGCTAGTCTCCACACCGTTAGGAGACGATGTGGAGAGAAATTATTACTATCCATCGTGTGAGGTGGAAGTGACGGGTCAACCCTTGACTTGTGATTTCGTACCTCTAAGCATGTTGGAGTTCGATGCAATCCTAGGAATGGATTGGCTTGAGAAGCACCATGCTCGAGTAGATTGCTACACCAAGGTGTTGGAGCTTGAGGATGGTCAAGGGAATATGCTACGTTTTGAAGGAGATCGGGGGAAGTCTAATGCTTGTATCATATCCGTGATGAGAGCACGAAAGATGATGAGGAAGGGATGCCACGCATACCTTGCTTACGTGGTAGATGATACGAAGAAAGAAGTCGACATCAAGGATGTTCGAGTCGTGTGCAAGTACCCGGACGTCTTTCCCAAGGACCTACCGGGGCTTCCACCCGATAGAGAGATTGAATTTGTAATCGAAGTGGAGCCGGGAACCAAACCCACTTCGATTCCTCCTTATCGAATGGCACCGGCCGAACTTCAAGAGTTGAAGGTCCAACTACAAGAACTATTGGACAACGGGTTCATCAGACCCAGTCATTCACCGTGGGGAGCACCCGTACTCTTCGTGAAGAAGAAAGATGGTACACTAAGAATGTGTATCGACTACCGACAATTGAACAAGGTCACCATCAAGAACAGGTATCCCTTACCGAGGATTGATGACTTGTTCGATCAACTTCGAGGGGCAAAAGTGTTCTCGAAGATTGACTTGAGGTCGGGGTATCATCAGTTGAAGATCAAGGAGAGCGACATACCTAAGAGTGCATTTCGCACTAGATATGGTCATTACGAGTTCCTTGTGATGTCGTTTGGTTTAACTAACGCACCGGCGGCATTCATGGACTTGATGAATCGTGTGTTTAGTGAATACTTAGATCAATTTGTGATAGTATTCATTGATGACATCTTGATATACTCCAAGAGCGAGGAAGAGCACGAACATCATTTGAGGCTTGTACTTGATCGGCTAAGGGAAAAGCAACTCTTCGCCAAATTCTCTAAATGCGAATTTTGGCTCAAAGAGATTGGTTTCCTCGGTCATGTCATATCCGGTTCAGGTGTTGCTGTGGATAACACCAAGATAAAAGCGATCATGGATTGGGAGAGACCCAGGAATGCGAAGGAAATACGTAGTTTCCTTGGCTTAGCGGGATACTATCGTAAATTTGTTGAAAAATTCTCCGTATTGGCGTCTCCATTAACGAAGCTCACAAAGAAGGGGGCCAAGTTCATATGGGACGACAAGTGCGAGAAGGGGTTCCTTGAATTGAAGAAACGACTTACCGAGGCACCTGTCCTTGCCCTACCCATACAAGGGATAGGGTATGACATCTACAGCGATGCTAGCATCCAGGGGCTTGGATGTGTACTAATGCAAAACGGTAAGGTGATTGCCTATGCTTCTAGGCAATTGAGGAAACACGAGGTGAACTACCCTACTCACGATCTAGAGTTGGGGGCGGTAGTGTTTGCATTGAAGATTTTGAGGCATTATCTCTACGGGGAGACGTGTCACATTTATACTGATCATAAGAGCTTGAAGTATGTATTCACTCAGAAAGAGATGAATATGAGGCAGAGGAGATGGATGGAGTTGATCAAGGACTATGACTTGATCATCGACTATCACCCCGGAAAGGCCAATGTAGTGGCCGACGCACTGAGCAGAAAGAGTACGTCGGGGACGCTACTCACATGTCTACAGGCATTGAGGGCACACGTGGGGGTATCCACGAGCGGGGCGCTCATTGCTAGGTTTGAGGTCAGACCTACATTGCTGGGGGAGATCAGTAGATGCCAGGCCATTGACGAGGAGTGTCAGAAGATTCGTGAACGAATCATTGAGGGGCCTGTTGAGAACTTTCGAGTACGCGATGACGGTCTATTATTGTTTAAGGATCGTGTGTGCATACCCAAGAATGAAGACCTCCAGAAGTCTATACTTGAGGAGGCTCATTCTTCAGCTTATGCTATGCATCCAGGAGGTACAAAAATGTACCGAGATTTGAAGGAAGGTTACTGGTGGTCAGGTATGAAGAGAGACATCGCAGAGTATGTGAGTCGATGCCTTACTTGCCAACAAGTTAAGGCAGAGCATCAGCACCCGGCAGGGCTTTTGCAACCACTTACTATCCCAGAGTGGAAGTGGGAACACGTGACGATGGACTTCGTGGTGGGGCTACCACGAACAGTGAACAACTACGATGCAGTATGGGTAGTGGTCGATAGGCTCACCAAGAGTGCACACTTTCTGCCTATCAACATTACTTATCCTCTTGAAAGATTGGCCAAGCTATACGCGGAGGAGATTGTGAGATTACATGGAGTCCCAGTATCCATTGTCTCGGATAGGGATCCACGATTCACATCCCGGTTTTGGCCAAAGTTTCAAGCATCTTTGGGGACCAAACTGAAGTTTAGCACAGCTTTTCACCCACAAACGGATGGACAGTCCGAGCGGGTGATACAGATTTTGGAAGACATGCTTAGGGCATGTGCTTTGGAGTTCCAAGGAAGTTGGGACAAACATTTAGCCCTAGTGGAGTTTGCCTATAACAACAGTTATCAGGCAAGTATCGGCATGCCTCCATATGAGGCATTGTATGGGAGGAAGTGCAGAACACCGTTGTGTTGGGACGAGGTTGGCGAGGCCAAACTCGAAGGGATAGAGCTGGTTGAGATCACCAAGGCCAAGGTGAGGATCATTCGAGATAGACTGAAGGCCGCTCAGGACCGACAGAAGAGTTATGCTGATAAACGGCGGAGACCGTTGGAGTTCGAAGTCGGTGATGAGGTCTTCCTAAGAATTTCTCCTTGGAAGGGCATCATTCGATTTGTATCGAGGGGAAAGCTTAACCCCCAATACATCGGCCCATTTGAGATCCTTGAAAGGATAGGGGCCGTGGCCTATCGTCTCAAGTTGACGCCTGAACTTGAGAAGATACATGACGTGTTTCATGTATCAATGCTCAAGAAGTACATACGAGACCCATCTCATATTCTTGAGAAACCACCGGTAGAGATCCGTGAGGACTTGCAATATGCGGTGGAACCAGTGAAGATTGTTGGTCAACAAGTGAAAAAGCTTAGGAATAAGGAGATTCCCATGCTAAAGGTCCTTTGGAGGAGTGATCGAGTCGAAGAAGAAACTTGGGAGACCGAGGTCTCAATGAGGGAGCAATACCCATTTCTTTTCGATTAGATACTCGGATTTCGGGGACGAAATCCCAAATAAGGGGGGGTGAACTTGTAACACCGTCCCCAAATATATTTACTTTTATGAAAATAATGTATTGAACCTTATTAAAGGATTAATGAATTTACGAAATTGTAAATTTTTATTATTCCTTTCACGTGAATAGTAATTTGCACGTGGGACCCACACCGGGAGCGGGGGCCGCCCGATATTCCCGAGATCACATAAATTATTCTTATGGGTCGAAATAGTATTTATATAGTGGTGGACATCTTATTTGGGCCATGGGAAGACCTGGGGTTGACCGATTGGGAAAAAGAGGCCCAATTACCGATACCGGTAATTAAACAGATAACAGCCCGAACAGAATTTCGGAGGCTTGTAAATTAAAGTTGGGGAACGTATATTCATTATACATGTCATAACGAGTAAGAGCACATAATATATTTTATTTGACCCGATAAAATAAAATATATTTAAAACAGTCCGAAAAATACAACTTTCGGGACCGATTGTACACTTCGGGACAAAAGGGGTTGACCTCCCACTTGGGTGGGGGCCAACCCACGAATTTGGTCACCCAAATTCAAAGTTTGGCCGGCTGGAGTGAGGGGAGAGCATGTGAGTGGTGTGTGAAGTGAAAGGAAGAGCATCAAACAAAATAAGGTGGATCCCATCCACACTTATTTGCTTAATGAAACAAAAGGTTACCCTCACCCCTCCCTCTCCCTTATTCTCGGCCAAGTAATACCCTGGAAGAAGAAGAAAACCACCCTCCTTCATTCTCCATTGTTGAAGAGAGCTCAACAAGAAGGAATCCCAAGGAAAGGAGCTAAGGTGCTAAAAGTGTGAAAAGATTAAGGTAATGACCTTATTATAACTTCTTCTTTTTTTTTCTTCTACCATATGAGATATACATCATGTGAAGAATCCTTAAGAGGATTCTACATGTTATAAGTATGGATTAATGAGTTGGAAAGTGATTCTATGTCCAAGAACGAGCTTAGAAGCCAAAACGACCGGTTCACCGGAAAATAACCGTTTTAAGGTTATTTGTATTAATATGGGTTTTATGATTATAAAACCTTGTTAGGGACTTGTGAAAGGTATTTCCAGTGATTTCACAAAGTCGGAAAAGTCGCCGGAGTTGTCGCCGGAGTTGACCAAAAGTCGCCGGAATTTCACCGGAGTTCAACCAAGAGGGGTAGAACTTCATAACGCTAGTTCAAGGTGAGTGGACGGCTTAATATCTTATAACTTTTGGGTCAATTATGAGATTACCTAAATAAATGTTATATGAGTTCATAATAATGTTTAAAAGATATTTAAACATGTGATTAGCCAATAGGGTTAAGTTTTGTATGAAAGGAATTAATTATTATGCATGGAATATAATATGAGAAATTATATATATATGCATATTTGCTTTAAGAGTAAAAGAAGCACAAATGGATATTATTAACTTAATTATATGATGAATTAGTTAATAAGTGTAAGATTTGAGATGGCGGTCAACAACAACGTTGACCGATGGTTAATGGATTAATTAATATCGGTTGATATTAGTTAATTATACATTTATATGGTTGCATGGATTTGCATGGATTGTGATACATAAGCCTTATGTAGTGAATTAGTTATGAATGACTAAATATGATATAGACCCTATCTAGCGTGATATGTGGTAAGTCATAGGTCGGGTGGAGTACCCAAGGATCGGGCGGTTATCCTCAAAACTCGGTTATATAGGGTGGAGTACCCAAGGATCGGGCGGTTATCCTCAAAACTCAGTTATATAGGGTGGAGTACCCAAGGATCGGGCGGTTATCCTCAAAACTCGGTTATATAGGGTGGAGTACCCAAGGATCGGGCGGTTATCCTCAAAACTCAATTATAGGGTGGAGTACCAAAGGATCGGGCGTGTATCCTCAAAACTCATAGATTACATTTAATGATCTAGGACCGGGCGGTGTCCTTATGATAATTTATTTGAACAAGGAGGAGTTCTATACACTCATAGGTGTATGGGTGGGTTGGGATTTAAGTCAAGGATATTGGCTACTATTATTTTCCCAACTAAAAAATGACCTACGGGTCGGGTATTTCCAAGTGTATGTATACTAATATGTATTTCAAACTTGGGGGAAGGACTATACGTATATGTATCATCCTATGTTTGGGTCTTATACTTGAAACGCTAGTTATTCTATATTTAGCCTGCTACTCGCTCGGTACTTGTACTGACCCCCTTCGGGGGGGCCCCCACCATTTTCAGGTTGAAGCTAGGGCTTGCTACCTGCACCTTTCTACGGGTGACATCGAATCAAGGAAGACGGGGTTCGTGCTTCCTCATTTTATTTCAAATTACCAAACATTGCTCATGGATATTTTTATTTGTTATAAACTATTCTTTTGGGGCTTGCATGCCCATGTTATTGGCCGGTTGTGGCTTATGACTTACCGTTGAATATTTCTGTTATTCATTGGTTTAAAGGTGATGTTGTTATGTGTGTTTACTACTGAGTATGGATGGATTATCTTTCTCGAATGCCTTGTGTAATCAAGTGAGGTTGACTCGCGGGTGACGTCACTTGATTACACGGCGGTTGTACACGCGCCTGGATTGCGGTCTGGGGCGTGACAACTCTTGCCCTTCGGGGGCCGAAGAGCCAATCCCCCTGGGACTTTTGGACTTCTTGTCCTTCGCTTTCTCCCCTTCCTGGGGATGGACGGCCTGCAAAGGCGCCACGACTTCAGGAGTGCCAGGGTTAAGGATTTGGGCCTGGGACCCCTGTGCCATCACCGTGGCAATGAGGTGTTGTTCCGCCTCCACCGTGCGACGGTCGGCCTGGGAGGCGGAGGAATTGGAGTCTGCTGTTTGGACGGTCTTGGCCTTGGCAAGGGCAGCATCGGCAGCAGCGCCTTTGCCCTTCCTCGTCTTGAGGAGCTTCTCGTGATTCATCTGTTCCTGGGTTGGGGGAAGACCTGAAAGGAAAATGGAAAATGTGTTAGATGGACGAGCGTCAGGAATAACTCACCTCGGAGGTCAGGACCGCCCAGTACCCCGAGACGAGCGTAGGAGGGGAGATGTCCGAGAGTATGGGCGGTACCTATTCCTGCCGCGGCGAGTGCCTCGAAAGTTAGGAAGTCATCTAAGGGCCGGATGCCGCCCGTCGAGATCTTTCTGATGTCTTCCTCCAGATCGTCGGTCAGCTCCGGGGACCCTATCTTGGGCGGATAGCCATTCCACCGCAATGGCAGACGAGCATCCGCGTACCGCACAAAGAAGAACCGATTCTTCCAATCATGGATGGAACTCGGTGCTCCGCTGAACAACCTCCGTTTCGGACGGGCTGCAATGCTCAAGAAACCGTCGGAATTTTGGGGGGTGAGCCGGTAGAAGTAATGGAACAAGTCCAAAGTGGCGGTGACCCCATTGTCCTTGCAACGGACTAGGAAGGCGGAGACGAACCGATATGAATTCAGCATGAGTTGTGCGGGGGCTATTTGGTAACGGCAGAAGAATTCCACGAAGAACGGATGAAGAGGGAAGCGCAGCCCAGCCTCGATGGAGTCCAGAAGCACCATAATCATCCCTGGGCGTCTCCTCATCACGTGGGTTACGTCACGGAGGCTGTATACGGACGGAGGGGGGAAGAACACCTTGAGCTTGTTAAGGGCTACCGGCGAGAAGATCTGCTCGTGGCAGAGGACATTCTTGATCGGGCATAGGTGCCTCTCCACATCTATCTTTAGCCCAAGATCAAACACTTCGATGTCGGAACCATCCTGGGCCTCGACCCCAGAGTCATATCCGTCCGGACGACCGTCCTCACTAGCGGACTCCTGTTCCCCGACGTCGGCCACGGGGTCCACCACATCGAGGGCCATATTGTCTTGCTCCCCCGAATCAGCACCCTCCTCACCAGGGACAGTCTTAACAACACCAATTTGGGCTTCCCCGGCCTGAACAGTTCCCACGGTAGGGGCCGAGCTAGAACTACCGGAAGTGCTAGTTTCGCCCGAAGAGCGTGAACCGGAGTCGGAAGAGGAGCCCGAGGAAGAACCCGATGAACCCGAACCAGAACTTGACGAGATCTCCATCGAAACCATCTCGGCGAGAATTCAAGACAAGAAAAAGAAGCAGAGGATGAAAATTACCTTAGAGAGGGATTAGCCGAGTTTGGAAGTGGGAGAAGACTCGAAGAGCTGCGGAAATTCGAAAGCAGGAGAGCAGAAATCGGGAACCCTAATCCAGGGGGGAAACCCGGCATTTATAGGAGAAACACCGAAGGGGGAGCCAACGAAGGGCTGACACGTGGCAAGGAGCGTATTCCGGCTCACGCGCTGTGCGTGGGGCGGAAGCGTAATGATGACATTTCCTCGGATTATGCACCGCCGTTTTAGCAGCCGTCACATCGTTTCCTGAACCGTCGACAGCTGTGAAGGACCATGACCACGAGCGTACGCCTCCGCCGGATGCAATAAACACAAGTATCAAGACACGGACGTCTACTTCAAGGGAGTTCATACTTCCTTATGTCCTGCGCATGCTCAGAACATCAGAAGTAGGGGACTTGTGTTGGGTTAATGGTCCAAGCCGAGGTCCGGCCCATTAACGGCCCATGTCCTTGGGGAGAGACGAGCATCTGGGATTGGAGTTCAGGCTCAACGGCCCATCTCAACGAGCATCTATGGAGGAACAAGGAGCAGAACCGCGGGCCATCAGGGATGACGACGAACGTCTCCAGAGCAAGTCTATAATCATCGGAGGGAACCCAGTCCACATGGTGAGAATCCAACAAGGCCGGGAGACGAGCAGCCGATACCTCTTGAGGGCCACTTGAGGTGACCCAACTCGCTTCCCGGGCGGACGAACGTCCCCACTATTTAGGCGGGAAACCTAGATTCTGGCGGGAAGTGCATTTAATGCTGAAGATTTGGTGGTTGGGACACAGCGGTCCACAGGCTTCCACGTCAGCATAGCTACCTGCCCATTGGTGGTATAAATAGAAGCATTTATTTCATTGTAAAGGGTTGGCAACTTTCTATTCTTGGCATTCTAGCTATAGCATCCTTACTCGCAGCACCTCTACTGCCTTGTAAGACGAACGGCCGACGGAGCCTTAGCAAACAGTATTGTATTAGGGAGTTATTAAGGGATAATAATACCTAATCAATTACTTGCTACCTTATTGTTTCTTGATCCTTATTACTTGCTAGTTGGGCTAGTTTACTCCCACACTCTCCACTCGAAATCCTTGGGCTTACGTGTTGGACCCGGGGGTTGAAGGAATAAACCTCAACAAAGTTATTGTTTAATTTTATTTATGAAAAATTTAAGTTTTACTCCTGCTTATAGAATAATGATTATATTTAGAGCCTGTTTGGTAGCACGAAAATCGGCTGATTTGGCTGATTCTACTGATTTAAGAAAAAAAAATGTTTAAAATATATTTTATTAATAAAATAAAGAAAAAAGTATATGTAAAAATAGTTAAAATAGTCTTCTACAGTAACTTCAGTCAATACAACCAGAAAAGTAACTTCAACCTTACTTTTTCTGCTTATTACACAATTTAGCACGCGAAAGTAAAAGTTACGTGTTTTGTGAAAAAGTTGACTGATAAGCCTAATAAGCCGAAAAACAGTGTTGCCAAACGACCTCTTTTTCTTAATTTAGGCGGTTACTGTTTGCCTAAACACACCAACACAAAGTCTTCCGTTTCCGTACCATATAGAAAGATCAATACCGTATTATGGATATAACTTCATCACAAGATTAATGGTACAGCAACAAGCCCAATTGATACAAAAAATAGATAGCAACAGTTGGTAAAAATCACATCTTTATTTGCATTATTATCTAAACAATTATCTTCAAGCTAACAACATTAACTTTGGAGAGATTAAAATTTGGGATTTGGACATCTGAGTCCTGCAAGTAGAGAAACCTCAATGTTCATTTATTCAAGTTTCCATTTTGCAGGAAGATTAAACTTCATCAAGATCAAATCTAACAAAGGGCTATAAGAAATTAAAGAAGATGTGACCCTTTATTTCGACTGATCGCCAGGAACTTTGTACATATCAGCATTGATTTCTGTTAACCACAATCCAGGAAATAGGCTCTGCAATTTAAATCCATTTGGGAAAAAAAATCAGATTGAATTTCGCTGGGCAAAAATCCCAATTCAAAGATTGAATAATGTAAAAGTAGATGAAAAGGGACTTACATCCAGATTTTTCTGAATATATTTAGCTCGTTTCTTGGGCCGGCGGTTGGGTTTGCGACTTATTATGGAAACGAAATCCTCCTCGATCTCTCGCCGAGTAAGGGAAACGGAAAACTTCGCTCTCTCCCGCTTCACCGCGATGGAAGAAGCTCCGGCGGAGGCGGCGGCCGTGGAGTCGTCGACGGTGATTTCCGGCGATTGGTCGGCGTCGGCAGCCGTTGAGTGGTCGGCAGCGGCGGTTTGGTCTGCGGTAGGTCTAGACCTCATGACTCTTAGAGATTCGTTTATGTTCTTAAATGGCGAACCATAAGGCGTTGCCGGCGACGCAACATCAACTTTCAAACCGGAGTTCGATTCGCCGGTGACGGCGGCGGCTACTTTAAGATGCTTATTTCGCGACCGTCGAGTCCGCAAGTTCCATGGTCTGGCCGTTTCTGATGGGCCCACTGACGCAATAGTCTCCGACCCCGTCGTCGGTACCGGCGGTCGTTCCTCACCCTCCTCCGCCACAAGCGGCCGCTCTCCATCCCTCAGCCCCGCTCCCAAGATTGCCTCCTTCATCTTATCCGTCGCCGCCTGGAGATCAAGCAACAGTTTCTCCCTCACGGCGGCGATCCCGTCTTCTACTTCCGCCCGGAATTCCCAGCCGCGCTCCGTCCGTCCATTCTTGAAAACGTCCATGCTCAGAATCCGGTCATCGGATCCGTGATTCTTCCACCCCAAACCAGCCTCAGGCCTTCGCCCGCCGAGCGACTTCTCCGGCGACGTTCCATTCGATCTCCGGTGAACGGCGTCGGTTTTGCCGTTGGGGAACTTACGGTTGCCCCACTTCAAACCACAGGGCAGCGTAAAATTGTGAAGCGGCGGCTTCGATCTGTGAGAACCCATTGCCATCCAAATCTTTCTCGTCGCTTTTCCCCGGAGTCTCTCTGTTTTCTTACACTCTCCCTCCTTCCAGACGGAGATTAATTTGTTTTAGGTGTACAGAAGGAGATTAATAAATATGGTGACAATTGTTGTACCCATTTAAAAAATGGGGGTACCGTATCAAATATGCATTTGATTGGTCTAAATCATTAAATGTTTTTTAATTTAGATTTAAATAATTCAACTGCATCATTCTTATTGGTACGTTTGGACAAATGTACGGTACATTTGGGGTACCATAGAATCTACCAATAAATATAGGGTTTCTTAAATAAAATTTTATTATCATAAAAAAAAAATTATTATTATATATATATATATATATATTTTGATAATTTTTTTGTGAGCGAATATATACTAGTACTACGTATTATTTAAGCACTCTCGACTAGAAAAGAACAAATTTATATATATCAAATCACTTCAATTCCATCTTACTCATAATAAGTTGTACAGAGTACTAATAAAGAGGCCGTTTGACAATACTGTTTTTCGACTTATCAACGAACTCTTTCACCAAACAGGTAATTTTTGTTTTCGCGCGCTGAATTGTGAAATAAACAGAAAAAGTAAGGTTGAAGTTGTCTTTCTGACTTTATTGAATAAAGTTATTGTAGACGACCATTTTAGCTATTTTTACATATAATGTTTTCTTTATTTTATTAATAAAATATATTTTAAAAATATTTTTTCTTAAATCAGCTAATGCAGCCACTTTAGCCAGAACTTCTTAAATTTCAACAAAATCATCTGATTTTCATGCTACCAAACAGGTCCAAAATTCATTAAGTGACAAGTAAAGATTATTAAATAAAAATAAATAGAATCAAATCAAACTAAGGTTTAATAAATATTTTTTAATTTAAATTAAATAAATGAGACTTCAATATAGTGAAAACATCCCTAATGAATAATTATGTTAAATTTCCTTCTTACTTGGTAGAGCCTTTATCACTTTTAGTCCACCGATTATTATGTCACTAACGCTTTTGGTAATCGATGTTTAATTTATTAACTTTTAGTCCTTTAACTGTTGTGAGAAAGACAATTTTGATACCTGTCTAAAATTTTCCAAATTTACCTCTTCGACTTCCATAAAAGTGACAACTTTTGATCTTTCATATCTATCTCTCTTATATCATATATGCACCGTGCGCATTGTAGCAGTTGAGGTGCTCTTAGAATAGTAACATTTTTAATCATTCATTTATTGTGTCAAAATCACAGGAGACTCAATGTGGGGAATTTTGAATTCGAAGACTAAAATTTCTAACACACAATAATGTAGAACTAAAAATGAAAAAATTGAAAGTCGAGTACCAAAGTGTCACAAACACAATAGTCGAGGGATCGAAAATGGCAAAAACTCTTACTTGGCATATCTTCTCCTATTCCTTGTGTGTGGGCAAAACTGTTTGGTTCAACCGAACCGAACCAATTTAAATAGAAAATTGGTATTTTAGTTTGGCTTAGGTTTACTAAAGTAAATTGTTTTTAACCTGTAAACTAAACTATTTGACAAAAATATGTCCTGAATTGAATGGTTTGTTCTAATTTGATTTTAAATTGAAATACCGTAAATCGAACATAACTATTTATAATTTTATTTCTCTGCAAAATACTATGTATTTGTCTTCACTCTTTCTTTTAATGATACAAATAATAAATAACCTAAATATGAAAAATATATTTTTAGCTTATAACATTTTAACTTTTATGCATTTCATACATTTATTATGACAAAGTTAATTAGCTAATATAACATATATTACGTATGTTATATACGGTGTACTCATTATGAAAAGTCGGTGATTACAATAGCACATTATATTTATATGTTTCACTTAAATAGAAAAAATGAATTTATATGATTCACTTAAATCTGTTAAGGACTTAAGTAGAGTACAATATTTCACTTAAATAAAAAATATGAATTTTACAATACCTTTTTCTGTCAAATCTTTTAGTTTAATTTTCATTGGATATTTTATGAGAGATTGTAATTATTAATCAACTATAAACTTATCTTTTATGAGAGATAAATCTTTTTTCTTGTAATTGATAAGATACTCGGACTTTTTCATGTCATCAATCCAAATAAGACGAATTAGGTGTTAATTTATACTCCGAATCATTGTATTTTTTTTTTTGGGTTTCTATTTTGTTTCACATTTTATTTATATAATAAATCCAACAACCAAGGTGAGGTGGGTTACAATGTTCATTTTTATTTCGAAAACTTAAGACTTCGTGATATAAATCAAATAAACAAATAAGCATATGAGCTAAATCAAATCGTACTAAACTGAATCAAATCATTTTCATATGGTTATCAAAACTTGAAGTCAAAACAAACCAAACTGCAAAACAAATAGTTTGAATATCACTACCAAAAAAAATCGCCAGAGGGTCGGATTTTGGCACGGAGAGCTTCATTGAAATCCCAGACTAGCGCTGTTGGCTCGGATTTGGCACAGAAACGAAATCCGTCCCACCTGGCTCGTGCCAAATGGTTTGGCGCGGCTAATTGCATCCGAGCCAAGGCTTGTCGCGGATTTAGACACGGAATAATCCGGGCTAACCTACCTGATAATTCACAACCATTTTGGCTCGGATTTCAATAGGCACGGATATTGGCTCGTCATCTACCGGGTCACCCGAATTTTTACCCGGGTATTTTGGCACGGAAACTCTCGAGCCAAATTATGACACTGCAATTTAGATATTTTGAGAGGATTCTTGATACGGCTATCTCCGTGCCAAATTTTAATTTATAAAAAAATGTACACCGTACATATGTACGGGATACCGTACATATGTACGGTGTACATTTTTTTAAAAATAAAATTGTTATAAGCAGCATAACATTAAAACAGAAGCATAGACATACGAACATCACAAGCAATATAGAGCAAATTAAAAGGCATATATAACAAGAAAATGTAAAATTATTACAGCAGTACAGGCAGATAAACCACTGCCGAATAAGATGTCAAAATGGCAAACAAATTGCCAGAAGATGTCCAGAACATGCAATAAAATTAAAAGTGTTTGTTCATTACACAAAGATGTCTTCCAGCCGCACTTCAAGAGTATCATTGAGATTCATTTGGGTAGAGGTCGGGGTACGAAAAGGCGAGAAATCTGGCATCGGGACATTAGGGTTCAAGCTACGGACTTGTTCCATGTACGTCGTAAACACGGAAGTCATCTTCTCCATCTGGCTTTGCCACTGCTTCTCCTGCTGCACAAATCGGGCCTCCAGCTGGTCCTTGATGCGGGAATCTATTTCCTGCTGAGTCGGCCCCGATATTCTGCTGGAGCATTCAACGTCTTCCATCGACTCGGCTTCAGATCCCGTCCCAAACCGCCTGCCTTTGTACAGCGGGACCACCTTATAGAACAGCTCGGAGTCATCCTCATCATAAGACTTCCCTTGTGATTCAGCCAGCGCCTTCATTTCACTATACTTTTGCTGCACAAACAGAAAATTATTGTTAAAATATATTTCTTCTATAATAACATTATAATTAAAACATATAACAAAAGTATATGTTTCTTTACCTTTGTTTCAACAACACGTGGTGGGGGGTCACCCGACTTCGGGACATACACCTTATCGAACACTTCGATCTTCAACGGAGCCCTATTCAACTGCTTAGTCTACAGATTTATAAGTAAAAAATATGATTAAAAGTAAAAACAATGATCATTGAATTATAATTCAAAATAATAACAGAAACTTACCAGCCTTTCAACATGCTTCGTCACTGGTATCCTGCCACCGCGATACTGTGATTCTTTTCCCGCTTTAGAGTTTCGGTTCTTCTTCCCAACTTGGCTCTTCTTCTTAAAAGCATCAGAGGCCCAATACTCTTGCAACAACTTCCAATCTCCGTCACCAATCCAGTCAGGCTTCTTGTTGTCCCGCCTAGCCCTACCAATGTTCTTGCTCAACCATTCAGAGGCCCGAGACTTGAACTTCTTTTTCATTTTGGTATTAAAGCAGGCATCCCACTCATACTTCCTCTAAATAAACAAAACAAAAAAATGAGCAACATCAGAACTCTCGAACTGTCTACAATCAATCTAAAATGACAGTGCTTACACAATAAGAACCTATAACATACCTGAAACAGTTTCCACCAACGGTTTCGTTGATCAGCATCCGCATTCATAAAAGAACGCCATGGACCGTGGAAATTGTTAGTCAGGATTGAAATGATGTTGTTCAGGACAGTAGGGTTGCTGTATCATAAAACCAAACAAAAATAATGTATATGAAGAAATATTCTATGTACAATTACATTAGGCAGTATTACTAAACCTTCTCATTTCAAAGGGTGAAATGAAGGTCTTTGTCTGAACAGAATCATTGGGGGTAGCAGAATCAGAACCATTTGTATGTTCATCAGAAAGGTGTCGGGATTGGACAGACTCATGTGAATCAGCTGGAGGAGAGTTCTGCTCAAGGCGGTTCATGACTGGGCTCCCTCCACCTCCCCGACCTCCGCGGGAGGAGGTAAAGGAACTGAATGAACCTCTACGGACAGACATTCTATTGAAACACATAGCAATTTTATAAAAACAGACTAGTGAAACAGTTAGGCTATAACCAAATGCATACACAATAGAAGTAAAGATTTAATAATATAAACAGATTGTTATACCTAGTTATATAAGGAAGTAATACACAGATTGTCAAACTGCCAGATTAATTACCAAGTTAAAATTCCACATAATGTATATCAGTTTTACAGCTTTCATAATTATATAATTGGTTTAACATTATTTATGGTTAATTTCAGAGTTTGGCACTCAGAGGTATATAAGAGTTTGGTATTTATATACTTTGTTAATAAAAACGAAGTTTATGATACTGTATGGACAAGATGATTACAATACTTCATAACTACCACCTCGTTTATAATACAAATTTATAATATATATAAATATCACATTCATATTTATTCTACTTCGTTCATAATATTAATTTATAAACACTTCTTTCATATAAATTTATAAATACTTCATAACAGGCGGCCTTCATATTTTTCAGTTTATTATAATAGCTCGCTTCTAATTAAAAAAAATATACAAACAAAAATTATATGAACAAAAATATATATTACTTTGTTCGTAATTATAAATACAACTGTTATAATTTCTATTGCTAATAATACTTCGTTTCAAAATTAAAAAAAAAAACTCTTTAATACTATAGAAATCATTTTGTCATAAATTTATATAGATGATAATAATTCATAAATAGTTTATAACAAATCATTTACAAACTATTTTTTTTGAAAATAATGTTTTAAAATAACGACTTTATATTAAACTTAAAATAACAATACGTTTAAATAAAATTTATATGAAAATCCGTAAACAAGGAGTACTTAATGGGACATGACCTGGATGCAGAGCGAAGACGAAGGCCGGTGAGGGAGTAACAAACGTCGTCGTGGCCGGAGATGGCTAGAAACACGGCATGCGGGAGGGGGAGGCGGCTTCCTTAGCGCCAAGCGTCGTCGGTGAAAGCGTCGTGCTGGACGGACTATGATGTGGCCGGAGTATGTGGTGGACTGAGTAAGTGGTGAAGCAGAGTCAGTGGTGACCGGACTTCGTGGTGGGAGATGGGGGGTAAGTAAATAGTGGCCGGACTACGTGGTGGAAGTGGAGGGGAAGGAAGGGTAAGTGGTGGCCGGAGTTCGTACTCAGCGGAAGAAGCAGAGGCGGAGAGGGGAGGCTGAACAAATGGGCTAGGGTTTGGACGAAATCGGCAAAGGGAAGTTTATATACCTCGATGTTTGGCGCGGCCATATCCGTCGCACAATCAGAGCCACACCCGTTCTAGATATTTCGCATATGTGGGCGGTGTTGGCGCCGACATGCGACGGATAAATCCGTCCCTAAAGCGCTTCGAAAATCAAAAAATCGGTGGGGGTAAATTAATTTGAATTTGAAAAGGCACGGCACTTTCCGTCCCAACTTCAATGCCAAGGACGTTCTAGATTAATCCTGATTAATCTTCCCGTTTGGAGACGCTATGGGTCGGATATATCCGTCCCAATTGCGCACAAAACAAGAAGAGACCGGCGGGGATAATAAATTTCAAATTTGAGAAGGACGAGGCACGGAATTTGCCGTGCCAAACTGAAAAGTCGTCTGAAACTCTGTGCGGTCAGTAATTATTATGTCAGACTGGTCTTGTCTCGGATTTGGAGGGGATTTCTCCCTGCCTATTGCGTATATTGCTGAAGAAATAAGTTTTTGAGACGGAATTAGCCCATCCAAATCCTTGCCATTTGTTCAGCTTCTAGTATAAATATGGCTTGTTATAGAAGTGTAAAAATAGTTAATAAGTGAGAAATTAGAAAAAACTTTATTATGGAAAAATCTGAAGGTTCAAGTGATAAAAAAATATGGGGATGTGATTTTGATAAGTTGGGGAAAAAAATTGATACGATAGGGGAAATACTTAAGTTAATGAAGCCTGTTGATGATGCTGCAGCTGAAAAAATTAATCAATTGTGGAAAAGGGGAAGTGAAGTGAAGGCTAAAAGTGAAGATTCTGAAGTGAAGACTAAAAGTGAAGATGATGGTAGGAAGACACTTTGAAGAATCAAATAAGTGTATCATTTTACTATGTACTGTTATTATCATTATCATGTATGGTTTGCTTATGTAATTTTGTTATCGTGTATCGTTTGAGTTTTCAGTAATTTTAGTCTGTTTTGACTAAAATTAATGTAATAAAAATGTCCGCTTTTGGCCTAATAAAATCGGTTTGCGTTTCTTTATTGAAATTGTTTTTTCAACTTCACCGTAGTAAAAACATGTACATTTGCTTAATAAAAATGTGCATTTAAACATTTTAATTTGATTAAATAGATGAGAAATTATCTACGAAATTGCATTTTAAAATAACTCAGAAACAATTTAGACTAGAAATTGAATTATTCAGAAACAACATAGACTAAAATAACTTAGAATAGACACAATATACTTTCATTAAATAAACCAAATAAAGCACATCAATTAGAATAAAGCAATTAGAAATGAGAATCATGACACCAAATATTAGACTACAAATTCAATTAATTGGAATAAGTCATGAAAATAAAGCAATTCATTCTTCTTCTTCTTCGGAGTCAATCCGCTCAACATACTCATCATCATCAGTATCTTCCGTTTGAAAGTTCCATTCTTCTTCTTCATATTCAGTTCCCTCGTTCGGACCATCGTTGGCGTCATTGGGGTCAAGCTCAATTTCTGCTCCAGAAGAATCTTTCAAGAAGATATCCTCCTCAATAATGTCTGGAACTGGGGCTTGGAAAAACTCTTGTTGGTAAACATCAATATCAATGTTTTTTTGTACCGCGTGAGAAACAACTTTTCTCGGTCTAATAGTGCAAGCACTTACCCAGCCGGTGCGATTGATGCGTGTCGACGGATATTCCGCGTAATACACCTGGGCAGCCTGTTGAGCTAATATGAAAGGTTCATTCTTCGGATACACACGCCTGTGATTAACATCCACCAAGTTATGTTTGTGATCCTTTTTCACCCCCCTCACTGGATCCACCCAAGTGCATTTGAATAATACACACGATAACTTGTTGTGGCCAGTGAATTTCATTTCCAGTATTTCATCCACATATCCAAAAAAACTAGTCTCCGAATTGTCATAACTACAAGTCGACACGCTCACACCACTGTTCATAGTGGGTTTATTGTCTCCGTAAGCACGTGTATGATATTTGTAGCCATTGACAAAATATATAGACCAACACCTCACTAGTGTTTCAGGACCCCATGCTAATGACTCCAAGAAAGGATCAACGGGAGAATTTTCAGCTTCACGGAGTATCTGCAAATGTCATTTAGTTGTTCAGTAATGAATACTATAGAATTGATACTTGCTATGAAACCATTTACAAAATGCATAATAATTTTACCTCTCAAATCCATACATCCATCTATACCAACTTGGCCCTGCGGTCATTGCTTCAAATGGAAGATGGACAAGTAGATGCTCCATTCCATCGAAAAAGGATGGAGGAAAGATCTTTTCCAAATTGCACAAAATAGTGGGAACGTTACGGTGAAGATCCTGAATTGCTTGTATGTCTAGCACCGGTGAGCATAACAACTGAAATAATTGAGAAACATCACAAATACATGCCCACACATTATTCGGGAGATTTTCCTTCAATGCAATGGGAAGGAGGCGTTGCATCATGACATGGCAGTCATGACTCTTCATGCTCTTCATTACCAAATTTTCCAAGTCAACACATCTATTAAAGTTAGAGGTGTATCCATCAGGGAATCGTAGCTTGATGAGCCACTCCAATATGCATTTCTTCTGCTCGTCCGTGAGCTGATAAACTGCTTTCTTGAATGGACCGACATACTCAGGGCCCATAGCAATTTCCGGTCTATCACAAAACAGAGCTACATCTTTCCTTGATGAAAGGCCATCCTTAGTCTTTCCCTTGAAGTTCATAACCGTGTTAAAAATGTTATCGAAAACATTTTTCTCAATATGCATTACATCCAAATTATGCCTAATCAGAAGATCCTTCCAATATGGCAAATCCCAGAAAATGCTTTTCTTTGTCCACTTATGATAAATGCGATATCCATCTGGATACTCAAGAGGCTCGTCAATGGCAGAAGGGATGTTTCGAACACGATCATAAATCTGATATCCTGTTAAAATCGGAGGTGGGGGATCGCGGTCCTTGCGACCCTTGATGAATGACTTCTTATCCTTTCGATACGGATGATTAGGTGGGAGAAATTTCCTGTGACAGTCAAAGTAGGATGCTTTTCGACTATTCTTTAGCCAAAATGCATTTGATTTTTCCATACAAACAGGGCAACCCATAAGGCCTGCAGTACTCCATCCAGAGAGCATTCCGTATGCTGGAAAATCACTAATGGTCCACATAATCGCAGCTTTCATATTAAATATTTGATCCCTCGAAACATCATATGTAGGAACACCAACTTCCCACAAATGTTTCAGCTCTTCGATCAATGGCTGCAAATACACATCAATTCTTTTTTTTGGATTACCAGGACCTGGACACATTAATGATAAAAACATAAAATGATTTTTCATACACATGTCCGGGGGCAAGTTATATGGGGTAATGATAATTGGCCAACATGAGAACTGGCCTCCAAATTGACCGTACGGAGCAAAACCATCAGAACATAACCCAAGTCTAACGTTGCGCGGCTCAAAAGCAAATTGAGGATAACACCTGTCAAAATGCTTCCACGCTGCAGAATCTGATGGATGACACATTAACCCTTCTTCAGTGTCATGCTCTACATGCCACGTCATGTGTTTCGCGGTAGCGCTTGAGGCATATAATCTCTGCAAACGTGGTGCTAAAGGAAGATATATCAACTTCGATGCTGCAGATCTTTTTCGGGCTTTTCGAGTCATACCTGATATGGGCTTGTACCTATCCGCATTACAAAACTTACACCGGATAAGTGTTTCGTCATTCTTCCAAAACAACATACATCCTCCAGGGCATGCATGGATTTTGATCATAGGGAGACCTAACTCAGAAACAAACTTTTTCATGTTGTAGTAACTATCGGGAAGACAATGATCACGAGGTAGCATACTACCAACTGAGTCTAATATTTTGGACATGCAGCTTTCAGAGAGGTTATATTCTGACTTTATGTTAAGAAATTCAGAAACTGCTGATAATTGTGAATGATCATAACAGTCAGAATATAAAGGCTGGTCCGCACTTTTGAGCACTTCTTGAAATCTAGTGCCTAACACATCCACATCATAATATGATGAGCTTGGTCCTTCGTTCACATTATTGTGTGCGTTGAAATCACTATCCGTGTGGATATTTGGAAACGTAGAAGGACCAGTCAAATCATAAAGCATTTTTTGCTCCCATACCATTTCTTCATAATTTCCCCAATTAGCCATCTCATCGGGAACATACCTCGACATTCCTACGTTTTGCGGCAACAACTCTGGCTCAATTGGTTCTCCTTGAGCAGTCCAGTTGTAATAGTTTTCAACAAAACCATGCGTATATAAATGCCAACAAACCTCACCACCTTCAACAAATTTGTTATTTTTACACTCTGTACAAGGACATCTTATTTTACTTCCATCAGCATAGCGTGTTTGCCCTTGTGCAAATCTAATAAATTCGTTAACTCCATTTTCAAACACTTTTTTCAATCCTCTACCATTTTCCTTGTAGCGGTCATACATCCAACTTCTAGTTTGTCTATTCATTGTGCCTGAATATTAAAAAATATCTTAATGAACTTTTTTTGACAGTATATCTTAACGAAATTAATTTATTAAATTTATAAGCTAATGTCTCACGTTTTAAAGCTAACACTTGAATTCAATCAAAATAATTAAGACAAATTAAATAATACTGATAACAACTCGTAATATGGATATGATCAAATTAATTTAAAAGCACAATGGTCGAAATTTACATACCTTAAGTACAACGATGATACCAAGTAATATAAAGTAAGAAATCCAAATAGAAAACCTCCAGATATCAAGTAATATAACTTCCAACTTCTATCCAGAATTCATCATACACAAAGATCAAAGACATCATTTTCTGAGATGTAGTTTGCTTCACATCCCAACTTGGTATATTTGTAGATTTAGTAGGCACAGAAATTGGGACGGAAATATCCCAGCCAAAATGTGCAGAACGGTCCTCATTGTCTCGGATTTTGGCACGACACTAAGTTTCTATGAAATCTGCTCAAGGCGACGGTTTTTGGGACGGCCAAATTCCGGTCAAACTAACGGTTACATTTTGGCACTACGTTTGGGACGGATAACAGCCAGCCAACGTAACGGCTAGAATTTGGCACGGAACTAGGGACGGACATTAGAACAACTAAATATGATACGGGGTTGTCTCGGCGTTTGGCACGGAAAAGCTTGGGACGGATATATGCCGGGCCAATTTAAAAAAAAAAAACGTCTGTCCTTGGGACGGATACTCTTCCCTGCCATATTGTCACGGCATTTGGCACGTATATTAACACAGGCCAACTACGTGACAATTTTTTCGGTCTTGTCACGGATGTAGGGTCGCAAATTCCGAGCCAAACATATTGGCACGGATAATTCCGTGCCATTGTCGTAATAAATCGACTTTTCCAGCATTCCGTTCCCAAATCCGCGCCAAAATTGTCTCGGATTTTTTCCGTGCCAAAATCCGTATCTATAACGAGTTTTTTTGGTAGTGTATGGTACAATATCTCTGAAGCTGAATAAATCAAAATGGAACCGAATTGCATAAATATTGAATTATAAACCGAATTACCCATACCTAAAGTGCATTTAACTCCAGCCTCTAAGAATCAATTCTGGGGTCTCACACACCTCTAGCTAATTATATAAATGTAACTATGCACCCGCACGGGTAGCTCAGCTGGTCGAGTGGTGGGAAAATTGGAACTATGACCAAGGTTCGAATCCCCGCAGCGACCGGGTGGAGGTCACAGAACCTGAAATAAGGCTGGGCCTCTGGTGCGCACGGGGTAAAGGCCTACTGCCACTCTGCTGACTGAGTCACCGTGACTTACATCCTCCCATGTGCTCTGTCGGGTCGGGGCGTGGGGGGCGCTTGGGGTTGGCGATTCAACCTTTTGGAACTATAAATGTAACTATGCGTGCAAAATAGTTCCAATAGCATATAGATAAGGCAATAATAGTCGCGTTCCACGTACACCTTTTTGTTGTACAATTTACTTTAGTTGTATTTACAAATGATTTGTGTTTTTAAATGAGTAGCGTTCCTACGTATATCGATAAAAAACAGGGAGGTTGTACAATAGATGTACATCAAAAAAGTGTAGAAATAGAACATTAATACGAAGTATATAAAAAGACAAATCTGAAGTTACTTTGTGATGGAAAATATTCCCAATCAGGAAGTAAATAATTAAGGAAATCTATATTTCTCTCTAAATAAGAGTAAATTAAATCATTTCTTAAATAATATTGTGATATTTAGTACTACGTATTAATTTAACGTGACAATTTTAATGCAATAGTTGACATTGTATACAAACATGGTTGTGATTATACGTAGTACTTATGTACGAAAGTCTTTTTCCGAAGTATTTTTTTTGTACACAAGACATACGGAGTATGTTAAATTGAGAATAGTCCATAAACACAAGAGGTATTGAAATAATTCAATTAAGCATTGTTTTGGAGTTAACAATATGAACCTATACGCATGAACATAAAAGAGAAGGAAATCATTTTAACATAAGTTGGTCAATTTTAATAAGGCTAAATGGTCAAATAGGTACATGAACTAACTTAAAGTGTTCAATTAGCTCCTTATTTAGGAGGTTCTGCCCGGCCGTCGCCAATTGGGGCGGTTCCTGGTAGAATTTTTTGATGAATTTTTTTAGAATCTTCTTCATTAAGTCTAGTTTACCCATACCAAATTTCAGCTAAAAATTCAACCGGGAAGGCAGTCAAATGATTTTTTGAAGATAACTGCGCAGTTACACAGCGCAGTACATTTCGGAAAATCATTTGGCTGCCTTCCCGATTTAATTTTTAGTTGAAATTTGATAAAAGTAAACTAGACTTAATGAAGACGATGCTAAAAAAAAATCATCAAAAAATTCAACTGGGAACCGCCCCAATTGGCGACGGCCGGACATAACCTCCTATATAAGGGGCTAATTGAACACTTTAAGTTAGTTCATGTACCTATTTGACCGTTTAGCCATTTTAATAAACATACAATATGCAACTTCTTTCTAAGTCCACAGGTGACTAAACAAATTAGATTTTCTCCGTTTTGTGGGAGCTAAGGTAGATTGAACAAATTTCATCACCACATAACTCCTTTCTTTGTACTGATCATCAGGAACTTTGTACTTAAAAACAAAAATATTAGGATTAATTTTCACTATGAAAAATTGCAATTTTAGAATATTGTTACTAGCAAGTACAATTGATATTTGAACACGCCCCGGTAATTAACTGCTCCGTATTAGTGTTCAGTTTGATGTGTTATTTCTAAAAGTAGGAGTACCGCTGGGTAATATATTGAAGAAATTGGATCTAAACGTAATTTAAGGAACAACCGAAATCTTCTCGGGCAATGGAGAACTTTTCTCTCTCACGATTCTCTACTCCGGCAAGATCTCCGGCATCGGTTTCACAGGAAGCGACGGTGGCAGTGAATCTTCTCCGTTGCTTACTCCCCAGCCCGGCGGTTTCAGAAGGACTCACTGGCGCATTTGTGTTTGAGGCAGCCGCCGGAGACGCCGGAGCCGCCGGTGTCCGTCTCTACCGGTCTACCACGCGAACCTTCCTCGACTTCAATTTCTTCGTCTCCGCTTGCATATCAAACACCACTACATCAGTTTCTTCCTCATTGGGGCGATTCCGTCTTCTACGGTGGCCCGGAATTCCCGGCCACCACCCGTCGGCGGTCGTCCCATTCTTGACTACGTCCACCCCTGGATTCACCTGATTCGATCGGAGACGCTCCAACAGAATCAGGCTTACCCCACCGCAAGAGCTTCCGGTTTCCCCAGTTTAAACAAAAGGGAAACGTGAAATCTATAGCGGCGGCCTCGATCTTTGGGAACCCATCGCCATCGGCACCTCCCAATACCTCTCCTCGTTCTTGTTTTCGACCGTCCTCTAAAGTCTCTCTGTTTCCGGCAATACCGACGGCGAGGCGGTCGAGTTGTGACGTAGCGTATGATTTGGTTAAACAGATCTCTCTGTTCATTACTAAAGTTGTGTTGTTTTTGACCCACTATTTCTTGTGAATGGAATTTGTATACTCTATTCATCTTATACGCCCTCCCGCCAGGAAGTTCCTATTTTGACCTACGCATATATTTAGGAAATAAATTTGACTTTTCTATAAAGTACATTGTTTCGACACTGTTTGACATTGTTTGCACTGTTTGACACTGTTTTGATGTATGATAACTTTCCATTTAGAGAAATGAAAGATCATTTTGAGATGACTAAAAAAGGAAACCTGGAAGAGATCTTAGCAGGATGAAGGGATTACTTTTTTATTCCTTACCACTTTTAATACTCCATCACTTCTTTAATTACAGTCATTGTATTAAGGAAATAAATTTATTCCTGAAGTAAATTTTACCATAAAATATACTACGTATTATTTTACACTAACCAAGCATTCTAGCTCAGCTGGTTGTGAGGTTACTGTACTTAGTTGGAGGTCTCGTGTTCGAATCTCAGTATCCACACAAGGGTTGGAAACTCAATGGAATGAGTTTCAGCCCTGATTACTTCAGGGGGGCCGCATATGGACATATGGACATATGGACAAAAAAATGACGATAAGCTACTATGTCTAAGTTTTATAGTTACCACGATGTAACATTTGAATACAATCATAGTCACTTAAGTTATCAATGTCACATTTTTGTTCATTACTTATATTTTGGTTATATATTTCAAATTATTTCATTCACAAATAGGATTACATTGTTTTAAATTCTCTAAATAGGACTAATCATGTATGTTTGAATGAATTCTCTGTCCAGCCACTACCTCTGGCCACCGCCACTGGGCTCCGACCATCTGACCCCTCTGAAATTCCACCACATGGCGCGACCATCGACCATCAGAGTTCGTTGGAAATTTATGAAATAGATATGGCGCCAATTTGAGCCATTGCACCTCGTCGGAGCTCCCCGCCATTAGTCACCTTCACCGCCATCGAACCACCCCGCCATCACTGGACTGTCCTGCCTCCAACAGACTGCCCCGATTATGCAAGAGAATTATGGGAGGGAAATTAATTAATCAAATTAGGGGTATTTAATAGATCATGTTTATTAAAGATTTAAGCTTTACAGGCTGAGAGTTTCGACACATAAGAAGAGTTGGTCCTAGGGTAAACCTTAGGCGGCCATCTCCGATCTTCTCCAGAATACGACCTTTTAGGCTTCTCTTCTCCAATCAGCAAGAGTCGTGAAAGATGGTGATATTTTTTAGATAGTTAAACACCGAATCAAAGGTTTTTCAATGCTTCTGCTCTTTTTTAATATTAACTTTCGAGGATTTTGGTCCGGCTTTCTCGTTGGCCGAGAGTTTTATCCACTTCATGTGAGCGTGTGGTGTACTATTCTCATAGCAATGTCTAGAGGTTGTGTATTCCTCATCGGTGTAATCGATTTGGGGAATAGTTGTTGTTCTTGGTTGGCAAAGTTTTTTCAACCTTTCTATTCTGAGGCTTCAATTATTCGTTCTCCACTTTAACCACCGCCAGGGGCGAATCCAGGGATTTGAGACGCCCTAGAATGAATAGAAATTATACTAGGTTTAAATATTATAGGGGTGGGCTAACCGCGAAAAATGGAAAAAATTACACTAAAAAATTGAAAATTTTCTAAGTTGCTCTAGGTTTCAGCCTACCATAGCCCGTGCATAGATCCTCCCCTGACCACCGCCCTACTATGGGAAGAAGAAAATACTCAATTGAATCTCCTTTTTGGTGACCGGTCAAACCGATGATTTAAAAAGTTTCTGTTCGACTGAGTTTCCTTTGTTGGTTGCTGGTCAAACCCAATCCCCCCTTTTTGGTGGCTGGTGAAGCAGAGGTTGTTGATTTAATTTGTTTCCTTTCTATTTTGAACAATTTATTTTCTTATAATTATCTTTTGAGTAGCAAGTTTAGCAGTGCTGTTAAATTTTTCTACGTAATTGCGGGATTAGCAAATTTGTTTAGTCTTTATAGGACATCGAATTCTTTGTCTCGTCCCAATGTAGTCCTGAGCTATTGCAATTCTTTATCTTTCGTTACTTTTATTATTAATAAATAAGTTCTCATTTTGCCAAAATAAAAGATTTAAACTTTACTTCTATTTATGCAATTATGTTTAGGATGTTATTACTTGGACTGTAATCTGTCACATACCAGACCAGACTTGGATAGTTATAAAAAAACAAAGAAACCAAACATTATCAGACGAGACAAGTTCAAACCAGATCAAACTAGACCAGTCCAAATCAGCAAATTACAGCCCAAGTTTAGCGCAGTTATATTTGCCTGAACAGTGAACACACCAACACAAAGTCTTTAGTTTCCGTACCATTAAGAAAGATCAATACGGTATAATGGATACAACTTCATCACAAGTCACAAGATTAATGGTACAGCACCAAGCCATAGTTGGTAAATATCACATCTTTATTTGCATTATGATCTAAACAATTATCTTCAAGCTAACAACAATGACTTAGGGAGAGATTAAAAATTGGGATTTGCACATGTGAGCCCTGCAACTCTGCAAGTAGACAAACCTCAATGTTCATCTATTCAAGTTTCCAATTTGCAGGAAAATCAAACTTCATCAAGATCAAAACGAACAAATGGCTATAAGAAATTACAGAAGTGACCCTTTATTTCTACTAATCACCAGGAACTTTGTACATATCAGCATTGATTTCTGTTAACCACAATCCAGGAAATAGGCTCTGCAATTTTAATCCATTTGGGAAAAAAAATAAGATTGAATTTCACTGGGCAAAAATCTCAATTCAAAGATTGAGTAATGTAAAAGTCGAAGAAAAGGGACTTACATCCAGATTTTTCTGAACATGTTTAGCTCGTTTCTTGGGCCGGCGGTTGGGTTTCCGACCTATTATGGCAACCAAATCTTCCTCGATCTCTCGCCGGGTAAGAGAAACGGAAAACTTCGCTCTCTCCCGCTTCAACGCGACGGAAGAAGCTCCGCCGGAGGAGACCGTGAGGTGGTCGAAGGCGGTTGCCGGGGATTGGTCGGCGGCCGCAGCCGTTGAGTGGTCGGCGGCGGTTGGGTCGACGGAAGGTCTAGACCTCATGACTCTGAGAGATTCGTTTCTGTTCTTAAGTGGCGAACCATAAGGCGTTGCCGGCGACGCAACATCAACTTTCAAACCGGAGTTCGATTCGCCGGAGATGGCGACGGCTACGTTAAGATGCTTATTTCCCGACCGTCGAGTCCGCAAGTTCCATGGTCTGGCCGTTTCCGATGGACCCACTGACGTAATAGTCTCCGACCCCGTCGTCGCTACCGGCGGTCGTTCCTCACCCTCCGCCACAAGCGGCCGCTCTCCGTCCTTCAGCCCCGCTCCCAAGATTGCCTCCTTCATCTTATCCGCCGCCGCCTGGAGATCGAGCAACAGTTTCTCCCTCACGGCGGCGATCCCGTCTTCGACTTCCGCCCGGAATTCCCAGCCGCGCTCTGTCCGCCCATTCTTGAAAACGTCCATGCTCAGAATCCGCTCATCGGATCCGCGATTCTGCCACCCCAAAACAGCCTCGGGCCTTCGTCCGCCGAGCGACTTCTCCGGCGACGTTCCATTCGATCTCCGGTGAACGGCGTCGGTTTTGCCGTTGGGAAACTTACGGTTGCCCCACTTCAAACCACAGGGCAGCGTAAAATTGTGCAGCGGCGGCTTCGATCTGTGAGAACCCATTGCCATCCAAATCTTTCTCGGCGCTTTTCCCCGGAGTCTCTCTGTTTTCTAACACTCCCTGCCAGACGGAGATTAATTAATATAGGGTTTCTTAAATAAAATTTTATTATCTTTTCTTTTTATAATTTATTTCTATTTTTTTGAGAGCAGAATATACTCCACATAAGATTTATGTGGGCATATGCACGTTGGACTAGAAAAGAACAAATTTACACATATCAAATCACTTCAATTTTTTTTAATAAGGTTGTAATGCAAAAATATATGTACCAAGCATATTTTAAAATCATAATAAATTAAATCACATCAAACTTAATTTAATAAGGGATAAGTGTTTGTAAATCACAATTAAATAAATTAGACTTCAAAAAAGTGCAAACATCCCTAATCGAAAATTTTAATTCCTTCTTACTTGGCAAAGCTTTTGGCACTTGACACTTTTGGTAATCGATGATTGTGAGTTTTTTCATTTTTAATCCTTTCACTATTGTGGGAAAAACGCTCTTTGGTACTCGTCTTTGAAATTTCCCACATTAACTCTTCGACTTTAATAAAAGGGACATTTTTGGTTATCAAGCACTATAATAGTGACATTTTTATTCCTTCACTTATTATGTCAAAATCAGAGTGAAAGAATTAAAAGTTTCAATTTGATGATGTTCATGGGACTAAATGCAGGGAATTTTGAACTCAGGGACAAGTGTGAATTACAAAATAATTGAGAAGTAAACATGAACAATTTGAAAGTAGAATACCAAAATTGTCACGAACACGATAGTTGAGGGAACGAAAATGACAAAAACTCTTACTTCGCATATCTTCTTCTATTCCTTATGTGTGGGCAAAAGAGTTTGATTCAACTGAACCGAACTAAATTGAAAATTGGTATTTGATTGAAAGAAATCACTCATTTCTTAATAATAATAAAAGTAAACATAGACAAAACAGAGCAATAGCTCAGAGCAACCCTGGAGTGAGATATAAAACTGACTATCCCCGGAAGGCTAGAACAGATCACTAACTCCGCACAATGACAGGCTATTCTAATAGCATCGTTGTACTTGCTACTAAGACAAAGAGCTAAAAATTGGACTTCATAAACTCAAAAGAAATAAAAAATCACAAATCCTAGTTTTACCAGCCACCAGCAAGGGAGAAGAGGTTTAATCTACCACCTCCAAAGTTGTCATTCCCGATTTGACTAGCCATCGGAAAGGAATTATTGAACTTACCGGCTTTTCCACCCACCGATAAGGAGCCGAGTGCAAAAATTGTTCCGATTTCACCAGTCACCGAAAAGAAAAGCAATCCATTCAATTCCATCTTCCTGGATCGGTGGTGGTTCAGGAGGGGGGCGATCGGCCTCTGCATTGATACAGAAGAAATCCCGATTCGTGATTGATACAGAAGAAATCCTGCTTCAGGAGGGGGGCGATCGGCTTCTAGAAGCCAATACAAACCTCTAACTAGCAAACAAGAACACACGGCCGATAATTTCGGGGAATATGCATCTGGTGAGCGACACTTCGCCACCGGAAATAATATCTCTAGACAACGCTAAAAAATAAACATTAAGTTAGAAATGAAAACACTGATGATATGAAATCTTTTCATGATTGGAATCAAAAGAAGATTGAAAGAGGATAAGAAAAGAAGAAAAGAAGAGAGAAGAAGGTGGCTAGGGTTTCCCCTTTGCCGTTCCTCTCTACGTTTGAAAATTGGTATTTTAGTTTGGTTTAGGTTCGTAAACTGTTTGACAACAATAAGCCGCAGATTATACCGTACAACCGGTTGTACGGTGAGCACCGTACAGCCGGGTATTTTTGAAATTAAATTGAACTTGCAGGGTTATAGCTACGGTGCTCTGCTTTCTCCGATTCTTTCTCGGTCGTCGTCCCTGCTTTCTCTTACCACAGTCCGCAGTCTCCGCACGTTCTTTGCTCTGCTTTTTTCAATTCCTCTTTTCTTTTGTTTTTTTCGTTCGTACGTTTATAGTCCGCAGTCCCTGCCTTTTACTTGTGATCCTTTTTTCTTTCAAGAGCCTTTACTTTTTAATTCAAGAGCCTTTTGCTTTAAATTTTATTCAATTATTATGAAACTTAACAATATAAAATATTAATACGGTGTCGAGTTTTTTTTGCTCCTTTTTTCAATCATCTTCCTCATGTCATTTTTTTAATTTGTCCATTTTAAAAATATTTTAGGTATAAATGTTTATTTTTCTATTTTTACTTTTAAGATAAGTATTTATTAGTTATTAAATATTGTGTCTCAATTTCTAACATGAGTTTTGTGTTATATTAAAATGAGTATAGTGTAAACTAAATATGCACAAATAAATTTGAACACATTAGAGAATTCAAACGAGCTTTTAATTTTTTCGATGCTCATTTTGTAAGTTACATGTGTTCATCTCGTACTGGGTTATGCTCACAAAACAATAACATTAAATTCGCATAAGAGTTAAATTATATACACGAGACCAAAGGTCATGATACTCAATTACATGTTTCTGATAATCAATTGATGAGATTTGATGTTCATTGAAAATGTCTCGATGCTCAACTAACCAAGCTTTTAACTTTGATATCGTATTGGTGTTATGCTCATTTTAAAATGTTATGTCAATGCATATCCCAAAAGCAATGTATTACATTACGTTTGCGTAGGAGTTGATTATAGATACGAGGCACAAACCATGATACTCAATTGCATTTTTCTAATACTCAATAGAGGGTGTTTGATACTCAATAAAATTGTCTTAATGCTCATCTAAAAAACTTATAACTTTCATAGTAATGCTCATTTTGTAAGTTACGTGTGCTCAATTGGTACTTCTATTATGCTCAGTTTTAAAATTTCATAACAATGCATATTCCAAAAGTATCATATTGCATTAGATTCGCATATTGAAATTCATAGGAATTGCTTATAGATATAATTTAATGAGTTTTTATAAAAGAATAAATAAGAAAAAAATGTGAATTACAATATATGAAGTTGATATGACAATACTCATTATTTGGCTCTTAATGCTCAGTAGAATACGCCTGATGCTCATTAAAAGTGTGTCAATGCTCATCTAACGAAAACCAAGATTTTCATTGAAATTACGAAAATGCCACCGTTTTTAGTTGTGATATCAACTTTTTTTTTGTAATAACACAGTGTTCATTATGAGACGCTTAACACTCATTAAAATTGGACTATTGCTCATTATTTTTTTTTTTAAAATGTCATATCAATACACAAATGAATATTGAGCACATCTTGAGCACAATAGAAATGATTTTTATGTTAAATTCAAATGAGTATAACAATCCAACTAACAAAATCATTAGTGCTCATTTTGTTAGTTACGTATGTTCATTTGATACCGATCTCATGCTCATATATTTAACTCCTAATACTCAACGTAATAGACCAGATACTCATTAAACGTTCATTAATGCTCATTCACAAGAAACTGTAGTTTTCATCTCAATAACGGGTGCTTGATGCTCAATTAAAATGTTGTGATGTTGAACTAACAAAACCTTATGATTTTCATATCAATGTACACTTTGTAGTTATGTATGCTCTCATTTGGTACTGATGTAATGTTCATTTTTACAATATCATATCAATGCATATTTTAAAAGTATCATATTATATTAGACTCGCATATTGAAATTAATAAGAGCAGATTATAGATACAATTTAATAAGTTTTTATACAAGAAAAAATAAGAAAAAGAAAGAGAAATAGAATATATGAAGCAAAGATCGTGAAATTCATTGTTAGTCTCCTAATACTCAATGAAATAGGTCTGATGCTCACTAAAATTACATTATTGCTCATTTGATATTGATATCATGTTCATTTTAAAATGACATATCAATGCATATTTCAAAAGTACCATATTAAATTAAATTCGCATATTGAAGTTTATAGAAGTTGATTATAGATATAATTTAATAAATTTTTATAAAAGAAAAATAAGAAAAAGAAAGTAAATTACAAGATATGAAGGAGATATCACGATGCTCATTGTTAGACTTCTAATACTCACCAAAATATGTGTAATGCTCACTAATATTAAGAATTTTATAAAAGAAAAAAATAAGAAAAAGAAAAGAAATTATAAGATATTGTGCTCAATATTACACTCTCAATACTCAACAAAATAGCAATAATGCTCAATAAAAGTATTGATGCTCAACCAACTTGAGCAAAAGGTCTACCTCATGTAACAGTACATTCATTCCAAATTTCCAGTAGTTTACGGTTGTATTCCTTCATCCCAAATAAAGTCCAGTTTTAGTTCGACGTGTTAAACGGCTCAAACTTATTGTGCTATGATATACTACGCATATTACAGTAAGAAGTAATACACTTCCATGCAATTTGAAGGTGAGGAGCAAGAAAATGGAAAACTGAATTCTGAAACCTCTGCCTGCGTCGCCAGAAGAGGAGGAAGACGAAGAAAGCTTCACCGGAGTGTTGCCGGACTGGAATTTTCACGCTGATCATGGAGGAAGCGTGCCGCCATCTCTTCGCCGGAACACCCCTAAGCCACGGTGCTACTTGTCTCCAGGAAAGGGAGGCCGATGTGGGGTTAGCATGCAACTGCAAGTCTCCCCTGCGTTTTGCGTTCCTGAAAAAATTTGGAGGAAGAAGATGAAGGTACCGTAACATTCTCGTAAACTGAAAGTATTAATTGGGCCAGAGAATCGTGAGGCTGATGTCAAATGTTTTGGGAATTGCAAAAATGCCACCGGATGTACGTACAACCGGTGGTACGATATACTAACTCACAATAAGCTCAAATGGAATGGTTTTTCTGATTCGATTTTGAGTTCAAATATTGGTAATTGAACATAACTATTTGTAACATTTATTACTCCCGACGTGTGTAAAAAGTTTTCAAAATATTTCAATAAAAGTATAAAATTAATAAATTATACTACCTATGTGCTTTTTCAATTGAACCAATTTGCCTTTCAAGTTTGTCAATGCACAACATTGACTATAATTATATTTAATTAATATATTAATAAATATTTAAAAAATGGAAGTTGACATTAAAAGAAGTTTACTGATATTTTATACATAAAGATTTGATTATATATCTCAGTTGAAAATCATGGTCAAACTAAAATGTGTGAATGATGTAAAATTCAAAGTGTTGCAAGTTACAACTATTAAATAACAAAGAAAGTATACAAATATAACGAACCTTTTCAGAATGGAAGTAGTAAAATACTACTTTGTATGTATTTGTCTTCAATCTTCCTTTTTAGGATATGAATAACCTAAATGTGAAAAAAAATTAGCATATACCATTTTAACTTTTATACATTTCATACGTTTATTATGACAAAGTTAGCTAATATAACATATGTTGCATATGTTATATGGTGCACTGAGTATGAAAAATATTCTGTGATTACAATAGCACATTATATTTATATCATTATCAGTTAAGGTAGAGTACAATATTTCACTTTACGTGATTCACTTAAATAAAAAATATGAATTTTACAATACTTTTTACTGTCAAATCTTTTCGTTTAAGTATAAATGTTAATCAATAATAAATTTATCATTTGTGAGAGGTAAGTCTTTTTTCTTGAAAATGATAAGATACTCGACTTTTTCATAACCTTAATCCAAGTAAGACGAATTTAGTGTTAATTTATACTCCGTAATATTGTATTATTTCTTTTTTTAGTTTTTTATTTCGTGTCACATTTTATTTAAATAATAAATCCATCCAGGTGAGATGGGTTACAATTTTCATTTTCTGTTCATAAAACATTAGACTTCGATCTATGATTTAAATCAAATAAATCAATACGCATCGAGCTGAATCAAATAATTTTCATATGGTAATCAAAACTTGAAATCAAAACGAACAAAACTAAAACACAAATGGTATGAATTTGGTACAATATCTGTGCAGCTGAATAAATCAAAACCGAATAAATTGAAACGGAACTCAACTGCATAAAATTGAATTATAAACCGAGTTATCCATGAGAGCTTCTTCTTAGGGAGCGCAGATCGTTTCTCCTAGCCTCCTAGGGCAGCCGCCTCTGGACTTTTTTTTTTCGAATTCGATCATATTGATCGAAGTTCGGCTGTTCTTGTTCGCATATCTGGCCGCGGAGCAGTGGTCTGCTTATGACTAAGGTAGAGCGATCATGGGTTTTTCTCTCTAGCTTTGACTATGTCGGCCGCTGGAGCCTTTTTCCGATTTCGACTTTATCGAAGATCGGCTTTGTTATCCCTTGGTCGCCGGTGCTCGACTGGAGTCCAGGTCAGAGGCGGAGGGCGGAGATCGGTGGAGGAGGGCAGATTTGTTGTCATGGCTCGAGGAGATCGGCGCTGTGGTCAAGGTTCGAGGATGCGGCATTGTTGTCGTCGTTGGAGAAGATCGGCGCCGCCTGTCCGCTTACTCTGGTCGCACGGAGCAAGGATGAGTTTGGTTATGCAGGGACAGAGGATTGATGCATGGTCTTTGGCAGCCAAAGGTCATGGAGGATCAATTAGCATGGTACCAGTGGTACGACCTCCTCCTGAACCACCACCATGGGATGCACGAGGTGCTAGAGTTCGTGAACGTTTTTCTTGTAGTTTTTATCTGTTTGTTATTTGTTTTCTTGCGTCCATTTTTGTTGTTGGGTTTGACAGTTTGTTTGAGTTTTTTGCCTCTCTTTATGTCATTGGGTATGGTTGGATCTATGAGAATAATTTTGGCTGTGTCAAGCCCACTACATGGTTAGCGATTCGTGTTGCTCTCTCAGGGGTGACCGTCTAAAAGTCTCACTATAGGGTTACAGTCGTGGTTGTTGGAGTTTCAGCTGGTGTCTGTTTTATTTTCCCTTTGCTTGATGTAATGATCCTAATGAATCTTTTTATATGAATAGAGGCATGTTTTGATGATAAAAAAACCGAGTTATCCATCCCTAGTGTGTATTCACCTTTGACCTGTGAGAATCAATTTTGGAGTCTCACACCCTGGCAAAGAGATTGTGAGTACGTATATTATACAACCGGCTGTACGGTGAGCATCGTACAGCCGGCCCAGTAACAGGCCTAAGGGTAAAATAGCAAAATAATTCGGTGACATTTTTGTAATTAATGTGAAAATCGCGATTTCTGCTAATTGAGCATTAGTGTACAGTTAATGAGCAATAGTCCAATTTTAATGAGTATTAAGCGTCTAATAATGAATACCGTGTTATTACAAGAAAGCTGATGTAAGAAAAATATTAGTAAGAAAGCTGATTTTAATTAATAGTCCAATTAGAGTAAGAAAAATTTAGACGTGCACAAACTTTACTAAATTTGGTATACGACAATATTAGTATGACATACCGAAAACCAAAGATGAGATCATCTTACGGGACGAAAAGAGTATCATAGGATATTAGATGTTTTCTTCCTCAAATAGGACCATCTTACACCTACTTTAAAACATATGGAATTTCTCATTCCATTTTTACCCCTTGCACTCTGATTAGCCGACTGGTCATCTCTTCTACGCAGACCCCCCTCCCTCTACACACAATCATCTCTTTCCCTTCTCCTCAATAAATTCTTCGCCCCTGCACATCATATCCATCGACTTCTCATCTTCACATGAGATCAATCAACTTCATCTCTCGTACGCCATCGTCAATTTCATCCTTAGCCATCGCCGCCGCTGCTGACTCCATAGGCGCACATTGCCGTTTGGTCGGGTTCAGGGGCGGATCCAGGAATGAGGGGTGGGGAGGGCTAAGCAGTAAAAATTTTCGTTATTGCATACAAAAGGTTTAGCTTAGGACTGATAGTTATTGAACTGAGTTTTTTTTCGAACTACTCGAGTTCAATCGTGATTTCGAATTTAATTTAATGACCAAAGCTTAACGAGCTTCAATTTTAGTTTAAATAGTTGTTTTTACAAAAAAAGCGGCCATTATTTTTTTGAGTTTGAATAGTTATTCAAGCTTCGAGCATAGTCATGTTCAGTTCGATCTGGACTCGAGCATATTCATAGCTTATAAATTATAGAAATAAACTATATACTACCTCCGACTTTTATTAAGACTAATTTGACTTTTCAAGTCAAAGAAGTTAAACTCTGAATGACTATATATTTATACAATAAAATTGATAATATGAAAATGAAACGGAAATGTTCTTTGTTAAAAAGTTTATCATAAAAGTACAAATTTAGTAAGTTTCACATTAATACATAAGTTAAAATAATGGATCAAAGTTTACCATCATATCTTTGAGTAAAGAGTCAAAGATGGCTAAATAAAATGAGACAGAGGTAGCATATCTAAAATTTAAACGTTTTTAGTGTGATTTATAATTTTATTATTGATTATTAAAGATTTTAGTATTTATTGATATGAATTAAAATACTTCTATAAAAGTATAAAACTAATAAGTAAAAATAGTCGATGTACATAAAACTTATAAGTATTCCCAATTTTAAAATTGAATTGAGATTTTGAATCCATTCTTACGTGCCTAAATAGTAAATACATCGTTCTCTATTCTTTAATTGCATTATAAATAAATCATATTCTAATCTTTAATTCTATCTTTAATCATTACTCCCTCCGTCCCCTTTTAAATGGGACGGGAGATGGTGGCACGGGTTTTAAGAAAAGTGAGTTTGTGTTGTTGATATTAATTGATAAAGTAAGAATAAAGTAAGAATGATTTTGAGCCACACAAAGTTTACCAAATAAGGTATGAGACAATTAAATAAAGACATCCCAATATGGCAAAACGGGACATTTAAAAGGGAACGGAGGGAGTATAAATTTATAATAATAAATAAAAACTATTTTACTATCTACTGAAAAAATTCAATTAATAATCAAATATAATTACAAAGTTGGTAGGCTTGGGCTGGGCTAGACATTAGTTTTGAGGTAGGCTGGAAATTAAACCTATACCTATAATAATAAAAATAAATTGGGCTGGGCTGGGCTGGAGCCCACCCCTGCCCCAACATAGATCCGCCCATGGTCGGGTTTCTTCTTGTTCATCATCATCCTCCTATTATTCCACTGATTCTGAAGTTAATTTTTTAGATTTTTCTTTTATCCTTTTTTTTTCTCTTTAAAATGCGTTTTTTCGAGATTTTTGGATGATAGGATACAATTTTGCCAAGTTTTCTGGCAGTCGTATTATGCCATCGTTTTCTTTGCGTAATTCTGTTTTATTGAATTTTGTCATTTACTTCTTATTTCTTATTGAGTGAATTTGTTAAATCAATTTTTCCATTAATCTTTTGATTTTTTTTGGATATTTAGCTGTAAACTTCATATTTTGCCAAGATAATCGTTGTTTTGCGTAAATCTGCCAACTTTTGTTTGTTTTCATGGCTGTTTTAAGGCGCCAGATGGCGGCTGTGCTCGAGGGTGAAGTGATTGACCCCAAATTTAACATTGCCGGCAGTGTCGATGGGAGGATGGTGGCATTGGCGGCACATGGAAATGCCAGTTGGGCAGCAACCGATGGCATGATGTAGTGGTAGGCGGCACATGAGAGATGTGGCAGCCTCGACGAGGGTGGAAACACTTGGTACGGCGAGGGCGGCAACACACAATTGAAAATTTAGAGTTTCAACACTTTTTAAATTTTACATTTTTAAAATTAAAAAATAAAATAAAACAGGGTTATTTTTGTCAAATTGTGCTGAATTTTGTCATATGAAACTTAACTTTTATTGAAACTTCTAAATTGGCAACTAACTTTGCTTTCGGTCCTATTTAAAAATTTTACTCTACCAAATATTTATCAGACCAGACATATACAACCAAATCAAAGGAAATCGGACCTAATTAGATCATAACATACCAGAAAATTTTAGTCCAATCGAAAAGTTCATATATCCTGCCACAACTTCATGTTGACATTTTCACTACAATATACACTTCTCATCGTTTTATATTTTTAGAATTCAAATTGCATCGCCGAGGACATGTGTCATTTAAAATTTGAATTACATTGTGGTACTTCTTCCATCCTTTAAAACCAGTTTAACATGCACGGAGAATAATAAAATAAACTAAAAATTGTATGATTGATTTTTTTTTGCAAAAGAGAAACAAATAACATAAATCACAAATTAATTGATTAAAAGGGAAAATGACAAAATTTGTAGGAAATCCCAAACATAAAAGATAATGTGAAGTTTGAAAGATAACAAAGTTTTAAGAAATGAATGAAGTCTATTTTATAACTAGTAAAATTTTATCTTATCTTATCATTAATATAATTCAAGTTTCCTAATCATGGTCAGTAGATTATTATTTGAGAATCTCAATCATGCTAGCAAACACAACCTGAGTTCATTAGAATGATATAATTACTTCATCTAAAAAGAATGGTTAGTTATTGTTGGAACAAGCATAAGTCATAACATTGGATCCTACAAAAATAAAAAGATTTAAACGTATACAATTGGGAAATGCAAATTTGAATTGGATTGTGATCTGAAGAATTGTCTTCAAGCTAAACAACACACCCATCATCAACAGAAATGAAAAAGAAATCAATTTTATCCTATGCTAATGAATGAAATAAAATAGAATCTGCTTAAATGAATGAAATAAACTAGAATCTGCATCTTCTAACACCAAAAGTGACCCAACCACCGGAGAAATCTTCATGTTCTCAGTTGGCCGGAGAAAGATAGACTGAGCAAACTTTTGAAGATAAAACTCCGTTGTTTCTACTTATTATCAGCAACTTTGTACATGTCAGCACTAATTTCAGTCAGCCACAATCCAGGAAATAGGCTCTGCAATTTAGTCCATTCAAAAATCATATCGATTTTCACTATGAATAATCGCAAATTGTTTACTATAAAAATTGATGAAAAAGGACTTACATCTAGATTTCTCTGAATATTTTTAGCTCGTTTCTTGGGGCGGCGAGATGGTCTGTGACGGATTATCGCTGCGAAATCTTCCTCGATCTCTTGCCGGGACAGGGCAACGGCGAACTTTACCCTCTCCCCATTCTCTCTGACGGGAAATACTCTTGCTGCGGCGGCGGGGACGGAAGCGGTGGCAGAGCTACACCGGACTCTCGGAGATTTGTCTTCGGTCATCAATGGCGGCATCGTAATGTCGATCATAAAACCCGAATTCGATTAGCCCGAAGCGGCGGTGGACCCGTTCGGCTGCTTACTCCCCGGCCGGCGAGTGCGCAAGTTCCACGGCCTCGCGGGTTCAGATGGACCCACTGGCGAAATAGTGTTCGTGACAGTCGTCGGAGCCGGCGGCGGCCGTTCCTCGGAATCTTCCTCCTCCAGCCGCCCTTCAGCTACTTCAGCCGGTAATTCCCGGCCACCATTCGTCGGCCCATTTTTTAAAACACCCACCCCCAGAAACGCCTCATCTAATCCGACACGCGGCAACCCAGAATCGCTTTCCGACCCACTCTGCTGCCCAAGCGACATCTCCGGCGACAGAGTATGAAATCTCCGGTGAACGGCGGGGAATTGGCCCATAGAATCAGGCTTCCCGCACCGCAAGAGCTTCTGTTTTCCCCACTTCAAGGGAAGCGTGAAATTGTGAAGCGGCGGATTCGATCTTTGAGAACCCATTGCCATTGACACCTCCCAATACATGTCCTCCTCCTCCTTCCTCTCTGCTGATGGGAAAAACAGCCACAAACGGAACTAATAAAATGCGGAATTAATCTCCGTTTGGCTAAACTTTCCCCAACTTGAATGAATCTTTGAGGATGCAAACAAATAGGGTGTTCTTAATGCAATTAGAACACACACAAGTTGCTGCCACACACCAATATATTCAGCTAAAAACAGTAAGCACACACCACACACAAACACCGGAATTTTAGCGTGGAAAACCCGTTAACTAGGGAAAAACCACGGGACCATTTTTGGCCGCTTAAATCCACTATCATCATCAAAGGAGCAGTACAAAGTGTTCTCTAGATAATACTAGAGGCATACACATTCATCATATCCTTGGAAGTAAGCACATCAAGTTGTATGGAATCAAATAGAGCCAAGATAAGATAAATATCACCAGAAAAATAGCTACTGTCCAGACCAACGAAACCCGACCTCCGGACCTCAAAACCCGATCTCCACCGTCCAGAATGTTGGCTCAGATGCTGTGAAGCTGCTGTCCAAAAATCACGACGATCCAACGGTTCAATCTCCGGGAAAGGGATGTTTTCTGCTGTTGCCTGCTGGAAAAACGGGATGAGCATTTTTCAGCTCATGTTTTGTGATTGTTCTCACTTATCTGCTGCTCTCTTTCTGTCCATCAAAAATGTAAGATAGTGGCTGACCCATATTTTATTATTAGCTCCCAAACACACAAAGTCAAAGAAGACTTTTAATGGGCTCAATACTTGGGCTTTCCTCATGGGTCAAAAACAAAGAAAAACCCAACAAATCTCCCCCTTTTTGACTTATGAGGAAGAGTTCGCCATACCGGCGATGGAGCAACATACCTTCAACTTTTCCCTTGCTAGAACCTTCGTCAACATATCAGCACCATTATCATCGGTATGAACTTTATCAAGTTCAAACAGTTTGTCTTCAAGTGCATCTCTAATCCAATGATACCTCACATCAATATGTTTGGTTCGTTTGTGAAACATAGAATTTTTAGCAAGGTGAATGGTACTTTGATTATCACAAAGAACCACATAACGTTGTTGCATAAAGCCAATCTCTTGCATAAATCTTTTGAGCCACAATAGCTCCTTGCATGCTTCTGTTGCAGCCACATACTCAGCCTCGGTGGTGGATAAAACCACACACTTTTGCAGTCTCGATTGCCATGACACAGCTCCCCCTGCAAAAGTCATCAAATATCCAGAAGTGGATTTCATGTTGTCCTTATTTCCTGCCATATCAGAATCAGTATAACCAACAAGTACTGGCTCCTCATTTCCAAATGTTATACCCAATTTGGAAGTACCACGTAGATATCTGAGAATCCACTTCACTGCTTCCCAATGCTTCTTACCTGGATTTGACAGAAACCGACTAACAACACCTACTGCATGGGCAATATCAGGTCGTGTGCACACCATAGCATACATCAAGCTCCCTACAGCTGAGGCATAAGGAACTTTATCCATCTCTTCAATCTTCTTCTCAGAAGATGGACAATCTTTATCTGTCAACCTGAAGTTGGTAGTAAGAGGTGAACTAACCTCTTTAGCTTTGTCCATGTTGAATCTGCGAAGCACCTTCTCAATGTATTGCTCCTGTGACATGTGTAGCTTCTTCAAAGCTCTATCTCGAGTGATCCGAATGCCAAGAATCTGTTTTGCTGGCCCCAAGTCTTTCATAGCAAAAGACTTGCTCAATTGCATCTTCAGCTGAGTAATTCTTTCTGCATTCTTGCCAACAATTAACATGTCATCAACATATAACAATAAAATGATGAAATCATCATCATCAAACCTCTGGAAGAAAACACAATGGTCTGAAGTAGTCTTTCGGTAATTTTGCTCCCCCATAACTGACTCAAACTTCTTGTACCACTGTCTTGGTGCTTGCTTCAACCCATAAAGACTCTTTTGAAGTCTACACACATAACCTTCTTTTCCCTTAACCTGAAACCCTTCAGGTTGCTCCATGTAGATTTCTTTATCCAAGTCACCGTGAAGGAAAGCTGTTTTGACATCCATCTGTTCAACCTCAAGATCAAGGCTGGCTGCCAAACCCAGAACAACACGAATAGATCCCATCTTCACGACCGGAGAGAAAATCTCATCAAAATCAATACCCTTTCTCTGACTGAACCCTTTGACCACCAATCTAGCCTTGTACCTAGGTTGTGAGGTGTGCTCTTCAGTCTTCACTTTGTAGACCCACTTGTTCTTCAAAGCTCTCTTGCCTTTAGGCAACTTCACCAACTCAAATGTATTATTTTCATGTAAGGAATTCATCTCATCTTGCATGGCTTCAACCCACTCCCTTTTGTGCTCATCTTCCATGGCCTCTGCATAACACTCAGGCTCTCCCCCATCAGTGAGTAAGACATACTCATTAGCTGAAAAACGGGTGGAAGGATGACGATCTCTTGTAGACCGCCTAAGTGGGATAAATGGTGGCACGTCTGGTACTGGTATCTCTGAATGAAATTCTTCATCCACCTCTGGCTGTTCTGGAGTATCAGTATCATGTTGTTCATCATTCTGAACATCATTATCAAGAGGTGGTTCTACATGCTGAGGAGGCACTGGATCCAAATCAGTAACATCATCATTGTGTTGAGGAACTGTATCTTTCTTCTCAACATCTTTCAAGTTCTGATCTTCCACAAACACAACATCTCGACTTCGAATAAGTTTCTTGTGGACTGGATCATATAATCTGTAACCAAACTCATCTTGGCCATAACCCAGGAAAACACATGGTTTGGACTTCACATCAAGCTTTGATCTTTCATCTTTAGGAATGTGCACAAAAGCTTTGCATCCAAAGACCCTTAAATGACGGTAAGAAACATCTTTGCCACTCCAAACCCTGTCAGGTACATCAAAAGACAAAGGAACACAAGGAGTTAGATTAATAACATGTACCGCTGTATTCAAAGCTTCTCCCCAGAATGAATTTGGCAGCCCTGCATGTGACAACAAACATCTGACACGCTCCATCAAAGTTCTGTTCATCCGCTCTGCTAATCCATTCAACTGCGGTGTCTTGGGAGGACTCTTTTGATGTCGAATACCATGGTCTCTACAATAAGCATCAAAGGGGCCAATGTATTCCCCTCCATTATCTGTCCGAATACACTTGAGCTTCTTTCCAGTCTGTCTCTCAACCGAGGCATGAAACTGCTTAAACACCTCAAATACTTGATCTTTAGATTTCAAGGTATAAACCCATACCTTTATGGAGTGATCATCAATGAATGTGACAAAGTAGGAGCAACCACCAAGTGTCCTAGTCTTCATAGGACCACAAACATCAGAATGCACCAAATCAAGTATACTCTCCTTCCTGGAAGGAGGATGGCTCTTAAAGGAAACCCTGTTCTGTTTACCTGCCAAACAGTGAGAACACTTCTTTAGATGAATATCATGCACACCCGGTAACACATTTCTCTTCAACAAAAGAGACATCCCCTTTTCACTCATGTGACCAAGTCTCTTATGCCATAAATCAGTCATGTCAGTGTTCACCACAGCATTGACCCTATCCTTGAAGATCTTCGGATGTGTCATGTACAACTTTGAGCATCTTTTACCTCTAGCCACGATCAAAGAACCACGAGTGAGTTTCCATATTCCATTACCAAAGTTGTTGCTGTAACCATCATCATCAAGTAAGCCTGCGGAGATCAAATTAAGTCTCATATCTGGAACATGTTTTACATTATGTAAAACCAACTCTATCCCAGTGTCAAACTTCAAACAAATATCTCCGATGCCTGCAATCTTTGATAGTCCATTATTACCCATCCTAACATTACCAAAGTTACCTGGAGTGTAAGATGAATAAAAATCCCTCTGTGATGTTACATGACAAGTAGCACCACTATCAACAACCCAACTGGAATCATCATGTGCAATGTTGACCATATCAAGATCAGAACAAATAAGGAACTCATCGGTAGCACTGTTAACTTCAGCATTGCCATTACCACCCTCATCTTTCTTATGGTTCTTTTGATTGTTGTAATCGCTCTTCTTCTTCTCCTTTTTCAATTGCCTGCAGAATCGTATTGTGTGCCCTTTTCTACCACAATGATAGCACTCAAAATCAGCAAACTTTCCTTTGGATTTACTTCGATGCTTCCCTTTGTTACCTGGACCTCTACTTTGACTTCTCCCCCTGCTTTCTGTAACTAAGACATCAGAATGTGAAGAGGAACCTTGTGACTTTCTTCTCATCTCTTCATTTAAAACACTGCCTTTAGCTAATTCCATGGTGATAATACCATCTGGTGCAGAGTTGGACAATGATGTCCTAAAAGTCTCCCATGAGTCCGGTAAAGTGCCAAGGAGCCACAAGCCTTGTATCTCATCTTCAAACTTGATACCCATTCCTGCAAGTTGATTTATGATTCCCTGAAAAGAATTCAAATGATCAGTGACAGGAGTTCCATCATGGTATTTCAAGCTCATCATCTGTTTAATTAAGAACAATTTATTGTTCCCGGTCTTTCGAGCATACAACTGTTCAAGCTTGTTCCACAAACTGCGAGCATGAGTTTCCCCACTAATATGGTTCAAAACATTATCATCAACCCATTGGCGAATATACCCACAAACCTGTCTATGCAAAATATTCCACTCTGCATCTGTTTTACTCTCAGGTTTATCAGTAGTAAACACAGGCAAATAATAATCCTTCACATAAAGTAGGTCTTCCATTTTGCCTTTCCAAACATGATAATTAGAACCATTCAAATTGATCATCCTACTTGTGTTTGCTTCCATCATTCAAACAAGTCTAACCCAATACAGAAGAACTCGGCTCTGATACCAATTTGATGGGAAAAACAGCCACAAACGGAACTAATAAAATGCGGAATTAATCTCCGTTTGGCTAAACTTTCCCCAACTTGAATGAATCTTTGAGGATGCAAACAAATAGGGTGTTCTTAATGCAATTAGAACACACACAAGTTGCTGCCACACACCAATATATTCAGCTAAAAACAGTAAGCACACACCACACACAAACACCGGAATTTTAGCGTGGAAAACCCGTTAACTAGGGAAAAACCACGGGACCATTTTTGGCCGCTTAAATCCACTATCATCATCAAAGGAGCAGTACAAAGTCTTCTCTAGATAATACTAGAGGCATACACATTCATCATATCCTTGGAAGTAAGCACATCAAGGTGTATGGAATCAAATAGAGCCAAGATAAGATAAATATCACCAGAAAAATAGCTACTGTCCAGACCAACGAAACCCGACCTCCGGACCTCAAAACCCGATCTCCACCGTCCAGAATGTTGGCTCAGATGCTGTGAAGCTGCTGTCCAAAAATCACGACGATCCAACGGTTCAATCTCCGGGAAAGGGATGTTTTCTGCTGCTGCCTGCTGGAAAAACGGGATGAGCATTTTTCAGCTCATGTTTTGTGATTGTTCTCACTTATCTGCTGCTCTCTTTCTGTCCATAAAAAATGTAAGATAGTGGCTGACCCATATTTTATTATTAGCTCCCAAACACACAAAGTCAAAGAAGACTTTTAATGGGCTCAATACTTGGGCTTTCCTCATGGGTCAAAAACAAAGAAAAACCCAACATCTGCAACCATCAAAACTCTCTGTTTTTCTTCCAGACGGCAAAAAGTATAGGGTTTTATCCACAGAGTTTCTCTTTGTTTGGGTTACTTGGGATGTGATTCTAATTTCCTTGGGAATGAATTCGCCGGGAGCCTGAAGTTTATTAAATTGCGATGAGGCGGTTAATAGTTTCGTACAATGCGTTTGCTGCGATTTACGTCTCATGTTATGAATGACGGCAACGGGTTAGGACCCGCACTTATTAGGTCGGGTGTTAGGCCGGGTTGAAGACCAAAGTAGATCCGAATGGACGGGCTAAGAATTTAGAAAAACACTTCCTTAAGAGCCCATTTCACAATATTGAAATTGATTGAACCCGTTTTTTTAAATTAAAATTCATTTGAAAAAAAAGTTATGATGAATTTCCTGAAATAAATGAAATTCTAGGTGACACGGCTAAGGATGTTTTCTTTTGGACTATTTTCAATCCCAAACCAGACCAGATTTCCGTAGTTATAAAATATATAGAGATCAAACGTTTACCAGACCAGACCAGTTCAGACCATACCAGACCAGATTAGACCATCAAATTTCAGTCCCAGAAAACATCCTAAATCTACCGAGTTATGTAGATATTATATTAAAAACATATGTTATGAACAAAATAAAGAAAAACATTATATGAAAAATCAACTAAAAAGACATATTACAGAAAATTTAGCCAATTCAAGTAGAAAAATAACTTCAAACTTTTTTATCCTGGTTATTACAAAATTCAGCACACAAAGTGAATAGTTAATGTTTGTTAAAAAATTGACCGAAAAGTTGAAAGTAGTTTGACTTTTAAAAATACGAAGTCCAAATACTATTTAAAGAGTTTATCAGTTTAGCTTTAAAAGCAATCTATACTAAGTTCAAATACTTCATCCGTTCCGTTTTAATTGCAACAATCAACATTTCACGTTTGCCAACGCACAAGTTTGACCATTAATATCTTTCATTCCTTATTAGTAAAAATTCAAAAAATTCATATTTTGAAAATTTAGAATGAGAAGAATTTAATAATATTTTTTTAAAAATTAATTTATAATACATTAATGAATAAAATATAGTCAAAGTAAAATATGTGAATAGTGCAAAAAGTTCAATGTTGCGATTAAAAGAGAACGGAGGATAGTACTATTTAAACAGTTAATCAATTTATTATAATCACAATTATAATTACAGTTGTAAGTATAATTATAATCACAATTATAATAATTGTAAATAGAATTAGAATCACAATTATAATTATAATTATCATAGTTATAATTATAATTATAATTATAGAACTAATAATTTAAGTTATAATTATAGCTATGATTATAGTTAAAATTATAACTGTAATTATAATTATACTTCGTGACTAATGATGATGATGATGATGATGATGATGATGATGATGATGATGATGATGATGATGATGATGATGATGATGATGATGATGATGATGATGATGATGATGATAATAATAATAATAGTTATAATAATCATAAACACTCAATCAGATCATCAATATCCAAATCAGATCAAATTAGTATGATTTAAATCAGATTAGAAGGATTCAAATTAGATCAGAAATATTCAAATCATATTAGAAAATTTCATATAAAATCATACCAGATCTTAAAAAAATCAGATCAGAAACATTAAGATCAGGCGAACAGAAAAACTTTGTATTACGATGGAAGGACACAAGAAGGGATGAGGGGAGACCAATCAAGAGGGCAAACATGACCCCTTTCCACATGGTTTTGGGAGAAAAGCCAAAAGGGGCTATCTCCTTACTCACCCACCTCCTACACTTTGACCCGAACACCCAGTAAGAAGAGAAGAAGTCTCCAAAACACCATCGTCACCGTCTCCAATCGGACTAAGAACAAGGGAGAAGAAGAGAAACAAGAAAGGAGGAGAAACAGTAGGAGGAGTAAGAGAAAACCTAGGGAATCAAGGTAATGATCTCATTGTACCTTTTCTCCTCTTATCAAATCTTATATGACTAAATAAGTCATATGAAGGATACCTAGGATTGGAAGGCGGTTCTAGGGTTAGAAACCAAAGGTTACTTGTTCACCGGAGAAAATAACCCTTTCAAAGGTTATTCGTATTTATATGGGAAAGATTTGAGTTTAGGAATGTGTGTGTCTAAATATAGGATATAAGACCCTTTTATATTGAACAATTGATTTGGATATAAGACCTTTTTATAAGACCCATATATGGCATAAATATGCTTAGGATAAATTGAGAAAATAGCCACCTTCAAAATATTGGATATAAGAACCTTTTATGTAGGAAAGATTTGAGTTGGGGTCAAACTTAGTTGTGTAGGGTTGTTTGCACGTACAACCGTGCGTTGGACTGTGTGCATGATCGTGCACACGCAATCAGAGTCAAAATCCGCACGGCGTGCGCCTCTCGTGCTCATGACCGTCAACACCTTCCAGTAGCTCCGTGTGAGTCTAAAAACCTTTCCTCATGCACGCTTCCTATGCGAGGGGTGCATTATGAGTTGGACGAATGGGGGAATCGAACTATGAGTTGGAGGTGAGTCATCATTTCCGCCAGATTTGACCTTGCGTTCCGGATGACTGGACGGAGGATTCATAGTGATTTGGGAGATGGTGTGAGGCATCACGTCAGCCAGATTCGACCTTGCGTTCCTGGATGATCGAACAAGGGATTCGAAATGGTTTGGGAGATGGTGTGGAACGGGCCGCAAGTATGGACGATCCGGATCGGAAGAAACCAAACGGTGGCATCGAAACTATGGCTAAAAGCCTCACCTCGACTACAAGTGTTGTAAACCGTTCTGGATGGCCAAATGGGGATCAACTCTATAGTTTGGAGGAGAGCCATCATTTCAGCTAGATTTGACCTTGCGTTTCGGATGACCAAACGGGGGATTCATAGTAGTTTAGGAGATGATGTGAAACAAAACTGAGGGCGACGGGTCCGAGTCTATTAGAGTCAAGTTCATGGAACACCCCATCTGAAATATAGGGGGGTTTCATGCCCGCGTTCATGGCTCGTGGCATGCGCATTTGGGCTACCCAAACGCTGCGACGAATAGCTGAACGTATTGGTCTTCCCCAAACAACTAGTCATAATGATCCGTCTAATATGACCGAACGAGGGAATCTTGGCTGGTTAAGTTTGGGCTGGGGAGTAGAGTTCCATCTCTCTTGTGCCTGGCTCGCGGTCGGCTCGTCCATCTCTAATCTGGGATGACGACCACCGCTTTATGCAGCACGAACGGCTCTTCAACGCCATTCGAAGACACTTGCTTAGGGAAGGCACGGAAGATCACGAGCATGCAACACCCCGGCCCCGCAGGACCCGAGGTAGCTACTCCACATACTCCACATACTACTCCCGTGTAAGCACGCTTAACTTTGGAGTTCTTAGCTGATGAGCTCCCTTAAAAGAAGATGCACCTTGTTGTTATGAGTAAGCATGCTTAACTATGGCTAAAAGCCTCACCTCGACTACAAGTGTTGTAAACCGTTCTGGATGGCCGAACGGGGATCAACTATATAGTTTGGAGGAGAGCCATCATTTCAGCTAGATTTGACCTTGTATCCATCTCTCTTGTGCCTGGCTCTCGGTCGGCTCGTCCATCTCTAATCTGGGATGACGACAACCGCTTTAAGAAACTTCCCAGGGGGTCACCCATCCCAAGACTACTCTCGTGTAAGCACGCTTAACTTTGGAGTTCTTAGCTGATGAGCTCCCTTAAAAGGAGATGCACCTTGTTGTTATGAGTAGTACTATTAATCCTCTTAAATTAATCTCGGGTATTGCAATTATTTTTTTTCTTTGAAAGAACTTTGGTGGAGTAAACCTTACTTAGCATTTTATGCTAATTTATCCTCTTTGTGTTTTCTCTCCTTTCTATGTTCTGTGCAAGTAATTTAATAGATGATTGGATTCTTGAGAGCGTTCTAGATGAAGATGCTTAGTTATATAATTTAAAATGTTATTTAGGACAATATCTGGTATTATTATGATTATTAATAATTTTGTAATAAAATTTTAGTAGTGATTAGCCTTAGCATCCAACCAAGTAGAGGGCTGGGTGTGGCGGTAACACGCCCTTTTTCCCATTTATTATTATTCCCGCTGCAAAACTCTTTTACTATTTTGCATGAATAAATCAAGTTTATTATCAATATATTACTATTTCAAGTATTATTTGGGGCGGGAAAATTGGGGGTGTCATAGAGCAAGACTCTACTTTATCAAGTAGATTCGCATGTTCACTACTCAAGAAAGTGGGGGACTTGTGTTGGGGTATATATTACCCCGGCTTACTACTGTTCAGAGGCCCGGGGCATCACCCCGGAACGGAGCCCAGTCAGCGAGGCTCATTTAGGCCTACCCGTCCCATTCAGAACCATTTAAAGCCATTTAGGCCCACACTGGCCTGCTTCGGCCCGTAAGGCCCTTCGAGGCTGTTAGAATAGAAGGTTTCCCCATCTATAAATAGGAAGCAAGACTTCCATTTCAAGGGATATTAAATGAGCTTATAAACTCCATTAATGGAGGTTCTACATTTGTACTTTGTATATGGTGAGGAGAGTATTAATGAGAATGAGTGGGCTTGGAAGTTAGCCTAAAAAGTCCCGTGGTTTTCTCCCTTTCAGGTTTTCACATAAAAATCGAGTGTCATACCAAATTGTATTTATATTTACAATCTCATGTTGGCTTAAAATCAACAAATTCATTACTTCAAATTTTGAACTGTTATAATGAATTAATGATATGCTAAAATTTACTAAATATCATGACATGTTCTTGGCTCGTATTGGTACACCTGATAACTTTTTCATTTTTTCATGAATATGTTCTAAAATAGAGAACTTAATTATGTGCATACAATATAACATAACAGACCCAGAAATAATCACAATGAAACAAAAAATAATCAGAGTAAAAGTCAGAAAACAAATAGAGATTAACTAGTAACTACTATTGGAAATATGATTGAAAAATACAATTTGGGGTCTCATTAACGAGCCTTAAGGATAAATGTACTCCGTATAAAATATGTGATAATGTGCATTTCCATATTTTATCCGCTCACTTTGAAATCACATTCTATTGGTTTTCGGATTTAGTTGTACTTTAATTGTTTTGATTCTCACATTTTTTTTTTTGGCAGAAACTCAGATTTATTTTGTTTAGTAACTAGCAAGTGCTAATGTGCTATTAACGTTTTTATTGTTTTTCATGTATTTTAGAATTTAGACCATTTCTAGCATCCCAACTTTCCAAGACAATCATAAAACACCGAAATCCCAAAAGTCAATCCCGGATCAAACTCTTGGGGTGACCAGTCAACTCTCCCCTTCTACTCATCCCTCTCCATTCCAGTCAACCCTCTCAAACCCTGCCCGAAGTTAAGCTGCACGCAGAGAACGGAGGCAGTCCCCCCCCCCCCCCCCCCCCCCATGCCGCTGAAGCTGCCAGCCGCAGGAGATCCCGTCTTCCTTGCCGGAATCTGCACAGCAGATGAAGAACGACCAACAAATAGAAGAAAAATGAGAGACAGTCCGATCGAGAAGAGTGCAGCTGCCGTCTCATTCTCCGTGCTCAACCGTTTCGCCGTTGAGCCGCCGGATTTTGCCGCAGAACCGTCACCATTGCTCCATCGATCTGAAAAGGAGAAGTAGCAGCGCCGGAGATCGACGATGAAAAAACCAGACCTCCGAAGGCTAAAAGGTCAAATAGATACATGAACTAACTTAAAGTGTTCAATTAGCCCCTTATATAGGAGGTTCTGCCCGGCCGTCGCCAATTGGGGCGGTTCCCGATGGATTTTTTTGATGATTTTTTTTGAGAAACTTCTTCATTAAGTCTAGTTTACTCATACCAAATTTCAGCTAAAAATTCAACCGGGAAGACAGTCAAATGATTTTTTGAAGATAACTGCACAGTTAAACAGCGCAGTACATTTCGGAAAATCGATTGACTGCCTTCCCGATTTAATTTTTAGATGAAATTTGATATGGGTAAACTAGACTTAATGAAGAAGATGCTCAAAAAAATTCATCCAAAAATTCAACTGGGAACCGCCCCAATTGGCGACGGCCGGACAGAACCTCCTAAATAAGGGGCTAATTGAACACTTTAAGTTAGTTCATGTACCTATTTGACCTTTTAGCCGACCTCCGAATTACCTCTGCCGCTGACTATCGCCGCCTACTTTCCGTCGCCGCCGTGCCTCGATTCAGCGAAGATGAAGACCCGGCTGCGGCACTCAACGATGAAGAAGAGGCAGACCTCTGCTGCGTACGATTTACGAAGGTGAAGAAATGGGCTGAAAGATCTAATCTGATTTTAGGAAGCGAAAAGACCAAAATTTCCCCACAGGTCTTTTGTTTTAATATTCTGGCTTCTACCCTTGATGGTCATTTTTATAGTCCGAGTTTTACACGATAAAATCCACATTTCAGATTAGGGAAGGAAGTAGAAGATTCAACTCATTCAAGCTCGTGAACAATTAAGCCCGAGTAGGTACACACTTTCATACACGCTAGTACACACTCATGTTTGTGTAGGGTTTTTTGTTGTTTGTATACAGACTCATGAGTGTGTACTAGCGTGTATGAAAGTGTGTACCTAGAGCTTAATTGAAGCTCAAGCTTTCCTCCCGCATTTCAATGCATTGCTTCTCTTTTGTTCACGTGATATTTTTCTACATCTTCTACTTTAGTTAAATTTAAAATTTAAGTCTTTAATTTCATTTAGGGAAAATTTTACAAATAGGACTAATTCATAGTTGACTTCCACAAATAGGACTTTTAAAACTTGTAGGACCTAAAATCATGCAAACTGACAATAATGCCCTCAATTTGTCACGCCCCGGACCGCGTCCGTGCCACGTAGACAACCGCCGTACAACCCAATAAGAACAACGTAGTTCATCCTTATCAAATCATACAAGGCGTCCGTTAAGTTCTATTGCCAAGCCGATTAGTAAACCCATACAATCAACATCAATATATATTAGTCAAACAAATGCGGAAAATAAGATATGTTTGATATTTAGCCACACGTGGCAAATACAGGCACGCAGGCCCCCAAATGTTTTAATAGAAAACATTGTTAAAAATATCCATGAGCAGTTCATCAATTTTGAATAAGAATGGAAGCACGAACCACGTCTTCCTCCTTGATCAATCACCCTAGGCGAAGGTGCAGGTAGTAGGACTCTAGCCTCAACCTGAAAAATGTGAGGGCCCCCGAAGGGGTCAGTACTCCATAAAAGTACTAGTGACAAGCAGGCTATATGAGGAATAACTAATGTTTCAGACACGAGACCCAAAAATAGGATGATACATATATAGGTGTAACCATTGTTACCCCATTCCCAAGATAATACATACTGTATATACTTGTAAAATACTTGACCCGTAGTTCGTTTCCTCACAAAAGTCTTTTAGAGATAAGGTGTTTACCCAACCTTCCCCCTTTCTTTCCTGAATGCCTAGCTCAAGGGCTACATTCTACCTTCATAATATCCTACCGAGTTTCGGGAGTGTTTACCGTCCCGGGGATGCTCAACCCCACCGAGTTTTAGGATTGTTTACCGTCCTGAGAATACTCAACCTCACCGAGTTCTTGGGATTGTTTACCGTCCCGAGGATACTCAACCTCACCGAGTTTCTGGGATTGTTTACCGTCCTGAGGATACTCAACCTCACCGAGTTTCTGGGATTGTTTACCGTCCCGAGGGTACTCAACCTCACCGAGTTTCTGGGATTGTTTACCGTCCCGAGGGTACTCAACCTCACCTTAATATTCACCAATCCTAACCTGGATATGGCTAACCTTGTAATCACTTAACTATGGACAATACCTAGTCCTATAGTCATACAATAATCCTTAGTAACCAACGTGGACGGGTCCCACCTGATCGGTCCACGTTATCCTACTCAAAAACTACCCGTTTTGAGTATAACCCAATACCCGGTCGGGTATCAAACCTTACCCGGTCGGGTAGGGCGGGCAGTAGCCTCTGGATGCCAATTCTACTTGAGACCCGGTCGGGTCTATACCCAGACCCGGGCGGGTCTAGTGTGGCAGTAGCTTCTGGAGCTATTTTCATCAATACCCGGTCGGGTATTTACCCATACCCGGTCGGGTATCACCTTTGTCTCGGCGGTCAACGCTCGTTTGACCACCCAAACGAAGTCCGATTAACGTGAAATTTTATACACATGTACTTCTCTTCGTCCTTGATCCAAAAATACCATTTTGGATCCCTGGAACATCATACATAATAAGTTATCATATTTTAATCATCAAACATACATAACATGCTTTTCAACTATGTTTTATGTATAAACATGGAATAAGCAAATATTTGATTATCTTTAGTCATTCCATAAAACATCTTCTTGATTACTTTAGGTAATCTCATGCCTCACGCAAAAGTTATAAAGCATATAGCCGTCTTCTCACCTTAAAAGGAGCTTATGAAGTTCTAGTCTTCCTTATTGAGCTCCAGTGAAACTCCGGTGAACTTCAACCAACTCCGGCGACAACTCCGGCGCCCCTTTCAACCCCGTGAAAGTTCTTGAGATACCTTATACAAGTTAATAACAAGGTTTTATCATCATAAAACCCATATCAATACAAATAACCTCAAAAAGGTTATTTTCCGGTGAAACGGTCAACTTTGTTCTCTAAATCCGTTTTGGATATGAATCAACCTTGCAACCCTTCATTCTTCCCATATAACATGTAGAATGGTCCTAGAGGTATGAAATATGATCATATAATCATATTGGAAGGTTAATGAAGAGGGGTGGGATTAATGGAGTTATTACCTTGTTAATCCTCAAGTTTTCCTCCTTCTTTCTCTTTTCTTTCCCCTCCTTCTTCTCCTTAAGCTTTGGTTCGAATATGGTGGATGAAAATGGAGATTTTGATGAGCTTCTTTCACTTGGTTGATGCTGGACACGAATGGGATTAGTTGGTGTGATTGAGAATGCCATTTTGGCATCTCTCACAATAATACTATGGCAAAGGTCCCACCTTCCAATTGATTGAGCTCTCAATCAATTTTCCTCCTTGTTTCTCCATGTCCTTGTGCGTCTCCCATGGACATTTGCAGCACCAAATTCGTGGGGTGGCCCCCACTTATGTGGGAGGTCATCCATTTATGTCCCTAAGTGTACACTTGGTCCCGAAAGTTGTATTTTCGGGACTGTTTTAACTATATTTCATTTTATTGGGTCAAATGAAATGTGTATCATTCTTCCAACTATTATTGGCTTTTAGAATGAATGTATATTCCCCAACTTTTAATTTGGCGGTCTCCATAATTTATTATGGCTTTTTTTTATCTGTTAGAGCGTCAGTACCGATAAATGGGCTTTTTATGCCCGACTGGTTACTCACATGATTCCTATGGCCCAACAAGGATATCCACCATTGTACACATATTATCTTGACCCAAACGAATATAATATGTGGCCCCGATAATATCGGGCGGCCCCCACTTCCGGTGTAGGCCCCACGCGAATTTTACTATTCACGTAAAAGAAATGATGAAAATTTTACAATCGCGTAGAATGCGTTTATTCATTTCTCAGGGTTCAATACACTATTTGATAAAGTACAAATACTTGGGGGCGGTGTTACACAATTAAACCTGAAGAACAGCCTCACCGCATCTATCGATCGACATAGTTCGCTTTTGCCGTTTCCAAAAAACTGTCTGCTACTACTCCTCCAAAGCTTCTTCTAAAAAAATTTCTGTTAGAAATTCAAAATGATCGATTTCATAGAACTACAAAGAAGAAACGAAAATGCATGGAAGAAACAAAGACAAAAATGGTGAAGAGAAAGAAGAAGTTGGAAGACAAAAATGAAGAAAACATAGAAAACGAGAAGAAGTTTTAGACGACGATTTCAAGATGAAGGAGACGAAGGAGAAGAACCAACGAAGGAGAAGAACCAACGAAGGAGGAGAAGAACCAACGAAGGCGATGAAGGGCTTTGACTTCACAAGAGATTTTTTCACATGTTGAGGATCAGAGTGTGTATTTACCAAATGAAGCCACTTATGAGTCTGTTGAGAAGATAGAGGGACAAGGTGAGATTAATCCGACCCAGGGCATTCTTGGTTCAGTATTTTCGAAAGATGAAATAGAAGTTATGCGTTTTTCGACAGGGTTGACCGATCGTGAATTGCTAGACCGCTCAGGTGATCCATCCTGGAATCGATTTAAGATTCCAAGAAGGAGTGCAAGGCTAGCTAAAAACATTTGCAAGGCTTGCTAAGAATATTTGAAGATCTTTTTAGCCTTTTCGTTATTTGCAATTATCTTTTTAGCGTTTGTACTCTCCTTTACCTTTTTAATATAATAAATTTCTCTTTAAAAAAATAAAAATAAATGATTGTTATGGTATGTATCGTAAACAAAGCACATTTGTTCTGGTTAATATGTACTATAGTGCATCTAATTCATGTCTGAATGTACTGAACTCGTAGTCTAATGCATTGATGCAATCAAAACTGTTATATGAAGGGGGAATTTGACTTTGCACCCCATTTTAAAAAACTTTGATTTTGCACCTCATTTCACTTCAAAATCCTTTGACTTTGCACCCCATTTTGAAATTTTCCTTCACAAATGTTAAATGATAGGGTGCAAAGTCAAATGTTTTTTAAAATGGGGTGTAAAGTCCAATATCACCCAAAATTTGGGGTGCAAAGTCAAATTCTCCCTTATATGAACACCTATATTAATGTCTATTTTATGTCATTAACTAGACATTAAATGACACTTAATGTCATTTTTTTTGTTTTTTGTTTTACAAGTCAAAATCCAAATAAGTAGATTTATAAGTTCATATTATGTCTTTTATAGTCACGTTATTTAAAGAGAAATGCTTAAAAGTAGTAAATTCACAAATCAAAATTTTAGGTATACCATGTAAAGGTAACTTCAATATTTGAAATACAAATGAGATATGGAAAAATAACTTATAAACTAGTATATTTTGATCACATTAGTTTATGAATCAGTTTATGGTTGTATACTAATAAACTTTATGTGGCTCACATAACATAGTTTTTCACACAAATATTTCAAATACGAAGAGTGAAGAGATGCAAAAATAGTGTCTTTTAATAAACTTATAAAGTAGTTCTTTATTAAATTAATAAATTTCAATTGTATATTGTTCCATAAAAAATCAATTGTATACAAAAGTGATTTCTTCATACTTAAATGTGTTGGTAACAAAATAGTCAAAGTGGAACCACTTTAACTATTATACCCTCCATTACAAATGAGATAGCAGACAACTTGAAATCTTGAATAATTTTAAAACCCCGTCGTCTATGCACAATAAAATTTGGCAAAGAACAGAGAAAGTCGTTGGGCTCAATGGAAACATTGCCGACTGAAAATATTCTTCAGGCCTCGAAATCGAAGCCTGAGAGGGCGGCGACAAATCAAGTTGACTACGAAGAAAACTAACGAACAACATTTAAACGGCAAAGAAAAATGGCAAAGAGAAAGAAACAATGAACGAAAAGTGTTAAAATTTGAGAAATATTATATCTAAGACACTCATTAATTTTAACATGAGTCAATAAATAGACAATGTGGTGACAATAAATATTTAGAGAAATAGTTGGCATTTGGAAGTTGAATGTAAACAACAACAAATAAAAAATAGCATATGTAAAGATCAATAAATTCAATGATAGTAAAATTATTGATAACAACATCTATGAATGAATTCTTCTTTAAACCTTGTTCATTAAATATTCATGACAAATAATACAAGTAGGAATAAACACTTGTGAAGTATAAAACTTCATACAAAACAGAAAATGTAAAACCGATAACATCATCTATGGTAAGATTTAGAAACTGATATAGGGTTCCTGTAAAATTTCTTGTTGTGATCACCTTTCTTGCACCGATTGGGAAGAACGCCAAGCAATAAGATGAAAATTGACCAGTTGAGGATCTGCTCTTCATTTTGAGTCTACCAGGTGGGCATGTCAAAGCAAATTGCTGGTTTACATACAATTGATCTGAGGTGGAATGTACAATCTAACTGAGAATCAATAGTGTGCATCTCTTCACTATATGTCATAACCCACACATGTGTGAAATAATTGTTAAATTTAGTCATAGAATGGTAAGTCTCGGTGGTGACCGACCGCTGCAATCCCATGTAACCATATCACAACAGTCCTAGACTTTGACCCACGGTTCCAATGCCATAAACATACTTTATCTTTGAGAGAATAACAGTACTTAGCTTTTAGATATTTTGCCCATCACCTCAAACTCAAACGGAGTAGGAGACTTGATCTAACATGTAGAACACACACAAGCACAAAACATTACAAGTAAGTATAAAGTGAATGTAGAGTATGAAAACAATAGAAGAAGAAATGTCATTTGAAACATACACTTCTCTATATGCATTTGTATATCAGTGTTCGATGATATCGGCAACTTCATCTATTGTGTCATGATGATTGGAGACCTTGTTTGACATTAAGAGAGCATAACGACCAAAATCAAACACTCAAAATAATAGACATTACATAGACATTAAGTAGTCAATACATAGACATCTCGTTAGTTTTCTTCGAAGTCATGTTAGGTCTACTCCCCGGGAGGTACTAATGAGAAATAACATAATCCTAATAGATGTTCCAATAACAACATTATAGCAGAACAGGTAACACGAACCAATATACATGCAATTAACTTTTTCCATTGATGAAATTAAATCGACATACGTGGTCACAACATCTGATTATAGAAGTCATGATGTCGAAGATGTATTCTGAATCTGTGGTCGGGTTGGCAATGGGTTTGAAAGCTCTTGAAACCAGAGGGATGAGTGAGCCATTAGATCCCAGCCGCAGCCCGCAGAGTCGCCGCCGAGAGATGTTGATATCAATGCTAAAACCAGGATGCGATGAGACAGAGTCGCCGCCGAGAGATAGAGGAGCCTGGGAAGTTTTTTTTTAATCTGGAATATCAAAGTGAAGGGTAAAAAAGGAAAACAAAAATACAGTTTCCTGAAAGAGGGCTAATTAAATCCCATTCATGGGAAAAACATTACTCAGTCCTATTTTTGTAAAGTTGCTTTGATTTGATCTTACTCCGAGCAATATTCTCTTCCATTTATGCATTTTTATGTTTATCCTTTTATTTTATTTCCAATGGATGAGTAGTTAGATGGATTTGGGGTTGTTTGGAGCTTATTTATATGATTCAAATATTGGGTGATTAGTATTGAATTTTATTGCTTGAAATGTGTTTGTGAAAATGCCTCAATGACGTTAATTAATGCGATTTTGAAAAATCTTGTATTTAATTACTAGTATTAGGGAATATTCCAAAGAGAATCAAATATTCATTTCTCCTTTTCACACACACCTAGGCACAATCATGAAAGTGGCGGGCCTAGGTGCACTCTTTGCTTCAGATTATTTTTGTTGGTGTCGGTAGGCGATCTCAGACCACGAGAGTGGCCAAGATCGTTTGTTAGACCAATCCTATGACCACGAGAGTGGCAGACGAACCGTTGTGCATGCTCTTTCTTGTGATAAAATTTTAATACTATTTCATCCGACTTTCAATTGCAATGTGAGTTCCAAACATGCCCCCGATACACCTTTGCATCTTTATTTAGTAGTTTAGCTCCTTTTGCATCAATATTTATCATGTTTGTGTTATAGTTTATTTTTCTCCTACTTAGTGACACATTTGCGTATCGGATCATCGCATTCACTTGCACGCCACCCTTGTGGTTCGACAAACCCTCGTCCCACTTACTACTTTTTCACCTTTCACAGATCCTCTCCAAACGGTCCCACGTATCATTTTTTTCTCCTTAAAACTTTTCCTTTTTTATTTTTATCGTCTTGACTCTTTTATTCCTTTTTTTTCCTTCTTATTCTTATTTTTACTACTTTTTTCATTTTTTTCAATGTTTATGTATTTCATTTTTCCTTCTTTTTCTCTTCCGGCTTATTATTTCATTTTCATTTTTCTATATTTTTTCGGAATAGTTTACTCTCTTTTTCTCACCGTACTAACTTTTTACTTTATTTTCTTTTTTACTTACATTTATTTATTTCATTTTCTTACTTTTATTCTACCACTAATATATTTTTGAGAAAGTAGCCCCAAAACAAGACTAAACTAATCCCTAAATGCACAAATAGGACTATATTATTTATCTTCCCAAAATAGGACTAAAGTACTGTTTATTTTCTTATTCTACATTCTACCTTTACCATAATGTAATAGGAAAATCATATTTTACATTATAATAAAAAATAAAAAATAACAAAAGTTATTTCAATTTATAAAAATATAATTACGAAATAAAAAGAAAGTTAAAACATTTTTTTAATGTGTTTTACCTGCTTTTATTTATTTTTAATTTTTATTTAAATTATATTTTATCACTATTTATTATAATTTTTTATAAAAAAATGATTTAACTTTCTTTTTATTTTGTTACTATATTTTTATAAATTGAAATATCTATGAAGTATAAGGATTCTGAACATGGGCTTTAACGGCTACTTGAACAGGCTCCCCATAGGCCCATAATACATGGTAAAGTGCCAGCAGTCAGCTACCCACTATCTAAGCTTTCCAGCCGTCTCCCACCTTCACTAATCACTACACCTAATTATCATATTCAAGAAAAAGGGTAACAAAAAAACTTCTTAACCCAATAAAATGTCCCAGCACACTCCATCCAAGGAACTTAAAACCTGCGCTGAAAACACCCACACCCAAAAGTGTGGAGAATTTGAAGCTCTCTTTTCCTCATTATTTAGTATAGTTCTCTAGATCAATAAGATGTTCAAAAAAAGGTCTTCACCGATTACACAGAAAGTTTCCAATCTTTTAGCCGAAATCAGAAAACCCATTATTGCAAGAGTCAAGATTTCTCTGAAAAACTCAGGGAAATTGAAGAGGGTCAAGCTTCTCAAGCATTACAACTATGGGTATATTCAGGAATACGAGTATTCACCTTCAAGCACACCACTTGTTCGACAATATTTGTACAAGAGGGAACTGAGGAAGCAGCAGTGTGGCTGCAGAGGATTATTGGTACCCATTTTCTTGGTTTCAAGGTGTTGTTTGGGTGACCTAAGAGGGGAGGTAGAAGACGAAAACCGCCAAGTTTTCATCCGGGCTTTCAGTTCAGGTTTGCAGGCATTGCCCTCTAATGGAGTAGCGGAGAGAGATTCATTGGATGGAGAGAGCTCCATTGATGAGAGGGCGGAAGAGTTCATTCAGAGGTTTTATGAGGAAATGAGGTTACAGGGCCAGCAATCACTGATGAAGTAGGCTAGTTGGGTGCAATGGGGTGTATTCTTGGTTCAATTTGAAGTAGTATGTGATTATAAATTTGTTGTTTTTATTTTCATTATTTACTTTCTGTTTTTGTTATACTAGACGAAGTATGAATAATGATTTAATTAAATACGTAGTATATGTTTTTTGATGCCATGATGGTACATATTGTCTAACTTTATCGAATAAAAAAGACGATAAAGTTATGTGTTGTTACTTTTATTAATTACGATAGTATATACTATGTACATGGTAGTAGTTGTTAAAAGAAATTGAGAAATTGGACAATTAAAAAAGGAAAATGCGCTGTGTACACACCCGATTGCACACCGGTGTACACAGCACAAAAAGCCCATCCCCCCTCTTTTCCATCCGTATTAACCCCTCCCCTCCCTCTTTTCCTTTCTTTTCTTTCTTCCTCTCCCTCCCTGTGCCCAACTTCCTCTTCTCCCTCTTTCCTCTTTTCTTTTTTCTTTTCTCTCCCTCCCTGCACCCAACATTCTCCAGCCCCTTTTCCTCTTCCCTTATCCCTCGTAAATAACTCCTCTCTTTACCTCCCTTTCTCCATCTTTTTTCTTTTCTTTATCTCACTTTTTTTTTTCTTTTTTTTTTTTGCAGATCTGAATCTAAAAATAGGAGGAATCACAACTTGAATCTACTTTGCTCTCTCAAATATTATTCATGAGGTAATACTTTATTTCATATTTTTTGTGCATTTATTGTATACATGTTCCCTTTTTAATTTTTTATATCACATATGTTGTGATGATATGTTGTTATGATGTTGAATACTACTATTTATTACACTGTTATACTAAATAGATTTGGGATGTTTTTGTCATTTAAAACTTTTGTCTGTATCGCAGACAAAATATAAAGATTTGTCTGTTAAATTGATTTTTATAGACAAAATATAAAGATTTGTCTGTATTGCAGACATTTTAGATCGCAATTTTTCATAAAGTGCCTGTGATACAGACAATTTTTTTTTGTATGTGTGAAAATCGTTTTTCTTCATAAATCGTCACTCATTTTGCCTGTGTAGCCGGTCAAATTATCTGTGTACAGACAATTATGTTAGTGCATCTTGTAAAGTACCGGTAGCTTGTGTATGTTTTCTCTATGACTTCTTTATTAATGGGGTTTGAATATTACGTAGTGCTTGGTTATTGTCAAGTTAATGTATCATTTAAATTAAATATATTTTAACTAAAGGAGCTTTAACCATGTGACTGCTTCAGGGACATCTTCTACCTCTTCGTGACCAATACTAGTATCTTGAAGGCTTGTGATTGAAAACTGTGTCTCTTTTTCAATCGGGAGCAAGACATATGATGTTTCAAATTGTGGAATGAGAAGGATTCAGAAGGTCAAGAATGAGAGATTTAAAGCAAATTATAATTACATACTTCATTTTTGTAATTAGTTGTTTGTATTTGTTTTGATATTTAATTGTTTGTCATTTGTTTATTAGTTGTCTGTATTTGTTTTGAGTTGTCTGTCATGTTATTGTAAGGTGTCTGTAAGAGTCGGAAAATTGTCTGTAAGTCATATTTAGTTGTTTGTCATTTCATTGTGAGTTGTATGTAATTTGTGGGTTGTCTATTGTCTGTCTAGTTATACATATTGTCTGTCTTTTTAATGAAACATATGCCAAAATGGTAATTCACAATAAAGTAATGTATGTATGTGTATACTTATTGTCTATATGTGTACACTTAATGTCTGTCTCGTAATACTAATTACATCTAAAAAATAAACATCACAAATTACATACAAACAACTCAAAACAAATAAAAAACAATTAACCATCAATTACAGACAGACAGACAACTTCAAGAGTCTTTATAACAAATACAGACACTGCACTTACAAGTTTTGTTTGAAGTATTATCTCTAACAAATTGTGTTCGGGGTTTAATAATGCTTTTTTTGTTCAGGGTCCTAGTTTTTTCATTTTTCCAGTAGTGGATTATTATGATACTTTTCTTTCTATTTTTTGTAGGAAGGAAGAAGTAAAGATGAAAAAAAAAATTGTCTGTGCCCAGAAATTATAACAATGCATATATTTTTGTGCACACACTTTATTTGTTTCTTAAAGTCTATCGATTGTGACACTTATCAAAAACTTGTCTACACACAGACAAAACAAGCTTGTATACAAATTATCTGTATACAAACAATAATGGTCTGAACAATTATCCACACACAATATAAACAAACAATTATTGTTTGTGTACAAACAAAAACTTTATAGAAATTGTCTACACACAGACAAAACAAGCTTGTATAAAAGTTATCTGTATACAAACAATTGGTTAAAACTTATCTTTACAAATACACTTACAGACAAACTATATTTGTCTGTGACCAAAAAGAAAGTTTAAATACACCATCATTTTAATACAAGATAATTAACCGTGCAACATAACTAATTACAAAAAATGAAGTATGTAATTCTCATTTGCTTTAAATCTCTAATTCTTGACCTTCTGAATCCATCTCATGCCATGATTTGAAATATCACATGCCTTGCTCCCGATTGAAAAAGAGACATAGTTTTCAATCACAACCCTTCAAGATACTCCCACTAGTATTGGTCACGAAGAGGTAGAAGATGTCCCTGAAGCAGTCACATGGTTAAAGCTCCTTTAGTTAAAATATATTTAATTTAAATGATACATTAACTTGACAATAACCAAGTACTACGGTATATTCAAACCCCATTAATAAAGAAGTTATAGAGAAGACATACACAAGCTACTAGTACTTTACAAGATGCACTCACATAATTGTCTGTACACAGACAATTTGACTGGCTACACAGGCAAATCGAGTGGCGGTTTATGAAAAAAAAACGATTTTCACACATACAAAAAAAAATTGTCTGTATCACAGACACTTTATGAAAAATTGCGATCTAAAATGTCTGCGATACAGACAAATCTTTATATTTTGTCTGTAAAAATCAATTTAACAGACAAATCTTTATATTTTGTCTGCGATACAGACAAAAATTTTAAATGATAAACATCCCAAATCTATTTAGTATAACAGTGTAATAAGTAGTAGTATTCAACATCATAACAACATATCATCACAACATATGTGATATAAAAAATTAAAAAGGGAACATGTATACAATAAATGCACAAAAAATATGAAATAAAGTATTACCTCATGAATAATATTTGAGAGAGCAAAGTAGATTCAAGTTGTGATTCCTCCTATTTTTAGATTTAGATCTGCAAAAAAAAAAAGAACAGTGAGATAAAGAAAAGAAAAAAGATGGAGAAAGGGAGGTAAAGAGAGGAGTTATTTACGAGGGATAAGGGAAGAGGAAAAGGGTCTGGAGAATGTTGGGTGCAGGGAGGGAGAGAAAAGAAAAAAGAAAAGAGGAAAGAGGGAGAAGAGGAAGTTGGGCGCAGGGAGGGAGAGGAAGAAAGAAAAGAAAGGAAAAGAGGGAGAAGGAGGAAGTTGGGCGCAGAGAGGGAGAGGAAGAAAGAAAAGAAAGGAAAGAGGGAGGGGAGGGGTTAATACTGATGGAAAAGAGGGTGGGTGGGGCTTTTTGTGCTGTGTACACCGGTGTGTAACCGGGTGTGTACACAGCGCATTTTCCATTAAAAAATTCAAGTAAAACTAAAATAAACGATAAGGTAAAACATGTTGGAAGAATTCATCTAGATATACCTGCAAAAAGTGTTAGAGAAATAATATAGCTCGAGTCGCGTAAACGCTGTTCTCAAGAAAGTATTTCCGACTAGCGAAAATCTTTCCCTAGATAAAACGAGCTCTTCGGTGTAAGCCGGTAACAAAACAACGAGAGTAGACAAATGATTAATCCAGCAAGAGTTTAAAAATAATATGTGAGGGAGTTGTAATTCGTAAGTAAAATGATTCCTCCTGTTCCATGGTAGCTCAAGCTCAAAGTATATATATCTATTCAAACCCGAACGTTGCCTTGCAGATGCTTTTTATAATCGTTGCTGCCATGAGGGTTACTCTATTAAAGTATTAATTAATAATAATAAGAGCCACTACTCTTCCTCCATTGAAAAGTAACGTCCCAACCTATATTTGCAACATTGATTATTTAGCTTAAAAGATTTAATTAAAAGGAATAGAAGAAAATTCTAACGTGTAAAACTTTAATAGTGGATTATAACTTATCATAGACATATGTCCGGCCAAATGAAAATCAACATTAGAATTTGAGATGTAAAATTATTTCTAGCAAAATAAATGAACAAAGTATTATTCATTTGAAATACTCTCAATATTTCCAACAATCCCCCACATATTTCAAATGAATATTTTTTGTATTTTGGAAAATAGTTTAGAAAATTTCTGCTGGATTAAAGGAATGAGACTTTAAGATTGGTGTCCGTAGACTATGAACCAAACCGAGACGATTAAGTCTTAATAAACCGAGCTTGTGGTGAAACCTATATTTCTTGAAACCAACAAGCTACTATTGGTAAATCAGGGTCTTAATGGTCGTGTCTCACCCCGCACAATTTCTCGTTATTACGCCGTTGTGCGCCGTAAGGCCATGCGTGTGCTTGGTGTTCATGAGTGCTCTAGAAGTTTTGTCATGCTTCATGGAGGCGGCCCCACCTCACACTCATATAGGTGATGTCATCAAGTGTGTACCGCTTTTGCACACCACCCTAAAATTAAGGGCTATGATAACCATTAAGAGCTTTTAGCTCACCCTCTCAAAGAATGCGGTTTCTAGTCTATATCTCACATCATGGAAATGGGCTATTTTAGTTAGGCTAGCAGAACTAAATGGAAGACTTGTTATTACCCATTTGAACTTGCTTCATGGGATCTCCAATCACACAAGTTGGGTTCCCATCCCCATTTGTTTCAAGTGACACTAGTCCCATTTCCTTCGATGTTTCGGTTATCATTTTTCATCCTAGGGATTAATGGAAATAGCTAATTCCATTAATGGAAATGTCAAAGGAGTAGCTAATTCCTTCTGACTTCACAAAATTAATGGAAATAATTCCATTCTCAAACATCATTGCACCACTTTTAAGGGTGAATGGTTATCCACTATTTTAATTTATCTCATGCGAGTCGACTCAGATGTCGTCGTTGTATTCCGGAAATACAACGGACAACACTCAATGACATCGATGTGATCATCAAATACATCGGATAATTCTCAATAAAATATATACCATCATTGTACCATTATAGTACAATGGATAATTCTCATATAACATCATTGTACCGCTCTAGTACAATGGATATATCTTAATGAAACATATCATTGTATTGATACATTACAACGGATAATCTCAATAAAAAATACATTTAAATGGTACCTCTCAAATATCTCAATAACCGCCTCAACGCAGTCTAACGCTCCCCATTTGGGTTATTAGTATATGGGCTCAATCTTCCGACAAATAAACTATGTCGGGCCTCGTATAATTCATCAAGTGTAATAAACATCCAATAATTTGGGAGTACTCATATTGAGACTCAAGATCACCTCTATGTTTTTTTAAGTGTATATGAGAGTCATAAGGGATACTCACAGGGATGTCATTGAAATGTTCAAATCTCATTAATTAAAAGTTTATCAAAAAAATGCTCTTGAGATATTATAATACACAGTCCTTCCTTATGACTTTCATACCCAAAATCACTTTTGCTACCCCCAAGTTTTTCATATTAAAATTTAACATCTAAACCACATACAAATAAACAATAATGCACACACTATTTCATATTCAGTGCATACACACTTTGTGTTACTAACCACATGACTCTCCGGTTGCACCATATAAATTTCTTCCTCTAGCTCACCATTGAAAAGCACAATCTTAACATTCACTTGATGGAAAAAGCTTTGTGAATACAGTCTATTTCAGTGTTTATATGCACCAAGATTTTTTTAAATAGTTTGTAAATAAGTCAAAAATTCATCACTAATAAGATATGTATAAAAATCATTTCTATTTCTCTATATTTGGCTTCTTACTTCTTTTCAAAAGAGAAGATTCATCATTAAAAGAATCATTTTCTTTTAATGGTTCACTATCACTAGAGGGTTCATCATTAAAGGTTCATTTCCTTAGGTTCATTTCCTTGTAGTGGATCACACTCACTATATGGTGCAACGGTCTTGTGTTCAAGTTCCAAAGAAGCACATTTCAAAAAAAAAATCATCATTTTTGTTTCAAGTTTCAACAACATATAAACAAATGATCACACATGCATCATTTAGTGTGTGCACATTCTCCAAAGATGATCACATTAATATCAACAATAACATAGCTTAAAGTATTTCACATTAGCACACTATTTCTTCAATTTAAGAAAATTATAAATGTGCTCCATTGTTTCAGTTTATGCAAAGTTAGCGAAGAGTTATAAAGCTCAGTTTACTCAATGAGATAGGTAATAAAAATATAGCTAAGCACCCCCACAATTTTAAATATTTGAAAAAACAGGTGCATAGCCCTTCTAGAATTCATAGACAAATAATTTATATCTCAACCTTAATTTGTACACAATGATTTTATAAAAAGAAACTCGCCTTTTAAATTTAAGTATGATAAAATTTAGTTTATCTCGATAAATCACCTGTAAATGTGATAAAGAACTTTTACCACCTCTAAGCACAGTGTAGTTGCTCTAATAAAGTTCATAAACATTCATCAAATATATCACAATTTTCTAGAGGTGCTCTCATTTCACTAAATATCAATCTTATGATATTTAGGAATTTCATAAATCAAATAAAAATAAAGATCAACTTAAAATGCCACGTAAAAGTCAAATCTATTACTATTATATCACATTACACGATAATTAACCAACTGTAAGTACGTATAGCATTATCATGCAACACTCCAAAATTACTAAGCACAAAATTTCTGTTCTTACAATAGTCATTTCCCACAAAATATCATTTTTGGTCATAACAAATTTGTCACGACCAAAATAAACTTTAACCCCAACTTTTCTCAAGAGAGAAACAAAAACTAAATTAATCCAAATCTCGGGCACATGAAACACGTCATTTAGTGATAAAGTTTTTTTTTCCACTCACTCATTCACATCATAGTTTAAACTAAGTTTAAACTACAACCGCAGTAAAATTATCATCACTACAAACTAAGTTTAAACTTGATTTTAGTGGGTTGTTATTTTTCATAGTTGTCATTTTATCACTAAATCAACGAATAACATTTTTCTTAAAAAAATGGAGTTAAAGTATGACTTGTTGTAAGTAGGAAAGCGGAGAGACTAACCGTTATACGTAGAAGACTTTTGTGAGCGTCTATCCGATAAATGCGGCTCCCCATGCGGGTGTATCACAACTTACTTCGCAGCCACATGTAGAGATAACATAGTCCCGAGGAGTGCGGTAGCAACGCCATGTGAGATTGTATGTGCAGGCATATCCGACGCCAAATACTTTCTTGAGATTGTTGGAAGAATTCGTCCAGATATACCTGCAAAAAGCGTTAGAAAAATAATATAGCTCGAGTCGCGTAAACACAGTCCTCAAGAAAGTATTTCCGACTAGCGAAAATCTTTCCCTAAGATAAAACGAGCTCTTCGGTGTAAGCCGGTAACAAAACAACGAGAGTAGACAAATGATTAATCCAGCAAGAGTTTAAAAATAATATGTGAGGGAGTTGTAATTCATAAGTAAAATGATTCCTCCTGTTCCATGGTAGCTCAAGCTCAAAGTATATATATCTATTCAAACCCGAACGTTGCCTTGCAGATGCTTTTTATAATCGTTGCTGCCATGAGGGTTACTCTATTAAAGTATTAATTAATAATAATGAGAGCCACTACTCTTCCTCCATTGAAAAGTAACGTCCCAACCTATATTTGCAACATTGATTATTTAGCTTAAATGATTTAATTAAAAGGAATAGAAGAAAATTGTAACGTGTAAAACTCTAATAGTGGATTATAACTTATCATAGGCCTATGTCCGGCCAAATGAAAATCAACATTAGAATTTGAGATTTAAAATTATTTCTAGCAAAATAAATGAACAAAGTATTATTCATTTGAAATACTCTCAATATTTCCAACACCGAGGGGAGGTAGAAGACGAAAACCGCCAAGTTTTCATCCTGGCTTTCAGTTCAGGTTTGGAGGCATTGCCCTCTAATGGAGTAGCGGAGAGAGATTCATTGGATGGAGAGAGCTCCATTGATGAGAGGGCGGAAGAGTTCATTCAGAGGTTTTATGAGGAAATGAGGTTACAGGGCCAGCAATCACTGATGAAGTAGGCTAGTTGGGTGCAATGGGGTGTATTCTTGGTTCAATATGAAGTAGTATGTGATTATAAATTTGTTGTTTTTATTTTCATTATTTACTTTCTGTTTTTGTTATACTAGACGAAGTATGAATAATGATTTAATTAAATATATGTTTTTTGATGCCATGATGGTACATATTGTCTAACTTTATCGAATAAAAAAGACGATAAAGTTATGTGTTGTTACTTTTATTAATTACGATAGTATATACTATGTACATAGTAGTAGTTGTTAAAAGAAATTGAGAAATTGGACAATTAAAAAATTCATGTAAAACTAAAATAAACGACGACAAGGTATAACCTACGAGCACGGATACTTCCCTAGGGTAGCGTATCGGCGTATCGGATACGTTCCCATATCCGATACTCTAGGATACCCGTACCGTACGTTCCCGGGCCGTATCTGCAATTTTTAAAAGTTTTCATTTTTTTTGTAATTTTTTGAAAGTTTCCGATACTCGTATCCTGACGGATACCCGTATCAACCTTTTTTTTAAAATCCCAAAATTTACTTAATAAAATTCTAAAAAAAAATGAAAATCTAAAACTACATTTTACTTGATAATCAAATAATGGGCCTATATGACTATATCCGAATTAAGTCATTAACTCATACTCCGAAGTGGGTACTTGCACTTTTAATTTCAAGATTGCAGTTGTTTGACTTATTTCTCATTTTAAATTAATGGGTTATTGACTACATTTATATTTCGAGATACACTAGTGTATATGAGAAATATTATGAATTTATTACTAAGTATCTTGAAAAAGGAAAATGCTTCAATGCAATGCATGGGTAGACATCATAGGATATTATATGTGTGTGTGTATATATATATATTCAAAAAAATCTATTTTTAATATTTATAAATAGACCCCTATAACTTTTAATATTTGTAAATACGCCCCCATAACTTCTAATATTTATAAATATGGCCCCGTATCCGTATCCTACTTTTTTTGGTTTTGACGTATCCCCGTACCCATTTCCGTGTTTCTGCATTTCCGCGTACCGGTATCGGTGCTACATAGGGTATAACCAATAACTCTGCGTTACTATGAGATAACTTGATAGTAAAATTATTAGTGGGTCTCATTAAACTTTTCTTTGATGTATTTTCTCGCATATATATATAGTATACATTTGTTTGATAGCATATATATAGTAAAAAAATAGTATATAATTGTTCTGTTAAACGCTAACATCCTAGGTTGTACAAATCGATGACCGACAATTCGCAAGCAGATGCAATAATTAGCGGTCTGCAGCAATGAATAATGACTTCGTATTTTAAAGATTGCTACATATGACTTTGGCAAATTATTTAAGGAAGAAAGTAGTAGGGGTAATAAATAGTGTAAAAAAGTAAACGAAAATGTCTTAAAGTATGAAAGAGAAGATAAAAAATATAAAAAGTAATGGTAATTTGAGTATTTTTAAGAAAAACATTAAAAAGGAAAATGTAGCAAAACTTTTAAACACATTCTAAAAGTGAAAATGTGGCAAACTTTAAAATATGAAAGAGTGTATAAATAAAGTATAACAAAAAAGTTTCGTGAGACACACTAATAATTGTACTATCAAGTTAATTCGTTGTTATATAGAGTTATTATTATACGTTATCGTTTATTTTAATTTTACTTTTTATTTTTTATACGGTCCAAATTTGCATTTTCATACAGCTATTTCTACGTCTATATTTAATAGAAGTTATAACACATAAACTCTAGTCTTTTTTATTTGGCAAATTTAAATATTACATATTGTAACTATTTTGACAATTATAGTGTAACTATTTGGCAAAGTTACACATTACAACACATGTGAATGCCTAGTATTGGAACTATTTTGGCAATAATGAGTCGAAAATGACAGTAAATATTGTCATGTTACTCATATTTCGAAAAAAACATAGTAGTCATATTTTGGCATTCCAAAACGTGTTTACTACTATTTTGAGAACTTTCTCCTAAATTATACTCCATCCGTCTCACCGAACTTTGTCAACTTTTTTTTTTTGCTTGTTCCAAAAACTTTACAACTTTTGTTTTAAAAGAATGAATTTGTAGTTCAACTTGTTTCTCTCTCTTATGCACGACCTCAACCTCACAACTTTTATTCTTCTTATTTCTCACTTATTTCGAAGTTGGCAAAGTCCACCGAAACATAGGTAATAATGTAATATACTCTCTCCATTCCATATAATTTTTCCCACTTATGTTTTTGGGATGTACCATGAAGTTCTTCTTAATTTTCTTTTAGAAGTTTTGTGAGACTAACATTCATTTACGTTTTTCTTACCTAATCACAACCATACATTTCCACTTTATTATCACAATGATAAATTGGGAAGAATTTTATGGGACGGAAGGAGTAATTTTTAATGGATGCATATAATGTGGATATGTGGCTTGAGAGAGATAGACACAAAAGAATACATTTATGCCATTTCTCTTTCATTCTTTCCACGATGGTATTAATTTCTAGTAAGTTTGTTTCAAAAATATCAACTACTATACAATGTCTACATCTAGACATTGTGTTTGACTATTAAGTAAAGAAAAACTTACCAAAAACGTGTGTGACTAATCAAATACGGAGAGATATGTCCTACTTAATTTTTAGTTTTTATTTTTATGTGTCCATTTTTCTCATGTCACATGTGTACTGTTCACGTTTTATTATTGAAGATACTCTAAATATCATCTGTATTTGACACAAATTATGCCAAACTAATTACGTAATATGCATAATATTTAATTTATACGGCTCACTTAGGCTTGAATAATGGAATCCATAGATCATATCAATGGTATTTTGATTGCCTTATACATTTGATAAGCAATAGCCTAAAATATTCATATCAATGCTATTTTGAGTGCCTTATAGATATTCATTAAAACAAAAGATGACACTCCATTCCTGAGGACTCCCAACAACGGCCTGACAATCAGATGGGAGGATCAGAGGATGTAAATATTCATGTATGCATGTTGTGATTGTAAAAGAGAATATTTTATTACTTTCATAAAAATGGACCCAAAATAAAAGCAGGGATTATTATAGTAAGGAGCATTATTGTAGAATCACTAAAAGTAAGGATTATTATTATTATTATGAATTTCACCTTTTTAAAACGATAGAATACATATAGGAATTACCAGGTTTTAAACATGACAGTTTTTTTCCAAACTTAGTAGAAATTACCCCTATTTGGAAAATAAAACATGAACATCATATTTTAGAATTTCAAAACGTTTTTACTCATATTCAGAAAAAAATCTATTCTTTTAACTAATAATATATTAAATAACTAATAAATTTCATTTACCTTTATTCTAAGTGTATGGGCGCGCATGAAAAACCATGCATCCAAAATTTCCTTTCATAGGAACTGTTTATAAAAGTAAAATATGATATTACCATTTATTTAAAGATTAGATTTGTGGAGGATTATATTCTCATTAATTACGTTCTTTTATTAGCATACATGTTTTATATTTTTGGGTAAGATCGTAATAAGAAAAAATACCACCGAGCGGAGATGATACAACAATGTCATATTTATGGTTGGTATTTATTTCGAAATTAACGTGAGAATATTGATTCTGTTTTATTATCCTTAAATTTACGTAGTTGTATTTATTACATTTTTGTTCTTTATTTGGGCGGCAATTTTGCCTCCAAAAGCTGTGGCATGACTGTTACTTTATATTATATAAAGATAAAGATACTCGTATTTAGGTATCTACAGATTCTTTAAAGTTTATTACTGTTTGTTCTTCTCGAGTCTGGTTTGGCTATTTATTTCAGGGAAAAAAATCTTGAAATTGAAGTAAGAATGTTTGGAATTCAAAAATAATAATCTCATGTTGTTATTTTTAAGGGGAAAATAATTTAAATACCCCAAACTTTGAAGGGGTGTGAGATAAACATCCCAAACTTTCATGTGTAATTTAAATACCCTAAACTTTTTATAAAAAGTTATTTTAACACCATGTTGATGTATCATTTGTTTCAAAAATTTAAATTTATGATGTTAATTGTATAATTTAAATTAGCAAATTCAAAATGTTGCAATTATATAGAGTGGGGGTAGTAATATTTATTTTACAATGGAAGTTTAGAATGTTAATTGTATCTTCATGAATGCTAAAAATATTTTAAATTATGAAATAACCATGGTACTAAAATACGGAGTAACTTTTAATATAAAGTTTGGGGTATTTTAGTTATTTTTCCCTATTTTTAACAAGGAGTAGTTAATGTTAATTTTGAAAAATATTGATATATATATATATATATATATATATATATATATATATTTAAATTTGATAATGTTTAAACATGATAGTAATTACTAATTACTCTTTAAGAAAAAAATATGATTTTCTTATTTTGATATTCAAACACCTTTTAACTCATATTTAGAACAATTTGTTTTTAATTATTAGATGAATATTAGTTAATGTGATTAAATTTACTATTATAATAATCGCTACGTTTAAAAACTCACATTTTTATAAATATTGTTTATTTTAATCATAACTTTGTAACTATTTCAGTATTTCTAATAAAAATAATTATACTTGCGTTTTTGTCATCCTAGGCGGCTGGGCCTTGTTCATGATAGGAGACCTGGCGTGCAAATCCCTAGAATTACACTCCGTAGGAAAGGGTTGTTTTTGTGTGTTCGCTGATCTCCTAATTAGTTTCCCACACCGAGCATGAAAAAGAATTTTGTAGCTTATTGGTTTCCCACACCGAGCATGAAAAAGAATTTTGTAGCCTATTCGTTTCCCACACCGAGCATGAAAAAGAATTTTGTAGCCTATTGTTTTTATAAAAAAAGACTTCTCCCTTTTAATCATCCATATTAGTGATTTGTACGCTTAGTGTCTTCCAAAGAGGCGAAAGGCCAGTCTGAATTGTAAGGGTCTGTTTGTAACAGTTTTTGCTTTTAAAAAAGTGTTTTTTTAATGAAATGGGGAGAAGTGATTAACTAAAAGTTGATAGTGTTTGAGAAAAAAGTGATTTTGAAAAGTAAAAGTTGATAGTGTTTGGTAAAATAAGTGCTTTTTATGTAATAGAAAAAGTAAAAGCACTTTTGACACGAAAGTCGAGAAAAATAAAAGTTGTAATGTTTGGTAAAAGAAGTGCTTTTTTAAAGTCAAAAGCTGAGAAGTGTTTTTTTTAAAGTGGTTGCAAACCAACCCTAAGACTGGTTTATTTGGCTGCATTTTAAATGACTTCATACAACTATACTAAGTAAAAATATTTTTTTGGGCCTTGATTTTGTTTTGGGCTCTGTGCGGTTGGACTGCCAGTACATGCTCTGGGCCGGCTCTGTAGCCCAACTCTTACTCCTGACTACGCCCCTCAGTCTAACGGTGGTTGATAGGTCCGTATTTAGACACACAATTCTCAAGTTTAGCTCAGGTTATGTTTACCGTTGGTTCGAGTTTTGTGTCGTTTGGAGTGAAAATCAGGAATGTAGAGTCCGACATCGGTGCTTGAGAAGCAATCAAGAAGAGTTGGTGAGCATTCGAGAGAGATTTGAGAGTTTAGGAGGCCACAGGGAGGTTCACAACGAAGATTTGATGAAGAAAAGGCATTTGGTTATATCAAGGAAGCATCCAGGAGAATTTGGAGCGAGAAACGATGAATTATGATAAAGAAAAGGCTAGGCACGGCTGTGCCTGAGCACAGCCGTGCCCAGCCTTAGGCACGGTGGTGCCTATAGAAGAAGAGTGTTCTAAATTTCTGGAAAGGCAGGCACGCCGTGCCTGGCCTTAGATACATTCGTGACTGCAGTGTAACGACGTATCCATATATTCCGTGGGAAGCTAGGCACGGTCGTGCCTAGCAGGGAGGCACGTCGTGCCGGGATGCGAATCTCGGCCTTGCTCCGCAGGCACGTCGTGCCTGACCCCGTTTTTCCCAGTTTTGGTCAAATTTTACCTGTTTTCTATAAATAAGGCCACCATTCTCCTGTTTAAGGGTTACGAACATTATAGAGAGGTCCAGGGACGAATTTATCTGCGTTTTTCCGCTTTGTTCTTCAAGACACTGGGATTATTTGTAAGTTCAATCTTTTTAATTAATGACAATTAATTCTATTCATCCCAATTCTGTTGATTCTTCAATTATGAGTTGTGAGTAGTTTAATTAGGGATTTGGGATTGATGAAGGGGTTGATCATGATGTATGGCTAGTTTCTTGATGGTTTAATTGCATGAATGTCGTTTAATTAGTGTTTAATTTGAGTAATTTAACTGATATCTCTTGTAACCTAGAATGACTGCTAGAATTACAATTGCTTTTAAAATAAGGAAAAGTTGAAAATAATAATCCCAACAATTGCTGGTCCGCTGAAAATAATCCCAACTATTAATTATTTTTGTATAATCCCAACTATTTAGACTATCCGCCAATAATGGTCCATGACCATATATTACCTCTTTAAGAAGTGAATTTTAAATAGAAATTAAGCGTAAAAATTAAAAGTTGAGATTATTTATAGGGATTACTTGTTATATCTCATCTCATCCACTTTAGAAACTACAAGAATTTATTCATATGGACTATTATTGGCGGAAGGTCCCTAAAGTTGGGATTATTCTGTAATAATCAATAGTTGAGATTATTATGAGCGGACCGCCAATAGTTGGGATTATTACTATCAATTTTTCCTTAAAATAAATTAAGAGAAATCTAATTTGTTCTCAGACACCTTCACACACACTTAATCACTCGCTAAGAGATTAGTAGTGATGAAGGGACCGTAAGCTCGCTCGTCTTGGCAATAATTTAGGAACCTGTCGCATGAGAGATCAACCTGGTCCCCTAAATTATTGTACTCTACGCCGCGAGAGCGGTAAGAACTTAGTAATGATTAGCTAGGCTCAATTAAATTAATATCATGTAATTAAGCATGATCTGCCAGAAATCTGGTTACCCCAGAATTAATCCATGTTCCCTTCGTCGTTAATTAGAGAGAAACCAATTTATTTTAATCGTTTAGTTGCAATTTAATTTTCCAAACCAACCAATCTCGCACCATTACATTTTATTTTATTTTTAGATTTTTCGCTGAATTTAGTTAATTCTTATTTCCCTTTTGGCTGCCCCTGTGGAGACGATACTCGTATTTCAACCACTATTCTACAATTTTTTTAAGTGCGAGAAAACTCACATCAGCGGGAGACCTTATATTTTTTCACACCAGAGGTTTATCCCATAAGAAAGAGTTGTGACCTTCCCAAACCGCGCTGTTAAACAGCGAAGTTAAACAACGCAGTACATTTCGGAAAATCAATTGAATCTCTTCCCGGTTGAATTTTTATCTAAAATTTGGTATGGATAAACTAGACTTAATGAAGAAGATGCTCAAAAAATTTCATCAAAAAATTCCACCGGGAACCGCCCCAATTAGCGACGGCCGGGCAAAACCTCCTTTATAGTAGGTCAATTCAAGGACCCTTTAGCCTAATTGCAAAGTAGGAGAATCTCAATTAAATGAAAAGATAAAAGTTACTCATTCTCAAATAATTTCAGCTCTCACTATTATTAGATTCATTTCACGATACAAGTAGTAGGTTAAATGAAAGTAAAAAGTGATGGATAATGCCTTGCACCACCTTATTAATGAGTTGACTTATTTGATTTGATAGAACATGCGAAAAATTAATGAAACATTAGACTTGATAAAGAAGTGAAGGTCAAAGATCAAAACTAACCAATTTAATAGAGCAGGACTAAATTGGGCATTAACTCCTGTAAAAATGTAAATATGGATGCGAATCTCCAAAAGAAAACATAATGTCTCATGAGGCATTAAAGAGAGGCATAAGAAATGGATCTTAGCATCTATATCTATATAATATAATAAAGCAAACTTTGGTAGAGTCCTATGGAGAAATTGTTGACATGTGACAACACCCTTTATCTTAAAATTTGACATGTGTCAACACTATAACAAATTTTTACTCCCTATTGATATATAAAATTAATGTATTGAGTGCATAACAACAAAACATATATAAACACACGTACATGGCATCCAATATGCATGTGTGCAATGTTTATAAGAATTTAAAAGGTTAAAATAAAATCTATTCAACTTCCCAAACTCCATGTACAAGAAAAACCTATTCAACTTCTAATCATTCATAACTACATAGTACGTAGCCACTATCATTATTTTATTACCTTTAAATTGCACACAATTATATGTGTAAAGTTGGGCGAAGAATAATTAATTTCATAGCCGTAGTATAATTTAAAAACATATATAGAACTATGAGTTTCACACTTAGTAATTATTAGTCTATGATTCAATAATAAAAACTATATATAATTTCAAAACGGTAAATCTATTACTCTTTTTAGTACTACATGCTAAGAATGTTTTAATTTGTACTAATATTTTCCAAACTGCTCCGGTCTTTGTAATTTAGGTTTGGCCTGTTTAAATATGATCTTCTCAAGTATGTTTATGTTTGATTTCATTTTTTTTTTAATTTTGGTCGATCAAGACGGGATTAAAACAACTTTAAGTGAAAATATCTTACTTGAAAAATACTGACATGATTGAAAATTTTTGCCGCTAAAAAAAGTAAATATTGATGTGTTTAATGTGTAGAAATGCAACTATTTGGTAGTAATGGTTACAAGATGACAGTAAATACTACCATGTAACTCAAGTTAGAGCGCGAAATCAAGAATACATACTTCGTAAAAAAGTCAATGCGCTTTTGCCACATTTAGTCCTCGAACTATTATATCACCGACACTTTTGGTACTCGACCACGATTTTTTCCACTCTTAGTCCTTCGGCTATTGTGCAAACGACACTTTTGGTACCCGTCTTTGAAAATTTTCATATTGAGTCATTCAACTCTCATAAAAGTGAAACTTTTGGTCTTTCAACTATTATAATAGTGACCGTTCAAAGAAATTCAGCATTAGGAATTTCTTCGATTGTCGTCGGTGAGTTATCCGTCTCTCTCTAGGGTTGTCGCAAGGTAATCGCTAGCTTCGATTCGTCCGCTATCGGCCATTGCGGAGGAGCGGGGCTGGTTTTTCCGGCCAATTGTTCGAATTGGAGAGTCTTCTCTCTAGCGGTCACCTCCCTACGAGTTGGGGTTTCGTTTCTTCCGCTTTCGTCATCGACGAAGAGCGTCCGTTAGTCGATTTCGGTCATGCAAGCAGGCTCGGGATCAGGTATGCAGCGCTTTGGCAGCCAGGGCTCGACTTCTGCTGTTGTTTCTGATCGAAGGTCGAGTGTTGACAAAGAAAAGGTGGATAAGCTGTGGCGGAGTATGGTTTCGATTCAGCAGCAAGGGATATCAAAGGATGATATCGTCAACCAATAAAAAAGTATGACTATTGAGGCGGATGAGCGGCGGATGCGTCCCCCTCCTGAGCCGCCGCCATGGAGTGCAAGCAAGTCTATGGTTTGGAAGAAGATTGGTGAACGTTGTTTTAATTCCGTTTTATTTTGTTTGTGTTTTTCTTTTGAATTGCATGTTGGTTTGGACGTGTTTTTATTTCCAACCAGAGAGATTCTAGAACTTAGGTCAGGTGATAAGAAGTCTGATTTGTCAGTCATTGGCTCAGTTAATCCCATTGCAGATTTACAGGATCGGCGAATATTATTGCTTCTACAGATGTGATATATTCTAAGTCTGATTCGATGGCGGACGGCAGAAATAAAGGCTTTTTATCGCTTTGTTTACTTCTTTTTCTTTGATTGTATTATCAGCCATGTGACGAACGTTATTTTGATTTATTATATTTGTTGGATTTGATGATTAAAAAAAACTATTATAATAGTGACATTTTTAGCCATCTACTTATTGTGACAAAATCATTATTGAAGGATTAAAAGTGTCAATTTCATAATACTTAGAAGACTAAATGTGGGGAATTTTGAAGTCGGGGGTAAAAGTGTCCCTCGCATAATAGTCGAAAAACCAAAATGCAAAAATTGAAAGTCGTGCGCCAAAAGTGTCACTGAAACAATAGTCAGGGTACTGAAAGCTGCAAAAACTCAAAAGGCAACTAATAAACTTGATGAAGTAAAAACAGGGTTACAAAACGCAATCGAAATATATTGACTATTTTTGGCTTCTTAAAGTAAACACACATTGCTCTTTAATTCATATCCCAAACTTGAATACAAAATACAAACTCATTAACCATGTTTTCTATTAAACTAATTTCACATTTTCACTCTTAAATCATATCAAACCATATTACTCTGTATATAAAACCAAATCAACTTAAACAAATCAGACCATATCACTCATAATTAAAAAAATAAGTGGAGAATACCATAAAACTTGAATTTAACTGCAAATATTCCTACTCAATTTGTATTGGATGTTGTAGCAGTTTTCTATTTTTTCGGATTCGGATGACTATACACCTCTATTTCATTATTTTTCTACCACTTCTTTTCCATCTGTCTCAGTATGTCTATCACATAAGGAATATATGTTATAAATAATTATTCTTTTATTATTACTATACCAATTTAACATCAATCGCAAAAATTCAATTTCCTTGATCAAATCATCACATTCTTAATAAATTCAGTATAACACATTGGGTGTTCAGTTCGTATACAATTTCATACCCTTACTATATTATTCTTTTTATATATTTTTATTTTATATTTTTTTCATAACAAAACTTCAACACATATATTACCGTGCGATGCACGGGTACACACGCTAGTATAAAAATAATGAAGGTCAAGGTTTACCTTTCACATTTTCAAATATGTGGCTGAATGATCTACATTTCGATCAAGAGAATCATCACATAAAAGAGAAAAAATTGAATGGATGTGCATAGCAACAGTAAAAATCAAGCTAAATGGGTAAATTAAATGTAAAATAGAAGGTATTTGGATTATAAAGGTAGACCTTTGATTCTTTTCTAATACTCGTACTACATATATAATTGTGAGGAATGATGGAAATTGTGTTTTTCCTTGTTGTGACAAAGTTTGAGAGGCGATGGTAGGGGTGTTGTGTGTGTATTTCAGCTCAGGTCTCCAACCAAAACAACTCACACACACCATCCCAGGATGTTTAGCCACTCCACCACTCACCAAGTTTAGCTCACTCTATTCTCACCTCTCTAGCTATCACTCACAAAGAGGAAACTATCAGGAAGAAGACACTCACTAAACTGCCTCACACTCACTCACACTTCACGCACAAGGAAGAAGAGGAGTTTGTACGCCACACTCATTACAAAGGATGAGAGTCAACTCTTATAGCAAAAGAAAAGATGTCTTACTAATCAACTATAAGAGTAAGACAAACCAAGGGGAGCCAAACAAAGGCAGTGGATAGAATAGCAACGGGCAGAACAATAACAAGGCCATGTGATTAGGTAGTGAACAAACTCAAGAGGAATTAATAGGAGTACGACTAAACTTAGGGTGCAGGCCTTAACACAAATAAGTGAAAGGGAGACTTTGGTAGGACCAATACCTCTAACAAGGGGAAGTAAAGCAAAGGGGCAGAAATAGAAATGAGAATCATCATACGAAGGGAAATGGATGAACACTTGAGCAGCAGGTGAAAACAGTAAAAATGACTAGAGAAAACAATAAAAGATAGTGTGAAATGGTTCAATTTGGGCTATGGGTCATCAAATTAAACTATGGTCATATTTTAGGCCATACTTCTTGATTTGATTGGGCTTTGTCAACTTTCCATGTTTTATTATCCAAATTTTTTTTCAGTTTCTCTCTAAATTAATTGATTTATGGTTCTTTTCCTTCAATATGTTTATTTCTCTTTTTCTTTTTTGCAAATAAAACAACTTTTCATTAATAAGATGCATCTGCTAGCAGAACACTAGCAATACAATTTGGTGGAAATCCCACCCAAGATTCACAATCAGACTGAAGAACGGCTCTCTTAGCTAGTATATGAGCACACCGGTTCGCTGATCGTGGCATATATTGGACATCAATAAAAGCGAAATGCGCTGCTATATGTCTAATATCATCATAAATGTTATCAGTATAAGACTTCCCTGTAGAGCTTTTGATTTCTTGAACGACTTGCTTAGCATCAGACTCAATAACAACACGCTGCCAACCTCTCTGTCTTGCCCATAACAGCGCTTCCCGTATGGCTAACGCTTCTGCTTCCTTTGCTGGGAAAGATCCCCTCCTAGTAATCACATCCTTTTCTCATGTCCCATTTTTAGTAGGATGGGGGATAGTAAGATACAATTATACAAAGTAACTCTAAATGCACTATTGTGCTTATCTTTGACTCCATACTAAATAGCCATTTTTTGTTTAAAGTACAAATCCGCTCGAATTGGTACAGAATGTAAAGACAAGGTATGCAAGGGAAGTATAAAAATCAAACTATAGTTGTTTTTTTACTTATTGCCAGAAACAAGTTTAGAAAATTATGTTGTCCCTTGTAGATAAAATTAGCTGTTTTTTTACTTATTGCCAGAAACAAGTTTAGAAAATTATGTTGTCCCTTGTAGATAAAATTAGCCACACTATCACGATAATAGAGGCAACAGATAAGAAAGAAAGAATTCTCATAAATGTATATAAAACATGTTTTATAACATACATACATAATTTTGTTCATTTACTTCTTTCATTACTTCAATTTTTACTTCAATCTACTGTTTCTCTTAAATTTTTACTTCATTAGCTTGTACTCTCAAATAAATTTAATAAAGTTTTGTGGTTTTATGAAAAAAAAAAACTAGCAGAACTAATGAACAATTAATGGTGGTATACAAAAAAATCTTAGTATTATATACTAGTATTAGATTATCTGAAAGAATCTGACATGGTTTTATCCATTAAGATCACAGCAGCTTCTGAAGAAGGCCTACTACAAGAATCACACTCTTTCCCACCTCTAAACTCCCCTCCATGATAAATCTCTTCCAATTTTTCTAACACTTCATCCATACTTGGCCTCATTTCATTCTCAGCTTGCAAACACCGAAATGCCAACTCCGCCACCGCAATCATCATTTCGATTACCTTACTACCATCGTTCCCGATCCCAACAAGAGATGGATCGACCAACCCCCTTAAATCGTGGCTTAACATCTTCGTCATAGCGAAGCTTGCCAAATTCACCTCATGCTTCTGCCTACTTATATCAACGGCCGGCATTGATGATATGAGCTCTATAAGCACCACCCCGAAGCTATAAACGTCACTCCTTTCATTCAGACGGTAACATTCGTGGTATTCCGGGTCAACGTATCCCGGGGTTCCCTGAGGCGCCGTGGAGATATGGGTAACGTCTCCCGGTAAAAGTCGGGATAGTCCGAAATCGGCAAGTTTGACCCGGAAATCGCCATCGAGGAGAATGTTTGTGGTCTTCACGTCTCGGTGAATGGTGTGGGAGGCGTGAAGGTACGACAATGCCCCTGCTGTCTCGAGGGCGATTCTCATCCGTATCGGCCACGTCAGCAATCGTTCCTTTGCTCTTTCACCGTGGAGGTGGTCGGAAACGGTTCCGTTGGGGACGAATTGGTAGACGAGAAGCGCGTGGGAATGACTCGAGGTGCATCCATAGAGCGTGATAAGATTGGGGTGCCTTAGGCGGCTGAGGATTTCCACTTCGTTAAAGAAGAGACATATGTTCTTGCGGTTCAAATCGTATAGACGCTTCACTGCAACTTCTCTCCCATCTCTAAGCTTTCCTGGTTTGATGGTACATTAATCAATTAAATACATCGCCATAACAAATTAGAGATGCTATATCACTGTAACAGGATATCATATGAGAATTCATTTCAAAATTAATACTCTGTAATATAATAGATTACACATAATATCAAACATTCAAACACATACCAACAAGAAAAAAATAGGGAGTCAGAGTTTAAATAAATCAAATAAGACTAACTTTAGGCGAATCAATCAGATCATCTCAGCTCATATGAGGATAAAATATTCCAATTGCAACTGAATATGTTCCAAAATACTCCTTAGAATAGAAAATTTCAATCTAATTAAAAACATCACATAGTTAACTCATAATTTTGATATAATTTGTTCTGACTCCATATATGAAACATGACCAGATATTCAATATAAAAACATGAATCAAGTTTGATTGTACAGACCACGTGCTTCCTAATTAGGTTTATCCTCACAAAATTGTTTCTACATGATTTTCAATTGGAAAAAGGGGCAAAAATGACCCTAATGTTTTGTTTTAAGTGGAAATATGACCCTAAACTTTTTTAGGGTGAAATAGCTTTAAGAATCAACTTTTTTGACAATTCATGACCCTAAACTCACGGTGCCGTTATTTAACCGCACATATGCCCAGACTAGATAAGTAAAGATTATAACAAAAATAGCTTTAAGGGTCTGTTTGCAATAGTTTCTGCTTTTAAAAAAGTGCTCTTTTTAATGAAATGGGGAGAAGTGATTAAATAAAAGTTGATAGTGTTTGAGAAAAAAGTGATTTTGAAAAGTAAAAGTGAGTAGTGTTTGGTAAAATAAGTGCTTTTTGTGTAATAGAAAAAGTAAAAGCACTTTTGACGCGGAAGCCGAGAAAAATAAAAAATGTCGTGTTTGGGAAAATAAGTGTTTTTTTAAAGCTAAAAGCTGAGAAGTGCTTTTTTAAAAGCAGTTACAAACAGACCCTTAGGAGGCGTTTACTTCACTGCTAAAGTCACAGTTAGGTTAGTAAGACAGGTGAAGTAAACACGCACACTGCTTAAAAAGCCGCTTACTAACCGAAAGAGGTGCTTAAAGTGCCGCTTATTAAGCATACCACCCCCCCATGTATTAATTAAGCGGCACTTTAAGCTTTTTCAGTTTCCGAATTTACCCCTTGCCCTTAACCTATTGTTATCTCTGCCCCACCTCGACCCCAACCCCACCTACCCCGACCCCACCCTACCCTTAACCCACCCCACCCTACCCTTACCCCACCTACCCTACCCCACCCCGACCCTACCCTACCTAACCGACCCCCACCCTACCCTTACCAACCCCGACCCTACCCCTACCTACCCGACCCCCCTACCATTACCCCGACCCCATCCTACCCCTACCTTACCTGTCCGACCCCACCCTACACGTACCCCACCTTACCCCTACCCTACCCCATTACCAGACACCCCTACCCTACCTAACCGACCCCCACCTACCCTTACCCCACCTACACTACCCTTACCCCGACCCCACCCCTACCCTTACCCCACCTTACCCCTACCCCTACCCTAACCCAACCCAACCCTACCCCATCCTACCCCTACCTGACCCCACCCTACCACTACCCTATCTACCCCACCCCTTACCCACATACCCGACCCCTCCCTACCCTATCCGACCCTACCCCTACCCTACCCCCTACCCCGCCTCAACCCCCACCCTACCTACCCGAACCCACCTTACCACTACCCTACCTACCCGAACCCACCCTACCACTACCCTACCTACCCAACCCCACCCCTACCCTACCTACCCGACCCACCCTACCACTACCTGACCTCAATCACCCCACCTACCCCACCCCTTACCCCACTATACCAAGGGTGGTGGGGTCAGGGTGGGGCCGATGTGATAGAGGCGCTAGGGGCAGGGTAGGTGTGGTGGGGTAGGGGTGGGTCGGGTAGGGTAGGGGTAGGGGCGGGGTTGGGGTAAGGTAGGGGTAGGGGTGGGGTTGGGGTGGGGTCGATGTGGTAGGGGCCTATGGGGTCGGGGGTAGGGTTGCGGTAGGGTAGGGACAAGTTAGGGTGGGGTCGGGTAGGGGTAGGGTCGGGTAGGTAGGGTCAGGTAGGTAGGGTAGGGGTAGGGTAGGGGGTAGGGGTGGGTGGGGTCGGGGTAAGGTAGGGTGGGTAAGGGGTTAGGGGTATGGGTACACATATTATATTATATACTTGTGTTCATGAATGTTTGTGTGTATATATATGTATAGGGTTATTTTGGACATTTTAATGTTAAGCGGTGTTTTAAACCGTTTGAAGTAAACACGGTCTTACAACATTGTTTATTTTATGCGCCGCTTATTAACACGGGTCTTAATAAGCACCGTTTAATAACCGGTGAAGTAAATATGTCCTTAAAGATGAGCAGTTTGTTTTCGTCTTAAATAAAAAGGTGGTGTTCCATTTTTCCATCGTCCCGCAAGCCAGGAAGGTTTATTTTATATGTACCTTTTATTGTTGCTTTTCTTTTTAATACCCTAGTAGCAGATTTTAAGGTTTGAGGTTTTTGCAGCGCCTTCGCAGTATGCACCACTAAGAGTCATCGGATGATTATGTTTTTTAATCAATCAATTTTTCATCAAATACGTAACTTTAAGAGTCTATACTGAATTGTATGTTATATGATAGTCAAAATAAATAAGATTAAATTACTTTTCTGACTTAATTTGCTAAAGTTACTGTAGAGAACCATTTTAACTATTTTCTTAACAAAATATATTTTAAATACTCCGTATAATTTTTCATAATTCAGTAGATTCGGTCATTTCAACTAGAATTTCATCAATTTCAATGGATCCAACCGACTCAACCAATTTTAGTGTTACCAAACGAGCTGTAAGAGTCCTTCGGTAACACTGAAATGAGGTGCAAAGTCAAAAGAATTTTAAGTGGAAGGGGTGCAAAATCAAAATTTTTTCAAAATAAGATGCAAAGTCCAATATGACCCAAAACGTAGGGAAAATAAATTTAAATAATACAAACTATCTTCCGTGAACCAAGAATAATATGTACTTTAAAAATAAGTTTTGATAATACCAACTAGGGAAAAGGTGCAAATAGGCCCATGTACTAACAAAAAAAGGTCAAATAAGCCCTTATTTAGGAGGCTCTGTCCGGCCGTCGCCATTTGGGTTGGTTCCCGGTGGAATTTTTTGATGAAATTTTTTGAGCATCTTATTCATTAAGTCTAGTCTACTCATACAAAATTTCAGCTAAAACTTCAATCGGGAAGGCATTCAAATGAATTCTTGAAAATAACTGCACACTTAGAAGCGCAGTTATCTTCAAGAATTCATTTGAATGCCTTCCCGATGGAAGTTTTTGCTGAAATTTGATATGAGTAAACTAGACTTGATGAATAAGATGCTCAAAAAAATTCATCAAAAAATTCCACCGGGAACCACCCCAAATGACGACGGCCGGACAAAACCTCCTAAATAAGGGCTTATTTGACCTTTTTTTGTTAGTACATGGGCCTATTTGCACCTTTTCCCTACCAACTATTTAAATATAGATCAAAAAAGATATAGAGAATTTTTTTTACTAAAAAATCAATCATTTAACTCATCAAAAACTTGTATCAAAATATATAATAAGTGAATATATTTCCAAATATCATTTATTTGATGAGTTGTCATTAGCTTTTGATGTCTTAAATGATCAATTTTTTGTCAAAGAATAACTCCATATTACTTTTGTTTTACATTCAAATAGTTGGTATTATTAAAAGTCATTTTTGAAGTTTGTATTATTATTGGTTCATGGATGATAGTTGGTGTTATTTAAAGCTATTTTTCCCAAAAAGTATGGTGCGAAGTTAAATTCCCCCTTTACTTTTTCACCAATTTCTTAATAATTGTGTCAAAGTCAAATGAGACACATAAAATGAGACAAAGGTAGTATACAGGGGCGGAGAGTGGCCAACCGGGCCACGACCTAGGCCAAATTTTAAAATTGCTTATATTTTTAATGTAAAAATTTATATAGAATTTTTTTAATATCGGCCCAGTCCAATTCTTAATCTTGGCTACGCCCCTAGTAGTATATATTTCCACACTTTTTGGTAACGGCTTGTTTAATTTTAAATTAAATAAGTGAACCAATTTAATTCTAATTTGTAGTTTACTCGTTACAACATGCACAAACGTGTTTTATTTGTTCATATAAAAAGTTACTTGGGAGTGTAAAAAATGAGGTCTTAAGTTGTGCTAATACTCTACCGTTAGTAGCGTTAGTAGAGGTGCCTAGAATGTCAAAAAACATAAGTTATAGATCTATTTCACCCAAAAAAAAGTTGAAGACCATATATCCACCTAGAGCATAACTTTAGGATCATTTTTGCCCCTTTTCCCTTTTCAATTTTACTAAGAAACACGATTTTCAACAAAAAGTCTTATCCTACATGAATAGTATGGAGGATAAAAAATGATCCTAACTATAGGGATACGGCCTAGATACTCAAGTACAGATAGAGTACTAGATATTACTTTATTATCCTTCGCTCTATTTTGACTGCTTTATTTTAATTTATCACTCTTTCCGTCAAAATTGTCTCATCTTTCGTTTTCAGTTTATCTTACTAAAATTTTCTCATACGAAATTTGGTAAAGTTTGTATTGTTTTAAATTATTGTTCTTTTAGTTTTACTTTATCAATTCAATATCAAACACATAAATATACTTTTCTTAATAATCGTTTCACTTTCTCGTGTCTCAATGTTAGTCAGACAGAGATAGTAATTTATTAAGTCATGAGAGTTATTTTAAAAATATTGTTCGATTCAGCTCATTACAAATTTTTCAAATTTGTTTATTATTTTTTTATAATACTAGAGAATAAAATAGGTAGTATATTGACAGTCAAATGTGTGTGCTAGAAATTGTGCAAAGTAGAATGTTGGAACTAAAAAAGAATGGGAAAAGTATGTAACTTGTGATTTGGTAGAGAGGTACTTACCATAGTACACAGTTCCAAAAGCTCCATCACCAAGTTCTCTACTAACATGGAAATTATCAGTGGCTTCTTCAAGTTCCAAGTAAGAGAACATAGGAGCTCCAAAGTAATTGCTTTGTAGCTCGCGGCTCCGGTCTATGATGCAACCATTTGAAGACAAGTTTCTCGATAAATTACGCCACAAGCATATTGTGTGTGTTTTGAGAAAATAGACAGTGAGGCCAGCCATGATGGTGAAGATGAATCCAACTGAAACTGATTCAAAAAAAAGTATATAAACAAAAAAGTTGAGATAAACAAAAGGGACATTAATAAAATTGATTTTTGTGAAAATACACTACTATAGTATATAATGTCCATAAGATGACAATAATTTCAGCATGATAATACTTCTATTTTTTGTGCAGTGTCTTTTGTATTTATCCAACAGACTCACACCAAACAGCATGATAACGAGTATATGAAGGGGAATTATTCTTATATTCTTACAGGTAAGTGGGTAACAGTGCAAAAATTACCTAATGGGCATGGTTATTTGCATGACTGGAGCAATTTGCGAATAACGAGTATGGGGAATAACCATTATGTTTTCATTTATACATAGGCCCCCGTAGTATATATAAAAAGTCAATTAAGCTCTCGAACTAAAAAAAACGCTCAATTAGACCCAGGAACTTTAAAAAAACGGTCAATTAAGTACTCTCACCTGCTACCAACCGGTAAGCAGGTTACTATTTCTACATGGCCGGTCCATGTGTGGGATATGACATTTTTCGTTTTTTCCTTCTCTAATTTAGTCTTTGTCCCACCTTTTTTTCCCTATTTTTTTCTTTCTTCCCGCACAACCTGTTCTCGCATCTAGGGATGGCAACGGGGCGGTTCGGGGTCGGGTATACCATTACCCGTACCCGCCCCGTTTGATAAAAATTTTCCCCGAAACCGCCCCGTTACCCATCGGGTATTTTTTACCCGCGGGTAACGGTTTTCCCCGCGGGTAACGGTTTCCCCGCGGGTAACGGTTTCCCCGCGGGTAACGGTTTCCCCGCGGGTAACCGTTTTATTAAAAAATAATTTTTTTTCTTCAAAATTAGCATAGATCCTAAAATGATTATTAACTACTTATCATTGACCACCTAAATTAAAAAAAAAATTAAATAGTACCACAGATAAAGTTTTTTAAAACATGACAAAAAGTTACAATCGTTTGAATCTAATATTCACTAATTATATATGTCTAGATTCAAATTGAATCTCTTACCACATCAACATCAAAAGAATTAGTCTTGTCTCGATAGTAAAATCTAAATATGAATAAAAAGTACATTTAACTTCCAAACATTCAAGAAGCATACCCCCACCAACATTCAACATCTAAATTAATTTAAGAACAATAATGTATACAAGTAACATAATGAAAATGGGAAGTTTTTCCCCTAAAATATCTCTAATAAAAAAGATATGAACATAAATATGACTATAAGTTACCATGAGTAAGTTTTGTAATCACTACGACATAACATTTGAATAAAATTATAAACACTAAAGTTACTAGAGTCGCATTTTTGTCCACAACTTTTATTTTGATTATAGATTTGGAATTATTTAAAAGGCACTTCTAATACTATGATTTAGGTATTCTTGTAGTTACTGTTTTAGAAAAAAACATAATTTAAATTTTAAAACTTGATATAAATTAGAGCAACCAATCAAAATTAATCTAATCATCCAATACACCTTTACAAAATTATTAGCAATTACATAAATTAAAGCAAGCTAGAGTAATGTTTCGCAATATTTTGACTTTAAACTCATACGTGAGTTTTATGAAAGTTATTGGGTGAAAAACTAAGAGAGTTACAATGTGGAAATTGCGTAAAGAAAGTCACGAAAATCAAATAATCAATATGTGAAGAAAATAAATGTTGTAGAAGTTTTTTGAAGGAATATTATAGAAGTTAACAAAGGAAGGATGATGAATGATATTGAAAATTAAAAATCTAAAATAGTGAACTTTGAGCACCAACTCATCAGAATTGTAAAGGATAGCCGAAAAGTTGAATATTGTTTCAAAGTACTAGAGGGAATAAGTTTCATATACTAATGCACTAATATTCATATATACTTAATATATTAAATAATAAATACATAAACTATTAAAATGTATAAGTTAATTGTGCGGGTCGGGTAATGGTGCGGGTAACCGTATCCAAATTAAACGGGGCGGGTAACGGGGCGGGTAGGTATAAACCCATAACCGCCCCATTACCCGTTTACATAAATCGGGTATTCCCCGCCCCGTACCCGTTACCCAGTCAAAGCGGTTTTCCCCATTTTGACCGGTTCGGTTCGGTGCGGGTATCCGGATCGGGTTAAATTGCCATCCCTACTCGCATCTTTTTCTTTCTTCTTCAGTCCCAAATCCTATGTTGCTGCTATAGCGACTCTCCTCGCAATTCATCTCAAATATATCGTGTGGTCCACCATTAGTAGCTGCCGGAGACTTGTCGGCACTCAAGAATGACCCCAAGTTCGAAATTCGTTGCCTCCGTCACAACGCCACCCACCTCGGTCGCATGGTCTCTCCAACACCGTGACGCCGGTGGAATCCACTAGTTGGCGTTCTCTGAGGTAGCATCTCTCTTGCAGAGGTCAGAGCTTCCCTTCTTCTCCAGCAACAGGAAGGACACTTCGCCGGCAACTATAATCTGTAGCAGAGGACTCATTGCTTCTCCTCGCCAGCACTCCCGACGGTGGAAACGAAGGGTATATCCTCCTCCCTCCTCAACAAGCAGGTGGCTGACGGCCATACAGCCATACAGGGGATAGAAACTGCAATCTAATCCCTCCTCTCTAATCAATGGCTAAAAGGGAGACAGGAGCTAGTGGTCTTCTCTGTTTCTCTCCGATTCCCATTCACTTTGAGGTGGGGGCTCTCCGACTAGGCTCGCTTGGAGGGCTCATCAATACTGGTTGGTGGTCAGAGGGGCATCTAGTATTTGCGTTGAGGTGGGGCCTAATTTTAATTAGAGATACGCAATTTATTTTGCAAAAATGTTAAAATTACAAGATTTAGTTATATAATTTTACAGAAGTGTCAAAGAAAAAATAATAAATATCACAAAACCGAAAATTTATTTATCTTAAAAGAGCCATAGATATCTAACCGAAATTGGCTTGTGTCGGTTAATGACGTGTTCAATACCAATTTTCAAATTGATTTCTCGAAAATCAATTTTCTTTTGACTCCATAGTCTATGCTCTATGTAAAAAGTAAACTAATTAAATTTCACCTACCAAGCAGAATGAATTGAACTTATTAACTTTTCAAATCAATATTCAATTGTCCAATGATGTGAACTAATTAATTTTTTAGACTAATATTCAAAATTCTAATGAATCGAATTAATTAATTTTTCAAGCTAATATTCAAAAGCCAAATGATTTGAACTATATATATTTTGCAGACCAATTACCAAAAGCCCAACAATTTGGACAGTGTATCAAAAAATTTACTCATGTTGCATTGAAAAATTATAAATATGGTACCCAAGGGACTCAAACGTGACTCCTTTTTTTGCATAATTAGTGTGCTTCCATTGGACCAACTTGACTGATGTTAACAAATTGACATTAGCTTTTTTTATATCATAACTACTAAAACACTATATATTAATATATACATAGTATATATATACAAATAATTATATTTTTTTGAGCATGGGCCTAGGCCCACCCTGACCATGGGCCAGATCCGCCTCTATTGGTGGTGGAAAGGAGATTTGTCTTGGAGAGAAGGTGGAAGGGAAAAAATGTTAGCACAAGCTATTGGAGCCGCCGGGGTGAACGAAGAAAGAAAGAAAAAGCGGAAGAAAAAATAAAAAGAAAGAATAAAGCACAAAAACAGTGAAAAATTGGACACGTGGACTGGTCGTACATGATTTTAACCGGTTAACCGGTTGCTAACCGGTTGGTAGCAGGTTAAAGTACTTAATTGACTGTTTTTTTAAGTTCGTGGGTCTAATTGAGTGTTTTTTTAGTTCGAGGGCTTAATTGACTTTTTTTTATATACTACGAGGGCCTATTTGACAGTTTTCCCTGTTTTTTAACTATCGAAATCTAATCTGGTCTGTTTAAGTCTAGTCTGATTTGGTCTAGTATGCTTAAGTTCAGTTTGATCTATTCTGATCATGGACTGAAAGAAGTTTAAGTAAAAACTACTTGTATACTTGGTAAATGATCTTTCTTCTTCCCCTACAAAAAAGGAGTACTTGTATCCCATTTAAATAAATCATGTGTTTTTACTCCTACTTACCATGATTTCTTAAACTAAAACAGTGAACAACACTTTAAAATTTGTCTTTTGACTGTAATTTTCTATTTTGGTCTAATATGGTCTGATTTGTTTAGGTCTGGTCTCGTAAATGTTTGTTTTATGTGTATTTTGCAACTGTCAAAGTCTAGCACGATTTAAACTAGTCTCGTTCTGATATATTTAAGCCTGATCTAATCTGACAGACTGACATTGAAACAAATACAATTAAAAACATTCTAAGTGATAAAAGCTTGCAATGAGGTTAATGATACAAAGAGAGAATGTTATCCAAGATGAAATAGCTGATTTCAGCTGGGTTTACCTGTAAGTATTACTAATTTCAAGAGGGCGGAAGAAGGGGATTTCAACACAGGAGAAGATGAGTTCGAGCGAGAGGGAGAGTGTGACGGTTCTGAAGGAGACGCTGAGGCTGAAGCAGGGAGGTCATTGTTATCTCCATCGCTAGAAACAGAGCAATTGAATGTGTTCGTTTTCATATCGGTCAAACATTGTCCTTTAAGCCCATAGTGACACTCGATACAACTTTCAGTCAGTGACCAACTCATGAAGAACTCAGAAGACAACAGATGGAATAAGTCACTGTCATTTTTTTCGTTATAAGCAACTGGCAATTGAATGACAGAACAATGGTGAGGAAGAATGCTGCTAGGTGAACCACCACCTGATTATACGTAACACACCCAAATAAGCAACGATAATTAGGATCATCTCATAAAAGTGACTTCATAAACCCTCAATTATGGAGCATCCCACTTGGCTTTGTCATGTCACAAATTGATCCATAATGTTTTTAATTAGATTTGTTCAATACTCAGATCAAACTATATAAAAACATTAAAAATGTTGTTGGTACAAATGCTTTTTACACAGTGTGTACACACCGCCCACAGTTGTAGGCAGACTTCTGTGGACACAATATGTGTGCAAAGTATGTTTACACTAAACATTGCTGTAAAAACATTTCTAACCTTCTGCTATCAGGGACGGATTTAAGGGGGACACAGGTAGGCATGGCAATGGGTCGGGGCAGGGCGGGTACTGCAAGACCCAAACCCGCCCCGTGACTAAGCGGGGCGGGTTTGCCCCGCCCCGTGACCTGCACGGGTCCAAACTTGTTGACCCATGACCCACCCCATACGGGGCGGGTCCGTCGCGCCCCGCCGTAACCTAATTAGCTAGTATGTATTTTTATTTGTGGGAAGTTGTTACCAATTGAATCTACATCAAGTTTATCTCTAAATAATAATTAAAAATTATTATATTAAATCAAATTCATGATACCCTAAAAATTTCAAAAATTAAGGACAAATTACTCAGACTTGAATAGTTGATCTATTTAATTATACTAATAATTGAACATGTGTATTAAAATGCTATATATAAAGAAGACATTAATAATCCGCCGTTCATCTCATTCTAATATATGTATTAATATACTATAAGATCAAAGAATTTATGTTTTACTATATACACACATATGTATGTTGAAGTATAATTGTAGTATAATTTAAGAAAAAGTATGTATGCTTATGTATTGAGCGGGTCGGGTCAAGGCGGGTCGGGGCGGCACGGGTCAAAGCGAATACCCGGACCCACCCCATTGTATAGGCGGGGCGGACCCGCCCCATTTGGAAGACGGGGCAGGGCGGACCCGCCCCAAATGTCTCGGGCCAGGGTGGGTCACTGCGGGTCATTTTTTTTTACATCCCTAGGAACGGGGGGCCGACCGCCCCCCTTGGACTTTCAAAATTTTATACTAGATATGTAATATTTTCATAAAATTTTCATACTTTAATTAGATAGATACGTTTTCGCCCCCCTTATCTTTTAATTTTCAAAATTAATATATAAGCTCACATAATGTAATACGAAGTACTTAATTGGAGATTCCAAAGAAGTAAATTCTAAAATAATTTACATAATTTAAACAAATAAACAATAGAACAACTGATGTTTAAGACTTAGGATACGTATTATATAAAAATTCCTAGTTTTGTAATGTTTAATCATCTTTATTAGATAATTAGTACTCGATTTTGTAAAATATCGATGATATTATATATCAGACACAATAGTTAAAACAGTTTTTAGATCATTTAAAGTGAATCCAAAATATAAATGGTTTTTGACACTAAATTACACAATTAAATTACTTCTTACTTTGTAAAACCATTTTGTTGCATAGATAGTACACTTTAACTTATTTGAGCATGAATACAAATATAATACGATAGTATGCATCATGTATATATGAATTTATCAATACTACGTATCATATTATTCTAAAACTAATAATCTCATACAAACTACTACGTATTATAATGTTCTAAAACTCTTTACCTTCTAAACTCTTTACTTTCAAATAATTTGACATAATGTTCTAAAACTCTTTACCTTTTAAACTCTTCGCAGACAAAAATTGCAATTCAAAACCCGATTCTTTATTCCGATAAGATTCATGTGGTTAAACAAAGCAGAAATTATTGAAAAAGTATCGGTTTATGTGTACCTTTTAAACTCTTTACCTTTAATCAATTTGATATAATGTTATAGCCTTCTTATTTTCAAATAATTTTCTAGAGCACTTAGAATTATTAAAACAAAGTTATTTTTTCATTGTCAAAAATTTGAATGTAATAAGTTAAATGACATTGTGTATTTATTTATGGAATTTTTTGAACATAAATTAGCCGATATGTCCTACACTAGGCGAAAAAATTTCGCCCCGCTACACTAGTGAAAAAATTTTGTCCACCTACACTTGCGAAAAAAGTTCAGCCTTGCTATACTAGCGAAAAAAAATCACCCTCTACACTAATGAAAAAATTCACCCCCCTTGACTTGAAATCATGCATCCGTCCCTGTCTGCTATGGCTTGGAATAGCAAACAAAGCCTAATTTCTTAATTGTAATATGATTTGTAATTTTATAATTGTTTTCTTCAATAACATAAAGTGATAAGACGATTTCCAATCAAGGGCAAATTATATGGTACAGCCGGCTGTACCATGAGTCCATGACCATGGTACAGCCGGCATTTTTGTAATTAGTGGAAAGGGTAATAGTTAGGTGACATGTTTCTCTTCTTCTTGCTTTTCCGCTTGATTGCTCAACTAACAAAACTGATTATTTTCATATCATTGTTCATTTTGTACTGGTGTTATACTCATTTGACATGTTATATCAATGCATATTTCAATAGTACCATATTAAATTAGATTCTCGTAGGAGTTTATTATAGACACATAAGCACAGACCATGATACTCAATTTCATGTTTTTCCTAATACTCAATAGAGAAGGTTTGATGCTCAATAAAAGTGTCTTGAAGTTCAACTACAAAACTTGTGATTTTCACATCAATGCTCATTTTGTAAGTAATTTATGCTCAATAGGTACTCATGTTATGTTCATTTTTAAGATGTCATAACAATGCATATTTCGAAAGTACCATATTACATTAGTTTCACATATTGAAATTCATAGAAATTGATTATAGATACGTAGTATAATTTAATGAGTTTTTATAAAAGAAAAAATAAGAAAAAGAATGTGAATTACAATATATGAAATTGATATCACATTACTCATTATGCGACTCTTGATGCTCAATAGAATACGTCTGATGCTCATTAAAAGTTTGTCAATGCTCATCTATCGAAAATCACGATTTTCACTAATATTACAAAAATGCCACCGTTTTTTAGTTGTGAAACCAGTTTTCTTGTACTAACACGGTGCTGATTATTGTACGCTTAATACTCATTACAATTGGACTATTGCTCATTTACATTACACTAATGCTCATTTAGCAGAAACCGCGATTTCTACATCAATTACAAATCTGTCACCGAATTTTTTTTCTATTTTTCCCTTGGAACTGTTATTGGGCCGGCTGTACGGTACCCACCGTACAGCCGGTGGTACCATATAGGAACTCATGATTACAGAGACAAGTTCAAGTGTTCAACAATGACACATGACTTATTTAATTAGTCATGTTTTCAACTTAAAGCACTACCGATTATGGGCCTGTTTGGTAACGGCTGCAACGGCTGCAACGGCTGAAATTGCTGAAGTGAAAGTGTTTGGTAATATTTGGGCTGAACTGGCTGATTGAATGTATAATTACCAAAAGGGTATTTGTTTCCTTATATTCTGACTATATTTATGTAGATATGCTGGTAAAATCCTTTTGACTAATATGAGCAAATTATTTTTAAAAACTAAACTTTATTAATTATAGTAACAAGATCACATGCATATAAATAAAAAGGGACATAAATTAAACATTAGTGTCAATTGGCATTTTGCAAAAATAAAGGAAATATACATGCAGTAAACATACTCCGTATTACAATGGCACAAACTCTTGAAATTCACCCACTTATCCGAAGTAAAATTTTGATACGAAATTCATATAAAGAAACTAATTCCCAGTTCCCACCCAATAAAACCTTGCTGCCGAATACCAGATATAAAGCTTTATTGCAAAACGTAAGGGACAAAGAAGTCAAGTAATATGTTAACGGCAACATAATAGATTTCAGCCAAAAAAGTAAGCCTTGGGCTACTTTTTGAGCTGATAATAAAAATCAGCAATATCAGCCCCTAGGAGGAGTGTTTGGTGTTTTTTTGTGAATATTCAGACTTTTCAGCCTATTTTGCTCCTCCAAACGGGCACTATGTTTCACGGTGTTTATTATGTATTACTTTTCTATTTTTTAAGACTCGGGTAGATTCAGAATATGTTTTTCAAAAGTTTATCTACATATCATCTAAAACACAGATACTAGGAACAATTTCAAACACTTAAAGTACTTCTAAACATTCACCTATATAGATAATAGATAAATATATATATGTCCGCTACTTTTTCTTTAGAAAACAGTTTTAAGAAATAGATCCAAACACCCTCATATTTATACCCCTCTTATCTATAGGGATGACTCATGACTTACCAACTTTGGCGCATTTGTTCTTTTACAATTGGCTTCAAAAATTAATCCCAGTAAAAGCTTTTAGAGCATAAAGTTGGAATCTTTGAAAATGTTTTTCAAAATGGATCATTTTTATTCAAATTGCTTCCGAGTCGAAAGGTTTTCCACTTCATAAGTTATTTCAAAATTTAAATAGAGCCTTATTATTTGAGTTTGATCGTAATAATGGTATTAAATCACGAATGCCGCAAAATCAGATGTAGCATGCGTATATTACTCTAGATGACCATTTTAGTTATGAGGCCGGTAACACTATTTTTCAGCTTATCAGGCTTATCAGCTAACTTTTTCACCAAACACGTAACTTTTGTTTTCGCGCGCAGAATTGTGTAATAATAAGAAAAAGTAAGGTTTGAGTTACTTTTCTGGCTGTATTGGCTAAAGTTATGACCATTTTAGCTATTTTTACATATATTTTTCTTTATTTTATTAATAAAATATAGTGTATTTAGATGACCATATAAGCGCATAGAATTCAAAATAGGAAAGTTCAAAAATTAAAACGAAATCATGTTCCTCTGTATAAGCGCATAAAATAGAGTTTATTTCTATAGTTAACTTTCCAGTTTAAGTATTAAGGTCAAACTTGATTCAAGTTTAACTGTTATTATTTAAAATTATATGCTTAGTAAATTTATATTAACTAAACTAATTAACTATATTTCGATAATATTTTATACGTAGTAGTAAAGAATTATTCAGAACTTTTGAAGTTATAAATTAATATAATCTATAAATAGAAATAATTACATATTTACGATTAAAATAAAAATTATTTACAAAATTATGACTTCCTAAGTGTAATGACTATAATTGTAACTTTAATTACAGTAATTTATATTTAATTTTCACAACATGTTGAATTTTACACTATTCGCATGATCTACTTTGACTACATTTTACACGATTGTTTTATGAAAATTATTTTTAAAAAAAGTATTGTTCAATTCATCTCATTACAAATTTTCAAAATCTGATTTTTAATTTTTTTTTACTAATATGGATTAAGATATATTTACAGTCAAAGATGTGCGTTGCCAAATGTGAAATGTTGACTGTTGCAACTAAAAAAGAACTGAGGAAGTACTCCTTAGTTACTTTTAGTCATATTTTCTAAAATAAACTTCGTTTCAATATTTTTTTAAAAACCTCTTATAAATAATTAGTGATTAAACCAAGCATTCCAGCTCAGCTGGTTGCGAGGTTGCCGTGCTAGTGAGAGGTCTTGAGTTCAAAACCCGCAAGGCATATACGGGGTTGGAACTCAATTGAGTGAATTTCAGCCCCTATTACTCCAGGCTCCCCCAGCCCTCTCCCCCAGATCCCTTGAGTAAAAAAACAATAATAAAAAAAATAAAAAAATTAAAAATTAATTAGTGATTAAAGTTAACAAATTTTGACTTTACTATTTAAATCGGAACTGAATTAGGGGACAAAAGTAGTAATATATGGAGTATTATACTACGAGTAGTATATTTCTGCAGAAAACAATCCAATTTTTTTAGTTGAAAACAGAGTGTATTCTCAGAAAAGAAGAGATTATTTCAATATTTGTAGGTCCTACAAAGCCATGTTTTCTAACTAAAACAATACTCCCTCCGTAACATTCATATCTTCCCACTTTCCTTTTTTGGACGTAACATTTATATCTTCCCATTTCTAAATCTTCCCATCATACCCTCAATAATTTAAAAAATAATACACTACTACACCTAATTTTTTTTGGATTTATCCTTCATTCCATCACATTATTTCACCATCTTCCCATCATACCCTCAATAATTCATACCCCATTTCACTATTCTTAATCTCACCCACTTTGGAAGTGGGAAGATATATGTGATACGGAGGGAGTAATACCCAATTTATTGAGATGACTCATTGACTTACTCATATTTGCTCTGATTTCTTATCAAGAATATTAAACTACACACAATATTTGTTCAATAATAATAGCAACATAAATAATCACCTTGATCTTGAGAGGACCCTCCACTGGTATATGGATTTCTGTAAAACACACTAAATCCTTCACAGCCATCATACTTCTCATAACCCTGGAACTGATGATCAACCTTCATCTTTTTTCTGCATCTGTATAATATGATGATGGGACTGACTCTATATACAATGGAAGGAGAATTCATGAAAGTGATATTCCTATAGAGAAAGCTGCACTCCCTTTCCTTCAAAGAAGTGGACAGGTACATGTCTGAAAGCTTGAGAAAAGGATAATCCATCCCTAAAACATCATATGATTCACTTCCAAATTCAAGTTTCGGGTTCGGTTTGGCGTCGCAATCCACGGTAAGCAGCCCGCACCCCGCAGGCCCCGATGATCGGCTTAATGGGAACCATGTGCTGTTGAGGCTTCCACAGGAGAAGGACTCTGGGCAATAATCAGATTCTGTTGAGTTTAAGGCTTTGGATGGAGGAATGAACAATACCTGATAGATGAAAAATAAAGTGGGGAGGAAAGAAATAGTCATGTGTTACAACATTTATGTGTTATCTCTCTCTCCCAAACCTACATAAAAGTTGAGCTAATGCTTTCTTGTCGTATCCTTCCATTCTTTTTATTATGAGAAAGACTTGGAAAAAGGTGGAAGCTAAGCCCCATAATATTGTTTCAAAACCACTTTAAGGAACCTAACTACTCCGTATATTCTCTAGCAGAAGCCTTGATTATTCTAGACATACATAAAAGATACGGAGTACAATTATAGTAGTATGTGCGTATAAGTTACTTTTTGGGAAAACATTTTGGAATTTCAAAACAAGAATCCTACGGAGTATGTTTTATCTCTATTTTTTATATAGAAGTGATTATTTTCAATCTTGGAAAATACTTAACATGTATAAATTTTGATAATAGCAAATTTAACAATAATAGTCAACTAAGTGTTACATACGAAGTACGGAGTATAACATCCCCCATTCAGATGGATAACTAAGTATTCCCTTTGTCTATTAAGATTCTTCACTTTTCTTTTTGGTTTGTCCTACTAATTAATATTGTCCCATACGAAATTTAATAAATTTTGTGTTGTTCTAAAGGATTTTTTTATTCCCACTTTATCAATTAAATGTCAATTGTGGAAGACGCATATACGTGTGGACGATTGTCGATTGACCTCTTATCTTTCTTACTTTATCTCTTTTATCTTCTATCTTTCTTATGTTATTTTTATCGTATCTATCTTATTTTACCTAGTCTTTTTATTGCTCTTATCATTCATCTCCTTTTGGCTCTAATATAATGGATCGATTCATGTTAGCTGATCCCAAAAGTTTTTGGGAATAAGTTCAATCAAATAAATTCAATTTTTTTCAATTATGTTTGGATCAGATTTTGGGGGTGTTTGGGAAACGGCGTTTCAGCGAAAAATGACGGTATGGCCACTTTCAGCGTTTTTCAGTGAATGAAAACGTTGTTTGGTAAATAGCTTTTCGGCCCTAGTGTCTTTGGACGTAACCACTGAAATGTAAACACTACAAATAGGAGAGTTTTAGGTTAGCATTTTGAAAATGACATTTTCTACTAATTTACCAAACATCTTTTAGTAATCCACCAACTTATTCCCCTGGTCAACCTCGCTGAGCTATTAACAACCCGCTAATGTAACCCGTTATTCGCTAATCGCTAAATGTCAGACACCTCCTATATCTTTATTCGAGTGCCACGGTGAAGCAATATTCTTCCACGCCAATTTAGGGAAGCTATCACAGTTGACTTGGAATGTGTGGTTGGACTACAGAAAAGCCATCATTCATGGGAACAAATGGGGCACACCTCCTTTCCAGGACAAATCGATAGTGGTCACTGGTCAGGCACAACCGACATTTGACTAGAAAAGATAGAATGTCTGGACAAAATATGGCTGAAACTATAAAAGGATCATGACTTCTTGACTTCTCATATACATGTGTCTTTTTTCTTTTTACCAACCAATACTCTATTTAGGGTTGATTATACTGTACGGCCCGTGAGTCAAATGTAGGGCCTCACAATCAGGTGCACTTTTGTGGTCCAGTTGCTTAGTGGTGAAATCACACCTACCTTCTCTGTACACCCTCACTGCCTCACACAAAACTTATCAAATACTCCGTATTTACAGTCTTTTTCCCATGATTCTCCTTACATTTATGAAGTAGCTTAACACTAGAGAACGGAGAGAGTAGTAATGAAGGCAGCGATTTCGTGTAGCGAGAGGGGCAATATGGAAGGGGCAAGTGATGTAATTGTTGTTGGATTCGTCCCTTGAAGACAATACAGACAAATGTGACAGTAATCAAATCTGTGTTTACTTGTCTAGGGCTTTAGATGGTACTACAAAGATTTCGAGATTATGTCTACTTCACAGAAATATTTTTAGTCGAAAAAGTACAACCTCAAAACACGAATTCGAATATGATGAAATTAGGGGTGGACTCGGGCCGGGTGGCCCGGCCCGGTATTGTTTGGGCCCGGCCCGGTACCCGGTCTTGGAGCCGGTTCGGGCCAACCGGAACCGGTCAGTTCCCGGTGCGGGCTCGGACCCCCTAAAACGCGAACCGGCCCGGCCTGTTCGGGCCTTTTTTTTTGTTTTTTCAATTTTTTTATTCTACCGGTTGGGTGTTTTGGGGGTGGGGAGGGGTTGGGGGGTGGGGGTGAAAGGGGGGGGTCGGGGGTTGATTACAAAAGCAAAACAAAATAAAAAAAATAAGCCCGAACCGGAACTGGCCCGGTTTGGGCCCGGCCCGGAACCACCGGCTACCCGGGCCGGTTCCGGTTCGACCTTTCCCAGATAAAAGCCCGACCGGGCCCAGGCCCGAACTGGAACCACCCCTACATGAAATGCATGCACATGTTTTATCTTGCTTGATCAATGATATATTGATATATCCTTATAGATATAATCTTAAGCATAAACTAATTTCTTGTTGTGCCTTCAGTCGACTTCTCGAAAATCAAAGGAAAATACTCCCTCCATCCCAAAAACAACTTCCCACTTTCCTTAAATGTATGTCCCAAAATTAATTTCACACTTCAATACTTTCCTTATTTGGCAAATTATTTACTTAAAAATTGTGTTAAACAGTGCCAAGCAGTGTCAAACAGTGTCCAAACAATGTCAAACAGTGTTTAAACAGTGCAAAACAGTGCACTCTACAGTAAAGTCAAATTTATTTTCTTAATCTGTGTGATTGTCAAACTGTGAAGTTGTTTTTGGGACGGAGGGAGTAATAGATTCGGAATCATATGGAAAAATCAAGATATCATTACTAACACAAGCAATTCGTTGACATCTAAAATATATGGAATCACATGGTAGCATATCATGTCTAATACATAGTAGATAAAAAAAAAAGATTGGTAACATTGAGAATTCAATATAGGGGAAGGCACCACCCAAGTTAATAGCTTGTCTCAAGACGGGTTAATCCTCAACGTCTTGAAGATACTTGAACCAATGCGCCCAAAAGGGGTTGTCGTTTGGCCATCTAGGCGGGTGGGAACTAATGTCATCAACTGCAACCCTTATAACTTATAAGGGTTCGCCGAGCGACCTCCGACTCCATATCGGAGATGAGGGAGATTTGTCATCCAATATCATAACAGGTTAGGACTCAAGAGAGAATAAACTTAACAGGTTATTGACTCACCCGAAGCTAGTCGAGCACATTGGTGAACCTATCAGCCAACTCAATCTCATTTTTCCAACATGGATAATTGTACAAACTCTTGTATTCGACTAGTACCAGCCTGAAGGGCTTTACTTAACTGATTAGCTCTGATGGAAGTTCAATAAGTCAATAAGGGAAGTTGACACCCAAATCCAACTGCGTTGGGCAGATAAGCCTCAACGGCTACTCTGTAAATGTTTTCCCATAATCTATCTTTTAAAACACAATGTAAATACTGTTTCAGCCAAGATTATGAGCTACATAAATGAACTGCTAGTACCCAATTCAATGTTAAATGTTCACTTTTTCTTGCTAGCGTAGTTTTGTACTTGAAATCTCATCATAGCCCTCTTAAAATATACTCCATCCGTCTCCCTATAATGGTCTCATTTTTTCATTTTTGGATGTCCCCCTATTATTATCTCATACCATATATGGTAACATTTGTGTGGCTCAAATTCATTCTTACTTTATTCTCAATTTATCAACTCATTATCCATCACATAATTCTACTTTTCATAAAAACCACATCACTCTCTTCCGTCCAGAAGCCGAGAACTAAAGAAATACAAAAGTTCATATTCACACAAATAATACCATTCTCAGTTAGATACTGTTATATGTTCCTATACCCAAAATAAGACAAAAAATCGTGTGTGAATATCTTGTCCCTACAAAAGTATTGTTGTGCAGATGTGTGTACAAAGACCATTTTTTATAAAGGAGTAAAAGTAACAGATAAGCAGTTCGTATAAGAGCGGTTTATTTATATACTTGTACCTTGTGGTACAAAAGGGAAGAACACAGTAGGCTGTAGAGCAAGCACATTAATACTAACAATTAATTAATGCCTTGAACAATTTTCAATCACTAACTGGTTGTGAACACTGCTATACACTATATTTAGTACTAACCCACTTTTGCATCACAGAATCTGGAGAAACCAGGACTTCCTGCAGCATAAAACAACCCGAATCGGAAGAATTTTGAGTAATATCTGCACTCTTATCCACATTTGAAGCCTCAATGTTATCACCTTGAATCTCCAATAACCTAAGCAACACTTCCTCCATTGCAGGCCTCAACTCTTTGTCCAGTTGCAGACATTGGAAACCCAACTCAGCCACTGAACTCGTCATCCTCGTCACCACTTCATCCGTTTCAAAACCCAACGATTTATCCACCAACCTGTTCATTTCCCCTCTCAACATTCGTTTCATTGCCAAGTCCGATAAATTAATCTCATCCTTACCCCTATCCACATCCACTGCTGGCATTGATGATATGAGCTCAATGAGAACAACTCCAAAGCTATAAACATCGCTTTTATCCGTGAGATGATAACACTTATGGTACTCAGGGTCAACGTACCCTGGGGTGCCCTGAGGCCCAGTTGAAACATGTGTGACGTCATTTGGGAAGAGTCTCGAAAGCCCGAAGTCTGCAACTTTGACGGAGAAGTTGTGGGTCAAGAGGATGTTGGCGGTCTTGATGTCGCGGTGGATTATGTCAGAAGCGTGTAGGTAGGCTAAGGCTCTCGCGGTTTCAACTGCGATGTTCATCCGGATTGGCCAGTTCAGGGGAGGGTCTCCGTTTGATATCATCCTGCCGTGGAGGTGGTCTGAAAGCGTTCCATTGGGGATGTACTCGTAGACCAAGAGGAGCTCTCGGCTGTGCTTGGATGTGCATCCGTATAGGGTGACGAGGTTCGGGTGCCGGATGCCAGCAAGGATTTGAATTTCATTTATGAATTGCTCCTTCCTCTTGCGATTCTGCTGGTAAAGATACTTCACCGCAACTTCCCTTCCATCCTGTAGCTTCCCTGCATCACAGAAGAACATCCATGCCATTAATGATCACCTCCGATCTCTATTCAGAACATCCTTGCCTAATAGTGTCCTGAAAATTGCTGGGTAGGTTATCAACTCAAGAGTTAACCAAGTCCAGAGAGAATTTGGTAGGCATTAATACTAATTTAGACAATACTCACTTAATGAGGACACAGAAAATGTCATTTACCTTATGCCCACATATATACTCTGTATAATGTATGTGTGTGTGTTATATTAAATAATTAGTAGTAAACATGTTAACTTTCTCATATGTTGGGCAGCGATCTCTTAAACATATACGAAGTATATTAGTACGGAGTAACAAATATGGTAAATGTTTTCATATATTGGTAACAGATCTCTTAAACATGCGATGTAGAACGTTCAATATGCTCCTCAATCCATACCGGGCTAGACAATTTAAGAAACGATAATCAGGCTGAACTGACCCCAGCTACAAATTCCCAAATAAATGATAATCTGTGACTACAATTTAGTCACAGATTTTTTTGTTGAAGAAGAGCTATATGCACAATTTGAAATAGAACTAGTCAGTTATTTGTAGAGGAGAGCTTTCTAACCATAGTAAACAGTCCCAAAGCCACCATCTCCAAGTTCTCTAGACGAAGCGAAATGATCTGTAGCCTTGTCAAGCTCCTTGTGGGTGAAGATGGGAACTCCATAGTCCTTACTACTTTCCCCCTTTGATGACTTGCTTCTTGATATATCATATAAAGACTTGTGACGCTTTCTTTTGTAAATCACTACAACCAATATTATGCCTAAGAGTACACCCACAGCCAATGCAACTCCACCTAAAACAGACACAAATATAAGGCACTATTGAACTAATCAACTAAGACAACATTTTAGGATAACTACAAGAGATGTGAGGAGAACTGCAAAGTAGTTATATCAGAACTCAGAAGTGTACCTGCTTCAAGCAGTAGATCATGATCTACTTTCCCTGCAACTAAATTCAAAGGGAAAATCAGGCAATTAGTAAAATATTTAGGCAAGCAACCACTCTAGGATCCAATATCGAAAATTTGCAAAGCAACGTAAAAATCATATATTCATATTAAATTATTATGGAATAAAAAGTTGTATTGATTGTGTTATTAACTTAGTTGAGAACAAGTACATACGAGTTTATATAAGACATTTGATACAGTATATATGATTGTACAACATGTTAAGAAACATGTTGTACAATATAATTAGAAAAGGAAGTCCACTAGATGCATAAAATTTCTAATGTAACACTCGGTATTGGTTGGGACGGGTACCTGTTAACCATTATTGTAAAAACCCCACCAACCTTAAATAATTCCTGCAAGGCTCTGTCCTTGGGCAACTGGGTTATCTCTTGATTAGGTCTTGCCTAACCCTTATTAATCCCTAACTAGGCACTAGCTTCAAATTGGCCTCTTAACTAGCCCAGTAATTTTTTATTTCATGTTAGGCCCGTTAAATTCCATTAGAGCTACTACCCTATTAAACTATGACTGGGCTACCATCCCATTAGATGCCTACTCAGTGCTCTAAAAGGCGCTAGGCAACATCTCCACGGTAACTCGGGCTTTAGCGACTACATGGCCTTAGGTAGTATAGTCAAGCCTACTAAGTAAGGCCAATATGAGAAAACATCACACAAGAGTTTTGATAAAGTGGTGCCTCGACCTATCGGTAGAGCCGTGATTGGCACCATGGAAAATAACACATTTTGGCATGTACCTGTGCCCATATCAGTACCTTTGGAGCAATGATACCTATTGGTTTGATCAACAATGCATAAACCTCCTCTGTCATGACACTCAATACAGTCTTCAGACAAACTCCATTCCAACAAAAAGGTTGCATTTACCAAACCAAACGGGCCTTCTCCATTGGGCATAACCTCTGAGCTCAACGGGATTGGCAGCTGAATCCGCGAACAACCAGCCTGATCAAAGTCGTGATCTGCAATGTACCCAAAGTCTTGATCCTCGTACGGCTTCTTATAGAACACTACAAAACCTCCTGTCTCAAAGCTGCTACATTTATCATACCTCAAAAAATCATGGAAATGGCCATTAATACTCTCGTTCTGGCTTCTGTCCTGTTAAATAACAAAAAACAATAACCAATGTAGTCCTAATTATGGATTTCAAAAACTGAGCAAAAATAATTCATTTATATAAAACAAATTTCATATGGAAAGAGGAAATGACAGAGCTTGGATGTTCTGTCATTGCATAGCCAGGCCCTCATTATTAAATTGATGAAATACAATATAGATATAAGAAATAATGAGGGAGAATCCCGAGTTCCATACGGTCTGCTATGTATTTGGAAGAAACTTACAGAAGGTGTGTGTCCTAAGGAAGTATACTGCTCCCTACGCGAACCATCAAGATAATTCAAGTTCTATTTTGAACATATCATTAATGAATCATTTTAATATACACCATAATTAATATATCTAGATATTACATTGATATACTTCGTAAGTTCGTATTACATTGCCAAGTACCAACATACTTGATATAATCCAACTACATATACTAAAAACTTAAAAGTTTAAATATATTAATCATTATTGATTGATTAGTGTGCATAAATATAAGGAATGAATTTCAAAATGACCCCTGGAATGATACTGCAGAGCAAAAATATGAGGGTGTTTGGAACTAATTCTGTTTATGCTTCTTTTTTAAAGCAGAAGCAAAATCAGTTTTAAGAAACTGGTATCCCCAGTTTCTAAAAAAAACTGAATCTAGACTTTCACTCAAACACTCCAGGGAGCAGAAGCAGTTTTATGAATTAGATTCAAACACCCCCTATAATTAAATGACCACTGTCAGCACTATCAGTGCAGTCACTGCATCACTGAAATATGTTTACTATGCATTGAGAAAGGCATATTTTTGTACTTCACTTTGGTAATTTATTTTTCATTTTTTCTAAAAATAATAGACTGTCGCATTGAAAATAAAACACATAACTAACCAAATATGCAGAACTTAAAAGTGTAAAAAGTAAATAAGTATTTATAAATAAATAATGAATATATAATTAAATAGCTAAGTGTGTGTTCATAAAAATATATATATATATATATATATATATATATATATATATATTCCCTCCATCCTGAAAACAACCTCTCATTTTGATTTGCACACATATTTATGCAAGATAAAGTATTCTTTTAAATTTCTAATTGTACCCCTACTTTATGTCAAACAAGTAAAAAGTAAGTGAAAAGTAGGGATACTTATGGCATTTGCTATTAAAGAAAATCTTTTTATAGAAATGAGAAGTTTATTTTGTGAGACCCAGGTAAGGAAAGTGGGATGTTGCTCCTGGGCTTAGGTAGTACGTAGTATATACAAATTTGGACAAGAACACTAAAGGACTGTAAGTGGTTACTTTTTAAAAGAGCTTTTCTGTGTTTTGCTTCTAAAGAATGTAAAAAAATAGTTTAAAACAATAATAATGATCTCAAACCCGTGATTCTGCTTAAATTTACGCATTATTAAGTACAAATATGTAAGCTATTAAAACTGATCTTCACTTTCTATCTTAATAACACAAGAAGTGTACTCTTTTTCCAACTCCAATTTCTGCATTTTAGAATTAAGCACTTATAGGTTAACACTACTTTTGTTTTTTAAAGGAAAATGCAACACTACTTAATAAGCAAACATATAGGATAACTTGTTATTACCTTAACGATATTGCATCTGAACAAAGTTAAGTTGTGGTAAACTTCATATGATATAGCAGGAGAGTATGGGAGCGAGAAATTATGATAGAAAGTATCGCAGCTCTTCTTCGACAGAAGATTTTCAAGGTCACGATCAATTAATCTGAGAAAAAGGCTCTCCTTTTCGATCACATCATACTCTTTCCCATACAAATCCAGCTTCGGGTATGGTTTAGCCGAGCAATCCAGCCTGCTCAACCCGCAATCGGGCCGTGATGATTCTGGGAAGAAGGGGTAGCCCACCTTGCCCAGAATTCCGCAGTGGAAATCAGATTTGGGACAATCTTCATTCGGGGTTCTGTTCATTGCTTCTGTTAAGTGGGAATTCAAAAAAACATGACAGAGGAGGATCATGAAACAAGTGAAGCGGAGTCTTGCTTCCATGGATGAACAAGTGACGATTACTGTGTACACCATTATTGTTGAGAATGTGGAAAAAGACATTCAGGGGTTTTGACGTTCCTACACTCATGATTGTTGCTTGAAGTATACGTTCCTTGCACTGATCTAAGGCCGCGGAAGTTGACTATGGAAATGGAAATATAGCGCTGAGACTTTGGTAAAACACTTCAGATGAAGAGACTGACGAGATAAAGCCATAAGAGCATCTCCAACCCTTAGACTTTGCTATGCGCACCACCGACTTTTCCTTATTAAAGTCACTAACATATGGGGAGTACGTAATTATAGAGCTAGGCAAACCATTCATTCTTCCTATTGATTTTTGTAATGCTTATTGCTTCTTTAATTAAAAACAGGTTTTCCTATTTCATAAAATTGTTGTGTAACTTATTTCTAAAAATAGCGTAACTATCATAAAAATTACTCAAATTCCTAATGTAATTAAGATTACACTTTCCAACTACCATCAAAAAGAAGTACTATATAAATATTTGAAATAGGGGTGGACACGGTCCGTCGGTCCGGATCATTAATAAATTTTCAAAAATCGTCGGTTCTATTTAACAGGTAGGTTTGGTCCGGGTATATCAAGTCTTGAAATAGGAATCAAACCTTACCCGCCCCGTTTGAAACGAATCGGATCGGGTTCTAGGTTCTTAAAAAAGGTAGCTTCTATGGACCCATAAGGTATCATATCTTCCTCTACATGGACTAATGAGAATGTTGCAGTTGAATTATTTAAATCTAAATTAAAAATGATATAATGATTTGGTCCAATCAAGTTTATGGTAGGTATGTGGTACCCATTTAAAAAATGGGGGTACCAAAGTTGTCACCCTTAAAAAATACCGCCACACTAAGGATGTTTTCTTTTGGACTGTTTTCAGTCACAGATCAGACCAGATCAGACCAGACCAGACCAAACAAGACTTGACTTCCGTAGTTATAAAATACACAGAGACCAAACGTTTACCAGACCAACCCATACCAACAATTTTCAGTCCAAAGGAAAACATCCTAATAAAATATCTAGTAGATAATAAATTTTCAAATTGATTATGTATCAATAAAAGAAAGTTTTGAGTTAGCTAACAAAATATCTAAGACACACATGTCTAAATTAAATAGCATACAACTACACAAATTAAATAACACCAAACTTTGAAATGTAAAAAATAAGACATCATCATTCATAAACTAAAAAGATAGCATCACAAAGCCATAAAAAATTAGACTAGTCAATATACTTATATATTGAAGAAAATAATTTAAAGCTTGATTTATCGACCGTTCATGAAACTTGACCTTTTAAAAAAATATTAGATATATAATATTGATGTCATATGAAAGATCATAAAAATTATTTAAATTGATGGAATTATTATAAAAATTGGATTAAAAATGAAAAAGTTATAACATTTTATATAAAAAAGGAATTATTTGCCACACGACAACATATTATTGGATGGAGCAAGCCGTGTGATCCTACGAGAACTAAAGAACAATTTTTATTAATTTTAATTTAATAATTAAGAAAGTCAAAATTGTCATGTTATGGTTACAAGTATGAATAGGGTGCACAAAAAAATGTTAGCAAAACAACATCTTGACTAATACCGAATATAAAACATCTTGAATAAAAAATGATGTTTTATACTACCTCCGTTCTCTTTTAATTGCAACATTTGACTTTATGCATTATTCACATATTCTACTTTGATTATATTTTATTTATTATTGTATTATAAATTAAACTTTTAAAGAAATATTGTTAAATTTTTATTCCAAATTAAAGAATTTTTTAATTTTTTTACTAGTAAAGAATGAAAGATATTAATGATCAAACTTGTGCGTTGTCAAATGTGAAATGTTGACTGTTGCAATTAAAATGGAACGGAGGAAGTATTTGAGTTTAAAAAAAAACATAAAAATTAATATTGACTAATCTTGGAGAGGAGAAAGTCGTGATTGATTACTACGTAGTAGGAAGCTATGACATTTATAGGGGTGTCAAATTTAAAATTGTTGTTCGAAAGTTAATTTTAAAAGTGATTGAAATTCAATACGGCTTCCGTTAGCAAGTTTAAAAGGGTAAATCAGTCTCTCGATTGTTACATTTAGTAATTATGGGGGTGCGCCTAGCAACCCCTAGACCAAATGAGCAAGTGCACTTTTTATGACCAAATCTACTCTCCAATGGTCACACAAATGGACATCCAAAATCTCAGTTGGCATAGCTTGAGTAGAGATGACAATTGTGACCGATCTGATGGATACCCGCACCGAACGGCCCCGGTCAAAATGGGGAAAACCGCATTGACCGGATAATGAGTACGGGGCGGGAAATACCTGTTTTGTTTTTACGGGTAATGGGGCGGTTACGGTTTTATGCATGCCCGCCCCATTACCCTCCTCGTTTATTTTTAGTTATATTTTGATTACATTATTATCTATTATTTGTCCCACAACTAATAAAAGATGAGATTTTTTAAGTTCATTGTGTATATATGGATAATAGATGTACTAACTATAGTGTAAGAATGAAAGTTCTCAATAGAACTTAATAGCATTGTTTGATTATTATATGATTTTTCGCAATTCATTATTTTACATTTTAAGTATTTTTAGGTTCAAATTAATTTAGGTTGTCTTATTTTCTCGTCTAATAGATACGGAGTATATATTAAGCTTTAAAGTGGCGTCTGAGTCTAGCCTCGTCTAGGTGATGTCATTTTTCGCCTTTTAAAATATTTTTTTTAAATGTCAATGACTCATTTAATAAAGTGATTACCCACGGTTACCTGCGACTATACCCGTTACTCATGGTGACGGTTATGGTTTGGGTAAAAATTACATGTTGCTTCCATGGATGAACAAGTGACGATAACTGTGTACACCATTATCGTTGAGAATAAGGAAAAAGACATTCAGGGGTTTTGACGTTCCTAAACTCATGATTGTTGCTTGAAGTATACGTTCCTTGCACTGATCTAAGGCTGCGGAAGTTGACTATGGAAATGGAAATATTGTGCTGAGACTTTGGTAAAACACTTCAGATGCAGAGAGACTGACGAGATAAAGCCATAAGAGCATCTCCAACCCTTAGGTGGATTGTGGTTCAAAATGAGCACTTTTTATGATCAAATCTACTCTCCAATGGTCACACAAATGGACATCCAAAATCTGAGTTGGCATAGCTTGAGGTCCAACACAAGGTCCAGAAGTAGACCCTCGGTCACATCTTCTGACAGGCCAACAAAGCAAGAAATGTGTCTTTGTGTATCGTATACGGAGGTCTTCTTTTTCTCTTTCATCAAATGGACTTCCGCAATGCAGCATGCTTCAAATGGACTGTATCTTTCTTGCTCATATTTGGTTTGGACCTTCTCCATTTATTAGCCACATAAGCACTAATGCACCCAAGCATTGGAGTTGCTCTAAACTCTAAAGGGACCTCAGCAGACAAAGTGCATTTTATGTCCAAAATGGCATGTGTAGTCATCTTTTTACAGAAACACCAAACCCATTTAACTATGGAAATCAAATCAGATTTCCATAAATACGGAGTATGAAATACTAGTACACATAAATCGTACATTAACTATACTAGATTCGACTAGACTTAAACAGATCAATTCAAGTTAAAACATCTTGTATAATTTTATACGGAGTGTGTTAATTTTATACGTGAGTCTCATTTTATCCACTCATATATTTTCATATTTATTTATTTTCATTCTCTATATCATTTCTAACTCATTTTTCATTCACTTTTACTTCAAGAATCTTGTGTAAAATTCATGTGTAGAGATTATCATAGACATTGTCTACAATTTATTTATATCTCACTCTTCTTATCCATTTTTCCTACACACCACTTTCTTTATGCTTCGTATTAAATTAAAATGATCATTTTATCTCTATCTCTATCTTATTCCTCATAGAATGGACGACACTTCACTACACAATTCCATTGAAGATGCTCTAACTCTTAAATGTCAACTCGGGTGCTCACAGCCTCACACTCGAGTTGGATAAGGATATATTTAATGAGAATATTGTTCTTGGTATGAGTAAAATAAAGCATTCTTTCAAAAAATAGGATAATATATTTGATTTTCTTTAGATAATAAGACAAAATATAACCACCTTTGTTCCATTTTATGTGTTCTACTTTGGTTTGGCACAATTATTAATAAAGTGGTTGATAAAGTACAAGTTGCGATTGAGATTTGAGTACAATAAAATGAAATGTTGTAGATGACATATTTCTTTTCAAAAAGAAAACATGACACTTATTTTAGAACAACCCAAAAAGGAAAATAGAACAATTGAAATTGGACAGAGAGAGTATTTTTATCCCTAATACTCTTCATAATCTAATTAATTGATATAATCCATTTGTGTCACTAGTTCCTTTGCATAACCAAGGTTGATTTGTTAGTGGTGGTAGCAAAATTTGGCGGCGATGAACTATGGCAACTTGTGGTGAAATAGGGCGGTCCGGCGACCTGGGCCAGCAATTCCAATCCAGTCTGTATACCATGCAACCGGAGCATGGTGAGCACCATGTTCCACACCCCAAAACGATGTAGTTTTGATCAAATTAAAAAAACGCGTGAACAGTACACGCGTGTACAATTTTTTTTCTTTTCATCCCACTAGCATGAATGCTGTAACTTGTGCAGAATTAGATGTAACTCGTGTTGCTACAAATGTAACAGTGTAACTTCAGTTAACAACATATGTAACTTGTGCCCTGAAATATAACTCATGTTTAATGAAAAAAGGAGTTTAATTGTCCAATTATTTTACATAAATAGTGCATATGTTTTGTTTTTAATATTAGGTCCATTGAAAATGATTTTTAATAATAAAATCATTTTTGATTGAAAAACATAGGTTTATTTTGTTGTGTAACTTGCATAGTTTTGTGATGTAACTCGAGTACATTAAGATGTAACTCGCGTACATTAAAATGTAAATCACATGTAAACAAGATGTAACTTATTGAGGAAAATTGAAATGTAAATCGTGGGTTACAAAATGTAACTTTAGTCAAACCGAAATGTAATTCCACTGTATGTGAAATGTAATTCATATTATCAGCAAGGCAAACATATAGCAGAGTAATTAATGAATAAATGGTTGCTATGTGTTGATTGATTTGCAGCAATTGGATTAATTTGCACTCAAACAATCCAAATTGATCCCCCGATTTGCCATCTCCGTATAAATTGATTTGACATCCATGAAAAGATCTGACAAAGCGTAATATTGAACCCAATTATTGGGCCGCTGGTGTTTCTGCGGACAGTTCTCAGAGATGGCGTGAGCTCTCAAGATGTACGGGTTGTAGGCGGTGGCGGCCAGAGCTCCGACAAACGGCATGACATAGAAGATCCAGTATCTTATAGCGGATCGCATCTCTTCTCCATGGCTTTTGCTCCAGGTGTTTGTCGTCAAGGCTTCCAACAAAGCCGTCGTGCAGATGAAAGAAATCGTGGAGCACAGTTGGGGAAGGAGACAGAAATAGGAATAAATGGGAATGATGGTTTGCGCTGCTTGTTTCAAAAAACGGTACTGTGTTTGACAAGGCATACCATGTGCATGGTATGTCGATCGTACAGTATAATTTGCGATTCCAATTCAATAAGGGATTTGTTCCAACTTGGGGCCCGGCGACCTTGTAGGCTTGTAGCCCTCTGTTTGTATAATGCAAGACGGGTGAATTTTTCCTTCTCAATCTCATCTGTTAAGGGTGTTGATATCAATCACTAAAGTTTGTGGCAATAGCCTCTTTGGGACAACTTTGTTTGGTTGCAAGCGTCTTGCTCACAAATGACATTGTGCTCCCTTTTGAATTATATCATCTATACCGTCAATTAGAGATCATCATTTAGCCTATGAGTTCATGAGTCCGTGGGGCTTACCCATCCCATTTTCCAAAAAGCACAGCCCCACGCCCTCGCCCTTTATTTGATGGCGTGACATGTTTAAGTTTGGTACTGTCAAAACATAACAATTATTAGTCCTATTTTTTAAATAAAAACATGATAATCCTAGCTATTTTGAAATATATATATGAACATTTTAGTCCTATTTAGGGTAATATCCCTAGATAATATGCACTTTCATTTTATTATTACATTTTTTGAAGTAATAAATTCTTTTCATTTGTTTAATGGTAAAATTGAATAACATAATCTCAATTGTTGTTGGTTTGCTATTAATAATCTCAACTATCGATTATTCTAGGATGGTCTCAATTATAGAGGTCATCTTCCAGTAATGGTCTCTCGTGACCGGTCATCAGTTGGCAATGTTAAACTTCTTACTCTTGGCCGCCCCCTTCTATTAAACATTGTCTATCATGTCCCACACTTTAAATACAATTTATTATCTATTCAGCTGTCGTGTGCGGATAATGATTGTTCAGTAATTTTTACAGCGGTTGGCGGCAAACAGTCTAGCGGTCATTGGCGGCTTCCGACTCCGAAGTTTAGTATTAGTACTTAAGATAAAAATAGTGCCCCCCTATCCGGACAAAAAATACTTCGTATAACTATTAGATGAGGTAATAATCCCGTCAAAGAGCACGTGAAAATTGTTATAAGACATTTAAATGAAGACTCTTATCTTGAATGAAAAATGAAAGTTCATACACAAAAATATATTCATTCTTTTCCCACCAAGTTCAACAATTCATTGTGGATGTTGCATAAAAAGAAGTTTGTGGATAACTTATTTAAATATTGTCCATGATTACTAAAATGGTGGGATCATCTAATAGTTCACATTTAATTTGCATTCTTTGTATGTGATCTTCTACAATGTACATTTATACATGACAATATATTTGATGATAGTACTGATTTAAAATCAAGGGGCTTGTCATGATAGAGGATTATCAATTTATTTTTATTGTCCACTTCATTAAGAAAGTATTGTGATTAATGAATATGATATGTTAAACATTTCTTGCAACAAAAAAGTCAAGATATCCTCAAGCTTGTGAGCTTGTTTAAGAACGTCATAGGTTATTTTCAAGATATGAGAGAAACATAGATGAGAAGAATGAAGTTAACATTCTTAACATGAACGCTACTAATTATCGTTCTAAATGCATTCATTATCGATAAAAAATTATTTTCTTTGGAGATGTTATCTTTTGTGAGGTACACCACCACCATCATCATCATTATCATTATCATTATACTTAATTTTTACACAACAATTATGTGGCACGACGTGTGACGTTGGACGCGATCGTAATTGTAAATGTGAAATTTTGACTGTTTGTTATATGAAAGTTATAAACGGTGCTAAGATGATTTAGTTGTAATCCATGTTATGTCTTTCTTTCAAAAAGCTGAATATTATTGTTTAGGATCGTCTTACTAGGTTGAAGCGAGAGCTATAAATCATAGGTACACATTCCTTGAAACCGGCATTGAGTAAACCATTTTCGTTTAAAAAGTTGTCTGTACGAGCTAGATAGAATAGACCAATCTCACACCCGACCAGACCTGACCTGTTTTTGTATTCATTTTGCAGTGTCTCTCCTTGACAAAAGCTTTGTGTTTGTCAGTGCTAGCGGTGATCCAGCGGCCTAGGAGCAGTAGTTCTCTAACTCTATGAGAGTATTTTTGTTCAGTCACAAATAATAAAGTCTATTTATGAAATCTTAACATTAGGTCCTATTTTTAAAATTAGGAAAAGACCTTATTCTGATTCTATTTGGCTAAATTAAAGTTCCCTAGTTTCAATCATCTCACGTAATGATGCGCGTTACCTAATATTTACTACGGAGTACATTCTATTTGAGCACGATTCATACAAATTTCCTTACTTTGTTTTGTTTTTAATTTACCACATGCGAAGTAAATTTGGTCTTTCTTAGTTGTTCTTGGAATCTTGGTTTGTACTACTCCCATTCTATATATATTATCGTTTTTAATAATCATTGCTTCTTTAAAACTTGTTGTATTCATTCTTAAAAAGCTCAAAAGAATAAATTATATCTAGACAGTTGCCATTATTATTTTCATAAATCTGAAACAGTAAGTAAAAATATACAGTACTTTAAGTTGGGATTAATTAATCTTAATTCTAGCAATAATTATTAATAGTATTAATTATGGAGCATGGGAAGTTGATATCTAGGGAAAGTGAAAGATTGTCTAGGGGAATTAAAAAGGACATCCCTAGAGAATTTAAGAGACTTATAGAAAGTAGTATTGCATTAATTATCTTGTCTTTGTATTGCCTATATAAAGGCCACCATGTAAGACTTCATGTAATGTGAAGGTTTAGTAAATTTTCTCCTCCACTAAGTGTGTGTGTGTGTGTCGTGTTCACTATTTATGACAGAACTCCGATCAATCTTGGGCCATCAAATTGGTATCGAAGCGCAAGGTTGGTTCGTGAAGTGAATGAAGAAAAATGGCGGCCACCATGTTTGCTCAACTTCCCCAGTTGAAAAAGACAAATTTTGATCGATGGAATGCCAAAATGAAAGCATTGTTTAAATCTCAAGGTGTATGGGACATCATTGAGAACGGATATACCGTGCCGGAAGAAGGGACTGTGTTGACGGTCGCCCAATGGACAGAGTTAGAAGGAGCTCAAAAGAAGGACCAGACGACACTGTTCTGGTTACTTCAAGCCGTTGGTGACTCCGTCCATGAGAAAATAGCCGACTGCGCTACTTCCAAAGAAGCGTGGGAGACCATAGAGAAGGTGTTCAAAGGTGTCGAACGAGTGAAGCAAATTAGGCTACAAACCCTTCGTGAAGAACTGGAGTCAATGCAGATGAAGGAGACCGAGATGGTGGATGAATACATCAACAGAGTGACGGTCGTGGCAACCCAAATGAAAAGGAACGGGGAAGCAGTAAGTGAAAGCCGAATAGTTGAGAAGATTCTACGAACACTCACCGAAAAATTTGAGAGAATCGTGTGTGCAATAGAGGAGGTCAGATCTCTTAAGGATTTGACTCTAGGAGAGCTCTCAGGATCATTAGAAGCATATGAGAAAAGGAAGATGAAACGGGAGGAGTCACTCGAGGAAGTCCTGCAAGCCAAGGCCACCATAGAGGAAGAAGAGGTTATATACGTTCAAAACCCACATGACCGAGAACGGGGGCAAATACGTGGCCGAGGACGAGGTCGAGGACGAGCAGGAGGCAGAGGTGGTCGCGGTAACCGACCAGATGTTGAATTTTATAACAGTGGCAAATGACGTGCACTTTGTTGTGATGTGCACTCAAAGTAATAATACAATACAACACAAATACGTAGTATAGTGAAGTAAGGTTCGTATCCACAGGGAAAGGAATACTTTTCTTCTTACGGAGATAGATAAGTAACAATAAGGGGGGTTTATATTTGGTTGATGAACTTTAACTTATATTTAAACACGAAGATGAACGAGTTATGTGGTTTAATTAATGAGAAGAAGACTTGGCTTTGCTTTTATCCACTTAATGAAATGTTCGTCGATCCCGGTTATATCTTTAACTATCTTCCTCTCGAATACTCAATCGAGGAGTATATCCAGTTCATCGAGGGTAGTTATTAATAACGAGACGCGTTCATTAATAAAACTTACTACCGAGTCAATATAGAACAAGCGCCGTATATTAACTTGATAGTAGCAATAAAATCAAGATGAAAACGATTGAGATTGATAACCTCAACACAAGCGGTTTATTGGTTTAATCAATATAATTAATTCCCCTTGGCTTATTAACCATGAGAAGCATGCATTAACAACCCAACTTTACTACCGTGAAAGGACCGAATTAATAACAAGCGTATTAACCGACCGATTCTAGTAATAATTAATATATGAGACAAAACTAGTTGATCCTTTAAGTAATGTTCAAAATATTAATATGAAATATGAATAGGAATTAACTAATACTCAAGGAAGAATATTAAAGAAGATGAATCCTACTATAGTTAATGTCAAGATGTTAACTAATTGTCATCTTAGTAACACTCCCCAACATTGATATAGAAATAGTATTTAAAGAAAGAATTAATATTCAAGGAAGAAGATTAAAGATAATAACTCACAACTTACAAATTCATTAAGCTTCAAAGTAGCAAAACCAAGATGGAAGAGTTTAGCTCCTCATTTGGAGACTAAACATGATGAAAAATATAAAGAAAGAACTTGTCTAAACTGAGCTAAGAAGTATATGTGAATTGGTGCTTTTATGGGAAGGAAATGGGGTGTATTTATAGGCTTTTGGGAGCTGCAGGGCTGTGTACCCGATCGGGTATATAGGATACTGATATTCATGTAATTTCCAATTGTATATTTGTATTTTTAACTAGTTTTTATTAGTTCTAGTTGTGAAAATTACACACTTTTGGTGTAATACTTTATTTTCATTTTTTATTTGTAATTTAGTTAGATTAGGATTTTTCTGAGCTAAACAGGTCAAAGATCATCTAAGGGATCAAGATTGCACCTTAAAAGATCAAGGAAAGTGCAAGGAGACAAGAAAGATTTCGATTTGGAAAAAATACTCATGTACCCGGTCGGGTATTGCCTATACCCGATCGGGTAATTGCTTGATTCGACTGTCCAAATCAAATCCGAAGACAAATGATCGTGGGAGCAAATTTTCATAAAGATTTGTCACATACCCGATCGGGTATATACCCTTACCCGATCGGGTATGCCCAGAAAAATCACTTTCTGGGCAATTTCCTGAGATACCCGGTCGGGTATCCTATATACCCGGTCGGGTATCAGACCCTGCATCTCCCAAAAGCCTATAAATACACCCCTTTCCTTCACAATAAAATCACCAATTCATATACACTCTTAAGCTCAGTTTAGAATAGCATTTCTTTATATTTCTTTTAGCATGTTTAGTCTCCAAATGAGGAGCTAAACTCTTCCATCTTGGTTTTGCTACTTTGAAGCTTAATGAATTTGTAAGTTGTGAGTTATTCTCTTTAATCTTCTTCCTTGAATATTAATTCATCCTTTAAATACTATTTCTATATCAATGTTGGGGAGTGTTACTAAGATGACAATTGGTTAACATCTTGATATTAATTATAGTAATAGCTATTTCTTCCTCTATGTTAATATTGGGGAGTGTTACTAAGATGACAATTAGTTAACATCTTGATATTAACTATAGTAGGATTCATCTTCCTTAATATTCTTCCTTGAGTATTAATTAATTCCTATTCATATTTCATATTAATATTTTGAACATTACTTAAAGGATCAACTAGTTTTGTCTCATATATTAATTATTACTAGAATCGGTCGGTTAATACGCTTGTTATTAATTCGGTCCTTTCACGGTAGTAAAGTTGGGTTGTTAATGCATGCTTCTCATGGTTAATAAGCCAAGGGGAATTAATTATATTGATTAAACCAATAAACCGCTTGTGTTGAGGTTATCAATCTCAATCGTTTTCATCTTGATTTTATTGCTACTATCAAGTTAATATACGGCGCTTGTTCTATATTGACTCGGTAGTAAGTTTTATTAATGAACGCGTCTCGTTATTAATAACTACCCTCGATGAACTGGATATACTCCTCGATTGAGTATTCGAGAGGAAGATAGTTAAAGATATAACCGGGATCGACGAACATTTCATTAAGTGGATAAAAGCAAAGCCAAGTCTTCTTCTCATTAATTAAACCACATAACTTGTTCATCTTCGTGTTTAATTTATTAAACCAAATCAAACTAAAACCCCCCATTTTGTTACTAGTTCTATAAAAAGAAAAGTATTTCTTTCCCTGTGGATACGAACCTTACTACGCTATACTACGTATAAGTGTTGTATTGTATTATTACTTTGAGTGCACCTCACGACAAAGTGCACGTCAGATACCCGATCGGGTATCTTAGGAAATTGCCCAGAAACTGAAAAATAGGGTCATACCCGATCGGGTCTGTCGGTCACCCGATCGGGTATGACAATCGAACATGGCCAAAATCTTTCCCGCATGTTGCTCGGTTCCCGGGTTGATCCGATTTGATTTTTTAGAAGGGTACCCGATCGGGTATAGGTCATACCCGACCGGGTACAGACCAAAAACGAAATCTCCACTTTTTGTCTTGCATTTTTGCACTTTCCTTCCACTTGTGGTGTTCACCAATGGTCCCCAAAGTGTTCTTGGACCTGTTTGAGCTCAGAATAAACCTAATCTAAACATATTACAAATATTTTACAAACTAAACTATTACACCAAAAGTGTGTAATTTCCGAAGTAACACTCACTCTAAACTAATTAAAAACACAAATTTACACATGGAAATTACATGAATGTCAGCAAACATGAACATTTTGCAAGAGATTGTTGGTCAAACAAGAAACTGACCGAAAATGTGAACATAGCCAAGCATGAAACGGATAAAGAAGGAGTGTTGTTGATGACACACAAAGATGGTGACTCAACGAGTGATACTACTTGGTATCTTGACACTGGCGCGAGTAATCACATGACTGGGCACAAGCATTTATTCACCAAAATCGAGGAGATTAATGGAGGAAATGTTTCATTTGGAGATGCTTCAAAAGTTGAGGTAAAAGGACGAGGGAAGATTCGATTCTTGCAGAAGAACGGTCAAGAAGGGATGATAGCCGTTATATTTACTTGTGTTTAACATAAGTATTTATAAGTATTTGTTGAAGAAAAGAAGAGAAACCAGGTAAATACCTCCAGAATGAGAGCTAGATCATAAAACATTGCGATGAACGACTTTTTGGACCAAGAGAATGACGTTCTGCCCATAATTTGAGTGTAACGTATTCTATAGAACTCGAAATCACTCTATTAGAGTTTCATGTGAATTCTAACTCAATAAGGCACAAATGTTATGAAGACGTCATGGCCAAAATATGAAAGGAGCAAGACTCAATCAACCAACAAAGTCAGATGTTGCTGGTGGGATTTCAGGATGCATACCTCTCAGTGTTTTACCCATATCGTTTGATTGGCTGAATAAAATCACATCATTTAAGTTTTGGTGGATAGAAGACTTCATTATATACAACTTTGGTGAAGGAATCATGTCCAAATTCGAAGCGGAACATCCCCAAAATCCCAGGACAAAACCGGCACCGGAATTTGCACCAAACCCGCGCCGGTTTGTTAATTTTCGCATGGCACGAACTAGTAGCTTACCCGGCGCCGGGTAGGCCTTATACCCGTCGCCGGGTAGGCCAAAATTTCCAGTTTTTTCTGCACACAATGAAGAACCGGCGCCGGGTAGGTCCGATTCTGCACAAAACAGTCCAATGTGCAAGAGGATTTTTGATGGGAAAACTTCATCTTCCTCAAGTGTGATCAAATATTGCTTCCATACCTTATTGTTGGGCTCGAATAGACTAAAAGATTCCATTCTTTAGCCTATATAAAGCCCTCAATTCATCATTCGAACACATTCCATTCCATAGATTAATTCTTAGTCTTTATAAATTGTTCTTGCTCTTTTTCTTCAAGTTCTTGAGGAGGAAACTTCAACCTCCGAAATCATTGGTGTTTAGGTATTATTTCATTTGTAATTTCATGTTCAATTACATTTCAATATTGTATTGTGATTAATATGAGCATTAGAGGCTAATTTCTTAGCTAAGGCTAGGGATGAACTTCTATGCCCATTAGGTGTTTGATAAAACTTCTAAACCAATAAATTGTGATTTATCCTTTACATTTAGATTGTTTATGACTATGGTGTACAACATAGAAGTATGTTAAACTTAGTTTATGCTTGCAATTAACGTTGAGGTCTAAACTATGAACATTAAAGGATAAACATATATATTACCGAGAATAGAAATATATCCGGTATTATATGATACGGGTGTGATGTCTTGATATTCAACGTGGTTTTCGGTAGATGAATGTAAGCCGTAACGGGACTTACACGTAACGAAAACCACGCTCTCGCTGCCTTAACCGGAGTTGAGAATATATTAGCGACATCGTATTCATAATTATTGGTAAAGAACTAATATTCGACCCTATTAAAGCGTTTAAGTGATTCCCGAAGCCTTAGCCGTTGTTATCTTTCATCTTAAATTCGAATTAATCAAGGTTATTTCCTTGAATTAAAAGTGAAAAGACAAAAATATAAAACACAACTCAAAATCTCTGCACTTTACTCATCTATTTATTTAAAAGTCATCTACTCTCGGACTAAATTAAACAACGTTTCCCTGTGGATTCGACCCGGTATTTTACCGGAATTTATTACTATATCGGCACTTGTACACTTGCAAGTTCAAACCGATCAAGGGACGATCGAGGACGTATACTACGTTCCCGACATGAAAGCAAACATCATTAGCATAGGGCAGCTGCTAGAGAAAGGATACACGTGTGAACGACCGAATGATGTATCTGAAGGATAGAAGAGGACGATTTGTTGCTCAGGTTCAGATGACCCAAAATCGAATGTTTAAACTTGATTTGAGGAAGCTTAGTCACAAGTGCTTGAAAGTCGATCTGATGGACAAGTCACTTCTGTGGCACTTGTGGTTTAATCATTTGAACTTTGGAGGACTCACTAAGCTGATGAAGAAAAATATGGTTCATGGGCTACCGGAGATGGCCTATTCCAAGCAATTTTGTGAAGGATGTGTGCTCGAAAAGCATGCTCGAAAGAGTTTTCAATAGAAGGCAACATATAGAGCCATGGGACCTTTGGAGACGGTTCATACAAACATTTGCGAACCGATCACTCCATCCTCTTTTAGTGGAAGGAGATACTTCATGACGTTCGTGGACAACTACACGAGAAAGACGTGGGTATACTTTCTGAAAGAGAAATCGGAGGCTCTCAATACATTCAAATTTTTTAAAACCGAGGTAGAGAAGACAACCGAACTCAAAGTGAAAGCATTGAGATCAGACCGAGGAGGAGAGCATACATCATATTTTTTTAAAAACTTCTGTATAGATGAAGGGATCAGGAGGTTCATGACCGCCCCCTCTTCACCGCAACAGAACGGGGTGGCCGAGCGGAAGAATCAGAGCATACTCGATATGGTGAGATCAATGTTGAAAAGCAAGGACATGGCGAAGGATTTTTGGGCCGAAGCGGTGTGATGTGCTGTGTACGTGCAAAATAGGTGCCCACACTCAAGTCTAGAAAATTTAACACCTCAAGAAGCTTGGATTGGTCAAAAGCCGGTTGTGTCACACTTGAGAGTGTTCGGAAGTGTATGTTATGCACATGTACCTGACCAAAGGAGAACAAAATTGGAAGACAAGAGAAAGAAGTTAGTGTTTATTGGTTATGACGAGAAGACAAAGGATTATAGACTGTATGACCCGGTTGAGAAGAAAATAGTTGTGAGCAGAGATGTAGAAGTAAATGAGGCAAGCAGCTGGGATTGGAGCAAGGAAAAGGAATATGAGGATGAATAGGAGACAACCGAACTCACAATACCAGTGCCATTGAATCCGCCGATCCAATCACACCAAACTCTGATGAGGAAGAAGAAGATGGGCCTAGACAACAAACGTATAGAAGCTTACATGACATATATGAGACAGCCCCAGAGTCACATTTGGTATGTTTGCTGGCAGACGGGGAGAACATTGCATTTGAGGGGGCTGTCAAAGACGAGAAATGGAGACAAGACATGGACGAAGAGATAACGTCTATTGAGAAAAATCAGACTTAAGAGATTACTGACCTATCGATTGGACATAAACCAATCGGAGTAAAGTGGGTCTACAAGAAGAAGTCTAACGCCGAGGGTGTGGTCGAGCGATACAAAGCTCGGCTAGTAGAAAAAAGTTACAAGTAGAAAGCGGGAATAGATTATGACGAGGTGTTTGCACCAGTAGCTCGGATGGACCTATCCGATTACTGATCGCACAAGCAGCTCAGATGAAATGGCCGATCTATCAAATGGACGTAAAATTTGCATTTTTGAACATGACATTGGAGGAAGAGGTGCACGTTGAACAACCGTGCGGCTATGCGCAGGTCGGACGAGAGAGAAAGGTACTGAAATTGAAGAAATCTTTATATGGACTAAAACAGGCGCCAAGGGCATGGAACACTCGAATGGACACATATTTCAAGCGAAACAGATTTTTACAATGTTCATATGAGCATGCCTTATATGTAAAGAAAAGTAAGATCAGACTTATGTTCGTTGCACTCTATGTGGACGATCTAATATTTATGGGAAGCGATGAAAAAATGGTGCTGAAATTCAAAGAAGAAATTAAGCAAGAGTTTGAAATGACGGATTTGGGCCTAATGAAATATTTTCTAGTCCTGGAGGTGAAGCAAGCTGAGGCCGGGATTTTGATCTGTCAGGAAGCCTATGCTAAGGAGATCTTGAAGAGGTTCAACATGGAAGAGTGCAAGCCATTCGGAACACCAATGGAGACCGGAACCAAACATTCCAAGTTTGGGGGAGGAGATCGAGTCGATGCAGGCCTATACAAAAGCTTGGTCGGGTGCCTGAGATATCTAACTTGTACAAGGCCAGACATAGCATACAGCGTTGGAGTGATCAGTCTTTTTATGGAAGAACCTCGTCCATCACATTGGAAGGCGATAAAAAGAATTTTGAGATATATTCAAGAGACGAAGTCGCTTGGACTTCTGTAAAAGAGGTCGGACGAGATCGAACTAGTCGGATATTCTGACAGTGATTGGTGTGGGGATATTGATGACTGGAAGAGTACAACAGGCTACGTTTTTAGCCCGGGGAGCACGACGTTTACGTGGTTATCAAAGAAGCACCCGATTGTGACACTGTCAACATGTGAAGTCGAGTATGTAGCTGCATCATATAGCGTGAGGCATGTTGTATGATTGAGGAAAATGTTGACTGAGCTCGAGATCGGAGAGACGAAGCCGACCCCGACTTTTGTGGACAACAAATCAGCAATTGAGCTAGCTAAGAATCCAGCACACCACGAAAGGAGCAAGCACATGGATGTAAGATTTCATTTAATCAGAGAACAAGTAAAGACTAAAGAGGTCATGCTGACTCATGTGGCAAGCTGAGATCAAGCAGCAGATATAATTACAAATGCGTTGCCGATCGCAGCGTTTGAACATTGCAAGACAGAGCTCAGGTTAAGAGATGGAAGAGAATTAAGATTAGGGGAGGAATTTGTTGGGATTAATTAATCTTAATTCTAGCAATAATTATTAATAGCATTAATTATGGAGCATGGGAAGTTGATATCTAGGGAAAGTGAAAGATTGTCTAGGGGGGATTAAAAAGGGCATCCCCAGAGAATTAAAGAGACTTATAGAAATTAGTATTGCATTAATTATCTTGTCTTTGTATTGCCTATACAAAGGCCACTATGTATGATTTGATGTAATGTGAAGTTTTAGTAATTTTTCTCCTCCACTTAGTGTGTGTGTCGTGTTCACTATTTACGACTGAAATCCGGTCAATCTTGGGCCATCACTTTATTTCTAATTAAACTGCTAATACTTTTTTGGGATAATTCCCTAAATGGGAGTAAATAAATCATTAATTGTCAGAACAAGACTAAAGTTTAAAAATTCCCTAAATAGGAGTTAATATTTGTAATTTGTCAGAGATACCCTTGAACCTTGGTAACAAGCTGCCGCAGACACTATGCCGGACCGTTGCTGCTCGCCGGCCGGCCCACTCGCCGGCCGCCGCCGTCGCTCGCAGACCGCTGCCGCGGTCTCAAAATTAGCCGCCGTTGCAGATCAGGCCACAACGACTGCAGATCTGGTCGCCAGAGTCATAGATCTGGCCGTCTCCAGCCGCCGACTCCTGGCCCTACAAATCCGGCCGCCGGCGCTGCAGTCCGGCCTCCGCCGGTGTGGATCCGGCCGCCGCCGCTTCATCTCTGCCCACTGCCGCCGCTGTTGCCAACATTTTTCTCAGAATGCCAAAGTGAGTTGAGAATGCCATTTTAATGGCAGTTTTAAAGGGAAATACAAAAAATTTTGAAGAGTAAGAATGCCATTGTTATGGCATTTTCAGAGTAAATTTGGCAATTTAGAAACTAAAGAAGAAACAGGCCAGCATCGGACCTAGACAAAAACAAAAGGGGAAGAGAGAGGAGGAGGAAGGAGGGGGAGAACAACAAGCTTCATTACTCCGGAAATAGATCTGGATCAGATTTGCTCGTCCCCCTCTCTGCTCGCCTCTGTTGTTTCCTACTAGCCGTTGGCAGCCGGAGTTACTCGCAGCTTTCTGGAAAGTTGTTGTTGCAGGTTCCAACCGGAGAAGATGACCGGAGAAGATGACCGGAGAAGATGACGATGACCAGAGAAGAAAGTCCACCAACTTGCAACCTAAAAACTGAGTAAATTGGAGAAGTTAGCTACACAGAGATTAATTTAAAACAAGAAGAAGAAAGCTGGTCTGCCTAAGAAGAAGAGATGTGTGGCAGTGTGGGCAGCGGCCGTTGTGCGCGTGAGAAGTGATGCGAGCAGAAGGGGTAAAAGTGGAATAGTAATCCTATTTGGGAATAAAAATATATCTACTCCCATTTGGGAATTTACACAATAATTTAGTCCCATTTAAAGCAAAAAAACTCTACTTTTTTCAATAAAAAACAATTTTATAGAAAATATTGCTTGATATACTTTCCTAATTATCTAAGCATCGATCAAAGACGATTGTCGTCAAAATCAGAAACTAATGCTTGCAAACTCTTTGGTGTATTTTGTCAGCACGCAAACCTTTTTGCATTTCATAGTTTTTTAATAAACTCTATGTATAAATTATAATATTATTGTTTTTTGTGCTCATGAATCATGATTGTCTACCTACATTGAATTGATTATATTTCTGCAAGATTAATTTACATATAATCTTACTACACTCATAAATAATATATTCATGATCGTGACATAATTAAGATTTAACTTGCAGCTTGTTTATTAGCAAGGGCGGACCGTAGTAGAGACCCGGGGGGCAGTGACCCCTCCAACAAATTTTTTTTAGTGTATATATATATCAAAAAATAATTTTCGCCCTTCCAAAAAATATTTTTTTTAAGTTACTGTCCTCCCAAGATAAACTTCCTGGGTCCGCCCCTGTTTATTAGCTAACGGTATTGTACGTTTTGAGAATGCGTAGCTATGCATAATCTAAGCGGTTGTTTATTTTTTTTCTATTAAATTCGGTTTGGACTAAGATATATCTTTGGGTGAATGTGTTTATTTGAAATAAGTGATATTTATATATGGGATTGTTTATTTAATTTTGTATGCTGATTAAACTGTCTGAATTGAGTAAATAATCAATTCAGTATTGTTCTTAGATCATAATGTCAATGAAAAACTTTATTTATTTACTCCCTCTGTATTTAAAAGATCCATACATTAGGTTATGGAACAAGATTTAAGGGAAAATAGTAGGGGTAATAAATAATATAGAAACAGTATGAGAGAAGGTGAAAAAGTAGGAAATAAAGGATAAGAAGTAGAAAAAGTAAGGGTAATTGACTAATTTAGTATTTTTAAAGGAAAAGCTTTCCAAAAAGGAGAAGTCTATGTAACCTTTAAATACATCCCAAAATGGAAAGTGTATGGAATATTAAAATACGGAGGAGTGTATAAATCTATTCCACCATCAATTTGGAGATGTTGACAGAAAACACATCTTAATAGACGTCTTAATGACAAGGACTGATCTTCTCTATCTAAATGATTATGTCAATTTTTTGATTGAATGATTAAGTTATATTTTCAATTAAGTCGTTAGTAAACATAACTTGATGGCTAATTGATTAAGTCATGATCGTCACCAAGTTCATTAAGTCGAAAGTAAACAACCTGGTTACAAATCTGCCACAAATGAATTAGTTGGATAGCTAATAAAAACTCTCCCCTTAGAAACTTTCGTTAATGGAATTGAATGATCCACTAAATTTGTTAATAATTATTGAAGTCATTGATGAAAGAGCTGAATTGGTTAAATCTCATTAAATAGGAAGAAAAAAATTGTTATCATTGTTTAAGTAATTGCAAATGTTACACTATTCACATACTCTATTTTGACAATATTTTAATTATTAATCTATTTTAATTTTTTATTTTTAAAAGCACTAACAAATTTTCTTCATTTTAAATTTGCAAAATTTAAATCTTTTGAGTTTTGTAATAATAAGGAATTAAATACTACTCCTTCCGTCCCATTAAGAGGTTCCAATTGCGGTTTACGATGCTTGACTGACAATAAAGCAATTTAATCCCTATGCACACTCTGATTATTTTTAGTAATTAAAATTTATATATTCAGAAACTACATTAAAACCGCTACAAAGCTTGATAAAAAAATGTAGATTTGATAAAAATATGATATATATAAAGTAAAAGTTTAAAAATGATTTAAGTTTATCATGTGAATAGTGGACAAAAACCTTTAAATGGGACGGACGGAGTAGTATACTAATGATCAAGTTGCACAATATCAAATTTGGAAATAAAATGGAAGTGTTGCTAATAAAAAATAATGAACGAAAAATGATTACTAAATTAAGAAAAGTTATATGGTAAAAAGCCCGTAACTTCATCAACTCGATCATTCGTCTACAAATAAATTCAAGACTTATTTAAATAATTGCATAATTTTAAAAAAAAAATTATATACAAGAAAAAAGGAGTTATCAAATAGGACTTAATCTTGTGGGTCAAACCAGGGCACAGCCAATCGCAAATCGTTGATGCCTGAAGATCGAAGATCACTAACTGCTCTTTTCTCTCAGGTTTTGTGCACTACTCGGGCTTCTGTTTTCTTCCGTTTTGACTCGTTGTTTCTCTCTAGGGCATCCTGGCGCTAGAGTTCTTCTCCGGCGGCGGTCGTTCCGACTGTGGGTCCGGCGGCGGTCGTTCCGACTGTGGGTCCGGCGGCTTTGGCCGATTTCTTCCTGATCCGGGTGCTTGGCGTCCTCGTCAGGAGTTTTCTTCTAGTTGAGGGTTCGAAGACGCGGAGTTAGGGCTTTTTGTTTTTATAGTTTGGAGCAGGTTGTTGGAATATTGCTCCCGGGTGTGTAATGGCTACTAGTTAATAATTAATTGTTGTTTTTAAACTTTATTTTTCTGTTTGTGTAAAGCCTATTATTGTGGGATTGTTTTAAAAGATTTTTCTTCTTCTGGAGTTATTTTATCTCAAAACCGATCCTATTTTGAAGTAGTCAAGTCAGTTACTTTTTCCAGCTCGTGCTTCCTTGTTTTTAGGCCTTCCAGATGGAGTTTACTGGCTATAAAAGGGAGCATAGTTCGTGAGTTCAGGGTGAGAAAAAATCAAATCCCACTTTCTGAAATCTGCTCTATTCTTTTTAACAAAGGTTCCCACACAATTGAGGTGTGTGAGTTCCAAGTCTTTTCAGACGAGTGCACGTCTGCGAAGGCGGGTTGCGTTAACCTTGGGGAGCGAACCGCAACTGTCGATTGCACCCCGGTTGGGCCGGATTTCGCTTTCAAGGCAGTGGTCATCTTTTCCACGGTGCAACTTTCATTGTTTTGATAAGTTTCTTCTGTTCAGTTTATTTTCAGTTAATCATTTATCCAACAATTTGAAAGCGAAAAGCATATTACTGTTAGTAAACTGAAAAATGGTGTTTCCTCAATCAAAAATTGTTTTTTATATGTCTAAGATGGATCAACTTCATGGTACTAACTATAAAAGGTGGTCTCAAAAGCTTTTAATCTTTTTTGAGCAATTGGAGGTCGATTATGGTTTGTTCTCTGAAGCCCCTGTGGAGACTTCAAGAAGCCCAAAAAACCCTGCATCTGGCGTGGTTACACTTGCAGGTGATCTGTCCGAGAAGAGTGAATCTGTTGAGAACAGGCTGAAGTTTGAAAAGGACAATCGAACGGTCAAGGGGCAAATTTGCTAAGGAGATCTGGGACATGCTGGAGAAGAGGTATGGTGGTGACGATGTTGGAAAGAAGAAATACATAGTGGGAAACTGGCTTGATTTTCAGCTTGATGATCAGAAACCAATTATGGAACAAGCCCATAAATACGAGAATCTGGTGGCTGACATCGTGAGCGAAGGAATGAAAATGTGTGAAGTGCTGCAAACCAATGTACTACTGGAAAATTTTCCCAAGTCCTGGAGCGACTATCGTGCAAAACTTAAACACAAGAAGAAGGATATGTCTCTCCAGGAGCTTATCAGCCACATACGGACTAAAGAGGCTAATCGTCTCAAAGATAAGGCTTTTACTTTATCTAGTATTTCTGTTAAAGCTAATCTTGTTGAACCTTCTGGTTCTCAAAAGAACATGTACAAGCATAACCACAAGAAAGAATCACATCAGAAAAAATTTCCTACAAATAAGGGAGTTGGGCAGATTCATAAAGCCAAGGCTTTGTGCTATGTTTGCGGTAAACCCGGTCATAAGGCATACCAATGCAAAAATCGAAAAGGCCTGCAGAACGGGAATAACAAACATGTTGATACGCCCACTCCTCAAGTCAACCTTGCTGAAAACGATGACATTATCGCTGTGGTGGTTGTTGAGGCAAATCTGGTGGATGATAAAGGCACCTGGATACTGGAGCTTCCCGACACTTCTGTTCAAACAAGGAGCTGTTTCACCAATTCGAAGATGCTGAAGATGGAGAGCGTGTCTACATGGGAAACTCCGCAACTGCTGGAGTTTTGGGTAAAGGGAAAGTTCTACTTAAAATTACCTCTGGAAAAACCTTAGCATTGAGTGATGTCTTGTATGTCCCCTCCCTTCGTAGAAATCTGATTTTTGGTGCTTTGTTAAATCGGGTGGGTTTGAAAATTGTGCTTGAGTCTAATAAGGTTGTAGTCACCAAAAATGGGGATTTTGTGGGAAAAGGGTACCTAGCTGATGGTCTCTTTGTTCTTAGCACGGTTTCAGATAATGCAAAATCATCACCCTTTTTTGCTTACATGGCTGAATCTGTGAATGTGTGGCATGGTAGGCTTGGTCATGTTAATTTTGGGTCATTGAAAAAACTCAGAAACATGCACCTGATAAATGTGAATAATACAACCAAGCACTCTAAATGTGAAATATGTGTTGAGGTCAAACATGCTAGAAAACCATTTAAAGAAATCACAACTAGACAAACAGAGTTGCTGGAATTAATCCACTTTGACCTGGCAGACTTTAAGAACACAGAAAGTAGAGGAGGCAAAAGATACTATATGACTTTCGTTGATGACTTTTCGAGATATGCCAAAGTTTATCTTTTAAGGTCTAAAGATGAGGCTGGAGAAATGTTTATAAAATATAAAGCAGAGGTTGAGAATCAGTTAGATAGAAAAATCAAAAGACTTCGCTCTGACAGGGGAGGTGAATATAACACTAATTTCCTTAAAGAATTTTGTGAAAAACATGGTATAATACATGAGAGTAGTGCCCCTTATACCCCCCAACAGAATGGTATAGCTGAGAGGAAAGATCGTACTCTAAAGGATATGATGAATTCTATGCTATTAAGTTCTGGTTTGTCTGATAATATGTGGGGTGAAGCTATACTTTCAGCTTGTTATATTCTTAATAAAGTACCTCATAAAAGGATTGAAAAAACCCCCTATGAATTGTGGAAAGGGTATTCCCCTAATCTTAATTACTTAAGAGTGTGGGGGTGTCTTGCTGAGGTTGGCTTCCCTGATTTTAAAAGAACAAACATTGGGCCTAAAACTTTTGAGTGTGTGTTTATTGGTTATGCTCAAGGTAGTGCTGCATATAGATTTATGTCGTTAAATGATAGAACTATATGTGAATCTCGTGATGCTGAATTTTTTGAGCATATATTTCCATTGAAGAAGCATGTTGATAGAAATGACTGTGATTCATTTGTTGTGAATAATCTGCATAATATTCATGCTAATTTTGTGCCTGTGCTACCTGTGTGTTCTCTGGATACACTAAAACATGTGACTGGGACTAGGAAAGGTAAAAGAAAAAGGACAGAAACTAGTTTTGGACCGGATTTCTTAACTACCTTCCTGGCTGAACACTCTGATCAAATTGATGAGAGTTTTGTTTCGGTTTTCCTCTTAGAACAAGACCCTAAAACGTACAGTAAGGCAGTAACATCCATAGATGCTAGCTTTTGGAAAGAAGCCATTAGAAGTGAACTTGACTCAATTATGTGCAATCATACATGGGATCTAGTTGATTTGCCTGAGGGATGTAAACCTATAAACTGTAAGAGGAAACTGAGACCAAATGGAACTATTGAAAAGTTCAAAGCTAGGTTAGTTGTAGTTGGCTACACCCAAAAGAAAGGCATAGATTATTTCGATACTTATTCTCCTGTAACTAAAATTGAAACCATCAGGTCTCTTGTCGCCCTAGCAGCTATTAATGACCTGTTATACATCAAATGGATGTTAAAACAGCTTTTCTAAATGGTGACTTAGAAGAAGAAATATATATGAGACAACCCGAGGGTTGTGCAGTGCCTGGATAGGAGAATAAAGTGTGTAAATTGAAGAGGTCCCTATATGGATTAAAATAAGCACCCAAGAAGTGGTATGAAAAATTTAATAATACTGTGGTAGGAAATGGTTTTATAGTGAATGCATCTGATTCATGTGTTTATTCAAAAATGTTTGGACCACATTGTGTGATAATTTGTCTTTATGTTGATGATATGCTCATATTTGGTACTAATGAGGATGTAGTAACTAAAACCAAACATTTCTTGTCCTCTCATTTTGAAATGAATGACGTGGGAAAGGCTGATTTAATTCTTGGTGTTAAGTTAACCATGAATGAGAGTGGCTTTTCCATGTGTCAGTCTCATTATATTGAGAAGTTGCTGAAAAAATTTAACTATTTTGATGTAACACCTGTGAGAACCCCCTATGATTCTAGCACTTCTTTGAAAAAGAATGAATGTTCTAGTATCTCACAAGAAGAATATGCTAAAATATTAGGAAGTGTTATGTTTCTAATGAACTACACTAGACCTGATATAGCATATGCAGTTAGTAGACAGAGTCGTTATACTCATAATCCAAGCTATGAACACTGGAATGCTCTTCATAGATTACTCAAGTACTTGAAAGGTACAATGAACTGGTATTTGCACTTTAATAAATTTCCTCCTGTTTTGGAAGGTTTTTGTGATGTAAATTGGGTTACTGACAATGATGAAGTTAGCTCCACTAGTGGCTATGTCCTTGCTCTTGGTGTAGGGGCTGTCTCATGGAAGTCTGCTAAACAAACATGTATAACACGCTCTACCATGGAGGCTGAATTCATTGCCCTAGGGTTAGCAGGTCAAGAGGCAGAATGGTTGCAGAATCTGTTAGCCGACATTTCACTGTGGGGAAATAAGTGTGTTTCAGTTCCACTGCACTATGACTCACAAGCTGCCATAAGTGTTGCGATGAGCAGTGTCTATAATGGAAAAGGAAGACATATTTGCATCAGGCATGCTTCTCTCAAGCTGTTAATTAAAAACAACGTCATTTCCTTGGATTATGTGAAGTCGAAAAGGAATTTGGCAGATCCTCTCACTAAAGGACTTGCTAGGAAGCTTGTTCTTGAATCATCAAAGGGGATGGAGCTGATGCTCATGGACTGAAATTATGTGGTGGATACCATTTGTGATGAAACTATGCTACACAGTCCTTCTTTGCACTCCTATTTGTTTGATGTCGTGTGATAGTATTTGTGTGGAAGGTGAGATCTGAAATTGTTTAATAATTTAATGAATATGTGGATTCTTGAACGGTCCTAACGAGAAGGCCATACTAGATTCACTGCCTAGTTTGGATTCATAGCCCATTTTGGGTGGTCCTTGTGAGACGGACTTAATGAATACCATATTGTGGAGGTTGGACCTGTTGGTCCTTAATGGTTTCATATCCCGTTGTAGGGAGGTCTATGTTGAGATAGACTTGATGAACCACCTACGTGAGTGTGAAGGTGGGCCGCCTTCTATGAAAGACTTGGGCAATCTTTCTAGAGCTCTCACTAGACCCGAGGTTGGCGTATGGCCATATAATAGGCGCATTTGTGAGAATATCGCGGAACTTATAAAAAAAAAAGGGTATGATATGTGCAGTGGGGGTTTAGCCCCGGTCTGAGCAGTTCAAGAGCTATTCACTGGTCAAGATGTATGGTTGCCTCACTTCACTACGTGTCAATTCAAACGAAAGATATTGATGCTTAAGTATTCAACCCTTCCTTTGCCTGGGTCATTGCTCTTAACTAGTAAGCCATTAGTGGGGGATTGTTGGAATTTTGCTCCCAGGTGTGTAATGGCTACTAGTTAATAAATAATTGTTGTTTTTAAACTTTATTTTTCTGTTTCTGCAAAGCCTATTAATGTGGGATTGTTTTAAAAGATTTTTCTTCTTCTGGAGTTATTTTATCTCAAAACCGATCCTATTTTGAAGTAGTCAAGGCAGTTGCTTTTTCTAGCTCGTGCTTCCTTATTTTTAGGCCTTTCTCTCTCTGATTTTGGTAAAACCAGATGGAGTTTACTGGCTATAAAAGGGAGCATAGTTCGTGAGTTCAGGGTGTGAAAAAATCAAATCCCACTTTTTGAAATCTGCTCTATTCTTTTTAACAAAGGTTTCTAGGCAATTGAGGTGTGTGAGTTCCAAGTCTTTTCAGACGAGTGCACGTCTGCGAAGGCTGGTTGCGTTAACCTTGGGGAGCGAACTGCAACTGTCGATTGCACCCCGATCGGGCCGGATTTCGCTTTCAAGGCAGTGGCCATCTTTTCCACGGCGCAACTTTCATTGTTTTGATAAGTTTCTTCTGTTCAGTTTACTTTCAGTTAATCATTTATCCAACACAGGTTTGCAAGTTGGGACGGAGGGTTTGTGGAAGAAGACCTATTGGAGGGCTTCGTGAAATCATCAGGCAGCGGAGTATTAGTGTTTATTGTTTTGCAATTCGACACGATGAGCTTGATTAGCTGGAATTGTCGAGGATTGGGGAATGCCGCTACGGTGCAAGGGGTTACGGATTTAGCTCATTCACATTGTCCGGATATTTTCTTCCTAATTGAAAACAAAATTTGTAGTCAACGGGCAAAAGATGTGCTATACAAACAGGGGTATAGTAATTTCGCAGAAACGGATAGTGAAGGTAGTAGTGGAGGATTGGCACTCGGATGGAACGAAGATGTGGATTTGCATATTACCCAGATCAATAATAACTATATTGACTGTTTAATTAAACTATCTGAGAGTGATCCAGTTTGGCGTTTAACCTGCTATTATGCTTTTCCAGATGCACCAAGAAGACGGGAGGCGTGGGCTATGCTCTGGAACCTCGCTAAAAATAATAATTTACCTTGGGTGATTATTGGGGACTTTAATGATATCATGTATGATTCGGAAAAAAGAGGAAGGATTGATCACCCATTGTGGCGTACCCGCGGATTCCGGGAGGGCAGTGGCTGAAAGCGGTCTACGAGATTTCCCGTTTGAAGGTTATCAATGGACTTGGGATAAAGGGGAAGAGAACTAATTATTGGGTGGAAGAAAAATTGGACCGTATCTTGGTTAATGATGATTGGTGGAATGGATTTATGGCAGCACAAGCAACATCAATTGAGGCCCCTACCAGTGATCACATGGCGCGTTGGATAAAGTTTAGTCCTACGGTTCATAATCGTACAACTAAAAGATTTCGTTTTTAGAATATGTGGCTCAAAGAGGAGAAGTGTCGGACGATAGTTACAAATAGTTGGAATGCAGGTGCTCAACTTACGGTTAGTGAGAGGATTAATTTCTGCGGGCAAGAGCTACTTCGGTGGGATATAAGGCGGCCGAAAGGGTTCCGCCGCCAAATTGTAGCCTGTAAAAAACGTTTAGCTTGGTTACGGGGGAAGGAGGATGAAGCCAGTCTGAACGAGTTTTCCATAGTCAGATTAATTACACAAGACCTTATGGAAAAAGAGCATATTTACCGGAGGCAACGAGCTAAGGAGTTTTGGTTGAAGGAGGGGGATATAAATTCCCGCTTTTTTCATAATGCGATTAAGCAGAGACGGGGGGAATAAATTAATGGGACTCCGAGCTAATGATGTTTCATGGGTGACAGATCGCGGCATGGTCAGTGACATGGTGTGGGATTATTTTACTCTATTATTCCAGCACCAAGGATCGATAGTGGACCCGGCTGATTTAGAACCGATGCGGCGAATTACAGAGTGTCAAAATCGGTTTCTAATAAAACCACTTAGTCAGGAGGAGGTCAAAGCTGCAGTATTTGATATGCATCCCGAAAAAGCTCCATGCTCAGATGGTATGAACCCAGCTTTTTCCAAAAAATTTGGGGAGTGGTGGGACCGGAGGTAACTCGTCTGTGCTGTCAGATTTTTGATATGGGTATGCTGCCTCACGAGTTAAATATCACTAATATTGTGTTGATTCCCAAGTAGGGTAAGTCGGAGAATATGGGAGATTGGCGACCTATAGCTCTTTGTAATGTGATATATAAAATATTTTCCAAAGTCATTGCAAACCGGCTGAAAGGGATGTTGGGTGATTTAATTGGGGAAAATCAAAGCGCTTTTATACTGGGATGGTCTATTGTAGACGATATCATTGTGGCCTTTGAAACCCAGCATTACCTGAAGAGGAAGAATACGGGTAAAGATGGCTATGTGGCACTAAAGCTAGATATGAGCAAGACATATGATAGGGTCAGCTGGGACTACCTGGAGAAGATTATGAGGCATATGGGTTTCAATGCAAGATGGGTGGAGATTATTATGCTCTGTGTTACCACGGTTACTTACTATGTCCAATTTGATAAAGAATACTTGGGGCCTATTATTTCAAAGAGAGGTTTAAGACAAGGGGAACCGTTATCTCCTTATTTTTTAATTCTGGTTGCAGAGGGATTGAGCTCTATGCTGAAAAAAGCCGAGGGAAGAGGAGAGATACACGGAGTAACGGTCTGTCGTGGTGCCCCTCGGGTATCACATTTGTTTTTTGCTGATGACATTTTTTTATTTTTTAAAGCTTCTAATTTGGGGTGTGCGGTTAAAAGAATTCTTTTAAAATATGAAGAATTGTCAGGGCAAATGGTTATTTTTAACAAATCCACCCTAGCTTTCAAACAGAATGTGGGGGAGTGTTTTAAGGACTTTTGTTGTAACCAGTTGGGCATTCCCAGGGAGAGTGGTTTTAAATCACTATTTGGGGTTACCAGCGCTGATAGGGCGAAATAAGTCGGTTATATTGGGATATTTGAAGGAGCGTATTTTTAACAGAATTAAAAGTTGTAATAACCGATTTTTATCTTGGGCTGGGAGAGCAGTTCTTTTACGGAATGTTATTCAGGCAATGCCTACTTATGCTATGAATGTTTTCTTCTTGCCCAAAGATTTTTGTGATGAATTTGAGAAATTAATGAATGGGTTCTGGTGGAGAGGCTCCATATTTGATTAGAAAGGATTAAGGTGGAGAAAATGGGAAGCTTTGTGCAAGCCAAAGGATGCAGGGGGTCTCATTTTCAGAAGGATAGGGGAGTTTAATTTAGCTATGCTTGCAAAACAGGGATGACGTTTGATCAATGAAACCGGTAGCCTTATGAGCCGTGTTCTTCGAGTCAGGTATTATTCAAACTCGACTTTTCTACAGGCAAAGTTGGGTAGTAATCCTTCCTTCATATGGCGAATCATTTTTTAAACCCAAGAAATGCTTAAGAAAAATACTAAAAGAAGAGTGGGGAATGGTATTGATGTCCAAGTCTGGGCGGATGCATGGCTTCCTGGTACAGAGACCGGGAAAGTTACTTCTGCAAAACCGGCCTATGTTCGTGATATGAACGTGGCGGCCCTTCGGGATGGGTCGGGAAAGAAGTGGAATTATGGTAGGATTTGTAGTGCTTTTAATTCTGATGACAGGGAGAAAATTTTGAGTATTCCCATTAGTTTGGCTGACCGAGCGGACGGTTTCTTGTGGCAGGAGAAAAGAATGGTATTTTTTCTGTTAAAAGTTGTTATAAACTTCTTATGGGCGATGTTCATCAGGGCGCATGGTAGGATTGGAAGAAATTATGGGAGCTAAAGGTTCCTCCAAAGTTTAAATATTTTGCATGGTAGGTTCTGGATGGTACGCTTCCATCAGTTGATAACTTAAAAAAGCGGGGTGTGAACATTGTTAGAGGTTGCAAATTATGTGGAGCCGATGATGAAAGTGCAGATCATGCGCCGCTGCGAAGCTGCCCTAAAGCTGAGGCTATAGGGCAGTTTGCAGGCATACAAACCGAGGTGCTGGGGCTAGACTTTGATCGCTAGCTAAAGACCAATATCGCGCGGGATGATAGGGGGTTGAGCAGCAGGTTTGTGGCCATCTTGTGGAGTTTGTGGAAGAGAAGAAATGGGGTAGTTTGGAAGGATAAAGTGGAGGAGGCCGAAACGGTTATCCGGGTGGCAGATAACATGCTGGGAGCTTGGCGGGAGGTTCAAGGAAGAGCGGATATTAATGAAGGAATTACGACAGGAGATGGGTAGACGTGTTGGTCGAGGCCTAACCAGGGAGGGGTCAAAATTAACGTTGATGCAGCAGTAAACCAACAAGGATGGATTAGAGCATGGTGATGGGTGGCTCGGGATGAAGAGGGCTCTTTTTTAAAGGGCCGAGGTGTGAGCCAGAAAGCTGGGTGGACGGCAGAGGAAACAGATTCTATGGGGATCCGGGATGCTATTCTAGGAGCTACTGAGGCAGGCTGGCAGAGAGTTGAGTTAGAGTTTGATGCTCTTACGGTGGTTCAGAGTCTGAAGAAGAATGAGGGATGCTCCTATGCCCATCTTATTATTGATGATATTCGTAGTTTGTTAGAAACAAAGATTTCATTTAAAATCTCTTTTTGTTGAAGGTCTGCAAATCGTGGGCTTATGCTTTGGCAAAGTCACATGTTCACATCTCAGATCAGTTGATTATCTACAGGCACCGAGTTGTATTTCTAGCCATTTGGCTAACGATTTGTTAAATTAATGATATCTGGTTTTGATGATAAAAAAAAATGGACTTGATCTTTCCACTACTAAAGGTAAGAAACGTATTCATTGCAATAAGAAGATTAAAGATAGATATTTAAAGTAGGTGGTCCGTGGTTAATGAACTAAATCGAACCCAACGGCCCAACCTTGGACAACAGAAAGTTCGTTAATGAGAGCCTCTTGGTGAGCCTGTTTTCCGGTTTATAAGGATTATCAGTCAACTTTTTTGTCAAACACATAACTTTTGATTTCGAGCGATACATTGTGTAATAATAAGAAAAAATAATGTTGGCTTCAGTTACTGCAGATGATCATTTTAACAATTTTATCATACTTTTTTCTTATATTTTATTAATAAAAATATTAGCCAATGCAGTTAGTGGTGGACCCGGTTCAGGCCGCCCGGCCCGGGACCGGCCCGGCCCGTCACTGTGCGGGCCCGGAACCGGCCCGGATCTCGGGTCCGGTTCGGGCACCGAACTGGTGGGGGTGGCGGGTCCGGGCTTGGGTGTTGGTTTCGGTGGCCCGGCCCGGCCGGGTCGGGCCCGGGCCTAAAGGGTCCAATTTTTTTTTTTTTTTTTTAAAATCTTTTAATTTTAAAAACCATTTTTGGCTCAACAGACACTTCCCAAACGGCTATATAGCCGTTGGGTGGGTACCAGGGGGGGTCCGGGGCCTTTGGGGGGGTGGGGTGGGGGGTGGAGTGGGGTGGGGGTTAAAAAAAACCTATAAATACTCCTAATTTTAAACATTTTTTCACACCTCTTCTCTAACTCTACCTAAATCCTAGTCTCTACTCATCTCCAATTCTCCATATTCATCTTCTCAAATTCTCTTATTCTCCTTTATATTTTATTTTACTATTTAATACTTATACAATTATTATATCTACTTATATATTAATTATCTACTTATAAATACATATACTATATTACTTATATTTCTTATCTACTTAATCTCTACTTATATCTCTTAATACATACATACATACTACATCTACTTAATATATACTTTATATAATAAAGTATTAAATATACTTTATAAACTATTACTATATACTTAATACATAATAATATCTACTTCTCTACTTATATTTTATATATACTTATTTTCTTATTTTCCAATCTCCAATTCTCCATTATACTCTAATATTTAATTCTTATACAATTATTATATCCACTTAATACATACATTCTACATCTACTTAATATATACTTTATATATTAAAGTATAAAATATAAGTGTATTACTCGATCATCTTATAGTAGTACACTTATATATTATATACTATAAACATTATATTATATATTACTTACTATAAGTAGTATTATACTATTTAATTAGTTAATTAGCATTCTTGTTACATTTTTCATTATACTAGTTAATTAGTTCATTACCATTATTGTTACATTTTTCATTATACTAGTTAATTAGTTTATTAGCATTCTTGTTACATTTGTCATTATACTAGTTAATTAGTTAATTAGCATTGTTGTTACATTTTTCATTATACTAGTTATTTACTTCATTAGTATTCTCATTAATTGTTAAAACAACTCTACTTCAATAAACTAGTTAATTGTCATTATAGTTAAAGTCACATTTTCTTATTTTCAATTTATATTTGTAGGAAGAAATAGTAGTTCAATCATTTAATTAAAGTACTTAACATTTTATTTAAGTAGTTTTTACTAAATTAAAGTACTTCAAAAGTTGGTATAATTTTAATTTTAAAGTCACACATTAATTCTACTTTGCACTAAATTAGTTTGAAGTATTAATTAAAATAGTTTTAATTAGTTGCATTAGTTTTGTATCCATTATTATATTTGTTGTCAATTAATATTTGTTACATTTTTAAGATGGAAGGTGGTAGATATTCGGTTGATTTGGGTAACCTCCAACGCAATCGAAGGAACGAGATTGGGAGGAAGAAATCCCGCAAAGGTAAAAGAACTTGCCGGTTCTTCATCTCAAAGCCGAGATGATTTTGAAACGGGTTACCAAAGGCGAGATGGAGATGCGATGTCCGAAGAACAACTCTAACAAGAATTGGCCCGACATAATAACCGCTTTCTACAACAACAAATGCCGACGACCATTGACGAAGAAGAGCTTGAGGATGAAGATGCAGAGGAATTGGAACCGGAGACGGCCGAGGAGGAGGGTGCCGGCAGCCACGACGCCGACGAGCCTGCCTCATCCCAAACCGCCACCGCTAATAAAAAAAAGTAAGTCTGAACTAATGAAAAATAATTTTGATAAATGGAAGGACCCACAAACCGGCTATTGGCACGCAACTTGCAAGTGGTGCAACAACAATTATAGTTTGGGAACCTCCGGCGGATACGGATCCGCCGCAAGGCATCTTAAGTCAAAGCACCCCGTGGAGTATGCAAAATTAGGCGGCGGAACGGGGAAGCAAACTCAAATATCGAGGTTTGCGAATTCTCAACCTTTTGGTAATTTCTCCTACAATCAATGATGCACAAAATTTGACTGGTATGGCTAACTTAATTTGTGAAGAAAATTTGCCTTATTTTTTTTCTGAAAGTCTTACTTTAAGAGATTATGCACAAGGTAGTTTAAATCCTCAATTTAGAAATTATAGTCGCAAAACTGTTAAGAAAGAAATAATAAGGCTTTATAATGCGGAAAAGGCAAGGTTACAAAATTTTTTTGCAAACTTTGATGGGCGTGTTACTATTTGTTCTGACATATGGGAGGATGATTTTCATCATTTATATTATTTGGGTCTGACTGCACATTATATTGATGAGGATTGGAATATGCATAAACGTGTTCTTGCTTTTCATGAATTTAATGATCGTCACACCGCTGAACATATTTATATTTTGATTGAGCGTATTTTAATTGAGTATAATTTGATTGATAAGGTGTTTGCTATTGGTTTCGATAATGCTACTAATAATACTATTGTTATACCTAGATTGCGTGAGTTGTGTGGTGCCAATACTTTGATGGGTAGATTTTTTCATCAACGGTGTGCATGACATGTTATAAATTTATGTGTGCAAGACGGTTTAAAAGCGTTAGGAGATTCCATGGAGGTAATCAAGGGGGGATTAGACGTATTTGGGGTAATGGTCAACTTAGATTAAAATGGCAAACTTATTTGACTGAAAGAGGTGTGAGATATGTTGTTTTTCCTAAAGATTTGAGTATTCGTTGGAATAGTACTTATAAATTACTTAAAGTTGTTCTTAGATATAAAGAACATTTTCCTGCTTTTTTAAAAGAACATGATAACTATATTATAAACGCGGCTGAGATCGACACTTGCAAAAAAATTTGTAATGTTTTGATATATTTTTTAATGCTACTGAAACTTTTAGTCATGTTTATAAACCTACCGCAAACCAATTTATTCGTGAAGCTGTTAATCTCGTCGGTGCTTTTAAAGAATTTGAGAATGCCGTTTTCATTCATTATTTTTGTGATTATATGAAGGAAAAGTTTTTAAAATATTATGCGCATATTCCCCATATTTATGGTATTGCATTTATTCTCGATCCTCGTTATAGACTTGCTAATTTGGAAGATTGTTTCAACTTCTATTATCTTGCGTTTTTTGGTGAATTTCCAATGTATGACGATAACCCCATAGATCCGAAAACGGAATACAACGAGGTTAGTACTTTATTTTATGCCTTATTTAATGAGTTTCGTGCACAATATAGCAACGCTCCCCCTCCCCCGTCACAAACAACTTCATCTAAAGGAAAATCGATTTTTAAATCTGCATTTGGCAATCTTATGAAAAAAACAAAAACATCTCACGTCACTGAACAAAGCGCATTGAATGAGATTACTTTGTATTTAACATATGAAGTTGATTTTGAAGAAAATGATGACTTTGACGTTCTAGACTGGTGGAAGTCAAAAGAATTGAAAGAACGTTCCCGATTTTAGCACGGATGGCTAAGCAAGTACAATCAATGCCGATTTCAACAGTTGCTGTGGAACAAGAATTTAGTTCGGCCGGCAACGTCCTAACGGCATCTAGATCGAGATTGAGCGCGGAGTCTCTTGAGACGCTTATATGCTACCACGATTGGTTGAAGGCCGCACGTAGAACTTAAGAAATGAGCATCACCCCCTCCCAAGATTTTATGGATGACTCAACAACTGATGGTGGCTCTACCTATGCCGGAGATTCCGATTGATTAGTATTTTAGAATTTATTATAAAATGTATTTTGTAGCACTTGTCAAATTTATTTATACTTGTACTTCATATTTCAAAATTGTAAACTTGTACTTCATATTTCAAAATTGTAAATTTGTAGTTGTACTTCAAATTAATTTGTAAACTTGTACTTCATATTTCAAATAAATATGCGTTCACTTTTTCATATGTAGCACTTCTCAAATTAATTAATTGGTTACAAACTAACGACTTAAAATTATTTTTCTAAAATATAAATCCGGTTTTTAAATTAAAAATACATTTACAATATGTAATTTGTTTAAATACTTATACACCTATTTTGTAACATTTGTAAATTATAAATCAAACCACTTTTCTAAGTACAAATAGTTTTAGTTTTACTTAATTCATTAAATTAATTAATTTATTTTACAATATGTATAACTTTAAAAAAAATTGAAATCAAACCTCCCAAACGGCTATATAGCCGTTGGGGCTACGGGTGGGGGCAGGGGGGTCCCGGGGGTGGTGGTGTGGGGAGTGGGATTCAAAAACATCTATAAATACATCTATTTTCTAACATTTTTCTACACCTCTTCTCCAATTCTTCTCCAACTCTTCTCCATCTTCATCTTCTCTTATTAGTTATTATCCTACATTCCTACAATCCTACTTATACATATACCATTTTAAATACGGAAAGTACATCTTCCCTTATGCAAAACAATTTTGACAAGTGGAAGGACCCGAAGACCGGACTGTGGTGGGCAACTTGCAGGTGGTGCAAGAAAGAGTGTTGCTTGGGGCGTTCATACGAATACATGATGCCAATAAAACATATGAAGTCCTGTGACAAAGGGAAAACAACAACCAACGGTAGCGGAAATCCCAATTGATATTCATTAGAAAATGTATTTCGTATTGTTATTTTTTTCTCAATTCTCAAATGTAGTTCTTATTTCAAATAAATGCACTTGAACTTTGTTTTTAATAGGAATTTGTATAATATATAATTAATTTTAAAAAAAATATTGGCCCGGCCCGGCCCGGCGGGTGGCCCGACCCGTGACCCGGGCGGGTGGCCCGGCCCGAACCGGAACCGGCCATTGCCCGGGCCGGTCCCGGGCCTACCATTACCAGACCCGAGGCCCGACCGGGCCTAAGCCCGGCCCGGGTCCATCACTAAATGCAGTCACCTCAGCCAGAACTTCATAAATTCAGCATAATCAATCAGTTCAGCCAAATTCAGTGTTACTAAATGGGCTCTCAATATCCACTTAGTCTTGGCCCGGGTTCGGTCTGACCGGCCCGTGAACCGACCCAGCCCTGTACTGTTTGGGACCGTCCCGACCCGGTGAACCGAGACCGGTTCCAGGCCTAGGACCAGCCCGGGGTGTTAGGGCGGGCCGGGTAAGGGTCACCCCATCCTTTGGAACCGGCCCGGCCAGGCCCGATTCGGGCCTTTTTTTATTTTATTTTTTTATTTTTCAATTTTTTTGTTTTTCCCGAGTTGGGCTGGGTATTTTGGAGTGTTTTGGGGGGTGGGGATCGGGGGTTAATCAGAAAAGCGGCCTATGAGACCGGACCGGCCTGGACCCGGTATAAACCCGGGCCGGTTCCGAGCCTTCATCCAATATAAAATAGCCCAGTTTGGGACCAGCCCGGCCCGGAACCGTTCCATGCCTATATCCACTCTAGGTTGAACTTCTTTTCATTAAACTTTATCCATGTTTCATTCGAGACTGAATAAAGCCACTAATATAAAAGAAGCCGAAATACATTATTGACCGTTTGGTCAACATTAAAATTTACGTAAAGTATTGTACAAAGTTTATGGAAAATATCACATTGCTTACCAGCAAAGTCATTACGGTGCTTTATTAAAAGCATGCAAAGTATTTTATCATCTTCTCTACGTAAAATATTTTATATGATACAATATCAAATGTTTAAAATAAATGCATTATAGTTTACTAATATCAAATGTTAAAAAAATCCTATCCACATTAAAAAGTCTAATAAAATATTTTGCGATTTATTATAAACAAAAAAGCAGACTGAATAAAGCGGAGTAAAAAGTTTCATGATTCATTGTATACTTGACGAGCTTATACACAACCTGACAACCCGGATACACATCATCAAACCTTGGTTTGGTTAATTGGTTTGTTCATTCTAACGATCATTATCAATCAAACTCAAACATGTTTTCATTCAATGATAAAGATGTGAATAGTCAAACAAAAAATGTGAATAGTTCATCATCATCTTATTAAGGTGATGAAAAATACATGTGCATTATTGGAAGCCATTGCCTACTTGCCTGTGAAGATATGGGTAGAGACCTCAGAGCACTGGGAAGCAATTCAGAAGGCTTTGGTATGGCAATTTCGGTCTTATGGTTGGCTCTGCTTGGCCTTAGCTTCATCTCCACCATCATATTTTCCTGTTCCGATGGTAAACCTCCCAAAAGAGACACTACTGGCAATACAAATTATGTCGATAGCACCAACTGCGGTGGAGCATGCGGAGGTTGTGGCGGAGGTTGTGGTGGTTGATGATGCACACATACTTTGATGTTGGTAATTTGGCAAAGAGCTGTAATTCACCCTCCATCCCCGTTCATCTTATCTCTTTCTTTTTTCTAGTCTATCTCAATATAATTCTCATGTTTCAGTTTTTAGTGACCTTTTTGTATGGAATGGTAATTAAGCCCATATTTGTAAAGGTCGAACCGAAAAGATTAAAAAGGGAATGATGGAGTAATAATATACAACAGTGATTCTTTATTTACTTTTCTTTTTAAGTTTTCATAGTTTCAGTCTTTCAGATGTCTAACAATAGAGTAAAGATGAAATCACACATCTACCTAAAACCGCCAAAACTGTTAATTAGATTAAAAAACAGTAGTTGGGATCTTGGAGACTTGGACTCCATATAAACATGAGTACCTACAACATTGACCTGATCGCCCAATGAGTCCATGATCTTTGCACGATCTTTCTCTATTTTGTAAGTGATGAGCTTTTTCACATCCCTTGGCTTTTCCTGATTTCTGTTGACGAAATATCCATACGGAATTCTTCTGCTGGTATTGAGATAAACATGTCTTTCAGCTCCTCTGGAATTTCAAAGTCATCAAGCACCTGGAGAGGTCACGCAGTGAAGGAGTGTTGCTTTCACGAGCCTTTCGGGAACTAAAATGAGCAAGAAATTAAGATGACCAAAAAGGAGATCCCTGCATACCTTGAAAACGCCATCCACATTTCGGCCTCCCACCAGGAAGATACACCCTGTGTTCTTGCATCCAATAAGTGTCTCCAACATGTTTTGATAGTCATTTCTATAATACTTTGGCTGGAAAACAGTCATATCCTAAGTAAGTTTGGTACAGGCAAGATCTACCATATTGGCATTGTTGTAAAGAAACAGCCAAGCCTCTATCAACGTAGGATTAGCCACTAGGCTTTGTAAATAATCTCAAATCAGATCACTAATATTAATACGGTACAGAGCGCATTTAACTCATACAATTGAACTACTTTGATCTGGATAGCCTAAACACGAGCATATGGACTTTAAGATATACTCCGTATATCTTACTCAACAAATCATTATCTTCAATATTATATTTTTGGACTTACGTTTTGACAACAGGGACACAGCAGACTTCTGATGGAGCAGAAAAAAATGAACCTGAGGGAGGGGTGAAACACTTACAATTATCTGCACTAAGCAAAGAGGGACTCATATTCCCTAGAACCTTCATGGTACAAGGAGAGCTAAAGACAAACAAGGGAAGCTAACAGATTTTGATATTACTGAATTTTGGGGACACACATAATTTCATACCTCAGAAATTGATAGAAGTGCGGCATATGCCCTATAAAGGAGCAGTAAGGTTTCAAGTAGAGATGGGGAATTAAGAGCCAATATTTCTCCAGAGAAGTTGTGAGGGTTTACAGATTTGGGTACAGAATTTAGTGATGACTGAGGACTTCTATTTCTTGGATCTTGGAGATATTGGTGTGATTCTGGGTATGAGACAGTTAACCAGTCAGGGAAATGTAGAGGAAAATTTCAGGAAACTCAGCATAAAGTGCTCGGAAGATGGGCCAGAGAAACATTTGCTGGGAGATCCTAACCTTTGCAACATTGTGGAGCCCTATGCATCAATGTCCTTGCTTCTGTTCTTTCATGCTGTGAAGAGAGTGATGATGAAGGTTCAAGTAATGAAGCTCATGGTCCAGAAATCTGTAAGGTACGGAAGGGAGAGGCGCAAGGATGAAGTGGATGGTCAGAGCTGTTTCCTACCTCCTACATTGAGGACAAGGTGTTTATCGAAGGGGGGAGTGATGATAGGAACCTGGCAGGATAAAGCTATTACTAATAAGATAATAGCCTAATAGGGACCCGGGTAGAAGAGTGTTAATAATAGGGAAAGTTCCCGAAATAGGACTAAAACATTTTGAAAATTCCAAAATAGGACTGCCATGTTTTTTATTCCCAAAATAGGAGTAATTACTGTCAAGTTTGGAAAATACTGTCATGTTTGAAGTCTGGTACTGGCAAAACATGGCAGTAATTAGTCCTATTTTGGGAATAAAAATGTGACAGTCCTATTTTGGAATTTTCAAACTTTTTTAGTCCTATTTCAGGTAATATTCTCTTAATAATAGTAATATTAAGAGTATCATACATAGAAGCTAAGGAACAAGGGCAGGCAGAAATTGGGCTTGGAATAGGACTGGGAGAGAAGAGGCACTCTCAAACTTGCCTCATCTGTAATTTTTCCTTTTCAGTTCATCAACTTCCATTCTGAATATAAAATAATTTACGTTCAATTCTGGAGTTCCTATCAGTTTTGACCATCAGGCCATGTACATTATGACCAAGTTGAATGACGGGGTTTAATCATGAATTCCACCGCAAGCTAATTTTAACCCCCCCCCCTTCCCCAACCCTACACCTTACCTTCAAGCCTTATTTCTTACAGAACTATGTGTGGTTTTTGAAAAGAAAAAAATCAAAACATAAAAATATACCTTCATTACAAATCAAAACCAAATGAAACAGAAGAGCAACAAGCCAGCAATATATGAAAAGAAGCACGTACACAATTAGTGAAGTAAAAGGACTATCTTCTAAAAGCAATTTGAAAGCCCTTACATTTATAAGCCTAGCAGCCGTATCTGCGCCAATAACAAAAGCACTGCCAGGGAAAAGTTCTGCTTTTTTGTAAAAATATGGCTGGTTAGATATTATGACTGTCTTGCCTGCAACATCGTGAATTTTTTATTAATACTGAGAATGTGTGGTAAACTAGAATGGAAAAGCACTAATGCACACAAAAGTATGATCTTAGCATAAATACAAATAATATTTATACAAATCTGCTAACATATTTGCTTTGACAGAAATCAAGAAAGAATATTATTGGCAAATCTAACCAGATCACTGTAGTACCACTGTCACCATGGAAACCACAACCCCGTTCTAACATCAAGCACCCAAAACAATAAATGTGGTATATACACTAAAGCGGTTGTAACTTGTAAACTAAAGCTTGAAGACCCCATCAAAAGATGGGGAAAAAGCGTGCTTACACACAGTAAAGCTAAATATGGAGAAAATAGTGATATTACATAACTACTAGTCTACTACATTAATGGCACTCACTCAAATATGAAGTATCACTTACCAAAACATGCCAAAATGTGTACAGTTACATTTGAAACTAAAAGAACTTGAGGCTTTGAGTAAAAATACAACAACATCCAAGCCTTAGTCCCAAAAGAGTTCCGGGTCAGCTAACATGAATCGACACATGAAATTTCGAGCTAAAAGACAACTTAGAAAACTTTATTGTTTCCTTGAATATGTGTAAAGGTTTAAAGCAACACATATATATGAATGGAGGGAGTATTAAAGTTGAATGCTTAATTCTGAAATATTTATCATAGATAAAATGATAAAGGTAAAATTGTCTGTACTCACCGACATTTTTAAACTGTTTTACACGATCTTTGATTTCAGAAACTGTCAATGGAGGCTTGTCTGCATTGACTGCAGACAATTCAAAGCATGGATATCCACCGCTACAAATCCTGCAAGCAAACGGTGGTTATCTGCACTTAGAAGGTAACCTGAACATGATGACACCTTTTACTTAACAAATTAACAATAATAATGTTATTGTTATGCAGTAACAAATACTGCATAAGAAAATTCGTTTTCTTCAAACATTTCTTTATCTAAAGAACCCATTCACTATTGTACCTAACCTTCTTAAGATTATTCAAAGAAAAGCATGAGATCCTAAATATGTGGAACAGTCTTAATAACCCTCTTAACCAATTGACAGACAGTTTCTAAAACAATCTTTTACGTGTTGGTGAATGTACCTAGTTGCAACGTCCAAGAGATTAAGGTGACCATCATGCAAGGGGTTGAAAGAACCAGACAGGATTATTTTCCTCTCTGCTTTGACTAGATCTGCCAAAGATTTCTCTTATGAACTGCAAAAGGTAAATATGTAATTTAATGTATAAGCAGGGAACACGTACCACTTGAAAAAGGATAAACCTTAAAAGATACTTGACCACTGATAAGCTGCTCCAGCTCTTGGTCTTCATTAAATTGCCAACCAAGCTCAACAGGAATCTCCGATTCCGTTAAATCTGGAAGAAAATTATTTGAAGCCATGCATGCACTTGCTACTGCCTACAAGCAAACACGTTTGTAATTGCAATTCCTTAATCGTAAAGAAATCGACAAGAGATTCTCTAGAAACACGGAAGAGATTGCCAAATAAGATATTAACAACAGCTAAGGACCAAGGCCACAGGTAATTGCATCGAGATTTCATAAGGGCATTTGATTTTATTTGAAAAAGAAAAAATGACATTATGATAAATCAGAAATTTTACATCACAAAATAAAATATAAAAGCATAGGAAACAACACAATAACTCCCGGTCATTGCATTCATTATTAGACATGTAAAGCTTAATAAAAGACATGAACTGAAGACTGGTGACTATGAAAGAGGAAATTATCAAATGTCAGACACTAAAACTGGATAATATGCAAACAAACTGGATAATTGAAGCCCCACAAAATTATAAAATATTGCCGATATACTCATAATCTCATATACTGAGTTGAATTTTATTTTAGTAGTATACTAGTAACCCTTTTTATGGGAGCGCATAAGGCAGAACAGTAAAAGACTATTTTGTGAATTCCGTGTTTTTTGTATCTCCGCAAAAAATCATGAATATTAATTAATATTCAAATGAAAAAAAATCCTTAAATATATCTAATTATCTACTTATAGTCCAGTATTTGAGAATAAGCAAGTCAAAATATGTGGGAATTTGGTATGTGGAGCTCTTATCGGTGGACAATTAAATCAAAATAAAGCTGTCCTATGCTTTCAGAGCTTTATATTTATAGCCATGACTATTTTCCCTTTTTAAACATCAGAGAGCAATATCTTCATTTCATGATGTAGGCTATTATATTAGAATAGCATTCTTCACACACCTTAAGTAAGAATTGGCTTGAGACAAAATCTTCTTGCTCACGTGTTCGCAGACCCTAAATAAACACATTGATGAAAACAAAATAAAAAGACCTTCATGAATCAGGTCCAAGGCTCAAGTATACACTAGTAAAGATGGGATTAGATAGTAAGAAACATAATACCTTCGACAATGTGACTGTTGACACCAGTAGCCTTTCAGATGTCCTTGTTGACAAATGAAACCTTCATAAGGAACAAGATGAACTCAATAAATATGGAATATTTCCAAGATAAGCATATATGATACTTGAGCAACATGTCAGTGAAAATATAAAGTTATTACCGCATATCCAGAAAGAAATAGAGGTGCCACTAACAATCAGAATATATTCTTTCAATTTAAATATAAGATGATAATTATAAAACTAAATGTAACTAGATTTTCTTTTCATATGGTTTTCATTCTTTTATTATTCGTGACCAAGGATGAAGATCTAATGGATATATCGGTACGAAAAATGCTTGGTGTACACGTTTTTAGTGTAGCATGACTATCGGTGCCTCTAGTTTATGAAAACGACCTATGGTTATATCGAATATGGATATCAGCAAAAAATTTAGTGCGACAAAAATATTATTAAAAACTTGAAGTTTATAATGATAATATATATATGTATATATATATATATGTATATATATATGTATGCGTGTGTGTGTGTATTACACTAGATTAAGAGCCCATTTGGTAATGCCCATATCTGCTGAAATTATGATATTCTGGATAAAGTGGCTGATTCTGCTGATTTATGGGAAAAAAATATACTTCCTCCATTCTTTTTTAGTTGCAACACTTCCATTTTCACGTTTGCCAATGCACAACTTTAACCATTAATATATTTAATTATCTAATTGTAGGAATTTCAAAAAAATCACATTTTGAAAATTTAAAGTGAGAAGAATTTAATTATATATTTTTTTAAATTAATTTATTTGTAAATAAATATAATCAAAGTAGATCATGTAAATGTAAACTGAACTGAATTGGAAACTGAATATTCTTGTATATTAATCAAAGGAAGGGTTACACTTATATAGGAAATCCTAACATCTAACTAGTACATCTAGTACATGTAGTACAACTAGTACATGTAGTACAACTAACCTAACATCTAACTAGTACAACTAGTACAACATGTACTGATGTACTACAATAGGAATAGTGCAAAAAGTACAACATGTCCTACAATAGGAATAGTGCAAGAGATAGTATTCTTCACACACACACCCTCAAACTCAAGATGGGACAGCATAGACCATCGAGAGTTTGCCAAGGAGGAAGCGAAAGCGGGCTGCAGTGTGAGTCTTCGTGAAGAAATCAGCCAACTGTAGTGTGGAGCAAACGAAGGGCAAGGAAACCGTAGCCGACTGAAGGTGTTGACGAATAAAATGGCAGTCGATTTCAATGTGCTTTGTACGTTCATGGAAAACAGAGTTATGAGCAATCTGAATAGCGCTCTTATTGTCACAATACAGAGGCGTAGGAGAAGTGATAGAGACACCCATATCCGAGAGAACTGAGAAGCCAACGAAGCCAAACGACTTCTGAGGTAGCGTGTGCCATGGCACGGTATTCAGTTTCGGCAGTAGATCGAGCAACAACAGATTGTTTCTTACTTTTCCAAGAGATAAGAGAATCACCCAGAAAAACACAAAGGCCAGAGGTGGATTTGCGGTCACTAATATCACCGGCCCAATCAGCATCAGCATAAGCTTGGAGTGTCAAACTGGAGGCGGAAGATAATAGAATGCATTGGTGAATACTACCACGAATATAACGGAGAATACGTAAGATGGCAGCCCAATGCGTAGAGCGAGGAGCAGAGACATATTGGTTGATAGTATGAACAACATGAGAGATATCCGGTCGAGTCACAGTAAGATAAACCAAGCATCCTACTAACTCACGGTATTCAGTAGGATCTTCAAGAGGAACACCATCAGAGGCAGAGAACTTGGCATGAAGCTCAAGAGGAGTGTCAACAAGCTTGTGATCCGTGAGATGAGCGCGATGAAGAATGTCAGTGGCATATTTAGACTGTCCCAAAAGAAAACCCTTAGGAGAAGAAGCAACTTCAATACCAAGAAAATACCGAAGAGGGCCCAAGTCTTTCATCTCAAATGCACGAAACAAATGGCTTTTCACGTCAGCGATAGAAGCAGAGTCGGAACCAGTGATAATCATGTCATCCACATATAATAGGAGAAGAACTAGACCATGAGAGGTGTTCCGATTAAAGAGAGCTGAGTCGTGCATACTTGGTTTGAAACCAATGACAAGAACCACATCCTGAGAGCGAGCATACCAAGCTCGAGGGGACTGTTTCAAACCATAAAAAGCACGACGTAAGTGGAAAACATAACCAGATGAATGAGAGACACCCGGGGGAGGTCGCATATAAACTTCCTCATTAAGAAAGCCATTAAGGAATGCATTCTTGACATCAAGTTGATAAAGAGGCCACTGATGCACAGCAGCAACAGAGATCAATGTGCGAACAATGGTCATTTTCGCAACAGGAGCAAAGGTTTCTTCATAATCAATACCATATTCCTGAGAAAAGCCTTTAGCAACTAACAGGACCTTGTACCGTTCCAAGGATCCATCAGAATGAGTTTTGACCTTGTAAACCCATTTGCACCAAGATTCTTACCTGCTGGGAGTGGAACCAATTCCCAAGTATTATTCTGAGCAAGAGCGGTAAGTTCGGCATTCATGGCCTTAACCCAGTTGGGATCATGACAAGCTTCTTTATAAGATTTGGGCTCAAAATAAGTGTGAATTCGAGAAAGAAAAGACTAATAAGAGGATGAGAAACATGTATAATGAGAGAAACCAAATTTTACCGGTGGATGACGATTCTCACGGATAGGATACCGATGTGCAGGTGGATCAGGATCGTCCAAAGCAGATGGGGCAACCAGAGAGTCAGATGGGGGAGGTGAACGTGCAGCACGGCGGGAGTAGACCTGGGGGAACGGGAGGATAGGAGCATAGTCACACGGATCGCAGTACGCTTCGGTACGCGGTACGAAAACGGGAACGCGGATCGCGAATATTAGTAATCCGATACGCGGAGGGGTAGGCTTCTTCGGTACGCGATTTCGGTACACGGTACGCTGTACTCTTTTTTATGGTATGGTGAACCATAAACATATAAATTTTAATATAGTATAAATATAATTAATAATATATTAATAATTAAAATAATTAAATTTAATTAAATTGGGATGAAGCTGGCCATTTAAAATTTAAATAGAAAAAATCAGGGGTGTAACATGTAAATAGAAAATTGTACGACTTTGACTCTGGTAATTAATACAACCGAACAATACTGCCCAAGGAAAGGAAAGGGTGACACTTCCGGATCAGGAATAATAAATAAAATTGAAAGAAGATAAAATCGTATATCAAAACGACTTCTGGTGCGTCGTTTCATCCTCGACCTTAGTTTGGAAGAAATCGCTGGAAAATTCTAGTGGTCTGCGTCGCTTGGAACTTCAAGTCTGTCGGCGTCGTTTGGCTTGCCGGAACGCGTTTCGGAAGAGAGGCTCTGCGAACCCACATCGCGCAATACACGAACTCAACGATCCAAGATGCGTTCCCCAGTCGCGAACCAGGAGCGTACGGATCGCAAACGTACCGCGATCTGGAACGTTCGATCCGGAACGGAAATCGTGGCTTCTTCAGCGATCCGTGTAACTATGGATAGGAGTCTGTGGCGGGAATGAGGGAGCAACATGTATATCTGATACCTCTAGTGTGGAGGGATATTCCTCAGACGGCACATCCGTTGGGAAAGGGTCAAGGTGAACTAGATCCTCTTTGGTCACAGGAGCAACATGCGGAGGTAGAGTGTAATATGGCAGACGCTCTAAGAATGTGACATGTCGGGATGTATAGAGCTTTTTGGTGACTGGATCGTAACAACGATAGCCTTTTTGTTGAATACCATATCCCAAGAAGACACAGATGGCTCAACGAGCACTTAACTTGGTACGATCCTTTTTGGGGAGAAGTACAAAACATGTAGAACCCAAAACACAAAGGAGAGAGTAGTTAGGAACCTGACCATGAAGTCGTTCATATGGTGAGCTGCCAGAGAGAGGGGGGGTAGGCATTCGATTCAAGAGATAAGCTGCAGTGAGAACAGCTTCGCCCCAGAAAACAGATGGGACAGAAGATGACAGTAACAAAGATCGAGCAGTGTCAAGAAGGTGACGATGCTTCCTTTCGGCTCGACCATTCTGGGGAGGAGTGTCAGTGCAAGAGGATTGATGGAGAGTCCCAAGTTTGTCTAAGAAGAAAGTAAATTCATTAAGAGAATATTCCCCACCCAAGTCAGAAGGAAAAATTTTGATAGATGCAGAAAATTGGGTTTGGATCATGGCATGAAAATTTTGAAAGATATGGAAAAAATCAGACTTGCGGGTCATCAAATAAACCCATGTATAACGAGTGTAATCATCAACAAACGAGACATAATAAACTGAACCACCCTTTGTAGTTATTGGGGATGGACCCCACAAATCTGTATGGACAAGAGCAAACGGAGATGAAGAAACGGAAGTGCTTTTACTAAAAGGTAATGCAGACATCTTGGCAAGTTTACAACCACTACATTCCGAAATGTCACCAACAAAAAGGTTACCCAAATGACCTGATTGAGCTAAAAGCTTAAGACGCTCACTAGACAAATGTCCTATTCGAGAATGCCAAAGATAAAAAGGGGAAGATGTGTGGTCTTAACGGAAAGACGAAGCAGCAACAGGGGAAGACTTCAGTGGGAGGTGCAAGGATTCCAGGATATAGAGGTCACTAACTCTACGGCCGGTCCCAATCTGCTTCTTGGATTCCCGATCCTGCACAACACAACCAGAGGAAGAGAATATAACATCAAAACCAGAATCAGATAGTTGGCTGATGGACAAAAGACTAAGTGTTAATTGAAGGACATAAAAGACTTCAGAAACAGATAATGAACTAGTGCAAATGGAACCAATGGAGACAACATGCATGGGTGATCCATTTGCTGAGGCAATACTAATAGGGGAGAGAGGAGAGACACAATTGTGAAGAAGCGAGGAATCAGGGGTCATATGATGAGAACAACCGGAATCCAATATCCAAGTGGTTGGTAATATACCTGTGACATTGGAGCCATGCAAACCTGAGTGAATAGAGGAAATGGCAGAAGCTCGGGAAGATCCTCCCTGAATAGCTTCCATGAAAGCCTTATACTGCTGAAATTGCTCTAGCATATGAGAAGAAGGTATGGCTTCAGAGGTGGGTGCTGCCACGGCTGCAGAAGGGCGACATTGCGGTTGAGATGCCTAAGGAACAGAGGAGCCACCGGTATGAGAATTATGTCGACCCTGAGTTTGCTGAACACGCTTAGGGCATGCGTGTTTCCAATGACCTTTCTGATGACAATAACCGCACTCATCAACAGGAATGCGAGGTCGGCCTGAAACCTGAGTTTGATGGGATGTTGGAATGGGCAAGAGGGGTGCAGAGTGTTGTACTGGCGAAGAAGATCGAGTGACAAAAACAGATTGTGACGAAGTAGATAGATTCGCCACTTTGAACCGTGTCTCCTCAGCTATGAGCTCATGAACAGCCCCATCAACTAAGGGTAACGGAGATCGATGCAGAATAGCCCCACGTAGAGGCTCAAACTGAGACCGAAGAGCCATGAGAAACTGAACAAGACGCTTTTTCCCACGATACTTCACATAACTATCAAGTAGTTGCAGATCAGATGGTTCCATAGGAGCTAACTGATCCCAAAAACCAGTCATATCATTATAGAACACTTGAATAGATTTATCACATCGACTAGCATTACGGATTGATAACTCAAGTTCATACTCTTTTGCGAAATTGGACTCAAAATACATATTTTTCAAATACTCCCAAACATCCTTAGCAGTTTCATACTTTGAGAAATTCATACCAATACTTGATTCTGAAGAATTGTGAAACCAAGTCAAGATTTTTCCGTTTTCTCGCTCCCATTTCGCAAAATCAGTGGCATAAGTCTTTGACTCTTTATCAGATGGTGCTACAATTGAGCCAGTAACATGTCCCCACAAGCCTTGACCAGTTATAAAATTCTTCATGACCCTTGACCAATAAGAATAATTGGCCCCATTCAAACGGACACTAATACTTGAAATTTTATCTTCCGACATGATATGAAAAAGTACTCACAGATAGAAGCAAAGGTTCAGGAACAAAGTTACCGGCACAACGAGGTGTTGAGGGAGCAGATTGAAACAAAATGTTTGGTGAAACTGATGAACAATACTGAATAGTGACTGACGAACAGTAACTGAGTGCTGGAAGTGGCTGACGGTGCTCCGGCGAGGGGTGTCGGAGGTCGGAGGAAGGCTGGGATTGACAGGCAAGTGCTGACAGGTGATCGGCAGATTAAGGGAGAATCAGAATGCAGAAATGGGTTTTCAGATTTTGACAGAGAGAGCTGACTGAAGAGAGGACTGAAGTTGGTTCCCAGCACACATAAGATTTCGGATGCTGATTCTGAACAAAGACTAGAGAGGTGACTGAAGATAAACAGAGAATATCAGCTCTGATACCATGTAAACTGAACTGAATTGGAAACTGAATATTCTTGTATATTAATCAAAGGAACGGTTACACTTATATAGGAAATCCTAACATTTAACTAGTACATCTAGTACATGTAGTACAACTAGTACATGTAGTACAACTAACCTAACATCTAACTAGTACAATTAGTACAACATGTACTACAATTGGAATAGTGCAAAAAGTACAACATGTACTACAATAGGAATAGTGCAAGAGATGGAGTATTCTTCACAGTAAATAGTGTAAAATTTCTTATGTTGCAACTATTTAAGAACGGAGGTAAGTATTTTATTGATAAAATAAAGAAAACTTATACTCCCTCCGTATTTATATGTTCTCTACAATAGCTTTTGGCACAATGTTTTAGGAGAAAATAGTAGGGGTAATAATAGTGTAGAAAAAGTAGGAGAGAAGGTGGAAAAGTAGGAAATAGAAGATAAAAAGTAGAAAAAGTAAGGGTAATTGAGTATTTTTAAAGGAAAAACTTACCAAAAAGGGAAAGTGTAGCAAACTTTTAAATACATCCCAAATAGGAAAGTGTAGCAAACTTTAAAATACGGAGGGAGTATGAAAAAACAGTTAAAATGATCCTCTACAGTAACTTCAACCGATACAGGCAGAAAAGTAACTCCAACCTTACTTTTTCTTATTATTACATAATTCAGCGTGTGAAATCAAAAGTTACGAGTTTGGTAAAAAAAGTTGGTTGGTAAGTCTGATATGCCAAAAAAATAGGGTCACCAAATGGGCTCTAAATGTTACTACATCATTTTGGCTAGGTTGTTCTACCAAACTATAAATGCATAACGCACTTATACTACCTCAGTACCTGTGATCCAAAAAAGGAGCAAAGTTTGAGCAGAACACAACTGTTTAATGTGGGTAAGGTACTGTTTCTATAAGTCATTAGTCATATTTATAAAAATTTAAAATATGCTAGTTTAACAAAGTCATAACACCTTTTTCACAAATCTCATGAAAATTAAATTGTTTGACGAAACAAGACTCAGTTTGTAGAAAAGAAAAATATTTGTGATGCTGCACTCTATCTTTTGGGATGGAGGACGTACATGATAATTGAAATGTCTTCTGCAAATACAATAATAAATTGCTAGTGAAAATTGAACTCAGGCTCGAATAGAATTATAGGTTCAACTTTATGTTATGGACAAATTTTGGGGTCAAAAATATCAAAGGCACGGGGTGGGCCAAAGGGGTGCTCATCCCGAAGGAATTCAGCCCAATGAAGCCACTGAAAGTGGCTGACTTTGGGAGCAAGTTTCTTTATTTACTTTACTGTCTTTAATTCAGTTTTAGCATGTTTCCTAATTCAGTTTTAGGAAGTTTCTTAATTCAGTTTTAGTAAGTCTCCTTTATTCTATTTTAGGACTCTTGTATGACCTATATATATAGGGGTCCTCAGTTGATGTAAGGGAAGTTTCTTAACTCAGTTTTAGTAAGTTTCCTTTATTATTGTGTCTTGACAATGTCCGGCACTGAATTAATCTCAATAAAATCTTTTAATTTCGTTCTCTCTCTCTCTGCTCATCATAGATCCGAAAATTTATTCATCTCTTCACTTGAATTCTATTCCATTGTCTCGTTCTCGACCTTGGACGAGATCGTGTACGTGCGCTCTTAACACTTTCTTGTTACAAAAAAGGGAATGTGATATTACATTTGTAGAGAAAAGAATAATATTAACAATTGTGATTTATGAATGAGGAACACCAGGTCATACACTCTGCACTCAGCCATTCATATAGAATTAGAATAACATAAATTATTTTATTATCATTGTATGAATATTTTAGTAAATAAAGTAAATTTTATAAATATTATAGCACATGAATATGGAAGCACTCAGAAACTTTAGCTTGGTCTAGTGCTTCTACGTTATGGTAATTGGGTTCTTGATTTATGGTCAATAGATTTTTTGTTGGTTAATTGTTAGTTCAAACTGTGTATTGGTAATAGTTCTGGTAAATTACTGGATAAGTTTTGTGTGTTTGGCTTAGACTTATTTATTAAGTTTACAGATTTTAAAATTGATTAACATTTTCTCTTTGTGACAATAAACAATAATCGTATTATGAATAAATTTAAACTAACTTGAAAGGACATAATTAAAATGTTAAGCAAGCAACCACTTCAAGAAACAATGGAATGACATGATATAAAGCTTTAGATGCAAAGCAATAAGTACCTATGATCCCCCCGTTTGGGTTGTGTACTGGCCAGAGCACCTGTAAAACCCACACCTAGAGCTGGACATCCTATGTAAGGAAAAGTTCAACAGAAAGGATGCAGGTCACAGAGCAGTTTGTTAAATACTGAAATTTCATCCATTTTATCTCACAAATATGTTCAGACAATGAGATTTTCCCATCATTCCTAAAATATAACCGATAAGGAAAAGCACCTATGCAATTAGTCATATGTGAATTTATAGGACACAACAACAATAACCGGAAAATGTTTCTTTCCTGATACTATCAGTCACACAAGATCATAGCTATCACAAGGGATGCTAACTATTTGAAAAGAGCTATACAGAAAGTTATTGCTAACCATTGTTTCCAAGGATCATGCAGCTAATTATGCGATTCTGTTTCTTATTTATTTTTCAGTGAAGGAACGACTTACTCACTTGCAAGTAAGTTTGATCTAATCCAGAACAAAGCCAGATTTTTGCATCGCGTGGTGGGGGGTCCATGTGTTGGACCGTTATATTTCATTCACATTTATTCCACTTTATTTTCTACCTTATTGGTTATTTCCATACATAGTTTTTGTCTATTTTATGTACATACGTTAGCATTGTATTTAGAGCAGAATATTTTCTTTCCTCTAATTGCATGTAACCGCAGCCACTAAACTGTATATATACGATCATGTACTGGATGAATAGACACAGCAAAATCATTGCCAACCTATTCCATATAATATACTCTTTGTGCTCTTCTTATTACCATGCTTTGTCTTGTTGAACTTTGAGCTTAGTAAAAAAATGGTTAAATAAATTGAATGATGAAAGAAAACATATACAGGTGAGGGCAACACTCCCTCTCAAGACTAATGATTTGGGCTAAATCAGTTTGGGCCCAAATATTATTGGACTGTTTTATTCTTCAAGTATTTTAGCCCATTTGTATAAACATATAGTTAGCTTCTGTAATAGGGATTATTATTCATTCTTTTCAATCTATCAACGATTCATGTCTTCCGCTTTCTTCCTCCAAGAATTCTGCAATCATATGTAAATTCACATGGTATCAGATTAAGGCTTCGATCCTTACTGATTCTTTTTTATAATTGATTCTTCTTGCTAATCGGTTTCTATAATCGATTCAATTCTGCTTCATCGATTTCTATAATCGATTTCAGCTTCGATCGTTCGATTTATTTTCCAAAACCCTAATCACTATGGCTATGCCGCTCAATCCAATCGAGGATCCTTCATCGCCCTACTATCTTCATCCAAGCGATCATGCTGGACTGCGAGTCATCTACGAAACACTCACAGGAGATAACTTTGGTGCTTGGAAGAAATCAGTTTCTATGGCTATGGCGGTGAAGAACAAAATGGGCTTTCTGGACGAATCAATTGCGCAGCCGAGTTCAGACAACTCTATGTACTCTACCTGGTATCGTATCAACGCTCTTCTCTTATCTTGGCTGATTTACTCCATATCTCCTAATCTCCGCACTACCTTCCTATCTTTTACCAATGCTAAGGAACTTTGGGATGAGGTTCAACTTAGATACGGTAAAAGTGATGGTCCTAGATTGTTTCAACTTGAAAAAACCCTAAGCAATCTTTCTCAAGGCTCTAGGACTGTAACTGATTACTATAATTCTTTCAAAGAAATTTGGGATGAGTACTGTAACTTCAGAGTTATCCCTTCTTGTACTTGTGGTCATTGTACTTGCAATATTTCTGAAACCTATCAAAAGATAATCCAGAAAGAGTCAATTCTGAAGTTTCTTGTTGGATTGAATGAATCCTATGCTAATCTGAGAAGTCAGATTCTTCTTAACACTGAAAAAACTACTCTGTCTAGCATTTACTCTATCCTTCTGCAAGAAGAGTCTCAAAGATCTCTTCAGAACTCTTTTCCTATCACTACTTCTATCTCAGAGCATTCTGCTTCTGAAAAACTTCACGCTGATGCATCTGAAAAGTGTTTCCAACTCATTGGCTATCCTAGTAACTGGAAAGGGCCAAAAGGACAGAGAACTGCTCCTGGTTTTAAACCAAACTCCAATTCTAACAAAAACCATCATGCTCATTTGGCTACCAATTACAATGAACATACTCCAATTCCTACCAATTCAAACACAAACCATCAAACTCATTTGCCAGCCAATTACACTGAACTTGCCCCAACTTCTACCAATTCTACCACTGATTTTTGTGATCCCAATCTCTATGAGAAGTTTCTGCAATTTATTCAAGCTCAACAGCCTAAAACTGCTTCAGCTAATGTTGTCACCATTGCTCCTGATGATGATCAAACTGATTCTCACTATGACACAAAGTTTTTAGGTAAACATTTTGCTTTTTCAACTTTTAAATCTTCTCAATGGATTCTGGACACTGGAGCATCTGATCATATGGTTTATGATGCTTCTTTGTACACTACTCCAACTAAAAACATTTCCATAAATATCCAACTTCCTACTGGTAATTTTATTTCTGCAACTAAAATTGGTGATATAAAATTAAATTCTTATCTTACATTACATAATGTTTTATATGTTCCTAATTTTACTTTTAATCTCATTTCTATATCCAGTTTAACTTCTCATGATAATATCTCAGTTTATTTCTCTTCTAACCATGCTATATTGCAGGACCACCTTACCAGCAAAACGATTGGCTTTGCTGATTTAAGGAATGGCCTTTATCACTAATCCAGAGTCATCTTTAGCTCATATTCATACTGTGCACTCTGCAAATACTCAGCATATTACTTCTTCAGCTACTCTTTGGCATTTTAGACTAGGGCATTTGCCATTCAATAAAATTTCCATGCTTTCTGATTGTAATGTTTCTGATCCTGAAAAACAGTCTTCTCCTTGTGATATATGTCATTTTGCTAAACAAAGAAAACTTCCTTTTCCTATTAGTATTTCTCATGCTTCTAATGCTTTTGATTTAATACATATGGATGTTTGGGGTCCTTACAAAATAACTTCTTATACTGGTTTTAAATTTTTTTTAACAATATTTGATGATTACACTAGGTGTACTTGGGTTTTTCTACTAAAAACTAAAGCTGAAGTTAAATTTCATATGCTAAATTTCTATACTTTTATTGAAACTCAGTTTCAAAAGAAAATTAAAATCATAAGAACAGATAATGATACTGAATTCTTCTTTCCTGATTTCTATAATTCAAAAGGTATTGTTCATCAACTATCATGTGTTGAAACACCTCAACAAAATGGTAGAGTCGAAAGAAAACATCAACACATTTTGCAGATTGCTAGAGCTCTTCTTTTTCAATCTTGTTTACCTCTTACTTTTTGGACTGAATGTGTACTTACTGCTGTTCATATAATCAATAGATTACCTACTTCTATTCTTCATAATAAGTCTCCTTTTGAAATGCTATATAATCATCCTCCAGATTATTCTCATTTAAAAGTTTTTGGATGTTTGGCTTTTGCTTCAACTATTTCTTCTAATAGAACAAAATTTGATTCTAGAGCACATAAATGCATCTTTATTGGTTATCCTTTAGGTTCTAAAAGATACAAACTATATGATTTAACAACTCATAAAACTTTTATCTCTAGAAATGTTAGGTTCTATGAAATGTCCTTTCCATATAAAACTCAACATACTGAAAATAAATTTGATTCAAATTTCATAAATAAACAAAATAATAATGATTTTAATGACTACTTAAGCACTTTAACTAATCCTGTTTATAAGACTTCAAATGGTGCTGATAATACTAACTTGCCAAATACACATATTTCTTCTACTCTCACAAACTATTTGAACAATCAAATAAATGAAGAAATAGGATTGTTTCAGTCTAATAATAATGATAATAACTCTACTGCTAATGATTCTTTTAGTTCATTACACACAGATACTTCTCAGGTTCATGACAGTATTCCTGAAGATAATATTCAAAGAAAATCTACTAGAGTAAGATCTCTTCCAGTTCATTTGAGAGATTTTGCATATAAACTACCTAATTCTATTCTTCCAGGTAACTCTGAATCTTCTTGTAATTTTGTCAGGTACCCTATTCAAAATTACATCTCTTATAATAATTTAAATTCTTCTCATCACTGTTTTATTGCATCTCTTTCTAAAATTCCTGAACCAAAAACTTACAAACAGGCTATTAAATTTTCTGAATGGAAAAATGCTATGAATGATGAACTTAAAGCTCTTGAAAATAATAATACTTGGATTCTTGTTGATCTTCCTACTAACCAACATACTATTGGTTGCAAATGGGTTTTTAAAACAAAATTAAAATCTGATGGATCTCTTGATAGATATAAAGCTAGACTAGTAGCAAAAGGTTACACTCAAGAAGAAGGTCTTGATTATTTTGATACTTTTTCACCAGTTGTAAAGTTAACAACTGTCAGAGTACTTTTAGCTATTGCTAGTTCAAAAAACTGGTATTTACATCAATTAGATGTAAATAATGCCTTTTTACATGGTGACTTAAATGAAAATATTTACATGCAGCCCCCTCCTGGTTATTTACCAAAGTAATGATAATAGAGTTTGTAAACTTCTTAAAAGCTTATATGGTTTAAAACAAGCTTCTAGACAATGGTATTTTAAACTTTCTGAATCTTTAAAAACTTTTGGTTATAAACAATCTCAGGCAGACTTTTCTCTTTTCACTAAAGTAACTGAAACCTCTTTTACTGCTATATTACTTTATGTTGATGATCTTATTCTTGCTGGAAATGATATGAATGAAATTAATGCTGTCAAGTCTTTTCTACATCATAAATTTACTATTAAAGATCTTGGTGAATTAAAATACATTTTGGGAATAGAAATTGCTAGATCAAAAACTGGTATTGTTTTAAACCAAAGAAAATATACTCTTGATATTCTTTCAGATTTTGGGTATCTTGCTTCTAAACCATTTTCCACCCCTATGGATTCTAAACTTAAACTCTCAAAAAATGATGGCACTCTTTTAAGTGATCCCAAAACTTATAGGACTTTAATTGGTAGATTGTTATATCTTACTGTAACTAGACCTGACATAGCTTATTCTGTTCAAACACTCAGTCAGTTTTTATCTTCTCCTACTGACATTCATATGGCTGCAGCTCATAGAGTACTTAGATATCTTAAGAGTTCTCCAGGTAAAGGATTGTTTTATCCTTCAAAATCTTCTTTTCATCTTCAAGCTTATACGGATTCTGATTGGGGATCTTGTGTTGATACTAGGAGAAGTATTTCTGGCTATTGCTTCTATCTTTGGAACTCTTTAGTTTCTTGGAAATCCAAGAAACAATCTGTTATCAGTAAGTCCTCTACTGAGGCAGAATACAGGGCAGCTGCAAACGCAGTCTGTGAAGCCCAATGGATTGTTTATATTCTTAATGATTTACAAATTAAAAATCCTTTACCTATTACATTGTATACTGATAACAAATCCACATATCATTTAGCATATAATCCAATACAACATCAAAGAACTAAACATATAGAATTAGATTGTCATTTAATAAGGGAAAAGATTAATTCTGGACTTATAATTCGTACTCATATTCCTAATACTTATCAACTTGCAGATATCTACACAAAACCTCTTGGAAATCCTCTCTTCAAACAATTTGCAGACAAGATGAACATGTTGGACATTCATGCTCATCTTGAGGGGGCGTCTCAAGACTAATGATTTGGACTAAATCAGTTTGGGCCCAAATATTATTGGACTGTTTTATTCTTCAAGTATTTTAGCCCATTTGTATAAACATATAGTTAGCTTCTGTAATAGGGATTATTATTCATTCTTTTCAATCTATCAACGATTCATGTCTTCCGCTTTCTTCCTCCAAGAATTCTGCAATCATATGTAAATTCACACTCCCCCTTTCATATATGGACGACATCACCATAGCAGTGATCAATGATCACTTGAACATGTATTCACATAAAAATGCATCACTGACTAAGCATCAAGCCTACTAGCCTAGTACATTACATCCAGAGGCGGACCCACTAAGGGTCCCATGGGGTCCCGGGACCCCGTGGACTTCGAAAAAATAACCTATATATTATATATATTTTATATAAAATTATTTAGGAAATGTATTTATACAAAAACAACGACCAGGTAAACAAAAGATTGTAGTAGTCGAATGGTAGGAAATGTGGGTTTGGGGTTCAACCTAACTTGAGGTTCCAAGTTCGATTCCCAGTTGCTTCTCCTTCCTTTTACCTCCCATGTTTTTTTTATTGTTTCTTTTTTAATTTGCATCTTTTGTTTGGGTTTAATTAAAAAGTTTTCATTAAATGTTAAGATTAAATTAATACTACGTACTACCTTTGTTCTCTTTTAGTTGCAACATTGAACTTTTTGCACTATTCATATATTCTACTTTGACTATATTTCATTGATTAATGTATTATAAACTGAATTTTTTAAAAATATTGTTAAATTCCTCTCATTCTAAAATTTCAAAATATAATTTTTTTTTAATTTTTTTACTAATAAGGAATAAAAAATATTAATGGTCAAACTTGTGTGTTGACAAACGTGAAATGTTGACTGTTGCAATTAAAGGGGAGCGGGGGAAGTATATTTGTATTTATAAACGTTATTTTCAATATTATATGAATTAGGATGAAAAGATATTTCGGTATTGTACTGAGAGTTAAGGAATTTCAGAGTTCGATAGTAGTTCAGATATTCATTCAAATGATTTGTTATTAGTAAATGAAGAATTGGATCAGGTAATTGCTGAAAGTGCAGCTAATTTAACTGATAATCTACCTGAACAACATGTTAATTTTGTATCTTTGGAAGCTGATCCTGTAATTTTTTGCTTTATGCTCCCTCTGGTTCTTAATTAACTTGACACTTTGACTTCACACAGATTAAGAAATTTTACTGTAAAGTGCACTGTTTTGCACTGTTTTGGTGTAGAAAAAAAAGTGTGAAGTTTAATATGGGATGGTCTAAAAAGAAAAGTGTAAAGTTAATTAAGGACCGGAGGGAGTAATATTTGAATGTTTTGATGATGTAAGTTAACTATGAAGTACTATGCTAACTTCTTTAATACTCCGTATTTTTTAATAGTTTTTTATTAATTAGAGATACGCAAGGGTAGGGACCCCGTGCCTCCGACTTTCTGGGTCCGCCACTGATTACATCATCACACAACACAAACTTTATGACAGCCAAACTAAAACATGGAGAAATGGATAGCAAAAAAGAGACACATATGGCTTAATCTTTGAAGCTCCAGCCACGAAAAAAAGAAGTACCTGGTTTACAAAGCTTTAGTGCTCGATTGTAAGCCAGCAATGCCATGTCCTCTGCGGTTTGCAGACTAGCAGATTGAGCAGGGACCTGTCGATATCCGTACATTAGATTCAATTGGGGGGGGGGGGGGGGGGGGGGACGCCCCAAAAATCCACCATTTTGCTAAAACGATGGGGAAAAGGGACAATTTAACATAATTGAACCCACCTTACCGAGCAATTGGACCATAGACAGTCTGGAGTAAGGAACCACGGCCTCAAGTACAGTGTTGGAGGCTCCGGGAACCGACATCAACCACCCCAGCGCCTATTCAAATTCGAGTAAGCAATTCATCAAACATATAATATGTCTGAACACAGACGAGTACTTAAAAGGATGCAGGCACCTGAGAAGCTCCGCCGGAGACGTATAGGACCGCTTGAGTGGGAGTAGAGTGTATAGCTTCCACCAGAGTTCTCATACAACTGTCAGCCATCATTGCCGCCTATGGAACGATCGCGGTAAGGTCGATTTTGACTAATTGCGATGACTAAATGATAGTCGTTGCGCCATGCATGGGATTAGCTTTCTTAGATCAAATTAATGAAGTGTTTGGATTGTTTTTACTTTTTTTGGGGAACAGATTGTTTTTACTTTCAAAAGTGGTTATAGAAATAATAATAATAATAATAATAATAATTAGCAGTCTTTGAAAAAAATGGTTTTGATAAATACAAAAGTTTATAATGTTTGATAAAGAATGTTTTTTTGTATAATAGAAAAATAGAAAAGCAATTTAAAGTGTTCGTCGCTTCTAATCCTTTATCATTTAAAGTTTTAAATGCTAAAACTTAATAGAATATGACACTTAAAACATCCCTTTCAGATTTTTTTAAACTAAAAAAGCTGAAAAGAATATTTTTGAATTTTTTAGTTTTAAGCAAAGTTGGTAGAGAAATCAAACGCCCTAAATGTTACTGCTGGAAGAGAGAAAAGTTATGACGATGATAATGATGATGAGTGAATGAAAACCCTAAATTATAATTTATGAGGCTTAATGTTTTCATTTTGCATGCTTTTTTTTGGTAAATTAGTAGGAGCTTCATGTCTTTCATTAATGATCAAACGAAGTTGAGAAATCCCAAACAAGTCATATAGAATGTGTAACGATAAAATGGGATCAACATTAGAATAGAATAAACACCCCTTTGGATAAATGTGCTCAACCTTGATCGTCCAATTTCGAGCTAACAACTCATAAAACATTCCGAAAGAGTGTCGGTGTGTGCACTCACCTTTCGCCATCAAAAGTTGAATCGCAGCATGTGAGTCAAGCTGCACTCGTACCTAACAGTACCCAAACTCCCGAGCGAACTGTAATCCTTGCACGGTCGCTCTCAATTCCCCCTGGTAATCGAGCAAATCCCCATCGGAATCACAGAAAATCCTCCTGCATCTGCACGTCCAGTCTCAAGAATAACCGAGTCGTCGGAATTTAGAGCAATCCACTCGAGTGATGGTGATGGCCAAGAGACACACACAACCATTCTAGTGGGGTGGACCAATAGATTGGTCACTATCAAGGCCACGTCCATAGTCTCTGCCCAGTGTTGGATACGCTGTGCAAGAGTCTCGAGGGTGTCAGGGTGGTGTAGATATCGGTAAATATAGCCAATTCATTCTCGGTCTTCCAGAGAGACCAGCATGTAACATCAAAGAGAAGACTAGTACTCTTTTCCTTCAGGTGGTGTGTGATCCAAGGAGGAAGTGGGCAATCCCTTCGTCCGATCAACAACAAGGTAGGCTATACGCTTCCTCGTGGTAACCGCAAAGGGACAGTCTCGTAACACGTTCAAAATTGTCTCCTCATGTTGACTCTAACGTGAGAATATGCCCTCCGTCGAAATATGTATGTGTTCTTTCATCATTAATTAACAATTGGTTGTGCGCCATAGTCCAAAGAAAATATCTAATACGATTGGGCTCACTACAATGTCAAACCACTCTCTAGTCATGTCCCTTATCTCTATAATATGCCCATCAAATAAGGTGTATGCCGACTAAATTCTGAAGCGATCATCCTTCTCAAGACCTTAAATAAGAGCATCATCTCCGCTGTTAGGGTGATGGGCACACACCTGCAATATGCAACACCAACTCTTCTGGGAGTAAAGGACGAAGAAGAGGAAAATCCCACTCACCAGAAGTTATGCAAAACTGAGCCATGGGGGACAAGAAGTCTGGCATTAAAGCAAAAGGAAGAATATATATGGTAGATCAGTTTCTTGCCCTAGTACAGCCAGCGAGTAACCCACAAAGTTGTGTTGCGTCCATTCGGAATTCATCCCTCATTCCAATTGCCACCGAAAGATAGGGTCATCACAATCCTACGCCAGATCACCGATTTGGAAAAGGAATGTCGCATCCGAGATCCCATCTCTGTCTCCCAGTAATACTTCAGAATCTCCACCCACAATTAATTTGGTTTAGTGAGGAACAGAAAATCCAGTTTTCATATATACCTGATTAAGTTGTCCCGCTTAGTGGGGGCCCAAACCACCATATTGTTTCAACTTTCAACCGACAGATACCATCCCAAGAGAGGAGGTGGATTTTCCTCTCTTCTGCGGTGGTACACCAAACAAAATTCTCGATTCGCTTATCAATTTCACTAGAAATATTACTAGGGAGCATCGGAGTTTGCATAAAATAAGCAGGAATTGCAAATAACACAGATTGGGCAAAAGTAACTCATCTTGTAGGAGTGAGCGTCGAAGCTTTACAACCGGCACGCTTCTGGTCCATATGATCCAGGATGGTCTGGTACGTACATTTGCCACCCTTTCATGGAGTACAGGACCCCCTAAATATCTACCCAAGTTCTACGTGGTCGGCATGCCAAGTAGACACAAGAATAACCTCAACCCGCACAACCCGCCCGACCCTACTTGACCATTTTAATTGGGTATTTGATTAAAAATATATTCATGGATTAAATATATATATATATATATATATATGAACCCGCACCTAATGGGTAGGGTTGCAGAATTAAAATCTCAAACCCGATATATATAGCTGAACCGGTCGAAAGTTCATTTTGTTATTATTATGCTACAATAATTTGTTGGATAATTTCTATTTAAGACCGATGTGATCTATTGATAAGTCCGTATTTTGACACGTATTTGATGCGTGTTGAAATCGGCTTTTGATGATTTTCCTAGTTTTAAGGTGTTACAAGTCTCAATTTTAGCTCAAGTTATGTTTACCGGGCGTTGGTTCGAGTTTTGTGTTGTTTGTAGTCAAAATCAGGGAATTTGAGCCCGGCACCGGCACTTGAGGAACAATCGGGATGATTTGAGAAGCATTTGAGAATGATTTTATAGATTTGGAGGTCACCGGAAGATTCACGATGAAAATTTGAAGGAAAAAGAGCTATAGGATTGGCTACGGGGTCAAAAGAAGATGAATGAATTGAAAACGACGATCATGATGACCTTCTGTCAATAGTTCAAGCATATCTCTTTGTAGAAACATTCAATGTACACGATTCAAGTTCCATAGGAAATACAACTTCAAGGGCTACAAATTATATGAAGACACCTTTGCGAGAATCTGAGAGGAAAAAGGTGAAAACAGACGATGAAGTCAGATGATCTCTGCTGCGATTTCAGAAAGACACCTTCCACCGTTTTGATCATATCTCTTGATTGGATGATTCAAATAACATTCGGCAAATTGGGGTGGATAGAGTACTTCATTATCTACAACTTTCATGAAGGAAGTTTTGTCAAATTCGGACGTTAAGTAGGCACGATCGTGCCCTCAAAGTCAGACACGATCGTGCCTGAAGAGAAAAGCACTGTGAAGTTACTGCCTGCCAGGCACGATCGTGCCTGGAGGGAGGCACGATCGTGCCTGCCCAAAATGCGCGTTTTTGCTCCGGAGGCACGATCGAAGGCACGATCGTGCCTGGCATCGTGTCTGGCTCCGAAAATCCTAATTCAGCTCAAATTTCACCCGATTTTTCTATTTAAACAGCCTGTAAACCCCCGTTTTAAAGGGGGGAGCTTAGAGAGAGTGCCTAGCACGAATTTTAGAGGGCTTTTCAGCCTTGTTCATCAATCTTTTGGGATTCTTTGTAAGTTCCACCTTTTTAATTAATGACAATTAATTCTTTTTATTCCAATTCTATTGATTCTTCAATTATGAATTGTGAGTAGTTTTAATTAGGGATTTGGGATTGATGAAGGGGTTAATCATGATGTATGGCTAGATTCTTTTCGGTTTAAATTGCATGAATTCCGTTTAATTTGTGTTTGAATAATTTAATTGATATCTTTTGTAACATAGAATCGCGACTAGAATTACAATTGCATGTAGAATAAATTAAGAGAGATCTAATTTGTTCTAGGACACATTCACACACACTTAATCGTTCGCTAAGAGATTAGTAGCGATTAAGGGGCCGTAAGCTCGCTCGTCTTGGCAATAATTTAGGATCCTGTCGCATGAGAGATCAGCCTGGTCCCCTAAATTATTGTACTCTACGCCGCGAGAGCGGTAAGAACTTAGTAATGATTAGCTAGGCTCAATTAAATTAATTTCATGTATGATGGATAGTCTACCCGGGGGGTATCTTATCCGAGGGGTTATTGTGGGAATAACTAGAGAGAAGTCAGAGTAAACAGGAGGAGAGAGAGTCGATTTTATTAAATGAACTCAGCGTGTGGAGTTGGGATCTCGTTTTTCTACAATGAGAAATGGGCTGCTATTTATAGCAGCAATAAATGCGATGAGAGTACACGTGTCAGTAATCCGACGGCCGAAGGGTCACATCAGCCGGGTGGCACCGGCAGTGGCACGTTCACCGCATTGAATGTGGTTGGCGGATGTGACGTGGCATTAAATGCGGTGGTTGGCTGTCTCCAAAAGGAATCTTCGATGATTGAGCATGTTTGGCCGAAGGCTCCCTGTGCAGCCGAAGGCTCCTTGTGTAGCCGAAGGCCTCGTGTAACCGAAGGCTTGGTTCAGCCGAAGACCTCTCTGATGCCGAGGGCTTGCTAGTGCCGAAGGCTAATGTTTTTCGCCGTTTTCTCCCAGTGGCTTTTTATGCTAGAGAAGGCTATTCTGTGAGTTCTGGAGCCTTCGGCCAAGGGGGCCGAAGGCCCCCCAGTATGTATTTTGGGCTACTTGGATGCTTGGGCCGTTGTACTTGGGCCTGAGTTGTTTCCTGAGCTCAATGGACTTGTGTAGGAGAAGTAGGAGTCTATGGGCCGGGGGTTCCTGGGCCATATACTCCATCAGGAGTCCCTCACTCCTTTTGCCGAAAGGTATTTGAGGGAAAAGGAGTAGTTGCGTTGATTTTCCTGGAGGCTTCCTCATTTCGTTGGGTGCCTTTGCTGGAGAATTTGTCTTCTGCTGGTTGCCGAAGGCTTCCCTCAGTTCCTCACATGTCGAGGGTTTTCTGAGGGAAGGTATACATAACCTTCGCAGGTCCGCCGGAGGCTCCCCTCAGTCTCTCACATGTCGAGGGGTTTCTGAAGGAAGCGTAGATGTATTGCCTTCATGTGTTGTGATGAGGGCTGCTTCATTTCCGCAAAAGACTCGGGGAAAAGTACTTGTGATATTCCGCCTCCGCCGAAGGGTGTGATGATGCATACGTCCGAGGGCTTCGTGTGTTTGTTTGTAGTTTTCTTGCATGTGGAAATTTTTGTTCTGTATGATTCCCGAGGGCTATACCCCAGTCCCCCACTCCTTTAGCTCGAAGGCAAGTTCAGGCTGAAGGAGTCATGATGTGTTGGTAAGCTCCCGAGGGGTGGTAACTTTGAAGAGCCGAAGGCCTATGCTTTCATAAGCTCGAGGATGCAACATTGACAAGCCGAAGGTTTTATGCTGCTGTGGGCCCGAAGGCGTTTGGTGGAATTCGTTGTCCGAAGGCTGTGGAGAGTGATAGCTGGAGGCCGCCCGTTGAGTACACCCTAATGTTTGAGGAATATAGCCGTTGTAATAGAGCCGTTGGGAGAGGGGTCGACGTGGCGTGTCCTCATTGGCTGATGGGGGGCGGGTGCCATCCATTGGCTGAACCGGCGGCCCGTAATGATGGTCTTTTCAAATCGAGGCCCTTTTTTCGAGGCCGGAAGTTTATAAATACCCCAAAGCCATGCCCCATTTCTTTGCGCGAACTTTGAGTGATAGCGGAGCTCTGCCGATTTTTCTAGAGAGAGAAACCCTTTGCCTCGATCAAACTTTAATTTCAAGGTCAGTTCTTCATCTGTTCTTTCCTTATTCGGCACATTTTGCTACTTTGGCCGTAGATCTAGTGTTAATGGCCCTTAGACCTTAGGCAACTTCTCTCATTCCGAAAAGAAAAAACCATTCGGTTATCTCATACAACATGTCTTCCAGGAGCGATTCTCAAAACATTTCGGGGGAGCAATCGGTACGAGGTGAGAGTATCTCCGATGTGGAGTCCTCCAGCGAGCAGCCATCGGCGAACAACGACTTCGTGGTAGCTGAGGAGGTACAAAAAGTCCTTCGGGCCGAGTTGGAGGCCGAAGACTTCGAACAAGTGAATGAGGATGAGGAGCTGGCCCTCGCTCTGCAAATCGCTGAAGAGGAGGATGAAAAGGAGCGCCGCCAGGTGACAATTGCAGTCATGCCCTCTCGGGGTGCTGGTGAAGCGAGCACCTCCCGGCCTTTGGACGCTCAGCCCCTCCGGGTAGCCGAGGGGAAAAAGAAGAAGAAGCCGAAGGCCGCTCCAAAGAGAAAGCAAGCGGCCGTTGACGCCGGGCGACCCGTCGGAATTCCCGAGGGGTATTCGTACTTGGATACCACCGCTCTTGAGGTGACTACAACGGCCTCAGGTGCCGATTGCCAAGCCCTCCAGGTCCTTGTTGGACCTTCAGCCCAGGTCGTGGAGCCGGGGCCCGAAGACTTGTTATCCCATCCCCCTGAGGGGTGTTTTTCCGTGCATACGCTGTCGGTGGAGCTGAGGCTTAGATTCCCACTCAATTCTTTTGTCCTGGAGTACCTCAGATACGTGAAGCTGGCCCCCTGCCAACTCACCCCAAACAGCCATTATTATATGGCAGGGTTCCTATCTCTGTGCCGTAGCCGGAAGGTGGAGGCTACGTTGGAGCAGTTCTTTCTCTCCTTCAATCTATGCCGAGGGGGACATTCTCACGCCGGTGGATATGCCAACCTGCAGCAGGTGCCGGCCTGGAAGCTGTTTTCTGAGACCCCCTCGTCCCATAAGGAGTGGAAGGAGAAGTTCTGCTATATCCGTCTTCCCGTCAATCCGTTTCCAGGGGCTCTGCGCGATCACTTCCGGAGGCACCCAAAGGTGGGTAGTGCGGCTCTGCAGAAGGCTGGCAAGAAACTCACGGAGAAGCCCGAGGGGTCTGACAAAGTGATTGCCATCAAGGAGGCCACCTTGTCGGAGGATCTGTATCTGCTAGGCTTTCGTCGCTATCGCCTTGCTGGGGAGGAAGATGAGAAGTACCCTCTGGTCGACCGGGGATATCAAAACGCAGAAGGTTGTTGCCGAGGGGTCTTATTTCCGGTACTTAGAATATTTCTCCTTGCCTAACCTTGATTCTAACTTTTCTTTGCGTTTTGCAGGTAACCTCATGGACCCGAAAGCCTTTGCCAAGCTTTCTAAGCAACTGGCTAAACAGAAGAAGAAAGACGGTGGGCCCTTGACCCAGAGGGTTGTGGGTGAGTTTCCCAAGAAGCCGGAGGTGGAGAAGAAACATGAGGGTGAGGGGCCCTCGGAAACTGTCGACGGGGAAAGCTCCAAGGCTGTGGGCCTGAAAAGGAAGAACTCCGGGAAGGGATCCCAGCCCCCGGAGGAGAAGAAATCAAGGGGGGACGCTGGGCAGAAGACGCCCTCAGTAGTAATCATCGACGAGCTCCCTTCGGGCAAGCCCTTGGACTCCCTCCCCCTAGTAGATATTGATGAGGGGGCCTGGCCCCTGGAGAAGGTGCAGTTCCCCATCAAGAAGGGGACGACTATAATGCATGGTACTTTCGATCCGAGGGAGTTCCTGAGGGGCGCCACCCCCTCGGTGGACCGGTCCACCCTTGGTAGGTTCGAGGACGAATCTCTCGAGCTGAAGGCTCTTCAGGCCTCGGTTACTGTAAGTGTTTAGAATCCTTTCACTTTTTTCCCTTTTCTTTCCTTTTCGATGAATAGCTTGATACTGAGTGCCTCCCTATGTGTTTGTAGGCTAGCCTGGCCTTCGGGGAACTGGTTCGCAGGGCGGAACAACATTGCCTTGAGAGGGCCAAGTCCGCTGAGGTGACGAGGAAGCTTGTGGCCAACAATACCGAGGCCATTCGGCAGCTGGCATGTTTGGAGGAGGCCCTCCGACAGTCTGAGCAAAAGCTGGAGGCCGCCAAGGAGGAAGCCCGGGCCTTGGGGAAGGCCGAAGCCGAGAAGGCTGCCGCCGATGCCGCCAGGACCGCCGCCGAGGCAGCCGAGGCCGCCAAGAGGGAGGCTGTGAGTGATGCCACGAAGGGTGCCATCGATGCTTTCAAGGCTGGGGGCTGGCGAGCTGAGAGCCACAGGGAGTGGGTGTCTTCTATCGTACCGGAGGCTGTCGAAGAATGGGTGTTAGGGCCCGGCGCGTTGTGGCTAGCCCGGAAAGGCAAGTCATTCTACGAGGGTGGTGAGTACTTTACCCAAGCGAACCTCTACAGGAAGCTCGCCCGTCACTACGGAGTCGACCCGAAGAACTTTAAGCCTGAGGCTTACGGCCTCCCCCCTCTCCAGCCGGACGTAAGGGTTCCCCTCCCCGAGGGCACAGAGAGGGTGCTACTTGAGGACTCGGAGCTCCTCAACTGTGATGACGACGAAGACGAGGGACCGGAGGATGATGCCGCCTCAAAGCCGAATGAAGAAGTCCAAGGAGCCGATAGCTAGGAGACCTGTCCTTAGAACTTTTTGTAATAGAATAGCTACCTCGGCTTTGGTCAAACATTGTAATCAAATATCTTCCGTATGTTGATACTCTTCCTTTATTTTTTGAATGAATGTGATATGCCTCCGGGCTTCTTCAATGAGTGGTTGCCATCGTTTCTTTTTGTATTTGCGTATGAATGATTTTTCCTTTTCTTGAATGAATGTTTGCTTTCCCAGAGGCCACAAATTTGTGGACTTAGAAATTTTTTCTAAGTGTAACTCCTTGCTAGCCCCCGGTTGTAGAGTAGGATCGCCGGGGGGTCGCTGTTGTGGACTTAGGAAACTCTCTAAGTGTAAACCCAATCATAGGCCCTCAGTCGTATTTCGGGGTTGCCGGGGGCTCGTCGTTGTGGAGTCAGAAACTTTTCTAAGGAAAACCTTTGTCAGGACCCTTCGGATGTAGAGCAAAATCTCAGAAAATAATCTAAGTAAATTCAAACTCCGGTAGAGAATCCTTGTAATACTTCCGGGGTGAAGTGATAGGACTGAGGGCTAAAATGAATTAGACTTAGCAATTTCACTAGGTGAAATTGCATCTTAGGCCCCCGGAAATGCTGAGCCTTCGATTAACAGTGTAGCTTTGGTGTAGCTTTAGGGCCTCGTCAAATAGTTTGAGGTCTTCTTCGGCTGTAAGCCTGTGGGCAATAGTGGGGCCTACGGCTGTCTGCCGAAGGATTCCCAATCGTGGACTTAGTCATTTTTTCACAAACTTTCAATAGGTGTTGTAGCGATCCTTCGAATTATGGACTTGGTGAAATTTTGAGATAGTCTCCCATAGATCTCGTGCGTAGCCCTCGGTTGATGGCTATTAGCAAAGTTGCCATAAGTGTTATTGACCCTTCGGTTGTAGGTGTTTGATGAGGCCTTCGCCGTTGTAAGTCCCCCGAAGCAATTGTGGTGAACCCTCCGGCTCATGGTTTGTGTAGATTTGATTTGCCTTAGGATTTCGTGTAGCTTTCGTCTTGGGCCCCCGGGGGAATTCTTGCACTTCAAGGCCTAATGTAGCGAATCCTTCGGCTATGTAGCCAGATAATTTGTTGTTGAGATATTTTCTTGCGCCTTTGTATGAGCCTTCGGGAATATATATCCGATGTGTTGAGCCTCCGGGGAGAATAGTATCCGGGGAGTTCCTTCCCCCCTACACAACTTTTTTTTTTATATGGTGTAGGAGAGGCATCTAGAAACTTGGTTTCTAGGAAAGGCTTGGCCTATATGGGAGGCAACGGAATAAACCATTGGCTCCCCCTTCGGGAATGACCTTCCGATATCCCGAAGGGTTTGAGGGTCGTTTCCTCGGCCCGAGACATCGTATGTTGCCTGCTTCCCCTTGGGAGATAGCACGGAAAGCGCCTCGGTTTTGAAAGTCGTCCCCTCAGCCCGAGACATGGTCTGTTGCCTGCTTCCCCTTGGGGGATAGCGCGGGGAGCGTTTCGTTTGTGGAAGTCGAATCCTGGGCCCGGGACATAGTCCGTTGCCTGCCTCCCCTTGGGGGATAGCGCGGAAAGCGTTCCTGGGAAGGGTTTTATTTGTGTGTGGAACACAAATAGCCGGGGGCACTTGGTACCAGCCGGGGCCGAGGGGTGTTGCACCCCCCGGTTTTTTTTTTTTTTTTTTTTTTTTTTAGGAGGATAGAGTATGTATAAGTATCACTTGGTGTTTTCAAAGAGTGATGGGGGTGACCCATACACTTGGTATTTGGTACCTGAATTGGTGTTCCTCCTTATGAGGGGAGGAGGCCTTGGGCCTATTTTGGTGGAGGGATGAGGGCTTGGCCACTCATTTTCAGGAGAGATAGGGGCCTTGGGCCGTTTGGTGAAGAGATGAGGGCTTGGCCACTCATTTGTAGGAGAGAGGGGGGCCTTGGGCCGCCTGTACAATATGTAGGTGATGAAGACTTGGCCTTTTGATCATTTTCTCAAACGGATGAGGGTGACATATTACATTTGCTGAGGGTGAGGGCTTGGCCACTCATGTTTTATTGATAGAATTTGACAAGGTGGTGGACATTCCAATGTCTAGGGACCTCTGTCCCATTAGGGTGTTTCAGTTTGTATGTCCCTGGTCTGATGATGGCTGAGATGATGTAGGGGCCTTCAAACTTGGGCGCCATCTTCCCTCCTCCGGTGGGTAGACTGGCCTCCCTTCGTCGGAGGACGTGGTCACCCACCTGAAATTCCCGGGAGCGGACCTTGGCGTCGATGTAGCCTTTGACCTGTCTTCTATAGTTTTCGGCCCTTATGAGGGCTTGCTCCCGGCGTTCTGAGATGAGGTGGAGATCGAGGGCCATGTTGGCGTCGTTGACCTCGGGTTCATATTGCTCCACCCTTCGGGTAGGAAGGGTAACCTCTGTTGGAGCTTTAGCCTCGAAGCCATAGCATAGAGAGAAGGGTGTTTCGCCTGTCGCGCACCGAGGGGTGGTACGGTAGGCCCACAGAATGTTGTGGAGTTCTTCTACCCAGCCTCCCCCTTCGGCTTCTAGCTTCTTCTTCAACCCCTCGAGTAGGGTGCAGTTGGCATTTTCTACTTGCCCGTTGCCCTGAGGGTAGGCAACAGATGAAAAGGTGTGATTGATGCCCCATGCTTCCAGGAGGGCACAGAAGGGGGCTGCCTCGAATTGAGTTCCGTTGTCGGAGATGATTTGTTGGGGGACGCCAAACCTTGTGAGGATATTTTTGAGAACAAAGTGGCGGCACCGGGCTTCAGTAATGCTGGCGAGGGGCTCGGCTTCTACCCATTTGGTGAAGTAGTCAATGGCCACGATGATATACCTGTTGTTGGAAGTGCCCCTCGGTAGAGGGCCCACTAAGTCAATACCCCACCTGGAGAAGGGTATAGCGGTGCTGATGGGGGCATAGTTGACCGTACCGCTGGTCTGCCGGGGGCCTTCTGAAAGTGTTGGCAAGCGGTGCACCTTCGGGCTAGATCAGCACAATCTCTAGCCATCGTGGGCCAGAAGTAGCCTTGAACTATGAGCCTTCGGGACATGGAGAAGGGTCCCTGGTGAGCTGAGCAAGTGCCATTGTGCAATTCCTCCATAGCGACTTCGGCTTCATCTTGATGAAGACACCGAAGGAGGGTGCCATTGTAAGATCTTTTGTAAAGCCTCCCATTCTCGAGGGTGTAGCTGGGAGCCCTCAACCTTGCTAACTTGGCGCGGGCTTCGTCTTGGGGCAGTTGCCCTGTGGTGATGAAGTTGATGATGTCGGAGATCCAATCCTCCGGCTTTAGGTCAATGTTCATAACGGGGCTCGCGTGGATGCTTGAGAGGCCGAGTTCCTCGATTCTTGCAATCTTTGAGAGGTGCTCGGGGGATCCATCCGAGAGCTTGGATAGAATGTCGGCCTCAGAGTTTTGAGCCCTCGGTATTTGGGTAAGAGAATGTGCCTCAAATACCTTGAGCAACTCCTTGGCCGCTTCTTTGTATTGTTTCATCCTCCCTTCTTTGGCTTCGTACTCCCCAGAAATTTGACCCACGACGAGTTTGGAGTCACACTTGACGTGGATCATCTTTGCCTTCAGATTTGCTGCCAGCCGAAGGCCACAGAGGAGGGCTTCGTACTCGGCCTCGTTGTTGGAGACTTTGAAGGAGAAGCGGATGGCATAATAGGCGCGGAAGCCCACAGGTGTAATGAGAACTACTCCCCCTCCGCATGCTTTGGCGGCCGAGGAGCCATCGGTATAGAGTGTCCACCACTCATCCAGAGGTGCCGAAGGCTCTTCATCCACCGCTGACCTCGCGGTGCATTCTGTTACGAAGTCTGCCAGGGCTTGGCCCTTGATGGCCGGCCTCGGACGGATGTCTATGTTGTATTGGCTGAGGAAGATGGCCCATTTCACCATCCGAGAGGAGCTAGTGGGACTCCTCATGAGGGCGCCGAGGGGTTGATGAGTGAGCACTTGGACCAGATGAGCTTGAAAGTAGTGGCCAAGCTTCTTGACGGTCCAAACGATGGCTAGCACCGTCTTCTCGACGGGAGAATACCTGAGTTCGGCCTCCCGGAGGGTTTTGCTGACGTAGAAGATGGCATGCTGGATGCCGTCTTCCTCCCGGATTAGTACTGAGCTGATGGCCGCAGGGCTAACGCCGAGGTATAAGTATAAAGTCTCCCCCACCTTCGGTTTTGAGAGCACTGGGGGAGAAGAGAGGTACTTTTTAAGTTCGTTGAAGGCCTCTTGACACTCAGATGTCCATTGGAAGCCTGCTGTCTTCCTCATGATTTGGAAGAAGGGGAGGGCCCTCTCGGCTGACTTGGAGAGGAAACGGTTGAGGGCCGCCAGGCGACCCGTCAACCGTTGAACTTCTTTGACGTTGCGTGGAGGCTCCATATTGATGATGGCCTGAATTTTCTCGGGGTTGGCCTCGATACCCCTTCGGCTTACCATATAGCCCAAGAATTTTCCACCTTGCACGCCGAAGGTGCATTTTTTTTGGATTCAACCGGAGGTTGAATTTTTGCATGATGGCGAAGATTTCCTGGAGGTCCTCGGCGTGAGTGCCGGCCTTCTTGCTCTTGACAATCATATCGTCAACATAGGCCTCCATAGTGCGCCCCAAGACAACTTGAAAGACTCTGGCCACCATTCGGGTGTAGGTGGCGCCTGAATTCTTGAGGCCGAAGGCCATCACAAGGTAGCAGAAGATGCCTTCGGGTGTCATGAAGGCGGTTTTTTCAGCGTCTTCCTCATGCATGTAGATTTGATGATATCCGCGAAACGCGTCGAGGAATGACATGATCTCGCATCCCGCGGTCTCATCCACCAGTTGATCAATGTTTGGCAGTGGGAAGGGGTCCATAGGGCACGCCTTATTCAGATCCGTGTAGTCCACGCACATGCGGAAGGTAGGGGGCTTCTGCGCGAGGACTACGTTCGCCAACCAAGAAGGGTATTTCACCTCCTTAATGTGTTTGATAGAGAGGAGCATGGCCACCTCCTTCTTCACGAACTCCCTTCTCTCGGCCGAGAGGGGTCTTCTCCGCTGCTGTATTGGTTTGGCCGAAGGGTCCACCGCCAGGCGGTGGGTGATGACCCTTCGGTCAATTCCTGGCATATCCTCCGGCCCCCATGCAAAAACAATGGAGTAAGCGCGGAGGGCTTTGGTGATGCCAGCCTTCAGGTCTTCGGGGAGCTTGGCTCCAATCTTCAGGACTCTCTCCGGCTTGGCCGGATCGAGTATCAAGTCCTCGGTCTCCTCGGCAGGTTCAGCCCTCGGCCGGCTGTCTTCTTCCTCCAAGGCCTTGGCGGTGATGGTGTCGACGCGAAACTCAGTTTTACTTACCTTCTTGGTAAGTTGAAGGTAGCATGCCCTGGAGAGCTTTTGATTCCCCCTCGAGTAGCCGATGTCGGTGGGTGTGGGGAACTTGAGGCAGAGATGCTTCATGGATATGACAGCCTCCAAATCCTCGAGGGCCGGCCGGCCGAGGATGATGTTGTGTGCACAGTCGAGGTTGACGACGACGAATTCCACTTCGAGCTTGGCTCTATGGGATCCGTCGCCGAATTCAACCAGGAGGGTGATGACGCCGTCGGCGTCTATACTGTCCCCCGTAAATCCGGAGAGGGGGGTGTTGATATGCCGAAGGGACCCTCTGTCGAGTCCCAACTCTTGAAAAGTGCTGAGATACATGACGTTGACAGAACTCCCTGTGTCGACGTAAGTCCGGAGGATGATGGCGTCATTGATCTCAGTGCGGATGACGAGGGCATCCCTATGCGGCAGAGAACCCGAGGGGAGGTCCGCATCTGTGAAGAAGATGGGTTTCCCCCTCGGCCTCTTAGTTGGGGGCATGTGGCTGACCTCTCCAACGTAAAGGGATTGAGCCCACTTCTTTCGCTGGCTGGTGGAGTCTCCACCAGTGTTGCCACCGTTAATCATGTGGATGTGGCGCTTGTATTGTTGATGGGAGCCCTCTCCCTCGTCATCGAGGCCCCCAATTTCACGCTTCTTCCCCTGTGGATTTCCCAAGGGGATGGTGTTGGGGTTCACCCACTTGTTTGCCTTCGGCGGAGGGCCTTGATGACGAGGGGGGCCCTGGGGCGGAGGGCCCCTGATAAATTGAGACAAGTGGCCCGCCTGTATCAGCCTCTCAATGGCGTTCTTCAGCTGATGGCAGTCGTCGGTTTTGTGCCCGTGGTGGCGGTGAAAGCGACAATATGGCTCATCAGGGCCGAGGGCATAAATCTCGAGGGGTGTGCGGGAGTCTCGTTCCACGAGCCCTCGCTCTTCGGCGTGATCCAAAATGACGCTGACAGGATGCGTCAGGGGAGTGCGTGGGTGCTCAAGGAGGATGGGTTGCGCCCATGCCTTCGGATTGTTCTTGTAACCGCCCCCGGATCTGGCTTGGCCACCACGGGAGCGATCGTTGTATTGCGCCTCTCGGTTGGCCGGAGGGGGAGGCCCTCCGGGCCGATTCCTGCCTTCATTCTTCTGAGAAGGATCCGTGTTGCGGCGATCCTTCTCGATTTCCTCCGCCTCGGCATATCGGTCCCCCCGCTGAAGGGCTTTTGTATAATCGCGAGGGGGATCAGTGATAAGGCTCCTGGAGAAGTTACCGTTGCGGAGAACGGTGTGGAAGAGGGCCATCAGTGTTCTGTCATCGGCGCCCTCGACCTCAAGGGAGGCCTGCCTCCAGCGTTCCAGGAAACTCCGAAGGCTTTCCTCCTTCTGTTGCCTCACATTCAGAAGGTGGGAGAAGTGTTTCTTTGAGCGGTGCCTCCCGGCAAATTGCGTGAGGAAGCGGTGGGCAAGTTCTTGCCAAGAATCAATACTGCCTTCGGGCAACCGGTTGAACCACTCATACGCTGGACCCTCCAAGGTGGAAAGGAACCAACGGCATAAGTATTCATCCGACGCCCCCATCATCATCATGCTGTTTTGATAACGGCTATAGTGTTCTTGGGGATTTGTCTTCCCCTCACACGGCTTAATAGGTTGCCCCCGATATTTGTGGGGGATTTTGGCCGCCAGCACCCTTGGGGTGAAAGGCGTCCTAGTGCGGAGCTGAATGAGGGGCTCGCCTGAGCCTTCGGCAAGCTTACGCTTCATTTCCTCCACCTGTGCTCGGAGGTCAGCGTACTCCGGATCTGGCCTAGCTGTGGAAGCCGTCGGGGGTGCCTAACGATTCTCCTCAAGTTGACGGAGGAGGGCTTCGATGATTTCGTCCTTAGGATCCTTCGGGGCAACCCCTTGGGAGTTGGCCCGGAAGGATTGCGCTTGATTGATTTGGTGCCTGGCGTCATCGGCACGGAGGAGGGCTTTGCCTTTGCTTCGGGGGGGAGGCATGCCCTCGGCTCCCGAAGCGGAGGCACCACTCTCCTGGGGCCTGCTGAATTCTTGCTTGCCGAGGCGGTCTTGGACCCCTCGGCGTCCGGGAACTCCTCCCAACCTCTCAAGTGCAGAGGTCCGGGGTTTCTCCTTCATCATGGGGCGCTTATCCCTGGACTGGGCCTCTTGGGAGGCGGTATCCTGCGCCATGACCCCCTCGGCGTTGCCAATCCCCGGGAGAGGATTGTTGAACGAAGGGGGGAGTGGTGGTAGTTGGATAACGTTTCCTCCAGCACAGGGCTGAAGGGGTGCTTGAGAGGCGAGGGCTCCGGAATTGAGAGCCATGTTTTGAACAAAGGCCGCAAAGGCTGCCTGAAGATCGATGGCCGGGGCCGGAGGGGGAACTTGGTTCTCACTCCGATCCCTCCTTCGATTATCAAGGCCAATGCGGGCATCAGGGGTATTCTTCTGTAACTGCTGACGGAGGTCAGCAGTAGCCTGCTCCAATTCGAGGATGATACCACCCTCGGGCACTAAGAACCTGTTGGAGGCCTCAGCCCCGTTAGTTTCGCCGGGGGCTACGTGGTTCTCCTCGAGGGTTTTGGATTGGGCACGAGTAGTTCTTCCCATTTTTGGTAGGTGTTTCGTGTTTGGTAGAGGGGGAGGGTTTCTTACTTGATTGTTCTGACCTCTCAACGAGAGCACCAAATGATGGATAGTCTACCCGGGGGGTATCTTATCCGAGGGGTTATTGTGGGAATAACTAGAGAGAAGTCAGAGTAAACAGGAGGAGAGAGAGTCGATTTTATTAAATGAACTCAGCGTGTGGAGTTGGGATCTCGTTTTTCTACAATGAGAAATGGGCTGCTATTTATAGCAGCAATAAATGCGATGAGAGTACACGTGTCAGTAATCCGACGGCCGAAGGGTCACATCAGCCGGGTGGCACCGGCAGTGGCACGTTCACCGCATTGAATGTGGTTGGCGGATGTGACGTGGCATTAAATGCGGTGGTTGGCTGTCTCCAAAAGGAATCTTCGATGATTGAGCATGTTTGGCCGAAGGCTCCCTGTGCAGCCGAAGGCTCCTTGTGTAGCCGAAGGCCTCGTGTAACCGAAGGCTTGGTTCAGCCGAAGACCTCTCTGATGCCGAGGGCTTGCTAGTGCCGAAGGCTAATGTTTTTCGCCGTTTTCTCCCAGTGGCTTTTTATGCTAGAGAAGGCTATTATGTGAGTTCTGGAGCCTTCGGCCAAGGAGGCCGAAGGCCCCCCAGTATGTATTTTGGGCTACTTGGATGCTTGGGCCGTTGTACTTGGGCCTGAGTTGTTTCCTGAGCTCAATGGACTTGTGTAGGAGAAGTAGGAGTCTATGGGCCGGGGGTTCCTGGGCCATATACTCCATCAATGTAATTAGGCCTGATCTGCCAGAAATCTGGTTACCCCGGAATCGATCCTTGTTCCCTTCGTCATTAATTAGAAAGAACCCCCTAGTTTAATTGTTCGGATTAGTTTTATTTTCCAAACCAACCAATCTCGCACGACGCTTTTATTTTATTTTCTTTTTAATCGCTAAATTTAGTTGATTCTTATTTCCCTTTTGTCCGTCCCTGTGGAGACGATACTCGTACTTTTCACCACTATTCTACAATCTTTTTAAGTGCGAGAAAACACAAATCATCTATCTAGAACTTTATGATATTGGAATTATAAATGTTTACCATTTTGACTTGGTGATTATTATATACTCCCTCCGTAAACTACTTCTCACTTTGCTTTTTGGGTTGTTCCGAAATTAACTTCACACTTCAATGCTTTCCTTATTTGACAAATTATCTACATCAAAATAGTGCCAAACAGTGTTAAACAGTGTTAAACAGTGTCAAACAGTGCAAAACAGTGCCCTCCACAGTAAAGTCAAATTTATTTTCTTAATCTGTGTGAAGTCAAAGTGTGAACTTAATTGCGGGACGGAGGGAATATTTATGTTTGCTTCTAACTGAACTTCCTTTATGCAAGGATGTTTTGATATTATTATGGTATTACCTAAGATTTATGCTTATAAAAGGTACTTGTATATTTTTAGGTACTCTGGAAACAAGTTAACCGAGTTTAAAATTAGTTGCATTAGTTGCCCACATTAAAGATCCAGATCAAAGTGATTTTTTTAATACTCGTCCCTACCTGATCCATTCATATATGGTTTACCAATTTTATTGAATACCGTGGGTTGATTAATAGCTAATCCAAATAGATTGGGTAGGCCCAAAAATATAGCAGATCCGACTCAACCCGCCAGATGTGTAGCCCTAATGCCAAGGGAGGAAGCAACATGCATTGCATCAGGCCTGGGAACAGTTTTGGAGAAAATAATTAAGGACTTCCCCGAGTAAAATGCATAAACGGTGCCTTAACTATTAGTAATGATGCATTTTAGTACCTTAAGTCTTTAATGAAGCAAATCAATATCTCAATTATGTTTAAATATTGCAACCGGGGGTACTATTCAATTTTCCCTGCCAAACAATGCCACATGTTGGCCAGAAATCCATGTATACATCCTAATCATAATTTTTTCATGTTGATTGCTCAGAAATGTCTAAGAAATGGTGTAGAGCTCATATGAGCATCAATTATTCCGTATTGTATTTATATTTTTTTATCTCCTGTCAGTTCCATGAATTGTTTCTACACAAATCTGTGGCGCGAGTTGTTATATGATGATATACCGTTGTTTAATTGCTTGGTAGACATCTCTTCATTCATAGATGTACTTTTCCTATAGACATCTCTTCATTCATAGATGAACTTTTCCTATAGGTCATCTTTTTTCTGATGAGTTATGGGGTAGTGAATGTCTATAAGTTAAAACAAATTTTAAAGTGGTGGAGAAAGTTGTATAACAATTTTGAAAGAATAATTGTCCAATCGATATTCCCTATTTATTTGTGTTTAATTGAGAAGAATTAATTTTATGATCAATCACATATTGTCAATGTTATAGAAAATAATATGGAACATCCTCAGCATAGAGAATGCATAATAGTGATTCCAAAATACGTAAAATGGTTTTGAGAAGTATCTATTGAATTTATATTAATGAATTTAATAGAAATGTTAGTTTACATTTGTCATTACTAGCATATTTTGTCATTTTTGTGGAGCACACATCGATCAAGTAAAAATTGGAATATCGATTCTTTGTCACAATACAAGAACTTCTTAGTTCTTAGTGTTACAAATGAAAAAAATATATTGGAGCAATAAAAGCTAAATGTGTCGATCAGACTTACATTTTTGGGAAGAATTACAACCTTAGACTCTTGGTACATCTCAAAATAACTATTCCTCCAAAAATAATTAGTGTTATCTAAGGATGTTTTTACTTGGACAGTAATTTGTCCCAGATCAGATCAGACCAGACTTGGGTAGTTATAAAAATACAAAGAAATCAGACCAGACTAGACCAGTTCAGACAGACCAGACCAACAAATCAAGTAGAAACATCCTAATTTAGCTTATCGAGATTGTCAAAATTAATTGATCTAAAAGACCATTTTTTGAGAAACATTCTAAACTTAAAGGTCATCTCAGAAAATTGATCATTCTCTGTTTTTCTTTTCTTTTTTAGTCTAATTTGGAAAATTATAACATTGATCAAAAAGGGATGGTTGCTTCTTCCTCACAATTCGCAGTCGCTTCACGGCATCCACGAAATCCCTGTTCATAGTCAACCCAAATTCATGAGAAACTATTTTAAACCACTAAACTCATTCCATAAATGAATCAAATTCCTTTATTTCTTAATATTGGATTTCTTACTTTGATGTCAAATCTAACAAAAAGTAAGAACAAATAAGAGCTCGAGTAACATTTAGGATGTTTTTACTTGGACTGCAATTTGCTGGTCTGGTCTGATTTCTTTGTATTTTTATAACTATCCAAGTCTGGTCTGATCTGGTCTGGTCTGGTCTAATTTTGTCTGGTCTGGGACAAATTACAGTCCAAGTAGATCAGAAAATTTTATTTTGGGACGTTTAAATATAAGATAAGACACAACATATGTTAAATTTCCCAAACTAGGTATAAAAGCAATATGATTTCTAAAAATAAAATAATGTGATAATGTTCTATTCGAGAAATGAAGTATAGTTATGTTGAAATCAAATTGTCATATCACATTATAAGACATTAATATGCAGTATTACTATCATAATAATCTAGTAATCTTGTTACTCAATGGAAGTATTCTTATTTAAAAACATATCTAGCTTAGTATTCCTATTTTAAAATATCACATTATTTTTACTTCAATTTTAAACAATTTATTAACTTATTTTTTACCATAGGTAGTACTTTTCATCATATCCATCTCCTACCACTTAGGGCTGGGTCCGAAAAACCGAAAACCGAAAACCGAATCAAATTAAATCGAACCGGCCAAATAAAACCGAACCGCTAAAAAACCGAAACCGAATGTAAAAAACCAAACCAAACAGTAGTAGTTTGGTTCGATTTTGGTTTTTACCCTTCAAAACCAAACCGAACAAACCGGACTAAAAGAAAATATGAAATTTTATTTGTTAAATGTGAGCATTAATCTTGATATCATCAATAATCTTTGAATTTCTTGTGCTAGCTAGAGAAATAATGTTAGTGCTATGTTTGATTTAGTTTAGTTTATAAATGCATTTACACATTCATTGCCCATAATAATGTAGTTATATTGATCTATTATGTCTTATATGTATGTATGTTGCAATTTATTGCATGATTATATGTTTTTACTAGTTATTAGTAGTAATTAACTTTTATTTTTATGTAACCTAATTTTTTTTGTAACTTAAATTTTTTATATTGATCAAACAAATAAATATTCATCTCAGCTATATCACATAGGATGTATGTATTCATAAACTTTTTTGCAAACTAGTCACAAATAATGTAAATGAAGATATATATACACTTTTATCTCTCCCGGATACTCATATAATTCAAGGCTTGTTTGTTTATTATTATTTTCTTTATTTGTTCAAGTATGCTTGCATTTTTATGCAATATGTTTGATCCGAAAATCAAATGACAATTTTTTAGTAAAAAAACCGAAAAAACTGAAACCGAACCGAAATAAACTGAACTGAACAAACCGTGGTTCCAAGTTTTGGAGTCTAAACCGAACCGAAACCGAACCGAACTTTTACTTTGATTCCGTATTTGGTTTTGGGTCAAAACCGAACCGAAAGAACCGAACTCACCCCTACTACCACTTACATTTTTGGTACGTTGCTCATTACTCTTTTTTTCTCAATCAACTAATCAACAAATAGTTTCAACTATAGAAATGTAGGGATTAAAAATACACATTTCTTATCTATCTTAAATAGATTTGCAGTTTGTAACTTTCAAGATAAAGTTACAGCAAATAACCATGTTAATAATTGATATTTTTATATTCATAAACTACGTACATTGAAAGTTCTATAAAATCACAAAAATTAAATTAAAATACAATAAAATTTTGATATACTTCATATATCCAACATAAGAGAAAAATAAAATAATGTTCATGAAGAAAAATAAACTTGTAAATCTATTTTTTGGGTGTAAGATGTAATATTTTGAAAATGTAGTTTGACATTAACAAATCAAATAAAATAATGTTCATGAAGAAAAATAAACTTGTAAATCTATTTTTTGGGTGTAAGATGTAATATTTTGAAAATGTAGTTTGACATTAACAAATCAAATAAAATAATGTTCATGAAGAAAAATAAACTTGTAAATCTATTTTTTGGGTGTAAGATGTAATATTTTGAAAATGTAGTTTGACATTAACAAATCAAATAAAATGGTCTCTTCAGCGTCATCAGTTAAATGATATCTCTAATTTGAATAGTGTCTTTACAATTAAACTGCTACGGAGTATTTTTCATGAATTCATTAGTGAATTAATTATACACCTTACTGATTCTTTACTTTTACTAAACAAACCATGCCTACATTATTGCCAAAAAGAACTTCTTACATGACTAGCTTCATTGCTTCAATGACCATCAATTATATTCATTGTTACAAGATCAGAAACATATTTAGCAGTAAATTAGCACTAATGCTCAAACATTTTATTAATTTTGTCTTTAAACTTATTTCATATATTACAAAAATCAAATAAAGTAGCAGCCTAAGGCATAAAACTTACTCCCAAGGAACATCTCCAACCATCTTCCACACGTCATCTCCATCCTTATAAAATAGGGAAAACTCTGAACCTTCTTCGAATAACCTTATTAACCCTCTTTTGGATTGCTTCCCTGCACATTAAAAATAGATCCAAGATTCAAAGATATTTCAACACAGATCCGACGAAATATATGTCTGAGTAAATAGGGAGTACTAATTTAGTAAAACTTTATTAAATTGAAATGATATTAAATTGGAGAAGCATAGCATTGATTTGATATGATAATAAACTTATGAAAAACTGTTGTTGTTTTTGCATTGGTTTGTTGTACTTTGAAATCGTATATCTAGTCAAAAATTGATCATAAATGACACTAAAACGGGTACTTAAATGGAAGTCAACCACTCATAATTGATGAATGAATGACACTAATTTTCAACCTCTAGATTTTCATTTGACTAAAATAGGATAAATTTTACTCCCTCCGGTGTTATTTAATCTTCACACTTTGACTTCACACAAAATAAGGAAAGAAATTTGACTTTACTGTAGAGTACACTGTTGAGGCACTGTTTGACACTGTTTGGCACTGTTGAGACACTGTTTGGCACTGTTGAGACACTGTTTGGCACTGTTTGACACTATTTTGATATAGATTTCTTTGCCAAAAAAGGAAATAAGGAAGTGTGAAGTTTATTTTAGACCGTCGCAAAAAGGAAAGTGTGAAGTTTATTAAAAACCGGAGGGAGTATTAATTATAAAAACTCAAAATAGGATTAAGAGAGTGTTTGGATCTGATTCTTAAAACTGTTTCTCCCCCTTCAAGGAGAAGAATCAAATATTGGAGTGTTTGGTTGAAGGTGCAGACTTCTGGGTGCTCTAAATTGCTCTTAGAAGAAATTTTTTAGAAGTTGGAGAGACATCTGCTTTTGAAAATTGATTAAGATTCTGCTTCTTTTAAAAAAGAAGCAGAAGCAAAATCAATTTCAAATACCCCATAAGTTTTTATCTCGAACCATTAATCTGTCCATCCCAATCTTTTCTGTTTTTTTTTAAATATTTATAAACCTAATCACATATTTATCAGAGAAAGCCCCATAATTCATCACAAAAATTGGAATGGGCTTAATTTTGTGATGGAAAAATGTAGAAACATTTGAAACATACCGAACATGTCTTCTAGCTGAAGAGCAAGAGTGTGGTAACTGAAATGATGAAGAAGGCAAATTTTCCTTCCAACGATGACTCCATCCATGTTGACTTTCACATAAGCCCATCTCTTCTCTTTGCTTTCAATCACTTCATCATCGTCTTCTTCATCACAGGTCTCTGCTGATGAGTACTTTCTTAAATGCACACTCCTTCCCTTAATTCTTCTATTCCCTGGCTGTGGGTGCAAATCTTGCCAATCTATCAGCTCTTCGTAGCTATTTTCTGCAATATATTATAAGAAAATTCCTTGTAACATATTTTGGAAATATGGCCATCATTATAAAGACTAGTATATATCTTGAAAACGTAACATAATTTCATCTCTGGGCATAGTTAAAGAGGAGCCATGTCAGTTTCGATCCACCCAAATTGGATATAAAAATGTTTATGTAAAAAGTCATATAAAAATTTTTATATGTCATCCTTGTACAAGGGCAATGCTAATCTTCTTTGTATAGTTTCAATTTTATCGGATGTCCCCAAAGGGATAAGTCATTTAATATAAACATTTTTTACCCGTTTTCCTCAATATTCCTTTGTTGCCTCTGATTTGGCTATATTATACTACCTCTGTTCCTTTTTATTTAGTCAACTTTGACTTTTCCAATCAAGGATGATAAATTTTGTTCTATTATTTTAACTAATATATTTATGTAGAAGTTAATAAATTTATAGTTTTATGATAGTATTTTCAACAAAGAACATTTTCATATAATTTGCATATTATCAATATTACCATGTATAAATATATAATCGGTCAAAGTTGAACAACTTTGATTTGAAAATAGTGTTTGGCTAAATAAAAAAAGGACAGAGGGAGTACTTGGTATAAGGTAAAACTTGTTTTTTCTAGTACACCATATGTACTTGTGTAGTACTACACAAACCTCATTAAAACACCCTTGAATACTTTCTTCCATTTATCATCAGAGTTTTTTTTTATTCTAAAGATATAGAGCCCGTTTGGAGACCCCTTTTTTCGGCTTATCAGGCTTATCAGCCAACTTTTTCACCAAACACGTAATTTTTACTTTCGCGTGCTGAATTGTGTAATAAGCAGAAAAAGTAAGGTTGGAGTTACTTTTCTGGCTGTATTGGCTGAAGTTACTGTAGATGACCATTTTAGCTATTTTTACATGTAATTTTTTCTTTATTTTATTAATAAAATATATTTTTAAAATATTTTTTTCTAGAATCAGCAGAATCAGCAAAATCAGCCAAAACAGCCACTTCAGCCAGAACTTCATAAATTTCAGCAGAAACAGCCAAAACAGCCGATTTTCGTGCTACCAAACGGGCTCATAACTATTAAACTCATGGTCATTGTGGAGCCCGCTATAGATACCATCTCATGTGAGATGTGGCACTTCTAAGTCTTCCCCATTCGTCCGACAACTCTCTTATGGCATACCCAAATAGGATATATGGGCCCTATTGAAAATACAAAAGGTGGGATAATCTCACAAAATATATTGAAGGCTAAATATGTTTTCAACTCAAATTTTCTAATTTGATTTAGTTTGTTAAATTAAGTCTGATCTAGTATAAAACTGAATCGTGTATAAGTAAAGTTTGGTGTAATTAATTGTTGACGAAATGGTTAACGGATAATATCAATTTAACAAAAATATAATACCTCTGATATGTATAAGTGACCGTTCTTTTTTTTAAACGTTACTCTCACATTCTCAGAACATGGATTGATCTAATTTTAAACTACAATTACACACAACTATTTGGTCAACTTAACTTATTTTCCTGCTGACTAATGAAATAATATTCAAACTGATGAGTATATGTAACCTTACCACATGGAGATGGATTATGGTAATTAGTCTCTTCATGGTTGTTCATAACCCCAAGGCTTAATCCCAAATCAATGATGTTTCTGCTGCTATTATCTTCCTTCCTCCCTTGATAGTAAGCTGGTGAAAAAGCTGCAAACCTTAGAAGATTTCTAGCTGTACTGCTGGACTCCATTGAACTATACTTCCAAAGTCCAAACACTAATATTCTATTTCTCTCTCAACAAAGTATTAATTTAATTTGTATACACACACATAAAACATGGTGCAACATATATATAATATACAGCTAGGCATAAACTTTTCAACAAGTTAAAAAAACATGGAGAAGAAATTAGATGTGAATTTTAACTGTCAGTTGAAAAGAAAGGGGACATGGAAGACAAGAAGGGCTAATTTTCCCATCACTAATCAATGATGAAGGGGAATTGGAGTTGCTAGGAGTTATGCATTTCTGCCATGGGATAACATGCCAGATTTAAGTGGGCTGGGCTGAGAAGGAACAAAAGAACAAGGGATGGGCTGAGATGCTGCAACCAAAGCAGGTCTGCATTTTGCTTCCCTTCTCTACTACATCTTTGGCAAATGTATGAATGAGGCAGGGAAGTTAGGCTTAGTCTGCTTGTTTGTGTTTTTTTGTTCTTCTATGTCTCCCTGTCTAAATAAAGAAAAAGGTACACATCATAATTAAACTTGGTAAAATCAATCAATAAATTTTGATTTATGATTTGTAAGAGCTGTACCTTACACAAATGTAAGAAAAAAATTGTACTATGTGACATCAATCATAGACTTTTGTGTTGACCTTGTTAGAGTTATGGTCGTAAATGTCACATTTCAATTGTCGAAGTTGTTGTAAATGTGGTCCACACTGTCAAAACTAAAGTAACACCGTTAACTTTTATAACTTTTAAAAAAATCACGGTGAGGACCACATTTGCAACACCTCGGACAAATGAAAAGTGACATTTACAAACTCTAAAACATGAGATCAACATTTTAATGTGGGTAAACACAAAAAATTTCCCTTTAATCAATTTACTTTATTACACACAAGTAATAATAATTCTACTCTCGAGATTCCTTTTAATAAAATTTCTTTAATTAAAAAAAATCTGAATAATATCAAACGGTGTCAAAACAGACTATTTTACGTTAATATTTACCATTGGTAAAAATGATATTTCCAGAAATCAAAGAAAAACATCTTGTTAAAGTGTGGTATTTAAACTACGAAGTTAAAGGCTTAAAGCAAGTCATAATAATACAGCAATTTGTCTAGAGATTTTTGAAAGGGCAATGATTCTTTGTCTGGATGGTTTTATTATTGCCACAGTAAAGGTAAACATAAACTTATGGCATTGTTTCGTACTGTCTTTATCCAAAGTATTTTGCAAGAAATTGGTGAGATAAATTGTTTTTTCTTCATGTCTATTCTCCTTTCTTATTAAGTTGTTGTCCCTATCGGCCTATCATATCCACAATCTTTTTTACTTTGTCAAACATACCAATACCACCCAACCATTTCGCAGTGACCCAATTATTACATAAACTCAACCTGCTGTTCTCACATGTTTTAGAAATAACTTAGTCAATTCTTTTTAAAATAATTTATTTAATATTTATTCGTACCCAAAAGAATTCTCGCTTTGAATTAGAGCCCGTTTGGTAGCACCAAAATCGGCTGTTTTGGCTGATTCTGCTGAAATTTATGATATTCTGGCTGGAGTGGCTGTTTTGGCTGATTCTGCTGATTTAAGAAAAAAATATTTTAAAAATATATTTTATTAATAAATTAAAGAAAAAATTATATGTAAAAATAGCTAAAATGGTCTTCTACAGTAACTTCAGCCAATACAGCCAGAAAAGTAACTCCAACCTTACTTTTTCGGCTTATTACACAATTCAGCGCGCGAAAGTAAAAATTACGTGTTTGGTGAAAAAGCTGGCTGATAAGCTTGATAAGCCGAAAACAGAGTTCTCCAAACGGGCTCTTAGTATGCTTATTAATAAAGTTAAAATGTTTAGTTAAAGTATTATGTGTAAAAAAGATTGAATAATATAAGCTACACATGAAAAAATCAGGATATCCGAAAAAAAGAAGAAAATTATTGGACAAACGAAGTGCACATTTGGAACTAGGATTTAGGAATGAATCTCAAATTTGGTAAAATCTTGAGAAAATTATACGTAGTATATGTAAAAGATCTTCATGAAATAATGTTTAATAATTAATATGACTAACTTGCTCATCATTATTACATTAGTGCCGCAAAGGTTCTCACACTTGCGATGGTGTAAGGGGTCGGATGTACGGCGTACAAACATATATACTGCGCACAAACGTACAAACTCAATAGGCGCTAGTCAAGCGGTTTAGGGACGCCCGACACCTAGGCACCGACTAGGCGGGTGACTAGGCCAATTATTTAGCCGACTGAACCGATTAATCCTCTACAGTTAGGGCCGCCTAGTGCCTCGGCGCCGATTAATCGGTCCAATTAAACCGATTTTTAGAACGGTACTCCTAGTTAGGAGTAATGGATGTTACACAGATTTGAAAATTTTACATATGCAAACAAAATATTATTTTAATTTTAATCTATCAATTTCTATAAAAATATTATCAAAATTTAAACACAATGTAATACCATATATATGAGAAGTGATCCTGTCCTGCAGCCCCCGGTCCGAACAGTGTCCTAACATGGACATTTGGGGCACTTCCCGGTGGAATTTTTTGATGAAAGTTTTTGAGCATGTTCCTCATCAAGTCTAGTTTGTCTATACCAAATTGCAGCTCAAAATTCGTTCGGGAAGGCATTCAAATCATTTTTTGAAGTTGACTGCGTCAAAATGTACATATAAAAACGCAGTCAACTTCAAAAAATGATTTGAATGCCTTCCCGAACGAATTTTGAGCTGAAATTTGGTATGCACAAACTAGACTTGATGAAGAACATGCTAAAAAAATTTCATCAAAAAATTCTACTGGGAAGTGCCCCAAATGGCCATGTTCGGACACTGTTCGGACCGGGAGCTGCTGGACAAGATCATTCCTCCCATATATATTATGTTTTTCCATTTGGAAAACAGGTGAACTAGCTTAGTCAAATGTGGGTTCATCTAAATATGATGATTTTTCGTTTGGACTTTGGACCATGCCCTACCTGACTCCAGTCTATCAAAAATCCAATTTCGATTGAATACAATGAACCTTGTTCCGGTCCTTGATTTTCATAACCTTAGATCTTATGGATACTTTTCAAGTTTAGCAACAGTTTGACCTAGATTGGACCGCCCAAAAAAATTTACCATGTTCCCTTTTTTTATCATCAAAACGACTTTCATTCATGTAAAGCAAACATGCAAGACAAAATCCAAACAGCTATTACAGACCCAATCGTAAGCCTTAGGAATAGAATTAGAGTCAGCCACCCAAACTAAGCAACCTGACTCGCTAGACACAAAACGGGCAAGAAGAAGCCTTAAACTATCCAAAGTTTTTCAAAAATCAAAATACTTCAACCATAGTTGCTCGAACTTAAACAAAAAATGAGTACTACGAAAGTAAAAACATTACGAAAATAAAAAATTTCCCCAAATTGCTTCCTCGCATGGAGATGGTTCCGGACTCCGGAGGAGGGCGAGCAGGGCCGGTCCTTCCCTTAGGCCAGTGAGGCTTGGGCCTCAGGGCCCCAAAAAATTTTAAAAATTAGGGGCCCAAAAATTTTAAAAACATTTATATTATATGGGGATGTTTGGATCTGATTTTAAAACTGTTTCGACTCCTTCAGGGAGCATAAGCAGAAGTTGGAGTGTTTGGATAAAAATGTAAAACTGATTTTGGTGCTCTAATTTACTCATACAATCAGTTTTTTAGAAGTTGGGGGGGCCAACTTCTGAAAACTGATTCTTATTCTGCTTCTACTTTAAAAAAGAAGCTGAATCAAAACCAGTTCCAAACAACCCCTATATGTACTAAAAACAAGCGGGACAATAGAGTTATCAATGAAGTAGTGAAGTACAAACATGAAGTCTCAAATTTGTCAATATGTTATTATTTCCAAAAATCTAGCTTTTAGTATGATTTGCTAATTTGATAAATTATTGATTTGTAAATACCCAAATGAACTAACTTATTAACTTTTATTTTCTATAACTATTTGCTATTACTATTTACTAAATCTTATATTATTGGCTGAGATTTGAAGTATCTACATAAACAAATGCTATTTAAAAATTAAAAGCAACTTGATTCTTATTTGTCTTACAAACTAGTCAAGCAGGCTCATGCCTTGCAATTCATATTTTATATTTGAGAATTTAGATCTATTTTTTTATTAAGATTATCGGGATAAAAATTGTGTAATTTTCAATCCAAAATTAATCAAAATTGTGATTTTTTTATGTTATAACGTAAGAATTTTATTTTAAGTATTGAGTTTTTTGTGATATTAATCCTCTATTTCTAAATATGCTGTATTACAAAACAAATACTATGTATAGGGCCCTTTTATGAAAGCTCGACTCAGGCCCCACTTTATGTAGGATCGGCACTGAGAGCGAGTGGTTATAGTATACCATTTTTCCTTTTAACTAATTAATTTGTAGAAATATACCACAAAATGTGGCTGTAGTATACCACAAAACGTTTCCTTTTTTCCGAAGTATTATTTCTTTTTCATCTACATAAACTTCCGATCTTTACTTTATTTGGTTGATAAAAAATGAACGAAATATATCAGCATATTTATAGAAATTTACTAGAAAGTAATCCATTTACGCCCTTCCTTTTTTCCTACCGGTGTGAGAGTGCCTCATTCGAAACACGATCAAACATTTTGTATTTCGATTTTAATTTGTATTTTTCAGAACACGAACGTTTGATTCTCAACTCGTGTCAAAGATTTATCTTTAAAACAAATGCCAAACGATATTACTTAGCATCTTACAAAAAAAGGAGTGTGGCTACTGCGACTGCCCCTTAAATTTTTTTTTGGATGAAATGTAAATATATATATTAACACCCAGAAAAACTATACATCACTTATCTTAGATCTCTTAAAACCTCCCCCACCCCCACATAAAGTGAGGGTGAAAGGAGGTTTTTATTTGTTCTAATCTATGCCAAAATAACCAAGTATAATACTTGGCCCATCAAAAGGTTCAAAAAGTACATCGGTGATGCCCATGCAAAAACATGCGGTCACATAGTCGAAAGTCAAAAAACCCATCTATAGTCTATGTTGTGGCATCCAAAAAAGCTTGACTCCTCTTCAAAAATTTATCAAGTCATGTGGGTATATACTAAAAAGTATCTTGTAGATCACATGTTTGATCTTAGCCACAACATCATCTTCAGTCTTCTTTCCATCATCAAATCTCGTTTCATTCCTTGTTTGCCAAATATAATAGGCCGCGGCACAGAATGCTATCCGGGCCGCCTTGCCCTTCATTTTCAAGCCTTTATGAGTCTTCATGATCCACTTAATTGCACTCAACAGTGTTGTCATTTCACGTCCAAATCCCATCCAGTTCCTTATGCGCTGCCACACCCTGCAAGTGAAGGGACAAAGGAAAAAAAGGTGTGGTATTGTCTCCAAACCACCCTTACAAAGGTCACACCTATTTACAATGTGGAGATAACCAAGGCTATCCTGTGTGGGAAGCCGGTTTCTCAAGGCCAGCCACATGTTGAAAGAGAATTTGGGGGGATGTAGGATTTCCAAATGAAACTCATAGGAGTCCTAACTTCACCCTTTACTCTTAACAAATCATAGATCTTAGCAGAGGCTAATTTCCCATTCCTGGTTCTTGAATTAAGGCCTAAAATCATTTCATTCAGATTATTAAAACAACTTCGAACCTTATCCCGGATGAGACTCAATCTCTTCATGAGCTGTGAGTCTCGGTTGTGTGGGATGAATTCCCACACGGTTCTACCCTTAAGGTAGACACCATTCACCCATCTCACCCAAAGGGTGTCTTTCTTTTGTGTACGTCCCATAGGGTCCGAGCTAAGAGAGCGTGATTCCACACCTTGGCATTGTGAATGCCAAGTCCCCCTTCCTCCTTAGGGAGACATATGTCATCCCACGTGACTTTGGCAAATTTGCCACCCCACAAAAAAATTCTACATATAGACACAATCCTATCCAAAACAGTTTGGGGGACCAGGAAAACTTGGAGCCAAAACGATTGGACCCCTTGGATCACGGATCGGATTAGCTCTATCTTACCGGCATAGGATATTGTCTTGGTGTTCCATGCATTAAGAAAATCAGTGACCGTGTCCAAAAGTGAAGCATATGGGCAACGAATACCTTAAGCGGTGCAAATGGGATTCCAAGGTATCTTACCGGGAATACGCCATGCCCATAGTCGACAAGATCTAGTATGTTTTGCAATTCAATGTCCCTAACACCACCAACGAAAATATTAGACTTTTGATGGTTTACTCTAAGGCCCGAAACATCCCCAAACTCTTTGAAAGAGTTGACCAATATTTCAATGGAATATTTGTCCCCTCTCAAAAAGAGCATAAAATCATCCGCATAGGCCAAGTGAGTAATACCTAAAGTCCCACACATCGGGTGATAGTTAAATTTAGATTCATTGACTCTTTTGGTTATAAGTCTCGAAAAATATTCAAGGCATAGTACGAATAACAATGGGGACATAGGATCCCCTTGCCTTATGCCTCTTTTTCCATTGAAAAAACCGTGTAAAACTCCATTTAACGAAATAGAAAACGATGTGATGGATACACATTCCATGATCCACCCAACAAATCTATCGGGGAAGCCCAAGCCCCTTAAGACATTTCGAAGGAAATCCCAAGATATGGTATCATAGGCCTTGCGCAAATCAACCATTATCATATATCTTGGTGAAATTCGCTTCCTGTTGTATCCTCTAACAAGTTCCTGGGCAAGGAAAATGTTATCAAACATCAGGCAGCCATCCACAAATGCTCCCTGTGTTTGATTAACCAACCCTGGAAGGCACAGGGTCAATCTAGCCGCAATAATTTTAGCAATAACCTTGTACAAAACATTTGTACAGGAAATGGGTCGATAATCTGAGGCTTTTGGAGAGTGACTAGTCTTAGGGATAAGTGTTATCACAATGTGGTTTATCTGTTTAAGCAATTTTCCCGTTCGAAAAAACTCCTTAATAGCCTGAACCATGTCATTCCCCACTACACTCCAGTTGGCTTTAAAGAAAGCCGAGGAGAACCCATCAGGTCCAAGTGCCTTATTATCCCCGATATCAAACAAGGCTTCTTTAATTTCCTTATCCGTTATCGGAGCAAGAAGGCCATCATGAGCAACTGGCTCAATCATAGGACCAGTACCTAAAACCGAGTGGTCCAGGTCAAGGGTATCCACATGAGATCCAAACAAATCAACAAAGAAATTAACAAATACATCACCAACATCATTTAAAGATTTAGTAATACTGCCGTCTTCCCGCGTGATCGAGGATATAACATTCCGGGCTGCATTCCGCTTCACAATAGCATGGAAGTATCGCGTGCCTTTATCCGCTTCAAGAATGTGCATAGCTTTGGCCCGTTGTTGGAAGAAGCTAGCCTCGGCCTCTCCCAGAAACGTCGCCTTTTTCCTAGCCAGTAACAATTGCTCTTGAAGCTCCTCATCAATCGGTGAGGCCATCATCAGTTTGTTCAATCTTTTGAACTCCTCCTTTGCCAATTTTGCTTTTGCCGAGATATGCTCAAACTCCACTTCATTAGGCTTCTTTAAGGGTGCTTTCAGCGCCTTAAGCTTCTTAGCAAGCGCGTATTGAGCTGTACCATCAACAAAAAAATTCCAATTCTGCAATACTATATTAGCAAAGTCCTTGTGTTTAATCCACATATTAAAAAATTTAAAGGGTTTCGGCCTTAAAGAGGAGTTTAAGAGTATAGAAGATACGGAAGCCGTATGATCAAACTCTACCTCCATTTCACAGAAATGGGCCTTACACACAATTCCTTTCTGTCCCCAAACATCATTTAAAAGTACCCTGTCAAGCTTGGCCCATAAGGAGCCCCTATTCCACGTGAAGAATTCCCCCGTGGATGGGGCATCCTCAAGGTTAGCTGCAATTTTAAAGTCAGATAGGTCTTGCATCATGTATGCCGAGGGAGGGGTAGACCCCATCCTCTCACTTGGGGCACAGACACAATTAAAGTCACCCACAACAATCCAAGGTTCTGTGAGCCGGCATCCTAAATTAGTAAGATAAATCCATAAATTTTTTCGCTCCAAGACAGTATAAAGCGGGTAGACAAAGGTGACTAAAAAGGTGGTTTGTGTGATACGGCACACACACTCAAGATGCATATGTTGGCTACCAATTCCAATCTCATGCACCACACAGGATAACAAACCAGGGTTCCACATAACCACCATTCGGCCACCACTAATAAAATCAAGATTAGTTTCAAATAGCCAACCGGGCCATTTATTAGCAACAAAATTTGTAATTTTTTCCTTAGTCATTTTTGTTTCCAAAAAAACACATAAAGAAATCTTATTCAATTTAATAAAATTCCTAACTATATTATGCTTAGAGGATTTATTTAATCCTCTAACATTCCAAGAAGCAATATTAATCATAAAAAAGATTATTAAAACCGAGAGCAAACCTCACATAAATCAAGAGAGATATAGATCCGAAGCATATGCTTCATCTTCAGGGTCTATACCTCCTTTATCCTTCTTTTCTTTCCTGGCTCTTCTCCTCATTTCTTTCAAATATTTCTTGTCCCTGTCTTGGTTAGGGTCAAAAAACGATAAAACACGCTGAATAAAAGCAATTTTATCAAAATTATACCATTCACCATTTTTTGTGACCTCCGGGCAGCTTAAGAGAAAATCTTCAGTGAAGTTGACCTCGGTATCATCCCAGTTGAGCTCATCCAGATTCGCCCCTAACTTGACAATGTTAATTCCCTTCGGTACTTGGTCTGTTTCCCATGCATATGCAATGGTTTTATTTTTCTCATCTAAGCAGACCATTGTAACCACATCATCATAACCCATCTCATACATATTGGTGACCAGGTACCCTTTCCTCCATTAATGGCTGGGTCACCTCGGCTTTCAACAAAGGCAGCGGCTGGAGAGTCATCTTTTGCATTTGCAGCAAAAGGCAACGAGCTGGCAGCTTCCAGGTTGAATATTTCTAAGTTGGCAATACGTTCAATGGCCAAAAGTTGCTTAGTTTGTAGGAAATCGACATTGTGGCGGGCCTGCACATCAAAGAAGCTAGCAACATTAAGAGTAAAGATATTTTTATTAAAATTGTACCATGTTCGTGTGCGTCTAACTCCCGGAAGCGCAATCAAGCATGGGTCAGTGAACACCATGGCAGGAGCATCAAGGTTATTCTCCCTTTGAAAGTTTTTCTTCAGCCTAGAAACCGGAATATAGCTCTTGATTTGGTGACGCTTTTTGACATATGCTATGTGGGCCCCATTTTCCTTCGTCACGAATTTGTTGATAATGTCATCCGGTTCTAGCTCGTGCACGCTTCTAACCAACCGCCCCTCCCAGTCAAAGATAGGATCGGACTCAGTAGTCAAAGCCGCATCCTTGGTCGCCACAAGAGAAGGAACAGGGGCGTTGGATCCACTGGCAGAAGGTATGGCCGCAGCAGGGTCTTTTCCCTTTGGTTGGAGCCTCGGTCCAGTAGGCTATGTAGATGTAGCGCCAACACTTGTAACCAGCCCCTTACGCACATAGGTTCCCTTTTTGTTATTTCGGTTCACCGTAATAAAAGGAGGTTCGTTAGCATCATTACCAACTGGAGAAGGAGTGGCAGCCCCCTTCCCTTTTTCCTTGGTAGTAAGCTTCCCCATAGCTTTATCCTTAGGCGGATTAAGAATCAAGCATGTGAAGGGGTGGTGACCATATTTTTTGCAATGGAAGCAATATTCCGGAAAGGTCTCATAAATTACTTGTTGCATGTATTCTTTGCCCGAGGGTGGAATAATAGGAAATTGTAGCACCGGGGGTTTAGAAACATCAACCTCAATAAGCACTCGTGCAAAGTGGGGATAAACCGTGTCTTGAGTGACCTTATCGTTTTTATAGGTACTCCCACTTGTGATGCTATCATACCAATTTCTTTCGCTTTCCATAGTCGCATAGATAACTTGGGAAATTTTACCCAAATTGGCAGTTTCAGAAATTCTTCCCCATCTGTTGAAAAATCATTCGAAAGCTCTTTAAGGTACATAGTCTTTCCGAAAAGAACATAGGGCCCTTCTGCCAGAACATGTAAGTGGTCTTCCTCACTTTTAAATGTGCCCCTTAAGTAAATGTGCTTGTAATGGTGCGTCTATCAACCATTTCACAGAAATTATGCTTTGTAGCAATAGCACCACACTTTCATAGTCGCGGATACGACCCGGCAAAAGCCCAAGTCTCTTATTGAGACAGTAGCAGATATTTAGAACGTGATCAAGGATAATGGGATGGTGACCATGGAGCACCTCTTCCGCTTGGAAAACACATTTTGCATTGTCAATGGAAGCTCAAATGGTGATCTCTTGCAGTCGTCTTTGATGAAACTTTTGATCCTTATGAAAATGGTGACTGGTAATCCATTTTTAACCCTTGCAACAATCGACCCTAATATGTTGCATTTAAATCTTTTTTAGAAGTTCTCAGAGTAGTTAGTGCTGAAAAGGGTGTTGATTTACTTAATCTTATGATGATGATAATCATTTACTTCATACATTGATGATTTGGAGCCCGTTTGGTAGCACGAAAACCGGCTGATTTGGCTATTTCCGCTGAAATTTATGAAGTTCTGGCTGAAGTGACTGCATTGGCTGATTCTGCTGATTTAAGAAAAAATTAATTTTAAAATATATGTAAAAATAACTAAAATGGTCATCTATAGTAACTTCAGTCAATACAACCAGAAAAGCAACTCCAACCTTACTTTTTCTGCTTATTACACATTTCAGCGCGCGAAAGCAAAAGTTACGTGTTTGGTGAAAAAGTTGGTTGATAAGCCTGATAAGCCGAAAAACAGTGCTACCAAACGGCCTCTTGACCATATTTGGGAATACCCATTGATCCATTACTTCTTTTGAAGCTGGTGTCAGCTAAAGCCGCACATTAGCTTGTTAAGGGAACAAGTTGTGACGAGGTTCAATATGAAAGATGTGACATCTCTTATTTATTTAATTTGCGGTCTCAAAATGGTCATTTTTCATGCAAACCAATTACACATCATAAAACTCATTGGATGCAAGACCTCCCTCATTTCTGTTGATAGGAGTTGATCCCCACACCTCTCACAAAGGGGAGACTTGAGAGTGAATGGCCAAACAAGCGAGCCACACCGCTCATGCTTTTTTCAAATAAGTATTGCTACAAGGAAAACCAAAATCACCATCTCCATGACATTGGTAAACTTGCTTTACCCTTGCACAAAATATATTTACCTCATCAATGAAAAGTAAGTACGGAGTAGATAATCTCAAATTTTAACTCAGAGAAACTTCGCATATTCAACATGAAAATTCAAAGGTATTGCCTAATATAGTCATATATACATTCAAGCCTGTAGTAATGAAAATTCAAAGGTAATGCTTAATATAGTCATATATACATTCAAAGGTAATTCTTCGGTATTAAACTATATGTATAACTTCATTCAACTTAAACTGAAAACACAGATACGCTGTGTGCAAAAAGCATGGTGAAATGGAGATAACTAATCAACTCCAAACAGGTAAACAGGGCTTAAAAGGTGGCATTTCAAATTCCACTGTAACTATTTGCTTGGTGAAGTTGTATCCTCATACACCCTACAATGAGAACAAAACTAATTGAGCATTATAACATAGCAAGGTGACAAACGTTTGTACTCCACCCATCCTAAAAAAATGTTTTTTGTCCAAGGTGCAACTTTTATGTTTTGGAAAGGTTGTGAAAGGGTCAAATAAACCTTTCTTCTATTTCCAATCTATCACTTACGCCTCTATACCAAATAATATCATACAAGTACACTTAAACAAATTGACCAGTGAGGGCTTTTAACCGGTATTTGACCTATAATAGCAGGGCTTTTATAATAGAAAACTAAAAAAATGTTAAAATTCGAAGAAATATAAATAAAAGTTGTGGATAATTTAAGAATGTCACAGACTCACAGTCCATTAATTTGCATTTTCGGCATTATTTATTATTTATATATTCTACATCTTTTAAATGTTATTGCATTTTAATTTTGTACTATCGTATTTATTACACTTTCAATTTTTTCCCCATTTTTCTGACTTTATTTTTTATTTCAACGTTTTACATTATTCATCTATTTACGAATTTATTCTATTTTTATAGAGTTTTTGCCACTTTTAGTCCCCCGAGTATTATTTGATTGACACTTGGTGCTCGACTTTGATTTTTTCTACTTTTAGTGCTCAACTATTGCACTAGAAACACTTTACCCATCTTTAAAAATTTCCATATTTAGTCCTCCAACTTTCATAAAAGTGACACTTTTGGTCCTTCAACTATTATAATAATGACATTTTTAGTCCTCCACTTATTGTGTCAATATCATAGTGAAAGGACTAAAAGTGTCAAATTTATAGTACTCAAGGAACTAAATGTGGAAAACTTTGAAGTCGAGGAGGTGTCTCTAACACAATAGTTGAGGACTAAAATTGGACAAATTGAAAGTCGAGTACAAAAAATGTCAATGACACAATAGTCGGGGGACCGCAAATGGAAAAAACTCTATTTTTATATTATTATTACATCATTTTTCAAATGTATACTACGTATAATTTTTATAAGATTTATCAATTGTTTTAGTTGATTTTTTTAATAAAATAACTTGCTTAGAAAGTTAGAATGACTTGATTGACCGTATTTGTAAAGTAAACATACTTATATATTTATATGATACTTTTTTTAGTATAGGGACTTGAGTGATGAATTGGAAATAGTAGAAGCTTCTATTTAACTAAATTTCAAATTAGTTGTCTGTTTAACTAAATTGCTTTCTTTCAATAAAAGAAAGCAATTTGCCATTTTAACTTGCTATAGCGAGTTATTTTGTTAAATGACAATTACCATTTAAGACAACATATAATGTTGTCGGATACTCTAAGAATGCAAGATGATAGGGAAAAAAACATATACGGAGTACCATATTAGAAGCAAGCAAAACAACAGGCATCCTCATTATTCCAGCCAGACATCATGACGGCATAGATATTGGATAATGCAAGGATATATTTGTTCAGCAGCCTGCAATAAACAGAAACATAACCGAGTTGTCACACATTTAGTGTATTCTAAATGAATTTTAAGTGTAAAAATAGTACACTTTTAGTCCCTATGGTATGCACCAAAGGTAGATTCCATCCATAGTTACATAAAGCTAGTAACTTTTTTCTACTGGCAGAATACTTTGTTTCGTTTACCCAACTGCCACCGCGTTTTATTTGATGTACTATTATATTGTTCGCATGGTTGGACTAAAGTTCAAAAGGTGCACCAATGAGCTCCACAGTGCATCAAATTGAGTAAAACGTGGGTGCTCGCATTTCACGCAGGAAGACGGATTTTATTGGAACTGCACCATAATATTTAATATTTTCTGAGGAAGCGGTCCAACTCAACCGGTCGCCGACTCACTCTCCCATATGGGGGGTTTTGGGCTCGAAACTCCATGGAGGCAGTTTTAGCCTTTTTTACCCGCCCCCGACCCCCTGGTGTGTGTGTGTGTATAATATTTTCTTAACATTTAAATATATACACTCGCGTTCTCAAATGGTCATTCTCATGCAATCCAAGTACACTTCATTTCTCAGCATTTGAATATTTTCCCTTATAAATCTTACATAGAATCTCGGTCTGCTGCATTACCAAGGATACGAGTATCAAAGCCACACAAGTTGAAATTTTCATACTCAAATAGCTCGTAATGACAAGCACTAAAGGGATACCAATAAAATCACGATGGTGAATAATCAGGACTATTTTTGCAACCTCATGTGACATTGGGATGAGATTTAGACCCACATATCCAGGGACAAACCTGCTATTTCCCCAAATTATCGAAGGTTATCAATATCACAACCATGCAACATAAGTTAGGGTATGCCCATAATAAATCTATATTTGTTCAGGAAAGAAAATTTCAAAACACAACTTGTCAAGTTAAACTAATAAATTTAAATGGGAAAACTGTCAAATAGGTCCTCGAACTTTCATAAAAAAGTCAATTAAGTCCTTCTATAGGACACTCTGTCCGGTCGTCGCGATTTGGGGCGGTTCCTGGTGGAATTTTTTGATGAAATTTTTTGAGCATCTTATTCTTCAAGTCTAGTTTACTCATACCGAATTTCAGCTAAAAATTTAATCGGGAGCGCATTCAAATTAATTCGAGAACGCAAAAATGCGCAGTTATCTTCAAGAATTAATTTGAATGTGTTCTCGATTGAATTTTTAGCTGAAATTTGGTATGAGTAAACTAGACTTGGTGAATAAGATGCTCAAAAAATTTCATCAAAAAATTCCACCGGGAACTGCCCCAAATCGCGACGACCGGACAGAACCTCCTATAGAAGGACTTAATTGACCTTTTTATGAAAGTTCGAGGACCTATTTGACAGTTTTCCCAATTTAAATTCATACACCCAGATGTCCCAATTATATGTATATATTTTCTTACAGTGTACATTATCTAATAATTATTGAAGGTTGAAATGCACGTACCACTCGGCATCCTACCAAGTCATAATGAGCATAATGTGGACCATCGGGCTCCCCAAATAGTTTATAGGTGACCAAGTGCTCGGGAATAGCCTTTACAGTTTCTGTTCATGTCATCAATAAAATAAAATATAAAATAAAGAAATGTGTTAACCTCCTCCCTTTTGTAATGATTCAACAACTTGAGAACATACCATAAACAGCTTCAGGTGGACAAATCAAGTCGCGGTCTCCTGCAAGAGCTAAGACTGGAACATTGATTTTGTGAAGGTGATCCTTGTAGATAAATGTACCACTTCTATCACGGAGTCCACCTTCTCGAAAAGCTGTTGTGAGCTGTATTAAAAGTTTAGCTGGAATGGTACCTGCAAATGGTGTCTATCAGCCAACTTTTGTAGGATAAGGAGCTCAGTTTATCATATGATGGTATGACTTGGGTGAAATCAAGTTTAAATATATATTCTACTCAAAAGAAGGTAGTTGTAGCGCATCCACATCAAAAGCTTGGTGCTCTCCCATAGCAGCTTACTCTACACTTGCATTAAAGTTAAATTACTTACTATTTCTTTGAGCCAGGATTATCTGTCAAATACAACAACATCCAAGCCTTAATCCCTAAAGAGTTTGGGGTCGGCTAACATTATCTGTCAAATGATTTAAACAAAACTCTTCATACAAAAAAAAAACTATGACCGTGAGAAATAAAAACTATCAAATCAGTTTTCATTTTGCAGATCAATAAGCAGTGATCAACTTCTAACATAATAAGACATAACTTTATCAGACAAGAGAAATAAGTTCTCGAAAATATAACCATTGAAAGCTGATTTGGAATTTTTCAAGAAAAGTCTCCAAAGATTATTCTTCCATACCTTGTCATAAAATCAAGTTTCATTTCTAATCAGTCTGTATCTTACAAAACTAAAAATTGCATTCATCTTACCAAGAGATTCAAACCACTAATTAGTGTTTTGATATCTAACCAATTTGCATTCCCTTCACAACCAATATGAATCCCAGTACCTAGCCTTCTTTACAGCATTGAGAATTTTGCCAATAATATATGAGCTCAACAACAAAAGCAATCGGTAAATTCATGTGAATACTCACAAAAGTTGTTCTGAACAAGTTTTTTCAACAACTCTGGAGCCATCATGTCTCCAGCAGATATCATGTCATTGAGCCAAGACAAAACGTAAGGAGGGCTAGATGTTAGGGGATAAGCTGCTGTCAATAATGATCCTAGAGGAATAACAGGTACATTGAGTGCCTGGGCAGGATCAGCCTGCACGCCAAAGTAACCAATTCAGGGGGCAGTGAGGACCTGTCATCATTTCCATAAAAACTGTGGTCTGGTCTCTTTCGGATGTTTCTTGTCTGTGGTATGATCCAAATGTTTATGCTTGCCTAGTTTTCTTGTCTGGTCTGAATTTTGGTCTGTCTAAATCTTCTTTCTAATCTGTTCAGGTCCAAATCTTTCTAGTCTGGTAAGGTTTGAATGTTTCTAGTCTAAGTTTGTCCAACCAAAATTAAAAGGGAAAATTTGAGTTTGCACCCCATATTATTGTCTAAATTGGACTTTACACCCCATTTTTAAAACTCTTTGTTTTTGCACCCCAATCCCATATGAAAAGACAAAATGCCCTCAATCAGGAATATGTTTAAAGTCAACAAAATTGTTAATGGAGGGGCATTTTTGTCTTCTCATATGGGGTTGGGGTGCAAAAACAAAGAGTTTTAAAAACGGGGTGCAAAGTCCAATTTAGACAATAATATGGGGTGCAAACTCAAATTAAGGGCAACACCCAATTGTGCTTTGGAACAGGTGTAGAAATTAAGGGCTTTTTAACACAGACCTCACACTCAACTTACAAGGGGTATAAGCAGTTTGAGTGCAGATTTAGATGGTGTATAATCAAGTGATGATGCCAGAGTTACAACAGCTGCTAATCCAGGATCTTTGCCTTCCGCAGCTATATAGAAAAGAAGCATTGCAAAGACTATCAGTTCATAGTTTCAAAATATGATCTGAATCATCTTATCCAAGACTAAGAACTGAATGACATGTTTAAAAAAATTGAGAAGCACATAAAAATATAAGAGACCAAACAAAATCTATGCGGAATATGTAATAGAAAGATAGAGTTTACTTGCCATTATCATGTACAAAGAGCATGTCCAAATCATCATAATCAAAACTCACAAATAAAATTTCAGCACATAGGGCGTTGTATGATGTGTGGTTCATTAAGAAAATGTTATGCAGCACCGAAGGAATCTTATATACTGGATAAGATGTCCTCTTACCACATCGTGATAACCTTCCATACAGTAAGATTCCTCCCATGGAATGTCCAATTGCAAGCAATCTGCCGTCCTTTGGTTTGGTTTGGGCACTTATATATTCCATCTAGAGTTGAAAAGACAATTTATACGGTTATGATAAAAACTACAGTAGTAGAAATAATTCAATACATATTTAAGCAGTGTTTGCGGTTGCTTAAAAAAAGCGCTTTTCAACTTTTGGCTTAAAAAAAGCAAAAAAGAGTGTTTTCAAATGACAGCTTCTGTTTAAATTAATCACTTAAAAGCTAAAAGCTGGAAGCAGGTGAAAGGGTGCTTTAAACTGCTTTTCACTTTTTCTATTACACAAAAAGTACTTATTTTACCAAACATTACCAACTTTTACTTTTTCAGAATCACTTTTTTCTCAAACACTACCAACTTTTACTATTAATCACTTTTCCCAAAATCACTTTAAAAAATCACTTTTTTAAAGTTGAAGCAATTGCAAACACTCCCTTAATCCCTCTATTCCATCTCACTTTCCTTTTCATATTGTTCCTAAACATTCTCACACTTCCTTTTCCTAAAAACAATCTATCCCAAAAGCAGCTACACTACACTTTAATAAAGTGTATCATACTGCTACAGACCAAACAACCCTCCTTTTTCAAACCCCTATACATATACAGCGGGGAATCCCTACTGAGACAACTAATTAGGAAAGGAGAGTATATGATTAAAAAATAATAATGACAGTTATAATAACAGCATCAACTGCTAGTACTACAACACTAACGTTTGAGTAAATGTACAGTGTACACATGTGGAAAGCAAAAATGTCAGTTAAAGTAGTCTATGAATTACATGGTCATCCCAAAACCCTGAATGTAACAGTACCTTTACAAAAAAACAAAAAAAAAGTCACCTCACCGCAGCAGGTACATCCTCTTCCAGATAGTTGTCAAAGTCCCAATCATACTTGACTATTAAATCTAGTTGTTTCTGGAAATCGTCTATGGTTGAGACCAAACGCTCTTGCAGATTAAACAAGGGGGGTGACACAGAACGCTGACCTTCGTCAATGATATTTACTATCCTCTGGCTTAGATCTCTAATTTGGCTTACAGCAGCAGAGTTTTGCCTTGTTTCCAGCAAACTGAGTAAATTGTTTCGTATCTCATTGAACCGCTCATATAGGAATGAATCTTGTAAGAGTCGAGATATTTGATCAACTAACTTAGCAGAAATAATCTTTGATTGACTCTCACTAAGAAACCCGGAGAGTCTTTCAGACAAACGCATGAATGTTTCTGTCAGCTGGTTCACTAATCTTGACTCATCAAAGACTGTCCCAATTTCTACTGAGTCTTCTTTGACCAAAGCTATGTCAAAATCTTCTAAGTTTCTGTAGGCACTTCTTGAATTCTTGGCTACAGATAAATCCCCATCATTTGCACTCCTAGTGGCACTCTTCATATCTTCAGACATTTCATGAGAAGCATTCTCAATATTTTTGAAATCTGATTCATTCACGCTAAGTCCGGCTCCTCTTACTTCAAGGATCCATGTGTCAAACCCTTGTCCACACATGTGACGAGCAAATGATGACTGCAGAATCACATCATGGAAAGTAAATATCACGACAAGCTGTATCTACTTGGATGTGAAGCAGGATAACATTTGGAAATAGCAGTGCAAAACTCATCTTTAAAGAAGTGCATGTTCTGAAAAATTAACTCTCAATTCATGTTGCTGAACTTATTGGTTTGGAAATGAGGCTTTTTCTTCATTTTATGTATATGATTTCTAAGCACAACTCAAAGAAATTTTGTTGTGTTATCTAACCTGTAACTCTGTAAACTAAAGTTAAAGACTTAAAGCCCCTCTAATTTTTAGTCTCTAGATCTTAAGGCTTAATGGAAAGGCAATAACATTGTGTGAACTTAATCTGGTTTAATCAGCTAAGCATAATATGTTGCTAAGGCTACTGCAATCTTCAACTACCACCACCAGCTTTAGTATACTTAATAACATATGACCTATAGGCATGTACTGCAATGTACGCATGGTGTTTAGATACACCGAAGTAACCCTATTTTAACAGCTCTATCTAACACACAACTGAAAATCTTTGGTAAAAAGGCCTGGATGTTGTTGTATGCTAGATGATCAGGGGGGTAAAGATATAAAATGACTAGTAAGATAATAAAAAATTTATTAAAGGGAGAAGAATTTATGCACTATTTCTCTGTTTTATCATTGCAGCAGCAATACCAGACTATTTCCAGAATGAAGAAATGAATTACAAGGTGCATACCATATAAGGAATCTTGGCAGAATGCAGCAAGTACACAAGTGATTTAACAGCAAAAAACCAATCCATTGAATTAACATGTACTAGCTTGCCCTCCCGGTGGACACTATTATCTATAAACACCCCTAGTTTCCCCACCAATTTGATAATTACTCCGTATATCATACATCCATATGTAGGTGACATTTTCTTGTATTATTGTGTTCGTGTGATTTTTGTTCTTTCATTATTCTTCTTTTGTGTTCGTGTATTATTCTTCTCAAGAACCTACATTTTCATATAGAAATTGTTCATATTCTTTTTAAAGAATGCTCATTGACCTGTCATGCAAACATCCAGATGCATAATATACTGCCACCCTCCAAATGACCAGCATCAATATGAAAAACAGGGGATAGAAGGGGCAAAATAACGTGGAACACTGACCCCAGGAGAAAGATCATATCCAATAGCATTAGTTCCTACACCTGATAGCAGCAGAAGTGGATGATTCCTCTTCGGAGCCTATTCCCAGCATAATCCAAATAACAGATAACGCAATTCAGTATCACCGAAGAAACAGCTAAAGTTTCTAAGAACACGAACTTAATTGCAAGCCTATATGATGTAAAGATTTCATAAAAGGACTTTTAAATGATGAACTAAACCTCTGGAGGAGGAACATAGCGCCAGAGAGCGAGCCTCCAAGGAGAATTGTTAGCAGAGACGTAATGGAGCTCATCGGCGGTGCATATCGACGGCTTCTCACACATCTTTTTAGCCTCTACGCTCTCTAATTCATCCTTTCCGGAATTACCCGTGGAGAAAGCTCTTGCCTTTGCACTCGCATCCACCGCCGCTACAGAACCACCGAATCGAGAGCCAAAGGCAATCGAAATTGGAAATAGCAGGCGACGGGGTTGACCGCCTCGGCGGCGGAAGCGGGAAGCGATTTGAATCGCCGATCGAACGTCAGAATGCATGGTGAAAGCCATTTCGCGTCGTTTTCAGGTCGATGCGGCTACCATATGCCAACTTACCGGCAAAGCTTGACTTCGTGGATGATTAATTACTTCATTGGATGTTTGGGCCAGGCATGTTGCGTAAGAGATGAAGTTAACTGAACAGAAACGTTTCTCTCAAACAACGACGAGACAGTAAGTCAATAAACTAGTCTTTCACACGACTATCAAATTAAAAGTTTGTGTCACACTATTTATCGTATTCAATTGCTTTCGGTCACTGTATCATAATAGTTTAACCATTAATTAACATTAATATGAACGGATAAACAAATAGTAGATGTTTTTTGTTCGAAGAGGGCTTAATTCATAGAAATAGCATTCAGTAAGAGTACAGAAACATAAAATAACCACATGTAACCATCCGCCTTTGACCGAGACTGAGAGTTAACCACCTGTACAAAAGCAGTATAACTCACTAGACCAAATTTGAGCAACTTAAAGCCAATGACGGTTAACGCAGAACTTTCATCCCCAAACCTAATGCAAGAGTCTTACAGCAAAAGAAACAATAAAAGTAAAACAAAACAGTCTGACCATGGAAATTAAATAGCAAACAAATAATAAAATTAAAATATTGCTTCCAAACCCTAGACTCTCCTGCACTCCATGGCGGTGGTTCAGGAGGGGGACGGTCGAACAGTACTGAAACATCTTCCGCTCCTTGCCTCCGAACTAGATCTGATCCAACCCCTAGCCCCACACTTTGTCCATGACTTTTTGATCTCCACCATGAACGACATTCTCGAACCTCTCTACCTGCACTAGGGATACACAACTTTTGGCCATCAATCCTGCTCCGTCTGTTCGCCTGAGTCCCAGTCGAGACCAAACCCTGCTCCTTCTGTTCATTTGAGTTCAAGCCGCGATTGAGACTGCCGAAACGAGAACCCAGTCCTCTGCCTTCATTCGCCTTCACCACTCCAATAAGCACTGATCTTCGTAAAAACGAAATCGGAATTCGAAACCCCAACGGCCATAACCCTAGAGAGCGCCGAAGATTTTAGAGAGAGAAGCTCTCGACTCCGGTTTCCAAGTTTTTTAGGACTAACACATAGTAGGTGTTGTTAATTGAAAGAGAAATTCTTAGTTGCAAAAAAAGACAAATTCTTGAATATTAGGAACGTAAAAGTTAATGATCAAACTAAAAAAAAATCAAATCTAGTCAGAAAACTGTAATCGTCCAATACACATAATAGTAGGTAAGCACTGACTTTTTGGTCTCAATAGCCTTATTGTAACATAGTTATGGACAAAATTAGTATAAATATCAACATGAGATTTTAAATAAAATGATATATTTGTGACATTCTAAGATGATTTTTTCAAGGCATAGCCATAGACAAAAAGAAAAATAATTTCTCCAATTTAAAAAAATATGAAAAGGCATTAACCAATGTACTTGATACATGATAAGAATCCCTACATGATAACTATGAATATAGATCTCACGATAAAATTTTGCATAGTTTTTTAAGAAAAGCACATAGTTTTAATTTAAGTATAATCAAAAGTGTCATCTTTGTTACCTTTATAATGTCTAATGAGAGACTTGCAATGTTTGTTGCACTATTAATTATTTTACCTTTATTCATTAAAAACTTTTTTTTCCTTATTTTCATGAGCATAGATGCATGATTCTATTTATACAGATTTTTTAGCACTTTGTATAAAATCATTAATTTGGTAGTTGTTACCATTGCGGAGTCCAAAAGACTAGTCAATGTTTCTCATCAACATTAATGGGATACCAATATTTAGTTTTAATTCATAGTTAGGAACTCCCGAGCATCTAATTCCATTTACAAATTCTAGTGTGTGAAGTTCACCAAGCAACTTATCATCTTAATCAGATTGGCAAATTCCACCACAGCTGAGGTAGGATTGCACATTTGATTAATCTTTTGAAACCATGTAATCGTTAACCATGTTGACAAAAGAAAGTGTAGGTGAAGGTATTGCTCTTCCATCTAAATAAGTCGGGTCTCCGAAATGCGATCTAAAATCGGGATGTATAATACTCCCTCCGTCCCATTTAAAGGTTCCCGTACACTATTCTTCAGTCAACGTGCATTGTTCTTAATCTTTTACTTAATATATCGAAAGTTTATGAAATTTAAATTATTTTTTACAAGTTTTGTAGCGGTTTTAATGTAGTTTCTGAATATGTAAATTTTATTTACTAAAAATGATTCTATTAATGACAGAGATCAGTTAACTTTATGGTCAGTCAAACATCGTAAATCGTGTGGAAACTTTAAAGTGGGGCGGAGGGAGTATCTACTATTGAATCAGTAGGGTCTGCCGAGCTATTTGTCAAAAGATCTTCAAGAATTTCAATAGTTCCATGTCCTTCTTCATCATCACCGGGTGTTCCGTTCCCAAGACTCAAGATCTAGTCAGTAAAACTTTGCAAATCTGTTGTTGAATGAACACCAGATTGATTTTGTAATCCCATGTTTTTCATCAATTTCAAAACTTATTATACATAAAACAAAACAAAAACTTATAAGGGCATCACCATTGGTTAGTTTATTTGAAGATTGTTTAGATGACGTGTCAGATTATTTCAAAGATTAACATTGAGGGAAAATGATTTTTAGGAGGATTATTCAAAAAGAAAATCCGATTTCAAGATTCAAATCCCGGATAATTGTATATTATAGTTAAAATGCATTTAATGCATATCATATAAAAAACTAGTTATATGAATATCATTGTTGAAGAAAAAATCATTGTTGAAGAATAATTTTAGTTTTGAGATCATTTGCGTAAGAATGATGTGGCAATTATGTGTACTAAAAAATCCATTTATTTGGATAGCATGAACGGGGATGCTCTAAAGTGCAAAAGTAAACTAACAAACCGGATTAGGTCAGAATCATGTGGACCGAACCTGATCAGTCTTAGATAATAGTAAAATACACATAAAACAAAACTTTATCCGATCAAACTAAAATAGATCAGGCCATCCAGATAATAACAAGCCATAATTTTTTAGTCTAATTAAAAACATCATAACTTGAACGTTTAAAACAAAAAAGATCATAACTTCAACAACATATATTTTGGGATTTTTAGTATTCATTGTTTTTATTGATATGTCCTAATATTTACGAAATTTAATAATCATAATAAAAAAGAAAATGCTTTCCTTAAAGTGTAAGCATGAGTAGAAGATTGTGCCACATGGTATATATAAAAGTATGCCTAAGGACATCTTAAGTATTACTCCGTATATTATACACAAAAAATCTCATCAGGAATTTTCGAACCGGAATATTGTCTAGCCACCTCCATTTGAGGTGTGTCCGAGAGGTGTTTTTGATGAAATTTTGTGAGCATATTCTTCATTAAGTTTAGATTATTTCCACAAAATTAAGCTTAAAATTCAATCAAGAAGTAAGTTAAATAAAGGGAAAATCATACTTTTAGTCCCTGAAATAATCACCATATTGAAATGTCAGACTCGTATTTCTGAAATTATGTTTCATAAACACATTTTTGTTTATCTGTCAACCGGCTTACCAAGTTTGAATGCTACTTAGTCATGCATATTTTGTCATAACGCAACTCATCGTTGATTAGTGAATTTTTCGTGCTAAGAAAGAGTAATCTTTAGGATATGAGATTGAGGGGAAATCTCGAAGGCACTTTCCTCTACTACGCAAGAGCCTTTAAATCTCAAGTAGAGCAAAGTTCCTGATCTCATCGTCACTCAATTCCAAATCTAGGAAGTTTGAAAAATATAAATAAATAAAAAACTTAGTAGAAGGATCATAAAGAGATGGTACCATGGATCACAGTCACGGCCCAAGAACGAATTAAAAATAAAGCCCATCAATGGTAGAATTCATGGTACCGTTGATACCATGGTACCATGAACCGAAATTTTGATATAGGAGCTGTTTAGTTATAGGGCTGCCGAAGAGGACAGGCTGCCCGTTCAGCCTAAAAAGGTAATAAGTTTGGCAAATTTTGATATCACTGTCACATTTGTATGTCATAACATATGTCACTGTCATCGTCACAAATGTCATTATCGTCATGAAACATATCATTGTGACAATCAAATATGGGGTGAGGGTTGGGGTAGATATTGGATATAAATTTCGATGGGAAAAATCATATTAATTGAATAAAAGGTTAATCATGTCTTCCAAAAAAGGAAAACTACTCACTTTTTTATTCAAAAAAATTTGGGATATGTCGAGGAAGCTAATTGTTTATTTGTACGATCTCAGTCCAATTTAGCTGAAGTACATTTGTGTTGGTCGAGTATGGCCCAACCCAGATGATTCACAAACACTGTGGGAATGATGACAGTTTTCATCGATTAACGCTTTAAGCAAAGCAAATCAATTCACGCATTATCCACCCTGCGGAGCAATCAGAACACGACACGTGGTAAGGAGCGTACCCCAGGACACGTGCCGCGCGGAGCTCAATACACTTGATGATTACGCTCACCTTGGAAGTTGAACCAGTCGTCGTAACCGTCATATGGGGTTTTGAGAACCCCCAAATGACCTGTCACATCGAAGTCATCAAGGAGGCTCGGCTCGGGAAAACATGTATACTTCTTGATGTCCCGCGCACGCTCGGAACATCAAGGTCCAATATGGGTACGGTCCGGCAAGAGTACTGGTCAGACGCACGTCCGGGCCTCGATGACGTTGGGCCTCATTGGCGGCCAGATGATACACCATGACCTTCAGCTGGAGTCCACATAAGCCGAGCGGAGCGCCGCCCTTGCACTCATCTGAATCCAGCATCCAAGATTGGGGGACGCTCGTCCAGGGCCCTTGGCGGGAAACTAAGATATTGGCGGGAAACGCATTTAATGCAGTAGATTTTGTGGTTGGGAAGCTAGTCATCCACAATCCTCCACATCATCAACCCGGCCTTGGTAGTATAAATAGTAGCACTTATTTCATTGTAAAGGGTAGAGAACTTATTCTCCTTAGCAACAACAATTATCCCCTCTCCTCTTAGCTCAAATAGACGAACGGCCCGTAGGGCTTGTAGTGAAGTGTGCTGTAACAGACCTCTTATTATTGATTGAATAAGATACAACCACTTACTACTCGTAATACTTGTTCTTCCTTACATGCTTACCCCACATATTCTACTCGAAACCCAAGGGAAGGTGTTGGGCCTTTGGAGTTGAAGGAATAAACCTCAACAAATCGTTTATGTGTCCCTAATATTCATAAAAGTCTTATTTTTCAGTGGTCATAATAATGTCTCCATTGAATTCTCACATTTTTCTTCTATTTTTGTATCAAGGAACTAACCACGGGGGCACGAGTCTTACAAGGTCAAGTTAAAGATGGGCTCTATGAATGACCCTCTGAATCTTGTCCATCTATCCTTGCTTTCTCTGATATTTGTGTCTCCTGATTAGTGGTACTTTCGCCTTGGTCATCCATCTTGGGCGATGTTTAGTCACATTTTATTCAAATTACAATTGAATCATGTATCTTCCTCATTATTTGAATGTGATTCATGTCAATATAATAAAAGTCATAAACTCTCATTCTTTAGTTTGGAAATAAAATTTTCCATCCATTAGAAAGAATTTTTCTGATGTTTAGATCTCTTCCGTGGTCTCCTTAAATGGTTTTAAATAGTATGTCATATTTATTGACCACTTCACTAAATACATCTGCATTATACTAATGGAAAAGAAGTCTGATATTTACTACATATTTCTCATTTTTCGTCAACTTGTGGCAAATAAATTTAATTTCAAAATTAAAACTTTTTTTCTAACGATGGTGGAGAATTTAAATCACTCACCCTTACTTAGCTCAAATCAACAAGGGAAAACTTCACAAATAGCCTTAAAGTTAGAAAAATATCACGTTTTTTCCTTTTCAAACGTTTTTTCAAAAATAGACTAGTCACGCCTTTTATTTCACAAATAGACTCTTAGTGTAATCTCTGCTCTTAATAAGCGCAAGTCAAATTTGTCCAGTGGTACCACTCAAATGCGCGTCTCCAGCTATCCAGTCAAATGTACATCTCCAGCTAGTAGTTCCGTACAAGGTAGTTTCGCTCCTTATTGATAAATTCATAAAAGTTGCCTTTGGTATTCAACTTTTTTAATAGACAAATAAATATGCAAAAATCTACTGAGGTTTAAAACAAAATTAATTACATAAGTAATAAAAGCCTAATAATATAAAATTAAATCATAAAAAGCAAAATAGGGAAAATTAGAAAATAGGGAAGAAAACTCAATTAGAAAATAAAATAGGAAATATTTCACAAATAAGCTCAAAACTGGAAAAAATAAAAATAAAAAAAGGGAAAATAAATGTACAAAATATTTAAAATATTCAAAATGAGGGAAAATAGTAAAAAGGTAAAAGGTTTTAATTTTTTAAATATTTCATACTCCCTCAGAATTTTAAAGTTTGCTACATTTTCCTTTTTTGAATGTATTTAAAAATTTGCTACACTTTCCCCTTTTGGTAAGTTTTTTCCTTTAAAATGCTCAATTATCCTTACTGTTTTCTACTTTTTATCTTCTTTTTCATACTTTTCCACCTTCTTTTCTACTTTTTCTACACTATTCATTACCCCTATAATTTCACCGTTAAATGTTGTGCCCAAATCTAATGTAGAGAACTTTAAAATACAGAGGGAGTAGAAAAAGTATAAATTAGTTATAAAAAAATAGACTTAAAGTTATAAAAATGTAAAATAAAAAAAATAGTTTTTAAATGTAATGTTTCTTAAAGTGCATAAATTTTGAATTGTTAATATTATTACCATTTTATTTTTACTTTTTGTTGCATATGGTTTCTTTGTGTTTCTTTTTGTTGCCATTTCTAATTTTTTTGTTTTTTATTGTTTCTTTATGTTTCTTGTTTTTATTTTCAAATTCATAAACACAATTTAACATTTTCAGTGTTTGTATCTAAATCTATCTAGATATTTCTATTTTAAGAATGTACAAAAATAAACAGAAATCGAAATAAACAACAAAATTCTAAATTAAATACAAGTAATAGTAAGAAACACAGTGCAACAAAAAATAACACGATGCAACAATTAGCAACACGATGCAACAAAAAACAACATATACATTGCAACAAAAAGCAACAAAAAGCACATATAAAAGTATTACAGTTAATATATAATTTGATCTATTATTTTAATTTATTAGATATATCTATCATATTATTTAGTATTGTCCTATAATTCCTTCAGCTCTTTGACTCTTAATCTTCATTTTCCTGAGTGATCATCATCTCAATCTTAGTATCATCATCTTCACCACGTACTTTGTTTTATTAGCCTGCAATGAGAACAAAATCACGATCACATATGTCAGAATCAGTAAATACAAGAATCCAAAGCAAAATGGAACTAGCTGAATATTACAACTCATGACATGAAGATCTTTGGAAATACTCCCAAACTTTTAGTAAGAGGAACATGTCATCTTAATGTATAGGGGTAAACGAGACCATAGAAAGATCTATGTGATCTTAACAAGTTCCTTGCTTATTTTCATGTTCCTTGCCTATTGCTTTAACAGGTTCTTAGCAGTCCAATCTTTTATCTCTAGTTTTGATGTTATCTTAGTGCTGCTCTGCACGAATATCAGGGTAAGATCTAGTGGGGGCAGAAATGACTTCCATGATGAACAAATGAACTTTATCTTCTTAGTGTGCCTCCGAATAGCACAAAGCAAACAAAAGTATAAAAACCAATTTTGGAAAGGAACAATACAAAGAGGCAAAAAAGTGTCAATGACATCACCAATCACCTTCAGCATTTCAAATATGAAATATGAATTTTGAGCAATATACCTGTAGCATAAATACAAGCTTCGTAGTTCTTTGTTACTGAGGGGAGCTTCGTAGAACAAGGATTTGCTACTGCTAGACTTCTTTTTCCCACTTTTAGACTCCATTAGATCATAACACCTGAAGGTTAGAATAAGCCAATGTAAATTAGAACCGATCATATAATAACAACACAAGATCAGGGGAAGTAAATAATCCATAATGTGACAGGGAGATGCATGTTTGATGGCTTTCCACAAATCAAACACACATTTAATGTATATTTATATAATTATATGCATGTATGCATATATCAAGGAAAAAACATCACAGCTTGTAACAAGGAACTGACTTTATAACATGTGATAGTTGATGAAAGAAGTGCTTGTATCGTATTAGCTTAAATGCTCAATGAATTGAAGCGTAATTAAAAATGTTACGTAATACATAAACCATTGTTCTAGCAAGGGCATAAAAGCAGCTCAGTACAAAAACAAAAAGTTACATAATACATACACCATCGTTCTAGCTTTTAAATAAACTAACCGAAATCCAGGGGGGGAAATTGTCACTATGAGAAAAGACATATACTCGTATAACAAAATTACTGATTTTTAAGTTGTCTTCTACTATTGGCTCCAGCGTGATTAGCATTAGGTAAGAACACTAATGACAAGCAGGAGAACTGCTGAAATTGTTAGACCTTTCATGATGACAAAAGTGAAGAGGACTGGATAAATATTATTGCCCCTATAATTAGGGGACATGCCCAGGATCCTCTGTATTTTGAAAAAAGAAGTATATTAAACTAAACCAAACAAAATAAAGGATAACATTGTAGTACATATGTTTCAAATCACCACAGCATGAGAAAAATTGCAGCTACTCTAATTTGAACAAATTAAGTATGGATGCTATAAAACCTATAAATTCAAACACATTCTTAATCGCTAAACGCAATAGACAGGATCGATTATACAAAGCAATATTGCAGGTGCATAAAATCAAATACGAGTAAAAATTAAGCTTACCTAAATAAGAGAAAACACGAACAAATCAGTGATTGTTGAACGGAAAATTGTGTATAGAAAGAGGAACATGATGGAGAAAGGCGACATGTGTTAGTCGATAGAGAATTCAAATCATGTAAATTGGCCCTCTGATCTAGTTCCGAAGTATGAAGTATCGTTGCGGTAAGGGATCGATCAATCCTAGAAACTGCGTCGCGGCCTGTGAACTCAAAACTTCAATCCTAATTTGTTGAAGCTGAGATGCTACCCCTCTTTCTCCAGATGTTGCGTCGTTCGTTCCAGCGATAATAGATTGGAAGATAGCTTGAGGTGGATGATAACTCCAATGAACTCAATTATTCAGATTCTAATCTGCAGATTCTAATATGCAGAGGTATATTGCGACACTAAAAGAGAGACGGAAGTTAGGGAGTCGGAGGTCTAAAAGTGAAATGAAAATCCAAAATTGAAAATACAAAAGTTAATAATGAAAAGAGAAAGTAGTCCCGACATAAATGATATACCCTAGATAAAAGTTGACTGTGCTGGTAATTTCCACAATCAACAAACCTCATCTCACCTCCCCACACCAAAACCCTAAACAAAATTGTTATGTTGAACGATGGAAGAATGACCACTTTCTAGTGCTACTATCAGTGTCATTATTTGGATGACATTGAATTTCTGTCATCTCTTTTCTAGCTTGTTGGGCCTCTTGGAACTGGTCGTGTATGCACTTAAAAAAATATAAAAAAAAAAAGATTCAATGGAGAAGATTAGGGATTGTAATAGTATCATAAAATGAAGAAAAAAATAGGAAGATGAAACTATTTGACCCAAAAAAGCGAATTTACAACTCAATTTGGAACGAAGAAAGTAATTGATAAATGTAATACATTGACTTAACAGATTGGAATATATATTTCTGGTGATACTTTTATATTTTACTTTTTGGGGTATTTCATTATGAGCCCGTTTGGTAGCACGAAAATCGGCTGATTCTGCTGAAATTTATGAAGTTCTGGCTGAAGTGGCTACATTGGCTGATTCTACTGATTTAAGAAAAATTTATTTTTAAAATATATTTTATTAATAAAATAAAGAAAAAATTATATGTAAAAATAGCTAAAATGATCATCTAAGTAACTCCAGCCAATAAAGTCATAAAAGTAACATCAACCTTACTTTTTCTGCTTATTACACAATTCAACGCGCGAAAGCAAAATTTAGGTGTTTGGTGAAAAAGTTGATTGATAAGCCTTATAAGGCGAAAACAGTGTCGCCAAACGGCATCTAGGCATCTATATGTGACTAAATTGAAGCAAATTTCTAAACAAGTGACCACGTTCACATGTGAGCAAAAAAGTGATAGAAAAGGATAATAAGTTTGGGAAAACTTGATATCACTGTCACCAACATATGTAATTGTACCCACCACATATGTCACTATTATAGTGAAACAAGTTGCTGCGAAAGATTAAAAAAATCTTAACGAATTTTTCCTTTGAATTTTCAAAAAAATATAAAATGTAAGTGAAATTTTCTGGCGACTTTTTCGGCAGTTTCAATGCAAAAAAAACTAATTGAATGAAAGGTTAATTATATCTTCTGGAAAAAGGAAAACTAATCGCTTTTTTGGTTAAGAAATCTGGAATATGTCCCAGCAAGCTAAATTGTTTATTTGCACGATCTCAGCCCAATATAGCTGAAGTACATTAGGACCTGTTTGGATGGAGTGTTTGAAAGTGTTAGTAATGGAAGTGTTAGTAAGTGTTAGTAAGGGCTCGGAAGGGAAGGGAAGTGTAAGTGTTAGACATAATTTTACCTTGTTTGGGAGAGTCAAATGAATGAATGTTAATAATGGAAGTGTTAATAATTTTACCTTGAGGCAAAAGAAACGAGTAAAGAGAAGAGATGAAAAAACAAACCATCAGACCCGTGGGAAAGACATTCGAAGTGAAATGTCGAAACATTTTATGTTTTTCGGGCAAATGAGAAGGGTAATAATTGTCCAACACCTCAAAACACTCCAAATCGGGGTGTTAAAAAAATGGACAATTGAGGTGTTGGGAAGGTTATTATTAACACTTCCTAACCATTACTAACACTTCTTAACACATCTGGTTTTTTCTCCCAAACAAGTGTTAGAATCAACACTTACTAACACTTCCATTACTAACACTCCTCAACACTCAATCCAAACAGGCCGTTAGTGTTGGTCGAGTATGGCCCAATCCAGATGATCGGAATGATGACCGTTTTCATCGGTTAACGCTTTAAGTAGGGCTGAGCACGGGTCGGGTTTGGGCGGGTCGGGTCTGCGTACCCTAAACCCGTTCGGGTTTTTTAAGTTAAATACTAGGCCCGACCCTTTGATATTTCAAATCGTGTTTTTCGGATATTTGTAAGTCGGATATTATCGGATATCGGATCGGGTTTCGGATATTTTGGTCATATTAAAAAAAATTATAATTGGATAATTAAAGTGTTTGAATGCCACTTTGACAAAAATTCTACAAACTAGTGCACTAAACATTCAAATTACGCAAATAATTTAATACAAATTGCATAAATAATTACACAAAAAATTTAACACAAGTATTAATTTAACATATTCAAAGTACACACTACATAATTTAATATATTTCGAATATTCCGGTTATATTAAAACACATTATAATTTGATAATTAAAGTGTTGAAATGTCACTTTGACAAAAATTGTACACACTATTGCACTACACATTCAAATTACAAAAATAATTTAACACAAATTGCACAAATAATTACACAAATAATTGAACACAAGTATTAATTTAACATATTCAAAGTACACACTAAATCATTTAATATATTTCAGATATTTGGGCGGATCGGGTTGAGATTTTACAAACCCTACCCGCCACCCGATCTAGGTCCAATACTAATCGGATTTTCGGTTTCGGATTTTTTGGGTCGGATATCCATTTCGGTTCGGATATTATCCAAAAAAACTTCGGGTTTTGCGGGTCGGTTCAGGTTTTGCTCAACCCTAACTTTAAGCAAAGCAAAGCCATTCACGCGTTATCCAACTTTATACGAAGTACTTGGTAAGAATCCCCAGAAACCGCTGGCAGCTTCGACCTATTTGACTATTTCATTTAAGAATGACAACATAAACGTCGTACCATTCACACATGACATTCAATCCTTAATCATATAAAGTTGCCAATATGACAAAAACTGTTGCATCAAAATTAGTATTCCATCTTAGGGTTAATGGATTATGCCACCAAAAGCAGGTCATCTGGACATTTATGAAATGCCATTGTTTTGTCCCTGTCACCAGTTACACTGTCCAGTGTCGACTTCATGGAGTCATTGACTCATTGTTATTACTCCATGAGAGTTTTTGTTAAAAGTAAAAACATTCTTTTATTTGTCTCATTAAGCTGGAAACTCTCACACCCAAAAATTGTTTCTTTTTCGAAAACTCTACATCTGAAAACTACTTCTGCTCCGCTCCAAAAACAGATATTGGAGTTTTTTTAGTGTAATTGCAAAAGTACTTCAGGATGCTCCAAATTGCTCCTAGAAGCAGATTTTTAGAAGCTGGGGAGACCAACTTTTGAAAAACTAATTCTTCTTTTAAAAAAGAGAAACATAATCAATTCCAAACACCCCCAAAAGTGTTTAAAGGGTTGTTTTTGTATTAAAAGATGATATTTCTTGTTTCTCATATTCTTGTGATTCCGTGCAAAATAGATGATCATAACTTAAAAACACAATATCTTAAATAAAAACATTTATTAAGTTCACTGAATATAGCAGAAAATGCTAGGGGCGTCAACAATGGCAGGGTCAGAGCACCTAAACAAGAAAGGTATTTGTGATAAGACCTGTCTGCTCGTATTACGTAATTAAAATCACTATTCAAAACTGTAAAGTGGATTGTTAACCAATGTAATGCTGTTTAAGGCTCCTACTTGCGCAGAAAGCATATTAACAGAAGTTCAATTCACACACAGATGTCTTGCCCATTGCCAGTTGCCACAAGTACGGTTGGACCTGAAAACAAAGTAGGAACCAGGCTGGTAAAGAACCAAGCCGGTTGCATGACTTTTTCGATTATGGGCCAGAACTGGTCCAAACCAGTTCCACCCACGGCAAAATAGGGTTGAAACTGACTGGTCCAGTTCCCGTTTTGTTTTTATTTCATTCTAGAAATAGGCTTAAATTGGAACTTGACCGGTTTCCCTAGTTTAAGTTCCAGATCCTACCCCTACCGGAACTGCCGGGTCTGGAACCGGATGTCCAGATAAGAACCAGGGTGGGTCCACCTCTAGTCACAGGTCATATCAGATGGATAGCATAAACAGAATGTTTGTACATGCCTACCTACAAGACCGCATTTTTTCCAGCTCACAGTAAATGTTTGTTAAAAGCAAGATCAGTGAAACCAAATCAGCACACATACACTTACAAGAAGAAAAATAAGGACAAAAGGAACTTCATGAATTACCAACTGAGGCAAGTATAAAAGTGTACAAGTACTTTCACTGCAAGTTGAATGTCGGATCATACTGCATATCAGGGCAATTTAGTGCTTATCAGGGAAAAAAATAGGGTCTGTCTAGATGGAAGGATTTGGACAGGTGAACTTTGGATGGCTTAGTCTATATCTTGATGGAGTATATGTTTCAGATTTTCTAAAAATTGAACTACTAACACAATATGTGATTTCATAGCATTTCAATCGCCTTTAATTAATTTTTATAAACGCTCTATCCATTCAAACATGGACTGAAGCCTCCAAAGCCTTCCCCTCCAGAACTTTGCATCCAGGCAAAAGTATAGTGATACTCACCATCGTGTTATTGCGTGTAATCAATCATATCACCATCACCTTAACTCAAACTGTGTTAAGGTTAGTCAGATGAAAGTGATGAAACTTGAACTGTTAATAAATTGTCTGAAATCAGTTAAACTATAAATTCATGCAAAAAGAACTCATATTAACAAGGTGATCAATTTGCCAGGACGACGTAAACGTGTGGGTAACACCTTTGATTAAAATGAATTAAAGCATAACTATACTACAGCTGAAACAAAGAAAGAACTGCATAAGTATCAGGAATTCTAATTTCACATATATAAATTTTAGACAACTATTAATTTCACAGTTCCACAGTAATAATAACAGCATTACATACAGAAAAAGAAAGAATACCCAAAGTTAATATTATTACCTTCGACAAAATACACATCACATTCGAATAATCAACAGTAAAACAAACATGTAACACAATAAATTCCAAAACCAAACCCAACTGATGCAAAACTGTTTTCTTCAATCCACAAATCACCTCTCGCACCTCAATTCAAGTATGCTGGTTGATGTTTTCTGTAGGAAGTTGAGAAGAAGTTTCCGGAGGTATAACCGGGGCAGATTTCATTGTTTGGAATTGACTAGCGGACAACTGGGGTGCAAACGGTGGCTGAGTATAGTATATCTGTGGTGGGAGTGTAGGATCAGAATATGCATATGCATAGTTTGCAGTAGAAGCTGAAGTAGGTGCAGCAATTGACTGAGACGGGATATGATGAACCTGGGAGTATCCACCAGCATACTGACGCTGGCCAGGTGCATGCTGAACCAATTGTGGAGCACCTACAGTAGTGGGGGGCACTGTGGTTGAAGGAGGAGTTTGGGGAAGGGAAGAAGGGGCAGAAGAAGGGTCACTGGTTTGTTGGACTGGGAAATTGTATGCTTGTGTCGGCCTAGCCTGGACAATGTAAACCGGGTATGGATGATCCATAGCAGGATGATGTTGCTGTTGAGAAGGGTATAAAGGGTAATAAGATGTCATGGGCATTGCTCCAGTTGGGATATGGTGGACAAACTGCCCCGCATGAACATACTGTTGGTGCTGATGCATTTGAGGGTGGTGATCAAAATGGCTTGGAAACACATATCCAGAATCCTGAAGTTGCTGCTGTTGAATCTGAGCCCTACTGTTTGGATCATTGATCATTGGATCAACTGGACTGGCAGAAGCTCTAACCCCAGGCTGAATTTGCACAATAGGGTCTTGATATATGTAATTCTTTGGTCGAGCCAATGGGTTTGCTACACTACCCTCGCTGCGCCAAACAAAATATATCATCATCATCGCTTATAATCCTAACTGGTAGGGGTCCATCTCATGAAACTTGTAGTGCTAATTAATTTATAGCTATAAGATTAGTTAATCAAATCCATCTATCAACATAGCTTATTTCCGTTGCAATGAAAATATCATGAAAGGTGATGAACTGAAACATGAAACATGACAGAAAGCAGAATTCTGATCCATTCATGAAATTTAAGAGAAAGGTGATCATAGACGAGGAACTAGACCAGCAATTAAAAGTATAAGGTGTTTCGTGTACCTTGAAACTGAACCAGGGGAAGGCAAATCAGTAGGTTTAGGCTGTGATTGGGGAGGCAGCTGCTGCGGTGGTTGTGACTGTGGTGGCTTTGGGTAGCCAACAGCTGTGAGACCATGCTCAGATCTCTCATCATCAGAGAAAACTCGACTTGGATACTCCACCACAACTGGGGGAGGTGCAGGAGGTGATGTCAATGCCGCAAAACCTCCCTCCTCCTGTTTATGCCCTCCGGTCACTGCTCCAATCGTCATCTGTGAAAAATGCTCCTCGATTCCACCACCCCTTTGATTATCCTCCACTCGGACCCTAATAGGAGGTAAATTCCCCAAGGGAGTAGCTGAGGACGTCGAATCAAAAGACGATGTCATTCCTAACATAGGAGAATCCGGAACAGATTGAACGTCTGGGAAATTCGCTTTAGCCTGGTTTACTCCGCCGTTTTTGCTGCCAATCGAACCATCCTGCAGAGCCTCCGCATCTTTTCCGGTTGAATTTCCATTAGCAACATCATCGTCCAGTCCCAGGAGGCAATTCACTGATGAAGACTCAGACAAGACTTTTGTGGAAGTCGAAGTCGCACCATTGAGCGCGCTGAAAAACCAGTCCTCTGACTTCGTCGAGCTCTCGATAAGCGACCCGATTGAGGAAATCGTGTCGGACTTGGATGGAAAAAGGAACAATCGGAGGCGAGAAGTCCTAGTACCACTAGAATTCGAGTTGATGCGGTCGTACTCATCGATCATGTTCTCTAGGTCCTCGTCTGTCGTGACAGAGATTAACGAATCGAGCTCTTCGTTGGGGAGTTGATACTTGAGCGAGAAGGAGCGTCCGCCAAGGAGCGTTTTCGAGAGGCGGATTGATAGGTCGGAAAGCGATGATTGCCGATCGGCTACAACGATCCGCGTGTCGCCGCCAACGTAGCAGAGGGACTTATCGTGGGGCCGGGGAACTATATGTCCGCCGTAGCTACACATCAGCCGCAGCTTTCCGGCGCCTGCAGCGGCGGCGTACGGTGGCGGCTCGTCCCAGGAGTCTGTGTTGCGGGACCGAGGGGAGGAGTCCACCGAGTCAGCGTAGTTGACGTGGGTTGTTGGTGGCGGAGGAGGAGGGGGGAGCTGTACCTGTTGACCCGCCGCCGCTATCATGGTGGACACTGCCGCCGTCACGGTGGGGAGGGGCGGAATATCCATAGACGGCCGCAGCGGATTTGTACGAATATGTTAAAAAATGGGGCAAGAGGTTTTTGACAGGCAGGATGTCCCTTGTACTCCAAATTCTCCAGCTGTTCAATTTTTTATTTGGAAATCTTTTTATTAATAGATCCGTAAATTACGTTACACACCCCAAACCTTTCTGAACATTGATTTGTAGTCCAATACATATTACATTCAGATCCATGAGCTTCTATTTCGTTCGAAAAGCTCCGCTTTTTCTTTTCATTATTTCCTATTTTGTCGTGAACGTGAGATATGGGCGCAATAAGGACTAAGGACCGATTTGGTGACTCTTGTTTTCTTTTTATCATATGATCATTCAACTTGTTGATGAAAAATATACTCGGGTAAATTTTAATTTCGAATACTCAATTGTATTATGATATTTGAAATTTTGAAGTCGTGAACTAAGAGCTCAATTAGTTACACTTGTAACTTTTGATTTTGATCTTGGGTTGGATTTTTTTTGTTAAATTCAGAAATTATCGAGAATATCTCGGTTATGAAAGTTATGGACCGGAAAACGATTCACTGAATTTAATTTGAATCGGGTTTTTAGTAGCTCGGATTCAGTAAGGGTTCAAATATAAATTATATAACTGGTTAAAGCCTAAACGAGGAATCATCGTCTTGTCCATTTTATATTTTAAATTTAAATCTTATTGTCAAATAAAATTAATCAAAAATATAAATAAAAAATAACAATAAAAATTTTACACCCAAAATCAGCAACAACTTTAACTTATCTTAATATTGCAGTTAAGATACATATAAATAAATAATACAGGGTTTTTTCAAAAATATTACTACATACTAAATAAAATTTAGGGATAAGTGATTAAATTGACTATGAATATCTTTTGTACATATAATTGAACATGATGTAATCACTAAAAGCTACCCAGTCCCATTTTTATCCACCATTCTTGTTTTAATAATATATTACAAAATATTTCTAAATAATATTTGTATATTACATTGATTTTATATTAAGGTTAATTATTTCTGCTTTTGACCGGTCCGGATCAGATTATAGGTTTTAGGGACCATTAGTGATTCAGTGAACCCGAGTTCTCAAGCTCAGTATGGGCATTTTTTTTCAATTGCCTAAAAAGACAAAATGGACCGATAACAAATTCCAGACCGGACCACGGCCGATTTTCGGGTTCGGTTCGATTTTCCCACCCTTAATTAGAGCAACCCCATTGTTTAGATTATTTAGAGATTAATTTGATGAGGTGGCTGATTTTTTTGAGATTATGATTGAGATAAAGAAATTATTTGCAAAGATTATTTGTAAAAAAAATCCAGCATCAAGTTTTGAAACCAGATTATTTTAAATGATTTCTCCAACATATATAGAAAATTGGGATAACCGTGTGATTGTTTCCTTGTTTACCTCTAATTCTTTTCATGGTAAGTAGTTAGTAGCAATTAGCAAAGTCTTGCTCCTCCATACTACCCGTAGTACATGTTCATTTAAAAAAATTATTTGATTAAAAAAGTGATATGCAGCTTCATTTTTTTAATAGCACGTATCTTCAATTTTTTTGAATAGCACGTAGCTCCATTTTTTTGAATAGCATGCATCATCATTTTAAAAGGTATGTATTATCTTTTAATTTTAAAAGATTGCAATAATTGAATTAGCATTTTTTAAATTTAAATGATAATAGGCACCCACAAAAGAAATGGTTATAAATACATATTAAAAATACATATATATTAATATATGTGATTAATAAAATTGAATGGTTATGATTTTCAGTAACATTTTTTGTTGGATTATTTTTTATAGTACAACTCATGACTTGAATAAAAGAAAAAAATTAAATTGGAGAAAACAAAGTAACTATAGGTGTTGGTAGCTTTCTTTAAAAAAAACCTTGGTGGCTTGGTGCATTTATTTCTAGACGTTCAAACATGTGTTTGTATGAGAGATACTCTTTTAATACTTTTTATACAAAAATCACAATAATCTAAAATCATGATTGAGAGAAAGTTAGCAATATTTCATATCATTTATGATTTCATATGTGGCAATGATGTGGCACAAAAAAATTGTTTATTTGAGTATCATCAATGGAGTTGCTCTTAGTCTAGATTGAATTTCTCTTCCTTAAATCGATATATGTCTAAATATTGTTCATTGATAATCAAAATTACTTTCCCTCTCATTTTCAATTAGTTATGACTTTTCCTTTTTTGATATCCCACAATAGAATTCATATTTCTTTGTTTGGTAACTTTTAATAATGAAATGACAAGTATACACTTACCCTATTTATACCCACACTCCATATATTTACCCCATACATGTATTTTTTATAAGCATATAACCGGGAAATCGATACTAAAGTGAAATTAGGAACTTATATGGGAAGTGGAGAGAGTATTTAATAAAGAGGTGCCCTACTACACGATTTTTGGACCATTTTGGAATGGAAGGCGTCCCCATAGTTTCTAAATACCAAATTTCTATATAAGATAAACCATTTTAGTTCATACAAGGTTTTTCAAATCCACACCTTACCCTTGGACCCTATTTTTTTTATCGCCTTGGACCATATATTTAATTAAATGGATGCATTTTACCAAAAAATTGATGTTGACCAAATTTGAAGGGACCATATCTATCCAAAATTTGATTATTTTTTATACGCAGTACAATGGAAGGAAACCAAAAATTGATTTTGAAAACACTATAATCCTATTCATTCCCTTTCGGAGTCTCGGTGTAGGTTCCACCTTCCAACTTTGGAAACGGACAGGACCAAAATGAGCAGATAAATGTTTTCTTTTGGACATTGATAAAAAATGACCAAAATGTTTTTTGAAACTGAAAACAGTCCAAAAGAAAACATTCAAAGAACACAGCCGATTGTTTGGATTTTCAATTCCATATTACAACTACCATATGAAGTTGACATGAACGGACCTGGATTCTCTGTCGGGAAATGGCACCCAGGTACGATGTGTGGTTATTACAATCACATAATCCAGTTCTTGCAGTCTAAGCTAGTGCTATGCTGTTTGTGGATTGCGCAAGGCATCTCTGTCATGTGAAAGAGGATCCAAATCCGGCAAGGACACAACTCGGTTCTAGCCTCGAATCAACCGGTTTTGAAAATTAAAAATGGGAGCTTGGAAACAGGACTTGTATTTCCATTTATGTATTGTATTAGAGCGTCATCCATACTACAATATGCACGATGTATATGTAGCATAAGAAAGATAAACAAAAAAGTGCATTGCGTTTTCTTTTCTTTTCACGGTCTTATTTGTTTATGATAACTTTTTCTCAACAATGTCAAACTACAATGTCTACATGTAGACTTACTTGACATTGTAAAAAAATTACCAAAAACATATAAGGCCGTTGAAATAGGAAGAGAGATATTCAACTTATTAATGTTTATGTGTTTATCTCTCTCATAACACGTATATGTTATGCATAGCATTGAAGATGCTTTTGTACTCAAATGGTCTTTTAGAATTTCACAAAATTGATCGACGCCTAGAATAACTCGTAGTAGTGTACTACTCCTGTCACATTCTATGTGTCATGTTTTGATTAGGCGCATTGTTAATAAATTGGTTTAAAATGTAAAAATTATAGATGATATTTGATTATAATAAAGTGAAATGATGGACTATATATTTTTTCAAAATATAAATATGACACTTATTTTAGAACAATAAAAAAACCAAACTAAGACAAGCGAAATGGGACGGAAGGAGTAGTAAATATGGTATCGTTAGAACCTATGCAGTAGAGAAATAATAAGAATCACACATTAATTGGTTAAATGAGAAAGGATATGTTTTCAGTACAATAAAAAAATTGGTAAAATTGTAAGAGACAAAGTAATATCATCCAATAAATGAGGTGAATAAATAATAAATCATACTGCATTCATCCCACTAACATTGAGACATGATGAAGTGTTGCAATTATTAAAAAAAGTGAATTTATGTGGCTGATATTGAATTAATAAAGTAAGTATAATGTTAGAATAATTAATTATTTAAAACCACATGAATTTTACCAAATTTGTTATAAGACATCCTTTGTAAGACATGCCAAAAGAAAAGATCGGACAATTTTAACGGGAGGGAGGGTGTAACAAGTATTGTCAAAGTGGGTTGGGACACCGTGTGAAGAATTAGCTAGATCAATTCACTAAAGAGTAAAGAGAGGGGAAATATAATGAGAGATGCCTACGGCCTACGGACCACATGAAAGAAAAAGAAGTGGGGTTCATGCGAAATATAAATCCCAATTTTATTTAAAGTGTTATAACTTTTTTATTTATACTCCAAATTTCATTAAAAAGTATATCAAAACATATAACTTATTATGATATTTAATATGACGCCTATATTGCATGTATATAAAGTTTACAAAAATATAAAGTTTAAACAGTCAAAGGCTTTCAGACTCAAAATATTTGTTGAATAGATTCCAGTGTTAAAATTACAATCTCACAATTTTTACATCTTTCAATTATTATTTTTCAAAAATATGTCTGATGAAGTAATAACAGCTAAACTAAACTCCAAATTTATAAATTTTTACATTAGAACAGACTTTTTAAATCATAACTACTCACAACAAAATGGAAAAATTGATGTATAATAATAAAGGCAATATTTTTAATTAAAACACTTTGCTAAGTGGATGTTTGATGGAGAATTTGTTTATTGATGAAAGTGTATTGTGGTTAACGTTTCACGTGAGATAAGATGCGGAATGAATCAGAGGTTTGGTCCATTTACGTAATCGCTTACGTCAAAGATGACTAATGTCTATACAACTCTTCTTAATGATTTGTAATATGTAAATCTTTCTTAATATTTTACCTTACATATCTAACTTTTATCTAGTTTTAGTTATTTATTTGCTACATTATACTCGGTAAATTTTAATATAATTTTTTAATATGCAAATTTTGTTTACTAAAAATTGTCTCATTATTAACAGGAATCAGTTAAATTTATGCTCAATCATAAATTGAACTTTTATTTGAGATGGAGAGGTAATTGCTTACTTTTCAAAAGGTAATTAATAGTTACTTAATTCTAGAGGCACAAGTACACGTACAGTTGCGTTAATTGTAATTGGTGTTGAGGTAATCTTGGCTAATTTTTTTTAATGATTTTAGTTCTAACCTGTGAATTGTGATATTGATGGTTAGTATGAAATGTTTTCTTTAGAACTATTTTTCAGTCCCAAATCATATCAAACCGCATCAGATTTAAATATATTAGACTAATTTTAACTTTTAATTTTGTCATATAAAAGTCTAAATGTCTAATAATGTTAAAATATGTCAATAAAATTTCAAGATAAAAAGATGTATAATTTATAAAAAGATGTTTATATATTGTTAGGTACTTTGTAGTCTTATAACATCATTGTGACAATTCCAAAGATAATCAAAGATGTTGATATTTATCTGGATACATATACTATAATAGATTAAATCAATCATATGTAAAAAAATGTTTATATATTCTTGCGACTTTACCGTGTTTAGAGTTACAAAGGGATGGCCATGGGCTGGATCTATGGGGTCAATCTAGACTCTGACTCATCTTAAATTTTAAAAATAACTTAAAATTTTAAAGTAACAAATACCATACGGAGTAAAAAAATTCAAAATATTTTTTGTAACGATCTAATTGAGCCTAATGCCTAACATTTGTCCCGGAGACGGAATATATAATGCACAGCACGGATGCTTTTTATTGGATGGTCGTGTAGCTGCTATACAATGATTGAAAAGTATGTTTAGCTATTGCAATATGATGATAATGATGTCTTCAAGGCGAAGATGGTCACGATAATGATAATTTTCTCAACCTCAATCCTAATCTTTATCTACACTTAAATTTTTATAACATTCGTTTTCACAAAGAATCTAAAAATGAAATAGCAATAAAAAGTAAAAAGAAGAGTTAAATACACATAATAGTAAGAAAGATTAGATGAAAACATGGGCGGAGTTAGGGGAGGGCCCTCCCTGGTCCTGACTCGCCCCAAATTTTAAAAATGTCTGTTTTTTTAGTGTAAAAAATTTCGTGTACAAAATTTTCAAAAAATATTTTTTGTATCGATCCAGTCCGGCCTAGTACTCTAGCTCCGGCCCGGGATGAAAAAATACGTTTCATAAAAATGAACGTGTTGCAAGTATTTAAACGTTTCTCAAAAGAGAGAAGGTAGTATAAAGTATTAAAATACCAAGATGGGAACAATTATAAAAATTATAAATAAATAAAACCAGAAATAAAATTGTTTTTTCAATGGAACTTGTAAGAATGGAAATCACTACTAGTCGATCTTAAGAACAAATGATACAAGATAGAAGCAAAAGTCCATGAAAGTAGTCCAAGTTCACCTCAAATACAAGCTCTTTAGTCAATAAAAATAAGAACAAGAAAACACACACATGGATCTTTATTTTGACCATATTGGGATGGATTGCCCCCCTACATTTTCTATATGCGCTTATATATTCATCTAAAACTTAACATTTGAATATTTGATACAACAACAACATCCAAGCCTTAAATAAATTAAATAAATTGATAAATTAAATAAATTGTTTGTTTATCTATATATGAACAAACTAAAATACTTGAAGCGATCAGCTTAAGATCAATGATTACTAGAAATGAAGGTCGGAGTTCGCACGAGGCAGATAAGGTGAGGCACGTAATGAAAGCCGCCGCATGCAGAAATTTAGTAGGTTTTGGAGGGTAAAAATGTTTCGGACTGTTTTCCGTTTGTGATCAAATAAGATCATATTAGACAAGACTTTTAATATGTACCAAGTATATATAATAAACACAATAACATGTAAAGTAGACATCTATCAGATCAAACCAGAAAGATCACATTTAAATAGATGAGAACATAATATAATACACTAAATTAGACTAGATCAAAAAATTCAATTCAGAAATATGTCTGTTTTTTTTAAATGAGATTGATAAATAAAAAATATCCTCTCACAGAAAAGGAGCTTCTCTGCACATCCACATAAGGGATGGGCGCGCCTCCATCTCAGCTTAATCAGACAATGATACCCTTCTACACTACTCCGTACTTTTTACGGAGTAGTTATTTGTTAATTTAGATTAAAAAAGCATTGCATTAGTGCTAAATTAATTAATTGATCCCGAAATATTCAAATAGAAATATGTTATTTGTCTTCTCAAAAATAGAATTAAAGTATATTCTATCATCTTATTATACCCTTATCATAATTTAATAAGATAGTTATATTTTAATTTGTAATAAAAGGAGTTTTTACAGAAATATTACTAAACTAAAGCTTATTTACAAAAATATGTTTAATAGTTACTACAATTTAGCGTCATGTTAACTTAAGTTTAAAAATTGAACATAAGTAACTATAATTTCATTGTTATAAATATGTAATTCTTTATTTTAGTCATAAATATGTAATTCTTTATTTTAGTCATTAACATGTAATTATTTCATAATAAAATAAAAAAAATATTAGAAAAATAAAAGATACATAAAAAATCTAAAATATTTTTAAAAAAATATACTAAAATAAAACTCCCTTCGTCCCATTGAAAGGTTCTCAATCACTATTCTCCAAGCAACGTGAATTGTTCTTAATGTTTTAGTTTATATATCTAACTTTTATTAAAAAAAATTATTTTTGTGACATTGTAAAACTTTTAATGTATTCTAAATATTTAAATTTTATTTAATAAAAATAATCTTATTAATGACAAAGATCGATTAATTTTATGGTCAGCCAAACATCATAAGCTGCATGATAATCTTTAAACTGGAGGGGTGGAGTAAAAAAACAAAAAAAAAACAAATACAACACCTCTAACAAATGTGGGGTGCCTTTGCCACAGCCTCAGCCACTGCCCAGCAGCGTCACCTCTGATCGGCTAAAGAATGTCATTTGTGTAAAATTGCAATTTTACTCTGAAAAAACTCTATGGAAAATACATTTTTACTCTTTAAAAATGTCAAAGTTTTCTAAAAAATTGTGGATGACATTTATGACACATGTTGCATTTTCGATGATCGGAGCTGGTGGTGCTGGGAGGTTGCTGAGGAGGCAACATAGGCTTGCATTTTTTTAACGTTATGTTTTAATTTTAATTTTTAAGTTTTCTATTTTTTATTTTTTATTTTTCAGATTGAATTTTAAAAAACTAGCAACAAAAAGAGTTAAAAACAATAAAGAACTATTCAAAGATCATGGCATAGAATTGTAGAAACAAACATCATGATGTTCCGAACTAGCTAGTTGCTAATTTTAAGTAAAGTCGATTAAAAATTAAACACTCTAGCTTGCTATAAAAAAGGATGACACCCCATCCGGCCATCCCTGAGGGGCCCCCAACACCGACCGGACAGCACGATGTACGGATGTAAATTGGACTATAATCACAATCTGACAGATAGAGAGTGGGGCTCCGTCCCCGATACTTGCAGAGGCCCTCTATTGAGTAACCTCTCATCACAGTTGTCGGAAGTCGAACCCGGGACCTAACCCTTGTGACACTCCATCATACCAGTTGAGCTACGTCCACCGGTAACAATCCCGTTTGCTAATTGTATGTGTGCGGAGCAGAAAAAGTAAACAGGGTAATTTGATCAATCAATGTTACATCAAGTATTTTTTGGGGTGCACAAAGCAATCCCCACATAAATAAGTACAAAGATGATTTTAAGGGTGAATTCAATCTTTCAAAACAGAATCCGGTGTGAAAACGGGAGGGATTGGATGCAAGGGGATGAGATGTCTAGAAGTGAGTTGAGCGTTGGCGAATCATGTTGGTAATTATGGTGCGACGTTTAGCGTTTAGCATTATGAGTGAGAGAACTCCCAAGTCCAAACTCCAAACCTTTTAATTTGGATTAGATTAGTTTTGTGGGTGGGTGCAGTGGGTCCAATTTGATGGGTTTATGTTTTCAATTATTTTTCTAGCACACATTTTCTACATATTTTTGCACACGATTGTAAGTAAGTTATTCTTTTATCCTTAAATCTTGTTCATAGACAAAATACTAGCATGCTCACAGATGTGTGCAAAAAGTTGGTGTGTACAAATGGTTTTTTCTTATGTTTTGTCTAATTCACAATTTATTTTACCATCATCCTAAAATAATTTCTTAGTTTTTTAAAGGAAATTGTCAAACTTTATTAACTTAAACGAAATAATCAGCACACACCCCAAAACATCTCTCCTTCTAGACTTTCAATAACTATAAGGCCCCCACTCTCGGATCCGACATAAAAGGTCCATCCATGTTTGAGCAACACATTTCGCTGAACATGTAAGAAATTTGAAACAATATATAACGGTATGAAAAGCCACAATATTTCTCCCCCAAATAAAGAAGCCTAAAAACTCACACAATCCCAACCACAAGATTCATATTTGAAAGTAAAAGCTACACACGACGTATAAAAGACTAACATTGAAACGAATATAACAATAACTAATACAATAAATTCTTTGAACTCTAGCACCTCGTTCATTCCACAACAGTTGTCTTGGAGGAGGCCGGACCATCAGTATCGCTGTGATTGATCCTTCATTGTTGGTCGAACTCTTACCTTCGTCAAACCCATCATCAATCTGCTACTAGCTGGGAACTTGGTTTTTCCACGGCCATTGTCTGCGCTTCACCGTACACAATGTCCTCTATCCTCTCCTTCTCTCTCGTTGAAGAGATTGCCGCTAATAACTCTGCTGACTCATTGTGACTCTGAACCCTACCGCAAAAGTTCTACGCCTATCCGCTAATATGCATGACCAATCAATTAAATAGATAAAATAAATAGAAAACGATTTCCTAGTTTTAATGACAATAATTTAAAGATATGAATTTTTCCTTTGATTTTCTGAAATGCTTTTTAAGTAATGATAAGCTTTATTATAGAGTACACTATATAATTGTGAGTCGCTGTATAATCTCAATTACTCAAGGGTGGTAGAGTCAATTGATACTTCCCTTTTTATAAAACTTTACCAAACTTCTTTATTTAGTAATCAACTAAAACTTTATCATTTCCATTTTAAAAAATGAAGATGTGGTTAAAGTTATTTCTCTCTATTCTATACATTACAGAGTATTATAAGAGGACTTTTATTTTATTATCTCATGTGTAAGTTAAATTTGGACAAGTTTTATGGAATAGGTTGAACATGAATTTCTTTAGGAAATATACTAAGAATACTTTATTTAGAGTCATCCGGAAAAAAAGCAAGAAGTTCTTTAAGGGACAGAGGGGTAATTACAATCCCCCGTCACACAATTAAGAACCCATCTCCAGGCCCTCGTTACCAGTCCCATCGGCCAACATTTTTATCAAACACATATTTTTTTATTTCTAAGATGAATTGTGTAATAATCAAAATAAACAAGATTACAGATACTTTTATGCAGAATTGGCTGAAGTTATTCTGGAGGGTGATTTTAGCAATTTCTCATATAGTTTTTCTTTATTTTATTATTTAAAGATACTTTAAATTAAATGTGATTTTTCCATTATTCATCTGATTCAATCGATTCAGCCAAAACTTCATAAATTTCAGGAGATATCTCCGATTCAACCAATTTCAGTGTTATTAAACACACTCTAAGTTTCTAGATTGACTTCACGAGTTTTAGGTTAACTAGTTTTTGAATTGATTTTCCAAGTATATCTTCATAAGAGGCATGATAGAAGTTTTTATATGGTATTTAATCCTAAGTTATTGCGAAGTAAAAAAACAATGAGATAATGAAAGTCAATATTCTTGCATTTATTGCTACGGCCCTGTCAATTCTTGTTCCCACCGCCCTTCTACTTATTTTAAAGTAAAAATCGTTAGTAAAAATAATTAATGGGTATTTAATCCGTCTTAAAATAAATTTATCTATTCAATTAGATCATTAGATTATAAATAAATCTATAAATATAGTAATACATTATAATGCATCAACAATATTAGATTGTAGCCAAATACCTTGTGCTTTAAAGACACACTGTGACACATCCAAAGAGGAGGTTATGACCCACGAGTTCGAAACTCTAGCCAATCAAATTTGTTGGCATTTAGTATAACAAATGTTAAAATAGAAAAAAAAAATAGTTTGTACAAACCCAATGAAATCTATTATCTTAAATTAGGCATGAACCCGATCCAACAATCCGGGCTGATCCAATATTGGGTCCAATACTGTTTGGACCCGGACTGAGTCCATTTTTCATACTAGGTTTAGGACCAGCGCTGTAAGATGGATTTTGGTACACAATCTAAAGTTACCTGTTTTGGGACTGAACCGGCTGATCCCGATCCCAAATTCGATCCCAAATCCAATAGGCGGCCTCGGCCCAAAAGCGGTACCGAATCGACCCAATTACATGCCTATCCAAACCAATTAGAATGTGGAAGCGCTGAACAACTTGTTTTAGACTTAAGTCCCGCACGCATATGTGACCAATGACATACCAATACCCCTTTCCCCAATCAGTTTCGTAGTATTTTGTTATTCAATCTGGTAAAACTTACGATTTCTTAAAGCTTTCTTTAATCTTGTGGCCTGAAATGTAAATATGTTTTTCAATGGATAGGGTATGGGGTTCGAGTGTTTGATCACTTTGAGTAGTTTGATGTATCCATCAGGAGTTTGCATATTTATAAATTCTTCTAAAATCTAGAGGCTATAGCGATCAAATATGTCATTTGGTTAGTTAATCAATCACAAACCGAAGCCACACACCAGTTGTTCAGTGGTCGTTAAAGTTGATTTTTTAGTAAGATACTTGGACCGACCAACCAACCAAATGTTCATCCCATCACCCCTAATTCCCTACACCAAAGTGACCTAACTGGCAATGAGGAAATACTGCTTGAGATTCTAAAAGTCACCAGGAAGTCAGAAAACGTTGTTAAATTCATAATTCAATCAAAATCAGGTATTGGGATTTGGGGGTTGCAACTTGCAAGTTTGCTACACAAAAGAATATGAAATGATCACAACTCACAAGTAACTCATTTTCTCAAGTGAATGATGAATAATTCTATTTGCATTTGTGTTTCCAACGTGAACTCTTGTATTACATTCCTTCCGCCCATCTTAGTTTTAGCATGATTATGGGATTTGTTTGAGGATTCATTTTATTATTAGTAATTGATGTTTGCATGTATTATAAATACACTAAAAGCTCTACAAGACCGCAAAAACAAATTTTGGATATGATAAATATTCTATATATATATAATTGGAGATTTAGAGAATGGGAACAATAATATGGAACATAGATGGTATTATTTTTCCCCAGCTCACACTGCAATATAGAGCAAGACGCCTCATCTCAGTGAGTTTCCAGAAGAATCAACTCAAATTTGGACATGGTAGAGATTGTGCTTCTCTATATAGCCAATCACCTCATCTGCAGTCAAATATTTTATTGACAACCTCTTCAAGATGCAATCCCTGACATTGAAAACACACAAAAAAACAGATGAAAAGAAAAATGTTAAAAAGTCTGCAGTATCCAGCAAAAATAGCTAGAGATGTCAGATTAGCTTTACCTCAACCCTGTAGAACTGACACCGTTCGGCACTACCTCATCTACGATTTTGATATTGGCCTGCAAAATAGTATAAATTCAATCATGCTCAGGTAACAAATGTTCGGCCTACACCCATCTAGGTGCTTAACTTCTCTTGACCTCTACGTATTTTTTATTATTTTCTTTCTTTGGACACTTTTTTAATGCAGCGTATGTGAACCTCATAGGGTCTGTTTGGACAGAAGGTTTTGGAGGAGAAGACTTGATAAATAGAGCGTTCCTAAAACAAATCAAAGGCAGTTGAAATGTTAAATGATAAATGTCATGTGAATCTTTCAATTTAATAAACAAACAAATACAAACTCAGTATTAAGATATAGACTACGGAATCCAAAGTCTTCCCTTCACAATGCCCCAAAAACCCTCCATCCAATTAAATCCTCGGGGTGACCGAGTGATGCCATAAGGGGAGCCTTGTCACACAGGTTAAGGTGTGGTGTGATCGAGAGCTCATGGGTTCAAGTCTAGGGAGCAGCCTCGGGGGAAAACTTTCCCCTTGTACACACTTGTGGTAGGATGGTGGGAGGACCCTCTTCCCCGGACACTCGCCTTTGTGCACCAGGCTGCCTTTTTTCTTTTCTTTTTTGGTGACCGGGTAATGCCACAAAACATGGGCAATGGATATCGAAACAAGCTTCATAAACAAAGGAAATCCAACAATCTTATTTCCTCACAACAGAGGATGAAACGGTTAAATAAAAGAGTTAAGGGGGGAGTGTTTTAATTTTCTTTTTCCATTCAAAACATGATGATTTTGTTTTTAAGACTAAATTGAATGACAGTATTAATAGGAATCATATATAAACTGCAAAACACTTTACAAGGAACATTTCACGCCCATTATAGGTTGCAGTTAATAAAGATCATTAAAATGCCCATAAACGAACCACTTACCAAGTGCAGCTTTAAAAGCATATAAGAAAACCATACCTTGTACGCATTTAAGATGTCATCATCAGTAATAATCTTATCAACATCCTGACTATCTCTTCGAACACAAACCAATCCAAAGTCTCTACATATTGTCCTGACCTGAAAATTTAATAGATAAATTTTATGTTCTTTTGTCTGGTACTGCTAATGCTTGATGTGTCAAGGTGAACATTACATGCTCAGGTATCCAAACTCCTGGAGTGCTAAAAGATTTTAGCAAATCCGACCCACATACGAGCATAACCTTGAGGGAATCTGCGGAAGACAGTAAGGTCGATCAGTAGTAGCGTGATGATGATGATGTTGAAAATGAAATTAATAATGATGATAAATGTGGTGGTTGAATTGATCCTATCTCACCACCAAAAAAACAAGAGGTAAGGCATACTCATTATTACACTTGAACTCAGTAAACATTCTGATAGAAGCTCCAAAATCGTAACAGTAGAATGACGTCTATTAAGAAGGAAACGTGCAGAAACAGAAAGGAAATAGACTGACACACTTCGAGCAGTCCCCTCTCCCAACAAGACACTTCAAGCAGTCTTCTCTCCCAAGTCTATCCCAATTTCTGCCTACCCTCTTCCCTTCCATTCCCTCTATTTATTCCCTTCCAAATGAGGCTTCCCTCAATCTATTTAATTACTTGGCCCAGCCCACTATTACATTTTATTAAAATATTAAGCCCCCAAATCCAGGTCTCTACTCTCTATCATCACTTGCCCCTTTGACAACCACCTTGTCCTCAAGGTGGGGGAAGTAAGATTAGCCATGCCATCCAGCTTCATCCTCGTGCCCCTTCCTTCCCAGTATCTCCCCGATTTCAGTGCCTTTAGCTTCGGTACTTGAATCTTTGTCATCCATTCTTCCTGGCATTTGCTGAAACCTTCCCAAAAATCTTCTAATTCTGATAGTTGTCTCCATTGAACCAAAACTTCCTTATTTCCTTGTAATGCAAAAGACTTGACTCCTCCTGCATGCTCTTGATCCTTTTCAATGACATAATACTCTTCCATGCATCCAGCAGATCTGTACCCATATCCACTATATGCTGCATCGTCATTTATATCTACTCGGATGTAAAGCCACTGAGTTCCAGTAGGAAGATGCTCCAAGGATATTATTCTGCCACCAATCTCGGGAACCACTTTCAGCTCCCAATCCAGATCATTACATGGGGTCTGTTCAGCCTTCGGATCCACAAACCACTTTGGTAGTTTGACTGATTCACCCTTAGGTGCCCCCCATTCTTCTAGGGCCTTTGTGAAACCAATCATAGCACTCACTTGCCCATTCCTCTTACTCATTGCAACAGGCTGAGATGCGGAAAGTGAATTTTGAAATGGTACATATCCAAAAGTTACAGTACTCCTTTCAGAAACAGCCGGAAAATGGCCTTGATGAGCAATTGAGATGTAGCTTGGATAATAAGGAACAGAAAGTTCATCTTCACCCTTAAGGTTCATAATTGCTAGAAACTCAGTAAAAGAGTGCATCCCAAAAGTTGATAGTTGATTGTGCACAGTTGTTTTAGCTTCTTCATAATCAAGTGTAATGCCCACATCCGAGCTGTTCACATGTCTTTTTCCTGCTACCCTTTACTTCCCTGTCGTGAACTAGAACAATGTTTGACTGCTCCTCTTCAAGCAACCAGTAGCAATGGTTCCATAATATGAAGGTCAAGTGTGCTTCAAACACATAAACCCCATAATGTACACCATTCCAACATCTCACTTGCAGAAGCCCCTCTGCACTCATGAACTGATAGGGAAGTTGGTCATCGTAAAGGATTGTAGCTCCTACAGTTCCAAGTGCTTTACTAGAAATCACACTCAGTTTGGAGTTAGCCACTGGATAACCGTGAATGAGGTTGTTGACAAGCATCCAATACACAACTATGTCCATGATAGATCACTGGAATTAATCAAGCAAATAGCAACAGATCTAGGTTATTGAACAAGATGAAATCACCGAACGTAAACAAAGCCTTGGGACTGTTCGAGAAGCACACTCTCCAAGCCTAAATGCCAATTCAATAACAGCCTACCTATTTTAGCCGACTCCCCTTCTATTTATAGTCCATATCCACGCAGGGATAAAATGAACTATTAACTAATAATAGACTTCTTATCCTTTCTATTATACTCTTTAAAGAATAGGCCCACTAATTATTTAATGAATAGGCCCAATCATTATTTATTCCTATCAATACTCCCCCCCTAAACAACCACCTTGTCCTCAAGGTGGGTGATAGGAGTCAGCCTTGATCTCCCACTTGCACTTCAATTTTGCACTTCTCCCCTCCCAGTACTTGAGTACTTGCTGGACTAGGAATTTTAATACCAAATCTTTTGGTATCACATACATGTCAGCAGTTGTTATCTTCAGTATGAAACAGGAATTCTTATCTTCAATGTAAAATTTCCACAGTTGGTCAGTTTCATAACCAGGTTTCAAGATTTTCTTCCCCAACTTAACTGCACTTTTCTTACTGTCACCTCCAGCTTTGCATCACATTGGTTGAACATGTACTCTTCAATTGCAATAAACTGTGGATCATCCTGCACCCAAGATTTTGTCAAAGCCCCCAGATTGTTTTCCGGACTTCCAGCACAAGCCACACCCTTTTCCTTCACAGATTGTCCTTCACAAAACATAAAATAACCCACACCAGTGTCCTGCAGAATCTGAGTCATGGTTTTCAGTGATATCTCCATGGAATTCAAGTGTGGATCCCCTTGAATCTGCTGATCTGCCCCCTGAACCTTCCATTTAACACTCTGCTTCTGAAAGTTTATCTCCACATCCCCCAAAGTAGTCAGCCACTCCATGCCCAACACTAAATCAGTTCCTTCTAAATTTAACATATAGAACTTTTGCTTTATGTTAGTACCCTGCATACACAAAGTCAGATTCTCACATCGACCATTGTTGGAAACCTTCTCTCCATTCCTAATTTGAACCTTGTACCCCGGGGTGGTAGTATAAGGTAGTTCAAGTTGCTTCACCAGGTTTTGGGAAATGAAGTTGTGGGTAGCCCCACAGTCAATGAGTACAGCAACCTCTGCCTTTCCTTCAGCCCATTCTAAACTCCCATTGACATTGAAAGTCCTCAAAGAAGGTATCCCTTCCTTACTCATAACAGAAAGCTGCATGGACTTAAATTCCATGGTAGTTCCTTCTTCAGCTTTAATTTCCACCTCTGCACCTTCTATGTCTTCCTCATTATCAGAATCTTCCACCAGTATGAGTTTATAATTCTTTAATTTGCAAGAGTGTTCTTTGCTCCATTTTTCTCCACACTTAAAACAAAGTCCCTTCCTGCTCCTGTCCAGATATTCTTCTTGTGACAGTTGTGGCCCCACCCTCCTGATGTCTGAGGGATTTATTTCAGTCTCCTTCTTTCCCTCAGGAGTAAACCAAGATGGGTTACTCTTGTTTTCTGCAGCATTCTTCCCACTTGTACTGGGCCATGAATTACCAGATTTAGACTTGTATCCTTCTCCCCAAACTGCTGGTTTATAAGTGATAGGTCCCTTATCCTTCCAGTTTGATTTATCTTCCTCCTTATTCTGAATATAGAGGGCCTCATTCCTGGTCTCAATCAACAGTGATGTATCCATAATTTCAGCCAGGGACCTGGAATTGAATAGTTTCAGTTCAGACTTAATCTCCGGCTTAAGCCCATTAATGAAAATTCCCCTCAGTATATCCCTGTCAAAATTTCTTTGCGGAGCAATAACCATCTCAAACTCTTCTCTGTATTGCTTCACAGTACCCCGTTGTTTAAGACTCAGCATTGGTCCATAAGGGTTTTGGATCAAATCTGGTTGAAATCTGCCTATAATGGCTTCCTTCAAAGCTTCCCAGTTCCGCTCCTCCGTTTGGGTCTCCCACCACTGGAACCAGTTGAGGGCCTGTTCTTCCATAGCGACAACAGATGCTTCTACCTTGTCACCTTCCTCAATTTGGTAGCCCTGGAAAGATAGGTAGAACTTGCTGTGAAAGAACAAGAGCACCCCGAGCCCAATCACGACAAAAAGGTTCACCAGATACAGATATGAAATAGCCAACATCAGCCAGTGAAAGTAAATAGGAAGAATCTGAAGGGATATCAAGATTATCAACTACTTGTAAGGGAAGCAATCTTTGAGTTCCTGGACGACCACTTTTTTGGCCTTCGCCAACTTTTGACTCACCAATCTGACAATCATCCAGTACTAGAGTGCATTTAAATGATAGAAGTTTACCAATAGCATCCTTAGCTAAGTGATTTTGAAGAAGACCCGATGCTTCTGGTATTTGTAAATCAGATTCATTTTCACGCTCCTGAAGATACCAATGGTAAATGCTGTTTCCTTCATGACCACCAATATCACCATGTGCTGCGTTAAGGATTCTGCCCTCACTGCAATCACCAGTGAAGGCTAAGAAGTTCAGGCTAGGTGGAAGTGCTTCAGTGCTTCGTTGATTGGTACCTTCACCCTTAAGCTCTCCAGAAGTAGCTTCAGAGAAACAACTTGCGAGGAAACCTGAGAACAAACTGATAACGAAGAAGCCTTGTCCTGTGAACTAATAGCGGATGAGGACACCTGAGAACAGAGAGCATCTGCTTGTGACGAAACTGAAGTACTGGGATACGCGATTCGCGATTGCGATCTGGAAGAGTCGGTTCGCGAGTGCGAACAAGGGGAAGTCGTTCGTGACTGCGAACCATGAGAAGCGATGAACGATGATGCTGGAACCTTACTCTCCGAGGGTCGACGGCTCCTGACGGTCCTAGATCGACCTTGGGATCCTCTGCGACGAAGTTGAAGCAACCTGTCGCACATCCCATCAAGCGACTCGTTCATCATCGTTCTCATCTCCTTTAAATGACTTTCAATATTATCCATACGCAGTGATGTACGGAATTCCTCCATTCTTCCAGCAGGTTGAAGTTCAGGTTGAAGTTCTGAGATGATCGATTCTGGCTCCAGGAGCGATTGCTCTGATACCAATGATAGGAGCTCCAAAATCGTAACAGTAGAATGACGTCTATTAAGAAGGAAACGTGCAGAAACGGAAAGGAAATACAGACTGAGACACTTCGAGCAGTCCCCTCTCTCAACGAGACACTTCGAGCAGTCCCCTCTCCCAAGTCTATCCCAATTTCTGCCTACCCTCTTCCCTTCCATTCCCTCTATTTATTCCCTTCCAAATGAGGCTTCCCTCAATCTATTCAATTACTTGGCCCAGCCCACTATTACATTTTATTAAAATATTAAGCTCCCAAATCCAGGTCTCTACTCTCTATCACATTCAATGTGGGACATTACATACATGCACTCCGCCAAACCAGACCAGAGATGTGAATGGATGGATAATGGACCAATACAGATCTTATTATCAAGTTTTCTCATTTTCAAGTTTCACATTGAGTTCTCCACTTTATAAGTTTTTTTAAAAAATAACATGATAAATTAGTCGCACATCGAGTTATTCTATGCTCAGCAACTTACTGTAGTGTCACGATCGTACCTGATAGCAATCCACTGTTCAGTAATGAGAGCTTGATTCTAGACAAAACTGTCAATGTGTGCTGATAGGTATTCTGACTTGCCTATAACCCCCCTAGGACATAGCTCAAAGCTATGAACAATATGAACAACAGAAGTAACTGAAACACACAGGGATATAATTCTGTATAGAGTGAAGACTTTTGGGGGAGAAAGAGAGAGGTTTGCACACACCTCCCACTGATCCACCATTACAAACTCGGAGCTCTTACAAGCCAGATGACACATTGCAATCCGATGTTTGGCGGATATAAGACCCTTTTGAAAATGATGGCAAAAAAATCAGTTATTTGCTTCATTTGACAAGGCCCATCAGACATAAAGATGCGGAATGTGGGGAGAGAGAGGAAAAAGTATATCCAAGCACACCTAAGTAAAGGCTAGTGCCTAGTGATGAACATCCCAAAGGAAAAAAATCGAAGCAGGCATACTATATAGTTAGTTAACAAAGGACCTTCAACTTCATAGTATATCTTTGAGATAAAGATGTTGACTATAGTCTATAGTCTATATTCACAATTATACTGAGCCTACTAAAACAAATGTGGACACACTATGGCACCATCCTAATTTGTAATACACACCGAGAATAGAAAGAAACGACTTTTAACATTCATTTCTATTTATGTCATGTTCCATGATTTGCATATTGGTTTTGAGATATAAATAATGTAATGTTCATGAAAATAGACATTATCTCAACTCATTGCCATCTCATATGAAGGTTGTGACATTAAGGGCATCTGGCGTAAACGTTGACTCTGCTTTTCTGGCATGAAATTATAGTGTGATTAACTTTATACACTTAATTGACCCAAAAAAATTAATTTGACGGTGGTGATGATTGACTCATTGACAAGCATTTCCTTCTTTGAAAACCACATAAGCAGATCAAGGCAGACACTTTGACTTCAAAATTATCTTCATTGGTATATGTTTCACACACTATACTGTCTAGGATCAGATGAAAATGTTGTATAGGGAAATTGTTAAGAAAAAAAAATCATGAACACATTGAGTGCCTAGTTGCATGCTTATTTACCTTTTTTTTATACGCATCATTCACGGGTGACATGTAACCTCCAATGACGCAGAATCCTTGTGAACTCAATGTGTCTCTTGCCAGCTCTGAGCATACAAAAAATATTAATTTAGTATACATTTAGAGAGACAACAACTGAAATTATAATATCACATGGAAGCTTCTTCTATTTCTGTTTTAGGTCAAGTACACAACAGTAAATAAAAATCGTCATCTAGGGAAAAATATAGGGCAAGGGTGGAAAACAATTAAATTAGTATACATTTAGAGAGGCAACAACTGAAATTGTAAAATCGCATGGAAGCTTCTATTTATTTTTTCGGTTTAGACAACAGTAAATAACACTCCATCATTTCCAATGGAGCCAAAGACTCACTAATTATTTGATAGGACTCAGAGTACTGTTATTATTAATCCCAATAGGGATTTTGGCAAGGTGTATACACGAAGGAGTAGAATAAAGAGTTAGTTAGACAGGTGGGAAGTTAGTTGGGGAGAAGAAAGAAATAACAGGGGTGAGAGGAGAGTAAGAAAGGAGGCTGTTATTCAGTTAGAAAGTAGACCCTAGAGAGCTCCGGCACTCTCAAAATTGCCCAAAATTGTTCATCTCTGTATTTTCATTCCTGCTGAAACATTGTGAATAAACTTCCAGTTTTCTTGATTCTATTCTAGTGTAGAATTCTGGATATTGTGTGGTGTTCTATCATTTGGTATCAAAGTGTTCGCTCTTGGAGGTGTTGAATCGATCATTCCAAAGTATCGAGTTGGAGAACTGTGAATGACCTTGAGTCCTTCACAAGGACGGCGGAAATGGATAATCGACTTGAAAGTACGGAACAGAATCTGACTGAGGTACGCACTCCCAGTTCCCAGTCCGATCCAAAATTCACCTCCTCTTTTCTCCTTACCCGCTCATTATTATAATTATAATACTATCCTAAAGGGCCAGCCTCAGCCCCAAGTTATTGGATCTAGGACCCTTTTATTATACCATACTAATTAATAGACTTAGTATTATTCTTATTAGGAGGGGTGTTCGGGTCCCTATCATCACTCCCCCTTTAACTACCACCTTGTCCTCAAGGTGGATACTAAGAAACTGATCTGGCATTTGGTTTTAGCGGATAATCGGCTACATCCAGTTCAGGTTGCAGATCCTTGTTCCCTTCTCTTGATCTCTTCTTCTGGCTCTTCCATCAAGACAAATTGATAATGTTTCATTCCACAAGCATGCTTTTTGCTCCATTTGTTTCCACATTTGAAGCATAGGCCCTTTTTACTTCTTTCTTCTAACTCCGCTTGTGTCAACATGTGGCCTCCCTCCCATGTCTTATTCGGTTTTAGTGATTCCTCCAGTTTGTTCTCTGAAAGTGTTCTCTCAGGAGTCAGTGACTGAATAGCAATCTGTGACTGAATAGTGTTCTCCCCTTTGCTGCTTCCACCCAGTTCAGGGGCCTGGCCATAGTCCCTCCCTATTCCTTCCAGCCCTTTTTGTCTTCTTCCTTATACTCTCCTCCTCTGCACACCCTGTTCTTCTCTTCCAGCAACAAGGCCCTGTCCATAAGCTCAGATAAAGATCCAGAAGGATACAGTTTAAGTTCAGCACATAATTCCTCCTTCAGTCCATTTAAGAATATCCCCTTCAACATATGTGGATTAGTATTTCTCTGAGGTGCTACCACCAATTCAAAGTTTTCCCGATATTCCATCACGCTTTCTGTTTGTTTAACACTCAACAGGGGTCTGAACGGGTTATGCACCTATTCCGGCTGAAACTGACAGATCAAGCTTCCTTAAACTCTTCCCAACTGAGCTCAGTTGCTTGTTTCTCCTACCACTGGAACCAGTTCAGTGCTCGGCCTTCCATCGCTACAATGGCAACTGGAACTCGGTCCTCATCAATGATATTGTTCAGTTTAAAAAACCTTTCATCCCTAATAATCCAACATATGCTTCATCACCACTGAATATTGGTAATTCTATCTTCCTACCGGTTTTCAATGACACATTATTATCCAAATTCTCACGTCTGGAATGCGAGGATTGAGATCGATCAGAATTACCTCCTTTGGCTGAGGACTTCTGACTTGTGTCATGTTCCTTTCTCCTTGGTGTTCGTAATCTTCCTCACGAGTCACGACCGATGTTGCTTCTGGTGTGTTACCAAATTCCGCAATTCATCCATCTTCACACATCCGATGGTCCAAGTTCAGCATCCAGTTCCGCACTTCGTCAACCACCGTCCACAGATCCTGAACACTATTCTCCACCGATTCAACTCGTTGCTCCATTCTAGCTCTCGTCCAGGTCATTCACAGGTATTCCAAGAAGGTGCTCTGATACAAATGATAGAGACCCGACAGTTTATGTATATTAACTATTAAGTAGGGAAAACAGAGAAAGCCTATGAATTCCTAAAGCAAATACAATGTAAGAAACCGAAACCTAGCTTACAAGAAAGAGAAGAAACAGAAACGGAAAATACAAGTGAGACACTTTGAATAGTCTCGCACTCCCAGTTCCCAGTCCTCCTCTTTGCTCCTTACCCGCACATCATTATAATACTATCCTAAAGGGCCAGCCCTCAGCCCCAAGTTATTGGGCCTAGGACCCTTTTACTATACAATACTAATAGACTTGGTATTATTCTTATTAAGGAGTGTCCGGGTCCCTATCAGATTCACACTCAGAAAAGGGTTACTATACTACAATGATAGACTAGTGATACCGAAAAATTCTCCCAGGATCACTTCTATTCTATTCTACAGGAGTTTCATGATTCTGCGGAAACATTGCAAATTTACCAGAAACCAGTTAAGTGCCCAGAATTGTTCATCTCTGTATTTTTCATTCCTGCGAAAACATTGCGAATAAACTTCCAGTTTTCTTGATTCTATTATAGTGTAGAGTTCTGGCTATTCTGTGTTGTTCTATCATTTTTGGCTTGGGAATATGATGGAATAAAGCAAAATTGCTCACTAAATTGTCAGCGCTTCTTTGTTATGGAGCAGCAGTCCATGCAATTTTCGACGCAATTTTCATCATGGGTAGGGCTCAAGGTTGTCACGGCGTCGACTAGGCGTCGCCTAGGCGCCGACTAGGCGTCGCGGCGATGAAGAGGCATCGACTTGGGAGATCGACTCGCCAGAAGTTCACCAGTCGCGTATGGCGTCGCCAAGGCGTCGTCCTGGCGTGAACTTCTCGACTTGTGTCCGCCTATTTTAGCCCAGTCGAAAGTCGTCCGCAGGCCCAAAAGCATATTAAGGTTTATTTTTTTTTTAGGAAACACATTTAATTAAGGTTTTAAGTTAAGGCGGTGGCCTTCTAATTAAATACATAGCCCGAAGCCATCGATTAACTCACAAATCACAGAAGCAACGATTGACTTCAGAGGGAAGAAGAAGTCGCCGGTCAAGCCATAGCCATAGCCACCTCCCTGTCCGTCGTTGAAGGTTGAAGCATACGACCACCAGTTGAGTAACGATTTCTTATCTAATCATATTTATGATGAGAAATTTTTATCTATAAAAAATTGTAAGAAGCAGATAACTTCTGTACCGATAAGGTACAGAGTACAGAGTCTACAGACTGTCTTTGCCTCATACTCGTTTTAAAAATAACATACTCATTTTAAAAAACATTTTAATCTGTCAAATATTTTTCTATGTGATCGTTTTTCATCCACTTGGGAGTTCGAAACAAAAATAAAATTTTAGCACCGCAAATTGACTTCCTCATTCTTTGTAATAAAAACTGCAATTTGATTGTGAATTTGTGGTTTTTTATTATATATTTATATGTTTTTTTTCAAGTTATTTATATTTTATAAAGTATGAAATATTTAAACCATTAATTTATTATATGTAAATATGTAATATACATATAATAGATATACTGAGCTCGTATTAGTTTAATAATAAACTATGAAATATTTAAACCATTAATTAATTATATGTTATCAAATTATAAACTATTAAACTATTTCAAAAAATATTTTATATACAATTAGTTAATTACGTATACATATAGTTCAACCTTTTGTTTGTATTAGTTCTTATTTGTTAGTTGGATAGTTAATTTTTCATTATTTTATTTTAAACCTTTTTTTATACACAATAGTTATGGCGGACAATGAAGGTGACACCGTGTATGATCCAGCTAATGATCCCGCTAGAAGAGCAAAATCTAATGATCCAGGAGGAATCATGGATTTTGGCCAGACATGAACAACAAAGACATAGTCCAATGTAGGCATTGTAATAAGCAAATGTCTTCTGGCATAAAGAGATTAAAACAACATCTAGCTGGCGGGTATGGAGATGTTGCTAAATGTCCTCATACGACAACAGAACTTATGACGGAGATGCGAGCATATTTAATGAGGAAATCCAGGAGTAAACCGATCCAGATTGAAGATGACGGCGATGAGGATGATGCTGAAGTACCTTTCACTCAAATAGATACTTCAACTTCTCAACCGAGTTCTGGGACAGCAACCAAGAGAAAAAATGCTGCTTCGCAATTCTTTAATGTCCCACCAAAAATGCCCAAACAAAACAAATCAATTGCCTCCATCATTCGCAAAACTCCCGAGGAGGTTGTTGATGAAAGACATGCGAAAGGCCCCACCCAAACTACACTAGAACAATGCACAAAAAGCAAGGAGGAGAAAGAGAGGGTCTTCAGGCACATTTCTGATTTTTTTTATGAAAACGGCATTCCCTTTAATGCAGCAAACTCCAGGAGTTATGAGATCATGGTGGAGTCGATTGGGCAGTTTGGACCAGGGCTTAAACCTCCTAGCTATCATGAGTTGCGCGTACCACTTCTTGAAAAAGCAAAGAAAAATACAGAGAAGCTCAGAGAAAAACATGAACTTGCTTGGAAGGAATACGGGTGCACACTCATGTCTGATGGGTGGTCTGACCGAAAGAATCGACACTTGATTAATTTCCTTGTCAATAGTCCAGAAGGCACTTTTTTCCTAGACTCGGTTGATGCATCAGGTGAATCTCAAGATGCAACATTGCTGGCAGGTTTGCTTGAGAAAAAAATTGAAGAAGTTGGAAAAGACAAGGTAGTGCAAGTGGTGACAGACAACGGCTCTAACTATAAGGCTGCGGGAAAACTTCTCGAGCTCAAGATTCCCACGCTTTATTGGACTCCATGCGCTGCACATTGTTTGGATTTGATGTTGGAGGATATCGGTAAATTAGCCGAGTTCAAGCCCCACATTGAAAAAGCAAGACGTGTGACTACTTTCATTTATCGGCACACGAGAATCCTCCATTCAGTGAGACAAAAGACGGGTGGGAAGGATCTTGTAAGACCTGGAGTTACTAGATTTGCAACAGCGTTTCTCACTTTGCAATCTCTATATAAACACAGAGAAGCATTGAGAAATCAATTTAGCGGTCTGGATTGGGGTAGATCTAAATTGGCTGCCACATAAGCAGGAAAGAGGGTCAGTGAGATTGTGTTGTCTACTAGATTCTGGAGTGCAGTGGAAGACTGCATACGAGCTTCACAGCCGCTTTTAGTTGTCTTGAGGATAGTTGATGCTGATGAGCAACCAGCTATGCCAGAGCTTTCACTAGCCATGGATTGTGCCAAGAAAAAAATCAGTGAGTCATTTGAAAATAAGGCTAGAGTTTTGAGAAGCCTAGTTGGGATCATTGAGACACGATGGGAAGTCCAGATGGAGGTCAAATTATACGGGGCAGCTTTATTTTTAAATCCGTCTAAATATTTTGATCTCAAACAGACTGATCCCACATCAGCATCAAGGCAACGATCAATGTTTAACGATGTGCTTGAAAAGATGGTCACTGATGAAACATTGCAGGCCAAGATAAGTGATCAAGCGACAGATTATGACAAATTGAGAGCAAGTTTTGCAAAGCAACTCGCGATTAGGCAACAAAAATCTAAGAGTCCTCGTAAGTGATACTTTTTATATATTTGAAAATTAGTTTAAACTTTAAACATATTAAAAATTAATTAATATTTTATTTGTGATTAATTTAAAGTTGATTGGTGGGATGCTTTTGGTGGACTCGCTGTTGAGCTGCAATCGTTCGCAAAACGCATAGTTGGTCTCTGTTGTACCTCTTCTGGCTGTGAGCGTAATTGGAGCACTTTTGAGTTTGTAAGTAATAGACTTACAATTTTGAATATTAACTACAATTTTTAAATTACACAAGATTTTAACTAATTAAATCAAAACACTTATCAAATATGTTTTTAATCTTTATTTTAGATTCATACAAAAAGAAGAAACAGGTTGGAGCATAAGAGGTTGAATGACTTGGTTTTTATTCAATATAATCGGAAGATAGCGACCAGATTTCAGAAGCGGCGTGAAGAAGGAACAAACTTCAACCCTTTAATATATGAAGATTTCCAATGGAACAATGAATGGGTCAGCAATGACGTTGTTCATCCCGGTGATGATCTTCTTTGGAGTCAAGTTGATGAAGTTGTGGGTGCATCAAGCAATCTTCAGGGTCGTAATCTTCCTAGGACTAGTAGCTCTCGTGGAGAATCAGTTTATTCTCGACGCCGTGGTTCAAATTCTTCATTAAGGTTGATTGATGAAGACATGAACAACGAGGAAGAAAGTTTTCCAAATGATGATGAAGATGTTGAAGATGACTATGGCCAAACACCACCCACTCCTACTCATGATGATGATGATCAGGGCAATGAAGGCCGTAGAGATGATTTAGTCCTTGATGATTTTTGATAAATTAGTAGTTCGATCTTTACACTGCTTATTTGAGATATACATTTTTAATCTTAATTCCCATTAATAAACCTTGTTTTTAATTATTAATTGTGGATTTCAATTCTAAGTTATATGCGTTTTAGTTAGTAATATATTATACATAATATATAATTAAATATATAATTATATATGTAAATATATAATTATATATATAATATAATATATACATATAGGCGACTACTCGCCTAATTGTCGCCTAGGCGGGCGCCTTGTCGCCTAGGCGGGCGCCTTGTCGCCTAGGCGATATGGCGGTCAGCTGGCGCCGCGACTCGACTTACCGCCGTGACAAGCATGCTAGGGCTGCGTACATCCAAGCCCCTTCATCACCATAGGTGGGAGCCTTTGCGGCACTGGGGTAATGTTGTTGTTTGTTGTAGACAACAGTAAATAAAAATTGTCATCTGTTGAAAATTAAAGCAGAACTGCAGAAGGGAAGAAAATAATTGAGCAAGAGAGAATCCCCTCTGCATAGAGAGCAAAAATGCCACTGCTTCATTTCCCATAAAATGCAATAAGCTAGAAAACGACCAAGGTCAAGAAAACATTTACCAAAGCAACGCAAATGCATATAAGTAGGAGGGTTGAAACTGCCAGTAGATACGAGAACTACATATGTTCTATTCCTGTCAAAGAGATAGAGATTGTTGCAGAAAGCTAGTCATAAAAGGCACAAAAAGTAAAAGACACGCCCACTTTTATACAAAATGAAGCTATTGGCATTCTCTGTAGCAGTTGTTTTTACTTTTTAGGGGTGTTCGTCGGTTCGGTTCGGTTGGTTTCGGTCGGTTTTGGTCGGGTTTTTTTGGTCGGTTTTCAAAAGTGAGAACCGGTAACCGAACCGAATGGAATTCGGTCGGTTGGTTTTCATAGTCGGTTTTTTCGGTAGGTTTTCGGTCGGTTTTCGGTTTACTCACCTATGCTTGACAAAATACAGAGATGACTCAGTAAGGATTTTTCCCCACCTGATATGCTCATTCAATATACACATGTATACTAACACCAGCAAAATAGCAATACTTCAATGTTGATAACTTAAAATACATGGCACCAAATCATTAGAGATTTTAAAAGTTTCAAAAAGCTATACTAACCCCCAAAAACAAATTCTTTAGCAGATTCATGTAGTAATACTACGTTCTGAATGATCAAAAGGGCTGCATATATTCTTTCATTTTATCCAAAGTTTTCCATTAAAAAAGAGCAACAACAAGGTTGAAGAATTATGAGAATAAAAAAATGTAAAATTAAGATAATTAGCTATTAAACTAAGTTCTTTGCTTTCTTATAGGAATTTTGACGAACACTTTGGAGGCAAGAAGGTCAAATACTTTCACTTAACATTCTTGAATGTTTGAAACACTAAAAGCACGAACATAAAAAAATTACCTGGAATCTTTAAACAAATTTAAGTTGTTCAAAGTTCTAACTCAAAACCCACATATGGAAAGAGCCGGTCGAATCACAGTGGAAGAACATAAAATCTCTAAATGATATCGGTATATTAGAAAATGAAATCACTGAAAACAAAAATATCTTTTCTTGAGCTGACCATGAATAGCTTGGGCAGTACCGTTTCGTGCTAAGAACAATTGTGCGAAGAACAGCAAGGGAAGAATAGCTACGCATATTACTTCCTCGGTCGGTCGGTTTATAACCGATGCCTAATATGTAAAACCGACGACCGACCCGTTTAAGTTTATGTCGGTTCGGTTCACCGACCGAATTTGTCGGTTTTCATTTCGGTCAAATTTAATCGGTTTTATCGGTTCGGTTTCGGGCGGTTTTTAGGTCGGTTTCGGTTTTTCGGTTTTTTGTTCACCCCTAGTTGTTTTTATCTCTCCATCAGGACACACCAAAAAAACATTTATCTTCCTCCTTATACAACATACACTAAAAACATAGTGCACAGAAAATATGATCACCGTTATAATATTACCAGATGCCCCAAACCCCGGTTGCATATGTTAAATGAGAGAAAAACAAAGTGGTTTGTGGATCAGTAGAAAGTCAGGGGTAATGTCAAGAAAGGGTAGAAACTTAAAAAAAATGGATAAGGGGGAAAACGTAGGGGAAAGAAAATAGCGGAAGATAGGGAGAAAATAATCTTCCATCCGAATCTCTGATTAAATTTTTTCCTTAACTTAGGAACAAATGAATTACCTTAATTAACTCTCCTTCCTTAATATCCACATGATTTGGTAGTCTTTTGATAAACTTATTTGCGGCCCATCACCTATTTTTTGTGTTGGCCGTAGCTTTAGCTTCTAGTTTTTGAGGTGATGGGGTTGTCCAATCTCTGGATAGCCTCCATTGTTGCCCATCTATTTTTGTTGTACATATGTACTATTTGGATGATCTTTAATATAAACTTACATTCCATCGAAAAAAAATATTACAACTATCACAAGATCTATGAAAATGTGGAGTGCAACTAATATCTAAAAATAATATTAAACATGGATTTAATGATCATATCTGAGTCCAAAAACAATAAAAACACATATTAACTACTAAAATCCTATAACAAGATGCTTCCATAGTCGAGTTCTAAATCCATATAGTAAAGAAAAACTAAAAGGCCAATGAAGTGATCAAAAGATAACTCACTCTGTTTTAGGAATGGGAAGTTCATGCAACTTGGTTAGCCCTAAAGATAGTTTATCCAGCGGAAAAACATCATCTTTATCATCTACAAAGTTTATAAGAATAACGAGATAGTTGAATATATTCAATGGTCAAGATAAAAAGAACGACACGAACAAAAAAAAGTAGGAAAATTTCAAAACTGTTAAACAGAAATTGATGTGCACAAGACATTAATTCTCTAAGATATAAGAATCATAGAAATCCATGATATATCATACTACCTCCGTCCCTTAAAACTTTGCCAAGTTTGACCGGCACGACGATTAATAAAGTAAAAACTGTGTGGTCGAGGTTTGTGCAGAGGAGAGAGAATTAACTGGAACCACAAATTCTTTACTTAAAAGGGAAAGTGGCAAAGTTAGTGGGACATCCAAAAAAGGAAAGTTGGCAAAGTTTTAAGGGACTGAGGAAGTATAATATTAATGGCTAGTAGTCACATCAGGAACCCTTGGTCGCGGCATCCTGAGAATAATAAGGCAAAGAAAGGTGAATACCTGGATCGGTCTCCGTGGATGTCGAAACTCCTGTACTCGAATAATCCATTGCAAGAGCAAAATGCCCGGTGAATTGCTGGTGGGAGTCTTGATCTCCAATTCTTAAAAAAGATAACGCATAGTATTTATTAAAATACCCCAAAAGAAAACAATATGCAGGACTACCCAAATCTCTGACCCATATATTGTTCATTCCTAACAACCGTAACAAAAATGGAAAGAATAGTGAGATAAATTATTATTTGCAGCTTTAAATCTTAGGGACCTCAGAGCATCCTCATTCATGCTTCCCACAAAATTAGATTTTTCACAGGTCTCTTACCTTAATATTATTGCCACATAATTGTTCAAGAAATAATCTCACACCCTCTAAATTACCTTCAACCATCATCTCGGAATGTTCTGATTTTTTTCAGGTCCTACATTAACTAATTAATAATTTCACAAATAATCTCAAAAAAATCTGAATTCATATTTACAGCCCCTTTCAAATTTTAAAAAATAAAATATTTTTGAATTGACTTTTTATCCTGAATACTAACTAAACACAAACATGCTATCCTTTACCTATTACGTAATCATCTTGAGGCTTCCATGGATGAAAGCAATACTCTCCTAATCGAAGAGGAAGATAATCAAGTATTTTCTTGATGGAAATAATTAATCTTACATGACATGTTTCTGAAAAATCATAATTGTAAAATAAATGCATATGCAAGAAAATGCATATAAGATGAAAGCTGAGTTTGACTTTCTAAAAATACTGATGAAAGAGGGAACCAAATTATATAAAGGATTATTAGCTTATTTTATCCCAAACTATCATCAAACTCGGGAACTCACAAATCTATCCTATTCTTTCGCTTTTATAAAAAAAAAAGACTAAACCTTCATCTTTTTCAACAATTATGCTTTTCTTTTTTTGTTTTTTCAAAATTACACATTTTTATAAATACAAGTTTGTAAATTTAAAACTAGAAAGAAGTGAAAAAATATGAAATATAAATATGATTTTCTTCTTAAGTTTTCCTAATTCATCTATTGAAAGTGTAATTGTGAAAAAAGTTGAAGTTTGAGTCTTTTTTTATTAAAAGTGAAAGTATGGGATAGATTTGTGAATTTGATGATAGTTGAGCATATATTTAGCTAATAATCCTTATATAAACTGTATGAACTTGTATTTTATGAGTAATTTACTAAATCAGTTCAAATATTAGGCGGTCATTTGCTCCATTATTGTGGTTCGAGATGTCGACTGCTGCATATTGCAGAGCGACGAAGATGTTAGGGACAAATCTACACGGGCAAAAACAGAGAGGCTGTATAAACAAAGAGGCTGTGAAAAGAAAAACCGGGGCTGTATCACCCATACCTTAGTCTGGCAGTCGGCCGCACTCCGTATCGGCAAACCTTGCTGAAACAATAATTATCGTTGCCGGACCAAGCTGCTGCTGCTGATCGTTGCCGTCGTGACACTGCTGCTGCTGCCTGGAGGAAGACCGCCTGGATTGGAGGAGCTCTCTGTTTTCAAGATTGCTTTTTAGCAAAAGTTTAGCGGATAAGCCGAAGATCGGAAGGGGTGCTATTGTTTACGGAGTATGAATTTGCTCAGGGTGTATCTTATAGGGGTATCACACCAGTGACTCAACAAGAACTTTATTTGAGCAGGTGCTGAAAAGTGAAAAGGCGACAAATATATCATAAAATTCTTATTATAGACGCTAGTTTACATGTTTATTGTATATACCTCTCTAACTGTATGTGTACATAAGCAATTCGTGAAATAAATTAGATTTTTTTCTAAAAATTGTACGAAATTGTCTGTTAGGCGTGTAAAATTGAGGTGCACATCCCTAAATGTGTATACAAAGCACGACTAGTATATGAAAATAAACACATAGTGCGTATGACTGTTAGAAAACTTAATGTCTACATCTAAATAGCGAACTCTACCCCGGGAAATAAATTCAACGCGGGATTGTTTTGCCCTATTATTGTCTTCACTAGAAGTGTTTGAAGACTCTTCAATCTATATTAGGAATTTTAACATGGTCAAGTGTTAACCTAACAAATTATACTACAACAAAATCGTATAATAATTACATAACCTGAATTTATTTTTAAGCACTAGTAAATATATACCATGTGCTCCGTATATATATAACATAAATTGTAAGAGTAGCATATATCCTAATAATTCAGAAATCATTACAAATTTACAAAGTTGTTGTACTGCCCGTGCATATATAATCAAATTCATAAATTCACCTAATACTTAGACCTAATACACGAAAAAACATATTCATAAATTGATGCATACACAATTATAAAATGGTTTAAATATGTGTTTAGTCCCTGCAATTATAGTACATTTTGTTTTACATCCCTGCAAAATTATTTTTTTATTTTTCGTCCCTGCAATTACGTAGGTTTTCTTTTTAGTCCATCATTGGTGATAACAATCTCTGTTTGACTTCAAAATAACCCCGATTAATACATTCCCTCTAATTCTTTGTCATGTTATTTAAAAAGTATTTTATTTTATTTTTTAGAAAGTTTTTAATATATATTTTCAAAATATGAATACTTAGTTTTAAATTATTTTAACTCTCATATTAGCCTCAAAAAAATTATAAAAGGCCAAATCTACATATTTTTACTAGATTTATATAACTCACAATAACTTTTGTTGTAATTAGAGTAGTTTCAGAATTGGAGATGGACTAAAAGCAAAATAGTGTATATTGCAGGGATGAAAAACAAGAAAAATATTTTGAAGGGACTTAAACCAAAATGTGTCATATTTGCAGGGACTAAAAACGTATTTAAGCCTTATAAGATTATAAAATTACATAAAGAAAAATAGTACTCCGTAAAAGAATAAAACTACAAAACTAATACGTGGTACAAGGAAACTTATCTTCACAAACTGACAGACCCACCTTCTTCATGAGACATAAGTCACGGCTTTTGGGCCTTCTACTTCTTCAACGAGCGCAATCAAGCGACGTAGGGCGGCGGAATTGGCGAATTGCTCTTCGGCAAATAAGCAAACACGGAGTAGAATAACCTAAGTAGCATCTGACTATCCTGTCGTTTAGTTCACATTGGGTGTCGTTTCAATTAAGTGTGCCTTTTCGTTTCATTTAAAAGAACGGTGTCGTTCCATTCAAAAGAACGGTGTCGTATAAATAAGTCAAAATTTTAAAACAAAAACTAGTTGCGAAGCAGACAGTATGTTACCACAGGGATACCGGAGAAGACGAAACATTCAGCACTTTCGGGGACAGGGGCGCCAGCCAAAATATCATATATATCTACCTAGATTCTTCCGGCGAAGGGTGGCGCCGGCACCGGCTCGCCCACCCCTGGTTCCGCCACTGTATCACACCGTTATAAGAAAAACATAACACCTTTAGCATTACCTGGAGTATAACTTAACTTAGTCTTAACTTAGTAGTATCGGTACAACCCCAAGGACATAGTGTACAATATGATAAAGCATGAAAGAGCATTTAATATGAAAAACTGTCCTTTATAAGATAGGTTAAGATAACTTAGTAGTATCGGTACAACCCCAAGGACATAGTGTACAATATGATAAAGCATGAAAGAGCATTTAATATGAAAAACTGTCCTTTATAAGATAGGTTAAGATTAAGATAATAAGATATGATAGTATATTGTTTTCAAAAAAGATACAATAGTATATACAAAGTGAAGTGGACTTCTTGACAACTTTCCCGCCCAAACTTCCGGGTCAAGTGTGGGTCAGGCATAAAAAATGGGTCTAGCTACTTCACTGCTCAAAAGTTGTATTACACGTGATGATGTTATGTTAGCTGCATAGATCTTTATGAATATATTTGCATTAGCACGCCACTGAAATCGGCTTAATCGGCTGATCTTGCTGGAATTTATGAAGTTCTGGCTTAAGTGGCTGTATTGGCTAATTCTGTTGATTTATGAAAAAATTAAATTTAAAATATATTTTATTAATAAAATAAAGAAAAAATTATATGTAAAAATAGCTAAAATGGTCCTCTATAGTAACTTCAGCCAAAACAGATAGAAAAGTAACTCCAACCTTACTTTTTTCTTATTGTTACACATTTAAGCGCGCGAAATCAAAAGTTACGTGTTTGGTGAAAAAGTTGACTGATAAGCCTGATAAGTCAAATAACAGTGCACTCAATGTCATCCAAAGAAACAAATTCCATTTTTAAGGCTAATTAATGTCACTGATAGTTGCACCGGAGAATGATCATTTTTCCATTGTTCAACATAACTAGCATGTTCAGGGTTATAGTCTTGGGAGGTGAGATGATATATGCTGATTTGAGCTACGTGAGGGGTGAATAATTTAATTTTTCCACCATTGTCAAAATAATGTTTTAATTTTTTGAAATGAAATTTATTTGCCACCAGTTTAGGAAAAATGAGAAATGAGAAATATGGAGTAGATATCAAACTTCTTTTTCATAGTGTAATGCAAATGTATATGGTGAATTGGTGAGTAAAGGAAGAATCCTTCCCCCAAAGTTTTCCCGCCTCTCTCTTTCAAATAAAATGTTTGATACATCGCGAAATTATACTCCTAATCAAACCAGCCGTTTTTCTCCTTTCTTTATTCTTCCGTTTCTTCAGTTTCCTTCTCAATTTGACGTTACCTGCAGTGAAAATTTGGGATTAAGGGAGCTTTGCATCCCCTTTCCATCTTCTCTCTTATCCATTCGGCCTTCATATCAATTTCCCGACCTCCATCGTCTCTTTCCAACGATGGAGACCATTGATAATATATATGGATTTCAGCACCAGCGGCGCCTACTTCACCTTCAACCTGGTCTATCGCCATCTCCATCTAGGTTTTTCACTTTTTCTCATTCACTTTTCTACGAAGCTTTAACTTAATTTACTATCTTCCCTCTACTCGGTTGTTGGGGGTAAATTTAATTGACATGCTTCATCTACAAAATTATCTTTAACCAGTTTGTTCAGTTTTCGTCAATATGGATGTCTAAGCTAGGTTTTTCATCATCTATTGTGGTCTTTCATAGAAGAGATTGAATTTTTAGATTAAAAGATTTTTGTTGAGAAAAGCTTCCTCGTGTCTACAATTTCATCAAATCAGGTGATTATGGGAACATACTGTGTTCTTGCTTCTGATAGACATGAAAAGCTTTCTTCACAGATTTCATCTATCACACGTAGTAAAAAATTCAGAGTCCAGTGAAAACAATTTCATCTATCATGCGTAGTAAAAAAAGCTTTAGGTTGAATTAGAACATTAAAATCATATGGTATTGGACATATGTTTTGAACATTGCTCAGCCAAAGTCATGAAAGCAGATTAGGGGAAACATAATAAGAATTCAATTATCCAATGAAAACGTGTTGGTGCTGGATTGTAGATTAAGCTTAAAACTCTGTTTTAGTATTGTAAAAGCATAAGGTTGAGCTGCGGACTATTAGCTTTAGCCTTGCTTTTTTTAGATGATTGGATTGAAGGCCAGTTTGGCTCACAAAATCCTCTCTTTTGAAAATATCTTTTTTTTTTTCATTTTTTTTCAATAGATCCTGGTTGGAAACTTATTGAATTAAAATGATGCAAGTATGAAGTTGCGTACATTTATGACAGACTTGGTGAAACCATGACATTTTCCCTTATGTGATATTTAGTTTCAGGACATTGTGAGGTAACTGTGATTGCTAAGGTAAAATATCAAAGCAATAGTGTGTGATTGCGAAGGTAAGATCTTAACTATTCACTCTACTTTTATTTTATATCAATCAATAGAAATTTCCCAATATTTTATTGATTAACCAAATTAGTGAATAATATGATAAACCAAATTAGAGTCAACTTTGACGGGGAATCTAGAATAATGAATTTATGATATATCTAATATTACATATGATTAGATCTAAAATCAATTTAATACATCTATAGCTTTTTTCACACAAAGAATTATGAGAACCACACTTCCTCAAGCTATAGTTTGAGGCATAAAAAATGAGTGTGTTATTTTGTTGCCTTATATATGCTTCAAGAAAGTTTCAGGTAAACAACCTTGCAGAGAAGTTGTATTCCCTTGCTGGGGAACGAGGGGGTTCAGGTCCCGATACATTTAAAGAAGCCTCAAGTAACTGAAACTCGGTGAATAGAAGGAGAAAGTGACCCTTTTCAAAAGAACTTAGTAAGTTTACAGATCCTTTTTTATTTGCGGCAGCGGCACATGTAATAGAAGAAGAAAATGACCCTTTTTCAAAGGTTCAGATTCTTTATGCCTTATTTCACATTGTTTATATTGCAACTTAGCATCTAAGAATACTAACACCTTTAATAATTCGATGTTGCTTAGTATGCACTGAAAATAGATGGACAAACGCCTCCCATAGTCTTATTGCTCTCAGTTATTTTTGACAATTCACCCTCCTTCCATATTCAAACGGATTGGCAAGAGGGCAAAAGGTAGCTGAGCAACTGATGCAGATAGAAAAATGCTTGAGGTACACAAAATGTGTACACATGTATGTCTTTCACAGAAATTTTTTCTGTCACAGACAATTCAAAATGAGTTGTCTGTGACGGACAATTTTTTTGTGAAGGACAGATTTTTTCTGTCACATTTTGTGTGCACATTTTGTGTACCCCTAACAAAACTCATGCATATATTGTTTGTTTCATCTGCAATTGTGGCCTATTCACAGGATATGTGTTGGGCTCATTCCAGATGATGTCTTCATTTATGGAGGTAACATTGTGCTCACATGCTCATTACCACTCCAAACTGGCCCGTTTTAACCGTCACCACCTCAAGTGACTGGATGTCTGGATTTGATTGAAGCTGAAAAGCATCCCAAAGCTTTACAGGTTGCTGCTAATTCTTCTAGCACTTCTAAAAAGAAAACCTCCAAGAAGTGAAATAGCAGAGCAATGGTTTCTTAGGAGAAAGAAAAATTACATGTGGTTGACCTCTCTTTGAATGACATTTGTTTGGATGGAAAAGAGTTAAACTTACTATTTTAAGTATTAATGTGGACTTCATACCTAAAAAATAAAATAAAAAATAGAATGCACTAAAAGTAGGTGTTATTTTTAACTTAAACAGTCTGCACATGTTGTAATGTTGTATTATGCTTCAATATTCTTGAATCTTGATGTAATATATTTATTATATTATGTTATATTAACTTTCAGTATTCTGTGGTATTTTTGAATATAAGTGCATTAACCAGATGTCGTTGATATTAGGTTGCATTATGAATGTGCATAATATAAAAGTCCTTAGAAGGATTTTCTATAATTCATTTATAATATACATGAGCTATAGTCATCATACTATGGTGCTTTAAAAAAGTTTACCTACTTTAATTTCTACTATAGCTGAGTTTAAGTTCTTTGTCTCATGCTTCATTTTTTAGTTTGATAGCTCACTTTTCCTGTTTTTATTGTCATTTTTTTGGGGTTTAGGAGGCTGCCCAATTGTTAGTACTTAGTACATAGTAGCATGTAATGATTATTCTATCTATCTTCATTGGGGAATATGTTAAAAGATCTTGCCTTTTGGGTCCTTTCCCCCTTTCGAGACTATAACACTTACAAGGAGAAATGGAGAATGGATAAAAAGAGTAACATTTTTCTCCAAGTTTATACACTTGCATGCTACAATCTATTAAAATATGATGGACAAGTAGAATACAAGGTCTTTCTCATGACCCTAGCAATACCACTCAAGGAACAACCAATGAACTTCTCAACTTGAAAAAATATATACTCCGTATGAAATACTATGGATCATTTAAAGAGGGTCGGAGAAGAGAAAAATGAGAAAATGAGATATCAATGCTCTCTTAAGATGTTTTTATTTGGATTGATTTCATCCTAAGATTAGATTTAAACAAATCAAACTTTGACAGTTGTAAAATACGCAAAGATTAGACATCTACCAAACCAATTTAGGGCAGATCAGAGTTAAACAGATCAGACCAAATCATACTATAAAATTCCAGTTTAATTAAAAATGTCCTTAATATTTGAGAGCCACACATATCTGAGAGCATATTTGTCTCTCTAAAATGACAATTTAAGTATAGAAGGGGCATTTGTTTCCACAATAGCCCTAGAGGTATATTTGTTTGAAGCTATGAACTTTATAAAATGTGGAGAGGTTTTCATCCACGGGTGGTACGGGCTCCTCCAACTTGCAATCCAAACCATTTATTATTTACTGTTTCTTTGGGATGGTAGCCGATGTTATTGGAGCCAAATAAGTTAGGGTTTTTACTTTGTTTTTGCTAATTTAAAAAATATCAGGAATATCTGTGAAATTAATGTGTAAATATTTTAATTGTAAATCTTAATAATAATAATAATAATAACAACAATAATAATCATAATAATAATCATAATAATAATGATATTAATAGACCTTTTTTTAATCATTGTTATTATACCATTATTATTGTTATTATCATTATCACCATCTTTGAAGTGACAAGTCGGACTGGCTTGAAGTTTGTGATATGCAACAATGAGGGGTATCCAAAAAACTGCAACAAATGTCATCTCCAAGGAGAAATTCAATATTGTTTAAAGTGTGTGCTTATCAAACTTCTAAAGTTCTAATACTTTACAATGTTTAGATGTGATATTTGAACATAAATATATTCACTCAAAGTTTTTAGGTCGATTTCCCCCCTAAAATATAACTAAAATAATAAGCACGGATAAAAATGTGACTAAAGTGGCTACGAGTATAAATTTAGTCACTAAGATGTAATATTTGAAAATAATATGACACATAATTTAGTTTATATGTTGACATTTATAATTTCTTCATTTTACACCCCGTGCAACGCACGGGTGGAAGGCTAGTTTAAAACCATTAAAGGAGATCACTAGAGAGATCTAAACATCAGAAAAAATTCTATCCAATATATGAAAAGATTTTATTGATGAACTAGAGAATGAGAGTGTACAACTATTATTACATTAACATGAATCACAATCAAACAATAGGGAAGAAACACGGTTTAATTGTAGTTTGGATAAAATATGACTAAACATTGCTAAAGATGGATGAGCAAGGTGAGAGTGTCATTGATCCGGATAGACACGAACATTGGAGAAAGCATGGATATGTAGACGAGATTTAGAGGGTCATTCATAGAGACCATTTTTAGCTTGACCTTGTAGGACCGGTTCTCCTGTAGATAGTTCCATGATACAAAAAGAGGGTAAGAATTCAGTGAAGACATTATTATGACCATTGAAAAAATAAAACTTTTATAAATATATGGGACACATAAAAGACTATTAAGATAAAATGGACTAGTAGGAGAGGATAGGATACCAAAACCATAAAATTAATACAAAGATTACTACCATTTCCAACAATGACTTAAATCAATGTTAGGATATGGAGTACACAGGGAGAGATTAACAAGGTCGACCGAAGTAAGATTATGTGTAGCCCCACTATCAATTATCAGTGGCGGATCCAGGAAATGAAAGTGTTGGGGGCAGAGCAAGATGACGTGCATAAAACAGTATAAAGTAAAAAATACTTCATAAAATATCTCTGAATATCAAATAGTTGCAACAAAAGAGATGAGAACATTAAAATGAAATAAAGTATATTACTATGTAAAAAACACAAATAAAGTAAATCACAATTTCTCTCTTCGAGTTTTCATTTTTTGAAAGAGATCTAGTACAGTTTCATTTGTGACTGTTTCAAATACATCTCTTTCTATAAAACAAACTAAACGGTCACTCTCTCATTTTCTACTCCGTGAATTTGAGAGACTTCTCGTCTCTACTTTGGATAACCTTGACAGTTTGAGATTGAAAGCCACTATTGAAGGGAAATCTTCTAGGACACAGAAGAATTCGGAGCATGTTGATAAGAATGAGAAAGGAGGGTATTACAATGCTTTAAGTGATCTTGCGGTTTCTGATTGGGACTATGCAAATACAGGTTTCACTGGCAATGATGAGTTCGAAAAGGCTTTTGGAGAATCATGCTCTACTCTTTCAGGTGATGAATTCCTTGGTCATGTCTCAGAAAATGAGAAGAGGGTTCCTATTTCGACGGTGAGTGATCTTTGGGACTATGATGCAAATGAGGTTATTTGTCAAAAAGCATTGCTTGTTACACGAGAAAATTGTTTACCCCTCAAAACTTGAATACTCAAAAGAGAATGTACAAAAAGAAGAATCAGAGATCACATCTTATGAGGACAAGATCTCAAGCACGAGCGGGTCTTTGAAGACTATTCTGAGGGTTGTGGTTTTTTACACCGGGTTTTTAAGGAGGGTTTTTTTTCTTACTCTGGGTTGGGCATCTCTCTTATTTGTTCGTTTTTATTTACTTTATTTTCTTTTCTTAGCTTTATTTTCTTTTCTTAGCTTTATTGTACTCTCGAGATTCCTTTTAATAAAATTTCCTTATTTAAAAAAAAAAAAAAAAAACTAAACGGTCACTCAAAAATTGATCTCCAATTCTGTCACGCAAATTAGTCTTCACTATCTTCATAGCAGAAAAGCATCTCTCAACAACTGCACTGGTGACCAGCAAAGTCAAAGCTAGCTTTAAAAGCTTATATACCAAAGGGTGTGAAAGATGTTTTCTTGTGTTCACCATCACTTAAGCAAGATCACCAAGACTTTTCAAGTTACCAAACCTTTCACCTTTGATCCGCTAGGAGATTATCAATGTAAACACTAAGCTCATGCTCAAGACTTCTCTGTTCAACACAACTAAAATCCTCGGCAAACCTCATCAATTTCAATGGATCAAACTCACGAAAAGAATTAATTGCACTCAAAGAAGCAATGCAAGTAAGCAATTCAGAATTTACCTCATCAAATCGATCATCAAATTCTTTAATTTGCAAATCCATAAGAGTATTAAAACACTCAAACTGATAATGATGCCGATTGATAATATTAGTTCTTTGTCGTGGCCGCCTGGGGTTAACAAAGTTTGCTTCCATATCAAGCATTGAAATTTCATACTTCACACAAAATGAAGAGATCTTTCCCAAATGAGAACCTCACCCATCAACTCTAACTTTTAACAAATTCCGCTTCATTGTTTCTACTAGTGACATAACATTGAGTATATCTTGTTCTTTCCTTTGAAGAGCCACTGACAAAGAGTTTGTGAGTCCCAAAATAAGCAACATCAATTGTAAATAGAAGACAAAATCAAAGGATTGAAAGTATTTTAAAAGGCCGTTTGCTTGGCGTCTTTTTACACTATCAATGCCTTCAATTTCGACATATTCAAGCACCTCAACAACATATGGAAACAATTCAACCAAATTCTTAAGTGTTCTGTAGCGAGAACCCCAACCCGTGTTTTCCGGTCTTTGAAATGCAAGTTCCTGATTCAAACCTGTTCCCGTGCTAATTTCGCCATTGCTTATAGCTTGCTTCACTTTTTCTTGGTGGCTTTCTCGAATCATGCCTCGTTTCTTACAAGATGCTCCAACCACATTCAATAATAGTGATATCATATCAAAGAAATCTCCAACTTCAAAGTGTTTTTTTGAAACTGCCACAACAACTAGTTGTAGTTTCTGAGCAAAACAATAGACATAATCAATAACGCATTTAAGAGATTTAAAGCTCTGAGACCATTGAATTCACCTTGCATATTACTTGCACCATCGTAGCCTTGGCCTCTAACATTTTTCAAACTCAACCCATATTCAGAAAAAACACAATCAATAACAGATTTAAGAGATAAAGAAGATGTTTCTTTAACATGAACAACACAAATAAATCTTTCTTTAACCAAGCCGCATTTATCAACGTAACGCAAAACCACAACCATTTGCTCTTTGTAAGAAACATCACTAGACTCATCAACAAGCATGCAAACACATCATCACCAATATCTGTAATGATAGAATGCACTACTTCTTGTGCAAAACAGTTGGCAGTATCTTTTTGAATGCTTGGAACAATTACTTGATTATTCCCTGGAGCGTTTTGTAATACAAACTTGCTAAACGCCTCATTCTGACTAGTATTCCACCCGTGCGTTGCACGGGATGTAATATAAATATTATGAATATTACTCCCTCCGTCCCATTTAAAGGTTCTCGTACACTATTCTTCGGTCAACGTGCATTGTTCTTAATCTTTTACTTTATATATCGAAAGTATGAAATTTAAATTATTTTTTGCAGGTTTTGTAGCGGTTTTAATGTAGTTTCTGAATATGTAAATTTTATTTACTAAAAATAATTCTATTAATATGTTTGAATAATGAAAAATAATGAGAGCATGTAATCTTCCCTTATGACCCCAAAAGTGGTACATGTTCACCAATGTTATAGGACCTTCATCATGTATTGCCTATTTGCCTGTATAAAAATGTATAGTATAAAAATAAAGTTTCAGTTTCAAACCATGAAACAGACATAATAGAATCACTTTTATCGCCAAAATATGAAACTGACAACTACCTCAACAGTCAACACTCATCAATGAAAAAAACTCCAAATCAATGCTAACATAATAGAATCCAATGATATTTTGAGAAGTCAATGATATAGTAATGTGTACATAGAACAACGACAGTAACATAATTCAAAATGGGAAAATCGACAGTAATAGAATTAAAAAACACCAAAATAATTATGTTTTTTCATTAAAACTGAAGTATAAGATGTTCTGAAAAGTGGGAACTCTATATTAAGCTCAATTAAGAATGGAATAACAGTTAGAGTAAGAATATACTAATCATTAAGAGTAGACTGTTTAAATATAAAAACATTTGGACATGGATTTGGTAATATAAGAACATCCCATTTAGGTAAGAATAAAAAAAGTCAAATTGCAAAGAAAACTCATAAGAGCATTCAACTTTTTCCCAACATATGAGGTTAACAACATCAAATAGTTATAGATGTTTTTCAATAGTCAGGATTCTGAAATATGTAAATAATTTTTTTATACTTGATGCATATTGATATTGTATGATGATCATAGTATTATAATTAAAAAAACAAAAAATAAGCAAAGCATATTTGATTAAACTCAAAGAAGGTTTCATTACAAAGCCATCTAAATACCAAATATTTGTTAACATGTATCAAATTACGAGCACAAGCTATTTTTTATTCTTAATAATGATGACCTGATCACCAAGTGGGCCTAGTTGACCAGGGCAGGAGATAGAAGAATAATAGGCATAGAGAGTGCCCTTCCCCTTGCTTTAAGGCTGATAGGGCGATTGATTTAAGGAAATGAAGTGAGCCTTCTCTTCTCTCCTGGAGGTGCCGTTAGTGTTCAGTAAGAAAACGTTGATATAGAGGGTGCACTTCTCCCTGCTTTGGAATGACACAAAGCACTAACAGATTAAAGAAATCACAAATATTGATAAGTAGAAAAAACAACTAACCTAAAGTAAAAAATGAATCTATTGATAAGTAGTTTTAATAAGTGAAATTGATGAAGAACAAAAATGCCTAAATCTTGCTTGAAGGAAAAAAGATGAATCCTTGGAGCAGAATAATTAATCAAAACTGAAAAAGTGAAATGGATGACAATATTAGGGATGTCAATGGGCGGGAAAATGAGGTGGATGAATTGTATTCCTTTTATGAATTATATGAATTTATTACTCATCTAGAGGACTCATAAAAAGTTATTCAGTGCAGTGAGAGACATTTGGGTGAGGAATTTCAACAAACACCTTGTTGTCAAAATATTTATCACAATTCATCTCAACCGTCCAAACTAAAATCTTCAAACTAACATAGGCATAAATGCAATAAAGAATTTGATTTGCCCCAATCATCTAAGGGATAGAATACATGTGATTAAACCTGTTTTATTTTGAAGAAAGGAGAACGAAAAGTTGAAATATTTAAAAAAATTGGAGAAAATTGAAATAATAAAAAGGAGAACTTGTTTATCTGATTGATGAGAGTAATTGAAATCTAGAGTTGATTGAGACAAAGAAAGAGAGGAAGGTCGGTGGGCCATAAATACTTCGTAAACAAGCATGCAAACACATCATCACCAATATCTGTAATGATAGAACGCACTACTTCTTGTGCAAAACAGTTGGCAGTATCTTTTTGAATGCTTGGAACAATTACTTGATTATTCCCTGGAGCGTTTTGTAATACAAACTTGCTAAACGCCTCATTCTGACTAGTATTCCACCCGTGCGTTGCACGGAATGTAATATAAATATTATGAATATTACTCCCTCCGTCCCATTTAAAGGTTCTCGTACACTATTCTCCGGTCAACGTGCGTTGTTCTTAATCTTTTACTTTATATATCGAAAGTATGAAATTTAAATTATTTTTTGCAGGTTTTGTAGCGGTTTTAATGTAGTTTCTGAATATGTAAATTTTATTTACTAAAAATAATTCCATTAATGTGTTTGAATAATGAAAAATAATGAGAGCATGTAATCTTCCCCTATGACCCCAAAAGTGGTACATGTTCACCAATGTTATATGACCTTCATCATGTATTGCCTATTTGCCTGTATAAAAATGTATAGTATAAAAATAAAGTTTCAGTTTCAAACCATGAAACAGACATAATAGAATCATTTTTATCGCCAAAATATGAAACTGACAACTACCTCAACAGTCAACACTCATCAATGAAAAAAACTCCAAATCAATGCTAACATAATAGAATCCAATGATATTTTGAGAATTCAATGATATAGTAATGTGTACATAGAACAACGACAGTAACATAATTCAAAATGGGAAAATCGACAGTAATAGAATTAAAAAACACCAAAATAATTATGTTTTTTCATTAAAACTGAAGTATAAGATGTTCTGAAAAGTGGGAACTCTATATTAAGCTCAATTAAGAATGGAATAATAGTTAGAGTAAGAATATACTAATCATTAAGAGTAGACTGTTTAAATATAAAAACATTTGGACATGGATTTGGTAATATAAGAACATCCCATTTAGGTAAGAATAAAAAAAAGTCAAATTGCAAAGAAAACTCATAAGAGCATTCAACTTTTTCCCAACATATGAGGTTAACAACATCAAATAGTTATAGATGTTTTTCAATAGTCAGGATTCTGAAATATGTAAATAACTTTTTTATACTTGATGCATATTGATATTATATGATGATCATAGTATTATGATTAAAAAAAACAAAAAATAAGCAAAGCATATTTGATTAAACTCAAAGAAGGTTTCATTACAAAGCCATCTAAATACCAAATATTTGTTAACATGTATCAAATTATGAGCACAAGCTATTTTTTATTCTTAATAATGAATAGGCATAGAGAGTGCCCTTCCCCTTGCTTTAAGGCTGATAGGGCGATTGATTTAAGGAAATGAAGTGAGCCTTCTCTTCTCTCCTGGAGGTGCCGTTAGTGTTCAGTAAGAAAACGTTGATATAGAGGGTGCACTTCTCCCTGCTTTGGAATGACACAGAGCACTAACAGATTAAAGAAATCACAAATATTGATAAGTAGGAAAAACAACTAACCTAAAGTAAAAAATGAATCTATTGATAAGTAGTTTTAAGAAGTGAAATTGATGAAGAACAAAAATGCCTAAATCTTGCTTGAAGGAAAAAGATGAATCCTTGGAGCAGACTAATTAATCAAAACTGAAAAAGTGAAATGGATGACAATATTAGGGATGTCAATGAGCGGGAAAATGAAGTAGATGAATTGTATTCCTTTTATGAATTATGAATTTATTACTCATCTAGAGGACTCATAAAAAGTTATTCAGTGCAGTGAGAGACATTTGGGTGAGGAATTTCAACAAACACCTTGTTGTCAAAATATTTATCACAATTCATCTCAACCGTCCAAACTAAAATCTTCAAACTAACATAGGCATAAATGCAATAAAGAATTTGATTTGCCCCAATCATCTAAGGGATAGAATACATGTGATTAAACCTGTTTTATTTTGAAGAAAGGAGAACGAAAAGTTGAAAGAATTAAAAAAAAATGGAGAAAATTGAAATAATAAAAAGGAGAACTTGTTTATCTGATTGATGAGAGTAATTGAAATCTAGAGTTGATTGAGACAAAGAAAGAGAGGAAGGTCGGTGGGCCATAAATACTTCGATGGAGAGTGTGATATTTTTCCATAACAAAGGGTTTCTGCTGATTTTGGAAGCCTGCGACATGGTCCAGAAAAAGAAAGAACGAAGAACTTGGCATGAATTTGAAGTTGAAACATAGAAATCGCTAAAGAATACAGAAGGGAGAAAATAGATCGTGGATGAAGCGGAAGAAATGGGAAAACTGGAAAACGGTGATGGCAGAATAGATTGGTTTGGTGGAGTCACAGAGGAGGAAAAATGAAAAGCTGGATGAGAATGCTGAAATCGACGGTGAAGATACGGAACTGTGCAAAGCAATCAAGGAATGAGGTGTAAAAATAGATTGGACATGAAAAAATTGTATTGCTTTTATGTATACATGTTGACTAAGTCATACTCAGCATTCATATTTGGGAATTGATATACATACTCCATGGATGCCTGGAGTTCTCATTGCTGGAAGTATAGAGTTCCGTTGTGGAAGATGTTGAAGAAGTTGATCGATCTAGATAGGAGATAAAGAGGAGAAATGGAAGTGGAAGGGGATGGATGTAGATGGATGGTGAAGATCAGAAGATGGCAGGTGATGGAAAGGTTGAAAGAGATTGTCGGCAAGATGACGGGAGAAATTGCGCTCAATTTCGGGCAAGATGACGAGTGAAAGAAACGGATGGAGTAAATGAGTTAATTGTCGACAATTAATCCTAAGAAACGGTAAATGGTTCAGGAAAGAGAGGCGGGAAGTTTCAGAGTAAAAAGATTGTGCTTTTAGGTATATAGGATTCACACGTATGCATTACATTTAAATGTATTATTCGGTATGGTAATGTCATTTAAGCAGCACTTAATGAAAAATTATAATTTACATATTCTTTGATTTTAAAACTATTTCAATTCGTACTGCATAAAATTGTGAATTTGGTGTTTGAAACTCTGAACTTGAAGTGCCTGGATTGGTATTAGAAATAGGGTACTTGGTTTGGGCTAGATTCAAGAATAATAATAAAATTACTCCGTAATATGCTGAGTGCATGAGCATCTATGCATGTTAATTATACACGTAGCCACAAGCTTACAAGTGGGGTAATAAGCAGTATCATTCTTATCCCAAATGTTTATGGGGTTTATTTTCAATTATTATTAATTATAATACATTGAGCATATTGATTTTCATTGTCATGGTTATCCCAATTTTTTTTATTTTTTTATTAGCTTTTCAATAATTTTAATGGTCTTAGTTAGAATAATATTATTATTAAATTACATATTTACATGGAGTAGTATTTATGTCATCAAGTTTTGATTAATGTATTTATGTATTATGTTAAATGCTAAAAATATTCCAATTATAATTTTTCTCATGATTATAATTATAACTATATAACCCATTTGGTCATTCACATTATAATTATAACTATATAACTCACTGGAGGTGCTCGTGCCCCTGCAGTGATTTTTTTTTATAATATATATATATATACATATATTAATATTTAATTAGTTGAGCCCATGCAGCCTAATCCCAAAAGCCCTTTACCTTAGCCCTTTCCCTTGTCCAGCCCAATCCCAAAAATCATGGGGCAGCCCACAGCACAACTCCCGGAAAGCCAAAACGCCAAGACCCCCAAGTCCCAACTCAAGCGGTCTGCCCCTGCGTAACTAAGTTCAAGCTACAATGACGGAAACTGAAAGCGAGTCAACATTCAAGGCTTCAAGTTACTGCGTTCAAGCTACAACGTTAGCAAATCACAACAACGAGTCAGCGAGTAGGAACTAGAATAGCGATTAGCGACTGTGTCTCTAGACTCCTGGACGGTTGGACTCCTGGTAAGCCTTTTAATGCCTTAACGTAATTGTTTTTCTGATAATTTAATTTAAAAATTTATTTATTGAATTGTATTTGTTTTCCTTTTGGTGGTGATATCATGTATCGATACATGTTAGCCGACCCCAATATCTGTTGGGACTAAGGCTTGAATGGGGTTGTTGTTGTATTGAATTGTATTTGTTTAATTCAAATGAAATGTTAATTGTTGAATACTTTTATTTGTTGAATTCAAATACAGTGTTGAAGTTTTTGGCAATTATGTTGTGATAACTGATAATCTCATTAAAATGGCAATTATGTTGTGATAACTGATAATCTCATTAAAATGTTAATTATATTTATAAAAAAATGTTAATTATATTGTAAATTCATAATTGTGTATTTATTGGTTTAGTTAACGTTGTTAATTTGTTATAATGTAATTTATACAATTATACTCATATTATTTCAATTGTAATTGGCCTAGGTTGTTTGACAAAATATTGCTATGTTACGATATTATACACGGGAACCTAAACAGCCAAGCATTGGTGGTTCTTCATCAAATAATTTAGTTTCTTCATCAGATAATGTCATTACTAACAATGACAATAATGTTAAAAAGGCTCGAATAGAAGTTGAATTGTCCGATGATGACATTGTTGGTGATTTGCGCAACAAGATGGGAGAAGAATACTTGAGAGATTGTTTGGTGTGTTACATTGAAAAAAATGTATTTGTTAAAATTGAGAATGAAGTCATTATGAAGTGATTTCATAATATGGCCCCTCGAAGACATAGATTTCCGCCTCTCAATGAATCTCCTTCATTTGACGCGTCAGGTTCTAATCAAAATTAAGGTACTCTTTAAGTAGTTGTTTTATTTAAATTTTATAGTTTGGTTTATTGCTATATTCATGATGCATATGATTTTTTAGAGTAGTACGTAGTATATGATTTCTTTGTTATTGTGCCCCTGCGAGTCACGAGTCCTGGTTCCGCCACTGTAACAAATATATGAGTGAAATAAAGGAAATGGACAAAAATATGATTTAGTGACCACCATAGTAACTTCAGTGACCATTGTTATGTTCCACCCTGCCACTATAGTGACTATGCATAGTAACTATAATAATATTTTTGTCCACTAGTTATATTTACGTAATATTTAAGGAAAAACTTCACAAAATATTACCAAATATGGTATGAGACAATTTAGCGGGATAGACAGAAAGGGTGAAATGAGACAATTATACTAGAACGGAGGGAGTACAAAGTACGAAGAAGATTAAGAATAAAAAAGAATAAAAAAAGAATAAAAAAGAATAAGAAAGGGCGAGTAATCGAATGCTCCAAAAAAGAATAAAAAAAAGAAAAAAGGATTAAGAACGTGACAACTCCCTTCGGGGACATCTGATAAAATTAGAACGATACAGAGAAGATTAGCATGGCCCCTGCGCAAGGATGACACGCACAAGAATGTGATAGGATAACAAATAAGGAAACAAGAAAGTGAAATAAAATAAACATTTACATGGACAAAGTTATCGGTCGACCAACAAAGAGGCGCGTGTGGATCGATGTGGCATACAAAATATACATGCCATTATTTTATTCAAATTTCGATATAATGTGTTTTGGCAATTGTGAAATTCTGTAAGATAAATGTAAAAAGTGTACATTATCAATAAATGTGTTTATCATACTGAATAGTTTTTATAGAAATGTTATTATATGACGATGGGATATACAATGTGAATGATACAACACTTGATACATCAAATGGGGTGTCCTCAGCAGCGATTTTAATGGAATTTTACTGATTTTACAAGACTCTTGTAGAATCCTATGGATTTGAATTTGGATGTGGACTAGGGTAAACTTGAATTCGGACAATTTTCTTTCAGCTCGATTATCTCTTCAAAAACCAAATTCTTCTTTTGCAAAATCGAGATCCTGCAAAAACATATTTAAAAATCCATTCAAATCTGTAAAATTCCATTAATTTCTTCTTAAGCCTTAAAACATAATCGGTGCTTAAGAGAACTCAATTATGGAGGGTGGGAAAAATGAGTAGCACTAACAATCCCTCCGGCGGATGTGAAACTATGGTCAATCGCAGTGGTGTAGGCACCCTACATGTACTCTGTATTACGAAGTAAATGGTTGTTGTTGCATTCCTATTTCTTTAGTCGAGAAGGGAAAAGCTATTGTGCAAGAAGAATAGAAGATGAATAAATGGAGAAGTTGTGTGCGATGTCGTCCAGACTTATAATCCGGGGGGTGGGGGTGGGTGGGATTGTGTGTGGAATGTTTTGTGCGTATAGTTCTATTAAAATCATTTAAAATCCATTGGAATAAATAGTAAATGAAATTTATGGAATGATTGAGAACATCTGTATTTTGATAGATTTCATTACAATCCATAGTGAGAACACCTAAATTGTGATAATATTCTAAAATCCATTAGAATCTTTAACCATCCATATTGAAGACACTCCCCTATTTTTTTTTTCAAAAACTAATAATAACAAGATGAGTTCCTATTAATTTTTGAACAAAAATTATAATAATTTTTGTTCATCATCTTAACGTATCATATGTGTTGGTATTGGCCCAGTATTAACCGTAAGCCCAACTCAACTTAGGATGAACCCGGCCCATGGTCTTTTTCCCAATTTGGCACTGCGCCTTTCATCTTTACCGATCGACTTCTTCTCTAAGGCGGGACTTTCCTTCCCTGCGCAATTAAGTGTGTATCTGCTTTGCAAAGTAACTTACCATCATTGATGCCTTTACTCTGTCTATTTAACCCTCTCCTACTCTGCCGATTTTGGAGCTAGCGGAAACCCCTTCTTCCTAAATCGCACCTTTGTGAAGCCTTAGTTGAGTTGGCCGGAAAATAGCTTGAAGGCTGACGCCTTATTTTCCCCTTGAGACCGTTAGTGGCATATTCATCCGTTGTGGATGTAATTGGAGACCTAAGCTGGAAGATAGTCCGTATAACAGTGGTATTAGAGACTTGGTTGCTGCTCACTGTTGATTTCGTCGTCGGATTCACCGGAATCGGCCATCTGGAGCCTCGTCGTCGCCTCGCTGCCGTCCGCCACTGCCTCGCCGCCGTCGCCGGAGGTCCAGGGAGTGATGCCGTTGTTGGTCCCGAGAGTGCTGCCGATGTCGGTCCAGGAGTTCCAGCGCGCCCATAAGGGTCCAACCATCCAGACAGTCTGTTTCCAGGAGGTTCTGCCAGTCCGGTCCAAAGCTGCTGCCGAGCCTTCCAGGGAGTTCTACCACCAGTTCAGTCCGCTTCCGCCATCCGCCGTGCTCTGCAGCAGCCCACGCTGCCTACGGTAAGTCAGGTAACCCAACCTCGGGCCCGCTCAGGTAAATTGGCTTTAACTCTTCTTGGTGTATTGGAGTGCCACCGGATTAATTCCCCCCCCCCCCCCCCCGCGCTCCCCCGCTGCTGACCTGCGTGGTCTTGGATGCCGGCTGTGCCCGGCCCTAGGTACGTTTGCTAATCCTTTGTGAGATTAATATTCATAGTTCATTCATTTTAATTTCAAGTTGAATTGCAATTACTTGTTTGTTTGAAGTGTGATTACTTGTTGGTTTGTGATTACTTTTTTCCGGTGAAGAATATTTTGTTTGGATACTCGTTGTCCAAAGTTGTGAATATTTATTCCGGTTTAAATTTAATCACGTGTTGGATTTTTTATTTTGATTTTTTCTGTTAATTGATTCGTGGATAAACTCTCGTGGATCATTTGTTTGGATACTTGTTGTCCAAAGTTGGGAATATTTCTGTCCAGATTAGTTTTAAATCCTGTTTCTTTGCTTGTTGATTTAATTCTAGCCTATTTGTGATTGTACGAAAGAACAAGGAGATTATACCCGAGCTTTGTGTTCATTGGTCTTCTCGGCTTGTTCGTGTTAGTTGCTTCGTACAATTGATAGCCGTATAGGTTATAATTAATCATTTATCTGTCTGTTGAGTAAATAAAAATTTTTATCTGTGCTTGTACGAAAGAACAAGGAGATTGTACCCGAACCTTGTGTTCATTGGTCTTCTCGACTTGTTCGTGCTAGTTGCTTCGTACTGTACGAAAGAACAAGGAGATTGTACCCGAGCTTTGTGTTCATTGGTCTTCTCGGCTTGTTCGTGCTAGTTGCTTCGTACTGTTCTTTGTCTGATAAATTTTATTTACTCTCTTGCGTGTTGTGCTTGCTTTCCGGTTATATGGATGTCAATCAATATGGCATGCTTCCATTTAACGGAAAGACAAATTTTGATATCTGGAAACAGAAAATCAAATGTGTGTTGATTCAGCAGAAAGTCTATAGAGCTGTGACTGGTCTCTATTTAGACCCCGAGGATGCTGCTAAGCGCATTGAAATGAATGAAACTGCGTGTTCCTCTATATACTTGATCCTTTCTGATTCAGTGCTCAGGAAGGTGGGTATTATAGATTCCGCGAAAGAACTATGAGACAAGTTAGATAAATTGTATACCGATACTTCTTTGTCTGGTAAATTGTTTTTGCTTGAGAAGTTCTTTAGATTTAGGCTTGACCTGACTAAGGACATAGATGAGAACCTAGATGTGTTTAACAAGCTTATTCAGAATATTAAGCAAGCTGGTCATAGTCCCACTAAGATTGGGATGAGAGGAACGAATTGGGACTAAGATTTCTCTTTAGGTGTGTAGGGTTTGATCTCCGTCGATATCGACGGCAGTGCCTTGCGGTTATTGTTTCACGAGTTATCTCACGTCCGGGAACACTCAGTATGGCTAGCGATTTGGACGACCTGTACGCCCGTCTCAATCTAGAGGATGGAGAAGAGGAGGGAGTGGATATTGATGCAGCTGTGTCCGCCAAAGTCCCTGCGGCAGCACCTCTATGCATGGTGGGGGGGGCTTTTAACCGACAGAACCATCAAGTTTACCTACTTTCGGGATACTATGTCGGACGTATGGCGGCCGAGCAAAGGTGTGTACATTCGTGAACTTGAGGATCGAAGGTATATTTTCCAGTTCTATGATCAATTTGACATTGAGCGGATTCTCGTTGATGGTCCTTGGTGTTTCGAGAATTCCCTCTTGATTCTTTATAAACCGGAGTCTAACGACAACCCTAAAACGGTTCTGTTGGATCAGGCCCAGTTTTGGGTGAGAGCTTATAATTTACCTCTTGAACTTTACAAGGATAATATATGCAAAATTGTTGGGGATCAAATCGGCTCTTATGTTTTACTAGATAAAAAAATATTGAGTGTGGCCGGAAAGAGTTTCTCCGTATTAGGGTCAATCTTGACGTTAATGCGCCGCTAAAAAGAAAGGTCACGCTTAAGCGAGGGGGACAACCGATTATAGCTGATATTAAATATGAACGCTTACCCCTATTTTGCTTCATATGCGGTCTCATGAGCCATACCGATCGAATGTGCGTTTGGAGGTTCGAGTTTGAAAAGTCTGGGAGGGAAAAACCCTTCGGGTCGTGGCTTAGAGCATTGTCCAGTAGGGGGAATATGAACAAAGGTAGCAAATGGCTTGTGAATGGTGATACACTTGTAATCTTCGTGTGTATGTTTATGTTTTTAGCTAGTTTTAATTATTTAATATTTCGGAAATTACACACTTTTGGTGTAATAGTCATGTTTGTAAAATAGTTGTAATATGTTTAGATTAGGTCCATTCTGAGTTTAAACAGGTCCAAGATCAATCCAATGATCATTGGTGAAGGAAGGTGCAAGAGTACAAGACAAAAAGAAGGCAAAATCCTGATTTTTGACCTATACTCGATCGAGTATAGCATATACTCGATCGAGTATCTTGTTGAGATTTCAAATCGGATCGGATCTGAAAACAAAGGAACATGCAGGGAAGATTTTGACCACGATCGAGTGTCGATACTCGATCGAGTACACCGACATACTCGATCGGGTATGACTATAAATTATACTCTGAATTCGGTCGAGTATGGGTCGAAATTCAAGTTTCTACTCATACTCGATCGAGTATATATACATACTCGATCGAGTATGCCTTTAATTTTAAACCTGAAATCGATCGAGTATACCTCGAATTTGCATTTCTACACATACTCGACCGAGTATCTTTATATACTCGATCGAGTACCCGAGCTGCACTCCCAAAAAAAGCCTATAAATACACCCCCTTTCCTTCACAATAGATACCAATTCATATACACTCTTAAGCTCAGTTTAGAATAGCATTTCTTTATATTTCTTTTAGCATGTTTAGTCTCCAAATGAGGAGCTAAACTTCCATATCTTGGTTTTGCTACTTTGAAGCTTAATGAATTTGTAAGTTGTGAGTTATTCTCTTTAATCTTCTTCCTTGAATATTAATTCTTCCTTTAAATACTATTTCTATATCAATGTTGGGGAGTGTTACTAAGATGACAATTAGTTAACATCTTGACATTAGTTATAGTAATAATTATTTCTTCCGCTACGTTAATATTGGGGAGTGTTACTAAGATGACAATTAGTTAACATCTTGATATTAACTATAGTAGAATTCATCTTCTTTAATATTCTTTCTTGAGTATTAATTAATTCCTATTCATATTTCATATTAATATTTTGAACATTACTTAAAGGATCAACTAGTTTTGTTTCATATATTAATTAATACTAGAATCGGTCGATTAATACGCTTGTTATTAATTCGGCCCTTTCATGGTAGTAAACTTGGATTATTAATGCATGCATCTCATGGTTAATAATCTAAGGGGAATTAATTATATTGATTAAACCAATAAACCGCTTGTGTTGAGGTTATCAATCTCAATCGTTTTCATCTTAAGTTTATTGCTACTATCAATTTAATATACGGCGCTTGTTCTATATTGACTCGATAGTAAGTTTTATTAATGAACGCTTCTCGTTATTAATAACTACCCTCGATGAACTGGATATACTCCTCGATTGAGTATTCGAGAGGAAGATAGTTAAGGATATAACCGGGATCGACGAACATTTCATTAAGTGGATAAAAGCAAAGCCAAGTCTTCTTCTCATTAATTAAACTCATTTAAGTCATTCATCTTAGTGTTAATTAAATCAAATCAAATCTAAAAAAACCCCTTTGTTACTAGTTAATTAAAAAGAGAAATATTCCTTTCCCTGAGGATACGAACCTTACTTCGCTATACTACGTATTAGTGTCGTATTGATATTTATTTTGAGTGCACCTCACGACAAGTGCACGTCAAATTTGGCGCCGTTGCCGGGGATAGGCAATTATTTTCCTTTTTATTTTATTTCAAGAAAAATCAAAAAAAATAATTAAACAAAATATAAAGAGTTACTTTTTCTATTTCTGAGCTTTGGGAGGTATATGGTCAAATATCGTTCATTGAACGAAATCACTTATCAAGCAAACCCTGAAATAGAACAAGCCTTCGAGAGGTTGAGAAATTTGTTTCCGCACACACCCTCGGAGGAATCCTCAAACGCTAGCTCTAGCTCTAGCGAATCCGAAGAGTCATTCCACATGGCTCTCGAGACAAGGACCTTGAGGGAGCTCACAGCTCCAAACTTGAATCAACAACCACTATGTATTACCTTTCCTACTCTTGATGAGGGTAATACATTTGAGCTGAAATCTGGGCTCATTCATTTATTGCCATCTTTCCATGGCATGAGAGGAGAAGACCCGAATAAACATCTTTCGGAATTCCACATCGTTTGCACAAGCATGTGCCCAAACGGTGCCACAGAAGAGCAAATAAAACTGAGAGCCTTCCCATTCTCCTTGAAAGATACCGCGAAGGATTGGCTTTTCTATCTTCCTTCGGGAAGTATCAATACATGGGCACAAATGAAGAAATGCTTCCTTGATAGGTATTATCCCGCCTCCATTTCATCATCTCTTAAGAAGCAAATAAGCAACATCGAACAAAAAGATGATGAATCCTTGTATGAATTCTGGGAGAGATTCAAAAAGCTATGTGCTAGCTGCCCCTATCATGGATACACTGAACAAGACCTCATCTTATACTTCTATGATGGTCTTGTTGATGATGATAGAAGAATGGTGAATGCCGCTTGTGGAGGTGGGATAGTCAATAAAACTCCTTCACAAGCTATAAGTCTTATCTCGGAGTTGGCCGAGAACTCACGACAATTCGGCCGCAAAACCTCAACTCGAAGAGTTCTTGCGGCGGAATCCAGCACAACCACTCTAGAGAGTCAAGTTGCCGGCTTGACTTCTTTGATAAAAGAGCTCCTTTTAAAACCAAAAACTCAGGAGGTAAAAACTTGTGGAGTTTGCACATCAACCGGACACCCCACTGATGCGTGTCCATCACTCCAAGAAGAGCAAGTCAACGCTCTCGGTTTTCAAGGACATCAACAAAGAAGGTATAATCCTTTCTCAAATTCTTATAACCCGGGATTGAGGGACCATCCAAATTTGAGATACGGAAACCCTCAACAAACCAACTCATCTTCTCAACAACCATCTCAATCCAATATGTCAACGGATGACATGATCCGAACTTTGACATCAAACATGGTTACCATGCAACAAAACATGGGAGAATTTCAACAAACCATGATACAATTCCAACATGAGACAAAGTCAAGTATTAAAAATTTGGAAACTCAAGTTAGCCAAATTTCTAATGCCGTAAACCGACTTGAAGCAAAGGACTCGAGAAAACTCCCATCTCAAACGGAGCAAAACCCGAGACAACATGTGAATGCAATCATGTTGAGAAGTGAGATGACATTGAAAGAATTAGAAAAGGAAGACCAAATTCTTGAGGAGGTTGACCCTGAAGAGGAAGCTCACTCGGAGGAGGGAATCACAAAGGAAAAACTTCCTCCATCTCTATCATATGAACTAGTGGCCCCATTCCCTGAGGCATTGAGGGAAACAAGGAAGCTTGACAAAGATGCTGACATCTATGAAACTTTCTCCAAGTGTGAGGTAAACATTCCGCTCCTTAACTCAATGAAAAGTGTTCCCCGTTTTGCTAAATTTTTAAAAGAATTATGCAAAACAAAAAATAAAGTGAAAGGAAAACAAGAGGTTAAGGTGAGTGAACATGTTTCGGCTCTTTTTCAAAAGAAACTCCCCGAAAAATGTAGCGACCCAGGCATGTTCACCATACCTTGCAAAATAGGAGACACCACATTTTCTAAAGCCTTGTTGGATTTAGGGGCATCCATAAATGTCATCCCTTACTCGGTGTATAAATCCCTACAACTCGGTCCACTACATCAAACCGGTGTAGTGATTCAACTAGCGGATCGTTCTACTACTTACCCGAAGGGTGTAATAGAAGATGTGCTAGTAGAAGTAGAAAATATGGTTTTTCCTGTTGACTTCTATATCCTTGAAATGGGGGATGGTAACCAAACAACACCTATCCTGTTGGGTAGACCCTTCTTAAAGACCGCAAAAACAAAAATTGACGTGTCTAGTGGTTCATTAACTTTAGAGTTCAATGACCAAAAAGTAGAGTTCAATATATTCGACTCTACGAAAAAACAAATTAAAGATCAATCCCTTTGCTCTTTAAATGTTTTTGAACCACAAGAACCAAAGTTTTTGAAGGAATCTGTTGAAATCCCAATTTTTCAAGGAAAAGAGGAAACTAAAAATGGGAAATCACTTTTAAAGGAGCTATCAAATTGTGAACTAAACCCACCGATGGTTGAGGTGGAAGCAAGAAAGAAATCTCGGCCTTACTGGAAAAGGCCGAAAAATAAAATTGAAACAAGGCCAAACAGGGACTTAAAGAAGGATAAAAGGGATGTTCATGATCCCACATAAACAAAAAAGATAAAATAAAAATAAACGTCGTGCCGCGACGTTAAATTAGGCGCTTCTTGGGAGGCAACCCAAGCAAGATATGTTTTCTTTTTCCGTAGTGTGCGTGTGTAAAAAAAAAAAAAAAAAAAAAAAAAGAGGAACCAATTTCAGTACTCGATCGAAGCAACAAAACATTTTAGAGATGCAAGCATACTCGATCGAGTATATGTCAATACTCGGTCGAGTATGTACAGAAAGACGAAATCAAAGGGAGCCTGCCTCCTATACCCTATCGAGTATCCACCAATACTCGGTCGAGTATCACTGGAAAAGCCATTTTTTGCACCCCCCTGTCTCCAGCACCCGATCGAGTATAGGGTGATACCCGATCGGGTACCCCTGCGGTTTATACCTATAAAACACCCCAACCCACTTCATCTTCTCCAAAAATCATCCCAAACTTCAAACCCCTTTACCCCAAACTCCATTTTTCTACCTTCTCTCTACCATATCTCCTTCACTTCTCCACCAAATCACTCATACAACAACCAATACACTCTCCTCACTTTTCTCTACAATCCAATACCCAAAAATCCTCATATTTTTTTTCCATTCAAAAAAAAAAAAAAAAAAAAAAATTTGAAACCCTACTCCCTACCCTCAAGTCCGAAACCCAAGACCCAAAAACAACATTCAATGACACATAAGAAGGTGAGGGCCGAAAGTATAAATGCAAAGGGACAACGAGGATGTCCGTTTCAACCCGAGTATAACGAAGACAAGCACTAGGGACAGTGCTTCGAGCTAAGTGAGGGGGAGTCACTCATTGGAACATACTTAATTTTCTACCTTGTAACTTGCATTATTTTCTTCACACAAAAAAAAAATGAAAAAAAATGCTAGTTAGGTTGAAAACCCAAAAACGGGCAATCTAAGCAAAAAGGGCTTCGGAAAAAAAAAAAAAATGAGTGAGTGGAAAGGATGAAAAAAAGAAAAAAAAAGGAGATGCTAGGATGAAAACCAGAGAAGACTCCTAGGCAAAATGAGAGATATGAGAGAAAATTTGTTTTTGCAGAACATCATTTAATCTCTTTAAACAATGAAAAGAGGAGAAGAAGAAAAAGAGAAGAAGAAAAAAAGGGCAAGAAGATGGAGCATAGAAGATCACAAAACCCAAGAAAGAATTTTGTTTTTGGAATTGAAACTCATTTTTTTTCCCTTGGTGATCTTAGTTTCTTCCTTTCTTGAACTCTTGAAAAACTCTCAAACTGTTTGGATATTTCTAGTTTACTCGAGGTCGAGTAAAGGACTAAGTGTGGGGGAGTTGATACACTTGTAATCTCCGTGTGTATGTTTATGTTTTTAGCTAGTTTTAATTATTTAATATTTCGGAAATTACACACTTTTGGTGTAATAGTCATGTTTGTAAAATAGTTGTAATATGTTTAGATTAGGTCCATTCTGAGTTTAAACAGGTCCAAGATCAATCCAATGATCATTGGTGAAGGAAGGTGCAAGAGTACAAGACAAAAAGAAGGCAAAATCCTGATTTTTGACCTATACTCGATCGAGTATAGCATATACTCGATCGAGTATCTTGTTGAGATTTCAAATCGGATCGGATCTGAAAACAAAGGAACATGCAGGGAAGATTTTGACCACGATCGAGTGTCGATACTCGATCGAGTACACCGACATACTCGATCGGGTATGACTATAAATTATACTCTGAATTCGGTCGAGTATGGGTCGAAATTCAAGTTTCTACTCATACTCGATCGAGTATATATACATACTCGATCGAGTATGCCTTTAATTTTAAACCTGAAATCGATCGAGTATACCTCGAATTTGCATTTCTACACATACTCGACCGAGTATCTTTATATACTCGATCGAGTACCCGAGCTGCACTCCCAAAAAAAGCCTATAAATACACCCCCTTTCCTTCACAATAGATACCAATTCATATACACTCTTAAGCTCAGTTTAGAATAGCATTTCTTTATATTTCTTTTAGCATGTTTAGTCTCCAAATGAGGAGCTAAACTTCCATATCTTGGTTTTGCTACTTTGAAGCTTAATGAATTTGTAAGTTGTGAGTTATTCTCTTTAATCTTCTTCCTTGAATATTAATTCTTCCTTTAAATACTATTTCTATATCAATGTTGGGGAGTGTTACTAAGATGACAATTAGTTAACATCTTGACATTAGTTATAGTAATAATTATTTCTTCCGCTACGTTAATATTGGGGAGTGTTACTAAGATGACAATTAGTTAACATCTTGATATTAACTATAGTAGAATTCATCTTCTTTAATATTCTTTCTTGAGTATTAATTAATTCCTATTCATATTTCATATTAATATTTTGAACATTACTTAAAGGATCAACTAGTTTTGTTTCATATATTAATTAATACTAGAATCGGTCGATTAATACGCTTGTTATTAATTCGGCCCTTTCATGGTAGTAAACTTGGATTATTAATGCATGCATCTCATGGTTAATAATCTAAGGGGAATTAATTATATTGATTAAACCAATAAACCGCTTGTGTTGAGGTTATCAATCTCAATCGTTTTCATCTTAAGTTTATTGCTACTATCAATTTAATATACGGCGCTTGTTCTATATTGACTCGATAGTAAGTTTTATTAATGAACGCTTCTCGTTATTAATAACTACCCTCGATGAACTGGATATACTCCTCGATTGAGTATTCGAGAGGAAGATAGTTAAGGATATAACCGGGATCGACGAACATTTCATTAAGTGGATAAAAGCAAAGCCAAGTCTTCTTCTCATTAATTAAACTCATTTAAGTCATTCATCTTAGTGTTAATTAAATCAAATCAAATCTAAAAAAACCCCTTTGTTACTAGTTAATTAAAAAGAGAAATATTCCTTTCCCTGAGGATACGAACCTTACTTCGCTATACTACGTATTAGTGTCGTATTGATATTTATTTTGAGTGCACCTCACGACAAGTGCACGTCAAATGGCAAGGAAAATTCATACATGGGGAACCTTCTTCGGTAGGCAGCAAAGCTTTGGCAGTCCACGGGGAAGATTCCGAGGTGGATATATCAACACAGGTGGAGGGGAATTCAACGAAGAAGAGGAAGGCTAGTGGTGTGGAGTCTGCAGCAGGTTATTCTGGGGAACAAAATATGGAGATTTCTGATCCAAAAAACGGGGAAGCGGCGGGTTCTGGTTGCCAGACCCGCCGAGAGCAATGAGTTGCCTGAGTTGGAACTGTCGGGGGCTTGGCAACCCAGCGAGAGTTCAAGTGCTGGTGGATGTGGTCCACCTAAGGCGGCCATCTATGGTGTTTTTAATGGAAACTTTTTCTGATAATAAAAGGGTTGAAGGCGTGTTGCGAAAGATCGATATGGGCCATTTTTTGCGGTGGATAGTGAGGGTCATAGTGGCGGCCTTGCTTTGTTCTGGAGAGAGGAGGTGCAGGTTAAGATCGTCGGGTTTTCTAAACACTTCATTGACTCTCATGTTTATCTTGAGGAGGGCGCACCTCTTTGGCGCTTTACGGGGTATTATGGTCACCCAGAAAGAGCCAGAAGAGGGGAGTCTTGGGAATTACTCAAAACTCTAAGTCTGGGCGCAGATCATTCGTGGATGGTTATGGGTGATTTTAATGATCTTATGTTTGCATCTGAGAAGAGAGGTCGGGTACCCCACCCTCCTTGGCTTCTCAGGGGCTTTCACGAAACTGTTTGGGAAAGTGGTCTAAGAAACTTTGCTTTCAAAGGCTACCAATTCACTTGGGAGCGGTGGCGAGGGACCCAAAACTGGGTGGAGGAGAAACTGGACCGTATTTTGACCTCGGAGAGCTAGCTTGACATTTTTGGTGCTGCGGAAGCCGAATCTCTTGAAGGAGGAGCGCCCAATGATCATTTGGCTCTCTTCATAAAAATGATCCCCACTCAGAGTGTTCGTCGAAGACGAAACTTTAAATTTGAAAATGTCTGGTTGAGGGAAGCGGATTGCCGCGAGATTGTGGTGCGAAGTTGGGGGCTTGGCCGAAGTTCTAGTATTATGGGGCAAGTGTCTACATGCAGCAAAACCGTGGAGGATTGGGGCTTCAATAAAACTGGATCGTATGGAAAAAGAATTAATTTCTGCCGCAAACGACTGAATCACCTTCGACAGAGCTGGGATGATTGTGGGATTAGCAAATTTCAGAGGGTTAAACAAGAGTATCTTGAGCTTCTAGAGAAGGAAAACATTTACTGGAGACAGAGAGCTAAGGAATTTTGGTTCTAGGGGGGCGATCTGAATACTAGATACTTTCATAATTCTGTGAAATGCAGAAGACGTAAGAACAAAATGGAGGGGTTGAGGCTCGCGGATGGTCGACTGGAAACATACAGACTTGAGATGGGGAAGCTGATCGGAGACTATTTCAATAATTTATTTTATGCAGGCAGCGGCAGTTCGGAATTTGTCTATGGTTGTGTGCATCGCCGCATTGACGATACTCACAATCATAATTTGCTTGGACCCATTCGTGGTCAGGAGGTAAAAGAGGCAGCCTTTGATATGTTTCCGGACAAATCTCCCAGACCTGATGGGTTTAGCCCTGGATTCTATCAACATTTCTGGGACGTGGTGGGTCCGGACATTGTAGTCTTCTGCACAAAAGCCTTTGAGTCAGGTAAACTCCTGAGCATTATTATTATTATTATTATTATTATTATTATTATTATTATTATTATGAAAAGGCATTTTATTAGGATAAGAAAATTTAGAAGATTACAAATAACAAGTAGGGAGCCTAGCAACAAGTTGAGCTCCAACACCTTTCTGAATGGCTAATCCAATCCTAATAAAAAGAAAATTGCCAACTCTTAAAGTAGAATCATGTCTAGCAATATGGCTCTTGACTCGTTTAAGAAACAAAATGGAATCCGGCCCAAGCTCTCCCAAGGTGGTGAAGCCCAAGGTACCAAAACTGTGCCCATTTGTTCTGCAAATATCCTCATATTTATGTCGTTTCCTTTCAATGGCTCTAGCAAGTGCTGCCCCAGGTTTAAAATGCTCAAGATCAACATCACCTGCAAAGGGAGAGACAATAGTAACATCCAGACAAACATCAGCCCCCTTATCCCACCCATAAAGAAGGACATCAGCCGGTTTAGCACCACACCCCTGCTGCGTAAGAAACCCCAAGGGAGCCTCAATTTTGTGAGAAATACCAGCCCTAAAACAAATATCAGCCACTGTATCCCGAACCAAATTATGCCTAAATTTGGGACCAATCAAACTGGAGCAGTGAAGGGCATGATCTCCCCAAACATCCATAAAACCGAGACAACAAGAACAAGTGGCTCCATTTTGGAAAAGGGGAATGCCCAGTCTATAAGCAAGGATTGCAGTAAACTGCCTAGGGCTAATAGTTTGCCCCAGACCTTCAACAGGTATAGCAAGAAGAAAATCCATGGCATGTTTCATTTTGTTACTCCTCCAAAGAGCAAGATCTCTGCAGCTCATGTTATATTTAGAAGCCATACCCTTAACTACACCATTAAAATACTGTAAAGCCAAAGATTTCATAGGATGTGGGGCAGTGACAGTATTATCATGAGTAGAAGGCAGACCACAAGCAAAGTTAAAATTGTCATGTGCTTGCTGCAAAGGTGGAAAACAATCAGGGGTAGTAGTATGCCTGAGGATCTGTGTTTGTAACTCTTTAGTATGAAAATGTGAGGCTATGTAACAGTAGAGCAGAGTATCCTGTAGACAGTAAATCCCAAGACCACCTTCATGAATAGGAAGAGTAGATAACCTGTAATGAAGAGGACCAAAACCAGCACCTTCACCCATGATTAGATTATGCAAATATTGGTAAAGGTGTTCATCAAACAGTGACTGAGCTGGCAGGATGTGTTCAGGGCAGGTGGTCCTCATGGTGAAATATAGTTTAGAAACTCCAACACAATTGCGTAAAAGAAGCAATTCACATTGGGGATCTTTAATGGTACTAACAGCATCCATAAGATTCAGGGCTTTTTGAGTTCTACCAAGGACCATTTTCACACAAAATTCAGAATTGCTACTGATAGGGGCACCCAACAACTTAACACCAATATTTGGGTTGCTGATATTATCAGGGAATATACCTTTTTGCAACCTGCGAGGATCAGGGGATGGCCAGTAAATTTCAGTTTTACCAACATTCAAAATAAGCCCTCTCACACTGCCTTCAAGTTGAATGATATGGAGGGCCTTAGAAATTTCAAGAGTATCACCAATTAAAGTGCCATCATCTAAATACCATGCTTGAAAATCAAGTTGACAAAGCTGAGATACTTTAAGCACAATTGGGTGTAGAGTAAGAGCAAAAAGAAGGGGTCCAAGAGGATCACCTTGCTGAACACCTTGGGATGAGGCAAGAATATTTGAATTATAGTATAACCTAGCAGGAGAAGAATAACAAAAACGAACCCAGTGATAAATGCTAGGACAAAGATGAAAGACTTCATGGAGCATAGAAGTTCTATCAACCATGTTAAAGGCATTCTGGAAATCAACAAGTAACATGGATTTGGTACTATCCTTACCATATTCATGCACAATTCGGTTAACAGAATGTAGGATAGCCTCACCACCACATTTAACACCTACCCCATATTGGAAATTACCCAAATATGAAGCCATCTCATTGCTAACCATGGAAGCAGCCACTTTAGACACTAACCTCCTCCAGATTGTACCAACAGCAATAGGCCTGATTCCACCATCTGATTTGAGCAAAGGAGTAAGAGGTGCACTAGCAATATACTCACCTAACTGTGAGGGACAATTACCAGACAGCAGGAGGTTAACAATAGCAGTTATAGAATTAAGGACATCATTACCAATGGTTGCAGCTGGTCCTGTGAGAGCATCAAGTAAGTGTTGAGCATGAAGACCATCTCTACCACAACTAGTACCTTTGGGAAAGCTACACAATCTGCTAAAAACCATATCAGAATCTGCAATGAGAGGTTGCACATCAAATAGTTCAGAGGAAAGAGTAGGGGGAGGAGCAGATGGGTGTTTGGACTGAAGAGTGGCTAAGGTAGCTTCATTTGGAGGAGCAACTCCATTTGAAGTGAGAATTCTGATAGCTGCAGTATAAGCACCTGTAGCCAATTTCTTTTTACAGAGCTGTATATTAACATTAGCTTGACTCTTGGAATGTATAGAAGCAGACCTAGACTGGAGCTTATAATCATCAAGCAGATCCTGGACAAGATCAAGGCACCCCTCCCCTGTACCCCACTTATGAAGAGCTTGATGAATAGCTCGGATTTGCAGTTTTCTCCTATTACCAGATCTTTGTTCAGCACAAGTTTTAGGGGAATAAACCCTCAGGATACAAATAGGGAAGAGAATAAGTCTAACCCAACAAGCAACATCCATAGGATTAAGTATTACCCTATCCATAGCATACTGAAAAGCCCTAGCAAAGGCCAATCTACATTGGGGGGGAATATGTCTAGCAGTATGGGTTTGGGTGCAAAACACAAGATCAAGTAAGTCCACATTGAGTTGTAGAGAGTTACCAGAACTAGACTCACCAATTTCTGTGGAGGAGTTACTGGGAAAACAGGATGGTCTGGTAATGCCATGAATCAGAAATTCCAGAACACCTAGTTTAAGAGGTGCCTCAATGACCTCATTCTTACAGCAATCTTTATTCCAGGAGTGTAACTTCATACATTGAGTGCACAACCAGCATTTCATTTGCTGCAGAACCGATTCCCAAGCTGTCCAAACACCAATATCCCTGCCCAATCTTTCCCTGCAAATGTCATGCCCATCTCCATGAGCAAAATGAAAATCCTCAAGATGCCTACCAAATGATGTGAACTTAAGCCCCCTGCCATGAACACCATCAGTACAGTTGTCAAAACCACGAAAGGGACAATGAATAACTTTTCCTCCCATTTTCTTATCTGCGATTTGAGAATTAGGGATTCCGATTGAAGAAACATGAGAAGCCGAATCGATCAATGAAACAACATCACCTTCGTGGAATTGGCTCTCATCCGATCTTGACATAATTGAAACAGACCAAAAATTGGTTGAAATAAACCAAAAACACGAGGAGTGTATAAAGTAATATATCAACCAATTTGCGGACTGGTCCGAGAGGAATCGAAAAGAAAATCAAAGGCAAAACAAGGAAACGAAGACTAATCAAAGCAAATGAAACGATTACACAAAGAATCAAGAGAAACAGGAGGAGATTTCGATCTCCCCCCTCTGAAACTCAAGATTCCGCCATGAATCGCCAGAGCCCGAAGAGAGAGAGAGAGTTATTATTATTATTATTATTATTATTATTATTATTATTATTATTATTATTATTATTATTATTATTATTATTATTATTATTATTATTATTATTATTATACTCTTGGGGGGTCTGTGGGAGGGGGGGAGCCTGGAGTAATCAGGGCAGAAACTCACTTCATTGAGTTTCAAACCATTATGTGCCTAGCGGGTTTCGAACTCGAGACCTCTCCCGAGGCACGGTAACCTCACAACCAGCTGGGCTGGAATGCTTGGTTAATCCCGAGGAAAGTTTCTGTGTGTTGGAGATGGGAGGAGAGCGGTATTTTTTTGGTTCGGAGTTGTTACCGAAATTTGATGGGGGACTTTGGCGGGCAATTAAACATGGAGTGGACTAACATGTGAAAGTTTAAACTTCCACCTAAAATTAAATTCTTTGTTTGGCAGGTATGCAGCGAATGTCTTCCTTTGAGACAAAATTTGCAGTATCGAAGAGTGGACTGTCTGGGGCAATGTGGACTTTGTAATGGAGCTGCGGAATCAGCAGAGCATATCTTCAGGAATTATAGGGTGGCCCAGGATCTGTGGAAGCAGCTCGGCTGGCATTGGACGGTTGAGGATACCTTTTCCTTGGCAGAACAGATTTGTTTCGATTTTCGACGGAAAAACAAGAGTTACTGGAGATTTTATTGTGGGGCTGTTGGGCACTTTGGAACGAGCGCAACCTACGTGTGTGGGAGGGGAAAGCTTCGCTGTTGCAGCAGATTATCAACCGTTCCAAGACGTTTGTCGAGGGCCGGAAGCAGGCGCAAGAGAGGACATATGAAGGGAGAAGGCAACAGACGGGCAGGAGGTGCATAGCTTCTTGGAGCAGATCTGATGCGGGAGTATGGAAGCTCAACGTTGATGCGGCTGTTAGGACGGACAAGTGCGGCTTGGGGTGGTGCATCCGGGATCATGCTGGCGCCTTTATAGCAGGTGTATCAAGTAAGCGGACGGGGAGCTCGACGGCTTTGATGGCTGAGATGGCTACCATCCGTAAAGATTTGAGCTGGCTCAAGGAGTTCGGGGGTACATTGGTCGAGCTGGAATCGGACTTGGCGGGAGCGGAAACAGAGATATTGAACGGTTTGAGTAGTTTAGCGGTGGGTTTACTGAGGGATGACATCAATGATATGGCGAAGTTCTTTTCGCACATTTCTTTTAGTCATGTTAGGCGGTCAACGAATAAGCCTGTTCATCTGTTAGCTAGGGCGGCTTGTTCTTTACCTGATTCGCAATTCTGGCTTCATTCTCCTCCTTCTTTTATTGTACCCGCTTTAGCGAATGATTTGATTAATGTTAATTAAATCCATTTCTTTAAAAAAACCGGTCATAAACACATAAATGACTACACACCCATAGTGTTACTTAATGTCATCCCTGACTCATATAATGACGTCAAATCTGCCATAAAGTATGGTAGAGACGATATCTCGCTAGATATAGTCGTTAATGGATTAAGTAGTAAGGACTTGGACCTTAGACACTCGAGGGGTAATAACAGTCGGTCTATGGACTCAGGTGAAGCGTTGTTTGTGAGGGGTAGGTCTAAGAGTAGATCTAGAAACCATAAGAAGGGCAACAACGATAAGAACAAAAGCAATGACCCGAGGAAGAAGAGAGGTAAGTCTAAGAAGAGAGTGTGCTATAATTGTAGTAATTCTAGTCACTTCATTAAGGATTGTCCCCATCCGAAGAAGTCTGAACATGCTAATGTGGTAGATGATAATAACTTGCATGAAGAAGTTTTTATGATTTGTGATTCTGCCAATTCTGTGTTGAGTAGCATGACTGAAAATGAGTGGTTGATTGACTCTGGTTGTACTTATCATATGACACCTTTTAGATCCCTGTTTTCTTCTTATGATTCTTGCAATGATGGTTTTGTGTCTCTTGCTGATAATAAGAAATGCAAAATTCATGGAGTGGGTGATGTATGTTTGAAGTTTGATAATGGGACTGTGTTTACTATGAAAAATGTGAGGCATGTTCCTGATTTGCGTCATAACTTATTTTCCGTCGCTGCTTTTGAGGGTAGTGGGTTAGAGGGTAAATGGGGAAATGGGTGCATGGAAGTTTTGAAAAATTCCCTTGTTTCGTTTAAGGTAAAAAAGGTGAATAACTTGTATATGTGCCATGCTCAGCCTTTCTGTGATTCTGCTCACGTTGTTAGTCCTGATAAATCTGCTTTGTGACATAATAGATTAGGACACATGAGTAATAGGGGTTTAGAGATTTTGCATAAATCTGGTTGTTTTGGCAAGAATTCTGTGTCCCCCATCCCCTTCTGTGAATCTTGTGTGTTAGGCAAGCAACATAAGGTTACATTCCCCTCCTCCCCTTATCTTAATCCCACTAAGTGTACCTCTGTGTTAGAGTATGTTCATGCTGATGTGTGGGGTCCTGCTAGTGTCTCTACCCACGGGGGTAAGAGATATTTTCTATCCATTATCGATGATTTTTCTAGGAAGGTGTGGGTCCGTCTCCTTGAGCATAAGTCTGATGTCAGGGAGTAGAAAAACCTTGTAGAAAATCAAACTGGTAAGAAGGTCAAAACCCTTAGGACCGATAATGGATTAAAGTTTTGCAATAAGGATATGGACCAACTATGTGTTGATTGTGGGATTAGAAGGCATAAAGTTGTGCCTTATACTCCACAACAAAATGGGATAGCTGAGAGGATGAATAAGATTGTTCTAGATAAGGTTAGGAGCATGCTTACTACCGCCGGTTTGTCTAAAAAGTTTTGGGGTGAAGCAGTTAATACTGATGTCTACTTGATTAACCGGTCTCCTTCTGTTCCCTTGGGTGGGAAGTGCCCTGAATCTATTTTTTCAAACAAACCCCTTGATTTGTCCAATCTTAGAGTGTTTGGGTGTGCAACGTATGTGCACCAACAAGTAGACAAGTTGGATCCTAGGTCTAAGAAAGGAGTCTTCTTAGGTTATCCTGTAACACCGTCCCCAATTATATTTACTTTTAAGTAAATAATGTATTGAACCTTATGGTATGATTAATGAATTTACGAAGTTGTAAATTTTTAATATTCTTTCGCGTGAATTGTAAGTTGCACGTGGGACCCACACCAGGGGCGGGGCCGCCCGATATCCCCGAGGTCACATAAATTATTCTTATGGGTCGAGATAATGTTTATGTAGTGATGGATATCTTATTTGGGCCATAGGAAGGCCCAGGGTTGACCGATTGGTCAAAAACGACCCAATTGCCAGTACCGACAAATTATCAGATAACAGCCCGAAAAATGAATTTCGGAGACTTCTAAATTAAAGTTTTGGAATATGTATATTCATTATAAGGACCATAATGTTGGAGAGCATGTAATATATTTTAGTTGACCCGATAAAATAAAATATATTTAAAACAGTCCGAAAAATACAACTTTCGGGGCCGAATGCACATTTTGGGGCACAAAGGGATGACCTCCCACATGAGTGGGGTCCACCCCACGTTTTTTTGTGCTGAAATAGACAACATGGGGGCTGGGTTGACAAATGAAAGGGGTGGAGGAGATGCATTTGGCATCTAAGTACAAAGGAGGGTCCTTTCCCCTCACTTATTTGACAAAAGAGACAAAAAGGAGCCATCCCCTCCCTCTCCAATTGATTAGCTCGGCCAACACCATCAAGAAAGGAAAAAGGAGCTCTCAACTCATCCTCCATTGCTGCAAAATTCGAGCTCAAACAATAGAGGCCCAAGGAGGAAGATTAAAGGGAGAAAAAGTTAGGAAAAGTGTGAAGAAATAAGGTAATGACTTTATATTAACTTTTCCTCTATTTTTCTTTTACCTCATGACTTATATAGCATAGGATGAACCCTTTTTATGGTTCTACATATTCAAATGTGTAGAAGGATGGGTTGGAAAGTGACTCAAAGTCCAAGAACGGACTTATAGTCGAAATTACCGTTTCGCCAGAAAATAACCTTTTAGAGGTAATTTGTATTAATATGGGTTTTATGATGTTAAAACCTTGTTAGGAACTTGATTAAAGTATTTTTAGAGCTTCGCCGGAGTTTCGCCGGAATTGGTCAAAGTTCGCCGAAATTCGCTAAAGTTCAATCGGGAAGCATAGAACGCGCTAAGGACTCACTTAAGGTGAGGATGACTGACTATGTTGCTTATAATTAGTGAGCTAATTTCATGAGATTACCTAAGGTAATTAAATATGTTTTTATGGATTATTAATGATTAATAATGCCTAAAAAATGAGAAGACTATCGTCTACAAAGAAAAGGAGCATAATATACAAATTTAAGAATAAATTGTGTATGATTATGTGTTATGAGTATGTTGACTTGAGAATGGAATTAACTATGAACTTTATGTTGAAATATACTTTTTACTTCATACAAGAATATATGAGTGATTAAAAGTCATATTTTGTATATTGATATGAACTGTATTTTCAAGGGAAAATTAGTTTGGAAATTGTCTATATGACTATGAATTGAGAATTCGGTTGATAGAATTTATCCGACTAGTATTAAAATACTAGTCGGGGTATTGGAATGAGATTATGCTAAAATTTATCCTAAGGTTGGATTGTGAAATAGTGAACCTTATGTAGTTTTAAGAGATGCTAAGGTGGACATGTATGAACTTTAAGTTATACTAAAGGTATGCCTTAAGGGATACCCAAGATAAAATGAATAATAAATTGATCCTAGATATAGGATTGGCCTACGGGTGTATTCGGTAGTCCTTGAGGATAGCCGGTAGAATATTGGTAAATAGTAAGGACCATGGCCCTTCCCGACTCTAGAGAGCGGGGTTGGATAACATGGACTTACATCGTGATCACGGGTTAGGGTGGAATCCGAACCGGAGACCTTACGAGGCTCTCGACAGCGGTAACACTTAAGATAGGACCCCGAATGGACCTTACCTTCCTACGGGATGATGGGTATGAGTCCAGGGGCGGGATGTTGGACTCCGGCCCGAGGGCCCGGTGAGGCCTCGAAGAGCGGTGACAAGTCTCGTAAGGATGATAAGACATACGGGCGGTGTCGTGTAAACGATGAATGCAATGTAATATAAAAAGGGGCCGCGTGCCGACAAACAAATTAAATAACTTATTATGAAGATAATAAGGATTAAAGAAGAACTATCATTATATTATGATATCACTTTATTTGAGGGTCTTAGGAATTGAAACATTGATTATACATAGTATAATTGTTATTGTACTTGTCAATTGCTTCCAAGTACTGACCTCCCCTTCACGGGGGAGGCCACCTCACAGTTTCAGGTAGAAGTTGAGCTTGCTACCAGTGTTCGTTGCTTCGGGAGAATCAAGGAAGGAAGATGGGGTTCGTGTTTCCTCCGCTTCTGTTTTAAAACACTTAAATTAATGCTCGTGGATACTATTTCTGAATAATTATTTGGGGCTTGTATGCCCATGTTTGCCAAAGTGTGGCATAAACGCTTGTATTAAATGTTTCTGCTGCTTTAAATGAATATTTTACATTATGTTTGTTCATGGATGTACTATGTGTGAATGGTATTCAAGACGCTTAGTATAGTATGGTTGAGTTGGACTGCGGTTGACTATTCGTATTGTACGACGGGTTGTTGATGTGTCCGGTAGGTCCGAGGCGTGACATATCCCGAGGGTGTGAAGGGGTACAGGGTTTGGGATAGGAACCAGGTAGGTTTCAAAGTTGTGGTAAGTAGAAACGTTGTTTTCAATGAATCCGAGTTTCCTTGTCTGGTTAAGTCAGTTCCTGATTCTGAGTCTAGCCCTAATAGTACACCCGTTGAGGTGAAGTCCATACCACATGCTGCTAGTCCTTTGTTTGCTAATCATGATTTTAATTCTTCTATGATTCTGATTCTTCTGAAATGCATGATTCTGATTCTTTTGAGCATGATACCACCACCACTTCGAGTGAGGTGGAGCATTCTCATGTGCATTCAAATGACAATGAATCACACGATGAGAGTGCGGATTCTAGTGAGAATGATTTGCATGATTATCAACTTGCTAGAGATAGAAGTAAGAGAGTAATTAGGAGAACTGCTGATAATATGCCTGATTATGCTTTCCATATGTGTGATACTTCTATGTTTGCTTTCTCTGTGTTTGAGACCCTTGAGCTTAATGAACCTAGAACCTATAAGGAGGCCCTTAAGTCTAATGAGTCCGCTAAATGGCTTTGCGCCATGGAAAGTGAGATGGAGTCACCTAGAGCAAATAAGACTTGGACGTTAGTTCCTATACCGCCCACTAGTTCTGTTGTTGCCTGTAAGTGATTATTTAAGGTTAAAGAAGAGCCTAACGACATTAGATATAAGGCTAGGTTAATAGCTAAGGGATTTACTCAAAAGGAAAGTGTTGATTATGCTGAAATCTTTGCTCCTATAGTTAAATTTACTACGATTAGAATGATGCTTGCTCTTGTTGCTCATAATGATTGGGAAATGAAGCAAATGGATGTCACCACTGCTTTCTTGCATGGTGATTTAGATAAGAAAATCTATATGTCACAGCCTGAGGGCTTTGTGGATCCCATGAAGAGTGATCATGTGTGTTTGCTTAGGAAGGCCTTGTACGGCCTGAAGCAGTCCCTGATGCAGTGGAATATCAAATTTGACCAGTGCATGTCATCTTTGAAATTTCACAAGTCCGAATGCGACCATTTCCTATACTTTAAAAATACTTCTATTGTGCCTGTATTTTTATTGCTATATGTGGATGATATGCTTATTGTTAGTCCTTCGGGTGACGCCATTAAATGTGTGCAAAAGCGTCTCACTGAGAACTTTGCTATGAAAGACCTAGGTGATGCCAAAAGGATCCTGGGCATTAACATTGTTAGGGATAGGAGTAAGAGTGTGTTAATTCTCAATCAGATTTCATACATTGAAAAGATTTTGAGTAAATATAACATGCATTCTGCTACTCCCGTTTCTATCCCGATGGCGTCTCACTTTGTGTTAAGTAAGGATCAGTCTCCCAAGACTGCTCCTTAAATTGCTAAAATGAAATCCGTGCCTTATTCCAATGCTATTGGGTCCGTGATGTATCTCATGGTGAGTACTAGACCCGCCACCGCCTATGTTGTTAGTTGCTTGAGTAGGTATATGTCTAATCCTGGTTTAGATCATTGGAATGCTCTTAAGTGGTTGCTTAGGTACTTGAAATCTACTGTTAATCATGGGTTGGTTTTCACTAGGTGTTCTGAGGGGGTTAAGTTGAGTGGGTATGTGGATTCGAATTTTGCTAACAATAAAGACAATAGGAAATCCACTACCTCTTATGTGTTTACTCTTTGCGGGTCTTGCATTAGTTGGAAGTCTTAACTTCAACCCATAGTTGCCCTATCCACCACCGAGTCTGAGTATGTGGCCACTACCGAAGCGTTTAAGGAAGCCATTTGTCTTAAACGTCTCCTAACGGAGATTGGTAGTATGAAGCAGAATATTTGTGTGTTTTCTGATAGTCAATCTGCTATTCAACTGTGCAAAAACCCTGTTTTTCATGATAGAACTAAGCATATTGATGTTAGATTTCATTTTATACGAGATATTGTGAGTGCATGTCATATCAAGTTGATTAAAATTCCATCGGAATTTAATCATGCTGACATGGGGACTAAATGTCTCTCGGTCGAAAAGTTGCTGTCGTGCAAACGCACGTTAAACATTGATTGCGGATAAGTTGCCTTGTGACACTCCAAAAATTTAATAAAAAGAACTTATTATTAACTAAGATGTAATATCTGCTAATTGTACTTATGGATATTTTCTTAGGTTATGCTTCGGGACGAAGCATCTTTTAAGGAGGGTAGAATGTAACACCCCGAAAATTTTAAAAAATAAATAAATATATATTAATTATATCAGTCAGATAAAATGTTACGAAAGTGACAATTTAATAATTAAGTGAATGACATAAAATTTTAACATCGGTGACATTTTTAATCTGATAAAAATGTTTCGAAAAAAAAAATGACATTTTAACAATTTTAATTGAAGGGTATTAGTTATAAATATTTGTACCGAAAATACACTAAATACCATACAAAAAAAAACTGTTAAAAACAGTTGACTTTTTCCAACCGCATATACCTATACTTACACACACAATAATACGTAGATAATAATAGATGGTAATAATATTGGAGAATGATATAAAGAAGTGTACACATTCACATGCATGCCAACACATTCACATGCATGCGTACTAACCATGGGATCACATTAGTACAAGGAGTAACAATAATGTATACAAACAAAAAAAAATACACATTCACGCACATGTATATGTTAAAGCCAAGCCCATCGCCAACTAACCTACACTCACATGGGTTGTTCGTAGCTACAACCTCCAACCTCATAGTATAAACTAGTTTTGTGACGCGCGTTGCGCGATTAGCTAAATGCCCAAGAAATTTTTATTTGAAGTAAACATTAGATTTTATTCTTGCTTACATTGGTGAAAATGACACTCACAGTTAGCCTCTTTTAGTTACAAATGTTACGGAGTACATAGGACCATAGGCATTAAGTTTTAATCCAATATACCCTATAACTTTTAGAATTAGTAATGTTTTCAGCATCATTTATGTATTTGAAGGCATTGTTATTGTGGGTAAACCATTTAGAAAGTGTGTTTATTACAAAATCTACCACCTCCTCAAATGTACCTCATAAATTAGATTTTTAAACTTTAGATATGTACATATTAGCAGCTCCATTGTAACTAATACCAGATTACCAGTATATCCAATCCCTTGCAACTTTTGGATTCAGTAGGACTTCTTAAGAATGAGACAAATTAACGTAATGGAAAAGAATCCAAAACTAATTGAATTTGTCAATAAAGAAGGGAAAAAGGCCTAAAGTTTAACGCCAAATAACTAAGTAAAAGAATACATAAAAGAATGTAATAAGTACCATACAATGTAATTAACATACGATGACCTCAGGATAGCGAAGAGTGCCTATATAGTACTACCTCCGTGACGTAAAGATCTTCTCATTTCCCCTTTTTAACTGTAACTAAATAATCTTCCCATGATACCTTCAATAATTTTAAAAGTAATACACTATTACACCTACTTTTTTTGAATTTATCCTTCATTCAACCACACTATTTTATTATCTTCCCATCATACCCTCAATAATTTATATCCCCTATCACTATTCATAATCTCACCTACTTTCAATTTGGGAAGATTCCAACGTTACAGAGGTAGTATTAAAAGTTGTGGGACAGACATGAATGAAATTACTTAACAAGGAAAAAATTAGGAAAATCCACACAGTGCAAAAATGATGGCAAGGGAGAAGCAGATCAACACTAAGTGTCAAAGTGATTCAAGTACACTTTTCTTGCATGTGAATTTGCATCCTCATTCCCCAATTGAGTATGCTCTCTTTTCATTCATCTACTACATTAGTGTATATGCAAATAAAAGAAAAAATTGCGTAGCAAATAGTAGACTAACTAAGACTTTATGCTTCCTCTTGTTTCTTCTTATCTTGGAGAGAAAAGGAGGCATGAAAAGAAAAAATTGCGTAGCAAATAGTAGACTAACTAAGACTTTATGCTTCCTCTTGTTTCTTCTTATCTTGGAGAGAAATGGAGGCATGAAGTGAACCGTAATTCAGAAATGCATCACCCCACGATTATAATGAAAGATAAGCCAGAGAGTGTTGATTATAAATACAATTGAGACACTCGGAGAATCAGTTGAGTAGCTGTAAATAAATTTAAAAAAATGTAATTAGAAAACTACCTGATATGAGTAAATAATGTTTCAAATTGCTTTTCCATGTATGTATTTTCCAGGAAGGTCTTAATGAAGATTTTGTGCCTCAAATAACTTATTCTTTGTGGTTTTTATTCTCTCATAAGAACTCGTAAAAGGTAAGAATTCAGCTAGAACTCTAGAAGTAGCCATTAAGTCCTGAAATAGAGCCTCATAAACCAGTCTTTTGCCCAATTAAGTTCAGAGCTTTATGAGGAAACTAATTTCATAGGACCATCAATATGTCTTAACTTCTTGACAATATTCTCTTGTATTATATAACTGCAAATACTTGGTATGTTTCTCCGGAGGTTGCTTTTGAAGGAATAAAAATATCTCGTAAGAGAATTTAACCTTAACAATCTAAGCTATTAGAGGTGTGGGCTGAAAAAATAAAGTTAATTACAACTTTCAAGAGATTTTTAATCCTTGAAAAAGAAGAGTATTTGAATTGTGATGACACTAAAATCTTACACCCATAATACCTTTGACTTTTTATCAATTCATCTTTTACTGATTGAGACATATCCGGAAGCCTGTGAGAGTAAGCAAGTAAACATAAACATGTCCGCTCATTCAGAAATGGATTATAGGGTAAATAATGGAAGAGGTGGAAAGGGAGATAGTAACTCAAGTATTCCATACAAGGATCATTTCTAGAGTATATGCTCAAAATATGACTACCTGGTGATCATCTCAAATTCTATATGCTAATTGCTATAGGTTAAAGATAGTGCTGAAACTATATTATATCAAATACAATGGATATTTTCTATATGCATTTCCATAAATGGATACTTGATCGGCTAGAGAGGATTGTGCTATCAGCATGACAACTCAAGAGGATACTGCCATAAAGATAGATCACCTCTCTTTAGCTCAACATTAGTTAGCCACCCCCCCCCCCCCCCCCCCCCCGCACCCCCGGGAAAAAAATCTCTAATAAGAGATTTGAAAATATTAGGAGTGAAATGAACAGAGACTATATGTAGATCACTCTCCCAAAAAATATGGAGTATATGGGAAATCAAACCATTATAAAAAAATCGTATTGAGATGGAAATCAGTGGTGTTGAGTACAAGAAAAAAGAATCAACAGCAAAAAAGTATCAGAAATATTTAAAGGAAAAGATAGTTTACCCTGAAAGTAGATTTGGTAGCCGGAGTTTCATGCGATTACGGATCTGTCGAGCAAGATTTTCTACTAAGGCTAATCTACCTAGCTTGCTTTGAGGAGCCCCAGGCAAGATAGATTTAAGGCTTTCACTCTCAGCTCGCCAAGCTGTTTCTAAATAATCGTCCCCAACATTTCCTGATTGGGCTAAAGCTATTGAGACAGACTGACCAATCAAAGCAACCCATGGAATATCAGATGTGCTGGGTGGTCCTTGATTTAGCAAAAGAGTCTGAACTTCTGCAAGAATCTTTGGATCTGAAGCAGCTTGATCTATCTTACTGATAACACCAATAGTTCTTGTAGCTGAAGCATGGAAGTTATACAGGCATTTCGTGATTGGTATAGAAAGAGGACAATAAACAGAAATGTCATTGTATTATGTTTTTAATTTAAGTCAGAAAACTGGTATGCAAGATAGTCAAACTTACATTCTCCATCATTCTCCTTTGCAATTCTAAGTGCTTTATATGTGGAAACTACTGATGCAAGAGATGCAGGTACTACCACAAGTAATATTGCATCACTATGCTCAACATACTGACTCTATGAAGAAAAATCACGTGCAAAATCTCAAGTTCTGAAGGCTTCAAAAATCTAAATTGATATCATGAGAAAAGCAACTCACTGATGAACTATCAAGGCGTCATTTTTCCACTCCTGGTAGATCAATTAATTTTAATGGTGGAGCTGTAAACCACAAATATTACCACATCAATGGAATGAAAGCAAAAAAAGAGTCAGGATAAGGTGAACAAATAAGAAATAAATAAAACACTGTCGGACTAAAACAAATTTCCAGATGCTATAAAGCACATATTCAAGTAGATATAAACTTCAGATGCAAGAAACCATGTACTCACGACTTCAAGTAGATATACATCAGTATCGCTAATCATGATTCACATGTAATGCCCAATTTTAAATGCTAAAACTTCATTAAGCTGCTTATTCAAATAGTCCACTACAGAGAACTTGACATTGTAATCAATCCGGGGGGGGGGGGGGGGGGGGCAGACACCCCAAAACACCCCAAAGCAACTTTTTATTGTTAAAATACATTTAGTGGTGACTTGGTGAGACATCATCATCATCACCCCAGAAAGTACCCTTCGTCAAAGGTATCATCCCAATTTCATTTTCTACTCATATATCTGCACAAGAAAAGAGTAATGAAGATGCATACTACCATAACACGAAATACATTTCACGATCATGTATATTCCTATGAGGAAGCAGATGACCATAGTTGAGAAAAATTAGGAGTAACGACATAGCTGAGAAATGAAACCTGGATAGTTGGTGTTAGAAGGGGAATCGACGAGAGCCAGCATGGTTTGTGTAGGGAGCGGTTGAGATCTGCTGTGTGGGAATCCAAGGTTAGGGGCGCTCGAGATTGAAAACGTGTGCGACTCAGAGCTCAGCTGAAATAGATGGGAGCTAAACGGAAAATAAATGGGCCGGGGCAAAACGGGAGCTAGACGGAAGTGAAACGGAAAACTTAATTTATTTGAAATGTACAAATGATAAAACACAATGTACCATCCAATAAAGCTAATGATTACACCAACACAAATTCCAGCCCTAAAATGCCCTAACCCTCATTGAGGATTATAAGCTTTTAAGATGTACAAATGATAAAACACAATGTACCATCCAATAAAGCTAATGATTACACCAACACAAATTCCAGCCCTAAAATGCCCTAACCCTCATTGAGGATTATAAGCTTTTAAGATAAGCAAGAACAGACCTTCAACTCTCTTCATCCCCAAACCTGCGGTATATATATATATATATATATATATATATATATATATATATATATATATATATATATATATATATATATATATATATATATATATATACGCACATATATATATATATACATATACACAAATTTCGACCCTTCGTTTTAGTCAAAACCGAGCCATGAAAACACCATAGAGACCTTCCCCTTCTCGAGAGGAATCCAACGGTGAAAGAATCGTTGAAAACGATCGTGAAACGACGGAGAACAAGCTTGCCGGAGTTCCGCCGGGCTAACCGTAAAGACGGAAAACGGAGAAGAAGGAGGAGCTTTCGCTGCCTCCAACCCATCACCGACCTTTGCCGTCCCAAAACGAGTCTTCTACCACCACCGTATCACGAATCCGTCGAGGTAACTCCCTTCCCCCTGCCTAGCCCGTTTTCTCGAAGTGATGATAGAGGAAGAAGAAGTGTACACATTTTTTTTTATTTCTTTCTCTCTTAGAAGATTGGGCCGTTGGGCCAGGAGTTTTTATTTTTATTTTTGGGCCAAGACTCCTAAGTAGTAGTAGTAGTAGTAGTAATAATAATAATAATAATAATAATAATAATAATAATAATAATAATAATAATAATAATAATCTGCAAAATTGATAAATTTGAGATGAGAAGTATTAATGGTGAAATTAGCTGGAATAATTGATAGTAACTACTTGGATAAATTTGTTAATTGTTATTTAACATAGTTACATATTGTTAAATAATAAAAAGGAAATTGATGGTTCAATTAATAAAAATTTATAAACAAATATTATATTATAATTATTTAGTTGGACTTAGTAGAGAAAATTGGATCGTTATTGTTTTCACTCATTATTGGATTATTGAAGTAGATTAATAAGTTAACGTAATATCAAGCGTTTAAGTAATTAATTAATAAAATCAGATTAAGTTGATGACGATTAGTTAATTTTAAATAATTATGTAATATTCTGATAATTAGGAAATATGAATAGTTTATTTAAATATAATTCGGATATGTTTTGATAATATTGAAATACAGTTAGTTCTTTGAATGTTTTTTTTTGATGATATTTAAATTAAAATCTGATGTTGTAGTTAATTATAGTTTTATTAGAATTCAAATACCGTAATTAATGACTGAATTAATAAGGTATTTTGATTAATAAAATGCGATTAACTCGAATAATTAATAAATGTACTTAACTAAATGAGTTAAATTGATCTTTTATATATAATTAATTAAGTAAATGAGTATATTTAAAAATGATTAAGGTCTGATCTATTAATAAAATTAAGTTAGTTAAGTTCGTAATTAAAGATAGGATTTTTCGGAATTAATTAATTAATTGGAACTAATTAGTGATAATAATTAAATAATGGATTTTACTAGTAGACTAAGTTCGACTAAGATAAAAAGTTAGTGACTAAATTGAAATTAGAATTAATCAGTTACTTTAATTAATTAAGTTTTAGCAGGCTATTTTCGGATAAATAAAATAATTAGGAATTATTAGTATGTATAGCCGAAAATTAAATAGTAGTAGAAGTATAAATAAATTAAGTAGAAAATTTATTAAAGACTTAAATTATATAGTTGAATTTTATAGTCAAGTAGTGCTAACTAGTTCGAATAAGAGTAATAAACCGAATTAATTAAATTCAATAATGGAGTAGTTATTAATTTTCGCACATTGATAATATTAAAGGAGAGATTGGCGAATTCGTTGAAGACATGAACTAGATTTCGAGTAGGGTTAGAGCAAAAGCGTGACTTTGAGGTAAGTTTCTCTGCCGATCCAAAATGATTTCCTCGTATTATATGCTTATTATGCATTTTGTGATAAAGAGTGAATTTTGAATTATGTGTATGTGATTTTGAGGAGATATTAGATTTATGGTATTTTTGAAGTGCAAACGAAGTTCTTTTGGGTATTAAATATTTTTAGATACTTTTGAGACTATTTAGAGAGATTGAGAAATATTTTTGAAGTATACTTAATTCAAGATAAAATTAAGGATTTCATAAGAGGTGAGCACCCGGGAGAAATCCGTGGTGTCGGTTTTCCACATCCGGATAAATGTGGAGGCTGATTAAGGCTACTACTACTAAGAAGTACAGTTTGAGTTTGAAGTGACGTTTGGATCTATGATCCCTTTTAAGAAGAAGTTATAGTAGTAGTCCCTAATCATTCAAGAATTTTAAAGGTGGAGTAGTTGGTAGACTGAGTCCCGATTACTCGTGACGACTTACTACTCGGAGGGCTTGGAATCCCTTTTAGGGGGTGTGCACACTTAAGGTAGTCGTTTCGTTTCCAATAGCAGTTGTGGTACCGGCAAAAGTCCCGGGGTGGCCGTACATAACAACGTAACCACCGGGCTCAACCAGTGTTGAGTACCGCCCTTCTAAATTACTAGGAAGATAGAGAAGAAGTGAACTTTGAGAAATTCTAAGAGAAGAGTTACTATGGTATTTTCAAAGAAAAGTTGAGGACTTTATTAAAGAAGTGATTTTGAGAAATATCAAAGAGAAAAGAATTTTGGTGGAGTGTGTCATTTTTATATAGTATTATATGAAAAACTATTTTTCGCCAAACCTGATTATTTTACGGGGTTGGGTAGTACTTACTTAGCTCTAAAGCTAATTTTTGTTTCCTTCTCCCTGTTTTGTTTTCTGCACTTTATTTGTGCAGGTGATGATGCTTATGTTGACTGATGATTGCTTGATTCCCGAGAGCGGTTTAGAGATGCCTTAGTCAAACCTAGTCAAGAATTATAATTTAATTATGTTGAACACTTGTTTTACTTTTTTTAGTTTTGTGATTGCCTGTGCATTCGGTTAAGAGATGACCGGATGTGACGGTAACACCCATTTCCCAATTAGTGTTATTTCCGCTGCAAAACTTTTTATCTGTTTTGAAATCAAGTTTATTATCAATAATTCTATTATTTCAAGTATTATTTTGGGAGGGAAAATGGGGGTGTTACAAATTGGTATCAGAGCCCTATTTTTTTTTCTTAAAAAAAATGTTTTCAAGTATTTCTGAGATTTCCTAAAAATCCCTTAAGAAATACGAACAAGTTGGTATCAAATTCCATATTTTTCAAATTGGGGATTTTTCAAATAAAACTTTCCTTTAACTGACTATGGTTTTCAAAAGGGTTTTCTTTTTAAAAAAGCTATTGAATTTTTTCCAAGAAGTTTTCTAAAATGTACGTGTTCTTTATAAATTTTTTTTTTTTATATCGGTTTTCTAAATGCTCTTCAACAAGAAACTTAGGAATAATAAATCTTATTAAGAAAGAATAAGCTAGGCTACAGGTGAGGTTGTGAGATTCTGAATTTTTTTTATGCATGGAATTTTTCGAATTATTATAATACGCATATGTGCATATTGCACGTACGTATGTGTTTGACTTTGTAGGATATACTATAGGAATGTTACTTCGTAGGATATACTATAGGAATGTCCTAAGAGCATATTAGATATATGCTTCAGGGACGAAGCATTCTTTTAAGGAGGGTACAATGTGACACTCCTTAAATTTGATATAAAAGAATTTGATATAAACTAACGCGTGATAACTGTTAATTGTATTTGTTGATAATTTTTCTTAACTTATGCTTCGGGACGAAGCATCTTTTAAGGAGGGTAGATTGTGACACTCCAAAAATTTAATAAAAAGAACTTATTATTAACTAAGATGTAATATCTGCTAATTGTACTTATGGATATTTTCTTAGCTTATGCTTCGGGACGAAGCATCTTTTAAGGAGGGTAGAATGTAACACCCCGAAAATTTTAAAAAATAAATAAATATATATTAATTATATCAGTCAGATAAAATGTTACGAAAGTGACAATTTAATAATTAAGTGAATGACATAAAATTTTAACATCGGTGACATTTTTAATCTGATAAAAATGTTTCGAAAAAAAAATGACATTTTAACAATTTTAATTGAAGGGTATTAGTTATAAATATTTGTACCGAAAATACACTAAATACCATACAAAAAAAAACTGTTAAAAACAGTTGACTTTTTCCAACCGCATATACCTATACTTACACACACAATAATACGTAGATAATACTCCCTCCGTATCTTTAAAATCTTCCCATTTCAAAAGTAGGTAGATTAAGAATAGTGAAAGATGATATGAATTATTGAGGGTATGATGGGAAAATAGTGGAATAATGTGGTGGAATGTAGGATAAATCCAAAAAAAGTAGTTGTAATAGTGTATTATTTTAAGAATTATTGAGGGTATGATGGGAAGATTTAGAAATGGGAAGATTTTTGTGTTACGGACGAAAAAGGAAAGTGGGAAGATTTTGAAGTTACGGAGGGAGTAATAGATGGTAATAATATTGGAGAATGATATAAAGAAGTGTACACATTCACATGCATGCCAACACATTCACATGCATGCGTACTAACCATGGGATCACATTAGTACAAGGAGTAACAATAATGTATACAAACAAAAAAAAAATACACATTCACGCACATGTATATGTTAAAGCCAAGCCCATCGCCAACTAACCTACACTCACATGGGTTGTTCGTAGCTACAACCTCCAACCTCATAGTATAAATAAGCAAGAACAGACCTTCAACTCTCTTCATCCCCAAACCTGCGGTATATATATATATATATATATATATATATATATATATATATATATATATATATATATATACGCACATATATATATATATACATATACACAAATTTCGACCCTTCGTTTTAGTCAAAACCGAGCCATGAAAACACCATAGAGACCTTCCCCTTCTCGAGAGGAATCCAACGGTGAAAGAATCGTTGAAAACGATCGTGAAACGACGGAGAACAAGCTTGCCGGAGTTCCGCCGGGCTAACCGTAAAGACGGAAAACGGAGAAGAAGGAGGAGCTTTCGCTGCCTCCAACCCATCACCGACCTTCGCCGTCCCAAAACGAGTCTTCTACCACCACCGTATCACGAATCCGTCGAGGTAACTCCCTTCCCCCTGCCTAGCCCGTTTTCTCGAAGTGATGATAGAGGAAGAAGAAGTGTACACATTTTTTTTTATTTCTTTCTCTCTTAGAAGATTGGGCCGTTGGGCCAGGAGTTTTTATTTTTATTTTTGGGCCAAGACTCCTAAGTAGTAGTAGTAGTAGTAATAATAATAATAATAATAATAATAATAATAATAATAATAATAATAATAATAATAATAATAATAATAATAATAATAATAATAATAATAATAATAATAATAATAATAATAATAATAATAATAATAATAATAATAATAATAATCTGCAAAATTGATAAATTTGAGATGAGAAGTATTAATGGTGAAATTGGCTGGAATAATTGATAGTAACTACTTGGATAAATTTGTTAATTGTTATTTAACATAGTTACATATTGTTAAATAATAAAAAGGAAATTGATGGTTCAATTAATAAAAATTTATAAACAAATATTATATTATAATTATTTAGTTGGACTTAGTAGAGAAAATTGGATCGTTATTGTTTTCACTCATTATTGGATTATTGAAGTAGATTAATAAGTTAACGTAATATCAAGCGTTTAAGTAATTAATTAATAAAATCAGATTAAGTTGATGACGATTAGTTAATTTTAAATAATTATGTAATATTCTGATAATTAGGAAATATGAATAGTTTATTTAAATATAATTCGGATATGTTTTGATAATATTGAAATACAGTTAGTTCTTTGAATGTTTTTTTTTTGATGATATTTAAATTAAAATCTGATGTTGTAGTTAATTATAGTTTTATTAGAATTCAAATACCGTAATTAATGACTGAATTAATAAGGTATTTTGATTAATAAAATGCGATTAACTCGAATAATTAATAAATGTACTTAACTAAATGAGTTAAATTGATCTTTTATATATAATTAATTAAGTAAATGAGTATATTTAAAAATGATTAAGGTCTGATCTATTAATAAAATTAAGTTAGTTAAGTTCGTAATTAAAGATAGGATTTTTCGGAATTAATTAATTAATTGGAACTAATTAGTGATAATAATTAAATAATGGATTTTACTAGTAGACTAAGTTCGACTAAGATAAAAAGTTAGTGACTAAATTGAAATTAGAATTAATCAGTTACTTTAATTAATTAAGTTTTAGCAGGCTATTTTCGGATAAATAAAATAATTAGGAATTATTAGTATGTATAGCCGAAAATTAAATAGTAGTAGAAGTATAAATAAATTAAGTAGAAAATTTATTAAAGACTTAAATTATATAGTTGAATTTTATAGTCAAGTAGTGCTAACTAGTTCGAATAAGAGTAATAAACCGAATTAATTAAATTCAATAATGGAGTAGTTATTAATTTTCGCACATTGATAATATTAAAGGAGAGATTGGCGAATTCGTTGAAGACATGAACTAGATTTCGAGTAGGGTTAGAGCAAAAGCGTGACTTTGAGGTAAGTTTCTCTGCCGATCCAAAATGATTTCCTCGTATTATATGCTTATTATGCATTTTGTGATAAAGAGTGAATTTTGAATTATGTGTATGTGATTTTGAGGAGATATTAGATTTATGGTATTTTTGAAGTGCAAACGAAGTTCTTTTGGGTATTAAATATTTTTAGATACTTTTGAGACTATTTAGAGAGATTGAGAAATATTTTTGAAGTATACTTAATTCAAGATAAAATTAAGGATTTCATAAGAGGTGAGCACCCGGGAGAAATCCGTGGTGTCGGTTTTCCACATCCGGATAAATGTGGAGGCTGATTAAGGCTACTACTACTAAGAAGTACAGTTTGAGTTTGAAGTGACGTTTGGATCTATGATCCCTTTTAAGAAGAAGTTATAGTAGTAGTCCCTAATCATTCAAGAATTTTAAAGGTGGAGTAGTTGGTAGACTGAGTCCCGATTACTCGTGACGACTTACTACTCGGAGGGCTTGGAATCCCTTTTAGGGGGTGTGCACACTTAAGGTAGTCGTTTCGTTTCCAATAGCAGTTGTGGTACCGGCAAAAGTCCCGGGGTGGCCGTACATAACAACGTAACCACCGGGCTCAACCAGTGTTGAGTACCGCCCTTCTAAATTACTAGGAAGATAGAGAAGAAGTGAACTTTGAGAAATTCTAAGAGAAGAGTTACTATGGTATTTTCAAAGAAAAGTTGAGGACTTTATTAAAGAAGTGATTTTGAGAAATATCAAAGAGAAAAGAATTTTGGTGGAGTGTGTCATTTTTATATAGTATTATATGAAAAACTATTTTTCGCCAAACCTGATTATTTTACGGGGTTGGGTAGTACTTACTTAGCTCTAAAGCTAATTTTTGTTTCCTTTTCCCTGTTTTGTTTTCTGCACTTTATTTGTGCAGGTGATGATGCTTATGTTGACTGATGATTGCTTGATTCCCGAGAGCGGTTTAGAGATGCCTTAGTCAAACCTAGTCAAGAATTATAATTTAATTATGTTGAACACTTGTTTTACTTTTTTTAGTTTTGTGATTGCCTGTGCATTCGGTTAAGAGATGACCGGATGTGGCGGTAACACCCATTTCCCAATTAGTGTTATTTCCGCTGCAAAACTTTTTATCTGTTTTGAAATCAAGTTTATTATCAATAATTCTATTATTTCAAGTATTATTTTGGGAGGGAAAATGGGGGTGTTACATGCCTGGTGATCTTACCCCGTTTGCCTGAATATGTCTCTGTGATTATTTGGGCAATCCAGCGATGATGAGTCCCAAATTTGTGTTAGAGTCTTGAATCTACACCACTCGGGTCCAATAAGGTGGAGAATATGTTGGTATTGGCCCAATATTAACCGTAAGCCCAGCTCAACTTAGGATGCACCCGGCCCATGGTCTTTCTCCCAATTCGGCACTGCGCCTTTCATCTTTACCGATCGGCTTCTTCTCTAAAGCGAGACTTTCCTTCCCTGCGCAATTAAGTGCGTATCTGCTTTGCAAGGTAACTTACCATCCTTGATGCCTTTACACTGTCTATTTAACCCTCTCCTACTCTGCCGATTTTGGAGCTAGCGGAAAACCCTTCTTCCTAAATCGCACCTTTGCGAAGCCTTAGTTGAGTTGGCCGGAAAATAGCTTGAAGGCTGACGCCCTATTTTCCCCTTGAGACTGTTAGTGGTATATTCATCCTTTGTGGATGAAATTGGAGACCTGAGCTGGAAGATAGTCCGTATAACAATATGCTAAAAACAACACACTATTCTAGAAATAATTTAAACAATACAAATATAAATAAAACAATAATGATCTTCAATGGAAATGTAAAAATAATTTAAATAGCATGGATATAAAGTTATTTATCCTTTAGGTGATGTTATGTTCAATTCATATTTATAATTTTAAGAAATCATTATATTGAACTTTTGGTACCAAACCTTGTTGAAAATGACGTTACATCAAAAGTTTCAATAAATTCTACCATCATCAGTTTTTTAGTAGCAACATGGAAAGTTTCATAACTTGACTGCATTTTATTTATTAATGTTTTAAAATTATTTTTTTGAAAAAGATTGTTGAATTCTACTCATTATAATTTTCATAATCTGATTTTTAATTCTTTTTACTAATAAAGTACGCACCTTAGGAGAGGAGCGGCGAAGGGGAAACCCTAGCCGCCTCTTCTTCTTCTTCTTCTTCCTCTCTTTGTTCAATTTTCTTTGGATCCCAATCATGAAAAAGTTTCGTTGGATCAATATTTTCAGTTCTATGCATACGTCTATTTCCTAGCGTTGTCTAGAGATATTATTTTCGGTGGCGAAATGTCGCTCGCCAGATTTATATTCCCCGCCATCATCGGTCGGGTGTTCTCGGGTGTTAGTAAGAGATTGCTTTCTTTCCGGTGGCTGGTAAAACCGGAACAATTTCTGCACTTGGCTCCTTACTGGTGGCTAGAAAACCGGCAAGTTTAACAAATCCTTTTTGGTGGCTGGTCAAACCGGACCTATTTCGAGTAGCACGAGCAGTCAAATTGCGGGACGAGTCTACATAGTTGCAGGGTTAGCGAACATGATAGCTTTTATATGGCTTTTTTGTTCTTTGTCTCACCCTAGTGTAGCATTGAACGCTGTAATTGTAATGCTTCGGTTTTTTATTGTTATGTTTCTGGTTACCCTTATTAATAATACGGAGTACTTAAGTTATTGATTTTCAAAAAAAAAATATATTTTTACTAATAAAGAGTGAAACATAATGACGATCAAAGTTGTGCATTGACAAGTGTGAAAATGAGAATGCTGCAACTAACAAAGAACGAATGAAGCATACTTTTGATGTGGACATATAGTAAGTGTCGAAAAATAAAGAAAAAATTAATTAAATAAAAATAATTAAAATGACCAATGAAAAACAAGAAATGAGATGGAACAGAATTTAGTCAAAGCTTGTGCTACGCACGATGTCCTTAAACGTATTCGTTGCCTCCCGGGGTGCTTGGAGCGCCACAACGATCGTTTCCCAGGATACGATGACTACGAACAATTGTTTGAGCACTCAAACGAATTGTTCCGGCGAACGAGAACAGATACGAACACAGAAGGATTTTTTTCGGAATGCTAGCATTGTTTTTCGAAAGCTCAAAAGTACGTGAGTTCGTTTTTTGAATTGTCTGTTGTTGCAAACCACCTGCCAGCCATTTATAGGAGGATTTGTTGTGTGTTAAGTGACCTTTAATGGACCTGAACGTTGGACATAAATGACCAACATGTTAGGCATTAATATGTCGTAAAACTGTCCATTTAAAGACACATTAAAAGATAAGAACGGTGGGCATTAACAGCTGTAACGGACCAGAACTGTTCTGGTGCGCGACCATAACAGAACACCCCCATGTCTTCTGCCCGAGCTCCGTAGCAGAGGACCCCCAGGCCTTCTGTCCGAGCTTCGTAGCAGAGGCCTTATGTCCGAGCAGTTCTGGTGCGGAAGAAGTGTTATGTCCGAGCAGCAGTTCGGGGAAAAAATAAAACGTTACGGGATTGATTCACACCCCCCCTGCGCGCAAAGAGAGTCTTTCCACCCAAGAATCTTAACTCCTTAGAATAGGCTTCCCTTGGGTTTTCCGGTGTAGGAAATAACCACTAGAAACTCATCTTTTTTCCCTAGTTTTTCCATTCTAACGAGTGAACTTCGAGAATCAATTTCTCATTCACTCGTTATCCATTTTGAGCGAACCACATATCGCATTGTAGCGCTTAACAAGGACAATCCGAAACCACTTTGACCCGACCCAAATCGGAAGTGGACCTCATTCAAAATATTGTACCAAAATTACCATTTAATGCAATTTTTCAACACATTTTTTCAACAGTCGGTATATGAGAGTATCAACATTTTATTACCTTAAATGACTTTCTTTTGCTATGGACTAAAATGCAATCTTGTAGGCACGTAAAATACTCCTCCATCTTGGGATTTTTTCTTTTGGACTGTTTTCAGTCCCAGACCAGACCAGACCAGACCAGACCAGACCAGACTTCCATAGTTATAAAATACACAGAGACAAGACGTTTACAAGACCAGACCAGATCAGACCAGACCAACAAATTTCAGTCCAAAAGAAAACATCCTTGGTCCAATTTTACATTTTTCGTTTGTCTCATTAAATTTGTTATCACACTTGATACAAAGTACTACATCCGTCCCGCTAAGATTGTCCCGTTTTACCATTTCGGTCCGTCCCACTAAGATTGTCCCATACCAAATTTGGAAAATTTGTGTGACTTTAAATCATTCTTACATTATTCTTACCTTATCAATTCAATATCAACCACATAAATCATTTTTTATTAGTTTGTGTGTCACCCCCTCTTGTCCCATTGTCAGTGGGACAGAGAGAGTAATATTTAAATGATTCACACCGTCTCACTTTTTCTAATAATAAACATAAGTCATAATATATCACTCCCTCTGATCGGGTTTAATGCACCAAACCCCCTCGTAAAATATAAATTCAACGCATTAACCCAGCTATGATTTAAAAAATGCGTCAAACCCCTCTGTATTATAATTAATCATGCGCAAAACCTCCTCAAAGAATAAATTTTACAATTTTCAAATCACTCTTTTTAATAATATGGTTGAATATGCAAGTAACTTTGTCAAAATTTCTAAATTATACAAAAAACTAATCATTTTTCAAGTTTTTGAAAATTAAATTTGTTCTTGGAGACTTGGAGGGGGTTTGACGCATGATTAATTATAATACAAGGGGGTTTGACGCGTTTTTTAAATCACAAGAGACTAATGCGCCGAATTTATATTTCACGAGAGAGTTTGGTGGATTAAACCATGGTAGCGGACCAGATCACCAGAGTAGGGGACTTTACCTATGGCATGATTGGAGGATACTTTGAGTGGTTTTGTTGGTAAAGTTTTGCGTAAAAATACGGTTGCCGAGTGCAGACGACATCGTGTCACCGTGATATTGATTTAAGTATTTAACTGTCACTATTAATTAACGTTAATGAAACATTATACAATTTTAAAATTTCCAATTTTCCCCATTTTTGTTTCCATATTCATTAATGTTTTTATTAACTCCGGATCATTTTCATCATTCAAAAAAACGAGAGAACCCCAACTGGCTCAACCACTTTGTCTCTCTATCTGTCTCGTTGATAATTTGTAGGGGTCCATAGTTAATCAAACAGTTCCTTGGCTCTAAACCACTTATTTTCTTCACTAGTTGAAAAAACTTTGGTACCTTTTAAGATAAGGTGTAATCATGTAGTTTAAAACCCTAATCTTTAACCATCTTTGAAGTAGTTCAAAATTGAAAAAGTAAGCATTGTATACATCTCTCCCATTCTTTAAGTAGTTCCCTTTTCTTTTGGTTATTTGGACTCTGAAGATTCCTTGTGTAGGCTTTGCTCAGAGGACCAAAGATTCAGCACACTGTTCATATGGCTTGGAGGAACAAGATGCCCAATTTCAGTAATGTGTTTCAGGTTTTTTTGTCCTTTCATTCTCTGTTGTATATACTCCGTACAATTTATGTTTGGCTTTTCTAAATCACTCTAAATAAATTAATTGCCTTTTTGTATAGCATTTCCATTCTTGTATCTCGCTCACCCCATATTTTTCTGTAGTTCTCTGAAAGATATTGGTTGGTTCCACTAAGCTTGTGTGCTTGATTTAGAGAGAATTAACTTTTCCAGTTCTGCAGAAGTGGGCTAATGGTGTGTTTAGATCCAAGAAAACTAAAGAATATGAACAGTTTTCATTAAATTTGTTGGTAACCTTGTGTGTGAATTGTGAACCAGATGGATCTTTAATGTTGGGGTGTTATGCTGTACTTGCTGATGGTGCTGGAGAGTCTTTTTTGTTACTGCTGAAATTATACTAGGAAGAATGTGTAGTGCCCATAATAAATTTGGAATCCCAAGAATCATTGCTGGTATATGAAGCATTAACCTTCCCCCCACCCACAAAATAAAAAGAGCCTTCATTTCAAAATAAAATTTTGTCCAAAAACAGTGTCAGTAGTTAGTATAACTCCAATTAAATAAAGTCAAGTGATTTTATGATGAATTTAAACCAACAAATCAACGGGGGGAAATGTAGATTAGTAATTCATAAGATGTGGAAAGACATGACCTTTTTATGGAAGGCACTTTAGATTTCTTGTTTTGGACTTTTGGATCAATGCATGAATTGCACTTGATGTGGTTTTTCTATTTCTCATAGAGCTATGCATCTACAGTGAAAAAATCGTAGGGAAAAAGAAAAATGTTAAGCAATTTTTAGTGTTTGGTTTTACACAATTACCCAGGATAATACGAAGGAAAATCAAATGTGGTAAGAACTTTTTAAGTTCTTACATAAATTTAAGTTCAAGTCTTTATGTAATATAGACAGAAATATAAAAATAAAATGAGTTCATATAAAATATCTATAATTGTAATGTTGAGTTTGATCCCAAAATTTAATTCCCCCAGTATCTCTATCTACTTTCGTTATTATTATTTTGTTTCCCTAGAATTTCCTGGGATCCAAATGAACCTTAGAATTCTCAATTTGTTAAAAATTGAACTGAGCAGGGTACCGCAATGGAGGTGGAGCCAGGATGCCCACACACAATTAAGTCCCATGGTTCAACAGTTGCATGGGATCACAAACTAGACTGGCTCATTCTCCTCTTCCTCCTGCTCTTGGAGGTCATCCTCTACATGATAGGTCCATTCTATCGTTTTGTAGGTGCTGACATGATGTCGGATCTCAAATACCCCATGAAAGAGAACACTGTCCCTGTTTGGGCAGTTCCTGTAAGTTAATACTTCCACATTTTCATGATAAGTAGTTACTTTCCAGGTTCCACTATTATGAACGCTCTGTTGTAGCTATTTGTAGCCTTAAGTATGTCATCATCAAGGGCTTGCTATGTGAATGGGACTAAGGTGCTATGCTAGCCCACATAAGAAGAATATAAAAATACAAGCATCATATTGTTCCTATGTTGCACGGAAATGTGGGAAGCATGGGGAAATAGGAAACAGGAAACATCATCTTTTAATTAAAAAAATTACTGTTTGGAGAGTTTCCTTAGAGATTCCGAAACAAAAACATACTTTTTCTTGAGAGTTTCCGTGCTTCATAGTATTGTACAGTGCTTTAAGTTATTCTTGTTAAGCTATCTGATATGGGGCAAGATAAAGAAACAAACCAACATATAAGGCGTTAGGCTACTCATATTTGAACTTGAGATAGAACCAAAAAACTTAATACGCTATTCGAGCCAATTAAACTCAAATGACTAGTCAATGCGATTAAGACTAAAAAAGTGCAATTTCAAGATTGATCAACTCCAACGAGCGACCATCTAATAGAAACATGTTAAGCTATCTACACATGCCAAGTAAGTATATAGATACAAACCAACATATACAGTTTAATTATTTCTATTAGGTTGACCTTTTTGTAATATAATACCCAAACCTTAATAATTCTTCCTAAAGTTTGGGATTTAAGATGGAACTCAAGTCTTATTATACTATAAAATACTGTTGAGTTCAAGCAAGTAATTAGATCCGGGTAAGTCTTTAAACTCTAAAGTAAAAATAAAATGATTAAATGGAAGTCAAGATTCTAATTCAAAGAGCACATGTACTTCAATTTTGCAACGATGTGCAATGCATTTATTGTATGTTAAGGTTTTCTTTTTCAATAATGTGTGTCAATGAACAGATCATTGCAATTCTTTTGCCTATTGTGATCTTCATTTTCTTCTATCTTCGAAGGAAGGATGTCTATGATCTACACCACAGTATACTAGGTAATTTATTTTTGTAGTGAAGTTGTTATAGAAAGTTACTAAATCTAATAGTTTTTCACAAATTCTTAACGTGACAGTGAAATGAGATTCTGCAAATATTGGACTAAAGATTTCTGTAGTTTCTCATAGTTTGCTAACACATGAAATTGCAGGACTTTTATTTGCTATACTAATAACTGCCGTCATGACGGATGCAATAAAAAATGCAGTTGGCCGCCCTCGACCGGACTTTTTCTGGCGTTGCTTTCCAGACGGACGGGATGTAAGAATTCAGAAGACTTATTTAATTCTCTTATACATTCACACTACAATGAGTGTCAAAACTGCTTATTTTTTCTACATCATTTTAAAAAAACTAGGTTCACTTGATTAGGGATTATATTTTAATTTCTGACCAATGTGAAAATACTTCGTTTAATGTGGAGATGATGATGAGTAAATACTACTCCGTAATAAGTTAATAACTAATGCATGAGACTTATTTATCTGCATGATTCGTTTTTGGTTTTAAACAGTGAAAAGCGAGATTAGTTGTTATTTACTTTTCAAAAGAAGAAGAAGAAGATGATTAGTTGTTACTTTTGCCTTATTGGATCTCTATGTAATTCTTTCAGCTTTATGATCGTTGGGGCAATGTAGTATGCCATGGTAAAGAAAGTGACATAAAAGAAGGGCATAAGAGTTTTCCAAGTGGTCACACTTCATGTAAGTTTTTTTTTTAATTTGTTTTGATCTTTCAAAGATGTCTCTGAGATTGTATGGAAAATTGTTTCATGAATGGGTGAAAGAAAAGAATACCATGTTTCTTATTTTTCATTCCCATGTATGTTGCCTTCGGTTTTCATAATGTATGACTGTTCTTTTCTATGTTTGCATCTCTTTTTGTCTTTAAGGCTATTAAAATATTGCTATAATTTATGATAGTTGTACCTTACAAAACTGAACACACACACATATGCGCACTGATCATAATACTCTTGTTGTATATATTAAAATTTGATGTTCAATCCTATGGGTTGGCACAGTATTATATCACAAAGAGTTTTATTTCATGGCAGAAAATGGGGGTTTTGTCTTCTGCAGGGTCATTTGCTGGCCTAGGTTTCCTATCAATGTATTTAGCAGGGAAAATTAAAGCTTTTGATCGTAGAGGACATGTGGCGAAGCTATGCATCATCTTTCTTCCTCTTCTTGTAGCATCTCTTGTCGGCGTTTCTCGTGTGGATGACTACTGGCATCATTGGCAAGATGTGTTTGCTGGGGCCCTCTTAGGTTTGTTTCCCACAGACATTAATTGAACACTAAACTCAAGTATGCTTGCATCTTCTTTACTCTATTATTATATTATATCCCTTAATTTCAGGTCTTGTAGTGGCAGCATTCTGCTATCTGCAATTTTTCCCGCCCCCATATCACTCTCAAGGTACAGTCTATCTCTTTCCATCTGCTACACAATCCATTCATGTAATACTATTATTCCTCTGGTTCTTATTAGAAGACCAGACACCTTTTTATATGCCATTTTATTCCATTTGCATAATAATAATTGGTATTTGTTATTATGTTATATAAGGTTGTACACCTTATGCGTTCTCCCGAGCTGTGGAAGAGTTTAGAAGTAATTCACGAACTCGGTCATCTGCAAATGGACAAAATACGTCGCAGTGCTTAGCATTGCGAGTTGCAAACCAGCCAACCATTGATCCACTTCATATTTTGGAGTGTGGCAACAGGATACAGAGAAACAACCTTTGACTCGGTCAGGTCAAACTTTCCATGTAAGGATGGACTTGCTTCTTGTAAATATTTAGTTAGGTAAGAATTATCACTTTTAGTTGCAACATTCTGTAACCATTTCCTCCCTTTTCCATTAGTTGAACCATAAGTAAACTTCCCTCCTTTTCTCTATTATCACCTTTTCATTGTTTAGCTCCTATAATAATCATATAGTGAGTGTTTGAGGATGCATTGATGCCGGATGGCCTTGTTGCTTCAATTGTATGTACTATATGGATCAGTTTAAAAATTTAAAATTGACTTCCTAAGTCAATGACCAACTCAAAAGGCATTTCTATTTTCTATTTTCTCTTATAGTAGTAGTAGTAATAATAACAATAATACTAATAAAGGAAAAGTACACCAAAGTAATTGAGGATTTGTGATTAGGGGTATTTAATTTAGGATATTTTCAATTGAACTGAAGTTTCCTAGTCTACTCTAGAGTCTAGTCTAATACTCCCTCCATATTTTTAAGAATTTTACATTAGGTTTGATACATTATTTAAGGAGTAAAGTAGTAAGAGTAATGAATAGTGTATAAAAAGTAGGAGAGAATGTGTAAAAGTATGAAAGAGAAGATAAAAAGTAGGAAAAGTGAGGGTAATTGAGTCTTTTCTAAAGGGTAAACTTACCAAAAGTGGAAGTGTATCAAACTTTTAAATACATCCTAAAATGGAAAGTTTAGCAAACATTAAAATACGGAGGGAGTAATACGCATGTATATATGTGTGTATTTTTCTATAGGATTTTTGAATGTCTTGTTTGGTTTTTCTTTTTAAAAACTTTAAAATAGTTTAAAATAACCATTGATAGTTTTATTTTTTTTACCCCATTTGAAATATTTGAACTACCTAACTTGACTAACTACTTTAAAATGAAGCAATTTTATCTTGATATAAATAGGTAATAATTAATAAAAAGTTCACAATTACTAGGGTTTTGACCTTAATATTACCAATATATGGATGATTGACAAAAAAGTGACATTTATTTATTTTTGACAAAAAAGTGACTGAAAGTAACGGTGCTACAGTAACGGTGTAACGGTGCTGCAATGACATTTGCAGTGGCATTTGTTGTGACACCACTAAGACAATTTTACAGTGACAACATCATAGTGACTCTATTCCACAGTGTCTATCGCTCGCCCACCGGCCGCAGTGACACTGTCACTGGTGACCCCACCATAGTGACACAACCCTTCATCGGCGCCGCGACAATGACACAATGGTTCCGGCAACAGTGACGCTGCCACCGCCGCTCAGCAACATCAACCACCATCCCCACACCTAGCCGAACAGCAACACCGGCCACCATCCCCACACCCAAACGCCAGTCTGCAACCCTAGTTCGTACCTTCAGCCCCGACCAGTCACCGCCGCACCACCTTACCTGCCCATCGAACAGTCGCCCCAACATCCATAACGTAACCCCATACCCCTCCTCACCCAACCCAACTTGCCTCATCCAACACCGTCCCCTGCGTCACCCTCTGGCACCACCACGCTCCAACCCCATGCCCTAGCCCCCACCCACCTCCCTAGCATCCACCCCCTCCTCAGCCCCAATCACCTCCCCAACCCCCTCCCCAGCCCCCATCCTGACCACCAGCTCCCCCATCCCATCTCCATGGCCTGTCTCATCTCCCCAGCCCCACAACACCCCCACAACCCCGCCCAGCAACGACGCACCCTTGCCCCACAGCCCCACTCCAACCACGCCGCACCATAACCCCCCAACAACGCCGCACCACAGACCTTCAAGCATCGCCTTACCTTCCATCCTCGCCCCTGTGGAACTTAGATCTGAAAATCAACTTAGATCTCAAACTTGCGAATCGACGAACTTCCAAAGAGATGCAGCAAAGAGGAGGCCCGACAGCTTGGATCATCGAAGAAGATGGCACCATGGCTGTGCGAAGAGAGAAGCCCGAGGACTTCCGACGAGGTGCAATAGGGAGGAGGACCGGCAATTGGAGCGTCGAAGAAGATGGCGCCATGGCCATGCGAAGGGAGAAGCCTTCGGACCCTGTGCTGAAGGAAGATCGATTGCTAAATGTTGCTACGGGCGTGGGAAGAGAGATCGACGGAAGAAGCTCGCATAGAGGGAGCTGTTTGGACGGAAGAGAGAAGCTCGTAGAGTGGGAGCTGTTTGGACGGAACCGAGAAGCTCGGAGAGTGGGAGCTGTTTGGATGGGAGGGAGAAGCGGGATGGTAACTTTTGTGTTAATTTTAAAAGGAGTCATATTTTTGTCCCATAAAAGTTGGGGAGTAATATGCTCTTAATTATAAATTAAAATACTTGTGCATTTGTACATTTGTACCTTAAAGTTACATGTCTATAAGTTCACAGTTATCTTATAATAACTACCTTATTAATTCTATTACATGCTTGATCCATTCTTTATTTAATACGAAGTATAATTTTATCAATGAAGTACTAATTGTGTGATGAATGATTGTTTCTAAAAAAAGTTTAATTACATAAACGTGTATACTTATATTATATTGGGAGGGAGTATGAAATTAAATCCCACTCCTCACCACCATGCCACGTCTGGTCGCCAGTCGTCGTCGGCCACCGCCGCCACTGCCGAACTGGTCGCCGATGCAGATCTGGTCACTGCCGCTGAGGATCTGGTCGTTGTCGCCGCAGATCTTGCCATCGTCACTATAGATCCGACCAGATCTGGCCGCCCCTGGCTGCCAGCTGCCGGCCTTGTAGATTTGGCCGTCGCCAGATTAGACCCGACCTCCGCCGTTAGAGATCCAACCTCCGCCGATGTAGATCTGACAGATCCTGTTGCTTATGCCAACATTTTTATCAAAATGCCAAACATGAATCCAGAATGCCATCCAAATGGCATTTTCACAACAAATTATGGAGTTTTTGAAGTGTAAGAATGCCATTTTGATGGCATTTTCAGATTAAATTTGGAATTTGTTAACAGCCAAATACCACACAGAGCTCTGAGCTCTATTCCGGTATTCCTGCCACGAAAAGATGAAGCAAGAACCTGCTTTGTCGGACTTTTGCAGTCATCCTGTGGGCAACAGCTCACCGCCCGCCGTTCATGGAATTTTCCGGTTGCTTTCAATTCATCATCCCACCGTCGTCCATGACTTTGCCGTTCGTTGCCTGGGAGTCGTTGAGCACTGACCTGCGAAACAAATAGAAAATGAAGAGAAAAAGAAAAGGGGTCTTGGAACTTGAGTGGAGCGGACAAATAATTAAGGGTAAAACGGGAATAATACGGAAATGTGGTCCTATTCAAGAACAGGAACAAAAGCACCCCCATGTGAGCATATCCGGTCTTTTTTAGTCCCATTTACAACCAATTTTCCTTACATTTGAGGTACATAATACTTACAAAAAGTCTTACAAAAGAGGTATGTTTAATACTACCTCCGTCCCACTAAGATTGGGACGGAAGAAGGTGACACGATTATTAAGAAAAGTGGGTTTGTGTGGTTGATATTAAATTGATAAGGTAAGAATAAAGTAAGAATGGTTTAGAGCCACACAATCTTTATCAAATTTGGTATGGGACAATCTTAGTGGGACTTCCCGAAAAGGTAAAATGGGACAATCTTAGCAGGACGGAGGGAGTATTATTTAACATTATTTTTTTACATTAGAGGTACATAATACCCACAAAAAGTCTTACAAAAGAGATATTGTTTAACATAATGTTAAACATATATATTTTAGGAAATTTTGATATATTTTTTGTAATAATCGGAATACAAATAAAAAATATATAACACTTTAAAAACAGATACATAATAATTTTTAAAGTATTAAATTAGTTTTTGATTTTATATACTCCCTCTGTCCCAATATAAAAGGCACACTTTCCTTTTCGGTCCGTCCCAATATAAAAGGCACATTTCCCTTTTTGGCAAACAAAACAGTGTCAAACAGTGCCAAACAGTGCCAAACAGTGTCTAAACAGTGCCAAACAATGTTCAAATAGTGTTCACCCTTAAAAAGTCCCCAAACGCAAATGTGCCTTTTATATTGGGACGGAGGGAGTATTTACTATTGGTGTCATATGAAAGATAAAAAAGTTATAAATTTTGATATACATTTTGTAACAATCAGAATACAAATAAAAAACTTATAACACTTCAAAGAAAAGAGAGGATTTTTAATTTGGTTGGGACCATTACTTTTTACTTTGGCATTGCTTACTTTCGTGACTTACCTTAAATCTATGTTGTAAAAACCGGACCGGTGAGCGACCCGGTCATGTGACTGGGTCACGGATCAACCCGGACCCAGAGGGTCAACCCGGTCAAAGCCGGAAAACCGGTCAACGATTATACGTCTATATAATAATAATAAACATATAATTATATACACTCTCATTATATATTTTTATTTGTATTGTACATTTATATTATAATTTGGCATGATTTTCATTCTTAAATAAATATATAAATATATTACATAGTTTTTCTTTTTAGGGAATTGAAATTGCAATTTTATTGGTTTAAAAAATGAATTAAAATTAAAAAAGAAATTACTTTTTTTTTTGGAAAAGACCGAAAACCGGGTTTTCCCGGGTTTTTCGGGTTTCTTGGGTCGGGTCGGGTCCGGATCGTATTTTTTCGGGTCAGCCGGGTTTTTCCGGTTTTTGACATTTTCGGGTTTTGAAGAAATCGAACCGGATTTTTGTCCGGGTCACCGGGTTCCGGGTCAACCCGGCCGGGTCGGGTCGGTTTTTTAAACATAGCCTTAAATTTGATAAAGCCACTTCAAGTTCAAGCCACGGCTCTCCTTACCCATATTAATGCGACAATATTTAGGAAATTATTTTTAACCTAATAATATTTTGTAAATTATTTATTTAATTATCATCCACAATCCTTGTGAAATTTGTCAATAAATTTGAATATCACCCATGCCAAAGTTCCAAAAAAATGGGAAAATTGTTCATGGTCACCTATCCGTCGCAAAAGAAAGTTCAAATCTTATAGAACAAGCCAAACATCCACAATCCTTCTCCCGCACAGATAGACACAGACTGGTGGAGGGAGCACAGAAGTTTACCCATGGTACGACTCTCCCTGTTTTAGCTGCAATTATGGCCGTTTTATTCATAAACCTATCATCTTAGTGGTTTTTCATTTCGTTGTGAATTCAAAATTTGGCTCCACATTACAGGACGACTCCGCTGATGAACTCGAACCCCTCTTCGATTACCGTCGCGTGCAACCTTTCAATGTCGTTTGCCTCGATGGTACGCGCTCTCTCTCCTGTATTCATGTCAATGGGGTGTGTGTATGTGTTTGTTTATGACTGTTGACAGATTCCTTTTCCTTTCTTAATTTGGAAGATGACAGCCCACAATCTTCGCCAGTAGCTGATTCAAAAAGGCCGAAAACTGGCGGTTCTGACGTAAGAAGCTTCAATTCTTTATGAATTTGGATTATTCCTATCTTCTTTTCCAATTTGACTATGTGTGTGATATTAGAATGGTATTTGACTATTTGGATTATACCATCTCATGTATTTATGGTATTTGATATTAGAATGGAGAAAAGCAGGAAAAGAAAGATGTAATTCAAGTAATGGATTGTGATGGAAATGATGATGAAGAATGGCTGCGCCCCCCACCAATGGTTTCAGCTAATACTAAAACGCATTGCGAGAATGCAACCATAAAAGAAATAAGGTACAACCGCAATAAGATGCCTAATGTTTTACAAAATGTGTTCTTAAAAAGCACTAATGACGTGGGATTGGTAACTTGCTCTATTTTCTGTTTGAGGTATACTTGTGTTTGAGTGTCACACTTCAAAAGGTCAAACTTGTACTGATATTCTCTTTCCATATTTACATGCTTAGTCAAATGGCCAAACATAAATGGAGGCAATGAAAAGTTTATTGTGTGGCAGAAAGGCAATAATCATAATATGATCTCATAGAGGTCTGACTTCCTAATGATTATGCAGTACATATTATGACGGTATTACCTATGTTTCCCCTTCCCCCCTCCCCCACTCAAAATAGGGAAAACAAAGACTTACAACATTCATTTTTTGTGTCTAAGGAGAGGCGTGTTTCAAAAAATGCAGCTAATATCCCACTGAATTCAGTAGTTATATTTTCATTAAAAGGAGTTCGATGCATGCTGATTTGATCATTTCAGTTAAACCTGCATATTAAGCGGTAAACGAGTGTTATTGATAAACTTATACTCCATCCATTCCTAGAAATGTCCCTCTCTTCGACTTGACGTGCTTATTAAGAACATTGAAATTATGTAAATCCATTCAGATGAGAGAGGCAGAGTTGAACCACATAAAGAGGAGCATTAATTTGAGAAGTATGAATTAGGAAAGAGGAACTTTTTAAGGGACAGAAGGGGTATTTGTTATACCCTATCAAAATTAGAAAGGTTTGCCTTGGTGAAATAAAACTCTTTTTATGAGGATTAAAATGCAAAATGAGTGTATTATTATAAAACTATGCATGCTCATTATGGTCAATAAGTCAATTTTACAATATTGAGGGTGCATTAATATCCAGAGGTGCAGTAGTGCTACAAGCCTACAGTTTTTTCCTGCATGTATTACTAGTTTTGCAACCGTAGCAATATGTCTGGACACCCAAGTCACTAAGTTGCTCATTGGTATCTATGGAGTGGTTCTGATAATGTGACATGTGAGTATCTGACTATCTGAGGGCACCTTATTTTACTTAGCTTCACGATTGATGAAACTATTTCCAAATGAGTATTTCTTTGAGTTTCCCCTTGGATGTTTATATCAACTTCTAACTTCTCATGTGACTATGTGAGGAAATAACAGTTTTTGAAATATCATCAAGGCTTCTTTCTTTTATTTTATGATAAATTTCTATTCTCACTTGATTGGTTTTTGGAAGCTGAGTGTTCAAGTTAGATGAAATTGGACCCAGGTATTCCTATTCTTCAAATATGCTAGAATCAGTAAAATGACTTAGAGCATCTCCAATGCTACAATGTGCACGGTGCACATGTGGCATGAGAGAGATAGACACAAAAAATTGAATTTATGACATTTTTCTCTCATTTTTTCTACGGTTTTATGTGTTTTTGGTAAATTTTCATCTGCAATGTCAAGCACAATGTCTACATCTAGACATTGTGCTTGACATTGTGAAGAAAACCTTACCAAAATGATACAAGATCCTTCAAATAAGGAGAGAAATATTCTATTTATTATTTTTTAATTGGCTATCTCTCATGCCACGTATGCACCGTTCACGTTTTAGCATTGGAGATGCTCTTATATACTTTTGAAGGAACTACCTATTACTCATTTTATAGTCTACCTGTTTCAATATTATTTATAAACTGTTGACTCAATGATTATTTGCTACTTCCAGGTTTGTTTTCAATCCTCTTTATAAACTGATAAGGATCTTGGAAGTCAGCCCAATACAAATAATAGCATTGACTATTATGACCAAGTTTATTCAAGGAGGAAAAAGACTAATAACTAAGATATGTTATATTTCGTATGTGGGGAAGGGGAATACTATAAATAGCAACTATTGTAATAAATGAGGTAGGCTGGTTTTGGCTTTTGTTGGGCTGGGACTTGGAGAGAGGCATCTCTTAAAACTGCCAGACGTTGTTCTCTCTCTTGTTTGTTATACGAACTCTTCCCAATTACTGTAAATCCCTCGTTTTCCCATTATTGTTGCTGGATTACTTTAACGCAGGTCTGATCCTTATCATAAACTCAGTTTAAATCTTCTACTCTCACCCTCTGTTAATATTATGGATGGCTGTGTTCATAGGTTAAAAAAGAAGGAGCTAGCATCCTTAGCTGAATCTGCGAAGGAAGTGCTACGAGATGTTGAAGAATCTGCAAAAAGAGATCATAGCAATAGCACTTCATTGCATTCAAGTCAAGAAAGTATTGCAGAGCAGAAGATGAAACCCTCCAGTGAAAGAGCTAAAATAGTTATCTGTATTCAGGATAACGAGGGCTCCAAACAATATCGTGTTTTCAAGGTATCATCTTCCCACTTCCTCCTGCTAACTAGAGGAAGTGGCTCTAATATAAACTTGAAAGGTTACTTTTGCTTTATAAAGTGGCATAGAACTAAAATAACCAACAATTGGACATTATGTCTTTGATGAATTTCACATGTACAATGTGTGTGGCAACATTGAGGCCATGTTCCATGCAGTACGACTGAATTTGGCTTCAGACATTGTCATGTCCTTTTTGCATGTCACTGACTCCAGATGCATTCAAATATAATGTGTATAATAACTTTTTTTACCTAAAATATTTCTTTTGTCCATAGGATGATAAGTTCGAGAAGCTTTACCAAATATATGCTGATAAAGCAAAACTTAGCCTGCAAAACATAAGCTTCCGTTTTGATGGGGACAAAGTTAATCTCACTGATACTCCTGATAGCCTTGGGATGGAGGACAATGACATTGTTGAAGCGCATGTAAAACCCAACTGATTCAGGTAAATGAGTAATGTATTTTGCGATTTTCTAGCCATTTTTTTTATGAAGGCCACCATGATCAGCGGATGAGTAAATAATTGAGGACATTAACAGTTTGAGTTAAAAACAAGCTGATTTATGCAGTAGGCCAGTAGGCCTATAAGCTCACCCTCTGGGGGCAAGTAGAAAAATATGAGAGAAGGGATTTGGCGGTACTGGAAATTCGGATTTTCAGTTAGAAGCACATCAGAATGTATTCTAGAATATATGATGCTTTGTGAAGTGTGCACAGGACATTTCACATAGCCTTTATTTGGTTGAAGGAATTTGGAGAATGGAGAATATGTCAGCCGTTGGGTAGGAGACTAGGAGTGGACTCAGGTGTTTGCCCGGGGTGTTGGAGGGGGGGGGGGGGGGGGGAACAAGTGGAGGATCTATCATCTATGTACTCGCAAGCTTCTCTTATTCTTCCACTCCCCTTTGTGGGATTTTCACGGATTGGTCTTTTTTTCTTGATTTGCTTTCAAACCTTAGGGGGATTTTGAGGAGTGATCTTTTTTCTTGATTTGCTTTTCAACTTTTTTTTATTGCTATAGTAAATTTGGCTTATATTTTTGTTGGTACACAAATAGATTACTTTATTTTTATCAATAACAAAAGACATCAAATATTTTTTTTACATTTTTTTCTAAAATATTACTTCTTCTTTACTTCTCTGGAACCAAACATAATACTCCGTACTCCCTAATATGTACTCCATAGTATATTTTTCAAAGCTTCTTCCCCACTCTTCTCCCCATTTCTTTTTCGCTTGCCTTCACTCTTTTGAACCAAACAAGGGGGGCGTGTTATTTTGAGATGCTCTTATAGAGAGCAGTAATGCCTTAACAGCTTAACTTGATTACTAAGTCTCATGTAGCAATGCAGACATTAACTACGGAGTAATATTATGTTTGCCAATCATTTAATGTATACCACGTATAATATTATAATAATTTATCTCCTTAGGCTACATAACCAAAGAAATAAGGCTCCTTTAAGTTACTTGGTAGTGATTATTAATATTTAATAAAACATAAAACATTCATTTAGAATTTCTGTATAGAAAGATAATTCGTATGGGTGGACATTTAAAATTATGGATTATCTTGATAACGGTCATACTCTCTCTGTCCCGATTTTTTGTCAATCTTCGTGATTTAACCACACAACTTTTACATTATTATTCTAACTGTAAATATTTGACTAGTTTGGTTCCTGTTTCAATAAATTCTAACTCACAGGAATGAAGTTCGCATACATGAAAAACATACATGAAAATGACGTCGTCTGGCCATCTCCATTTGAGTGCTTCCGGGTGGAATTTTTTGATAAAATTTTTGAGCTTGTTCTTCTTGAAATCTATATTATGTCCACCAAATTTCCGCTTAAAATTCAATCGGGAAACCAGTTAAATAAATTATTGAAAAACACTTCTCCAAAATATATATAAAAAATACAATGTTTGGGGGCATTTGACTGGCCATATCTCCAATGTCGTTTTTCCGCAGCAGATTGCCTTTTGTGTGCTCTAACTTTTATTTGGCTGATACTTTTCAGGTAGCAGCTTTTTTTTTGTGCTCTAATTTATTAAATGGGATGTGTCAGCGGCTCATTGAAGACTCACAACTTGTATAGTGAATACTAAATTAGTAAATTTGGGGAATATAGCACACAATATTTGGAAAAAACCCTTCATTGTGAGAACTAGGATAAGGTTAATACTTGGCTTGTTGAAACTTGGAAGTGCTTTGGCCTATCATGTTTGTTTTTGACCCATTTTCTTTGTTTGCAAAGCGTAATTCGTTTATGTTCTCCTGTATCATACAAAAGCGGTAATATAAAATAGGTTTGGTAGCTAAAGAGACTCAAATTTGGCGGCTTAGATGCAATTAATTTAATTTTAGGATGCTTTTAATTTAATTTTTTTTCAGGGCTATTTAAATCTGGTCTAATTTGATAAACAAGTTGTGTATTTGCATTTTACTATTACCGAATAATTATATGACTTCATTATAAATTTATAACCGATCTTTTCTAATGCGGAGTAATATACGGAGTATGTTTCTATTAGAGCACTTAAAGGGGCATGCCGCATGGGGCAAGCACTTGCACTTCCCATCCTGAAACTCTGAAAGTACTTAGGTTATTATCGCTTTTGAATTTTTGATCTAGTTAAATAATACTCCTATTAGTTTTGTCGAAGCTGCAACAAAGAAAAGTTATTTTTTTGAACAATAAAATACACTATTATTTAAAATTCAAACACAAAATTATACTCGTACTATTTTGATATGAAGTATGGCTTAACTAGATCAATCTAAAATAACATCATGATTGGGTTTTTAATGTAAAAGAAAGATGGCATTTGATTGAAGCCCACCCACTATAAACATATTATATACAGAGTAATGAGCTACTTCATACGGAGTAGCTATTTTCACTTCCTGTATCCTAGAATGAAGTCTCTATTTTAATTTATGATATTTTATTGAGGATAAAGGTAATCCTTCCCTTATAGTATCCATATTAGTATAAATAACTGAAGTTTAATTGTTTAGAAATTACACTTAAAAAGTAATATTAAAACCTGAAACCAAACATGAGCACCACAACAGCAATAAACTTTTAATGTTGATAATTTTCCTATTATCTCTAAAATAAATCATTTTTAGAATGCACTAGCTAGCTCAAATACATGAAGAGATCTCTCGTACTATTTTTCTCAAGCACATTGCTAGGAGATAAAGAATAGAAGGAACAGGCTAAAGCACATCTTTTGAAAAGGTACTGAGATCTAGCACATCTTATAATTTTTCAGTCTTTCAGTAATGAAAATAAAACAATTAGTACACTTTATTTTACCAAGATTGTCCTAATATGATTTCTTTTACCATTGATTATCAGAAAATATTGAGTCTCATCTCTTAAATTTTTGGAATGACCTGCCATTAAGGTCTGTATACGTGAATTTTTTTTAATAGTATCCGGTTCTTAGAAGTTAGATTAGTAGAGATTAGTGGAAGGATTAGATTACACTAGTTTCTGGTAAATCACGAGTCTTAGAACCTGTTGTACCCTACGATATAGGGATTTGTGAGGTGTGTTTCAATACGTTGTGATCTAGAGTGTGAACATTTCAATAGAATGAAGAGTATGGTACCATCAAGGTCTCTTATAGCTATTTTGTACGAATATGTGTAGAGAGTGTCCCAGTAAGCTCATGTTGAGAACTAGTATGCTCTTTGAGTAAAAGATTTATTGGTGGAAATAAAGAGTTTAAAAAGTTTGGCACCACAAGCTATTTTTTGTTATGAGTCATTAACAACTCAAGGGCTTCAACCCCAACAGTTGAGTAAGTTGTACCATTTGATTTTGAGTGAATAAATCAGTGTCTGTCAAATTAAGAATATAGGAAACCAGTAAGAAGGACCTAACTATGAAGTTAGATTTTCTTTTGAAAGATATTAGTTTAGATCATGTAATCAGCTTATTAGATCCTTCGATGAATTTATTATTTCTATTTGAATACTAAAGAGCGAAAATTTGAGAGTTTGTGTAAAGTAATATAAAACAAGTATTAAGTTACCTGAATTTTGGGGAGAATCGTCTTTTTAAAATCTAAGTTAGTCTTGGTTAAGACCTCATGGGATTTATTGAGTTTAGATGATTAGGCTGCCTAATTATTTTTAACTCTAAGGAGAAATTTTTACTGTTTGGCTACTCTATTATTTTAGAAACCTATAAAAACTTCATCACTGTTGGAGACCAATATTTTCTCAAGCACATTGCTAGGAGATAAAGAATAGAAGGAATAGGCTAAAGGGCATTTACTTTAGAGCCTCGAGGGACTTGCTGTTTACGACCTGCTGTTTTTTAATTTTCCTATTAAAAAAGGTTTAGATCTCTCTACATGAAGAGAAAATCCAAGGAGTCATATTTTGCCCAAGCCTAGGTTCCACCCTTGCAATCTTAAGCAGTTAAGCACCAATTAAGACACCACTACTACCAAAAAAGATACCACAAGCTTGTAGTTTGCAGGGCGTAGCTCTCCATGGTTGATAATTATCTAAGAATTTTTTACTGTATAAAATAGATGATAAAAAAAATACCACTCCACCGCAGAATTTGTCCTAGGAGACGACAATGAAACAAACATTATTTTCTTTACTAAAATACTGTGAGTTCTTGCTTAAAAAAACTATATTTTGAAATTTTGTTCAGAAACATTATTGTTATACATGAAAAATTATTATGATTTCACAGTTAGAATACATTATCTAACTTTTTGTAGGGTAAGTGTTGCTGTTAGCATGCCATGTTAACAACCTTATTAGCTTTAACATCCACCAAACTCCAAAGAATGCATAATTGTGTAATTCCCACATTTGCTAGATATATACCTTGGTATTTGTAAGTTGTGATAATGCTTAAAGAAGCAAGCAAGCACACATGGAAACCAAACGGACCCGTCTCACTAACCATTAGTTATGTTTATAAATTGTCTTTCTCCTAACAAGTATGGCTATAATCATTTCAATTATACTTCTAATAAAGTCAAAAAGGGATGTACTTCTAACGTTTTAAGAAATCAAAGTAATGTAGTTGACTACTTGACTCTGCATATTGGTATGCACGCAATCAAGCTAATTGGAGTGTGCGATTGGTAAGATTTGTGATACATATAAGGCATTTGGTTATCAAAAAGATTGACATGAATCAATAAATCTTACCTAATTACTACTATTTTTTTTTTGATGGTACCTAATTACTACTATAGTATCCCTAGTATTTTTCACCAAACACTCTAAATTTGTCTTTTTAAAGTCGTTTGTTTTCAAAACTTCCAACTTTTACAACTACACACTATTGAAATAAAGGGTGTTTGCGTTTGTTTGTACTTTTGAGAAACTGTTTATTTCTAGGATTTAATTAAAATTGTTTAATACGTAGTAGTAAAAGTCGGTATTATTTGAAAACAAAATTGATTTATAAAACTTAAAAATTAAACTGTTCGATGAAAATGCGTTTTTTGTAATAAAAGTTAAAACACATTTTGAAGTACATCTGTACTGCTTAGTGCTTACATAACTTAAAAGGTTTGAGAACACTTTTAAGAACAAAGTCTTTGTACTTTGATTAAGTAATTAATTTAAGTAAAAAGATTAAAAACATTTTTTTAGGTTTTACAAATAAGAAAACAATCAAAATAAGACTAAAAGTTGGACAGTATTTGAGTAAGTACTGTCCAATTTTGAATATTTTTTATTGTTTTATTCTTTTAATAGGACTAAGTAAGTGATATTTGGAGAACAATGACGCTCATATTTGATAAATCGTGATATGTCTTACTCTTATTTAGAGAATTTTCTTTTTATAAATATGCTAAATCAATTCCTAAAAATAGAAGTATTTCATAAAAAAGTTTGGGCCGAGAAATCCATTTCATCAAAAAGTTGATTTAAGGTTTGTAGTAATGTCATTTGGGCCCAATAAAATAAGGCTGAAAAAGAAATAATCTTCCAGTGCAACGTAGCTAAAGTTTCATAAATACCTCCGTAAGGTGTACTCTGAAGTAGGGGTGACCCGTGACCAGGTGAGCATACCCGGTTAAGTTTTTATCGGGTTTGGTTTGGTTTGAAACCAATTTGAAGAACGATTACCAAACAAGAATCATACTCCCATCGTCTAAAAAAGATTTTTCAATTTGATTTTTCTTGGTTAATGATGTAAAAGTTTAAACAATGATTTTAGGTATTAAATTTGTGTGAAATTTACTCCGTATAAGGTTTATACTTTTATGAAAGATTTTTAATTTTTAGCTGAAATTTGGTATGAGTAAACTAGACTTAATGAAGAAGATATTCAAAAAATTTCATCAAAAAATTCCACAGTAATAACATTTTCTTATAAAAATCATGACATTTTTAGATAAAACAACATTTTTTCAGATTAAATTTGTGGCTTTTTTGTAAAAAGAAAAAGCCACAAATTCGGTAAAATCATGACATTTTTAGAATTATGACATTATTAAAATAAAATAATGGAATTTATATAAAAAAATCAAAATATGGGAAGAAAAAGAAAAATGAAAATTCGGTAAGAAAATGTCATCTTTATAAAGTTAGTGACATAAAACTGGTATTGATAGAGTATTAATTCTAGAGAGAAGTGAGAGCTAGAGAGAGAAAGTGAGTAATTATATTTCTCAACCCCCTATAACTAGTCCCAAGGGGTCTATTTATAGGTAAAAATGTGGATTTGGACTCCTAGCCATGGGCTTAGGAGGCCCATTACAATAATCATGCCTTCTTTGGGCAAAATAGGTCCACTAATGGGCTGAATACAATACTTAGTAAATAAAGTAGAGAGATGTGTTCTGCCAGGACGCAGTCTGGCCGATGCGGTACCTTTTGGCCGATGCGGTACATGGGCCGATGCGGCCCCAGAAGTCCAGATGCGTATTCTGGGCCGACTTGGTTTCTGGCCGATGCGGGTCCCACTTAGCCGAAGGGGGCCACGTGGACGCTCTTCTGGTCATCGTTGACTATGAGTATGTGGGCCATGGGGTCCAAGCCCATATACTCTATCAGGAGTCCCCCACTCTCTGAGCTGAGGTGAAGACAAAGCGAAAGGGAGTACTTGTTCATTTCTGGCTGGCCGTTGCGTTAGTCCAATGTGCTTGGCAGCTGAAGAGGTTTTGTTTTGGCGTTTAGACGTAGCGGCTTCTTCCCCAGATGGGAATGAAGCGTGTTTGGGATTTATGATTTTGACGCAAGCGCTTAGGACGAAGTGCTGCTTTTCTTTCTGAAATAATGACAAAAGTAAGACAATGGGCTTTACACTTGACAAAAATAAAACCTGATTTACGTATGGACACAAAAGAGAGTAAGAAAATCTGTAGAGAGCAAAGTGCTCTCAAATATTAAATTTGCATCTCACTTCCGTTTCTTAGCATCGCAGATCTCGGCCTCCAAACTCCTCCGCAGCGCAGGTTTTTTCTTCGAAGAAGCTCCAGTCACGAAGCCATCTGCGACAAAGCTTAATGGACGGAACACTGGCGCACCTGCCTCCAGCCCGTGTGTCTAGCCTGCCGCCCCAGTCCTTTATCGTCGACGGCCAGCGACGCTGACACTCGCAACGGTGGTTCGAGCTTCGCTTTCCATCTCCGACCTTCATCCATCCGATGACGAGCTTCGGTAGTTGAGACAAATCCGGTACTCGACGACGACTCTGGTGGATGGAGCAAATATGTCCTCCACCTTGGGCCTGAGCAAATCCGCCATTGACCTTGATTTACTCAGATCTGAAATTTCTGGAGGGATTCAAGCTATTTAGGAGGGGGCTGAGAAGGGAGACTGGCCGGGAATGGGAAGTGGATGGGAAGGGGGCTGTCGGGAACGGGAGGGGGGACAAGAAGGGGCTGATCGGGAAAGGGAAGGGGGTTGTCGGGGGCTGGAAAAGAGTCCTGGAGGGGGTTGGGGACTATTGGTGGCTAGGGGAGGGTACTGGAGGGGGGACGGGGCTGCTGGTGGATGGGGGGGTGATGGGGTTGTTGGGGGCTAGGGAGGGGGCTGTGGGTGGTGGTGGACACCTTTGGGCGGTGGCGGCAATCCCCATCGGAAAACGACAACGGTCAATGAGGGTTGGATTGGTCACTATCGATCGTCGGTTGGTCACTCGTCAAATTGACCATGGTAATTGGTCGGGTTGGTTACTAGTCGGGTTGGTCACGGTCGTTGTGAGGTTGGTCACGGTCGTTGTGGGGTTGGTCATGGTCGGATTGATCATTGGGCGGAAGTCACTGTCATGATGGCGGTGGGATAACTGTAACTGGACGACGGGTCGGATAACTAGAACCCGATAACGGGTCGGGTAACTGTAACTGGACGACGGGTCTGGTAAGTCTAACCGACGAATCAGGTCATTGTAACTGTAACGGATTGTGTAATTGTAATTGATGAGTCGAGTAACTATAACTGACAGATCGAATAATTATAATTGAGCGGGTGAACGTTGGTAACTGAGTCACTAAATGGTTGGATGTAGGTCACTAGATGGGTAAACGGACATGTAACTGTGATTTTAGTCACTGTATCATTTAGTCATTGTACGAAAGTCACTATGTCAATTGGTCACTGGACGAAAGTCATTATGTCAATTGGTCACTGGTCGGGCGCACGCTGGTCACTGGTCGGGCGGATAACTGTAATTGGCAATTGGGTAACTGAAAGTGAGTAACTATAACTAGTCAATCAGATAACTGTAACTGGTCAATCAGATAACTATAACTGAATGAGCGGATAAATTTAATTGGCCATGCGAGTAACTGTAATTTTTTGAACGTATAATTGTAACTGATTATAGTTTTTTTTGTTTTTGTAACTGATTATGTTAAATAAATGAAAATCGTCGTCAGAAGAATGTAATTAGGAGGGATATAAAAAATGTAATCGGCAAAAATGTTTCGCATTCTTTGAGAGAAAGTGAGAAACAACTATGAAGCATCATACATACGTATTAATTAAGCAGGGGCATATTGGACATTTTGATCTTAAAGCTACTAAATAGTTATACGGGTGGTCTGTTTTTTGGCCAATATTGAAGGAGGTCTTATATTTGCCCAACTCCTTTTAATTAGATTTATTCTAGACCTAATCCCTTTCTTTTTTGTAGACGATGCGATGGAATCTGGTGTGGGCAAGCTGGCATGCTTTATCGTCATTTGTTGGAGGCCGAAGAAGTCTTATCAGTTTCAAGGCCGTAGTGACATCCTTGCTTTATGAGGTGAAGATGATTGATTCTATGTCTATGAGGACGATGCGTGCTGCACACCTATGATTAGCCAGGCAGCTGAAGCGTTTGTGGGCTGATACTTCATCTGTTTTGATTCGTGTATTCCTGTTTTGGTGAGCCGATGCGTTCCCCCAGTGTTCGTAGCGCTGCTGTTAGCGAGTAAGCCGTTGCGCGCTAGACTGTACATTGGGACTTTGTGGCCAATGCGATCCCCAATTTGTTTTGAGGCGAAGTGTTTGCCTACCATTTTGATAAGTCGGAACGTACTCTTTGTGTCTTAAGGCCGTTGCGCTCCATTTTTATGGTTGTTTTCTCTTTTCCTGTAGCTGATACAGTCCCCCAGTCCCCCACTCCTTTGGCCGAAGAGTATCTAAGGCACAAGGGAGTTATGATGTGCGCAAGCCGATACGATACCTATGCGTTAGTCGTAACTCCAACCCTTAGGCGAACCTGTCCAAGGTAACCCTGTGGGAGAACTCTTGGACGAAGGCCGCAATGCCAGGGTCATCATCAAACGATGTGCGCATAAGCAGCCGTTGGGCCGCTTATTGTGGCTCATTGGGCCGTTGTGGGGCCGATGCCTTGCTTCCTTTTGATCGATACGGCCATTCCTTTTGTAGGTTGGGCCGATGCCTTGCTTCCTTTAGGGCCGAGTTGGGCCGCAGTAGGTGCTTCCCTAAATGAATTTGAGTTGGTGCCCCCCTTATTGGCTGCAAGAGGGGTGGCCGTTGGTGTGGCCAATGTATGGGTGCCACGTGTAGTGACCGTTGGAGGGGGTGCCTATAAATACCCCCTAATCCCGAAGCCATTCCCTCATTTGTGCCTTGCTGTTGTCGAATTGCTGCCAAGTTATTTCTAGAGAGAGAAAGTTCTGAGATTTTCCATGTGTTCATCGCGTTCTTCAAACCTTCAAAGGTCAGAATACTTTAACTTTCTTTTGTTTTCTTCATATTTTGCTCCCTAGGGTGTAAGATCTAGTGTTCGTAGGAAAGTCACTTTGATCCGAAAAACCACCCTTAGGTGTTATGCCGTTTCCTAACGGCCGTAGCGTTCCCTCCCCTATTGATTTGACAGCTTCTTTGGACGAGTCGGATTGCCTTTTGACGACGAAGGCACGTCCCCCGGGGTTGATCTTCGGATAGTTAAAGCGTTTGAAATTGAGATGGAGAACACAGCCGACTACCGTACCTCTGTGGATGAAGAAAGGCTGAGTGTCGATGCGGGTGCGCATGGTTCCCGGGAGGACGAGGCGAGTTCTGAGCCTAAGCTTCGAGGGGACGAAGCGGGTGATGCGTCTTCGGCAGCTATTCCCTGTCCTCCCCCGCTTTCTTCGGTGTCGGGTGATGCCTCGTCCTCGGAGCGGCAATGAAGAGACGTGGGTCGCGTCGTCGGAAAGGGTTGGCATCTGGGCTTTCCCAATTGGACTTGTCCAATTTGTATATTATAAAACCGGAGAGTTCGCCAAGTGAATACCAGGTGGCACGGCTGTATGTGGGTCCTTACGGCCGGGTTAGGGCCCCAAGCCGATGGACCATGTCCTGAACCCCCCCCCCCCCCCAGGTTAGTTTGGTGTGTATCCGATGAGTTTCTCTAAGGGTTTGAGGTTCCCCCTTTATCCCTTCGTGGTAGAGTACCTGAACATGATAGACCTCCAGCCGGCTCTGCTGACTCCGAACAGCTACTCCCTCATAGTCGGGTTCCTCATCCGATGCGATGAGTTGGGAATGGAGCCGACGACGGCCTTGTTCATGAATCTGTACCGTATCGGCCGAGGGAGCCATGAGAATTGTGCAGGTTATGCGGCCCTCCAGCAATTGCCGAAGAAGAGGTCTTTTACGGATCTCCCCTCATCATCAATTCATGGATGGAAAGCCAAGTTTTGTTTTGTGAAGTTGGCCGACGAGGTCTTCTTCCCCTCTCAAGGTTATAACGGTATTTTTAGCCTTCACAATCCGTCGAGGAGTGCAGAGATTGATGCCCAAGTGGAGGCCTTCCTAAAGGGTGCGCCGTGGAGTGTCGATAAGTACATTACTGAGATTAAGATAGTTGCCCTTAGGATGATGCAGTACTTCATTCCAGGTGATCCCGACTGTGGACTGTGGCCGAGGATGTCTGGTTACTTTGAGGAGGCCGAAGGGCCCTACCTTGGTGTTCCGGCCGATGCCGAAGGTCGATTGCTTTCCTTTGATTTTCTTTTTGTATGACTTGTTTTCTGTCTCTAACTCTTGCTTGTTCCGCATCTGCAGACTTCACTATGAGCCGCAAGTTGTTTATGCTCCAGCCAAAAAGATGGTTGACAAGGAGATGCAGGCCGCTCAGCAGGCCGATGCGTCCAAGAGTTAGGCCGATGGCTCCAAAGGTCAGGCCGATGCCGCGAAGAAGGCTGCGGCTCATAAGAAGAAGAGACCTGCTGAGGGTCAGCAAACCTTAACCGAAGCGGGGTTGAAGCCGCCCAAGGGGCCAAGAAACCGAAGCAGACCCCTCCCCCTGGCGATGTTGCTACGGCTGCCTCACAGGCTACGACCCAAGGGGACGATGTTTTGGAGGTTCAGGTGATTGAGGACCTGACGCTGGACGTGGCCTCGGATGCTCTTGTTCCTGCTTCGTCCAACCTCAACAAGGCTACCGCTGCTGGTGCTCGCTCCGGCCGGGACTTGTCTACCGGCTTGTATGAAGTGACGGTGCGGTACCCGACGAAGGGCGGTCTTTTCAATGAGAAAGTCTCCGGCCATGACGTTCTGTTCCAGGCCATTCCTGATGAAGATAGGGCATACCTTCGTCGGCAAGGCAAGGAAGTGCGCCTCTTCGATGGCGGGTTGGACTACGTCGTCCAAGTAGGTTTCTCAATTTGTACATGTAATTTCTTGCCTTATTTTTCTTGTCTTACTTTTTGGTTTTGTCTTTGCGGGGTGCCTTCATGCTGATGGAGCAGCACCGTCGGCAAGAAGAGGAGATTGCTCGCCTACGGGAGGCTGAGAAAAAGGCTGCCTCGGCCGACGAGGCGCTTGCCTCTTTGGAGCGGCTTCGTACTGAGGTGGACTCCTTGAAGAAGAGGGCCGATGCGGCGAAGGAGGAGGAAAAGAAAATCCAGGCCCAGCTGGATGATGAGGCGGCAGCCCGTCGGCTTGCCGAGGAGAAAGCTGTGATGGCCGAGAAGCTTAAAGCCGATGCGGAAGCTGCGGCAGAGAAAGCCGTTGAAGTGTTCGTGGCCGAGGGGTGGAAAGCCGATGATATGCGCTCCTTTTGCTTCTAGGTGGTAGCCGATCGCTTCCGAGCCTGGACCAAGGAGGACCCAGCCGGCCAAGCCTTCTGGAAGGATGAGATGGGTGTCTGTCGCGGTTCATTACCCGATTTCCACCCCCGTAGACGATGCGACTCATCGTCCAAGGTGTCCTTTTTTTTAGATGGCTTCTCTGTAACTTGTCCAAGTGACAGGAATGTGGTCTCGTATTATTGAAGCCGTAGCGATACCGTATGAATGGTTTAACCATAGGACGTTGTGATCCCTGTATGGTAAAAACTGATATGTACTTAGCCAATTTTGTGCCTTGGTTTTTTGTGGGGATTTCATTTTGTGCTCGAGGCCGGCGAGTGCTCGGTCCGTCGGCTCCCCCCCCCCTTTTTTTGTATGGCCGAAGGGTTAATGTCCCTCTGCCCATATGCGGTAGTTTTGCCGCTACACGTTTTTCGTGTGATAAGACGAAGAAGCAAACATGCCCTTCGGCTTAATGTGTCATTGGCCTCGTTTTTGGCCTTTCCACGTCTATCGGCGACGAGGGACCGGGCTAGCCATGTCTTTTTGATGGCCGCGCTTTGGTCCTTGAGAAATTTTACTGACTGGGAGTTTTTGTAACCTCAGCCTTAATTCAGGTCTGTCGTCCTGCGGTTTCTGCACGGACGACGCGGTATGCTTCTCCATTTGAAGACGTTAGACCATACACACAAGTCCTTCGTCCTGCATATCGTCGGCCGATTTGGGTGTTTCACCGCTTGTGCCGATGCGATATTTTGGTGTGTTGTCTTTGTGCAACGGCTTGTGGCGCGTTGTGACTCGCATCGGCCTTTTGGTGCGTTGTTTAGGGCAACGGCTTTAGGTGTGTTGTTTAGGGCAACGTCTTTTTAGGTGGTGCATCGGCCAATCCTGGGCGTTTCGCCGCTTGGGCCGGTGCAGTCCATAACGTTTTCTTTTGTTTAGATTTCGGAAGATTAAGTGAAACATAGTTTTTTATTCAACAAGTGGCTCTAGGCCGCGGGTGTTTATTCGATTAATAAACCAAGGGGTGGGGGACGTTGCCCACTGCACCGTTTCTTGACTTATTGATAAAATTTCACCAGATGGTGTACATTCCACAATCGTGGTACATCTGACCCATTGGGGTTCTTTAATCTATATGTGCCGGCTTTGATGACGGCGCTGATGATGTAGGGCCCTTAAAATTTGACGGCGGCTTTCCTCCTTCCGTCGGCTTGCTTGGTTCCCTACGACGGAGGACGTAGTCCCCCACTTGGGCGTCGTAGTAAGATTTGACTTGGCGTTTGTAGTTCTCCGCCCGGAGGTAAGCCATCTCCCGCCTTTCGTCGATGAGGTGCAAGTCAACCTTCATGGTCTCTTCGTTGGCTTCGGGGTCGTACTGTGTGACCCGTCGGCTGGGGAGGGTGACTTCAGTGGGAGCTTTGGCTTCGAAGTCGTAGCAAAGGGAGAATGGTGTCTCCCCGGTGGCCCTCCTCGGAGTAGTACGATAAGACCATAGGACGTTGGGGAGCTCGTCGACCCAACTTCCGCCTTCTTCCTCGAGCTTCTTCTTTATCCCCTCCAAGATGGTTCTGTTGGCGTTCTCAACCTACCCGTTGGCCTGAGGATAGGCAACGAAGGAGAAACGGTGCTTGATTCCCCATTCTTGGAGGAGGCTCTGGAATGGTTCGGCCTTGAACTGGGTGTCATTGTCTGATATGATCTCTTGGGGCACACCGAAGCGGGTGAGGATGTTCTTGTAGACGAACTTTCGACACCGCGCCCCGGTGATGCTTGCAAGTGGTTCGGCCTCAACCCATTTGGTGAAGTAGTCGATGGCGACGATGATGTATCTGTTGTTGCTCGCGGCTCTTGGTAGCGGGTCGACGAGGTCAATGCCCCATCTGGAGAATGGAATGGTTGTACTAACCGGGGCGTAGTTGACGGCCGGCCGGCCAGGTGCCCTTTGATAGTGCTGGCATGCAGTGCATTTGCGGGCGACCTCAGCACAATCGCGTGCCATCGTCGGCCAGAAGTAGCCTTGGACGATGAGGCGACGAGACATGCTGAAGGGCCCCTGATGTGATGAGCAAACGCCGCAGTGAACCTCTTCCATGGCCACTTCAGCCTCATTCTGGTGAAGGCATCGGAGGAGGGTGCCGTTGTATGATCTCTTGTAAAGTTTGTCACCCTCAATGACATAGCTCGGAGCCCTGAGCTTGGCTAGTTTGGCCCTCTCCTCGTCTTCAGGTAATGTGCCGGAGGTGATGTAGGTTGCGATGTCGGTGATCCAATCCTCTGACTGGTGTTGTATGCAAAGTATGGGGCTGGCATGAATGCTTGACATACTCAACTGCTCCACCTTAGCTATCTTGGAGATGTTCTCGGGGGTGTCGGAGCTGAGTTTGGAGAGTATGTCGGCTTCCGCATTCTCCGCCCTTGGGATCTGAGTGATCTCGTAGGTGTCAAACGCTCTGAGCAATTCCGCAGCCGCCTCCTTGTACTGCTTCATTCTTTTTTCTTTGGCCTCGTAAGAGCCCTCCATCTGGCTTACTACGATCTTGGAGTCGCATGTGATTCTAATGTGGCGTGCTTTGAGGCCGGTGGCTAGCCTGAGGCCGCTGAGGAGTGCTTCATACTCGGCCTCATTATTGGATACTTTGAAATTGAAGCGGATGGCATAGTACGCTCTGAATCCTTCTGGGGAGATGAGGACTACGCCACCCGCACAAGCTTTGGTGGTCGATGACCCATTTGTGAAGAGGGTCCAGGCTTCGTCTGGTTCGGCCAGTGGTGGCTACGGCCGTCTCCCTCGCCGTGCATTCCGTGACAAAGTCAGCTAAGGCTTGTCCCTTGATGGACGGCCTCGGCTTGAGCTCAATTTGGTACTGACTCAGGAAGATTGCCCACTTGATCATCCTTGAAGAGCTGGTTGGGCTCCTCATGAGGGCACCCAACGGCTGATGTGTGAGGACGCGGACGGGGTGAGCCTGGAATTAGTGCCCCAGTTTCTTCACTGTGTGGACGATGGTCAGTACCGTCTTCTCGATGGGGGAGTACCTGAGCTCGGCCTCCCGCAGCGTCTTGCTGACATAGAATATTGCCTTTTGCACCCCGTCGTCCTCCCTGATGAGTACGGAGTTGATGGTCGACGTGCTCACTCCTAAGTAGAAAAAGAGAGTCTCGTCGGGCTGGGGCTTGGACAAGACGGGTGGGGAGGCGAGATATTGCTTCAACTCCTCAAAGGCTTGTTGGCACTCTATTGTCCATTTGAAGCTGGTGGCCTTCCTCATTATCTGGAAGAAAGGGAGTGACTTTTCCGCGGATTTTGAGAGGAAACGGTTCAGGGCCATGAGGCGTCCCGTCAGCCGTTGCACCTCCTTTATGTTGCGGGGCGACTCCATGTTGATGATGGCTTGTATCTTCTCTGGGTTCACCTCGATGCCCCTCCGGCTGACTAGGTACCCCAAGAATTTGCCCCCTTGGACGCCGAAGGTGCACTTCTTTGGGTTCAGCCGGAGGTTATACTTCTTCATAATCTCAAAGATGCCCTGGAGGTCGTCGGCATGTGTTGTTGATTGCTTGCTCTTGACGATCATGTCATCGACATATGCTTCCATCGTCCGGCCCAAGACAGCTCTAAAAACCCGAGCTACCATCCTTGTGTAAGTGGCGCCGGAATTCTTGAGCCCGAAGGCCATGACGAGGTAGCAAAAGATTCCTTCCGGGGTCATTAAAGTGGTCTTCTCGGCATCATCTTCGTGCATTGATATCTGGTGGTACCCTCTGAACGCATCGAGGAATGACATCAACTCGCACCCCGCCGTCTCGTCCACCAACTGATCAATGTTGGGGAGAGGGAACGGGTCCATTGGGCACGCCTTGTTCAGGTCGTTATAATCGACACACATCCTGAACGTAGGCGGCTTCTGGGCGAGGACGACATTCGCCAACCACGTGGGGTACTTCACTTCTTTGATGTGTTTGATGGAGAGTAGCATGGCCACTTCGGCCTTGACAAACTCTCTCCTCTCGGCCGAAAGGTAGCGCCTCTTCTGTTTGATGGGGGAGGAGGCCGGGTCGACTGAGAGCCGATGTGTGATCACTTTTGGGCTGATGCCCGGCATGTCCTCTGGTCCCCATGCAAAGATGATAGCGTACGCTCTCAGTACGGAGAGGATGTCCCTTCGTATCTGTTGGGGGAGCTGCGTCCCTATTTTCAGCATGCGTTCCGGCCGAGAGACGTCCAACGAAACCTCTTACACGTCTCCGACCGGTTCGGTCTTTGGTGTGTCCTCTTCGGCCGAGGCGGTGGTAATAGTGTTTATCCGCTCCTCGGCCTCATTAATCTTCCTGGTGAGCTTGAGGTAGCAAGCCCTGGCTATCTTCTGATTTCCTCTGGCGTAGCCGACGCCGTCCTTGGTGGGAAACTTGAGGCATAGATGTTTCATAGAGATGATGGCCTCAAGGTCCTCCAAGGCAGGTCGGCCCCAGATCATGTTGTGGGCGTTATCAAGGTTCACGACCACAAACTCCATGTTTATCGACCACAACGGGAAGCACTATCGTGCCTTCGACGTCGATAGAGTCCCCGGTGAATCCAGACAACGGAGTCCGTATCGGCCTGAGCTCAGTCTTCTTCAGTTTCAGTTGCTTGAAGGTATCAACGTACATCACATTGACGAAGCTGGCAGTGTCGATGTAGTTGCGGTGAATGATGTTGTTGTCAATCTCGCATTTGACGACGAGGGCGTCTCTGTGAGGCAAGGGGACGAAGGGGAGGTCCTTGTCGATGAAAGTGATGGCCTCCACATGCTGTCGCTTTGGCCGAGGGGGGGCATGGGACACCTCACCAACGTATAGGGACTGGGCCCATTTTTTCTGTTGGGTAGCCGAGTCCCCCCTTGTATTCCCGCCCACAATGATGTGGATGTGATGTTTCTTCTGGCGGGGCTCCTCGTCGTCCTCATCTTCACTAAGGGCGCCGATCTCCCTCTTCTTACCGGAGGATCCCTCTCCCGCCCTGCCAGGGTTGACCCATGTGTTCTTTGGGGCACCCTGGACAAATTGGGAGAGTTCCCCTTACCAGATGAGTTTGTCGACGTGCCTCCTCAATGTGGTGCAGTCTTCGGTTTTGTGGGACGTTTGGCGATGGTACTTGCAGTACGGCCTGCCCTTGTGGATGGCGAATACCTCTGCCGCAGGCCGGGGGTCCTTCGTGATGAGGCCGTGGTCCTCAGCGTAGTCAAGGATGACGTTGACGGGGTGGGTGAGGGGGGGTGAATGGCGCCTCCAGCCTTGGACGCCATGATCGGTCGTCCTTGCTCTGCCCTCCGGAATCCGGGTTCCCCTTCTTTCGCTGGTTTTGTTCCTTGTTGGCTGGCACATGGTGGGGGTTGGACGAGGAGTCCTTCTTCTGTGGCTTTTCCCCACCCTTCTTCTGGCTTAGGAGCTCGTCGGCGTCCGCATGCCTGTCTCCACGTCAGAGTGCCGCGAGGTATGACCGCGGGGGCTCGGTGAACAGGTTGCGGGCGAAGTGGCTCGGCTGAAGTGCTCCTCGGAGGAAGGCCAAAAGGGTGCGCTCATCAGTTCCTCCGCACTCGTCCACCTCCTTCGTCCAGCGATCGAGGAAGGCCCGGAGCGTCTCCTCCGACTGCTGTTTGATGGTGAGGAGGTGAGCGAAATGCTTCTTTACGCGTTTCCTCCCAGTGAAGTGGGTGAGGAAGCGTTGAGCCAGGTCCTGCCATGAGGCTATGCTCCCCTCTGGAAGGTTATTGAACCAATCATACGCTGTTCCTTCCAAGGTGGAGAGGAACCAGCGGCACATGTATTCCTCCGAAGCGTTGGTCATCGTCATGTTGTTTTGGTAGCGAGTGAAGTGCTCCTGAGGGTCGGTGCGGCCGTCATATGGCTTGATCGGGTTCCCCTTGTACTTCTCCGGGATGGGGGCGGAGAGCACCCTCGCGGAGAAGGGGGTCTTTGTCCGTATCTGGATGACGGGCTCATCTCGTCTGTCAGCCAGCTCCCTTTCCAGAGCGCTAACCTTTTTGAGGAGAGCGTCCTAGTTGGGGGGTTGGGCTGTGTGGGCCGAAGCGGCTGCTGCAAGTGCCGCGGCTTCCTGGGCCTCCATGTCGGCCAGACGTTTCTCCAACCGGGCGATTAGTTCATCTTTAAGGTCCCTGGCGGCCGTGGCGGTGTCCGGCAGGGGTTGGATCCGGGCCGCATGGGCCAGGTTGATCTGGTGGCGTGCGTCGTTTTCATGCAGCTTTCCTTTGCCTTTGTCCAACTGGGGCCGATCCATCGTCCGGGAGACGGATCCGAGGCTCTCTTAAGGTGATCCCGGTTCGCGGCCACCCAACCGATCCGCCACCCTGCCCGTAGGTACCCGACGGCTCGCGATGTCACCCAGCCTATTGAAGGCCGAGATTTTACCACGAGGTTGGGCCGGTGTATCCCGGGTAGGAGAGGCAGTATGAGAATGGGTGTCCACGGCGACGACATCCTCGTTGTCGCCGAAGAAGGTGACGCCAAGCGGATGAGGTGGTGGTGGTGGCACCGTCGCGACCTCTCCCGTTACCGGAGTGTTGTTCTCCCCAGTCTTTGCGACAAGAGCGCTGACCACGTTGGGGTCCTGGAGGATGCTGGCGACAATGGCTGATAGGGCAGCCAGGTTGAGCTGAGGGATAACAGGGGGAGAAGCCTGTTGGCCCGAAGGGCGATCAGCAGCGCGTCTGTCCTCGAGCCCGATGCGGGCATCCGGAGCAATCCTGTTGAGCTGGGTGCGAAGGTCGGTCGCTGGGTGTTCGACCTCCTGGATGTTCCCTTCCTCATCGATGAGGTCGTTAGGGACATTGTCAGCAACGTTTCTCTGCCCTTCCTGGTTCACGGGGGCATTCCTACCAGTGTTCTTTGACCTAGTTCTTGTCATAGCTAATGGTAGTGTCTGGTAGCGACGAAGGATACTCACTTGATCTGTTCTAAGCTCTCAATGAAAGCACCAAATGATAGAGTATTAATTCTAGAGAGAAGTGAGAGCTAGAGAGAGAAAGTGAGTATTTATATTTCTCAACCCCATATAACTAGCCCCAAGGGGTCTATTTATAGGTAAAAATGTGGATTTGGGCTCCTAGCTATGGGCTTAGGAGGCCCATTACAATAATCATGCCTTCGTTGGGCGAAATAGGGCCACTAATGGGCTGAGTACAATACTTAGTAAATAAAGTAGAGAGATGTGTTCTGCCAGGACGCAGTCTGGCCGATGCGGTACCTTTTGGCCGATGCGGTCCCATGGCCGATGCGGTACATGGGCCGATGCGGCCCCGGAAGTCCAGATGCGTATTCTGGGCCGACTTGGTTTCTGGCCGATGCGGGTCCCACTAAGCCGAAGGAGGCCACGTGGACGCTCTTCTGGTCATCGTTGACTATGAGTATGTGGGCCATGGGGTCCAAGCCCATATACTCTATCAGGTATTATTTTGTCAAACCGGCAAAAATATGGCATTTTAAAGTTATGTAATTTCAAAGTAATATCGTCATCTTGATAGATGTAATGTCATAAAAGTGACATTTTTAAATTACTAGTATTTTTATGACATTCTCAGATTCCAGATTAATCAAAATTTATAGATAAATAAATAAAATTCAAATCGAAAGAAAAGAAAACAAAGGACCATGAATTGAGGAGGAAGAGATTGACACCCACAACAAATTTCAAGACGACTTTTGTTTCAAGATTCATAATTTTTCTCATTTTTGGCAGTTACACGGCCGCGAGAACAGGTGGCTGATGCAGAAACAGTGCTTGGACTTACCGGCTCTTTGGTGGATTCTGTTAAGTCGCATCTCAAAGGAAATGTGACACCTTCAGGGTTTGTTTACCATCTTCTTAAACATTATGGAAGAAGAGGGGGTCGTGGTAAGAATGCAGGGCCCATACTACGCTCGGAAGAAATTGCTTTACCCTTTCTCAAGGATGGTTCAGGTTGTAAGACCATGTAAGTCAACACCTTCTTCTTAGATTTTATGTGAGTGTGTTGTTTCTATTGAGTGGGGAGCAAAACCGTCTTTTCTGACATTGTAAGTGAATTGGTGGCATTCTTTCTCAGGGTTGGACCAATGAGTTATAAGATAAAGCTTGAACCAGTATATTGTATGATCAAGCCTGACGCACTGAATTATGTTATCAAGCATAGGGGGATCAGAAATGAGATTAAGAAAACAAGATGTACTCCTTATGTTCGCCCGGTGAAGGTTTTTTTTTCTCTTCCTCGCAACCCGTTTCTTTCTATTTCATGAGTTTGATATAGAAGTGTATTACCGTATTAAGACTTGATATTTGATTCTAAAAGGCCAACATAATAAGAGTTTATAGTGTTGTATTTGACCCATGGGGAATGTCTTATCAAAGTGTGCCATAAACCTCACCTCTTTGAGTAAGACTTGGGGATCATTTAGTCAAGTAATTTTAAGAGAAATGTCTAGATTTACTTTCATTTCTATAGTTTTCTTTTCTAGCTGAACAATCTATATATAGTCAATTATCGGTTTCGTCATGCATTCCCTTTTTTCTTTCTACAGCTCCTTGATAGCACTGCTGAGTGGAAGTCAAATACTGAAACGAATGTTTCATCAATGTTTGAGACCATAAAAGAGAAGAAATGTGTCAAGCTTGAGAATCTTGTCCTTAATAGGATTTCCTATGCCCAGACCATTGAAAACATATTTGTGCTTTCTTTCTTGGTAAATGACGGGCGGGTTGCTATAAGATTGGCTGAGAACGGCTCTTATATCGTCTGTAAGATAAATAATCTCATATCATTGTATTCAACATGTCAAGTATTTAGTTCAATCTTATCCTCTTTACTTGTTTTTTCCTTACGTTTACAGCTACAAGGGATGCAGCAGCATGTGTGGTTCTTCCACCAATGAGCCGTACCAGAATTCAATATTCAGATTTGATTACATAGATTGGAAGGTAGTTTGATATTGAAATCTAAGATGCCTTTGGAGATGCATCTAAATAAAATCCTTTCAGGGTTAGATTAAAATGGAAATATGATACTAATGTGGGTGGGGTTAAGGTGACAGTAATGATAAGCAGATAATATATACACTTCACAATTTAACTGGCAAGTTATGTTAGATTTGGTGCCAGATGGTGAGGAGCTGATGCCCCACAGGGATCCTTTCAAGTTATCCTGATTACAACTGCAACCTCCTCCTGTATATGCTTGCTGTATTTAGCACTTTTTTGTCAGCTGCTGCCAACAACAGTATCCAAATTTTGTAAATATTATGTCGTAAAATGATGCATTTCTAACAGCTTGCCTCCAGATATGGAGATTTTTTGTTTTTTGTTTCTGTCTCTTGCTGCTGAAGTTACTGCCAGAGGTGCATCTTTTTGTAAGTAAGCTAGTTGTTAGCTTGAATGGTGGTGACTGATTTGCTCGCCCCTAACATATTAGCCTTTTAGGGGTGTTTCTAAATGCAACCGCACATCTACTATTCAAAGTCACAATTTTTTATTTTTATTAAATAAGTATTTATAAGTTTCCCATCTGCCCCAGCTTTTTTCTCTTCTGCTATAGGCTCCAGTGGCGTATCCAGGGTGGGGGCAGGGGGGCAGCTGCCCCCATTCAACCCCTATGTATATATATTCAATAAATAATTTTATATATATTTGTGTGTGAAATATGAATTAGTTATATGGTTAATATGAGTAAAGTAGTGAAAGTTCTTCACAGCCTAGCGACAAAGAAGGTATGGCTATTTAGTATTTACGTGAGCTTTGGAGAGGTCATTGGTTCGAACTAGAGTAGACTTGGACCCGGTTCGGGCCGCCCGGCCCGGCCCGCCACTGTGCGGGCCCGGAACCGGCCCGGTTCTCGGGTCCGGGTCAGGCCTAGGCCCGGTGGGGGGGCGGGTCCGGGCTCGGGCCCTGTATTTGGCGAACCGGCCGGGTCGGGCCCGGGTCCGGGCCAAAAAACTGTTTTTTATTTTATTTTTTCATTTTTTTTGGGCTTTATTGAGTTGGGCTTGATGTTTAGGACCGGTTTGGGACTTTGGGGGGTTTGTGGGGGTGGGGGGTGAGGGGGGGGGGGAGAAAAGAAAAAAAAATAAAATAACCGGGTGGCCCGGTCCGGCCCGGAACCGGACCCGGAACCGGTGGCCACCGGTTCGGGCTCGGCCCCAACAAAACAGACCCGAGGCCCGGCCGGGCCTAGGCCCGGCCGGGCCTAGGCCCAAACCGGGCCCGGGGCCATCCCTAGTTCGAACCTGGCCTCAAGTTTGTCTAAGTTTTGTGGTTATTTTGCGTTTTTCTAAGTTTTGTGGTTATTTTGCTCTTTTAAAGCCTTAAATTCTTTAGAGTGACTCTACATATTTTATCTAGTTTTTGTCTTTTAAAAAATATTTTCATTCGTCAAGTTCAACAATTACGGAGTACTTTTTTGTACACAATATAAATTATAAACTAGTTTTTTTTTAACGTACTTGTGAATTCAAAATTAAATTAATTTCAAGTACATAGTTAATCCTTCAATTCCCTTATTTCATTCGTTTATTTATTAACGTAATTTTTAACAAATTACAAACACTTGATAAAAAAACAAATCACAAACACCGTGTGATTAAAATTTATTTATTGTGATTTTTTAAGTATGATATCATAATGATTTTGTCCAGTGAATATTTCTAGTATTTATAATTGTTTTTAAAATATTTCTCTTTTTGTGATTATTCCATGACATTCGTGAGAAATCTAAGGTAAATTCGCCCTCGCTGACGAATTTTTCTGAACACGCCACTGGCTATAGCTATTTCATTTGCAGTTAATGTGTATGAAAATAATTGTGTCTTGACAACAGATTTAAACATCAGATTCATGTATAAGTTTTTTCAATCCATACTCGAAAATTTTCCACAGTTAATATGTATTTACAAAAATTATCTTAAACCTAGGAGTTTGAAGGAAGACATGACTAAGTGTCTGAGACGGACTAGTCATTGATGCGGCACCGAGAACAACATTGACTTACACAAACAAAATCTTGTCCTGCTAACTTTAAGACAGTTACCAGTGCATGCCGAAGCACCTCGCTGACAAATGCATCTATCTGAAGGGACACAAACTTATTGGCCTTTTAAAACAAAGTTGAACGGATACCATGTTCACAGCCACACTAGACTCTCCCCATTTTATAGGATATTAGGATTTGGGAATTTTAAAGCGACAACACAATATACACCACACCTCACAGAACTAAAGCAGTGATGTGAGGTTATGTGAAAGACAAGTTAAATCTGGAGGTCTTAATGGCCGCCCTGAGAAGCTTCCTGATGTGTGCGACTTGTCCTTGCTTGATAAATACATAAATTCTGTGAGGTTATCAGAGCACATCCCTTTAACCCCTTAATTAAATCCGCTTAAAGTTGATGTCAATGAAAATTCATTAACAGTCAGCATCGCAGGAATGAGACGATGGTAAACCGACCCATTACTTGTGATAGATGATTCTATTAACAACATCAACAGGAAGAGCATATGCTGGATCTATAGCTTTGAGTCCCGGGTATTCCAAGAGTGAAAGTCCTGAAGGGCAGACAAATAATGATGCAAGATAAATAAGCCACTTATTTTGTAATAGGTGCTAATCACGTGCTCAAGCGGTCAAGTTAAAACAGCCAGTTTTCCAGCAATCAAATCAGTATACCTTTTTAAATTTAGTGCACAACTGTTCAAAATGTACTAAGTGAGGTTGATAGAAATTTTACGATTTTGGAGTGGCAGGATGAGTTGTGATCCTACACTTACCTGCAACCCCAAAATAGGTATGGAAAACATCAACTGCATCATCTGGCCTATCTGAAATTCCACCATTTTCTATATCCTACACAATCACGAAGGCACGACTAACACCGCAACGATCAACAAGAAGTTGCTTAAGGAAAGATAAATGATCAATTGTGACTTCTGTACGAAAATTTCAACTCAGCATAAGGAGGCAAAACTCACTTGACAGTCCAAAATAAATTTTACAAGCTTTTCCTTGTCAATCCAGTGAACTTTGTCTATCATAATTAAACTGGAAAGAACCCACCAAGAGTAGCAGACCTAGAATTAAATAAACAAAATACAATAAGTAAGATCAGCCGCGTCTTAAAATCATATCAACAGACTTTATGTATTTATCAAGCAAGGACAAGTCGCACACATCAGGAAGCTTCTCAGGGCGGCCATTAAGACCTCCAGATTTAACTTGTCTTTCACATAACCACCAACCAAGGAGATCTTTGTCAACATGATGCAAAGAGCCCGTTATTGCAAGAGCTCCTACACAACAAAAAACTGCAATAGTAATAAAGTTAGTGCATTCATATCACAGCATATGGCTGAAGGTATCACAGAATAGATCCAACAATACTATGCTTGGACTGTTGGACATTAAGATTTGTTCAAGCAAGTACCATATTAAAAAAGTAGTAAAATAAAGATGGGTTTATATGCTAAGGTTCAAGTAGCTAATTGGCTCAACTTTATAGTTTTGGTTTGGCTCGAACACATCATATCCCAACATTGGACAGAGGATTTCTATATTAGAGACTTCTTTATGCAATCTTCATTTACATATCAAATTTTAGAAAGAAGATCAAAACAATATAGGTTCTAGCATTAACAAGACTTCCAAATCATTATTTTGGGTATAAGATGTATCTAAATGAATAGTTCACATGACTTCTTCTAGAATTGCATGAATATCTATATCCTAATATGCTGAATAAAATTGCATGAAAGTAGCCAATCCAAGACCACACAGGAAAATGCTTGAATAATGATTCTAGTAAAGATATCTCTTCTTAGTCAAGAAACACGTAAGAAATTTCAAATAAATTTAGAACTATATTGTGAAACATACTTTGTCCGGCATGCGACTCTGCCCCAGGTGTGCAACCAAATCCACCATCCATATTCATGCAACTTAGAATGTACTGAACTGCCTTTTCCACATCAATTGCATCCAAATGTTGCAACAGTGCCAGAGAACTTATTGCTATGTAAGAGAACCTAAAAAAAGAGTTACATTGGTAATTCTTTTCTTTAATGATAAATTGATAATACTATGTTAAATTAAACACTGGATAACATGCAAAATGTGTTTCATGTGTTATAAGTGAATGAAGAAACTCAGATGAGATCATGAGAGAATAAAAAGTTATAAGGAAGGTTTGAAAGTGCAGTTGGTTACCTTGTATCAACTTCACCCCACATGTCACCAGAAAAGGAACCATCTTCATTTTGCAGGTTGGCAATATCTGGCTAAATTGTCAAGTTCAACACCAAAATTCAATATCAGAGTTGCTACACATATAAAGTTTTTATTGATAAATAAAGTTGAATTCGGGCTAAAACGTTTTAAAAAAACACAAAAGACAATACACTAGAAATATAGAATGTATATCCCTATGGATAAAGTGGAGAAGTTATGTGTTGAATGAGAGTAAAATACAACTCATGTCAAGATTCAAGATTCCCTTTGAAGGATACATTTTGAAACCTTGCCAGTGTCAAGAACATCAAGCTTATCAAATAGCGCTAAAACTTGGATGGCACTAAGGGTATACAAGATATGTGGGTCGTGTCCAATGTTACCACCAAATCCACCTGCACAGATAAACAACTGGTACTCTAAATTGTAAATTCAGCAGTAATGTAGCCAGATTGCAGTCACTATGGCTAGTTCATCATCTCATATATCAAATTAGTTTTAAATAAGCTAATCTTTCTGTTATATCCAAGGAATATGAAAAAACGATTATTCAGGCTCCCAGATGTGAAACCAATAAAAAGGGGTGGCAGGCAGGCAGGCAGGCATTATAATCATATTTAGTGGTTCCTTTTGCAAATCTACATTGTGACTCCGGCTAAATACACAAACTGTGTGCATCAACTCACCAAGTAACACCTTATCCAAAAGGGAAAATACCTCAATAAAAGTATATGACAATATCTTTCCATCATTTTCAATGGAGCCAGACTCAATATTTTTTGGCTTGGGAATATGATGGAATAAAGCAAAATGGCTCACTAAACCGTCTACGCTTCTTTATGAAGTAACAGTCAGTCTTCGCTATTTTCGACGCGTTTTTCACTATGGGTCATTCGGAAACATTCTCTCTGTGCTTTAGTACAGGGGTAAGACTGCATACATCCGACCCCCCTTTACCCCACCGTAGGTGGGAGCCTTTGCGGCACTGGGGTGATGATGATGATGACAAGTATAAGACAACAACATCCAAGCCTTAGTCCCCAAAAAATTTGGGGTCGGGTAATATGAATTGACATATGAAATAAAAATATCTCAATAAAATAATCAAATTTAAGAGAACTAGCAAATTGCACAAGCTGACCAAAATTTAGAGATCAACCAATAAGAAAAACTTAGTATGATAAGACAAACCAGATTCATCTTGGCACTGCATGATCCAAGGAATAACCTCATCTCGGTCCACTACATCAATCTTTCCTAGGATATCAAGCGTTGCCAATCCCCAGTAAGCTCCATTTAATCTTAGATGCTCCATCACCACAGATTCGAAATCATCTTTCCTCTAAAAGTATGACAAATAAACATCGTAAAGATTATTGATTTAACCAAACACCCACCTAGTGTATAGTAGATAAAAAATTACCATGTTGAAAATACATATTTAAATATTCGACACTAAAACGTTAAATACTTAAACAAGGTAATAAACAAGTTCAAATATTAGAAAACTATAGTAGTTTAAAAAGCACGATAAAAAAACAAGTTTGAATGTCAGACCACCTACCCAATGTGGTAACTAAATATATAGATAATTATTTTTCTGTAAATTTCATTGCACCAACCCAGCGTGGTTGGGATTAAGGTGATGCTTATAATAAAAAAAACATCATTCCGTTTATGTTATTAAGTGAAGTGATAAATCCGATAATCACAGTAAATTCATTAATGAAAAGACGACATATTACTACATGATTAAGAGCCCATTCTCTTTAATATGGTTCATAAAAACAACAAGTAAATAATAGAAATATAAATAATTCTGACCTTTTCAACTGATATGATGTATTTAACATGCCTTTCCACCACAAGCCCTTCCATTCTGCCATTTGAGACATATCAATGCAATGTATCTTCAATTGAAAAATAATAATTGCAATCTTAGGTCCGAATTTGTTCTCTAGAAAGAAATGAAATTTCAGATGATTAATTTTCATATTTTCATTCTTATGAACTATAGAGAGTTCCAAGAGAAGAGCATTTGAAATGAGATGGTATAAAGTTCCCATTGGTTCTTGACGATTGTCTTAGAACCACAAACATCTAAATCAAAACATTGGAACCAATAAAAAGGGAAGTTGGAAATGTACTCCATTACTGGATTTTGATATTAGAATGTAAAGGCTAGATTTTTACTTTAAAGTTGTTATCAATTTCTAATATTATCTTTGTTTTTCAATTCTAAAGAGTGGCTCTGAAGTCAAGCTTGTGAGTTTGTCAACATTGACTCATTGAGTAGTGTGTAGATTAGGTATGGGTTTTGATTTTGTATTTAGGAAGACAAAGAAAGAGAGATGAAGGAGAAAAAAACTATTATAGAGTACAAACTCAAATGAGATACTTAAGGTGTGTGATATTTTATTAGATGTTGTAGCTACAAAATAATGGTAACTCATGTCAGTGCTTAGTTCAGCAAAGTCATAGCCGATTAAGCTTAATTGATAATGACTTTGCTAAACTAAACCTCAATTATATAAGAAACTATGGATGTTTTTACAGGATTGAAGCTTTCTAGTCTGATATGTTTTAGTCTGGTCTGATAGATGTCTGGTGTATGCATATTTTATAATTGTTGAATTTTGGTATGATCTTTTTAAATCTAGTGTGGTATGAACAAGTCTGGGACTGAAATCAGCCCAAGTAAAAAGATCGCATGTACACTTTACTAGCATGAAAGTACTTTTTACAAAAAAGTAAATGTCTGTGGAAACAGACAAAATTTGTCTGTGTACACAGACAACTCTTGTCTGTGGTCAGAGGCAACTCCGTACCAATTGTCTGTGACCGACATTGTGTGTACAAGTTGTGTAGAACTTGTGTACCCCTAACATTTTCCTAATTGGGGAGGTGAGTGAAGCAACTATACTAGGGTCATTTATGTCAGAAAGGTGATGCGCGTAATAATTGGGGAGGTGTGTGAAGCAATGCCCAAAGTTTCTTTGTCCTTCCATGTTTAGTCAGCAATTCTCCAATCCTGAAATTAAAACAATCCATCACAATGTTTTGTTAAATGGTACTCGTACTTTAATTTCAATTTGCTGTTTCGCGGGTTGTCGAAAGTTCGAACCCCAGAAAGGGTAAGTGAAAAAATTGCTTCTTTTTCGCTTACAATTTTTTTCTTCAAATGCCGTTTGGCTGCTTTGCCTCAGACGAGACACCCTCTTTTGACGATGGGTGTAATTTGAGTTTAAGGTTGAAGCTTAAAAGGCATAGACACTACCTTACATTACATTTCTTGGAGTATCCGGTGTATAAAATCTGCTTTGGTTGTAAGGTCATATATAAAGGTAAGTTTCTCTTCTTTTTCCATGATTTATCCTTTCTCGATCTCTTGTATTTTTGAAGACATTTTACTCATTAGTGCGATGGCAATTAAGTCCATTTTTGGGTCTAGATTTTTCTTCTTTCTTTCATTTTCAGTTTCTTTCCATTTTGGGATCTTGATTTATCTTCTTTAACCATGGACTCTAAAACCCAAATACTCACAATGTGTGTGTCTTTATCTGCTAAATTGCTCCGCATGAGTTAGGATGAATGACAATCTTTTGTCTGTCAATTAATGTTGTGATTATTGTTGTGAATGGAGTATTTCTATCTACAACTTTTAAAATCTGAAAATGAACTATGCTTTAACTTGCATGCCTTATGTATTGATATGCTTTCACTTGATTTTACGGAATTCTATATCATAAGAAGCATTTTCATGCTAGTAAAGTGTACATGCGAAATCGTATAATAGATTGAAGTGGAGAGAGTAATGGAAAATACCTCATAGAGGCAGTTCTCATTTCAAAGAGTAAGACGTACACATGACCGGCCTCCAAGAGTTCCTATCATAAAAACTTTGACGTTTCAAATTTCATGGAAATAGAACCAAAAGAATAAGAAGATATTTATAATTTTAACCAAAAAGAACATACATGTATATCATAAATACAGTGTAAATCCCTAGATTACTTCGACATTCAATGTTATAAAGTGTGCTTGTTAAGCTCAGAATGCTGCGACATGGATACATTAATTGAGACAACATTAGAAAAAGCACAACCTGTTCCAGGAGAGCCTGGAAGTCATATTTAAACTAGTTGAGATATAAAGTGATTTTTCAAAAGTCAAGACTGTATGCAAAATATGCTCCACGCCTCCACTCATGTATATTAATAGCTGTGTATTCTAACAGCTTTCCAAAGAATCTGCCAGTCAAGTAATCAAACTTACATATCTCAAATGGCATATATCATTGTGAGAACCCCTCTCCAAGTACCCAACTCTCATAGTCTCATCACTTAAATGACCATATTTATGTTCCCTTGAATACCCGAAACTTTTGAGGTCATCAGTCAACTAGAGAATGTGAACACGTTATTTGAACACATAACAAACTTATAATCATTTAATTTATGAAATAAAGATCATTAATTTGTTCATACTAATATACTATGTAACTCAATGCAATGAAATGCATGTGAAGACTTCAAAGAAATGTTAATATACACTAATAACAGCTAGAAATAATTGAATAGTAGATCAAACATGCATAATAAAAAGTTCTATGGAGTATTACTTACCAAGAACTGAAAGACCAAAAGAACTCAAAACTTGAAGTCTTTACTTTTATAATTTTCAAATTATTCTGATTGGCTACCTCTCTTAAAAGTGCCATCAGTATTATCAGAAGTATCAAAAATCACCATGATGGGAAATAAAGAACTCTCTTAGTTCATCTAAGTGTGAACGAATTACGTATATAGAAAAGCAAACATATATTAAGAAAGTGTGCTTTGTATTATTGAGAATCCTACTTAAGTGGAATGCAAAATGAATAAGTAAAACTTGTTGCTTGGTTGAAAATGTATGTGTGTATAATATATATATATAGCAAAAACAAATGTATATAGCAAAACGGCACATATTTACCTAAACAAGGAAGTGGAAAGTGGCGATCAAATCAACAGCGGAGAAGCGGCAGATTTCTTAGTTTTTTGTCTCAGTCTTCATCCCCACACTTCTTTGGATATGATGTTTTTAGTATAGATTAAGGTCAATACTAAAAACTTCTTAATTCTTCTAAATCGATATGCAGTTTTGTTCAATGTTGGAGATAGCATAAAAAATGTTATTCTTCTAAACTATTCAGGCTCCAAATCTCCAATAGAAGTCCACCGGCCCTTACCCCACCCTAACGTAGAAGTCACTGGGATTTAAAACAAATGTGAGCAGCTCATTTTAATTCACCAACTCCTAATATTTTTCTAAACTGAAAGCAAAACAACTCTAAAAAGTTAAGAAACACGTTAAAGATTCATTTTCACTCATTTTTATAAAACGGATTAACAGAGCAAGTAAAAATTTTCAGATTTTTAAACCAGAATCAAAAGTTCAGTTTTTTATCAATTTTTTACAGAATAGAACCACACAGGTTATCAATACCATAGTTCTGATCTATACCACCGGTAATATTTCAATGGGCATCAATTATTTCAAAATTTTGTTTGGAGTGGAACATGATATACTTGGGATATAATTTGACACTTTTCTTACAAACATCAAACAAGACCTTCAAAATATGAAATTGTACATTACTAAAGTAGAAAAAACCGAGTGTGTACCCATGTTATGGCAAAAAGTTTATCCATTTTTGAAAAATTCAGTATTATATGTCATTGTAGCATTTTAACAAACACCTTGTGGGTATGAAACTGAAATAAAATACTTGGAGATTAACATCAAACATGACCGTCACAAATTCAGAACAGTGAAACATATTACTCAAACAAACAACTATATAACATAAATTTTACACAATATCAGGAGAAAAAACTAAAAAAGAATAACAGAAATAGAGAGGAATTATGACCTTAGCCCTTAGATGATGATATTTGAACGAAAGAGTGAGGGTGAACGCTGGCGGTGGCTTCGTCGGCGCAAATTAGCAGCGATTGTGGCGACGATTAGTGATGGTCGTGACTTCGCCGGCACTTCATCTGCGCTCCAACAGATTTGTCACCGTCTTCCTCCTACCTTCATGGTGAATTGATTTACTGATAAAGAAAATGGAGAAAGGGGAAAGTGTCGTATAGGAGGATATCGACAAATGGCCTGACCGCCAGAGGATTAAGAGAGAGGAGAAAGGGTTTGGGTTGTAAAAAAAGGAGTCGGAGTTACACTGTTACATGGATCAGATCTGAAATAAAGATATAACTATCTCGTATTCATAACACTCGTTTTACAAGAAACGTTGCATATACTTAGTTATATGCAACGGTTTTTATAACATGTTACATATTTTAATGATTTTTAGGCTTATGCAATATTTATTTAAAAGTGTTGCAAAATACAAACTAAAAATACCATATGCAACCAAAAAATAAATGTTACAAGAAAACTGTTGCAAAAGGTCTATTTTGTTGTAGTGGTGTGTGATATTTTATTAGATGTTGTAGACTTGTAGTTACAAAATAATGGTAACTCATGTCAGTGCTTAGTTCAGCAAAGTCATAGCCGATTAAGCTTAATTGATAATGACTTTGCTAAACTAAACCTCAATTATATAAGAAACTAAGGATGTTTTTACAGGATTGAAACTTTCTAGTCTGATCTGCTTTGTTTTAAGTCTTGTATGATCTAGTCTAAGGTCTGAACTGGTCTGATAGATGTCTGGTGTATGCATATTTTATAATTGTTGAATTTTGCTATGATCTTTTTAAATCTAGTGTGGTATGAACAGGTCTGGGACTAAAATCAGCCCAAGTAAAAAGATCGCATGTACACTTTACTAACATGAAAATGCTTCTTATGATATAAAATTCCGTAAGATCAAGTGAAAGCATATCAATACATAAGGCATGCAAGTTAAAGCATAGTTCATTTTTAGATTTTAAAAGTTATAGATAGAAATACTCCATTCACAACAATAATCACAACAATAATTGACAGACAAAAGAGTGTCATTCATCCTAACTCATGCGGAGCAATTTAGCAGATAAAGACACACACATTGTGAGTATTTGGGTTTTAATTTTATGCATGGCTAATTGATATATATACACTAAACAAACAGTCCAAAAATGAATATGTATTGATATTTGAAAGAAAAATACTTAAATATAACAGAATAAGTTATCAAAATAAAACTTGCTGCAAAAGCTTATAAAATACTCCGTATACTACATCAGTCCCATACAAAGGTTCTTGTCCACCGTTCTGTGGTTAACGCAAAGTCTTCTTAATCTTTTATTTTATATATCTAACATTTATCAAATTTGGATTATTTTTGCTACTTTATAAAATCTTTAACTTAGTTTCTGAATATGTAAATTTTATTTACTAAAATATCTAATTACAGACAGGAATCAATTAATTTTATTGACAGAAATTACTAATCAATTCAGTTCTACGGGAGGGAGGAACTGCTTATTTTTTTTTTAGGTTTCATGGTTTGAGAGTCCATGGTTAAAGAAGATAAATCAAGATCCCAAAATGGAAAGAAACTGAAAATGAAAGAAAGAAGAAAAATCTAGACCCAAAAATGGACTTAATTGCCATCGTACTAATGAGTAAAATGTCTTCAAAAATACAAGAGATCGAGAAAGGATAAATCATGGAAAAAGAAGAGAAACTTACCTTTATATATGACCTTACAACCAAAGCAGATTTTATACACCGGATACTCCAAGAAATGTAATGTAAGGTAGTGTCTATACCTTTTAAGCTTCAACCTTAAACTCAAATTACACCCATCGTCAAAAGAGGGTGTCTCGTCTGAGGCAAAGCAGCCAAACGGCATTTGAAGAAAAAAATTGTAAGCGAAAAAGAAGCAATTTTTTCACTTACCCTTTCTGGGGTTCGAACTTTCGACAACCCGCGAAACAGCAAATTGAAATTAAAGTACGAGTACCATTTAACAAAACATTGTGATGGATTGTTTTAATTTCAGGATTGGAGAATTGCTGACTAAACGTGGAAGGACAAAGAAACTTCGGGCATTGCTTCACACACCTCCCCAATTAGGAAAATGTTAGGGGTACACAAGTTCTACACAACTTGTACACACAATGTCGGTCACAGACAATTGGTACGGAGTTGCCTCTGACCACAGACAAGAGTTGTCTGTGTACACAGACAAATTTTGTCTGTTTCCACAGACATTGACTTTTTGTAAAAAGTACACTGAAAGACACTGGCAAGTACTTTTTACTTGATTTTACGGAATTCTATATCATAAGAAGCATTTTCATGCTAGTAAAGTGTACATGCGATCTTTTTACTTGGGCTGATTTCAGTCCCAGACCTGTTCATACCACACTAGATTTAAAAAGATCATAGCAAAATTCAACAATTATAAAATATGCATACACCAGACATCTATCAGACCAGTTCAGACCTCAGACCAGATCATACAAGACTTAAACAAAACAGATCAGACTAGAAAGTTTCAATCCTGTAAAAACATCCCTAGTTTCTTATATAATTGAGGTTTAGTTTAGCAAAGTCATTATCAATTAAGCTTAATTGGCTATGACTTTGCTGAACTAAGCACTGGCATGAGTTACCATTATTTTGTAACCACAACATCTAATAAAATATCACACACCTTAAGTATCTTATTTGAGTTTGTACTCTATAATAGTTTTTTTCTCCTTCATCCCTCTTTCTTTGTCTTCCTAAATACAAAATCAAAACTCATACCTAATCTACACACTACTCAATGTTGACAAGCTCACAAGCTTGACTTCAAAGCCACTCTTTAGAATTGAAAAACAAAGATAATATTAGAAATTGATAACAACTTTAAAGTAAAAATCTAGCCTTTACATTCTAATATCAAAATCCAGTAATGGAGTACATTTCCAACTTCACTACAAAAAAACACGGACTTAGTCACGGGTTTAGTCACGGACCGTAATATAAAAAATCCGTGACTAACTCTGCTAGTCACGAAAAAAATCTGTGACTAAATCCGTGACTATTCGGGCATCACTAATTCTAGTCACAGTCGTTTTTCCATGACTAAGCGTAGTCACGGATTAGTCACGGATCCGATCCATTACTAATTTGTGACCGGAATAACCACACCGACGACTTAGTCACGGCCTCTATCCGTGACTAATAATGTTTTTTTTTTAAATTCGAACATATTAGTCACGGACCTATTCCGTGACTAAGTTTTCAAATTTCGAATAAACCGCCAAATATTAGGGTTTAGATTTTCAAAATTTTAAATTTAATCACGGACACTATCCGTGACTATATTTTTTATTTAAAAAAAAACATTTTTAAATTTTTAAAATAATTTAAAAAAATCCGGTCTACAATTTAGTCACGGCTCAAATCCGTGACTAAATTTTTTTATTTTAAAAAAAAAAATTGTTTTAAAAGAAATTAAAAAATATGTTTTAAATTGTTTATTAGTTTAATATGAGGGAGTAGTTTTTTAAATTAATTTTCGAAAATGTAACTAAATAATAATCCTAATTTAGATATATAATTCAAATATTTAGGCATGCATACTAAACATATACACGAAAAATTTAGGCATTGATATTAAACATATACACTAATTCATATTTAGACATGTATTGTGTAAATAATAGATCATGCTTGACCAAAAACAATATATAACCAAGTATATTAATAATCATTGTGGATTTAAGACTAATTACATGCATTAGGCAAACCAAATATTCAAATCATGTATTAATACACAAAAAAACGAAATAGATATTCAAATTCGAATCATGTATTGAACATGCATCTTAACATTTTGAAAAAATTATAACATAAATAGATATTCAAATTCGAATAAAAAAACAAGTATTTTGGTATTTTTTTTGTCAAGAACATGTATACCTATACAAAAAGAACATGCATATTAAAAATTAAAGCATGTAATTAAAATATGTAATTGAGTATATAAGAATCATGCATAGAACAAATTGATTATTTCGGAAATTATATAAAACTAAAAATCATGTATATAATCATGCATTTGAGTGTATTTCAACAAAAATAATGCGAACATACTTATAATAACATGCATTCATGGAATAAAATCAAATACTAAAAATAAGAATGAAATAATTAAAATTTAGAACACATAACCTTGATGAAAAAGGTAAGAGGGACGGCGAAGATCGATGGAGGTAGGTACCGGAGAGCGGCGGCGGACGGTGGCGACGGACGGTGGAGGTCGAAGGGGTTGGCGGACAGAGAGAAGAAGTAAAGGGAGAGAGAGAGAGTTTTAGGGTTTTGGAGAGTGCGGAATGAAAAATTCGCTAATTGTGACTTATATATAAGGGCGTAGTCACGGATTTAGTCACGGATATATCCGTGACTACACTGTCGTAGTTAACGTAGTCAGACACGCGGAAGACGAAGTGTCAGCGCCGTCATTGACCGGCGTAGTCACGGTCAAATCCGTGACTACGGCCGTGACTAATTCAAAATTTTGAATTAGTCACGGCCGTAGTCACGGATTTGACCGTGACTACTGTTTTTTGGTTCGGCCTGGCAGCTCCTCGGGCAGAAGAATGTTCGGAGTATATGGACCCGATCAACGAAGAAGCTCGAAGAAAAATTAACGACTTGTGGGCTAGGCCTCTTGAAAGTTTTGACATTGAAGAATAATTCTGTATTTGTTTGTTTGCTTATGATGAATAAAATAATGTTAGTTAGGTTATTGTGATAAATAAATTGTGTGTTTCGTACTTATCTTTTAAATTTGATAAATAAATTTGTGTTGGTTGTTTATTAATATCTGAATTTATTATAATATTCAGATTATTAAAAGTAAATTATTATTTTTTTGAATTTTTGAATTTTGATAATTTTGTATATTTAGAATTATTAAAATTAATTTTTGAATTATTAAAAGTATGGAGTAATTTTCGAATTATTAAAAGTATATTTCGAATTTATAATATGGATATAAAAAACTTGTTGTTGTTGAATTAATATGGAGTAATTTTTATTTCACAAATAATAATGATGAAGAAAAGAGCACAAATATTCGAAGTCAAAAAAATTGAAATTACAACAACACAATTACTCGCTGTCAGAATCGTTATTTTCTTCTACATATACAACCTCTTCTTCTGTATCTGAACCGTCTATCCATTCCCCTCCTTCCTGATATTGAGCGATTTGTTGTGCTTCATACATTTGAACAATTTCGCGCTCAGATGGACCGTCTCAACAATAGGCGGAAGTTGGAAAAATTGCTGCTGAAAAGCATCTAGATCAATGTCCTTGTGTTGAGTTTGTGATACAATTTTGCTCGGACGGACAGTACATACACACACCCAAGGATTCTGTGTCCGCCTGGTTGAGGGGTATTCTGCATAATAAACCTGGGTTGCTTGTTGAGCGAGTATGAACGGCTCATTTTTCCTATACACGCGAGTGGTTGACGTCAATCATATTATACTTTGAAGTTTTTCTCACACCACGCGTAGGATCGACCCGTTTGCAGCGGAACAAAACGCATGCCAATGTTTTCGTAGCAGAAGGCATTTGCAGTTCGAGGATCTCATCCAAGTAACCAAAAAAATTGGTTTCCGAGTTATCATAACCGATGGTATAGATAATATATTTTATAAAGTACTATGTTGTGTAACTTTTTTCGAGGTCTAAAAAAATTGGTTTCGGAGGTATAGATAATATATTTTATAAAGTTGTGTAACTTTTTTATTTGTACTCTGACAGTTACAAAAAATGTATCAAAACTTATGATTTGTTATTATCTTTCATATGACATCAATATTGCATATATTATTGCATATATTATTGTTATTATTATTTTTATTATTATTATTAAAATGTAATTTGCTTCCCCACTAGTCCACTACATGCGCTTGAAATGGCTCTAATAAATGTACATTAGGAAGTGACAGTTATTGACTCGATAAAGCATAAGCTGAGGAAGCAATGGCGAGATATCCGAAGAAGGTGAAAGTAGAGGAAGGAGAGCCCATCGACGGCGCTCAAGCCATAGCCCGAAGAATCGTCCGGTTGTACACTGTCACTTCCTAGTGTACATTTATTAGAGCCATTTCAAGCGCATGTAGTGGACTAGTGGGGAAGCAAATTACATTTTAACAACAACAACAACAACAATAATAATATATGCAATATTGATGTCATATGAAAGATAATAACAAATCATAAGTTTTGATACATTTTTTGTAACTGTCAGAGTACAAATAAAAAAGTTACCATTCTTTTTTTGTAACTGTCAGACAACTAAAACATGGTTGTGGGGGGTTGAACTCAGACATCGATGGACCGTATGCATCATATACCATTCTTTGGTCCCACCTCATTTGATCACGGTCTCCCACCCACTCATCTCGTTAGGGACGTTACGAGACGAACCTACTGTTCGTGGAGCGAGAGATGGATCCAAAGGTTCGCCATGACAAGTCCAATTATAATAATTGGGAACGAAACCTTCCGCGTACAAATCTCACCCACCATCCTATGGGTCTTTAAATTTGAGATTTCTACACTTTGAACATGGACATTTGATTTTGTCACCACTCATATAATCCAGGTGTTCAAGTGCAAATTTAATAAACTCCCCACATCCCTCGAGGAAATTTGATTGCACTCCGTACAATACCGCATTTTTATCATACATCCAACTTCTATTTTGCCTATACATTATGCCTGAATATTATAATAATAAAAAATATATTGGTTAAAAACTTTAAATCATAAACATCATCAACAATTTGTTATGTTAAATATTTTCACTAATTCATACGTAGGAGCATTAATATATTCAATTGGGATGCCCTAGACCTGACATAACGTTCAATTAATATTATTAAATAACTATATCTACTAATACGTTAATGACATTAATCATTTAAATTATTAAGTAATAATCAAGTAAAGATGTAAACTTAAATTTCAACAGTCTAAAGTTACAATTCTCAAGTTAAATCTTCCAGTTACTCCCTCTGTCTCCGAAAGAAGTTCTCAGTCACTATTCATTGGTTCAACTTGAGTCACTCCTAATCCTTTACTTTATATATCAAATTTTTATTAAACTTAAATTTTCTTGATCAGACTTTGTAGCGGTTTTAATGTAATTTCTGAATATGTAAATTTTAGTTACTAAAAATAATCCAGGTGTGAACAGGGATTGAGTTGTTTTATCGTCACGCAAGCATCGTAAACTGAACGGGAACTTCTTTCGCGGACGGAGGGAGTATATTTTAATTAAACCAGATTAATTTCAACGAATTACATTTGAGAATGAATGTAAATTATCCAATTTACATTTCATATAACCGTGGATCCTTCTCACGATATAAGAACTCATTAGATATGGTTCAGTTTAGATTTTATTCGTTTGGTTTGGGTAACTAATGTAGCACCCGTAGGCATCCGAATTACTGAAGTCAAGGTGGGATTTATACACGGATAGTTTCCCGGCTTCACTCCCATTTCCCAAATTGCCCTTTCCTTATTGTCTTCTACATTGGCTCCTTCCCCGACCACGTCTATATCACTTACATTAATACTCTCCATAAAACTCGGCAAATTATATCGTGGGATCGGTGCACCATGAGAACGGTGCACCGGTCCCAAAACGACATAGTATTACTCCGTATTAATTAAAAAAAGAAAGCATTCCGCGTTGTTATTGCCCCAGATTAGAGAACTTGTGTCTCTTCCGTCTTGAGAGAGAGCATCGGAAGTTGGTCATGACACTCGCCGGAGAGAAAGTAGCAGCGGTGCAACTGCTCATCCTAGAGGCGGCGATGCAACTGCTCATCCTCGAGGAGGCGGCACGGCAGCGGCGGCGCTTAGCCTTGATGGCTGATTTGAAGCGTAAATCTTGTCGCGGCAGTCCATTTAACCCATGCTTTGTTCCCATAGACTTCTGAGCCTGATATTTTTGTGTGCACTTCGAATTGATTATTCATTAAGAGGCTTGATCTGTGTCTTGCGAGATAACAGCGAAATAGAGACTCGATTTGGGCACACTTCATCTAACACTCAAAAAGAAAAAAAACTGAGAACTCATTGGAATTTTGCACAGATTAACTTTTAAGAACTCAACTGGAAGTTTTTAGACCTTTCTCAATTTACATTTTGCGTACGCTCAAGTTACATCTGTATTTGCTTAAAGTTACATATCTATAAGCGTGAGTTACATGTCAATTTTTCTCAACAAGTTACATCCACTTACACGTGATTTACATTTTTCATAATGCGAGTTACACCACAATATAATGCGAGTTACACACTTCAATAAGCCTCTGCTACTCAAAGAAAAATTAATTTTATTAAAAATCATTTTAATAGCCTTGATATACTAAAAACAAAACATATACACTATTTTTGTAAAATAATTGTGCAATTAGACTCTTATTTCCATTATTTAAATTGAAATCAATGTTTTATTTCTTATACTATGTATTGGACAAGTTACATTTCGACTAGACTTGAGTTACATTGATCAATAACGTGAGTTACATTTCTTTACACGTGAGTTACATCACTCTGCTACTTGGACAAAGAAAAAAACTACTGTACACGCGGGTACTGTTCATGCGCGAAAATTTTAATTAAAAAAATGCAAAGTTGTGTCGTTTTGATTGCAGGAGTACAGTGCTCATCGTGGGAGGGTTCCACGATATACGAACTGATAAAACTCTCTTCGGCTTTTCCCATTTCCTCAGGTCCAGTTTCTCTCTCTACTCCTTCACACTCTAGAAGCCTAAATTCGTGCTTTGAAGGATTGCGGAACAATCAACCGATTCGATATCGTGTGCTTGTTTTTCAATTTTCTCATTTACGACATAGTTCATCGTTATGATTTTTCCGTATATATTTTGGTGTTCATGAATCATGATCTACGCTCGTGATTTGAAATGTTCACGTGTGACTCTGTGACCTTCCATTGACTTGTTTGCAGCAATGATAGAAGATGTTTAGATACGGATATAGAAACAGAGACTCGTCTTAATTAATCGCCGGCTTCGGAGGAGCAATGGAGTACGATTCTATGTCTCCGCCGCCGTTTCACAGCCAAGCTTCCAGCGGCTCGTTCGATTTAAGCTCGCTCTACGATGCGATTATGATTCCGCCGCCTCTCCACGGAGATTTTTCCGGTGGTGGAGAAATTCTGTTTCCATCGCGCATTCCTCATTCTCAGCTCCTGCTCGATCAGCAGGATCTCGTGGCCCGCCACAGCGCTCTGCTCGCTCAACTCCGAGAGGTGGCGAAACAAGCTCAAGCGCTCTGGCAGGAGAACGTCACTCTGAAGATGGCGAACCTCGATTTGAACATCCGCCTGAATTCACTGCTCAACGCGTCGTCCGATTACGCTGCTAGGTCGGGAGCTCCGTGCAAATACACAATTAGGAGGAGGAGCGACGTCCCTGTTGGAAGAAATGTTTCTAGCAGCGAGGGACAACCGTGGGAGGAATTGAGCGCGGGGTCGTCCGGAGACTGTCACGAGAGCCCAACCAGCGTGATGGATTCGGGTGGGATTGAGAGAAAAGATGTGCACCGGGTACTGCTTCCCAAGTGTATCTCTGTTCGCTCTACACGAAGACGGCTCAAGCAGGTACAAGCAGGGCTGAGAGTCGATCCAAAACCCCCCAATTGGCGGTAATTTCTTTTTCAAATACTTCCTAAAACCTTATACTTCCTCTTTTTTTATGTCATGCTTATATCATACTCCGTATTTCCTACGGAGTATATTTTCGTGCCACTTATCTTTGTCTCAACGAGGTAGGAGATAAAGAATACATAGGTCATATGACAAAGAAGTGTTATGCTCATATTTTCTTAAACGAAGTTATTTTTATTAATGATACTTCAGGTTTATGCAGGGCCGGTCCTGTCCCGTTTTGGGCCTATGGGCGATACAATACTTTGGCCTTAAAGTAAAAATTACGGACTATAATAAAACTAGGACAAATTACTCTAAATACGTACGACTAAAAACGTTTGTATATTCCAAATTGAGATCATGTTTTTATTCTCTAAATAAAAGTAATTAATGACATATTTTGGGAGTATCATATTTTACACATGGTAGTATTTTCCAAACATTTCCCATTTCCCATTTCCTCAGGTCCAGTTTCTCTCTCTACTCCTTCACACTCTAGAAGCCTAAATTCGCGCTTTGAAGGATTGCGGAACAATCAACCGATTCGATATCGTGTGCTTGTTTTTCAATTTTCTCTTTTACGACATAGTTCATCGTTATGATTTTTCCGTATATATTTTGGTGTTCATGAATCATGATCTACGCTCGTGATTTGAAATGTTCACGTGTGACTCTGTGACCTTCCATTGACTTGTTTGCAGCAATGATAGAAGATGTTTAGATACGGATATAGAAACAGAGACTCGTCTTAATTAATCGCCGGCTTCGGAGGAGCAATGGAGTACGATTCTATGTCTCCGCCGCCGTTTCACAGCCAAGCTTCCAGCGGCTCGTTCGATTTAAGCTCGCTCTACGATGCGATTATGATTCCGCCGCCTCTCCACGGAGATTTTTCCGGTGGTGGAGAAATTCTGTTTCCATCGCGCATTCCTCATTCTCAGCTCCTGCTCGATCAGCAGGATCTCGTGGCCCGCCACAGCGCTCTGCTCGCTCAACTCCGAGAGGTGGCGAAACAAGCTCAAGCGCTCTGGCAGGAGAACGTCACTCTGAAGATGGCGAACCTCGATTTGAACATCCGCCTGAATTCACTGCTCAACGCGTCGTCCGATTACGCTGCTAGGTCGGGAGCTCCGTGCAAATACGCAATTAGGAGGAGGAGCGACGTCCCTGTTGGAAGAAATGTTTCTAGCAGCGAGGGACAACCGTGGGAGGAATTGAGCGCGGGGTCGTCCGGAGACTGTCACGAGAGCCCAACCAGCGTGATGGATTCGGGTGGGATTGAGAGAAAAGATGTGCACCGGGTACTGCTTCCCAAGTGTATCTCTGTTCGCTCTACACGAAGACGGCTCAAGCAGGTACAAGCAGGGCTGAGAGTCGATCCAAAACCCCCCAATTGGCGGTAATTTCTTTTTCAAATACTTCCTAAAACCTTATACTTCCTCTTTTTTTATGTCATGCTTATATCATACTCCGTATTTCCTACGGAGTATATTTTCGTGCCACTTATCTTTGTCTCAACGAGGTAGGAGATAAAGAATACATAGGTCATATGACAAAGAAGTGTTATGCTCATATTTTCTTAAACGAAGTTATTTTTATTAATGATACTTCAGGTTTATGCAGGGCCGGTCCTGTCCCGTTTTGGGCCTATGGGCGATACAATACTTTGGCCTTAAAGTAAAAATTACGGACTATAATAAAACTAGGACAAATTACTCTAAATACGTACGACTAAAAACGTTTGTATATTCCAAATTGAGATCATGTTTTTATTCTCTAAATAAAAGTAATTAATGACATATTTTGGGAGTATCATATTTTACACATGGTAGTATTTTCCAAACATTTCCCATTTCCCATTTCCTCAGGTCCAGTTTCTCTCTCTACTCCTTCACACTCTAGAAGCCTAAATTCGCGCTTTGAAGGATTGCGGAACAATCAACCGATTCGATATCGTGTGCTTGTTTTTCAATTTTCTCTTTTACGACATAGTTCATCGTTATGATTTTTCCGTATATATTTTGGTGTTCATGAATCATGATCTACGCTCGTGATTTGAAATGTTCACGTGTGACTCTGTGACCTTCCATTGACTTGTTTGCAGCAATGATAGAAGATGTTTAGATACGGATATAGAAACAGAGACTCGTCTTAATTAATCGCCGGCTTCGGAGGAGCAATGGAGTACGATTCTATGTCTCCGCCGCCGTTTCACAGCCAAGCTTCCAGCGGCTCGTTCGATTTAAGCTCGCTCTACGATGCGATTATGATTCCGCCGCCTCTCCACGGAGATTTTTCCGGTGGTGGAGAAATTCTGTTTCCATCGCGCATTCCTCATTCTCAGCTCCTGCTCGATCAGCAGGATCTCGTGGCCCGCCACAGCGCTCTGCTCGCTCAACTCCGAGAGGTGGCGAAACAAGCTCAAGCGCTCTGGCAGGAGAACGTCACTCTGAAGATGGCGAACCTCGATTTGAACATCCGCCTGAATTCACTGCTCAACGCGTCGTCCGATTACGCTGCTAGGTCGGGAGCTCCGTGCAAATACGCAATTAGGAGGAGGAGCGACGTCCCTGTTGGAAGAAATGTTTCTAGCAGCGAGGGACAACCGTGGGAGGAATTGAGCGCGGGGTCGTCCGGAGACTGTCACGAGAGCCCAACCAGCGTGATGGATTCGGGTGGGATTGAGAGAAAAGATGTGCACCGGGTACTGCTTCCCAAGTGTATCTCTGTTCGCTCTACACGAAGACGGCTCAAGCAGGTACAAGCAGGGCTGAGAGTCGATCCAAAACCCCCCAATTGGCGGTAATTTCTTTTTCAAATACTTCCTAAAACCTTATACTTCCTCTTTTTTTATGTCATGCTTATATCATACTCCGTATTTCCTACGGAGTATATTTTTGTGCCACTTATCTTTGTCTCAACGAGGTAGGAGATAAAGAATAGCTTTATCCATGATACTTCAGGTTTATGAATTATGCATAGGTCATATGACAAAGAAGTGTTATGCTCATATTTTCTTAAACGAAGTTATTTTTATTAATGATACTTCAGGTTTATGCAGGGCTGGTCCTGTCCCGTTTTGGGCCTATGGGCGATACAATACTTTGGCCTTAAAGTAAAAATTACGGACTATAATAAAAGTAGGAGAAATTACTCTAAATACGACTAAAACGTTTGTATATTCCAAATTGAGATCATGTTTTTATTCTCTAAATAAAAGTAATTAATGACATATTTTGGGAGTATCATATTTTACACATGGTAGTATTTTCCAAACATGACAGTAATTACTCATATTCAGAAAATAAAACATGACAGTCCTATTTTGAAATTCTAAAAAAAAAACTTACTCCTATTTCAGAAATTCTGCCTACAACTATCTAATAAAGGTTATAAAAATGATGAATTTCACCTTCATATTATTTGAATTGCATATTTGGACAAAAGTAACAACACACGTAACACAAAAGAACATTGTGAAGTAAATTCATAAATAATTGTTTTATAATCAATCTTTTCCAAGATCACACGTACAATGTTTAAAACTGTTAATCCATTAAGTTTTATGAGACATAATAGATAATTGGGATGATGTTTGGGAATTGGGAGCACCGGCAGTCCAAAAGACAATAATATAAATTGGTAATTTTGCAATTAAAAGAATAAAAAATCTGAAAGGCTAAAAATATGTGAAGAAACGTGCTTTTATTGATTCAACAACAAATGTGTTGACTTGTAATTAACTTTATTTAAAAATCAAAACAAAATTTATATTCTTTTTAAAAACTTGTCTAGCTTTGTTCAAGACTTTTTACTTATGTTTTAAAATTCTCAAATTGTCAAGAAAAATTACACATTATGCCTAATTAATTAATTAATTGAAATTATAAATAAAAAAAGAAGCCTACTCATATTATATATAAAGAAAAAAAATTGGACCTAATTTTCTTTCTACTTTTTTTCAGGCCTAGGGCGGTCGCCCCTGCTGCCCTCCCCTAGGACCGGCCATGAACGGTTTATGAATTATGCATAGCTCATATACTCCATATATACTACGAAGTACGTAATACGTACATACAACTATACAAGGAGTATTAACTTCTACTTGTATTCTTTTTTTTTTTTAGTTTAAATCAATGGCTTGACCTTACCACGATTTTGACTATTAATGCAATTAATTACGTACTAGTAAAAAAATTATACTATCCATCTTAACTATGGAGTATTTCATTATATTTAATATTTTCCCATTCTGGTAAGTTTCTATTGACACTAAATAGTAAATATCTCTAATGAATCAGTGGCTTTCTTTAAGACTTTTTAATTTTTCTTCCTTACTTTTTTCATCTTTCTTTCTCAATTTTTATGGAGTACATTCTTTCACACTATATTAAACTATACTATTTATTATTAAAGAATAAAGAAATGTTTGTCAATCATCTTGTAGTTCAATGACATCACTATGATGCTCCAAAGGTTGAGCTCACAAGGTCAAAGTTCATCTCAGTTCAAGATAGTTGACATCTAATAAAACAAACCAGATATTATATACTAGTAGTAGATATGTGAGCACAACAACAACAAAAGAATATTGCGCACTTCGAATAATTTATATTATGCTCCATACTCTTTAATTAGTAAATGAGTTATAATCACATTGTCACAGCATTTCTGTGTAAAAAAAAGCTGGAATAGAGTAAAAATTACATAATGAGGTGCACACGAATTGATCATGAGAGATTAAGGACAAGTTAAGGTTGTGCTGTATGGATGGATTGTTATTATATATTCTTGACAGATGAATGCACAGATTACAACATATATAGGAATTGAAGTGTGGGTCGATTCCCTAAAATTAATTAAAGATGGAAGACAATGATGATGATTAAAATATAGGATCTCTCTGGTTTGATGATACGAGCACTACTAATGGTATTGGTGGCTTGGTGATGCATTATTGTAGCAAAGAGTGTATCTGAAGGGTGGGAAGAGGGAAGAGGAGCCAGTGGAGTTGGAAGTGTACAACCAGGGCATGTTCAAGACAGAGCTATGCAACAAATGGCAAGAAACAGGAGGGTGCCCCTATGGTGACAACTGCCAGTTTGCACACGGTCTGGATGAGCTCCGCCCAGTCCTCCGTCACCCACGCATGGTGCTCAATGGTAACGACTGCCCTTACGGCCACCGCTGCAACTCCCTCACTGACCAGGAGAAACTCTTCAGGTCACTCGTCATCAACTCCAGGTCGTCTCTCATCAACCCTCTCCTCAACTGAATTTTTCCAGTCCACTCATATGTTTGAAACTAGTATAGCCACATTGATAATAATGATAATAATGGCAACACGATAACAATAATCCTTAGAGACGTAGAAGCATTATATTGATTAGATGTTCTTAAATAAAGTGGAAAGCGATATGATGTAGCTCACATAAAAAGGTAAGATGATTACTCATAAGGGACCTAGTCCCAAGAGAAACCAGTTTGTGACTCTGTTTACAGATATAGCAACATAAAATGGTGTATCCGTGATTCCGTGTATGTAAGCATGTTCAGTTTGAAGATGTATAGTGTGTGGTTGCTGGATTATGTAGCTGTGAATCCTGTGATACTCTTACTTCGTATTAAGTAATTCTTAGCTCTTACAAACTTCTACTCATGTGATTTTTGTACTCCTAAACGAAACATCATATGCTACCTTATGCATAAGTTATGCATAAGTAGCCTAATCAGTCCATAGTGAAAATACTGCACGCTTTATTACCTTGTTTAAGCCAAGACAGACCAATGAGCTTTAATACTTGCTGACAAGGCTACTAATTAAATTGTTCAGGAGTTAATGTGCGACTGTGCGTATTTCAAAATGGAAATTAATTTACTTCTTACTTAATGCAACAGAAGCTTTAAACAAGTTACAATTTACAAAGGGTTTGGTTAATTTCTCAGGAGTTGATGACTTGATGTGCGTATTCTAATTGCTCAGGATTACAATTTCATGCCTCATTTTCCATTCAAATTGTAACACTGGACTACTGGAGGGTAATTAGGGATGGACTCGGGCCAGGCCAACCGGCCCGGAACCGGACCGGCCCGCTACTGTGCGGGCCCGGACCGGCCCGGTGAACCGGTTCGGTTCCGGTTCGGGCCTCCCGGCCCGGTGGTATACCGGTCCGGGCCCGGGCCTCCAGTTTAGTGAACCGGCCCGGCCCGGCCGGGCCAGGTTCGGGCCGGAATTTAATTTTTTTTTTTTTTGAAATTTTTTTAAGTTTTGGGTTGGATTAGATATTTTTTGGCCATTTGAGGTGGTTTGGGGTGGTTTGGGGTGGAGGGGGAGGGGTAGGGGGTTAAATAAGAGGAGAAGAAGAGAAAAAAAAAAAAAAAAAACATTCCGGGTGGCCCGGCCCGGCCCGGTTCTGGCCCGGAACCGGAACCGGAATCGCCCACCACCGGTTCGGGCTCGGGCCTCCTTTTTCTGAACCGAGGCCCGGCCGGGCCCGAACCGGAACCGGTCCACCCCTAAGGGTAATTTGATATTCCGATTCAAATTTTATAATCTGAAGGGTAAGAAAAATCCTCTTGAATACGGAGTATCAACAAAAAGTCTGCAGAAGGTAGAAAACGAAAAACATTGAAGTTCTGAGAGCTACTGGAAACAGGAAAGTATAAATTGAACCTAAAAATAACATAAATAAATTGAAACCCAACATGATATTCCGTATCAATTAATTGAAACCTCAGCACATTTCTGGAGATCAGAAATTATAGTCATCCATCGAAATCATACTATTAACTACACTGGTAGTTGACACCATGAAAAATGGCAATTTGTTATTCACTTTCAAGTGTTAGCAAACTGGACATAATCACTAATTCATGTAATGTACAACTGGAAATATATATGCTGCCATCCCCAGTACCCCCACTGAGAATGCTGCATATGCCCTGGTATTCATGTAATGTACAGCTGGAAATATATGGGCTGCATCCCCAGTACCACCACTGAGAATGCGGCCTGATTAATAGGGTTGCCCTATATTACAGAAGACTTTAAAACAACACGATAAATAGAGTCAGGGGCACCACAAATCAACTATAAAGCAGCCTCCCCTTCTCTTCTCAGTAGTTCCTGGTAAAAAAATGACAAATACATTTAACAATTTTATGTGTTTATGTGTGTACAAACAAAAGAGGAACTCCTTAGCATTACCAATTTAATCGCAGTTACAGACTGTTGTTGCCTTTCTTTCTTTTCACGCTGGCACTCAGAACACCAGCTAGAAAAATCTTTCTGGTACTTCCTCAACTCTCTAAAAACAGAGCTGTGATAGAAACAAAAAATTTGAAATGCAATATCTTAATGATAAGTTATACATCGGCTACAAGCCTACAACTCTCTCATTTGGAAAACATCAGTGCCCGTTTGGTTGGCATTTCTAAAGGCTGAAATTATTGAAAATGGCACTCAACCTTCATATTTAGATATTATTATTTCCTTTAATTTCAACCATTTCAGCCACAATTTTAGCAAGAATTTAAGTCACCTCATATTCATTAGAGCTGATCGAATCAACATAATTCCTAAGATAAGAAAGGCATGTCACTGAGGTTATTTTAGGTTTGGATACTTTGGAGGGAGGGGTTGATTTTTGTTCTATTAATTTATCTATATTTATAGGTCTTAGAGTACAAAATAACAATATAATTGGTTCTTTATAACATTTTGTTATCACCTTTTCCCAATCCTCTAAATGCAGTAATAAATCAAAAAAATAAACATCACTCCTCCAGACAAACAAGGACCTAAAAGTACCTCCTGCACCAGAGTAATAAGTTGATTCTCTGGCCAGCTGTTGTGGCTCTAGCACCATGCCGATGCCGACCACGATGAAGAACTGCTCGTCCAGGAACATGGGAATAGTCAAAGATCTCCTGTGAAATATAATCACAATTTTCAGATGAGTTGAGAATTTCTGTAAAAATCTCACCAGATATCAGATATTTTGAAATCATTCTCATACAGAGATTGAGAATTCTGTGTCAGATACTTTGAAATGATTATCATACACAGCTTTAATAAAAAAAATCACTGCATGTCACGCCACATTCTGGGTAGAGGTTCCATAATGCAGTTAACTGGTTACCATGTGAAATAAGTTACACTGAATGAATTATAGATCTCACATTAAAATAATCCTTAGAGACCCCTCCTCCTTTAATAAATTACACACTGTTGACTGAAAGATGGGCAATGCAGACCAATTAATTTTGCTCAGGAGGACCACCGTCCAAATTCAATCGTGAAAATCCATTTTGTATGAACTAAAACATGGGCAAAAAAGGCAAACCGCATAACAGTCTTAAATTTGGGGATGGGGTCAAGACCCCTGGACCCTATACGAGTCCGCCCCAGCTTCATCCTTAATCCTTTCTATTCACAATCACATGACAACCTTCAACATCATGCCCCCCACCACCCCAACACAAACACACACACCAAAGTTAAAGTGTGGTCTCCCATGTCAGCTCCAAGTAGCCCATATGGTAAATGTACTCCTTTGTAGCTCACTCTTTGGTATATACCTAATAATGCCACCACATCATCCCTTGTAAAAAATTACTATGTTTAGTGTCTCAAAGTATTATAAATAGATTATAATTTACGGAGTATTAAGCTAGCCTTCTTGTGCACTGGGTGAAAATCTGGAACAGTGGAAGTAGTAAAACACTGGCTGCTCAATCAAATATTCTATAACCGTAACTATGAAATACCTCCATAAAATTAGTTGAATAGAATTACACTGAATATTATATACCAAGTATAAGATTCTGGTGAGATAATCAGTTGACTGCAGGCAAAAGTATTAAAAAGTCTTGCCTCTGGCTGTGTCTCTGTATTTACATGTTTCTCACACCGCACACCGCGAAAGAACAGTTCTCCACCGGAAAATTGCTTACCCAAACACACATTCAATGTGACTTCTGAATCATCCACATGGAAACCTAAAAGGTAAAAGGTGAAAAACTTACACCCTCTAACCGGATATATATATATATATATAGTAACATGGTACTCAAACCAATAAGGCACAAATGTCATAGGAATTCAATGGGAGCAAACTTTTATAATGCATGCTTGAATGCATTCATTCTTTGTACTTAAAAAGTAAATTTGAAGATGATAAATCATAAAGGTGATAGAAACCTTTCGTAATGAAATTTTAATCCTCCAAAAAGCAAATGGACATTATTAGGTATTGATGATATTTATGGCCTTGGGTCTAACAGGCAGGACAATATGGTGTCTGGCAATGACAAGGTTTCTTTAAACCTTACTTTGGTTGGGAAGAATTAGGAAGCACAGAAGGGGAGATAAATATGAAAAAATGCAAAATTTCTCTTGTTTCATTAGGTGATAAATGGAAAGTAGAAAATGATTCCGCCAATTTTATTTCTTCTCCTGAGAAATATGAGCTAAGCGCATTCCATCTCAATATTTACCCTTTTTCCTCTTTCACCAAACAACACTAAATCTACCCAATTTCTCCTCCCCTTTCTCCTCACACAGTCTTATATTCTTCATTTCTTCCCTAAACGGCTAAACCGAACAAAGGCTTAAGGACAATCTTTGACAGCAGTCAGCATAGGACTTGACAGCTATGAAGCTCAAAAAGTTCCAGCACATTTCCCCGTTTTCGGAAACCAAGAAGCGTGTCGGAAGCAAGTAAGCATCAAATTCCTGCTCCGGACCGTAACTCAAGGAGACTTCCAGACTATTTTTCTCTTTGGTTTCCAGCCACCCTTATCGCCCGAAAGTCCACCGGAAGAGTGATATTGATGAAATATTTTGTTGAAACTAACCCAAAGAAAAGCCGAAAAATCCAAAAAAGAAGAGTCCGGAGATCTCCTTGACAAGACGCACCTCCCGGTATTTTTGTTTGAATTTTCCAGGCACTTTTAAAAAGCAGAGTTACGATTCATCGCCTTCCTCCGATGGTATCTAACGGCATTAGGCACCGGACCCCTCCAGATAATGGAATCAAAAGACAGGGACTACTTTGTTCATAAAGAAATACAGACCGCTATCTCAAAAACGTGCCCAACCACAAGTACTTTTTCCGTACTTTTCCTAACTATATAAGCTTATCAAATGTAATGGATAACAGCATCTCACCGAGGTCAACATCTCTGTCTATTCCATACTCAACCACAAAACCATGGTGGGTATCAAGTGTGGACCCACCAACCTCTGAAAAGAAAACTGCACAAAAAATAAAACCATGTCAAAACCAAAGGTCATGAAATTCACTACAACCACATCCCTCTTCTTCCCCACATTACCCTCCATGTTGTATGTAAATACTATTTTCGCCCCAAATTGATTTGCAAAGTCAACTTAAAATTTTTAATAATTAAAATTTACATATTAAAAAACTACATTAACATCTCTTTAAAGTGGCAAACCCCAATTTAGAGCATAATTAAAAATTGATATCCAAATTAAGTGAATACAATGAAACTGTTTGACAAAAAAATTGACTTTGAAAATCAATTTGGGACGGAGGTAGTAGAAACTATTACCTCTGGAAATAGGGCGAATGAAATCCTCCATGAGCTTGTCAAGCATGTTTTCCATGCCAAAGTCATCAAGAACGGCGCCGAACTTGTTCATTGTATTTGGCCTCATAATTCTGAATTTCGTTTCGTGGACCCACTTTTCAAAATTTTCTACCTAAGCAATCACAACCTGATAAGAAATAGAAAAGCTAAACTGCAAAGTGAAACCCCAAAGGAGCGTTCCAGAAAGATGAAACCACCAAAAAGGGAAAATTATACCTCGGCCAAAAGCATATTACAGAAACGAGGCTGAAGCATCTCAAAGGTAAAAACCCCAGGAGAAGGTTGCGCCATTATATTTAGGAAACTTTCTTCCGAATTTTCACTGATTGCCCTTGTAAATGAGGGGTGAAAGAAATTTTCAGCATGCATCGTATACAGCTCATTGTGTAGAGGCTGTAAGGGAGAAGACAATTAGAGTAAAAAGGAAGAAACTCTAGGCAATCCACACAATTAGTTTAAATTTTTTGTAGTTATGGAGGTTTATAGGTGATTATTTCTAACAGCTGTAAGATCAAATTGTCAATAGTTATCACTACAATAACAAAATCATAGTTATGATAGGAAGCAATTTAGTGTTAAAATACTAATTGTGGAACAATTTAGTAAAGCCCTTTATTTGTTATTTATACATTTATGTAAAATTGTAAATACTGTGGTCTGTGGAACACAGTTCAGTGAAGACACTATAGCCTCATCAATGTTTACCATGAAAAGTTACAGTTCCCCTTCATGTCGCAGATTATTTTTTGTGATGTACTGAAAACTAATACTTCAATTAGGAGTACAAGAGAAGAAAAAAAAGTGTATATCACATTCTATACCTGATAGTTAGATATGATCTTCTGCCTGTATTCTCTGTGCATTTGCACCTGTGAATATGTTTTAAGAAGGTAAGAACCTTATGGAGAAATAAAACAAAAAGAAATTCCCATATAGTAGTTCTACTATAAAAGAAGGAAAACAGAAATTTCTGCATAACTCCATAAATTATCCTCACCCGTGAATCATCAATCATGTCACATGTTTTACCTCGAACCAACTTATACATCACACAAAAACACACTGTAATAATTTTTTTAAGGTAGTTCCTCCATTCCAAAATAATAGTCTCGTACTTCCTTTTTGAGCTGTCCTAAAATAAAGGTTACATGTCCTAGTCATACTTTATCCATCCTTTTACTTAAAATCTACAACTTCGTCATTCCAACATTACTTATATTTTCACTGCTACAGTAAAAGTAAATGATATTTGAGGTATTTTATAGTTTTATACCATTTTCTTAATTTACCAGCCCAAACAAAGTGTCACCATAAATTTGGGACAGAGGTGGTACTATGTATCTTGGGTATTCCACTCGTCCATATTGTGTATGGCCACATCCAGAACTATTTATAATCCCAAGAAGAACTTAAAAGTACTACACTCAGACTCAGAGTAACTCGTTTTATTATTCAACTGTCAAGCAAACATGTATGGTAGTTTCCACTTTCTGTAAACCAAACAATAACAGTTGAAATGGAACTGGAAACTTTTAACCACACTCTCTTCATTCTGCCTTTCACTCTTACAAATCAAATCCCTTAAAAATTCACAGTTTCACAAGAACACACCTCTCTTACACAAGCCCAGAATCTTGTTAAGCACGCCAAACACTGGAAAGCATGCATTACAACTATGCATCTTCACACCCATATTCATATTATACTAAATCCTGTGTAAAAGAAAATCCCTCTCTCAATCTATAAACAAAATGACTTGTATATGGCACAACTCCTCTGAAATAAATATCCTACTAATCTACAAAGCCTTATTAATAGTGATATTAAAAGATTACGTGGAGACTCTGCTCTTGTGAGAAGGGTAGAACAGACAGGAATCATTATATTGGCAGAAACGTTCCATCAGTCCAGATGATTTTTCAGCTTCTTAGGTGCTTTACGCTAAGATCAAAGTAAAATCAAACTATCAAAGTATAAACAATTTATCTCATCCACTGCCCTTTATTTTGTATATTGTATAAACGCTTAACTCAATACTTCGTCTCCATTCCACCACCCTGAAACAACACTTCCACATAAACCCACATTCTGTGCGTTACAACGAAAAATAAACACATCCTAATCAAGTAATGAGTCAAGAAACTGTTAAATTTCTGTTTGACTGCTGAAAAAAGCTGGAAAATAATTTCTGCAGAAGTTTTATTAAAAAGAATAAAAATGTTCTGTGTATGATACTCCCTAGTCCCTACCATGTCAGAACCAACTAAAAAAACGACTGCCTTTTAATTTGACAAAACTGTAAATTATAAAGATGACACAACAAATATATGGTGAGAGAAATCCACACATACAGAAAAAGAAAAAGGAGATTATCAAGTTGCAAAATGCAGAAAAATACCCGAGTTCGCTCCCCCTCAGGAGAGTACCTAAGGAGGATTTCCCGCATATACTGAACCTTAGAGTCACGAGCGGAGTTAAGGACGCTAGGCGGGAGGTAGCGCTCCAGAGAGCTAAACAGCAATGGGCTGAAGTCCAATTGCAGGTCATCATAGCTGTCGGGCTTGTGGTCCAGACTCGGGTTCAACCGCAGCCTGTGGGCCGTGTGTGTCTGAACAACGATGCCGTTTCCGTTCATCCCAATCCCGTTTCCGGCTCCCGCCGCCTGCCGCTCCTTCTCCCGATCCGCTGCAGCTCCGTCGAGAGACATCTCTGTAGGTAGAGATCGAGAAAAAAAAAAAGGAGAATTGTGAGGTTTGGGTAACAGAAGTCACCACTGTGGGTCGGTTGGGTCAACGTGACATGTACTGTGTGGCATCTATCCAGAGATTCAGAGATGGATTTTAGAGTTTCAGACGTTCGGTTGGGTTGCTGTCTTGCCTTGTTCGTGAAAATGAAGCATGAAGATTAGGGTTTGGTATGTTAACTATCCTAGCCGTTGACTACATGGGTTTATATATATACTCCGTATATCGGATGTAAAGAGGTGGTTTTTAGGTTGTTTTTAGGGAGGCTTGGAATTCATTATGCTTTGCTTTTTTATAAAATAAAAGTAGAATTAATTTTAGAAGTACAATTAGAATTTTAAAATACTTTTTGTTGAGGTTTATTCCTTCAACCCCCGGGTCCAACACGTAAGCCCAAGGATTTCGAATGGAGTATGTGATTAAACTAGCCCAACAAGCAGATGATATGGATTGGGAAAGCAGTAAGGTAGCGAGTAAATGACTAGGTATTATTATCTCTTAATAACTCCCTAATACAATACTTTTCGCTAAGGCTCCGTCGGCCGTTCGTCTTACAAGGCAGTAGAAGTGCTGCGAGTAAGAATGCTATAGCTAGAGTGCTAATAATAGAAAGTTGCCAACCCTTTACAATGAAATAAATGCTTCTATTTATACCCGCCAATGGGCAGGTGGCTATGCTGACGTGGAGGCCTGCGGACCGCTTGTGTCCCAACCACCAAATCTCCTGCATTAAATGCACTTCCCGCCAGAATCTAGGCTTCCCGCCTAAATAATGGGGACGTTCGTCCGCCAGGGGGTGAGTTGGGTCACTCCAAGTGACCCTCAAGAGACTTCAGCTGTTCGTCCCCTGACCTTGGTGGATTCTCTCCACGTGGACTGGATTTCCTCCGACGATCATGGGCCTGCCCAGGAGACGTTCGTCGTTATCCCTGATGGCCAGTGATCCTGCCTCTTACCTCCGCACATACGTTCGTCGCGATGGGCCGTTTGAAACCTGGAACCCCCCATTCCAGACGTTCGTCTCTTCCCAAGGGTCATGGGCTTGCGCCCAGCCTGGTCCTAGCATGACGTGCGTCTGATAGAAAAAAGGGGTTAATGGGCCGGGCCTCGGCCTGGGCCATTATCCCAACACAAGTCCCCCACTTCTGATGTTCTGAGCATGCGTAGGACATAAGGAAGTACAGGTGCCCCGAAATGGATGTTCGTGTCTTGATACTTGTGTCTTACTTGCATCTGGCGGAATCGTACGTTCGTGGTCACGGTGCTCAACAGCTGTCGACGGTTCAGGAAACGAGGTGACGGCTGCTGTAGCGGCGGTGCATTTCCCGAGGAAATGTCATCATTACGCTTTCGTCCCACGCACAGCGCGTGAGCCGGAATACGCTCTTTGCCGCGTGTCCGTCTCTCGTTGGTCCCCCCATCGGTGTCTCTCCTATAAATGCCGGGTTCTCCCTCTAAATTAGGGTTCCCAATTTCTGCTCTCCTGCTCTCGCGTCCCCGCGGCTCTTCAAGTCTTCTCCCGCTCTCAAGCTCGGCTAACCCCTTTCTAAGGTAATTTCCATCCTCTGCTTCTTTCTCTTGTCTTTGAATTCTCTCCGCGATGGTTTCGATGGAGATCTCATCAAGTTCTGGCTCGGGTTCATCGGGTTCCTCCTCGGGCTCCACTTCTGACTCCGGTTCACGCTCTTCGGGCGAAACTAGCACATCCGGGAGTTCTGGTTCAGCCCCTACCGTGGGAACTGTTCAGGCCGGGGAGGCCCAAAATGCGGTCGAGGTGACGGTCTCTGGCGAAGAAGGTGCTGATCTGGGGGAGCAAAGGAATATGGCCCTTGATGTAGTGGACCCCGTGGCTGATGCCGGGGAACAGGAGCCCGCTGGTGAGGACGAGCGTCCAGACGGGTATGACTCTGGGGTCGAGGCTCAGGACGGCTCCGACATCGAAGTATTCGAACTTGGGCTGAAGATAGATGTGGAGAGGCATCTGTGCCCGATCAAGAATGTCTTGTGCCATGAGCAGATCTTCTCGCCGGTGGCCCTCAACAAACTGAAGGTGTTCTTCCCCCCTCCGTCCGTATACAGCCTACGTGGTGCAACCCACGTGATGAGGAGACGCCCAGGGATGATTATGGTGCTTCTGGATTCCATCGAGGCTGGGCTGCGCTTCCCTCTTCATCCGTTCTTCGTGGAATTCTTCTGTTGTTACCAGATAGCCCCCGCACAACTCATGCCGAATTCCTATCGGTGGCTCTCCGCCTTCCTAGTCCGTTGCAAGGACCACGGGGTCACCGCCACCCTGGACTTGTTCCACTACTTCTACCGGCTCACCCCCCAGAATTCCGATGGGTTCTTGAGCATTGCAGCCCGTCCAAAGCGGAGGTTGTTCAGCGGGGCACCGAGTTCCATCCATGATTGGAAGAATCGGTTCTTCTTTGTGCGATATGCGGATGCTCGTCTGCCATTGCGGTGGAATGGCTACCCGCCCAAGATAGGGTCCCCGGAACTGACCGACGACCTGGCGGAAGATATCAGGAAGATTTCGACGGGCGGCGTCCGGCCCTTGGATGACTTCCTCTCTTTCGAAGCACTTGCCGCGGCAGGGATAGGTACCGCCCATGCTCTTGGACATCTCCCCTTCTACGCTCGTCTCGGGGTATTGGGCGGTCCTCTCCTCCGAGGTGAGTTTTTACTGACGCTCGTCCATCTAACCCATTCCTTTGTTTCTTTCAGGTCTTCCCCCAACCCAGGAGCAGATGAATCACGAGAAGCTCCTCAAGACGAGGAAGGGCAAAGGCGCTGCCGCCGATGCTGCCCTCGCCAAAGCCAAGGCCGCCCAAACAGCAGACTCTCACTCCTCCGCCTCCCAGGCCGACCGGCGCACCGTGGAGGCGGAGCAGCACCTCATCGCCACGGTGATGGCACAGGGGTCCCAGGCCCCGGCCCTCAATTCTGGCGTCCCTGAAGTTGTGGCGCCTCTACAGGCCGTTCATCCTCATGAAGGGGAGAAAGCAAAAGACAAAAAACCCAAAAGGCCTCGGGGGGCTTCTTCCTCGGCCCCCGAAGAGCAGGAGTTGATCCCTTCCTCCCTTGGGCGTCCGGCTCACGATGTCTGGCAGGAGATCGCCTCTCTGGTCGGCGTGGAAATGCCTCCCCGGACGTCTTCGGAGGCCTCCAACGCGGTTTTGGCCGCCGCTCTTCAGGTGAGACTTCGCCTCTCGCTGGGCGGTAGATTCCCGTATTCTGTTGATTTGGAGTCTCACCCTCTGCGTCTCTTTTGTAGGTTGGGCTCTCTACGCTGCAGGCCGAGGCTGCTCGGGAGGCCGACGCCCTTCAGGCCAAGAACAAGGCAGATGCGGCCTTGAAGAAGGCGAGAGAGGCCGCTCGTCTTCAGGAAAAAGAGCTGGCGGCCAAGGACAAAGAACTGCAGGCCGCCCTGAAGGTAGCCCGCGAGTCCTCCGCGAAGCTCGCGGTTCTGGAGAAGGCCGGGTTCAAGCTCGTCCCAGCTCTCCCTGCCCTCAAGGACGAGGCCCCTGAATGGCTCGTCGATGAGACCGGGTATCACAACTCTGGGGCCTTCATGATCGCCGCCCAGAAGTACCTTGGGGGCGCCTTTGGCGATGTATTCGCCAGCGAGTTGCAGAAACAGGCGCCGAAGGACCGCCTCAAGTTCGGGGTCCGGATCCTGGAGAGTGCGCCCCTGGCCGAGAAGTTTTTATATGATGTTGGGGATAGCTCCTTCGTCATCGGCTACAACGAGGGGGTAAAGGCCACGCTGCCGGTCTTCGCCGCTCTCCAGGGGCCCAGATTTGATCTGGCCGAGCATACTTCAGACCCAGAACTGATCCGGGCAGTGGGCAAGCTGAAGCGGGACGCCCGGCGGGAAGAGGCCAGAGCCAGAGGCGAGGTCCCGGAGCCCCCGTCCCCCGAGCCGGAGCCAGAGGAAGAAGAGGAGACCGTTCCCGGGGGGTCCCGGCCTGGTTCTCCAAACTTTGTTTAATGTGGCTTGTAATTTCGTCTTTTTGACTTTGTACTTATCCGGCCGGTAGAGCCGAAGAATATACAACTCTTTTGCCTCATCATTGTCTCTACGTTCATGAACCCTCTTAATTTCCTTTCTTCGTTGGTAGCTTCTCTGTTTTTCTTGGGGACGTTCATGTCCACAACTCGCCAATGCATCCCAATCTTTCGGGATACGAACGTGTGCCTGAGAGCACCACCCATGTGTACCGTCCCCAACGCCGTTCGTCGGAAGGAAGTCGCGCGGGGATGCGACCGTATTCTTTCGAACCAGTTGATGAAGATGCCCGTCCCTTGGCTACTGGCATAACCATCTGTGGGGCCGTTCACGTCCATACTCCGTTCGTATCGGGATATGAATGTATGCTTGGGAGCACCGCCTATGTAACCATTCCCCATACGTACGGGTTGTGGCCGTAATTCCCCGGATCAGAGTTGGCGAAGACGCTCCTCTCATGGCTTCTGGCATAACCATCCGAGGGTTGGCGGGACGACGTTCGTCCGTTCGACCAGGTGGAGATATGAATGCGCCTCTCCGAACAATGCCTTGATGGAGGAGTTCGCCGCTTCCGGAATAGCGTGACCTTTTACGCTTGCGTTTAAGCAGACATCCCTTTCGGACGCGTGTCTGATGTGAACATGGGGTGCTCATGTCTACGTGCGTCTGATATGAACATGGCCTGTATGCACGCTCTCTGTTTGCCCCTTCTGGGGACGTTCGTGGTATCAAACCAGATTCCTTCGCAGTGACTGTGAGGTGATAACATCGAGGAGTCTTTAATACCGCGGTAGGTACCGGTATCCGGATGCCACGTGTTCCACCGTGACTGGCGCAACCCCGCGGTGCTGCCTATAAGTACCCAAGTCCTTGTGAATCCTCCATTTGCTCTATCTCTAGCTCTTGTGCTGCACAATCACTTCCTCTCTCTAGCTTTCTTTGGTATCGCTTCCGGTCCCAGCACCCATAGGTACCGAACGTCGTCATGTCTTTGTCCATATCGGGGTCCCAAAACTATTGACGATGGGTGCTCCTCTGGTGATGACCTAGAGTTCTATGAGCGGGGTATGCCACCATGGCCCCCCCGTCATCACCTGAATTTTTCCTGCGTTCGTCGTCAACGCCAGCGTCTCTTGAACGCCGACCGTCGGTTGATAAGCCAATGGTTCCTTCCCCCAAGGGGTTACGACGACCGGATTCTGCGCAACCCAATGCGTCACCTGCCCGGCTATGTGGTGGTCCACTTGGACTCTGTCATAGCCGGCCTCCTGTTCCCCCTTCATAGCTTCCACATAGCGCTTTTTAGGGGCCTCCGGGTGACACCCGCTCAGTTCGTCCCCGCTGCTTATAGGATCATTGCGGGTTTTATAATTAGGTGTCACAGCGTTAATGTGACCCCCACCGTGGACCTGCTTCAACACTTCTTCCGGTTATCTCCGTTCGGTCGTACGGGGTACTTAACCCTGATCGCGCGTCCGTCCATGGTCCTGTTTTCAAATAACGCCGGAAATCCGGACGGCTGGGAGGAACGGTTCTTCCTTGCCGAAGTGGGCTCCCCGATGCCATTCTCCGATAGGTGGAACGCCTACCCGGTGAAGTCCATCCCGCCGCCCATGACGGATGAGGAGCTCGGCTATGCCAAGCGCATAGCTAGTCTTGGGGTGCAGAACCTCCGGTCGCTGGTGGCCGAGCCTTTTAAGGCCCGGGCCGGATTAGGTGCGTCTACTTGTACTTGCATTGTCCTGTCATCTTCTAGTTGTTACGGTTCTGAACGTCTTGATTTTCTTCCTGCAGGAGTCTTCCCAACTATATCATCCATGGGGCGTACTCATGTTGCTCCGCATGCCCATGGCCGCGACAATAGGCATGAGGATAAGGGCAGGAAGCCGCTCGTCCCCAAAATTGAGCCTCGGGCGAGCAGGAGGCGGTCAGACGACGCATCAGAGGCCGGGGCTTCGAAGAGGCTCCGCATCGATGGTACCGCTTCCAAAGCCATCATAGTGGCCGATGATTCCGACGGTGAGCCGGGAAGTCCCTTGAAGCGGAAGCCGTCCTTCCGGAACAAGCCCCCTATTTCCCCTCCGGCCAATTCTGAGGTCCGTCGACTTAGGGATGAAGATGTCCACGCTGCCAAGGGCTCTGACGATGTTCGTCCCCCTTCGCCTCCTGAAGCCAACGGGTCCTCCCTTGGCCTCATCGAATTCTCCGGGGTTGGCCCTCGCAAGGAGTCGATGATGCTCTTTGGCCAAACCGCGTCCTCCATCTGGTGCGGTCTCAACCTCAAAGTCCCCCAGGATTTCGCCGCTCATGAGGCCCCTGAAGACCTCCTGGAGTGTGGACAGAGTACCCTGGACAAGGCTGGGCTGTATTTTCACAGGGCTCGGATGGCCTTTGAGCATCAAGGCAAAGAGATGGCTCGGGTGCGGGCCGAATGTGATGCCCTCTTGAGGAACGCCAAAGGCAGGGCCGGAACACTTCAAGAAAAGGCTGATGCTTATGACAAGCTCGTCCAGGAGAGCCTTTCTCAGAAAGAGCTTCTTAGGAAGCAGGAGGCCGAGCTTGTGGACCTTCGCAGCCGGCTGTGGGCTGTGGAACAGGCAAAGGTGGAAATCCGCCGTACGGGTGTGGATAATCATGTCCCCATCTATGAGGCCGACGTTTCAAAGATCAAGGAATCTGGTTCCATCGAGTTCCAGAAGTCCAAAGCCTACACTGGTGCCATTCATACCATGGCCATGAGGTTCCTTCCGAGGCTCGTCGGTGAATTTTTGGCCACCTGCCCGGACCCTTATCTGGATGGCGTCAAAATGCTCCAGGCCACTCCCACTGGGGAGCGCTTCCTCGATGATCTTGCCGACGATACTTATCTCAAGGGTATGGTCGGCCTTGTGGCAGAGAACCTTCCTGTCTTTGAGCGTCACTTTGGGGCTCCTTTTGATCCTGCGGCAGCTGGTTTCGATTCCCTGATGGTGGACGCCCATAAGGGGGCCCTTGAACTGCTGAGGGAGCGTAAGGAGCGCGAAGAAGCTGAGGCCAGGGAAAGAACCATGCAGGTCCCCTTTTCGGCCCCAACTCCTGACGCCGGCCAACTTAATTCTCCGCTCATAGTCTGTACTTCACAATTATTTACACTGTAATTTACATTACACATTGTACTTTCCGGTCATCAGTACCGAAGAATAAAAATCATTATTTGTTCCATGTCTCCGTCTCTCTCCTTTTTTTTTTTTTTTTTTTTTTTTTTTTTTTTGGAGTCTTTTTAGCAGTCTTTGTCCTTCTCTAGCTTCGTGGGTACTTGTCTCCTGGTTTCGTAGGAGACGTTCGCCATCCCCGCCTCGAGAAAGAACAGGTTTATCCACGTCGGGATTCCCTATCTCCGTTCGTCCCCAGCCGCGAACTACTAGTCTTCTGGCTTCGCAGAAGGCTTTCGTCATGCGCTCATCAGGGGGAGGAACTAGGCTTCGTTCGTCCTTGTCATGGTCCTACTAATCTTCTTCCCTCGAAGAAGATAGGCCTGGGATCGGTTCGGTTCTTGTTAAAATTCGATGGAACCGTATAAAAATTGTAGGGTTTAAATTCGGTTCGGTTCTAGTTAAAAAAATGGTTGTTAAATTCGGTTCGGTTCCACTTAAATTCGGTTCGGGTCTTACCTTTTTTCGGTTCCTTATAAAATTTTACTATTCTCCTGAAATGAACACATTTTACCTTCAGTTAAATAAAAAAATTCAAACTTTAAATCATTAAATTATGACCATTACATTATACGTGCATGATATCTCAATGTTCAAATAAAAAAAAAATATCCAAGTGCAACATTAAATTTCAACATAACAAAAATCTCGGTTTAAAATAGGCATCAACAATCGAGCAAAAAGGTTTGATATCTCCAAAGTACACATTTAATAGCTGGTAGTTCAACCTCAAAATAATATTCTTCTACTAGTAATGCACAATAGGTAAAATGTACGTAGTAATAAACAACATAATCAATAGAATATTAATTCCTTTTTCAGATGAACTCCAATACATTTACATTTACAAACAAAAAATAAATATAAAAGTGGACTAAACTATTCAAATAATTACTTGGATTGGTCTGGTCCACAATATATAAGGTATATTATGCAAGAAAATATTCTTGACAAATAATTACTCGGATTGGCCCGGAACGCCGTCTGGCCATCTCCATTTGAGGTTCTTCCATGTAGAATTTTTTGATAAAATTTTGTGAGTATGTTCTACATGAAATATAGATGATATATACCAAATTTCAGCTTAACATTCAATCGGGAAGTGAATTAAATAAAATATTGAAAAACATTGCGTTTTTATATATGTTGGCGTACTCTTTTTCAATAATTTATTTAACTGACTTCCCGATTACATTTTCAGCTCAAATTTGGTGGACATAATCTTTATTTCATGAAAAACATTCTCACCAAATTTCATCAAAAAATTCCACTCAGAAGCACCTCAAATGAAGATTACTCATACAATGTATAAGAAGTTCGGTTCCTGGCTAGGAACCGGAACCGAACTGGAACCGAACCGGAACCGAACCGATGAAATACTATAGGAACCGAACCGAAAAAAGCTCAAGTCCAAAACTATAGGAACCGAACCGAACCGGAAATTTCGGTTCGGTTCGGATCGGTTTTCCGGTTTTACGGTTCCAAGTCCCACCCCTAGAAGAAGACGTTCGGTCATCCAACGATCGCAAGGAGGTCACTGGTTTATCCACGTCGGGATTCCCTGCTTCGTCGCCCCATATCCGTGGCCCTACTAACCTTCTGCTTCGGCAGAAGGTGTTCACCGGCCTACGGGTCATGGGGAAACTGGTTTATCCTGCCGAGGTTCCCTTTGGTACGTCCAGCCCCCCCCACGTTCCTACTGACCTCCGCGTCGGGAGACGTTCGTCACGTGGTGAAGGAAGATCAGGCATACCTCGTCAAGACTCCCTCTCTCCTAGGAGCTTCTTTCTCCCCTTCTCCTCTCTTTTCCCTTTTTTTTTTTTTTTTTTTTTTTTTTTTTTGAGGAGGAAATCATTTCAATAGCACTTCGGCTTTTAATCTCTCTGTAAGGAAGTGAAGAACAGAAGTAATCCTTTTTATATAGAGACAACGATTGGTGGTGTTACATGGTACTTCGACCAAGGCATTACAGCGATATCTCTCTAATTATTGGTAGAACTTCTTCAGGTGTTCGACATTCCAAATCCCAGCGTGGTTCCCTTCCAATGTGTGGAGAAGGAACGTCCCCTGGTTGTATCTTCTCATGACCCTGTACGGCCCCTCCCAGTTTTTGGCCATTTTGCCTCCTTCGAGCGGTCTGCTCTTCTCCCTTTTTCTGAGTACGAGGTCCCCTGCTTCAATTTCGCGGATCTTCACCGCTTTGTTGAAGTATCTTTGGGTTGCTCGGTGATATTCCTCCATGCGACGAGCTGCTAGGTCTCTTCGTTCTTCAATGAAGTGGAGCTCCGCTCGTAGGTTTGCCTCGTTGGCTTCCGGCTGGAAATGCTTTGTGCGGTGCGTGGGCACCAGCACCTCTGTTGGCACCTTGGCCTGGAATCCGTACGCCAAAGCGAAGGGCGTCTCGCCAGTTGCCGTCCTCGGGGTTGTTCTGTACGTCCAGAGTACGTAATTAAGCTGCTCCGGCCAGGTGGATGCGTAATCTTCCAATTTCTTTTTAATCCCATCCATGATGGTCCTGTTCATGTTTTCCACCTGGCCGTTGGCCTGCGGGTAGGCCACCGAGGCCTTGGAGTGCCTGATGCCCCACTTCGCCAGGTATGCCTCAAATCCTCTGCCGACGAACTGCCGGCCATTGTCGGTGATGACCTGTTCTGGAATCCCAAAGCGGCATATAACATTCTGCCAGAGGAACCTCTGACATTGATATTCGGTGATGGAGGCCAGCGGCTCGGCCTCTACCCACTTTGTGAAGTAGTCAATTGCCACAATGACAAACTTTCTTCCGCCGGTCGTCGTCGGGAGAGGGCCTAGTAGATCTATGCCCCACCTAGCGAAAGGTAGTGCAACCGTCATCGGAGTGTAGAAGCTTGCCGGCCGCCCGGGGACGGGGGCGTATTGCTGACATACTGCACACCTCCGAGTGTGGTTGAAGCAGTCCTGCTGGATGGTCGGCCAGTAATACCCCTGCAAGATGATCTTCCGAGCCAAAGTACGAGGGCCTTGGTGACTGGAACAGATGCCTTCATGTATCTCTTCAATAACGGCCGCTGCCAAGCTCGGTGGGAGGCACCTCAAGTATGGCCCTCCGAACGTCTTCTTGTAGAGCTGTCCATCAATGAGCTCGAAGTTGGGGGCCCTCCTCTTTATCCATGCTGCTCGTCCAGAGTTGCCGTCATCCTCAGGCTTGGGGAGCGTTCCATCCCTGAGGTAGTCTGCGATCTCCTTCGACCAATTAGGTTCGGCGATGGAGATGGCCTCTACCCGGATGACGTCCATTGCCGGAGCCGAGAGCGTCTCTTGCCTGACGAAGCCCCTAATGTGCCGGGGGATGTTCGTCGTGGAATCATCGGTTGGGGGATTGCCTAGCTTGGATAATATATCAGCCTCGGCGTTTTCCACCCGCGATACCTGCTCAATTATCACTTGCTCGAACTGCGCGGTCTGTTCCTCCGCGAGCTCCTTGTAAACCTTCATCCTTTCTTCCCTGGTTTCAGCCGTCCCATTCATCTGAGTTACTACCAGCTGACTGTCCATTCTCACCTTCAGACGGGCCGCGCCGAGTGCCTTCGCACATTTCAGTCCCGCGATCAGCGCCTCGTACTCAGCCTCATTGTTGGTGACTTTGAATTCAAATTTCATGGAGTAGTAGGCCCTGAAACCCTCAGGCGAAGTGATCACCGCTCCTCCGCCACAACCTCTTGCACTCGAGGCCCCATCGGTGTACATTTCCCACCAGTTGTTGAAATCATCGTCGCCCTGGGGATTGTCCTCGGTGCGAGCTGTGCATTCGGCAATGAAGTCCGCCAGCGCCTGTCCCTTGATCGTCGGCCTCGGCCTGAATTCTATGTTGTACTGGCCGATCATCAGGGACCATTTGGTTATCCTCCCGCTGGCCATGGGGTTCCGGAGGATCGTGGCGAGAGGCTGTGTCGTGTATACAATCACTGGGTGTGCCTGGAAGTACGGTGCCAGGCGTTTGATGGACGCTATCAAGGCGAGGACCGTCTTCTCCATCAGTGTGTATCTGGTCTCCGGACCGTTCAGCGCCTTGCTCACGAAATAGATTGGCCGCTGAACGCCCTCCGCCTCCTTGAGTAGCACAGCACTCACAGCCAAGTCTGCCACCGCCAAGTACATGTATAGCTGCTCCCCGGGGTCCGCCTTGGTGAGAACGAGCGGAGAAGAGAGGTATATTTTGAATTCTTCGAAGGCGGCTTGGCACTCTGGTGTCCATTCGAAGGGATTTGCCTTCTTCATGATCTGAAAGAAAGGAATGGCCTTATCTGCCAGTTTCGACATGAACCGGCTCAGGGCTGCCAGTCTCCCGGTGAGGCGCTGTACGTCCTTCAGGTTCCTGGGGGCCTCCATGTCAACTATTGCCTTTACCTTCTCCGGGTTAGGTTCGATCCCTCGCTCACTCATCATGTAGCCGAGGAACTTGCCGCCCTTGACGGCGAAGGCACACTTCTTTGGATTTAATCTCATGCTAGCCTCCTCCATGATGGTGAAGATCCTCTCCATATCCCGGACGTGGTCCCCCCTCTTCTTACTCTTGATCAGGATGTCATCCACGTAAGCTTCCATTGTTTTTCCCAGCACGTCTTTGAACAACATCCCGATCATTCGCTGGAAGGTGGCCATGGCATTCCTCAGGCCGAACGGCATGACCACATAACAGTACACGCCCTCCGCTGTGACGAACGCCGTTTTTTCTGCATCATCAGGATGCATGAACACCTGGTGGTAGCCCCTGAATGCATCCATGAAGCTGAGCAGCTCGCAGCCCGCCGTTTCATCTACGAGCAAATCGATCCTTGGCACCGGATACGGATCCATCGGGCAGGCCTTGTTGAGGTCCGAGTAGTCGACGCACATCCGCCATGTGTCGCCCTTTGGGGCTAGCACCACGTTGGCCAACCACTCCACGTGGATGACCGGCCGGATGTGCTTGATGTTGAGGAGCGTAGCCGCCTCCTTTTTGATGAACTCCCGCCGTTCGGCTGCCATGTATCTCTTCTTCTGCTGTATGGGCTTGGCATCCGGTCGTACGGCGAGTCTGTGGCAGATGAGGTTGGGGTCTATCCCGGGCATGTCCTCCGGCCCCCTGGCAAATAGGACTTTGAACCTCCGGAGGACAGCTATGACCCCTTCCTTGATCTCAGGTTCGAGATCGGCGCCGATGGACACCTTTCTGTCCGAAGGTTCATCCAGCTCCACCTCCTCGAGCAGGGCAGCCGGTTCCAGACGAGCGTCGAAGTCAGCTTGCCTGGCTTTCTCAGTGATGCTGTTGACCCGGGCTTCTCGCTCTCTGAACCTCTCCATGGCCTTGGTGTAGCAGGCCCTGGCCATGTGCGGATCCGTGCGGGCGACCCCCACCCCTGTCTCGGTGGGGAATTTGATGCATGAGTGCCGCACGGAGCAGATGGCCTCCAGATCCTCCAAACCGGGCCGGCCTAAAATTGCGTTGTGAGCACATTTTAGGCGGACCACGACGAACGTCATCCGGATGCGGGTGGTGTGAGGTCCATCCCCGATCTCGACAGGGAGGCCGATGGTACCCTCCGCATCGATGCAGTCCCCTGTGAAGCCGGAAAGAGGGGTACGTAGAGGGGCCAGCTGGTCCTTCCTCAGCTTCATCCCCTCGAATGCCTCCCAGTAGAGGACGTTCACGCTGCTGCCCGTATCCACAAGGACGCGTCGGACGATCGCGTTGTTGACATCCATGCTGATCACCAGCTCATCCCTGTGGGGGGCCGGTGACATTGGTAGGTCGGCCGGTCCAAAGGTGATGGCCTCTACCTTGTTCCTTTTAGCGGGGGGTGCTGATACGGAGCCCACATAGAGGGACCTTTCAAACTTTTTCCGTTCCGCAGGCGTGTCCCCAGTCTCGGCGCCCCCGAAGATCACCTTGATCTCCAATTTCTTTTTTCCGCCGTTCGGGCCGAGGGACCCCTCCGGACGTTTATCAGCACTCCGATAGTCTACGCCCTTAGGTTCCGCCTCGCGCTGATCGTCGCGGCGCCATGACCGTGATCTCGGGTTCGGCTGCCTCGGGCTATTCTTTTTTAACAGCTGGGTGAACTCGCCCAGGTAGCCTTGCCGGATCAGCTCGTCGATGGCCGTTCTCAGCTGTCTGCAGTTGTCGGTGAGGTGGCCGACCCTCTGGTGGTATTCACAATATGCGGTCTCATCCTGACCCATGAGTGCCTTCTTGTCTTGGGGCTCCCTCAGGATGCCCTTGTCTTTGATTGCGTTAAAAATCTGGCTGACGGGGTAGGCCAGAGGGACGTGGTATCCCTCCGGGCGTGCGCGGCTGGCCTCCGAATGAGCCTTCCACGGAACCATGCCGCCGTCCGTCTTCTTCTTTTTGCTTGGGGGGGATGGCCCGCCTCCGGGACCGAGTCTATCCGCCAATTTACGGGAGGGGGCGGCAGGCGCGCCGTCCCTCAATCTGATCTCCTCCTCAATGGAGGCGTACTTCTGCGCCCGAGCCAGCACCTCGGTATAGCTGGAGCTGGGGTTCCTCCGAAGGTCCCGGTATAGGTCCCCCGTTGCTAGAGCGCTGGTGAACATGTTCACTCCCAGCCGCTCGTCCAGGTCATCCACCTGAAGCACCTCATCTCTCCACCTGACCAGGAATTGGGCCAGGGGTTCGTCCTTCCCCTGCTTCACACTTGTGAGCGATGTGAAGCTCTTCTTGGGGGTGGTGCTGGCAGCGAATTGTGCCATGAACTGCTGGGACAGCTGTTCGTAATTATCAATAGATCCGGGCCTCAGCTGCCCGAACCATTCTTGCGCCGGACCTCTCAGGGTGCTGAAGAAGAGCCGGCAGATGGCCTCATCAGATGCCCCTAGCATAGAGAGGTTCCCCTGGAAGCTGATCAGGTGGGCCTTAGGATCTCCGGTCCCGTTGTATATTATCCCCTGGGGGGGTCTGCAGTCGCGCGGAATTTCCGCATTCATCACCCTCGGGGTGAAGGGTGAAGTGAGGGAGAAACGCGGCGTGGCTGGGGCGGCCTCCGCCCGTCTGTCCATTTCGGCTAATCGCCGCTCCATTGCCTCTAGCCGGGCCTCCTGTGCGGCCCTTCCGGGGGACACAGGAGGGGCGGCCTCGAGCGCAATGTTCCTTCGTGGGGCAACCGCGTCGGGTTGCCTTCGTGTGATATGGGCGCCATGTCTTTGGAAACGTCGTCCAATATTACTGGCGGCGGGGGTAATGATGGTGCCCCGCTGTTCGGAGGGGACATCCGGCGTGCGTCCCCGGTGATCGTCTTGCCACCCATAGCGGGGGGTGCTGGCGCTGGTGTGCCCCCCAGTTCCATGGGAAGACGGATTCTGACCCAACCTCATGTGGATGGGTGTCCGGCGCTCGGCAGATTCCGCTGTCTCATCCAGGGTCTGCATGCGGCGGACAGGCGATATGGGCGTCCAGATGGTGTTGGCTGAATACACCTCTTCGTTCGCCTCCTGTTCGTCCGCCATCCGGCGCATTGTTTCCGCCAGTTCCCTCATGAGTCGAGGGTCCTGCCTGGCTTCGTGGGGGATGAGATTTGTGAGACCACCCTCACCCCCAGTCGTCCCCAACGTCTCGGAGTATTCCGTGGTTTGCCCGCGGTTGCTTCGTCCGCGGGACAACTGCTCGGAGAGATCGCGTTGGCGGTTGTTTCTTGTCATCGTGCTTGCCTTGGGTAGATTTAGTAGCTGTTTGGGAGAGTTTTTCGGAAACTTTTAGTTCAGTTTCCCACAGACGGCGCCAGTGTTGAGGTTTATTCCTTCAACCCCCGGGTCCAACACGTAAGCCCAAGGATTTCGAATGGAGTATGTGATTAAACTAGCCCAACAAGCAGATGATATGGATTGGGAAAGCAGTAAGGTAGCGAGTAAATGACTAGGTATTATTATCTCTTAATAACTCCCTAATACAATACTTTTCGCTAAGGCTCCGTCGGCCGTTCGTCTTACAAGGCAGTAGAAGTGCTGCGAGTAAGAATGCTATAGCTAGAGTGCTAATAATAGAAAGTTGCCAACCCTTTACAATGAAATAAATGCTTCTATTTATACCCGCCAATGGGCAGGTGGCTATGCTGACGTGGAGGCCTGCGGACCGCTTGTGTCCCAACCACCAAATCTCCTGCATTAAATGCACTTCCCGCCAGAATCTAGGCTTCCCGCCTAAATAATGGGGACGTTCGTCCGCCAGGGGGTGAGTTGGGTCACTCCAAGTGACCCTCAAGAGACTTCAGCTGTTCGTCCCCTGACCTTGGTGGATTCTCTCCACGTGGACTGGATTTCCTCCGACGATCATGGGCCTGCCCAGGAGACGTTCGTCGTTATCCCTGATGGCCAGTGATCCTGCCTCTTACCTCCGCACATACGTTCGTCGCGATGGGCCGTTTGAAACCTGGAACCCCCCATTCCAGACGTTCGTCTCTTCCCAAGGGTCATGGGCTTGCGCCCAGCCTGGTCCTAGCATGACGTGCGTCTGATAGAAAAAAGGGGTTAATGGGCCGGGCCTCGGCCTGGGCCATTATCCCAACACTTTTAAAATAAAAGTATTTGTGTACTTTCACTCAAATACTCCAATAGTTGTTTCATCTATCATAAATGGTAGAAGTAATTTTAAAAATTAGATTCAAACACGTAATATAATGTAGATTTTATCCTGATGGAGCGGTCCAACTCAGTTGGTCGTCGACCACTCTCCCCTATGGGAGGTTCGGGTTCGAAACTCAATAGAGTGAGTTTCAGCCCAGTTTACTCCAGGGCCCCAAATCCCCCTCCCCCAGACACCCCTTGGTGTAAAAAAACATGTAGATTTTATCCCATGAGGTCGTTTGACACCACTGTTTTTCGGCTTATCAGCCTTAATAGCCAACTTTTTCACCAAACACGTAACTTTTGTTTTCGCGCGCTGAATTGTATAATAAGCAGAAAAGGTAAGGTTGAAGTTACTTTTCTGGCTGTATTGGCTGAAGTTACCGTAGATGACCATTTTATCAATTTTCACATATAATTTTTTTTAATTTTATTAATAAAATATATCTTAAAAATATTTTTTCTTAAATCAACAAAATCAGCCAATGCAACCACTTCAGCCAGAACTTCATAAATTTCAGCAGAATCAGCCGAAACAGCTGATTTTTGTGCTACCAAACAGGCTCCATAATGATCACTAGATTTTTCTCACAAATATTATTAAAAGAAAATTATTTATAAAAATATGACTAGGTCATTTAGGTATAAAAATAAAAACTTAATATAAAAATATGACTAGAGGCACTTAAGTAAAAAATGAAAATTTAATATTACATATAAATTAATGTTATAATCAATACATTTAAGAGGTCACATTAATTTTATAAATAGCTTTTATTTTAACTGTAATTATTTCTGTTATTAAATTTTGATAAACTTAATTCTCGTGTTCTTGTTAAAAATACTTTCTAAATAAAATATAAGATACGATAAAATAGAATTATTGATTTGTTGTTGTACTAACTACTAAATAAAATATAGGATACAAAAACATTACAATAAAAAATACAAGTACATATTTTGTACATAAATACTTCAAAGAGACGGAAAAAATCACCGGATATATCAAAGAGGCACAAATACTAACACATACTCAACGTGGTGGATCTTTTCTGTATTTTATATATGATGCACCCAATATCTATCTACATAATATAATAAAGCAAACCTTTGTGGAATGCTTTAGAGAAAATTTTGACATGTGGCACTCTCTTCATGCGAAAATTCGCCAAGTGGCAGCTCCATATTAATACAATATCATTATGAAGCTCAAAGCAAACCTTTTGAGCTTCTTAACACACGTTACATGCATCAATCATAAGCATTTAAAATGATCAAGAAAAATGCATTCACCTTCCAAAAAAACTCCACATATATATACTTCGTATTACAGTTATGGTTTTATCTAGTCGGATGGACAGGACCTTCTGTCTGACCGACGTCATTAGGGTCGGTTTCCGGTTGAAGTTTTTGAACAAGTTCTTCATGAAGTTTAGATTGTATCCACAAAATTTCAACTTATATTTAATCGGGAAGTCAATTAAATAAATTATTGAAAAAAAATCCGCTTTTATATTTAATCGAGAAATCAGTTAATTAAATTATTGAAACAAATTGTGTCAAACTATATACATAAAAGCGGTTTTTTTCAATAATTTATTTAACTTACTTCCCGAGCTGGAATTTCATGGACATAATCTACACTTCATGATGAACATGCTAAAAAATTCATAAAATATTCCACCGATAATCTTCCCAAACGACAGTCGGTCGGTCGAAGGAGCCTGTCCGGAAGGCTGGACAAGATATTTTCCCCTCATAAGCAAACGATGCCCCCTTATAATACATCAATTTCTTATGTCATCATATTTCCTTTTAATGCATTTATCCCACTTCTTATTGCACTCGCTTTAAAGGTTATTTTGCCCACCTACTTATCTCCTATAGCACCTAAATAGACACATTAATTATTGAAATAAAGATTAAAAATTCCCGAAATGTTTTAGTTAAAATTCTTCAAAGATTACATTTTCACTGGGCATGTTTTTGATAAATCATCAACCGATAAAACTATTTCAATCCCAATTTACTAAGCACACTGATTCACTTTATTAATTAATCATTACAATTATTATTTTTATCAAGTATGTTATTCCCTTATTGTAATTATATTGCTTTTTTTATTGTAATTATATTGCTTATTCTAGGGAATCAAGATTCATACAACAATTCAGAAGATGTTGATTTATAAGTTTGAAAGACTTTTGGATGAGTCCAAATTTTACATATGAAAGGGTTTGAATCCATACTTAAAATACATATAAACATAATGTTACCAATTGGACCAGATCCTGTCACCTCCTAATAATGATGACAATGATAATGTTGATATTATTAGTAATTTAATAATAATAATAATAATAATAAAAGTAATATATCATATACATTTGATCTTAAAATTTCATGTCTGATGTGGATATTGTTTATCTGATTTAATTTGATTTGTATCGTCTGATCTAATCTTCTGATACGGTCTAAATAAAATAAAAATAAAAATAAAGAATAAAATTTGGACATGCATAACAGCTCCTTGATCACAAGGTCTACCGCATTAACATGGATGTAAAGGTCGGTTCATTCTTTTGTCCAAGTTTTATTAATATATCTCTCCTAAGTTAAGATTCATTTGTCTTCCGCACATCCTCGATGTAACTATATATTCAATTCTATTCTTCAACAATAATCTTAATGATTTCTACATTCCTTCTTAGCGACTCAATATAACTCATTGAATTGCACAGTCTATGAGTTCACATGTGATTCAGTATCACTTCTATTTTTTAAAATTTAATTTCATTCACATTTTTCATAACAAACACTAGAACATATTTTTCCGTGCGGTGCACGGGTACACATACTAGTTATGAATAAAACACACACAATATTATTTTTTAACTTTGTTGATTTTTTAAAGGATCTTTGTCAATTGTAAATGCAAATTAAGTTTAAATAATCACAACAAAGAATTGCACATTTTTTTGAATGATTCCTTTAGGGTTGATCTTATCACATACTCCCTCTTTGCAAAAAAGGATTTGCAAACTATCTTTACTTGGTCTTCCCAAAATAAGCTTACCAATTCCGGTAAAGTAACAAATTTATGTTTCACATCATTTAGCTTGGCGGATGAATTACTATCAATCCTTCATACTCCCTCCGTCCCATTGGACTTTCCCAACTTTCCCTTGTTGATTGTCCCAAAATACTTTGTCACTTTCCTATTAAAGCAACCAAATTTTACTATTCTTAGTTCTCACCTACTATGCATTTGGCAAAGTCCAACCAGACGGAGGGAATATTGAATAAAAAAAATCACAATAAAAAGGTCAACTTCAATATGAAAAACTAACTAATTCTAATTGTTTCACACTATCACGCAATTTTTTCTTTCTTTCTTCTTTTCGTATTGGATGTATCTTCACCTCAATGACATGAAAAACAAAAGTTTAGAATTCTTTGTACACATCATAGTCATCATCCATGAGCGGAAGTGCCTAGCATGATTCATCATGCTTAGGGTATAATTTTTCAGCGATCTCCATTCGTGGTTTTTTGGCCGCCAAGCGAGAGTAGGCAGGGTCAGAGAGAGGCAATCGCAGATAGGGTGGTAGATTCAAGAGTAGAAATCATGCGAGGCATAGAGGCAATCGAAGGCAAGAGAGTGTAAATTCATTAAATTGAGTTAATTCAACCAATTTTGATGTTAGCAGAATATTACTTAAACTGTATTGAGTTTATTGGGAGTGTTATGTTAGCAGATAGCCGATTCTATTGGCGGATTCATGTTATCAGATTGTGTTGACTGTTTTGACAGGTCATTATCAATTGCGGATTGAACTAAAATATCTGGTAACTCAACCGTTCACGATTAACTTTTAATATACAAAATGAGTATTAAGGACACAAATAAAAAAGAGTATTAAAGAGTGCCTTTTAAAACGATATTATAAAATAGAAATCATATTCATGATGATATTTATTATTAATTTTCGTAGATTTTCATTTTATTTCATTTTTTGAATAATTATTAAATAATTAACCAATGGGCAAAAATAGGGCATGTTAGACATTTAAATTATAATACCAAGTGAAAGAGTGCTCAGATTGACTTTTGCATTTTTGTTTTTTCGTAATATACAACCACATCAAAATACTGTTTACCAAACACCTAAAATAGCTTATCGATGAAGTAAAACAGCCAAAGTCACTAAAAAGCCAAAAATGACCGACAAGCCCGTTAGAGTGCCTCCACTCATGCCCCTAACTAAATTGATTATCTCTTCCACATCATTGCACATCACATCGACCCAATAACTTTCAAGTAATCTCAAAGTTCAAAACTTTTCATTAATAATGATACTCAAATCCTCAATTTTTTTGGGACATTCATCAAATGTAATCTAGTTACAACCTAATATATTTCGGATTTATATCTTGAGACCAAATTTTCTTTTGAATAATCTTCCTAAATGATATTTTTTTCACAATGATAATCTTCAAAATAATCATACACATCATCTAATTAATCTTCAAATTAAATGAAAGGGGAAAATTGTTATCTTAATAAGACACAAAGCTAACAAGTTTCCCAAGTTAGGACTACAAACTAGCGTACGACCAAACATGAAAGTAATTGACCACAAATACTCTTGTTTTAAATAAAAGGTCTTCTTCAACAATAACATCTCCTAATCACATCGCATTAGCAAAATCCATGCCTAAAAAAAGGCGAGTCCGCTAATCCTCTAGTGCGCCAACAGCAAAAGGACGACAACGTGCATCCGCCAAACCTCTTGTGCAGCACGAACAACACGCACCACACCAAAAAAACACCGGCGAAAAAATTTTAGTGTGTGAAGAAGAACAAATGACAAAGAGGAAGAAAATAGAGGACGAGAATAATCTTGAAAACCCTTAACAACAAGAACAAGAGAAATTGGGAAGTGACTTTAAAACTAGGAGACCTAATGACAATGAAATCCTTCTTCCATATGACCAGGTAATATGTCAAATAACATCACTAGAGAAAAAACGAATATAGTGATACATTAAATTGAATTATATTTTTAATTGAATTGAATTCTGATTGAGTGATGAAAAATGTATGATAAGTTTTGTCGCGACAGACACTAAATGAGTAATATATTTACTAGTAAACAATAAATACATAAAATTTAGCTAAGTAGGTAGCTTTGTTTGCTAAAATTTACCATAACTATACATATTATTATTGAATATAAAACAAGTGATGGTAAGATCATGTCGGTAAAGCTGAACTGCTATTCTAATGTCCAAGGCCATGAAAAGCATAAAACGAATGTTAATCGAAGAGCAAATTCAGGCATTTTGACAAAAAAAAAATTGGAGACTTGTTAAAAATAGGAAATCTTGAATGGATGAATGAATACTATTTTGTACATATGCCATTGAACACATTGATGCGGTGAATACTATTGGTCCTCGACACTAATGGTAAGCACACTAGAGTGTATGACTTTGTAAAGAGAGGAGGCGATTCATGGTCAACAATAAGATCTACGTGCCTTGCTTGGAGACTTTGTTACATAAACTGGTGGTGAGGTTTGATGTTTATGACAAGCAACCTCAGGCACAAAACGGAAAGGAAAAAATCAAATTGAAATGGTCCATAACTGTCCACATCAAGACGATGAGTATGTTAGTCCGCAAATTTTTATTCTTCACACATTTTTAAATATCACGTGTGATCACACTTTTTATTAACTAATTTATTTATGTTTCTACAATGACAATTTCGACATGTTTGTCATAAAGGTGTGCTGAATATTTAATGATAGATAGAGATGTGAATGAAGTTTCCATGGAAGACATAGAAAAATATCGACACAAAGGTAGTAGTTGGACTAAGATCTAATGTTCTAAAACTTATTTGAGAAAAGGGTCAAACACGGTCTTATACTAATACACAATCATCAAATAAGGTCATGTACTCAAGAAAGTGTCATATCAATATGTCTACTTATAAAAGCAATAAGATGAGTCAAAACGACCCGTTAACAATATTTTAATTCCGATCTTAGCTTACATGTCATTATTTTGGCCTTGTATTTAAGCCAATCCTGGACAAATATTTCACGTCAACCTTATAATCTCTTTTAAAAAGATAGACAGACGTACGCTAAAGACGGGATTACGAGGTTGTCAACAAGTCATTAGGATAATAGTAGAAGACTTCATTCGGCCCTTTTCTCAACTTATTTTAACTTGTTTTGAAACAAAAAATGTATAATTTCCTTCTTTTGTTCTATAAGAGTTATTCCTATATGTATTACCTCTATTCTAAAAATCGCGCTAGCGCCTGACTAGTCTCCACCTAGGCGCTAGGCGGTGGCCGGGCGCCCCGATTTTAGTCTAGGCGTTTTGACTAATTGATTTGGCACCTAGGTGAATTAGTCGGCCGTCTAGGGCTCCTAGTTGCCCGCCTAGAGCGCTTAATCAGCCGCCTATGCGTCTAGATTTGTCAAACAATTTTTTTTCATTGTTGTACTCTAAGAGATATATGTACATTTAACTTTAACCACACATATGAAGAAAGCTACTAATTGTAGATTAAGATAAAAACTATACATGTATGTGTGTTTTAAAACACACATAAAACACAACGTTACTAATCGTATTTATGCAAAAGTATTGATAAAACTATAACTTCTTTGTCTCCGACTAGTCTCCGCCTGCGCGCCCGCCTAGCTGCCTAGGCGCCAGGTACTGGACTGGCGCACGAATAGCGCCTAGCGCCTTTTAGAATATTGTGTATTACTGACATATGATTTCAAATACTCACTATATATATGGAACCTTTTCCTTTTGAATCAAACTAAATGCTGGTTTGCTTTTATTTCTTCTTGACCTCATATGTAATGCTTGATGCAAGTCTATAACGAAGTTAATAAGTAGGCAATAACGAGTCCTTAATGGCGCAAACATCTTTATACTTAACAGCGATACAAATGCATCTACACCGTTCATCTAAAAAGATATCGTTCATCTAAAAAGATCTGAACCTTTCACTTAACAACATCATTGATCTCTTTCCTGTGTAATTCTCTTTTCTTTTTACACAATTGTCCATCTTCTGCGGCCTATATTTTTACTTCGTAAGTCACTACAGCTCTTCTTCCGATCTTTTACTTCCACCTTTCCTTTTCGCTTCCGATTCTCTTTCAACCCGAACCTTCTACTTTTTCTTCCGCTTCTTTTCCTTCCATCTTTCTTCTTCCCAAATCGGAGTTCCCCAAGTTTGTAGGTGTCGCCAACAACATGAATTTCTCAAAAAGAATATACTTATCTGCCGAAATCTACCAGGAGTCGTCTGCCTTGACTCTGCCATGAAATTATCAGAAAAAAGGAGACGGCTTGAGTCATTTACCGGGAGTCATTTGAGTGGAAATCATCCGAATAAAGAGATTGTTTCTTCATTCAAAGTTGATCGTTTCTCCTTATATTATTCCACTAAAATCTTATTCTTCTTCCCAGAACATTTTCTCTTTCTCTATATCGTGCTTTTTTCAATGTTGACATTGATTTTGTTTGTTTTTTCTATGGCTACTCAGCGGTTGTTCGAATTGACCTTCACAGTTTTTTTGGCTTCATATTCTGGTTCAGATTGAGAAATCAATTTGTTCCTTACCTCTATTATTTCCATTTGACAAAGGTTGATTTTTGTTTTATTTAACACATCTTCTATAACCTGCATCTTTGTGTTATTGAATTTAGTTTAATTGTTAGCTTCTTTTTCAGGTTTTAGAGAAGAAAGCCAAGGTGTGGTGTGCCTCTAAGGGAAATATACCTACTTGGAGACCTCTGCTAAGGAATGGTTTATCAAATTTCAGCCCGTAAAAATATTGCACTCTAAAATTAACCTGATGCAGATTTTTAAGTGTTAGCTTCTGTTGGAGGTATCATTATAGGTATTATTTGTCAGCTGAGTCCTTTTTGCTTAATATATGTGTTATATTAATATATGTGTTCTATTAATGATAGATTTTCAAAAAAAATAATTTCTCACTACAAATAAAATATTATTTAGCATGTTCTTTTCCAGATTCTTTTATGTGTTTTCATAGTTATATTTTAATAATGTTTTTATATCTCACTTACTCAATACCCCTCAAAGGAATTCAATATGCCTAAACATTCTGAATGCTCTTTTGTTTTACACTAGAGCAGATCTTATGGCCATTTTTTTGCCAATTCTATGCTAAACTTTAATGTCTTTTGTTTTAAACAACTATATATTCTCAATATTCTATTTCAATGTCTTTTTTGTATTTATCACCTTTACAATCACGAGTCTTTTATCATGAATGATTATTAACAGCCAAGTAAAAAGTGAGTAAGGAAGGTGAGAAGATAAAATGAGTAAAAAAGAGATGCTACTGGAGGATGCGCGGACAGGTTGTGGTGATTCTTTGTATGTTTTATTCATTTTTATATTTGTGCTTTCTTTTGAGGCAAAAAACTATTCTAGGTTCTCTAGTCCTCGCACTCAGCATTAACTTGCCCAATGTTTTCTTCCAAGTAATATATAGATAATGATTATTGCTAAATTAGTCTATCTTTGCTAATTGATGAGTAATAGGTCTATTAGCTTCTCCATTGAGATGAAACATAACTTTATTTAACTGATCCCAGACCGGTAACTTGGCGACTCTTTATTAATCTCTTTTTTCAGTTGAATGAAACTTATCTTAAAATGAGCAAAAAACATTTTGTTTATATAGTAAAGTCATGAAATAACATGGTCATAATCTTTTATAGTATTAATGGTTGAATATAAATTAAAATGGTCCTATTCAATATTATGCCAGCAACTATATGCCTGCATATTGAACATCCTATTATAGTACTCCGTATTAATGCTTTAATATTTTGCAGCTTTTTCTGTATTTAATCTTCTTAATTCTATGTATGGGTTACAGTGATGTTACTGACACGGAGATGAGGAAGTCGGTTGATATGGCAGATGATTATTTATCTAGCAGTTCCAGAACTTTTATTTGGATTTTGGACACGTATAAGTGTCCTAGGATAACCATCAATGACTGATATTGTTAAGATGGGTAAGCTGCAAAACAAAGTGCCACATGTTCCAAGTTAATCATCTACTCTGGTTTTTCCTCATACAATGATTTTGGAATTCTCCATACATGAGCCTCCTCGATCGGTTTCGTCCTTCTTTGTCTTCGACCCGAAGTCGAGTCTACTTTAACAGCCGCCCTCGGATCCTTCGCCTCCTTAATTATGTGACCGATCTTCGTGGTAACGAAATCGGAAAAGCACCCTAGCGGCCGAGCCCTAGGGAATAACGAAGGTTTGATGAGACTATAGATTAATAAGGCAGTTCATTAGTGATGAGTTATTTATTAATTTCTTACTTTTAAATAGGATCAAATTGTATCCCCATCATTTGAAAAAGACTATTTAGCTTTCTTATTTTGCTTGAAGCTCTAGAACGGTCCGTAATGGTGATTGATGATGGAATTTCCAACCTCCTAAAGGCAACTCTTTGATATGCAATCATGGGTGAAGAAACTTAGTTCCATATCTGTGTAATAATCAATTTGTTTCCAGATGAAAGGATGAGCAAACTTTTATTCTATTTTCTAAAGTAGGAGTGGACTGAAAAGCTTGAACATCACACATGTATTGACCATTTCAAATTCACTATCCTCTATATCTAAATGATTTTGCATGTAAGAGTATTAGAGTATGAGATAAAGAATATGTTAATATAACACAGTATTTCGAAGTGTCTTTGAAATCCATTGAAAAAGATAGGATGACCGGTGGTGCCTTGGTTCATTGCTTTCAGGGAAGGCCCCAGAGTGTAGCTAAAGTATTGACTTATGTGGTGAAAAAACATGCTATGAGCTTAGCTCTAGCTTTGGAACATGTGAGCAAGGGGAGGGCAGAACCCAAAAGACTTTCGGGGAAAGTCTTTCTAGGAAAGTATTTTATTACACAAATAAAAGACTAGAAAACTCTATGAAAGACTTTAAATCTCCAGGACTCATAAATTATTAACTGTAGTAATCATAGGACCATATTGCTCCGCCGGTCTTAAACTCAAAGAACTTCCTCTCATGGACTCAAATTTAACCAAAAGAGTAGCTTTTGTAGAATTTCATTTTTTTGAGCATATTACGTTACATAATCATTCTTTTTTCCCTCTACTTTTGTGGGAAGCATATACTATACAACCGGCTATATACTATACAATCGGCTATCTTAAATGAGCATTGATGCAATTTTGGTGAGCATCAAGCCCGTTCTAATGAGTATTGGGAGCCTGACAATGTGCATAGTACAACCGGTTGTATGATATAACTTACGACTTCTGGGTGTGAATCACACCTCCTAAAGAAAAATATGTTTAGGCGAACCCAACATAACTTTGGGGTGGCACTCAATTGTTTTGGTACTTAGCTTTGTTTGTACTAATCTACTCCTTTGAAAATATATCTATGCATTAAGGCAATATATATGTCATTTTCAATTGGGGAAATGGAAACTAATAATCCAACCTTTTAACGGTCTTCTTACAATAGTCCCACCTTTTGATTATTCATGAATAATCCAACCTTTGCACCTCATCTTCATTCACTAGTCCCTGACCGGTTGATGACCTGTTATTCCAAGTTATTTTCTTATCTTTGCAAAATATTATCTTTGTGAAAGGTGAGATTTATGGTATAATGGTTTGCCCATGTGCCTGATATATCTGAGCCACCTATTTTTTTTACTTCAAAATATAAGGTTTAATCTACACCATTACTCTCTTTCAATATGCACTCTTCACCAACGTATTTAAGTATGAGTGTTTTAGTGGTTACTAAGGATGTTTTTACTTGGACTGTAATTTGCTCCAGACCAATCCAGACCAGACAAGTTCAGACCAGACCAGACCAGACCAGACTTGAATAGTTATAAAAATACAAAGAAACCAGACCTTACCAGACCAGACCAGACCAGTTCAGATCAGACCAGACCAGCAAATTACAGTCCAAGTAAAAACATCCTAAATGGTCAGTATAATTGTATAAGTATGCTTGTGCCCTGATATCGGTGTGTACTTGTGCTTTAGAGGTTTTCCCAAAGATAGAAAATGCTGAATTGTAAAAGTTTATTGTATACTTGAAAATAACACACTATTTTGGAAGCAAAAGTAATAGTGTGTTAAGAATTACTTTTGTTGTATTGTTTGGATAAATTATTGTAGAAAAAGGTTAAAAGGTGTTTTAACCATCACCCCTTGGTTATGACTTCTAATTTTTAAGAATTTAAATACTACGTAGTACTATTTATAGACAACATATATGAAAATGCTTTTAAGCAATTAATGACAAAGTCTTAAATCATGCTGGAAAGCTTGAAGTAACGGAATCTAAGTATTACTCCGTGTAAAGGTGTATTATTATGTGTGTGGCATATTCTCAAAAAAAAAATATGTGTGTGGCATGAATGATATTTTTTTAAAATAAAAGCATGATGTAAAAAGAAGTTTTTTGATGGTGTGTTGAACCTCTCAAGATTTTCAAGATATCATTATGAATAGAGATGAGAAGCATGTTTCTCCAATAGTTGTTTATACAAGTGTTTAAAAAGACTTATTCTAAATAAGCTTTTGACTAAAAGAAGGGTGTGTAGTTCACATACTCAAGAATATGAGAGCATCCAAAAGTTATTTGAAAGTATTTCTTTTAAACTTTCAATATGAAATAATTACTCTGTATCTTATGTATGTAGAATATCAAGCATGATAATATCTTACAAGTATTGCTATTTTTAGAGATTATTATACATGGGAGTTTAATAAAAGGAATCAATTAGCTCTCTTTTATTTTTATAGATACCTCACTCAACAAAATTTATTTTTCAAAACACTCCTAAATGTATTATATTAAACAGACAGTTGTAGAGGTAAACACAATTTTGTCTCTTAGAAGTTAAAACATGTTAAGAGTAAGATGCACTTTATAGCTATTGATGAGACATATACATAGTATATGATTGTCTGGTGTTGGTTAGGGTTGGCTATATTATTTTTTGACTTGCCCCGATATACATTTTCATGTTTGAGATTCATGTTACTTGCGTTGTTTGAAATTTATGCCGTTTTTACTCTTTATTTTTAGTTTCTAACAAGTCGAGATTATTTATTAGGGCACATTTGGTAATCTATGTTTTCGTTATATCTGCCAATTTTTGTATCAAACGCGTAATTTTTATTTCACGCACTCAATTTTTTATTATATAGATACTTCACTCCCGTGCAACGCACAGGTGGAGTAACTAGTACACATAAAATGACTGGAGGTAAAGTAGAACAAAAAATAGCACAACACTATACTGTAAGCATAACATTAATTGTAATAGACTTATTTACCAATTTAAAATTTGATAAAAGTTGTTAAAGGTGAACACAAAAAACACAAACTTATTCATTTATAGATTTTTTTTACTCAAAGTTAACACTTAATAAAAAAAATTAATAAAGTCAACTAATTTAATCTAACTTAATAATAATAGTTTATGAATTTTACTACTAACACACACAATACAATGATGATGTTATTTAATGAAAATGATATACTACCTAAAAATGAAATGGTGAACTAGTACCCAAAAAGGTCACCACAATTGTCACCACATAATCGGAGTAGACAGTAAACGTAAGCATAAGCAAATAATAATGTCAATAAATGGACCATAATTGTCACCACAACAGTGGCGAATAAAGGCACATCACCCAACACGACCAATTGTTCTATGGAATCTGAACAAGTGAAATGCGATGATATTATTAGTCCACAAGGAAGGAAAAGCAGCCAAGAAAGAAAGTGGAAGTTGAGCACAGATAATGGAGTGATAGCAACTCTGAGTAAATTACAGTGCACGTTAGATAAGCAGATTGATCGTACAACAGAGTTGAAGTTAAAGAAGGAACACCAACAAAAAGAGTATGCTTCAGAGAGCAAGTGATGAAAAGAGAGATATAATTAAAAGAGCACAATAAAAAACTGAGGGAAGAATCCCATCTATTGAAGTTGAAGGATCAAGAGATGAGGCTCAAGGAGCAAGAGCAGAGAGAGAGCCCAAAAAAATCCGATCAAGAGCGCATTATGAATCTTGATTTGAGTAGGCTATCACCTACTGCGCGAGCTTCATACGAAATTTTACGGGGCCAAATACTCAAGGAGTGGGAAAGTGGCAAATTTTTTATAATCTAAGTAAACTACCGTTATATTAATGCTTTTGTGAGTTGAAAAGTCCTTGGCTTTTCTCTCTTCCTATTTGTTATTGGATTTTCTGAGAGTTTATATGTCAGTAGTGATATAGGTGGGTTGATTACATATTTGTTAGGAATATGTGAACGTTGTTGGTTCAAGAATAAACTATTGATTTATTTCTTTTATTAAGCTTATTTTGAGGATAACTTTAATTTGTAGAGCCTTAATCATATGCTAACTTGAGATACAAAGCCACCTTAGGCATTTACAGTGAGGTATTTTGTCATAAATTAATTTTATTTCATTTTCCATCTAGAGAGGCATAAAGTTTTTTTAAATATGGTATCACCTCTTTGGTTTTTATGAAAAGAGCTCTTAAACGCCACTCTCAATCATTTATTTAGCAGGTCTCTCATCACACTTTACTTTTTTCGACTGATCCCTTTAAATATGAGTGCTTCTATATATGAAGAAGCAAACATACTTGAAAAGTTTGGTGAGTGTTTATTTGTATTTATTTCCTCTTCAACCATAGATTGTCTTATCTTTCGTTCATTCTCTGTGTATGTTTTCTTTTGTGTCCTTACATGGTCAGATCAAGATATGAGTGTTGTTGTGCAAATGTATTGCTCTGTATTAAAACACTGTTTCACATTAAAATGTCCCAAATAATCCTATATATAGACACACAAACATTCATGAACACAAGTGTATAATATAATATGTAGGGTACCTATATCCCAAACCCTACCCTTCCCCTACCCTTACCACGAGTCCACGACCTTACCCTCTCCCTCACTCCCCAACAACCACCCTCATACCCATACCCACCCCTAACCCCTACCTTACTCTAAGGGGTTGGGGTGGGGTATAGATAGGGTAGGGGTAAGGTAGGATGGGTAAGGGTGGGGTCGGGGTAAGGTAGAGTGGGTAGGGGGTGCGAGTAGAGGGGTAACAAGGGCAAGGGGTAAGAGTAATAGTAAATTCGGAAACTGCAAAAACTTAAAGTGTCGCTTAATTAACACATGAGGGTGATATGCTTACTAAGCAACACTTTAAGTACCTCATTCGGTTAGTAAGCAATTTTTTAAGCAGCTTGCATGTTTACTTCCTCTGTCTTACTAATCTATCTGTGAATGTAGCAGCAAAGTAAACACCTCCTAAGTTTCTTAGAACTATATTAAAAATTAAAAGATCTTTTTTTAGATGCTACGGGGAGTAGCATCTGATAAAAGCCTGTGACTTTTAGTACTATTTAGTCCTAACAGCTTGCATACAAAACCAAACTAATCAAATAGTCAGCTTTTTCCCAAAAAGCTACCACCTTTTCTTTTTAAGATCTTTTCAGTCATTAAAAACTAACAGATATTAAAAAGCTCACAAAAGTATCTTTTCGGCTAGTGGTGCCAAACATACTCCTAATTTTTGTATAATTTAAGTCTTACCAACAATGATGTTGTAAATAAATTAGGGAGTGTTTGCAATTGCTTCAACTTTAAAAAAGTGATTTTTTAAAGTGATTTTGGGAAAAGTGATTAATAGTAAAAGTTGATAGTGTTTGAGAAAAAAGTGATTCTGGAAAAGTAAAAGTTGGTAGTGTTTGGTAAAATAAGTACTTTTTGTGTAATAGAAAAAGTGAAAAGCAATTTAAAACACCTTTCTACCTGCTTCCAGCTTTTAGCTTTTAAGTGATTAATTTAAACAGAAGTTATTATTTGAAAACACTCTTTTCAACTTTTGTTAAGCCAAAAGAGTGCTTTTTTAAAGCAAACCCAAACACTCCTAAATAAGGATGCCCCTGTTTTATAACATGAATGTTTACGGTGTCATAAAAAATGTCGTGTTACCTTGCTAAATGAGTCCGCCGTATTGAACTACACAGGCATTGGCATGCCTTTTTCCGTGCAATGCCGCAAAAACTCCAATCCCATCGACGCCACGCCTTTTTCCGTTTTGTGTTTTTCTATTTTGCAGTTTTGCTAGTAAACTCCCCCTAACTGCCGCCAGCCAATCGCCCAACCACCGCTGCGGCTTCGACTCCGTCTTCTTCTGGCCACCGGACCTCAGCAGCGCATGAGCTGCCCTGCTCTTCAAGCAGCTCACTCGCAATTCCCATTCCAAAACCCTAAAATCTCCGCTTTTGTCAGAATGAGTGACCGGACGCCGTCCTCTTACGGCGCTGTCTACGTCCCTCCTCACCAACGGCTCCGCTCTGTCATCGTTGCACCATCTTCCCAGCCTGTCGCCCACTTCAACTCCACCCCCACGAAGCCGAGTGTGAGCAATAAAACCCCGTTGCTAAAATCTAAGTCTCATAATCCGTACCCTTACTTGCCATCTCACCAGCAGCTCCATCAGCAACAACTGCAGTCTATTGCGCAGACGCAGAAGATCGGTTCCAGCCGTGAGTTAGAGGTTCCTGTCGTCCATGTGAGTTTTGGATCCATGTTTTGCTTTCTTTTTTGCAATTTAACATTTTCCCATCCAACCCATCTAGTTGTAACCCTTATAATGTCTATTGTTGTTAGATTGACCATTTGTGCTATTTCAGTAACTATCAATAGAATGTTTTTCTACTTCTTTCTTTTGTAGTGATCATCCTGCATTTTCTTATGAGCTGCACATTTGTGCCTTACACAATAACCTGTTTTTATTTGCTGAGATTGCTTACAGGTTTAGCAAATTATCAACAGTATCATCGCAGAATTAAGGCGATTCATAGCAATACATAACAATAGCCTAATTTATGTGTCTTTTTAAGTTTAAAAGGGCAGAAATCAGCAGTGGAAGTATAAAAATAAAATTCCCTAAATAGGACTAAAATATAGGTAAAGTGCACTAATAGGATTACCATTGTCTTATTCCTAAAGTTGAACGGATTCAATCCTGATTGGGAAGTTTTATACTTTTAATAGGATCAAATAAGTCCTATTTTGGGAATAAAACATAAGTACTCCTACTTATGCACTTTATCTATGTTTTAGTCGTATTTGGAGCAATTTCTTAAGTATATAAATTATGGATACTTCCTGAATGCTTTGAAACCATTACGAGTCATTAGTCACTTGCTTTGTTATTACTGCTGAGGCTGCTACTACTCTTACTTCCATAGATTATTATTGGGCGTGTAACCCTGCCCCTTTCATTGTTGCACTAACAAGTTATCGAACTGACCTAGGGAATCACAACACTTCAGTGTACTAGCTGCCACTCACTCTGCCCTCCTAACTTCACTCACTCTTTGTTTTGGTCTGTTCCATTAACTCTTCCTGCAATCCTACTATAAAAAGTTACTCACTAATTGTACTGGTACATGCTTTTTCCTGTTTTTGATCTCTTGTTTCTTAAGGGGCTATATTTAAATGGCCCACATCTATGTACCCAAAGTATTTTTGGCATGTCACATACTGGTATGCTGCAATTATAAAGCTCAATTTCTGTAAAATTCTATACCAAAATCCAAAGACATAGAATTATTGGGACTGTTGGAGTAAAATTTAAGCAAATTGCTGAAGTCTGGTTTGTAATGTATGAATGCATAACTTCCCTACTGAACTCTTGTCTGGTTCCAATCTTATTCCCAACCGGTTGCGATTACTCTTAAATACTCGATTATGATTATTTTGTTCTTCATGGTTGGGATACAAGGCTATTTTGGAGGAAGGTTTTGACGTTCTTTGAATCATCATTGCAATATTTTCCACATGGTTGTTGTTTCAAAACACCAACTTATGTTCATGTTTGGAGGCAGGTGGACAGAGAATTGAAATGTTATAACATATGTGGTGAATGTTTTACACTTTTACTTATTGAAACCTTAGTGCTCTAGACTCCTTTTTGGTCCACAAGTATGCTAACGCAAAAGGGCCCCGAAAGCCGAGCTGCCATCATCCGTGAACTGAAATAGGTTAAACTTAGAGTTAAAGTCATCATTTCCTATTATTACTATAGCTCTTCATTCTGGTTTAGTTAGCCGTTCCCTTTTGAATTATATTTTCTTTGCCACTTTTTTCTCTTTTAACCCTTGGAACTTTGGCCGCCTCTCTATGTAAGTTTTTCATTGTTACGGAATAAGCTACATTTTGAAGAATTAAGGAGTGTTTGGGTTTACTTAAAAAAAGCACTTTTCAGCTTTTGGCTTAAAAAAAGTTGAAAAGAGTGTTTTCAAATGACAGCTTCTGCTTAAATTAATCACTTAAAAGCTAAAAGTTGGAAGCAGGTAGAAGGGTGCTTTAAACTGCTTCTCACTTTTTCTATTACACAAAAAGTACTTATTTTACCAAACACTACCAACTTTTACTTTTTCAGAATCACTTTTTTCTCAAACACTACCAACTTTTACTATTAATCACTTTTCCCAAAACCACTTTAAAAAATCACTTTTTTAAAGTTGAAGCAATTGCAAACACTCCCTTAGTTTGGGTGTCTTGACTCTGTCAGACACAGATTAATTTAACAATAAGCATAACTTTGTTTAGTTCGCAACTTCTCATGACTCCCTCGCTGATTCTCTCGAACACACCTCTAAACTGGATCTTGTTCTCGTATTCACAACAATTTGGTATCAGACTAGGGCCCAACGAGGAACAAACTTGCAATAATAGAGACTCTGAAACCCTTACTACTGGTGGTTTACTGACGCCAGGTAATTGTGGAAAAACAGCCCGTCGAGATCAAGACAACTGTGGCAGATTTGGCAGGAATCCAGCAGCTTTCACTAAGATGAGTAAAATAAAATTATGTCAGCTGGCTATTGAGTAACTCACCATTGAATGGCATAAATTGGGACGGCAACGACAAACAGATAATCGCTAATGCGACGCAGTCACGCAGTGAGGGAGTGGTTTTGAGGTACTCCAAGTTGGACTTTTTCCTGTACCACAGCCAGCGATCTGCTAACATAGTTGATGCTGTGTGAGAGGTTCTTCACTCAACAGTGCTCCCACCCACAGGCATGGGTAGGGGTTGCTAATTTTCACATGACAGCTAACACCTTACTCTTGTTTCTGGACAGACCAGTTGGATCCAGCAAGAGTGGGACTAACGTGGATGAGATTCTATATACTTGTTGCTCAAAGCATTTTGTCCCCCCCTAAGCAGAAACATCCCTGAGGGGTGATCTGTTTAATTTGAGGCAAGTATCAGACATAGACTAGAATCTTATGTCACCACATTGTAGCAAATGTTGGCCCGAACTGATACGGGCAGCTTGTGTGCAAGATCTCATCACAGGCCTTCGGGTGAGTGGGAGGGTAGACTGAGCTTTGGAAGGGTTGGCTATGTTTACTGTTTGGCAGAAAACTGGGAAGAATATAATTATGCAAACTTTTATCACAAGTTGGAATTTTTTATTGAGAATCCCAGAAACTCCATTAGACTTTTCTTGCTAAAAACGTGCATACCTTTTCCCTGCATTCAAATGGCCATTAAATAGGCTACTTTGGAAAATAAAATAAAGAAAACAACTTAAAAGAAAACAATAATTCAAAGATTGCAATCAGAAAATAATATCTCAGATCTCTCAGGATCTCAAATCTCAAATCTCAAATCCCTGACTGTGACATGTCAATTAGATTTTTCTGATTTATTTGTCTCCCAGATTTGTTTGATTTTATTTGTCTTCCAAATCAGTCAGATTTGTTTGTGTTATTTGCTGATTTTTATCTTTCTTTCTTTTACGGTGATATTGACGCCCTATGAATGCATCATTACTCCCTTTGTTGAGATCAAGCTTGTCCTCAAGCTTGAAGGTAGGGAAGTGAAGACTGAACTCATCAACATCCTCCCAAGTAGCCTCATCTGGATGCATGCCAGACCACACCACTAAAATCTCTTTTCTGCCCCTGCTAAGACGACCCCGTAAGACATCTTTTGGCTGTGGCAGAAGCTTCCCATCGTGAAGATTAGGTAGTGTGGGAGACTGTGCTGGTGGCGTTCCCTTAAATTCCTTCAGTAAAGAAATGTGGAAAACATCATGAACTTTACTACCCTCCGGAAGGGCCAACTTATATGCCACTTTGCCAATTTTCTTGATGATCTGGAATGGTCCAAAATACCGTGAAGATAATTTCGCTGATGTCCGTTTGGTTACGCTGAATTGACGATATGGGTGCAGGCGAAGCCAAACCCACTGTCCCTCGTTGAACACAACGTCTCAGTGTTTATTGTCGTATGCAAGACGCATTCTGTCTTGAGCCCGTATGAGGTGATTTCGAGCAACGCTCAGGATTGCATCTCTGTCCTTCAAAGCAGTGTCTACTGCTTCTATTTTGGATGATCCTGGTTCGTAGGATATAAGCCTCGGTGGTTCGCGCCCATATACGACCTTGAAGGGTGAAGTACCCAAAGCCGAATGGAGAGAGGTGTTATATCAGAACTCCGCCCATGGCAGCCAGTCTACCCACCTGCGTGGGTGATCTCCTACCATACATCTGAGATACATTTTGAGTGTGCGATTAACAACTTCTGTTTGACCGTCCGTTTGTGGGTGATAAGATGAAGAAAATGCCAAGTGTGTGCCACATAACTTAAAGAGTTCCTTCCAGAATAGGCTTGTGAAGACTGCATCTCTGTCACTGACTATCGTTTCAGGCATGCCGTGTAATTTAAAGATATTACCGAAAAAAGAATGAGCGACGCTGCTGTGTAAGGATGTGACAATGCCATAAAGTGAGCGTATTTGGAGAATCGATCCACCACTACATAGATAACTGATTTACCCCCGACCTTTGGTAGCCCGTCAATAAAATCCATTGAAATATCAACCCATATTTGTTCAGGAATTGGTAGAGGTTGGAGTAAACCTGCTGGGTGCAAGTTTTCCCATTTATTTTTTTGGCAAATAGCACAATTGGTGATGAAGTCCTTTACCGAGGATGCCATGCCGTCCCAATAGAATTCCCTTTTTATGCGATGCAGCGTCTTTTGAATCCCTTCATGAGTAGCATTATGAACTGCTACGAGGATGGTAGGGATATAATTAAAGTCAGTCGGCACATATATTTTGGACTTGTAATAGACCAAGCCATCACGAACTGTCCAATTAGAATTTCCCCCTTGTGCTGCTTTGTTGAAAACAATCTGGCCTTCCTCGGAGTGCTGAAAGTGCTTCCTTAAGTCCTCCATTAATTGGGCGTGAACCATGGTAACTGCCATGAGGGTTGCTGGATTTGCATCCCTCCGTGATAGAGCATCTGCCACGCGATTCAGTTTTCCAGGTTTGTATTCGACTTCAAAATCAAAACCCAAGAGTTTACTCGTCCATCCAATGCTGTTGCGGTGAGGTTGTAAGGCGTTGCTGCAGTAAGTATTTTAGGCTGTAATGATCAGTTCGGATCACGAAAGAGCGGCCCAAAGATAGTGCCTCCAGTTTCGTATTGCTTGGACTAAGCTTATCAATTCCCGCTCATATGCCGGCAGCTTAAGGTGGCGGTCTGCAAGCTTCTTGCTGAAGAAGGCAATAGGGTGGTTTTCTTGTTGTAGAACTGCTCCAATACCCACCCTTGATGCATCACATTCAATTAGGAATGGTTTGGAGAAATTGGGTAATTGCAATACAGGTGAACTGGACAAGGCAGTTTTGAGCTTGTCAAATGAAGTTTGAGCTTCACTGGACCATGAAAATGCATTGCAACGAAGGAGTGAAGTTAAAGGTGCCGCATGCACACCAAAGTTCCGGATAAAACGTCGGTAAAAACCAGCTAAACCAAGGAATCCACGAAGAGCAGTGGTTGTGACTGGTACAAATTGGGATTTTTGAATTATCTGCCGCCACCCCCATTTCCAGTAATCACATGTCCGAGATAGGCTACCTTTAGCACGCCGAAAACACATTTCTGCCTTTTTAGGAACAATTGATGAGTTTGGAGCAATCCAAACACAATTCTAATGTGTTGTAGATGCTCCACCCAAGTGTGACTGTAGATTAATATGTCGTAAAAAAAACCAAGACAAATTTACGAAGATGGGGCCCGAATACCTCATTCATAAGTGCTTGAAAGGTGGACGGTGCATTGCACAAGCCAAATGGCATTACCAAGAACTCAAAATGTCCATGGTGGGCGCGGAATGCAGTTTTTTCAACATCTCCTGGGCTCATGCGTATTTGATGGTACCCTGAGCGCAAGTCAAGCTTTGTCCTCTTTCTAGCATCTCCAAACACAGCTTCTCAATTTCATCCTTTTGTAGTTGTGGGTAGCGTTACAGTCGTACAACAACAGGATCTGTCCCAGCTTTGAGAATAATCGGTGATCACAATTGCGTGTTGGAGGCAGTGCCATAGAATCAGAAAAAATGGTGTCAAAGTAACTCAGAAGCTCCTCCATTGCTTGATCATTAGAAATTGTAGGATGTATAGAATACAAAGTAGTGCCAACTGGAGCTGCATCTCCTGTCCAAGTAACGGTTCTTCCCTGTATGGTAAAGGTGACCCTTTGCTCTCTAAAGTTAATACGATATCACCCAATTCCTCCAACCATTTTACCCCAAGGATAATATCAAACCCCGATATCGGTAAGACGAAAAGATTAATCAGGAATGTGGCACCGGCCTTAACAAGTCTTAGTCGCTCGCACACACCTGTGTTGAGTAGCTTTTCTCCATTAGCCATTGCCACACGAAAATCCTGGCGAGGTGTTATTGGCAACCCAAGTGAGAGGGCAGTTTGGGAATTGATGAAATGATGGGTGCTCCCTGAATCAATCATTGCAAGAACATAACTACCGGCCAATTGGACTTGCATTTGAAGCGTGTTGGGGTGACGAAGTCCAGCCATGGCATAAAGGGAAACTGTGGGCTCAATGTGACTTTCAGACCCTTCCTCGTCATCATCCATCCAAAGGCAGAATAGTCGTTTGCATCTATGCCCCGGTACATATGTTTCGTCATAGTTGTAACAAAGTCCCTTCGCTCGCCATTCTGCTGCTTCACTTTTGGACAACATCTATGCCCCGGTACATATGTTTCCTCTTCTGTTCACTTTTGGATAGCCCGTTCTGCTCCATCATCTGTTCAAGTCGATCTATGGATTCTTTCAGATTGGAGACTTCTTCCTTTGATGCAAACAGCCCATCGCCCATGACGCCGGCAACGAAACCAATGATACGGGCAGCTTGTGTGCAAGATCTCGTCACAGGCCTTCGGGTGAGTGGGAGGGTAGACTGAGCTTTGGAAGGGTTGGCTATGTTTACTGTTTGGCAGAAAACTGGGAAGAATATAATTATGCAAACTTTTATCAGAAGTTGGAATTTTTTATTGAGAATCCCAGAAACTCCCTTAGACTTTTCTTGCTAAAAACGTGCATACCTTTTCCCTGCATTCAAATGGCCATTAAATAGGCTTTACAGAGTTTGGAAAATAAAATAAAGAAAAAAACTTAAAAGAAAACAATAATTCAAAGATTGCAATCAGAAAATAATATCTCAGATCTCTCAGGATCTCAAATCTCAAATCCCTGACTGTGACATGTCAATCAGATTTGTCTGATTTATTTGTCTCCCAGATTTGTTTGATTTTATTTGTCTTCCAAATCAGTCAGATTTGTTTGTGTTATTTGCTGATTTTTATCTTTCTTTCTTTTACGGTGATATTGACGCCCTATGAATGCATCACGAACAGCCGGATCTATGTCCGCAACACCGCATGCAATCAAAATATTTATTCCTCGACAGTACTACTACAATACAGAAATCACTATTTTTTCTTGCCCATACTATCACTTTATTAACCTAAGTGAAACCCTCTTTTGGACAACTATTTTGGAATGGAAGGAGTATCAGTTTTCACCAAGCCGACCCCATTAAAGAAAATTACAATCTTATATTTAAAAATTTAACTCAACACAAGGTAGCCATGAGAAAGAAAAGGATTGTGATGAAAAGTGGATTTGTGGCCACCAGCACAAAATATTATCTTTGTAGAGGTCATGGATGACGAACTCATGAAGAAACCTGAAATCGTCCACACCATATCTTTCCTCAACACAATGACTGGGCTCAAGTTGTAGCCCACCATGCAATTGGACACAACCTTGGCCGAAGTGCCGAACACACATTCACTATTTTGGTGGACTCGGGAAATAGCCACAATTTTATCCGCAAGCATTGGGTTCTGCGCCTTCCATTCATAGTAAAAAACAATCACTTTCGTGTAGATCAGTATGTATTGCCGCTGTCACGGTTTGACATGGTTTTGACTTTCAATAGCTACATGCACCCTGCTCCATCTTATGGGAGTTGGCAAAACTAGCCATTCAGTTCACCTGGAATGGCATTATACTGACATGGCAGGGTTGCGGTACTAATGTTCCAGCCGGCTCTCACGTGTCGATCTACCACAGGTCCACAATGTCATCAGCCCCTCTCTAAATGAGCTCGTGGAACACTTTCGTGATGTCTTCTGCATGTGATCACCTGATAACTCTGCTTCGAAGCACGAGTTCGCTTATGGTCTGTCTTTATCACCACCAGACACCACAGGGTCCTTGCCACTTTTGGACACTGTTTCGGAGGTAGTGAAACCATATGCAATGCTGCAGGTCGGTTCAATCCTGGAGTACAGAGGTGCTGAGAAGAAGCTTACGGGAAACAGTAGAGTCATTTCGCACGACTATCTGAATTTTGAGCTCAATTTGATGAGGACAAGCTCTTTGCTAATGTGGGCTGTGATGTTGTGAAATCCTTTTGGGCCACAAGTATAGCCAGTGCAAAACCTGCCCGTGAGTCGAGCAGCCAATAATTGATAGTAGCTAAACTTTGAGATAATGTTATTCTTTCGTATTATTACTAAATATCTTAGTTCTAGCTCAGTTAGCCGTTTCCTTTTGTGTTATAAATTTATAATAGCTTTGCAACTCTTGTTTCCTTTTCTCTTTAGAACTCTGGCAGCCTCTATTTAAGTTTTTCTGATGTAGAATAAATTACGCTATGGAGAATTAGTTAAAGCAATTGTGGATTGCTCAAATTTGAAGAGGACAGTCAATAAAAGTTTGCCCGGGCATTAATTATTATTGATTTTCTTTATTTATATGGATTGCAATGTTTTTGAAGGGGGGCCTTGGCGCACTGGTTCATGTCTTGGGAGCAGCCTCTTGTCAAAATTTGAAAGGGGAAGTCTCGCTCCTCATACACGGACACACCCTTGTGGTGGGACCCTTTGACCCTCGCCTTGCGGGGATGCCTTCGTGCACTGGGACGCCCTTTTTTATATGGATTGCAATGTTTGTGACTTGTGATTTTCTGGGCTGTGATGGGTCATAGACTGTCGAAGTCCATTATGAGAACAAAGATGTTAGGGCGTTAGGCGTTTTTTGTTTTTTTAGCTATGAGGAAATTGGGGAGGATCATTTGGACTCAAATATTAGAGTTGGATGGTTTGGCTTCTTTAGTTTTGCATTTTTTTTTTGTTTTCCAGAATGCAAAACAGAGCTATTGTTTTGCTAATTTGTGGTGAGCATTGAAGAATGCAATCCAACCATTGTAGGAGGTTTTCCTTTTTTTGAGGCTATAAACTCTGCTTGACAAGGATTTGTACAGTACGGGTTTCTGGTCGAACCTTCATTACATAACATTCAATTGTCAACTGTCAATAGAAACACAATATACCTAATTACCTATAAACATTTATTGGGTTCCATCCCCCCTTTTAATCATTTTAATTTTATAATAAACATGCTTATAAAATGATAGAGATCTGGGCAATCACTACAGGAGTATTAATAATAGTAATACTCCCTCCGTCCCGCTAAGATTGTCCCATCTTTTCTTTTTGGTCTGTCTCACTAAGATTATCCCATACAAATTTGGTAAAGTTTGTGTGGTTCTAAATAATTCTTACTTTTTTCTTGCTTTTTTCTTACTTTATCAATTCAGTATCAACCACAAACCCACTTTTTTGAAAACCACATCTCCTCCTCATGTCCCAATATTAGTGGGACGGAGGTAGTATTACTTATTATGATAAGGTGTACAAGAGAAGGGGTCCGGGACATGTAAGTAACTAGCTAAGGTAGTCCCAGTAGGGAATATTATTAATATGGACAGAGGGAAAGGTAGGCAAGTGTTCTCTTAGTTAGTTGGGCCTAGGAGAGAGAGACACTTTCGAAATTGTCTGTACCTTACTTCCTGTTCACGGCTTCACGCTAGTTTCCTCAGCCCTTCTCTGTATTTCTCTACGGATCTCCGAGATCTTCTCAGAATCCATTGCTTAATATACATATAAATTTACTGTGTGTCTGCGTGCTTGCAATGTTACCTAACGTAAAATAATCCTGATTAACTGAGCGTTGATGGTCAATTCTATAGTTTCCAAGTGTTGCATACTTGCATCCATGTTTTAGACACAAGTAATGTTTGGACAATGAATTTAGGGTTCATCCATATCTGGCAGAGTTGATGCATGGAAATGGAAGTTGAACACTCTCTTACAAGATGGAGATAGTCAAGAGATAGTCTCAAGGGAGAAAAAGGATAGGCGTGATTTTGAACAGATATCAGCTTTAGCCAGTGGAATGGGTTTGTATAGGTATGCTTGACTTTATTATCTTAGGCACTGTTTGGTTGGAGTTCAGGAATTTGAAATGAATTACTTTTTCACAGCCACATGTATGCAAAAGTACTGGTTGTTAGCAAGGTTCCATTGCCAAACTACAGGTTTGATTTGGATGACAGGCGTCCTCAGAGAGAGGTATTTTCTTTATGCTGCTCAGTGTTGACTTAGTGCACTTGATCAATTGTTTTATCTTGTGATGTTCCTCTATTAGCTTATGGCTTCCACTTACTTGCCTTTGCTAAGTTTTGTTTGGAAGTTGGAAGCAGATTGATTTATAATCTTCCTTCTAATTTTGTATTTCCTACCATTCTCCTTCTGACCTTTTAACTTGTTTAGCAAATCTTGAGTTTCTTCTACATTTCTATCATTTATGCGTATCATCATGGTGCACCTGCTTAATAATTGACAGGTAGTTCTGCCACCAGGGCTACAAAAAAGGATATATGCTCACCTTGAAAAATACCTTTCTTGTAAGCCTAATACAACTGAAGTTTCAAGATCAAGCAGTAATCATAGTTTTGCTACCGATGAGGCGCTTTTTGAACTGCCTGAACTACTTCCACATAGTAAGGCTGTCTTGGAGAATATCCTTTGGCAAAGGAGTGTACAAATGCACACTGAGCAGCAAAATTGGCAGGTTCAGTTATCTCCATCATTGATCTTTTTGACTTCGGAATCTAATATGCTTGCATTTTTCTCATTTGTCTAGAGTTATAACGAGCTTCCATTGTCTTCAGGTCTATTAGTCTGCATGAGCAACTAATTATCTCCATCATCATCATCATCATCATCGTCATCATCATCATCATTACCCCAGTGCCGCAAAGGCTTCCCACCTACGGTGGGGTAAGGGGGATCAGATGTACGCAGTCTTACCCCTACACTAAAGCACATAGAGATTGTTTCCGGATGACCCATACAACTAATTATCTCCAATCTAATTTTTTACATTAATATTCATATAAGCACCGACACAATTTTCATCATGGGTCATCCGAAAACAATCTCTGTGTGCTTTAGTACAGGGGTAAGGTTGCGTACATCCGACCTCCCTTACCGCACCGTAGGTGGAGCCTTTGCGGCACTGGGGTAATGTTGTGTAGTCATATAAGCACTAATGATAGTTAGTACCCCTCATTTATGTCTATTTTCCCCTGACAACCCCGCCTTATTCAATGCCTCAGCTACCTATCATTATATACATATATCCCTGTACCACTTAGCTACCTCGGGCCCCCACCCTTACCACCCTTCCCCTCTTCTTCAATCACCACCATTGCCACCAGATGCCCTTACTATTGTCATCACCTACCACCCCTACCCTTACTCATCTTATCATCAGTCTCAGTTCTCAAATGCCTTTAGAAAACTCAGGTTCATTATTTGATAAGCTTTTGTGCTTGCGATTCAGAACCACTCAGTCAAAGTACTTTCTTGATTTTTTATTCTTGGGTTGCTTGTAACATGATGAATCTGGTGAGGGTTTAATGATTGCATAACTTGAATTTGATTGTAGAATTGGACAAATATGACTTTTTTTTGCTACAGAAATCTGCAGAAGGTAGGGCGATGCTTGCATTTCGTTGCGGGCTTCCCGCTTACAAGGAAAAGGATGTGGTATTAAGCGCCATTACACAGAGTCAGGTATGCTTTCGTACTTTATGGACCCATGAAATCAAATTTGTGCATTTTTCAAAATCCATGTACCTCTCTTTTCTATGGTTCTCTTCTGTGTGCCTGCCGTCTTGCCCCCCCCCCCCCCCCCAGGTATATTTGTTTGTTTGTGTAAAATCTCGGAGGGAGGTGCTCTTGAGCAATAAAACCCAATGTGTGCTCTTCATTGAGACAATTTAGGTGCCTAAATCAAAACCTCTGCTAGGTAGTCTGGATTCACAATCTCGGTGGATGTGTTCACTTTTCCATTTCACTGCGACCATGTAGAAATGGATATGCTTTTAAAACACCTTTGTTCTATTCTACAACGAGTCAGTGAGTCAAATGCATGTGAAGATCTGCTAAATTTGTCTCCATATAGTTTTCATTACTTAAAGTCGAGGACTTGGTTGTCCTAAAGTTTGCATGTTGGAGTAGAAAGCTGCTTCGTAGAGTAAATCAGTGATTTGCATGGGCGATATTTAAACTATCTTAATCCTCTCTTGGTACTGCTGGTGATGAGAAAAATATTATCAAAATCTACAGGTGGTAATTATCTCAGGTGAAACTGGTTGTGGGAAGACCACACAGATTCCTCAATTCATTTTAGAGTCTCAAATTGAATCGCTTTGTGGAGCCGCATGCAATATTATATGTACCCAGCCAAGAAGAATATCTGCTATGTCTGTATCTGAACGGGTTGCATCAGAGAGAGGGGAAAAATTAGGCGAAACTGTTGGCTCCAAAATCTCTTGCAGTTTTTTTGGCGAACTGAATCTCGTGATACATGTTTCCTGACTGTGTGTTCTAAGGTTCATTCATTTTTTCTCTTTTCAGGTGGGCTATAAAGTTCGTCTTGAAGGTGTTAAGGGAAGAGACACGCATCTCCTTTTTTGTACCACTGGCATCTTGTTGAGAAGATTATTAGTTGATAGAAACTTGAAGGGTGTTACCCACGTTATTGTGGATGAGATCCATGAGCGTGGAATGAATGAAGGTAAAATAATTCTTCACTGGGGTATTGTTAGTTTGGGGGAGATAATTAGTTTATGTCTTGCTACTTTGCATGTTCACAGATTTTCTGCTCATCGTTTTAAAAGATTTACTCCCTCGTCGACCAGAACTAAGGTTGATTTTGATGAGTGCAACTTTAGACGCGGAGCTTTTCTCATCATACTTTGGCGGTGCTCCCACAGTTCATATTCCGGTGAGTTAATGGACTAGTCGCAGTGTCCCACAGTTTTTATAGAGAAAGGAAGCTTTTTTTTTTTGTGGGGGGTGGGGGTCAAGCTTGGTGTCCAAACTCTAAAGCCACATATTTTTTTGGGGAGACTGGAAACATATGTCCCCCCATTTCTCACGCAGGCAAAGGGGCACCACACTTCCACTTTTGAAGTTTGCTTTGCTGCCGTATGTTTGGGCTTATATTGACACTAACGCTTCTTCTGTTGTCTTTTGTTTTGCTGCCTTTACAACCTTCAGAACTGAACCACTATATCCTAAAAGCTGTATGCATGGGGAGAGGTGCTTAAAACTGATTTCCACTTTTTCTATTATTTAGTACTTTTTTTTTACCAAACACTCCAACTTTGAGTTTTTACAAATCACTTTTCTTCGCAAACATTACCAACTTTTTCTAGTAGGCACTTTTCATAAAATCATTTTTTCATTTTCATTTTCATTTACCCCTGTGCCGCAAAGGCTCCCACCTACGGTGGGGTAAGGGGGGGTCGGATGTACACAGTCTTACCCCTGTACTAAAGCACAGAGAGACTGTTTCCGGATGACCCATAGTGAAAATCGCGTCCAAAATTGCATGGATTGACTGCTGTTTCATAACAAAGAAGCGCAGACAGTTTAGTGAGCCATTTTGCTTTATTCCATCATAAAATATCTAAAATAAATCACTTCTGAAAAGTAGAAGCAATTGTAAACACTCTTTTATTGTGTTAACTAATTTTCACAATCAATTACACCATCTTTCATGGCACCGACCCAACTTAATGGGATTAAGGTTCTGCAGCTGCTAGTCTGCTACCGATGATAATGTTCTATCTTCTAGAGAATAAAGAGTCTTCTTTGTCAGCATGTGGCAGTAGTATGAAATATCAAGCATTCGAGCTATATGGGTGTATTTAATGTGTGGCTGATGGATTAGTTTCTCATCATCATCATTACCCCAGTGCCATAAAGGCTCTCTCCTACGGTGGGGTAAGGGGGTCGGATGTACGCAGTCTTACCCCTGTACTAAAGTACAAATATCATCAGGTTGATTTGGGACTGAATTATTGTTCATTAACTTCATCACTTCTGAATGCATCAAAAGGCCTTATTTAGTAGGAAACAAGAACCTTAGGCTCCTACCCTCCATGTTTTTTAGGTGATATTCTTGGTTTCTTGATTTGAATTATTTTTTAAATTGGAATTTATTATATCCTCTAGCTTTTCTTTCTCCCTTAATTGAAATTGTTGCTTAGATGGATTAAACTGATTTTTTTCTCAATTTCTTGGTTCAAATCAGGGATTCACATATCCAGTTCAATCTCATTTTCTAGAAAGTATCCTGGAGATGACGGGATATAGATTGACACTATACAACCAAATTGATGATTATGGTCAGGAGAAAGCTTGGAAAATGAATAAACCGGCTCCAAAGAAGAGGAAAAGCAAACTCGTGTCAGCAGTTGAGGTATACTAATATGAAAGCACCTTTGCTTTTCTTATATTTCTTACTTCTTTGATAATATAATGTTAAAATGCTAATATCTTCATTGGTGTTAGGATGCCCTCGAAGCTGCTGATTTCAAGGATTATAGCACACATACAAGAGAGTCTTTGTCATGTTGGAACCCTGATTGTTTGGGCTTCAACCTCATTGAATATCTGCTCTGCCATATCTGTGAAAATGAAGGGCCTGGTGCTGTTTTAGTTTTTATGACTGGTTGGGATGATATCAATTCTCTCAAAGAAAAGCTTCTATGTCATCCTACTTTGGGAGATGCAAGCCGCGTCTTATTGTTGGCTTGTCATGGTTCTATGGCCAGTTCGGAGCAGGTGAGTGGATGCATTTTGATGTACTACCTCCGTCCCCCTAACATTAGTACAAGAGCAGGTGGTGCGGTTACCAAGAAAAGTGAGTTTATGTGGTTGATATTGAATTGATAAAGTAGGAATAAAGTAAGAATATTTAGAAGCATACAAGTATTACCAAATTTGGTATGGAACAAACTAGTGGGTCAGACCAAAAAGGAAAGAGGAGACAATTTTAGCGGGACGGAGGAAGTAATTCTTTTGATCCACTATATATTGAAAAATTGAAATTTATTATATCTCCATTTCAAGTGTGGGGAATAGACAGGCGGGGAGTAGAGTACCAGTTCATCATCTCCTATGAATATAGTACTCGTATTCAATCTTCTAATTCGAGTGGTAGTTGGAAATACATTTATGACCCTTCCCTTCATTTCTTCTCATGGGTGTAACCATTTTCTCGCCCCCTCCCCAAATGGCCGAAAGCTTTAAACCACTGTCCTTTGCTCCTTGTGCCTTTCATTCACAGTTACTCTTTAGATTTCTCTTTAGTATATTTATCATGTTTTTTGAACACATACATGTGTATCATGTATTCATATGCAAATCTGCTATATTGAATATGAAATGGTACGACGTCTCTTTAATTTATTTGTCTTTACTTTTGAATCTTATGTGTAGAGGTTAATATTTGATGAGCCTCAAGGTGGAGTTAGGAAGATTGTGTTGGCTACTAACATTGCTGAAACTAGCATTACGATCAATGATGTGGTTTTTGTTATTGACTGCGGGAAGGCAAAAGAGACCTCATATGATGCACTCAATAATACTCCGTGTTTACTGCCTTCGTGGATATCAAAGGTTTCAGCTCAACAAGTAAGGTTTCCTCTTCTTCAAATAAATAAAGGTCTTACTTGAAATCTTGGATACATTTTAGGATTAATTAGGGATATTTCACGTGGATCGCTATGCATCTAAGTTTTGCCTCATAACATTTTGAGCTCACCGCCTCCGGCCTCACCCTGTTAAAGAAACCTCTCAAGTTTCCTAAACTCTGATTTTTGACCTCGCTTTTGTATATAGTTCAATTGTTTTTGAAATCTATTTCCATAACACACTTGTTTCTCTTACTATATAATATTATTTTCATTTAGAACATCTTTATTTCAGGATAGTTCAAGTGTATCTGTGTGTAATATAGAACATGTTAACATTTTGTAAAGTCCATTCTTTGATAGTTTGATCTGGCTTGTACCAGTTAAGAAAAGTAAAATTAGTATTAGTTTTAGATGAGTTGGAAAAAAGTAAACACACTTACCATGATTAGTTTACATCTAAGTTTATTAATTACTACCTCCTATCCAAATTGGTGCTCTCCTTTGGATTGCGAGGCTTGCCTGAGTGTAAAGTTAATTCTTCCTAGTTTCTACATAATATTTCAATGAGTATTACTCCCTCCGTCCCGCTAAGATTGTCCCATTTTACCTTTTCGGGAAGTCCCACTAAGATTGTCCCATACCAAATTTGGTAAAGATTGTGTGGTTCTAAACCATTCTTACTTTATTCTTACTTTATCAATTTAATATCAACCACACAAACTCACTTTTCTTAATAATCGTGTCACCTTCTTCCGTCCCAATCTTAGTGGGACGGAGGTAGTAGTTTTTAAAATATATATATTCAAAAAAAATTGCTACTCCTTCCGTTATTTTTTGTTCGTTCCTATAGGGTTTTGATGGAGATTAAGAATGAAATAGTAGGGAGTTAAGCATAAATAATCCTATCATTTAAAGGAAATAATTTTGTGCTTGGCATTGTTGATTCTTTGCTTTCTAAATACTACGTAATTCAATTTTAAAAACCTGCAAAGTTAAAATGGATAATTAAAAAATGGACGAGGGATCATATTATGACTAAAAATCTGAGCATATGTAACATGAAATCAACATCCATATACGTTGTGTCATTTTTCTCTTCATTTCTAAAGTTATTATTGGTAAAAGAATTGATTATTTTTTATGGTTGCCATGAAACCTTTGTATTACACAGTCCTTCGACTACGTAATTTTGTAACTCTGTTCTTTTTTGTCCACACTTGCAATTTTTTAATAGAGAAGGGGAAGAGCAGGACGCGTTCGGCCTGGAGTATGTTATCATCTTTATCCTAGATGTGTATATGATGCTCTTGCAGAATATCAACTGCCTGAAATTCTGAGAACGCCTTTACAGTCCCTCTGTTTGCAAATCAAAAGTTTGAAACTTGGTAGCATTCCCGAGTTTCTTTCCAGGGCCTTGCAGTCTCCAGAATTGTTAGCGGTAATTTGCCAATTGGATTAAATGTTCTGGCTTTACATCATTTCCGTTATTTGGTTTCTGGATTAACCAAGAGCGCTCTAGCAAATTGCAATTACATGCAGTTGCTATCCATGCATATCTTCATTTGACTCAACAACTCATCGATACTGCTGTAGGTTCAAAATGCTATCGAGTATCTGAAGATCATTGGTGCTTTGGATGAGAATGAAGATCTGACTGTTTTAGGTCTGACATTTGTATTGTGCCTCACTTTTACGTCATCAATTGATTACAAGGCTACATCCTGACGTGGCGTTGCTTAATCTCTGAGTTTCATACAGGACGCTACTTAACAAAGCTTCCAATGGAGCCCAAACTTGGAAAAATGATTATACTTGGAGCTATTCTCAATTGTCTGGACCCAATTTTAACTATTGTGGCTGGCCTTAGTGTCCGGGACCCTTTCTTGGCACCACTAGACAAGAAAGATGTAAGTTCATCTTCAATTTCTAAAAGACAGATCATTATTTGGACCTTTCCTGACGCCACTAGACATGGGCTTAATGTTTCTCACTGTAAAAATTTTAAGCTGTTTACAGCACTTAATAATGGGCCTGAGCCATCCTGATCAACTTTATGTGTAATTTAGTCTAGAGATGGGGGATTCTTTCCCATTCTGAGTTCAGCATCACAAAATTGGAAAATGTTGACAATTACTAGTCTCCTTTTCAGAGCTAAATAGTAGGTCATCATCATCATCATCATCATCATCATCATCATCATTACCCCAGTGCCGCAAAGGCTCCCATCTACGGTGGGGTAGGGGGGGTCGGATGTACGCAATCTTACCCCTATTCTAAAGCACAAAAAGACTGTTTCCAAATGACCCATAGTGAAAATCGCGTCGAAAATTGCATGGACTGCTGCTTCATAACAAAGAAGCGCAGACAGTTTAGTGAGTCATTTTGCTTTATTTCATCATATTCCCAATCCAAAAAATAGTGAGCATTTGGCTCCATAGCAAAATAGTAGGTATGCAAGTAAAAAAAAATTACACCTTGTTTCTATGGTGTCATGTTTTCTAGTCTTTGAGTCCTGCAAATTTGCAGTGCACGTTCTGTTCCCAGATAGTTTAATTTCCCAAGCTATCAGTTATGCAAGATAATGTGCTGATTTTCAATTTTTTATTATAACACCATGAATTATTTACATTGATACTCCTTAAATCGATAATCTGGATACAGCTTTTGGGGATTATTTTTCAAAATTGAACACTTTATTTTGCTCTTTCGTACCCAAATGAGCAATTCCGCTTCACATTTTAAACAATTGCCCACTTCTCCTTCTTTTACGCGCCAATGTTTTAATCTAAAAGTTGGGGTGTCCTATTTTCAGCTAGCTGAAGCTGCAAAGGCTCAGTTTTCTCGTGATCACAGTGACCACCTTGCTATTGTCCGTGCATATGAAGGTTGGAGAGATGCTGAAAAAGATCATGCGGGATATGAATACTGTTGGAAGAATTTTCTTTCTGCACAATCGATGAGGGTCATTGATTCTCTTCGAAAGGAGTTCTACTCTTTACTCAAGGATACTGGTCTTGTTGATAGCAATCCTACCATTTACAATGCTTGGAGTTATGATCAGTCTCTTGTTCGAGCAGTTGTTTGTTATGGATTATATCCTGGAATTTGCTCCGTAGTGGTAAGTTCTTTTGAGTTGCACTACAACTGTATATGCTGGCTATTTCAACACCCTCTTATGAATTGCCCAGATGAGTTATGCTATGTGTCCCATGAGATGTACCACATAAAATAACTGGGATGGCATCCGCTCCCGCATCACTGTCAAATTACACGTTGACAATGTTTTTCCAAGAAAGTGCGTTCCATGAAAAATATTTTCTTGAGAAGTACTCCCTCCATATCAAATTAAATGACTCATATGCTTTTTCACGTAGTTTAAGGCAAATACATGTAAAGTAGGAGGTTTTGGTACTGTAGCGGTACTGTAGCAGTACTGTAGTTTCTTTTTGGGTGGGTTTATTTCCAAAAAGGGAAATGGGACTTATTTTGATACGTCCCGAAAAGGAAAGCGGGTCAATTAATTTGATACGGAGGGAGTACTTTATCCTATACATAATTTAATGTTTAACCGACGAGAATAGAAAATATAAACTTTAATGGGAAGTCATTATCCTCTAAATCTTTCCAAGAAAATGTTTTCTTGCCAAACACATGAAAATCAGAAAATATTCTAAGAAAATATTTTTTTGGAAACAAAGAAAGCCAAAAAACCACATCAAGAAGAAAAATGTGCTTTTAGTTATTTTTATTGTGCATTCAATTATTTCATTGGATTTCTGGATTCTCTACCATCCCTTAATCTTTTAAGATCTTATTAATATATTGTTCCTTGCAAGTTGCAATTAATGCTTGCTTTGACAATGCAGCACAATGATAAGTCATTCTCATTGAAAACAATGGAAGATGGTCAAGTGTTTTTGTACTCTGTAAGGATTTCATATTCGTATTGTCTTCTTGTACCTTCATTCAATGTTTAAAAGCATATATATCCTTACATTTTCCTCCCTATACATGTCTAGAATTCTGTTAATGCACGGGATACTAAGATACCTTTCCCGTGGCTTGCTTTCAATGAGAAAATTAAAGTGAACGCGGTTTTCCTTCGGGACTCTACAGCCATCTCTGATTCAGTACTATTGCTATTCGGTGGAAGCATTTCAAAGGGAGATTCGGTAAGCTCTCTTGTCCTTGTTATTCCCCAAGGGCCAAAGATCCTTTTTGTATGTTTGGATCTTCAGAAATGCTAGGGACTGGGAGAAATGAGTTTAAGTTATTTTCTTTTCTTTGGTTGCCTTAGAAGGAATATTGAATATGATTAGTTCTTTTTTAAAAATTTGCCTAAATTGTAATGAACAGATGAGTTCAAACGACTATCTAAATTAGTTTTTACTGTGCTTAGCATATTATTTATTCCCCCTGTATTTTCTTTCCTTCAAATGTTTTATCCTCTTAAACACCACCCCGCTAAGTTTTCTGCGGGTTCCAAAAGGAACATTTATAAATTGTGTCTTGATGTTAAGGCCTGGAACCACTTGTGTACAATAACATGTTTAATGTCGATATGAAATTATCTGGGCAGGATGGCCACTTGAAAATGCTGGGGGGATACTTAGAGTTCTTTATGAGCTCTTCAACAGCTGAGATGTTCCAAAGTTTAAGGAAAGAGCTGGATGAGCTTATTCAGATAAAGGTAAGTGAAAAGGGTGGACACTAGAAGCATTTTGGGCTACCATTTTTCATCTCTTGTACTTTATCGTCCCCAAAAAACGAGTTTTGTTAGTAATACTGATTTCAGTATTATAAACATGACCCTTCGTTTTGAGATGGAGATAGTGTATTATTTCCCATTGCATTACACAGACATGTTGTGGTTCAAATAAGTACAGAAATAATTCAGGAAGGCGCATTAGATTCAGGATCCTAGGCCTCAAAAGGTGATCCAATTATTGCTCCAAGGCAATGAGATAATTTTGTTAATAAACAGAACTCTTTACCACCACAAAAAGTACAGCTCCTTAAGCATAAGAATGCAACCACGATAAAAAAAGTGCATTTCCCAGATCACATGGAAAATGCACTTTCCAGTTTGAACCACACCGTATGTAGTTGTCTATGCACATGCACACACACAGACACATAAATATTCGATTTTATAAAAAATTATTATTTTTGTCTAATCAGGGTGAATTAAGGACATGTTTTAATCACTCAGTTTCTAGAAACAAAGCTGAATTTTGAGTGAGTAAAAACATTCCCTATCAATTTCACTTTATAACTGTATGTGCTCTTTGTATGGTATATTGTTCAACAGTTTTTCCATTTTGGATTTCACAACACCTGACCATTAGATTAAAAACTTTCAATTGATCGATTGGTCTTTGCTTGCTCAATATTCATGCAGCTCCTACATCCCAAGATGGGCGTACATACATATCATGAACTTCTGTCTGCAATACGATTGATTCTGTCTGGGGATCAATGTAGTGGCAAGTTTGTTTTTAATCGTCAGATGATGACTCAACAACCATCCAACCCATCATCCACTGCCACACCATCACAACCCTCGATGTCAAGAACCGAAAGTGGTCCCGGGGGAGATAATCCTAAGAGTCAACTCCAGACTGTATTAATCCGAGCAGGCATTGCGGCACCTGTCTACGAGACTAAGCAACTCTCTAACACCCAGTATCGATCAACCGTGGAGTTCAACGGGACCCAGATAGTTGGACGACCGTGTAACAACAAGAAACAAGCAGAAAAAGATGCAGCAGCCGAGGCTTTGGAGTGGTTGTTGGGCGAAAACCGTGCAACTAATGGGTATGTTGACCATGTTTCCATGTTACTCAAAAAGAGCAAGAAAGATCACTATTGAGAAGCTGCTTTATATGTAAGTCATTTCCTTCATGATAGTTTGATCGCTGTTAAGAGAGTGGAACGACATTGCTTGTTGCCTGAGTGCTCAGCATCTATGGGGGTTATGGAGGCCCCCCAACCCCCATGTTCTATTTCTCGCGTGTGCTGTGTGCATGTGTGTGTGTATTCTTTTGTGTGTGTCTATACTCTATAAATAAAGGGGAAACTGTCAAATGCTCTCCCCCCACGATATGTAGTCTCATTTAGGCCCTCGTACCTAGAAACACCTAGTCAGACACTTAAACTTGTTAAAAAATACTCAATTAGTGTTTTTAGCAGTTTACCTACATATTTTCTAATTACTTGCCACCTCACTTCATCACGCTTTCACATTATCTAGTTTTTTAATTTTCTTTATGGTATAACTTTATTTTTTTTTGAAAGGGAGCCTTGGCGCACTGGTTACAGTGTTACTGTTTGACTAGGAGGTCACGGGATCAAGTCTTTGGAGTGGTCTCTTGTCAAAAAGACAAAAGAAGACTTGCACCTTATACATCGTTGTGGGTTGGACGCTTCCCCGGACCATCGGCTTGCGGGGACGCCAATGTGCACCGGGCTACCCTTTTATACAATTACTTTATTTTCCCTAATCCCACCGCTCTTCTCCCCTCCAGCCTATACCCTCGGCCTTTTTTGAACAAAAGTGAAGAACAAAACTGGCTGCTGACCATCACTGCTGGATGACATTGTTCTTTTTTTTGGAAAATTCTTAGTAGAAGAATCGCCAATCGGTGATGGTTTTGTTTTCTTGATTGTTACAAAAAAGGCCTGCGGCTGGTGGTGGAGGCAAGTGGAGATGAGAGTTGCGGGTTGATATAGGGAAATAAATTATAAAAAGAAATAAATAGAAAAAACTAGATGATGTGGTAGTCAGGTGGCGATAATATATCATCAGGGTGCTGAAATTGTATTCGTAGCCTGCTGAAATTGTGAAAAATTCACTGTGTCCAATGGGTATTCTTTAGATCCGATGGGGTGTTATAGAGGATTTGAGACAATAGGAGAACCTATTGGGCAGTTTTCCCTCAGATATATAACATATTTATTTAATTTCATTTGGGCCTTAAATTGAATTTACAATTGTGACCCCCAAAGCATTGTATGTGTGCGCTCACTGTATGTAGGGGCTGCTGAGTGCTGATACTGGTATTTTCGCCTTTTCGGCATATACACATGGTGCAGATATGAGCTGAAAATAAAACTGGAAAAAGGGTAAGTGGCCGTCTTCGCCCTGGGAATTTCATGAAGAACATGATCATATAAGGTCTGCCTTCGCATGGATAAAGAAGAATGTGCAAGAGATTCAGGGTGGAGGGGGGAGTAAGCCAGAATATTTTTGATGAAGGAATGATAAGCTTCATTAGTCTGTATATAGTTAGGGAGATTTCAGAAATTGGTTGCTGGCTACTTATTTAAAAGTGCGTCTGAAATCCTTCCATGTCACTTCTGTGGCTTGCTAGTGCACGTAGGGATGTTAATGGCTGACTTTGTATTGAAGACCATATACTCAACATCCCACCCTTATTTAGTTGTAGGTTCTCAGCATTTGTGACCTGCCGGCTACTCTCTCAATATTGATATTGTATATTATATATTATTATTGGGTTTTTTGAATGGTTATATATTAGTATTATTGTTGCTGTTATAATAATAATAACCATAGTATATGAGATGGAATTTTTTCGATAGTAAATATTTTATTATTATAGAAAAAAGTGTGCTCTCCGTTATTGATTTCGGTCTTCATTAATCATTATGGAGTAATTATGGTTAAATGTTAATAGAGTATGCTGTATGGACACGATCCCGGTTTTGAATTAAAAGCTGTGGATAATTTTTCCTTTGACTAAGCCCAATGTGGCAATGTGGCACATTATGGGACAATAGAGTATTTATTTTCATATTCAGGTAAATGAAATGCAACTAAGCCGAGTAAATTTGACATTGGCTAGCCTAAAATGGAACTCGTAACATCAAAATCATGGACTTCTGGATTTGAGATCAGTTTAAATTCTTGTAGAGATATTAATCCCAAGAATACTCCATATGAAATAAAGAGTTCGCTTTTTAAAAGTGGATGTTATTTTGGTCTGAAGAAGGTATGATTTTACATTAGAATTTCTAATCAGTGGTTGGTATTTGCAAATAATTGTTGAAATTACTTAGACTGCTAGTGTATATTTTCGTGAAGGATTAATGTCTTTTGCTTAATTTGCATGATCTATCTTAGTCGTTTGTAACTTTAGGCATTCAAGTTATCTTTCACATATCAGATATGCAGTTGCCCGTGAAGTTGTGAACTGGTAAAAACTTAGAATGCCACTTTAATGAAAAGCAAGTTTATCTCAGGGTTAATATGTAAGTGTAAAAATCCTGTTGTTAATAATAGTGTGGTATTAATTACACTATTAGTTAAGTGTTATCTTATAAAATATAAAGTAGCAAAGTTGCTACATGTTTTGGAGGCAAAATTCCCTCCCATTGAAGGACAAATATGTAAATTGATTTGTCATGTAAAAATAAATGTCCGCCACTTTAATTTGAAAGTTTCCATATTTTGAGTGAATACACTTAATGAAATCTTATAAAATATAAAGTAGTAATCATCCATTAATTATCTTGGAGATGTTACCATAACTGATTTAATTTTAAAGAAGAAAACTTTTCATATCTATGCCACATATTGAGTATATTATAAACAAGAAAGAATTTCCATATGTTGAGTTTATTTAAATATACTTTTATGCAATAATTTATTACGTAGTATCATTTAGTAAAATATGTATTTTAATAAAATAGTCAGTGTGTATACTTTTTGTTTTGATTATTTGCTCAACACTACTGCCCAAATATGAGGATTCCGTTTGTATTAAAAAATGAATATAACAAAGTAATGTGTAAATTAAAGTTAGATATGTTTGGAGAATGATATATGTATGTGGTATACATATCTTAATAATTAGGATTTTGAGATTCTATAAATAAATGGCATCGGTAATTTTGTTAATTAAGGTAAAAATAAATCTAACAAATTAGAATGAAAGCAATAATACTAGCAAACATATATCAACAATAATAAGAATCTTATCTTATCTTATTTTATATAATATAAAGTAGCAAAGTAGCTACATGTTTTGGAGGCGAAATTCCCTCCCATTGAAGGACAAATATGTAAATTTATTTGTCATGTAAAAATAAATGTCCACCACTTTAATTTGAAAGTTTCCATATTTTGAGTGAATACACTTAATGAAATATAATAAAATACGGAGTAGTAATCATCCTTTAATTATCTTGGAGATGTTACCATAACTGATTTAATTTTAAAGAAGAAAACTTTTTATATCTATGCCACATATTGAGTATATTATAAACAAGAAAGAATTTCCATATGTTGAGTTTATTTAAATATACTTTTATGCAATAATTTATTATCATTTAGTAAAGTATGTAGTTTTCATTAAATAGTCAGTGTGTATACTTTTTGTTTTGATTAGTTGCTCAACACTACTGCCCAAATATGAGGATTCCGTTTGTATTAAAAAATAAATATAACAAAGTAATGTATAAATTAAAGTTAGATATGTTTGGAGAATGATATATGTATGTGGTATACATATCTTAACTAGGATTTTGAGATTCTATAAATAAATGACATCTGTAATTTTGTTAATTAAGGTAAAAATAAATCTAACAAATTAGAATGAAAGCAATAATACTAGCAAATTAAACATATCTTATATAATCTTATATAATAATCCCAACTATTGTCGGTCCGCTAACAATCTCAACTATTGATTATTTTTGTATAATCCCAACTATATGGACCGTCCTCCAATAATGGTCCATGGCCGCATATTACTTGCTATAACAAGTGAATTTTAATAGAAATTAAGCATAAAAATTAAAATTTGGGATTATTTATAGGGATTAATTATCTACTATATTTCTTTAGAAACTATAAGGATTTATTTATAGTCGGTCACGTCGGACCATTATTGGCGGAAGGTCCCTAAAGTTGGGATTATTCTGAAATAATCGGTAGTTGATATTATTATGAGCAGACTATCAATAGTTGGGATTATTACAATCAATATTTTCTACTATATATGCAATAAATACAGCAAAAGTTTCATGAGGCCCACTAATAATTGTACTATTAAGTTATTCCATTGTCACGTAGAGTTATTGGTTACACTTAATCGTTTATTTTAATTTTACTTGAGTTTTTTTATGATCCAATTTTTATTTTATTACACCTACTTCGTATATAATTAATAAAAGTAACAACACATAAACTTTATCGTTTTTTTTTAATTTGATAAAATTACACTTTGTGTATCATCATAAAACATAATTTTAATTTAGTAACTATTCAATTCTAGATATATCCCGTGCATCGCACGGGTATTCCGTCTAGTAATCCAATTAAACAAAAAAAGAGTTATATTCACGGTATACTAACTACGTTGATTTGAATATTGGTAACAATGTTGAAAGTCTAAATGATCATTTTCTACACTATCAAATTATCAATCATACTCACTCTGTCTCATTGAAGATGCCCAATGCTTTCTTTTTGACCTGTCTCACTGAGTTTGATAATGTCTATGTGGTTCTAGATTGTTCTTATTTTATTCATTTTATACCTTTTATATAAATTCACTTCTCTTAATAATTGTACCACCTCCTCTGATATATGTTGACCATATACTAGTTATCGGAAATAACTCTATTGCCATTCACCAACTCATTCATAAGTTAGACTCATCTTTCTCTCTTAAGCATTTGGGATATCTGAATTTCTTTTGGGGAAAAGAGACGCGCAAACTATCTGATGACACTTTACATCTTTCCCAAGCCAAATATATAAGAGATATACTTAATCAAGCTGGTATGTTGGAATCTAAGGGAGTTAAAACACCCATGGTTGGTACTTGTAAGCTTACCAATGATGGCAGTAACTATCTCCCTAATCTTTCCTATTATAGATTTATAGTTGGAGTCTTGCAATATGCTACTCTAACTACATGAGATTTGTTATACAGTCAGCAAAGTGTGTTAATTTGTGGGCACCGTTACAAGAACAATGGCAGACAGTCAAGCATATTTACGCTATCTTTCGGACACTATTACACATGGATTTATCATTAAACCTCTTCCCTGGTCAACTATGACTCTTCCTATTTCAACTTTTAGTGATGCTTAGTGGGTATCTGAGCTCACTGATAGAAAGTCTACATCTCGCTCTTGCATTTTTCTTGGTTCTAATATTGTCTCCCGGTGGTCAAGGAAACAACTTTGTGTTGCAAAATCTTTACCAGAAGCTGAATACATGAGCCTTGTAGACACCACAACATAACTTTTATGGGTACAATTTCTGCTGAGAGAACTTCAAGTTCCATTTGATACTCCTAATGTGTATTGATCGTTTCTATAAATACTTTGTACAATGGTTCATATGATAATAAGACAAGTTTGATACTTTCTCTTCAATCTCTCAGTTAACATTCTATCATTTTAGCACAATAATTTAGGATAGCTCGTTAAAAGTACTTTTGTCTCATTTATACACCCCAATGTTGTCCATCCCGGTTTGGACAGAGAGTGTGTGTTGACGTAATTATTTCTCACCACTCACCAGATTATTATAAACCAATGAAACACGATATATAAGATCATGAGTTTCTCCTTCTGTCAGGTTGAACTTTTAGGATGGAATCCGGACATTAACAGAAAAACTTGTAGACAACTGATTCTAATTCATGACAATTTTTTTTTATATTATTAAATTTTTAGAGTTGTATAGCTATCTATATATACTAAACTACTAAACGTTTTTGTAAGTAGCACATTTTAAACTATGAGTATACAATTAATTAATGATGCATTTTCTTATGTACTACGTATTTCATTCTCTGTGTTTATATAATTAATGATTTATACAAATTATCCTAACATCATTAACATGCAAGTGGCTAAGGTCTCACCAGTTTACATTGTACGTTTAGGTTACTTCAAAGTCAACACATATAGCAAGTAACCATGTGACCAGATATTTCTTGGATTTGGATGCATAAGTACAGTTGTCCTTTTGGTATACAAATTCTATAAGAATGTGGACGTCCAAAAAATATCTTTCCTCTTAGAAAAATTGACCCGTTAACATTCCAAAACAGGTTGAACCAAATATTGAACCAAACGGTTTGGTAGCATATATTGTCAACCGAGGCCACCTGACCCTAATTACGGATTAAAGTTTCTGCATGTTTGACTAAGTTTCTTTCTAGAATTACGTTGTAAATTAAAAAAATACGTTGAAGTTATAATTGCTTGATGTTGAGGTCAAAAAGTGGTGTGCAAAATTTGAAACGTTTTAATTAAAGTATATAATCTAACCTCTGATTTCTCAAAGTGCAAATTGTCATGAATTGACTTTTACGTTAGATAGATGACTTTTACATTCGAAACTTGAAACAGACTTTAGTATAAAATAATAGGGAGTAATATATTAGGAATAAATCATGATAAAAGGAACTTTTCCCACCGCTACTGTCTTTTTTTTTTTTTGAAAACCCCACCGCTACTATCTACAACCCCAAATTAAACTTTAATTGTCTGGCATAATCCCAAATACGAAAAAGTAATTTACAAATTGCTTGTAGCTTAGTTGAAGGTTAGTTTTAATTTTCGGTGCTATGTGAAAGGTGACATCAACGCTCAGATATACTGAGTACTTAATAGAGGTATGATCCAATTGGATTGTTCTTCTCTTTTGGTAGTATTGATTTTGTTTTGTGACTGTTCTTTCCCGGTCGCTGGTGCTTCGGAGTGGTTTGTCTCACTCGATGTGGGAATTTCTTTGGTGTCCCGATTAGCTTCGTCTGGTCATGGGTTTTTGTCTGCTTTCTTCTAGAATGCATAAACATTGATAGAGCTCGTCCTCCTTCAGAACCACCTTTGTGCCATGAAGATTTTTGTGGAAAGACTTTATTTCAATTTTATTTTTCAATTAGCAGTACTTGTTTTTATTTTAGTTTCAGTAGGTTTGGTTTTGAAATTTGAAATTATGACATACGTTTGATAGACAATATTTCTGTCCCGATTGTTTTAAGCTTTAAATTGCTTGTTTCGTGTCTAGCGAATCAAATTGCTTTGTATAAGGTGACTAATTCTATGTCTATTTCCAGGGCTTACAACCGGACATATCATAACTGTCTGGATGATATCTTGTATCTTTTCTAAATTTTGATATAAAATCGACCCTTTATATTAAAAAAATCGCTTTTGGCTTTATATTCCCATGGCTATTCTGGAAGCAATTTTGCGAGCTAAAGAAGATGGTCTCAAGTGATTATTGAAATGGATGTTCTCCTAGTTACTACGAGAGTTTCAGGAGACAGCGGAGCTTCCTATCTTGATCTTTTTTCTGAGGATATTAGACTTTTGCTTCAAGATGAAGTGAACTATTCAGTCAGTTATTGCAAACACTCCGCGAATAGTGTAGCTGACACGTTAGCAAGGGCCAACCTTTCACATGCAGATGGTAGAGTTATTTTCCATTCAGTTCCTAGTTGCATATGTAGCCAATTGGCAAATGACTCTTTGATCTAATTGGATTTGATTTTTATTTTAAAAAAATGATATTTTACCTTATTAATTTATGAAGAATTGGGGAGCTAGAAAACTAAAGAGATTTTCCCTACAACATTACTTTAAATATAACAATAGAAAAAGATATGATTCAAGTTATCACATATGTCTATAATATATTCAAGTGATGACTATCCAAAATTGAACATAATTAATTATATTCACTAAAAGTTACTCACTTCGTTCTTTACTATCTGTCTCGCATTCCATTTTGGGACGTTTTTAATTATTTGGTACGTTTTCAATCAAAATATTTTTATACCCCCACTTTATTACCATTACCCCTTTCCCTTTCCTACTTTTTCATTTACGCACAATTCACTACACCTTTTACACTACCCCTATTATTTTTCTCTTAAAACCTGTGTCAAAGTCTAAGAGGATGGATAATAAAGAACGGAGGGAGTATGTAGTAAAATTATCTTATTGATACAAGGTTATTCTTTATTCGAGGAAAAATAAAATTAATATGGGAAACAAATGGTGTTATAGTCATAAAACTTTTTTCCTTGGCTTGGCATAATCATCAAATTTAGCGATTTATATAATTTTTTTAATCCATTTAAGTGTTGTCTAGCTAGTTTTCTTTAATACTTCGTATGTTTATTGCCTACTCTTTTCCTAATCAGATCATATTAAAAACATTTAGGTCAAATTATAAATGTTCATATATCTAAAGAATTGATTAGATATATGAATTATTATGGGTGCAGTAGAATTATGTACTAAAATATTCTTTTAATATTATTTCTATTTATTTTTGAAATATGCATAATTATTATTATTATTATTATTATTATTATTATTATTATTATTATTATTATTATTATTATTATTATTATTATTATTATTATTATTAGAAAAAATGGCACCCGTATGACTTCCCAACTTGTGTGGGATAAAAATATAATCACTTCTAAAAAAGTCACAAAAGTGACCCGTCTCGCCTCTTCCGCTTCATTCGCTTCATCTTCCCTCTTCCACACTAACGTACGCTACCTTCCGCTTCATCTTCTCCCTTCTGCCCTCACTCCTTAGCCTTCAAACTACCTCGCAGCCTCCATCTCCGGTGCAATCCACCTTTGCCAATGGTAGGACCTCCGCCCTCAGCTTCTTCGACGGCAGCGGCACTGCCTAGGTTCTCCGTTTTCCTCGTTGGCCGCCCCTCTCAGGGATGAGGACTTTGATTTGAGGCCTCGAGTTCCGCATCCGCCTTTCTCAAAGGCAGACGACTCCGATTGGGGGACCGCTGGTTCCAGATCCCGCCATCCTTGATTCTGCTTTCCTCAAATGAAGAGAGAAAGCTTGATGCCTCCTACTCTCTTCCTCTGTATAGAACTGTGGAAGGTGTTGTGGGGCTATGGAGGGTGTTGTGGGGCTGGGGCCTGGGTTGGGCGGGGTTGGTGGGTTGGCGTGAGGCTACTAGGTTGAGGCGGGACTGGTGGGGACTGGTCACGCCGGAGTCCATGGTGGTGGAACTGGTCGGAGAGAGAATGGGGGGAACAAGGGGTGGGACATGGGAGGAAATTGGGGGCTCGGGAGCTGGTGGCTGGTGTTGAGGGATAGGGTCAAGGAGCCTGTTGGATTGCTGATTTATGGGATGGACCGGTGATGATGAGGCAATGGGCGGTGGTGGACTGTGAAGGATGGGGGTGGGAGGGCGGAAACTGTCGTGGTGGACTGGTGGCCTGCAGCAGCGGAGGTGGCTGGCGGTGGTTTTCCGAATGGGTAAATGTGGCCGGTGTGGTTGGCGGAGGTGTCACTTTGGATATGTCACTGTTCCGTTGGTGGTCACCGGCCGGCGGCCGTGACTGGTGGGGCGGGGGAGGCAGTCACTAGGCGATAGGGTGGTGGCAGTCACGGTGGATGTTGTCACTGTTGCGGTGTCACTATGACGGTGTCACTGTGGTAGGGCGGTGGCGGGAGTGACACGGGTGGCACCAACAGTGACACGGGCTGCGGCAACAACAGTGACACGGGCGGCGGCAGCAGTGACACGGGTGGTGGCTACAGTGACACGAGAGGTGGCTACAGTGACACGAGAGGTGGCTATAGTGACAAAAGCAGTGATTACAGTGACATCGAAGTGACATAAAATCTGACAGTGAAATATGTTTTTTCAAATATATGACCTTCTTAGTCACTTTTTTGTCTTTTTGAAAGATGGTCACATTTTAGAAAAGCGGCTTTAATTTAGTAATATTGAAGACAAAAACCTTTATTATTATTATTATTATTATTATTATTATTATTATTATTATTATTATTATTATTATTATTATTATTGCAACATAAATGACTCAATGACCCTTTCCTTGAGCTGATGACATCCTAGAATGGTCATGACATGGCAGCATGAATCCATTATTTGGCTGAATTAAAATTTCAATTATTACACATATCCACCTCCTGATATCATAAAATTATTCTGTGTATACTATTAGATTATGCTATGTTGCCTTATAATTACAATTTTTCAATGTGTACAACTACAACCATTATTAACCAAACAAATACGAAAAATTCCTTTTGTACACCTTCTTATACACATCAGTGCACCACATTGTCTGTGAGAGTTTCTTTTGTCTGTGAATGCCAGTTCACAGACAAAACCTGACTTGTTTTGTCTGTGGAAATTGTCTGTGAACTGGCATTCACAGACAAAAAAAACTCTCACAGACAATGGGGTGTATTAACGTGTATAAAAACGTGTACACCAAGAATTTTCCAAGAAAGAAAGATTTAGAACGAAAGAAAAAAGTATTTAATGGATTAAGCTTATTTATATTTGTTTGTCATGAAAGAAATATGAAGACAAATTAAATAAGAGAAATAAGTTACCCCCTCCGTTCTTTTTTATTAGTCCTCTTAGGGTTTGGCACATGTTTTAATAATAAAGTAGTAGGGTAAGTATAAAGTATGTAGGGTAAATGACAAAGTAGGAAATATGGTATATTAAAAAGAGTAAAGTGATGATAAAGTAGGAAACTGAGTGTATTAAGAAGAGTAAAGTGATAGTAAAGTAGGAAAGAGAAAGTAGTTTATAAAAAGTAAGTGGGATAAAAGTAATAAAAGTGGGACTATTTTCTCAAAAACTTTCCTTAAAAGAAAGGAGGACAAATAAAAAAATCGTCCCAAAAAGGAAAGAAGGACTAATAAAAAAGAACGGAGGGAGTATAATATTTCTAAAATGAATAAAATATCGCCTCACAGAAGTGTCAAAACTGGATTTAAAATGTATTTCTCCTATTGCACATTCTTTCTTGGCATGGGTGCTGGGACTCCATAGAGTAGTGGAAGCCATGCACCCTGTTTATTTATTTAAATGATCAATTAATATACTAATAAGAATTAATATCGAAATAATTAGTTTATAAAAGTATAAACATGCAAGGTTGTTTTTACTTGAACTTATTTCAGCCCCAAATCAGACCAATTCCGACCAGATCAGAAAGATCAAATCATATCAAATCAGACCAAACTAGATTAGGAAATTTGAGATCACAAACTCACTAGTGAAATATTGTTTTTTACAAAAATCTTATGTCCCCAAGCAAATCAAAAGTGACATTTTCTTCAAAAAATGGGAAAATGGAAACTAATAATTCAATGTTTTAGTGGTCTCCTTACAATAGCTCCATCTTATCGTAATTCAGGAATAATCCAACACTTGCATCCATCTTCATTCGCTGATTCCTGACATGTTGATATGTTTTTTCATTTTTTTGCAAATCATTCCATCATAAATTCATCTTTTTTGCAAATCATTCTATCATAAATTACATCTTTTAGAAATCTTCATCAATCATAAATCAAAGGTACAAAATCACTACCCAAATGCTCACCACACATTGAATATGATGATTGGTTTCCTTTTCCCCGGTCACCCATCCTTTGTTTCTTCTACTTTTTGTATCAATCAGTTAAACTTATTAAAAAATAAAGCAATTTCAATCCCACAAAGAGAAAAGAGCTGTCACATCTACATTATGACTTTATAATGAGAACAAATAAAATCAAATGGATATTAGCAATGGATTCGGACCATAGGGTAGAGACATCTTTCACAAGATTAGAAACGCAATTAAAGCGAAGGGGTAATGGCCTTCTACCCACCAACCTATACACAAAGGCATGTTTGGCTGGGCATGAGAATGAGGCATATGAGCGGTGCCCGGAGACAGACTCAAACCAGTCTCGTTCTCAGAATGGACGGCTGCGGGTCACAGCGCGCCCGCCCATGCTGACCCACGACCCTATCATTGCATAGATAAAAAAATAATCCCTCCGTCCCGAAATAAACTTTACACTTTCCTTTTTGGGCAATCCCGAAATTAACTTCAGACTTCAAAACATTCCTTATTTGGCAAATTATCTACATCAAAACAGTGCCAAACAATGTCAAACAGTGTCCAAACAGTGTCAAACAGTGTTTGAACAGTGCAAAACAGTGCACTCTACAGTAAAGTCAAATTTATTTTCTTAATCTGTGTGAAGTCAAACCGAGAAGTTTATTGTGGGACGGAGGGAGTATACCCATCTACATTGATCTTCTTCTCCTTAGCTTTCACAAAGTTTCTTACAAACTGTATTTATAAAATGCACGGTCTCTTAGGTAATATTGAAGTTGAAATAATGACAAAAGTAATTATAAAATGTACGGTCTATTTGGTAAGACTGAAGTTTAAATTATGACAAAGTTGTAATTATAAAATGTACGGTCTCTTTGGTAACATTGAAGTTGAAATTATGACAAAGTTGACTGAGTCGGTTGAATCTACCCAAATTGATGAAATTATGACAGAAATGACTATATTGACTGAACCTTTTGAGATACAGAAAAACTACGTTCTTGTTTAAACTTTAAAGTATATCTTATTAATCACGCTAAGCACAAGGCTGGACGAAAGGAATGAACATATGCAAATGAATTAGGCCCAAGTTTATATCTTGTTAATGGTTTTGAGTATGCTGATTTTTACCAGCCCAACTGATCCGGAAGGCCCAATAATAAAGAGAGGCAGAAAGGATGTCCTATAGTATCATTTCTTATTTCTCAATCACCTAAGGGCTTAACAGTTAACTATTTTGGAGTTTTGGGCTTTCTTATAGTTGATTGTTTGAGTTCTACTTCTTAATTGTTGATTTTTATTTATTGAGTGTTGGTGTTGTAATTTGTTGATTTTGTAAGATAAAAAATTCAATTTTAATTAAATTCATAAATTTAGTTAATTTCAAAGTGTAATAGAAATGATTGAATCTAGATAGGAAAAAATAAAAAATAAGAGAAGATTGGAGAAATCAGACCTGAGTAAAAATTAAAAAAGTTCAATAGAAAAATGTGTAAAGAAATAAAATTTTGAATATCTCCTCAAGATGAGAGCATCTCCAATGCTATAATGTGCACGGTGCACACGTGGCATGAGAGATGACCACATAAATATTAGTAAAGAAATTCTTTCTCTCCTTATTTAAATGATTTTATACAATTTTGGCAAGTTTTTCTCCACAATGTCAAGGAGACCGTCTAATTGTTGACATTGTTGTTGACATTGCAGGGAAAAACTTACCAAAATTGTATAAAATCATTCAAATAAGGAGAGAGATAATCTATTTGATAATATTTATGTGGCTATCACTCATGCCAAATGTGCACCGTGCACATTATAACATTGGAGATGCTCTGAGAACTTGAAGAAGAAAAATGATTTACCTACCAAAAATGAAACGATTCAGAATGATCACATCATAAGAGGGGTAAATTAGGAGTTGATAATATTGGTTAAGATAGAAAAGAGCTTTTCAAATTTTTATAGATGTCTTGAAATATTATTATTAGAAATATTTGTAAACATATAGTCAAAACAAAAGAATGGACAAAAATGTCAGTCTAGTAACTTTAGTAATCATTATTTTATTCAAATGTTACATCATAGTGACAATAGAATTTACACAGAGTATGTAGGTTTTTTATGAGTAATATTTTAGACAAATAGTCACATTTTTGTTTGTAGATTTTTTATGAGTAATATTTTAGAAAAACTCTTACTATTATGCATGTTAGATTAGACAGAAAAGAGGAAGCGGTCCAGCCCAGCTGGTCACCGACTCACTCTACTTTACGGGAATCTCGGGTTCGAAACTCAATAGAGTGAGTTTCAGCCCCAATTACTCCAGGCTCCCCAGCCCCCCTCCCCCAGAAGCCCCCTGGAGTGAAAAAACATTAGACAGAAAAGAGTTTTATAATTTTTTTAAAATTAAGCTCATTTTAATTTTCCACTCATAGACCTTCAAACATACAAACCGGCCCTCTAAATTGTAAATGGATCGACTACAGTTCTACAACTTCGTTTTCATCAACTAGTGCAAGTGTTTGAATATGGCAATTATCATAAGCGTGCAATTATATCTTACACGTATATACCGTCGTCGCTCGGCCGGCGGGACCGGGTTTCGGGTTAGGGTCTTAAACCGACCGCCCAAGTGCATGGCTTAAAGATAATTCTATTTGTTTGCTCTACATTTCGGATAATGTTTGACAATAGACACAACCTTTTGGTTTTTAGAAGAAGGGTCACAACCTTTCTTTCTAAGGGTGTCTTTTGGATGTAGAGTCTTTTGACCAGAGCTCTATATATACACTCATAATTGCGTGTATTTATGTCATATACGAAATCATGATTTTGATTTCTTTGAGTTCGTTGGTGTTCTTTGGAAACGTAGAAACCGTTCTATTTTGGGAAGCTATTGCTACTTCTCTTGTGAGTAAATTCATTTTAAGGAGACAACGATTTGTTGAGTCCGATTTCATTATTTCTATTTACTTCTATTGCAATTGACATTATATTTAGTTTAGTTGAATTTCGGTAGCTCACAAGAGGTTTTGCATATGAGTTTTACGTGATACTAACATGGGTGCATTTCTTATAAAAGTAAGCCCACGTCACTAATTAATTAATTAAATTGTTACAATAAATCAAAATAGTAAAGTCATCCTCCAACTCTTCACTCCAAGGGAAAAAAAAGCGAGACAGCATATAATTATGCACTTTACTCATTAGAATTGATTTAATTAGTAATGAGGTGATCGTCCGATCTTAGATGGATAATGAATCGAGAAAGACATCATTTATGTCTTTGAAGACAACATAAACGAACTGAATCTAAAGATTTGACATCAATTTGATATACTACGTATGTGCCACAATATTGACCTTTAGTTTTTACAGCTCATCTCATAAATTTATTCTGATATAAGTTTGACCTTATGTTATACGGAGTAAGTCTCAACCTAATAAATGAATAAGACATATTGGATGTAGTTTTTCATCATTTAATAAGCCGGAATGACGCTACTACCGACTTGGAAAGATATTCCAAAAGGGAACTTTTTATAGTAAAGGTTTATAATATTAAGATAAGGTTGATTCTATGGTACTCATAAGGTACCATACTTTTGTCCAAATGGATCAATGAGAATGTAGCAGTTGAATTATTTAAATGTAAATTAAAAATGATAAAGTGATGTGGTCCAATCAAATGAATTGTAGGTACAGTACTCCATTTTTTAGGAGGGTACCGGAGTTGTCACCTTAAGATAATAGGTACATGCAAAACATACCATTTGGATTGATCGCAAGTCCTCTAAATAGATATAAAGTCACTCACCATAAAAAAACAATATTACACATCTATTGTTTTATATAGTAAAGCTCAGTTATAAATTGCCGACATGTCACTCTATTATTGGTTAACAAAAATATTTATTCTCACGGTTTTTGAAAACATTAGACACTCCATTGACTACGATTCTACTCTAGATATATTCTCAAGGACTCTGCGAGATCTTTGAAAATACAATACGACATTAAAACCCACTAGGATTCTAATTTAAAATACATTTAATACATACCATCCCACTAGGAGAAAAATGTAATTCATATATATTAGGGGAGAATAATTTAAATATCTCAAACTTTAATGCGGTGTCAGATAAGTAACTCAAACTTGCATATGTAATTTATATATTATGAACTTTATATAAAAGGATATTTTCACACAATGATCATATGTTTTTTACAAATACAAATTTATTGGAATAATTACATAATTTAAAATACTCAAAGCTTTGTCAAGATGCAGTTAATAACATTCTAAAATTTCATTTGTGAAATAAATAATATACTTCATGTACATCTATAGTTTTATATAGTAACTTGGGTTAAAAACAACTGAGGTGCCAATCTGTTATATGCTAACAAAAATAATTAATATCACTACTTAAATATTACAAAATACATACGAAAAACACTCCCAATATTTTCAATGCTATCAAACACGTAATAATAGGGCTTTGACTTTTCAATGCTTATCAAGAGTTTAGCAAATGAAATTTGAATGCATTTATAATATAGGAATTTTAATTTTATCAATTCAGGACCCGAAAGATAGATGAATTAACAATCCGAGGTCTGAATAACAATAATAATGTACTCTCATTCATCCCAATTTTTTTATTTAAAAAAAATGGTTTACGAGGTTGATTACAAAAATTATATATTTACAAACTATATTAAAAGTTCTATTGAAACACAAATGATCACATATCTAAAATGATTACAAATCTACAATCAAAATTAGAGGAATAATAAAATGATATTGTATTAACCAAGAAAAGTAAACTAAAATAATTTTGTGATGGAAAAATGGGGAGATGTGTTGTGTTAGTCCCGTAGCTTTTGAGCATATTTGCGAGTCCGGTAACTTTTGAGCGTATTATTTGTTATTAATCATGTAACTTTACTCTCTTACACTATTGGATGTGTGATCGCTAAATTCGTCCACATTAGGCGTCCAGTGACGTCCACTTTTGGGACTAAATTTCTAATTTTCTCATTTAAAACATCAAATTTACTACAATCATATGTATTAAGACTCTAAGTCCAAGTCCAATCAATTAAATTAACAAAATAATGCAAATCAAATATTAAAGTTTCTTAAATAAATTGAAAAGAGTCATCAATACATGTAATATGCACCAATATCACCTAAAGAAAACTCCAATTGAATATAATTAATCAAATGGCCTACCATAAACTCAAAACTTGAAATGGTCTTCAAGTCATTATAAAACACAGAATTAAATGTACAAAAAAGTTGATAAATGAAATTAATTTTGCCCTGCAAAACTGAAATCTTTACTAAAGTATCACAATAATAAACACTTATTCTCTTACAAAAATGCTTAGAAAGAATTGAATGTCAATTTTCCAAAAACACATTGTACTCCTTCCCTCCAATTGTAAGATACATTTCGATTTGGTGCAATCTTAAAAACAAGAATAAAGTTGTTGTTTTACATTTTTTTTAACCTTCAAAAAGTAAGAAAATGTAGTATGCATTGAAAAAGAAGTATATTGTGAAACGATAAATAAAGAATAAAGTGAGAAGTAAAAGTCTACTAATTTAAGAAAGTTTTCATATTTTTTAAACATAATGAAAGTAACGTGTGCCTTGCAAAATAGGATGAAGAGAGTAATAAAACCAGGTGAAAAAAATATGGACCATGGATTTCAATTCTGTAGTGCAATCACATTGGGCCGCAATGAAAGTGAGATTTCAATTCACTAGGAAAATCTACCACGTAACCCAACAAAATAATGTGGTCATATTGGATCGTATCGGAATATCAACACTAATTATTTTCTTATTTTGTGCGAATGTAAAAATAAATTACATTACGTCTATTGTAATACGCATCGCAATGGCCGCAACCACAGTGACCGCAATCGAAATGCTACCACAATAAAAATTTTGATATAGACTAATTAAAGAGTAAATATATAATGTTTGATGATGGATAATTTGATATTTTTATTCATTTAACAAATACAAATTTATTTTGAATGTAGGTAGCTCATAGTATTTTTCATTTTAACTCATATCAAATTTGATGAAGCGCTACCGGGGCATTGCCCCGGGCTTTACACTAGTTAGACACAAAACGAATAACATAAGCGTGAAGCGGTCAATTTAGTAGCACTATTTACCAAATACATACACCCAAATGTCCCAACCATAGAGCTCACAAACAAAATAAACACAAAGAAACAACAAGCATTAATCCCAAAAGATAAACAAGTTAAATAAAAAGTAAAACTCAAAATAAACACTTAATATTGACTATGACACACAGAGCCCGCCCCCTTCCCATTTTTGACTAAAATGTTCTCCAAAGCACGGCGTAGCTAGATTACGAGTATTACTCAATATGAACTGTTGCGCTTCTAATATGCTCCTCCATATAAGAGCCTGTTTGGTAGCACGAAAATCGGCTGATTTGACTGATTTTGCTGAAATTATTTTTAAAATATATTTTATTAATAAAATAAAGAAAAATTATATGTAAAAATAGCTAAAATGGTCATCTACAGTAACTTCAGCCAACACACCAGAAAAGTAATTTAAATCTTACTTTTTTTTTGCTTATTACGCAATTTAGCGCGCGAAAGCAAAAGTTACGTGTTTGGTGAAAAGTTGGCTGATAAGCCGAAAAATAGTGTTGCCAAACGGTCTGACGGACTTTGAGCCAATTCTAGCCATCAATAAAGTGTTATCCGGAGTTTTTTTTTGAAGCAAAACTAGTTAATTGTCATTAATCAAATCGTGGTCTAACGAAACAGAAATACAAGTGGGAAAATGATAAAGCCAAACATAGCGGTCAGACATAGAAACAACAGCTCTTGCAAGATCATGAGCTACCCGATTTGCAGATCGCTTCATATGAGTAAAATAAATAGTAGTAAAACTAGTCGACATATCTCTAATATCATCAATGATCACCCCCGAGAGCGAACCATCAGAACCAGAATTAATACTTGAGATAACCTGAAGCGCGTCGGACTCTACATTAATATAGTCCCAGCCAGATTGTTTTAGCCAGCTTAGTGCCTCCCTAATAGCCAAAGCCTCAGCAACCTTCGGAGAAGAACCATACCATTTATCAACTCCACCTGCAATGAACCTGCCCTCACTGTCTCTGACCACCCACCCCAAGCCGCAAATATTACCATCACCTATCGATGCGTCTGTATTCAACTTCAGTCGGCCCACCTCCGGTCTTTTCCAGCTCGCCAAAACATTGCTCCGTTGCTTGGTCTTCATACATCCCTCTACCGCTCTACGCCAACCATCCAGAAAAGCCTTTGCTTTGACTACAATTCCTTTTGCAATAACCTCCTTTTGCTCCCAAACCATCATATTCCTAGCTCGCCATATACTCCAGATGAACATAACAAATAGACAACATCTTTCTTCATCCCTGCTAAGAAAGAAACTCTCTACCCACTGTACAAAATTAATACCTGCATGAGCTTGGACGTTCCACCGTACTAGATTCCATACCTCAGTAGCCCTCTGACATAACCCGAAGATATGCACCAGGGATTCAGTCTCACGTGAGCAAAACGGACATGCCGCTTGGCAATTCACCCTTCGGAGTAAGAGTTTGTCTACTGTCGGAAGAAAACCGGCACATGCCTGCCAGAAAAAGCCTTTACTTTTGGTGGGATATAAAACCGCCACATTCGGGCCCACAGCGCTACTTGGACTGCCTGAGTTACCAAGCTCGACGTGTCCAACGTTAGCCTCCAATACAAAAAGCAACAAATTAAGGTGTGGGAAAAAACAATTTTCTCCTCTCAAGTAATATTTTTATTATCTTATTTTATTTTTATTTGTCACTTGGTACGTATTTCTTTTGGGAAAGTCTCTTACTCGAGTACTATTTATAACATTTTCATATCGGGATACTTTTTCAAGAGAAATTTGCTCTCCGTAGTACCAAATCAATGCTCTTTTACGAAAAGGGAACTACCTCATGTTTTTCTATTCGTATCACCTATTTAGTTCTATATGAGGAAACTTAATTATAGCTTTCCAAATTTACCCTTGACTCGAGTACTCGATCTGAAGAAGGAAAAAATACAGTGCGATTTCCGATCCCAGACTTCCCCAATTCTCGTTCTCGTTTCTCCCTCTTCACCAGTATTAAAATCAATCTGGAAGTTTGAAATCGATCGACATGGCCTCACCAACCTGGTTTTGGCCGGGTACATGGCTAAATTTCGGCAGATCTTGGCTCCGAAGTCTACGGCTCCACCATTAATGGCCTTCGACGATTTTACAGAGGGCTGGATTACCTATTTTGCTTCATTGCAGAGTTTTTGACAACCACTCGATGTAATTTGATCATTAGATATAGTGAACTCATTGAATTGTATATATATTGTTATACGTGACCTGCTCTGCTATTGAGCTATTATCAGAACTTATTGTCTGTTTAATGACTACTTACTGTCTATGTATTGCCTGCTATTGAACTATTATTAGAACTTATTATCTGTTTACTGACTACTTAATGTCTATGTATTGTCTAGTGTTTGCAAGTTTGATTTTGGATCTAGTTTCTTCAAAAGTTTTACAGAGTACCTGGTGGTCTTGTGAAAATATGAAATAGAAGTTCGAAATTGGCAAAGTCAATGTCCAAAATCAAAAAAGAAGAAGAGGAGGAGGAGGAGGACACCTTTGGCGGTGGCATCCGATGAAGTCAACCGAGCAGCTATCTGGTGCGTCGGCGATGGTGATTTCGACATCGGTAATGGTGAAATCTGCGGCGGTGGTGATGGCCCGGCAGTCGGTCGATCTAAATTGAGAAGAGGAGAGAGGTCACGATGATGTTTGTTTGATGCGCAAAGGATGTTTGTTTGATGCGCGGGGGGATTTAAAACAAAGGGGGCAATTTGGTCAAAGCAGGTGTACTTAGGTCTTATGCTAATTTATAGTCTTAATTTTGGAAAATTAGTATGATTAAGTCTTATTTGTTGAAATCTCCCTACTTTTTCGTACTCTTTATGTTTGTCTTTCCAACATTTTTCATGTTTTTCTTCTCATATTTTTTTTATTTTTCTTCGGATTTAATGCACCAAACCCCTTGTGAAATATGAATTTGACACATGAGCGCCCCTGTGATTTAACAAATGCATTAAACATCTCTGCGTTATAATTCTTAATGCGCAAAACCTCTTCTATGAACAAATTTAATTGTCAAATAAATAAAAAATAGATTTTTTTTGTATCATTTAGAAATTTTGACAAAGTTACTTGCACATGCAATGATGCAATCATATTATTAAGAAAAGTAATTTCAAAATTGTAAAATCATTCTTGGAGCGGATTTTGCGCATTAATAATTAAAATACAAGAGAATTTGAAGCATTTTTTAAATCACATAGGGCACCGAATTTATGTCACTAGGGGTTCGGTGCATTAAACCCCCTTTTTTCTCTTTAAATTTCACTTTTTCTACCTAATTATTACGGAGTAATCGCTACTACATTTATCAATCTCCATTTAAATCCAAAGTTACAAGTATTAAAGAATGAAGAGAGTATTCGACAACTGTTTTGCTATTTTTGTTAATAGAAATCTAACCAAATATAATTGAGAACTTTTTAAAGCAAAATTAAGAGCCCGTTTGGTGATCCTGATTTTCAGCTTATCAGGCTTATCAGTCAATTTTTTAATCAAACACGAAACTTTTGATTTCGCGCGCTGAATTATGTAATACTTCGTAATAAGAAAAAGTAAGGTTGAAGTCACTTTTCTGACTGTATTGGCTGAAGTTACTATAGATGACCATTTTAGCAATTTTTTATACAATACGTAATATTTTTTATTTTATTAATAAAATATACTCCGGGGTATTATAAATATAGTTTTTTATGAATCAGCAGAATTAGCTCTGTCACTTTAGGCAAAATTTCATAAATTTCAATGAAATCAGCCGATTAAGCGGATTTGAGTCTTATTAAACTTAGATCATATCTCATAGATGACGAATCACTTCAAGGTACGTGGTAAAAATGTTACGCCCCAGACCGCATCTGAGCGCGTGTACAACCGCCGTATGACTAAATGACGTCACTCGCAAGTCAACGCGACTTAGTCACACAAGGCGTCCATGAACATAGTCCATACCATACTCAGTAAGTAAACATACATAACAACATCACATCTTGGGATTGAATGAATAGCGGAAATATTCAATATTCAATCATGGGCCACACATGGCCAAAACGTAGGCACGCAGGCCCAAAACAAATGTATTTATTACAAAGTATCCATGAGCAAGTTTGTAGTTTAAAACAATAAAGGAGGCACGAACCACGTCTTCCTTTGGAATACTTCACCGAGCAAAGTGTGGATAGCTAGCCTTAGCTTCAACCTGAAATGGTGGGCCCCCCCCGAAGGGGTCAGTACAAGTACCGAGCGAGTAGCAAGCTAAATGTAGAATAACTAACGTTTCAAGTATAAGACCCAAACATAGGATGATACATATACGTATAGTCCTTCCCCCAAGTTTGGAATACATATTAGTATGCATACACTTGGAAATACCCGATCCGTAGGTCATTGTTTATTCGGGAAAATAATAGTAGCCAATATCCTTGACTTAAATCCCAACCCACCCATATACCTATGAGTGTATAGAACTCCTCCTTGTTCACATAAATTATCATAAGGACACCGCCCGGTCCTAGATCATTAAATGTAATCTTATGAGTTTTGAGGATACACGCCCGATCCTTGGGTACTCCACCCTATAACCGAGTTTTGAGGATAACCGCCCGATCCTTGGGTACTCCACCCTATATAACCGAGTTTTGAGGATAACCGCCCGATCCTTGGGTACTCCACCCTATATAACCGAGTTTTGAGGATAACCGCCCGATCCTTGGGTACTCCACCCTATATAACCGAGTTTTGAGGATAACCGCCCGATCCTTGGGTACTCCACCCTATAACCGAGTTTTGAGGATACACGCCCGATCCCTGGGTATTCCACCCGACCTATGACTTACCACATATCACACTAGATAGGGTCTATATCATATTATTACTAAAGACTAAACCAAGTCTTGGAATTACATCAATAAATATCAACCTTGACATTAAATCATCATATTTCATGCAATTCCATGCACAATATAAACACATAGGTTGTACGGGGTCAGCCCCTCCTTCGAACCGGACTTCGGTTCGCGTTTTTGGTGAAATTAAAATGTGGAGGCAGTAGCTTACCCGGCCCCGGGTATGCCCTATACACGGCGCCGGGTATGTTCGGAGTTTTGGGTCAACGGTCCGTTGACCCCCGAGTTGACCCCCGAAACGTGATCCGTTTGATCCGAAATTTTTATACAACCTATATCATGTCTAAAACAATCAATAAATGCCATTTTGGCCATCCAAAACATCACATATGTTTTTATACACATTTTCTACCTCCCACATGCATAATCATGTAGTTTTATTCACATAAACCTAATCATCTTGGCTAATCACATGCTTAAACTCTTTTAAACATCATTATGAATACTTATAACATTTATTTAGGTAATCTCATACTTAACCCAAGAGTTATAAGACATTAAGCCGTCCACTCACCTCGAATGAGCGTTACGAAGTTCTACCCTTCTCGGTTGGACTCCGATGAAACTCCGGCGAACTTTGATGAATTCCGGCGATAACTCCGGTGACTCCTTCAACTTTGTGAAAGTTCTTAAATCACCCTTGACAAGTGTCTAACAAGGTTTTATCATCACAAAACCCATATCAATACAAATAACCTCCAAAAGGTTATTTTCCGGTAAACCGGTCTCTTCGGCCTCTGAGTCCGTTCTTGGACTTAGAGCCATCTTTCAACCCCTCTTTCTACACCTTTAATATGTATAGAAATTTTAGGGTCCTTCATGACCTCCTTAATTAATAAGTTGTCCAAGAAAGGAGAAGAAAAGGTTAATGAAGTCATCACCTTAATTCCTCAAGCTTTTCTACACTTTCAACAACTCAAACCCCTTCCTTGAGCTCCCCCTTGCTTGGCTTGCCTTGGCTATGGAGAATGATGGATGTGGAGTCCTTTCCTCTTGATTGGGGGTGGGCTGGCCGAACTGCTTAAGGAAGGAGGGTGGGGGGATGCATTTTTGTCTCAATAGTTAGGATGGTGTGGGAGGAGGCCCACCTCCTTTGTTTGATGCTTTTCACTTCACTTCACACACACCACACCATTCCCTCCTATTCATTCAGCCGCACACTCCCCTGATTTGGGTGATTAAAATTATGGGGTGGCCCCCACACATGTGGGAGGTCATCCCTTTAAATCCCAAACTGTACATTCGGCCCCGAAAGTTGTATTTCTCGGACTGTTTTAATTATATTTCATTTTATCGGGTCAAATAAAATATATTAAATGTCCATAACAATTATGGATCTTAAGAATGAATATACATTCCCCAACTTTAATTTAAAAGTCTCCGAAATTCATTTCGGACTGTTATCTGCAAAATTGCCGGTACTGGAAATTGGGCCCTGTTTGACAAACCGGTCAACCCAATGCCTTTCTCATGACCCATTATGAATGTCCACCACCATGTAACTATTATCTAGACCAAGATGAATATAACATGTGGTCTCGTGTTATCGGGTTACCCCCGCTCCGAGTGTGGGTCCCGCGTGGAATTTACTCTTCACGCAAAAGAATTAACAAAAATTTACAACATCGTAAATTCATTACTGGACACGCCATGTTCAATACATAATTTACATAAAGGTGAATATATTTGGGGACGGTGTTACAAAAAATGCAGGACCACTAGAAAGTAGGGCTGGGCACAGGCCAGGTCGGGAGGGGTAATGCAAAATAAAATGGAACCGCCGATTCCATTGTACGGTTCAATCCGTTCCGGGTATTACAAATTTCAAAATAGGAACCGGAAATTACCCGGCCCGTATGAAACGGGTCGGTCCGATCCGAGTTTTACGGTTTCTATTCTCATGTCTTGAAATTAGTAAAAACTCATGAAGTTCCAAAAATCAATAATCAATAATATAGAACATTAGCAAGTTTCAAAATAACAACATAGTGGTGCACATATAACACAAGCGAAAAGTCCAATACTCCATAATTTCTTGTATATAAGTTTCGAACAATTAAAGAAATTCCAAAAATATGCAACATAGCCAAAATATATATTTTCTAACATTTGTATTTAAACATGTTGTCTAACATCACATATTAAAGTGATTGCTTTTTTATATATTAAATTTTCAGTATTAGCCAAAGTTGACACATACGTGGTGGGTGGTAAACACAATTTATATATTTTAGTAACAATATAATAAAAAAAAATATAACAAAATCATCTTTAACAAATAATTAAATTCCATAGAAAGGAATAATTCAATAACAATAAAAAGTAATTAGATATTTATGAAACATTTAATCAATAATTTGAAAACGAAAGGATGTTACTACAACTCAATTTAAAATCCTACTTCTAGCAAAGGAAATAAAACTATTTCAAAACCGATTATCACAAAACTATTAATAAATTAATATACAATATATATAACGGGCCGGGCTGGGTACCCGTTATTTTTTAATTTTGGAACCGGTCCGGTTCTTTAAAAAAAATACCCGACCCTACCCGGACCGTTTTATGGCATCAAAAAATGGAACCGGCCCATTTTGAACCCGAACCGCCATTATCCGGACGGGACCGCGGTTCCAAGACCGTTTGCCCACTCCTACTAGAAAGTCCAACATAGCTAATTAACATGCTATTTTACCCGGGGTGATTCCGGAAAACTGCGAAATACTTGAATCAGACAATCAGTTAGTGCAATTCAACTGAGCTCTTCTTGATAACTGCTAATTAATCAATTTCGGGGTACTCCTTATGCTTTTGATTTGTTTGACCAACTTTAATAATTAAAGTTCTAAAAATCAAATTAGTCAAAACAAACATTTGATGAAATTGGGAGTAACTAATTCTAAAAGCTAATTGCTACAAATGTCAAAAGACTGAAATCAAGAAGGCTAAATCGTCGTTGAGGGATTGCTTTTTTGAAAATGTTAGCATTTGTAATCCATAGTAACATTGTTTTAGCTCCTAAGTCCTAACGGTGCATCTTTCAACTATCTTTTTTGTTCACTTTTTACTTGATTTTTATAAAGTGAAGTATAATTAGAAATTCAAAGGAATTTTATCTTACATAAATGGGTGCTCGAAAATTTTTTGCCGACAAAGAATCTGAACACGCAACTAAAACTTTACAGGAAATCTCTGCAAAACAAAAGGCGACACAGTATGCGGACTAGATCACAGTCCAGAGATTTCCCTTAGGTCTAGTTTTCGTTTTTATTTTATTATATTTATTTTGTTACTTTTTTCTCTGTATTTATCCTTTTATTTGTCTTCTTGTACTGTATTTTTTCTTTTTTATGAATAAATCGTTCTTTTTTCTTAAAAAAAAGTCAAACGTGAGGTTGGTTTCAAGGAGAGCAATCATTATATTGTTACACTAGTTTATCTAAATCTGCTGCTAATTTGTCTGTTTTCACATGAAAGGAGTGTAATAAGATATAGAATAAATCTAAAAACATTATAATTATGAATGTATGTGAGTTGAACCTTTGAATTATTTCAATCCATTATAAGCATAAGATGTCGTACACTTATTAAGTCATTGTACTTCTTTTCTTCATGGGTTTAAATACCCCGCATCCGTTTAATATTTTTAAGAAGCTCTTTTAAACACCTAGCGTCTAGCTAATTCGTCGCAACCACCGTTACTTACATCAAAGTAAATGTGGTGAATTAGCATATTGAGTAACATTTGATTATTTGAATGCTAACTGAAAGAATTTCATTGAGCAATAAATTCCGTTTTAAGAAAGCAAGTTCATTTGGGAGGAGTAAGCACTCTTAGCCTAGGAAGACGAGGGTGCTAGAGACTCCGTTCCTGGCGAATAATGTAATGTCATTTAAATACTTTTTGAGTTTTATTGTAGTGATTTACTTAGTACAATTCTCAAATTCCAAAGTCAAATTATTTAAATGTATTTCAAATTTTGACTAAGAATAAAATAAAAGGACATTTTTATGGGTATAATTAATATATATTGAGTTTTCCGAAATAAGACTACTTTTGTTTTTAGACATTTATATGACTAAAAAAAATCATCATATTTAAATTTTGAAAGACAAAAATACTTTTATTAAAAAAGTTTCATTTTGCGCTGCTTTCATCTAAAAATACTGCACTATATGAAGAAGTTACTGCACAACATTTATTGCATTTTATACAAGTATTACTGCACAACATTACAGTTTTTTTAAAGCATTACGAAAATGTTATGAATTTTTCGTTCTTTATTTTCCTTCTTTAGATTTGATAAGTTTAGTTTTTTTCCTTGCATCAATACACCGGCTCAATATTCATGTATATTCAGGTGGCCAATAACACATACTCCCTTCGTCCCAAAAAGATTTGTCAATTTGACTTTTCTTTTTTTTGCAATGCTTTCCAGCCTATTATAGTATTTGTTTAATGTTAAGGCCAACATCATTGAACTGAGATGTACGATTCGAACTCGTGACCAACTCCTTCAGAGTGTCACAATGATGTCATCAAACCACAAGGTACTTGACATCAATTTAACTTTTCTTGGTTAATGACAATCAACTTTGACCAATACAATTATTTTGAATATTTTTTTTGAAGCAAGGAATTATTTTGAATATGAAAGTTATATTAAAATGTTCCTTATTTAAAATATTTTCATAAAAGTATAAAATTTATAAATTTATAAATTATATACAAATGTAATAAGACATACCCTAACAAGAGTTGAGGGTTTGTGATTTCGTCGTCATTGTGCGGCGCGGCCATATCCCTCTCGTAGGGTTGTATTTCGCCGTCATTTGTGCGATGCGGCTTGTGTATCAGCGAAGGGCATCATCCGCGATCATCAAAGGAGCACCTTTGTTGCGAAGATCGATGAAGAATATCCAGCAGGAAGCAAGGACGAAAAAGGGAGAGGATGGTGGTCAGGTGAAAATTCTGATTGAGGATGGTGTAGAAGAGACGACCGAGTTGGAGGAAACCCGCTTTGGTGTGTCAACAATCATAGAGATGGTCCTGCCTCCGCCTGAACCACCGCCGAGGGTTGATCGAGGTTCTAGGGTTCAAGAAAGTCATTTTGTTGGTTTAGTTTTCTTCATATTCCGTTTTTACTTGGTTGTTTACTCTGTTTTGGTTGTGTTATGTTTTTTCGGCAAAAGAAATCTAGATGTTAGGAAAGGGGACGAGAAGTCTGGTCTACAAGTCACTGGCTCAGTTAAGGCCAAAGCGGGATCAGCGAATAATATGGCTTCTACGGAGGTGATTAATTCTAAGTCTGGTTCTAGGGCGGACGACAGTCAGAAGGCTTTTTGTCATCTTGTAACCCATTTATGTTCTGTTATGATAATTTAAGCCAGTTTCGTTAAAAAAAAATACAAATGTAATAAGTAAAATTGTTATCCAGAGTTTGTCATCATTGACCAAAAAAAGTAAATATAACAAACCTTTTTCAGGATGGAGGTAGTATATAATAATTCACTTTAAAAGCTACTCTAGCTATAACTGTTTCATGCCCTACACTCATAAAAATCTCACATATAATAGACCTCTTTTACATTTTTTTTTGCATATTTCTCTAAACCTATTATAGTATATGCTCCAGCTAATGTGGACATCCTTGATTGGGATGAGACTCGAACCTGTGACATCCTCTTTGGGAGATCAACAGTGAAGCTATCAGACCATAAGATACTTGACATGACCTCTCTTACATTAGTAAAGTATGAAGTGTTTATTTGGTGGAGGAAATTTTACTTTAAGATTGGCATAAGAAGATACCGCGCCTTGCGCGATCAGACGCTAGTATAATAATAAATAGAATAAAGATGAATACATCAAACATAATTGTAGATTATTCAGATTTTGATTAAATTAAACTACTTTGTCCCAAAAATCTCCCAAACTCACTTTTAGAATATCCCAAAATTTTCATATAATTTTCTTACAAGGATCATTGCGAGAATTAAGATGAAAACAAAATTGTTTTCCTTACACGTCCGATTTTCCATTATGGTAGACATAAGTTCATAGAGTCAAAATATTATACTCCATCCATCCCCCAATTAAGTTCCTGATTTGATTTCACACATTTAAGAAAATAAATTTGACTTTACTGTGAAGTGGATTGCTTTGCATTGCTTAAACACTGTTTGACACTGTTTGAACACTGTTTGGCATTGTTTGACACTATTTTACATTGTTTGGCACTGTTTTGATCCAGATAATTTGTCAAATAAGAAAAGTATTGAAGTGTGAACTTAATTTAGGGACTGCCCAAAAAAGAAAGCGAGAACTTAATTGGGGGACGGAGGGAGTACGGAAGTATGCTATATATGTGTCGTGTTAATTGTGATCAAGTTTGACTGGCACGAATGATGATAAATGAAAAACATGATGTCAATGTTTGAAGTGAATAACCAAATACTTTTTTGTTTTCATTTTCACGTTTAACAACACAAAACTTTAACTGTCGATATATTTCTTTCTTTAGTAGTAAAAAACAAAAACAAGAAATAGATTTTGATAATTTAAAATGACAAAAATTTTACAATAATTTTCAAACCTTAAATTCTATACATTAACAAACAATATGCAGTCAAAATTGAGCAAGTGAATATTGTAATTTTTAACATGTTGCATGAATTTAAGAAAGGAGATAATACATATTGCTTTGTACTCCTTATATAATATTAATCCCAAAGTTATTATTAAAAAAAATCAAGGAACTTTTGACACAATTAAACAAATGAAGTTGATAGATATAAGTGTGACTGGAGAGAACTATATGAATATCACGTTTGTGGCTCACGGAACTTCCTAATCTTACTATATATATTAAGCGCCTAAGGTCGTTAGATGTTCCATTCCCGTTAAAACAGTTGGACGGCAGCCTCATTTTAGCGCCGACGAAAACTAAACGCCTGTTACCGTCTTCTTACATTGCTTCTGATTTTTTCTGTGGTTGGGAATAATGCTTGATGGTATGGGATTCATCGATTGAGATAAGATGCGGATGGGATTCATCGATTGAGATAAGATGCCTACCAGTTCGCTCTACCTTCTCTCTTAATTCTGCGGCTCTAGCTTCTCACCCGATGCTTGTGCGGCATCCTAATGCCGCCGGCGGAGGACCACGAGACAGTTGACGATGCAAGGAAGCCCTCATATCCAGCAGCGGTAAGGTTGTTTATACCCGACCACTGCCTGTACTCACAGTCATGCTCTTTTCCGAACATCGGCGACCCTGACTTTCCCGTCAGATGAAATCCAGGTTTTCTCCTCTAATTTCTACTACTCTCTGGTTGCGACTACCCTAATGGCCACCCCTCTGGCCGCTATTCAAAAGGCCTTCGAGGCCCTTGGGTTTTCTCTATTTGGACCCAAAACCGATGAAGCTGATGGAACTGATTATGTCACTACTTTTGACTTTGAAGGCCCATTCTTCATGCTCCAACTGATTATGTTTCTGTTGTACCAGTTCCTGCAGATTGCGTTTTTGATAAAACTGATAGAAATGGACTTAGTTATTGTGATTCCGGCTAAGTTGATACCTTGAAAAATGATGCAATTGTAGCCTATGATGAAGCCTCAATGAATGCCTTTGGAAATGCATTATCTGCAGGCCGTGGTCCTGAAGTTGATACAATTGAGTCAATAATTGGAAATGAAGAACCTCTTTCTGATCCGTCTATTGAAACTGACATGACTTATACTACACTTGATCATCCCCTGTCCTATGATGATATTCAGTCTGAGGACCCCCCCCCCCCCCCCCGTTCTCACTGAGAACCAATTTCCCGCTGATGTTTTTTACCGGATTATCTGATTAATCTACTGCTATGTTTCTTTTTGTTGCTGCTTTGGCCATACGAGTTTTAATGTTAGTTTGTTTAATCTTTTTTGGCATTCTGAAATTAATTCCATTCTGGTCGAAAGGAATTTTGTTCACAAATCAAGTTTAGGATACCTATCATAACTTTGAACTTCTTTACATTATCCTTCTGTTATTTATTTTTAAAATTAGATTTACTAATTGGGTGTTTTCTCATCTGCTACAGTCCTCGAAGGATATTGATCCTTCGCTCCTATGGGAACAAATAGAGATTCAGGCTTCCAAGCGAAAAGAAGAAGTTTTTAGCAGGAGAGAGATACGTCATTTTTATGCTGAAGTCTAATTTCTAACCTGGCAGCCATTTATATGTGTTTGAGACTTCTAGGTTGAGCTCAGTGTGCTTTTGACCTCTTAACTCTTCATATTTAAAAAACATGTTTAAATATGTTCTAGGATGTATGACCAAACACTATTTCTTTAGAGTGACATAGGTAAACATCCTAGACTTCTAGCCTAAACCTGGGCCACCTGGCTGATATTACTCTTTGTCATCCGTAGTCTGAACTCTGAAGAAGTTGTCTTTTTAGCTTACTCCTCTGTCCCATAGTTTTCCATTTATTGCTTACTAATTAATGCGGGTGGATTTTCAACTTGTTGAGTTAATATATTCTCTGTGTTTATGTGTAGCACCCGTGGAAGATATGAACGGGAGAGCGTTGTTATGCCAAGTATCATCTCTAAAGCCATGAGCTGCTAAAACTCCTGGAAGAAATCAAGTAGGTTTGTATGGATTAGACACTTTTCGTTTTGATCCTTTTCTACTCTTGTGTAGACTACATGCATCTCTTTTTTTCCAGCATGTAAGAAGAATTAAATAATTCAGTCTACGAGTAGTTGCAATGTACAAAATGATGACATTGTTTTCATAAATGTCTGAAACTCTGACTACAGAAATCAATATAATGCAGCTAATTGTGTTGGAGAGTCTTGAGCACCGAACCAATAGCAAGTCAACTGATATGTTCCATTTGTTTGACTATTGTAGGCACAAGGTCGTATTAACAAGATAAGATGGCAATGAGCTTGATTTATGTACACCATCAGCAATTAAAATCTGTAGCCCAGATTCAAAAGTATGTCATATTCAACAGTCATTCAATTCCTAAGTTGTTAACAGTTCTACTTGATTTTATCTTGTATGCTAAATTATATTTCTTGGTGAAGCAGAGTTTGAAATATAGTTGTATGTTTTTTTACCATCAGGAAATGAAAGTGAATTCTTCACTTTGTTGCGCTAACGTTGGCAAAAGTAAAATTACAACTGCATATTTTTTTATTATTATTATAAAATAATAATAGTAATAATAATAATAATAATAATAATAATAATAATAATAAGGGAAAATGGAAACTAATAATCCAACCTTTTAGCGGTCTTCTTACAATAGTCCCACCTTTTGATTATTCATGAATAATCCAACCTTTGCACCTCATCTTCATTCACTGGTCCCTGATCGGTTGATGACCTGCTATTCCAAGTTATTTTCATATCTTTGCAAAATATTATCTTTGTGAAAGGTGAGATTTATGGTATAATGGTTTGCAAAGATAAGAAAATAACTTGGAATAGTAGATCATCAATCGGTCAGGGACCAGTGAATGAAGATGAGGTGCAAAGGTTGGATTATTCATGAATAATCAAAAGGTGGGACTATTGTAAGAAGACCGCTAAAAGGTTGGATTATTAGTTTCCATTTCCCCTAATAATAAAAGACTTGAGTTTTGATAACTTTTTTTTATTCTTTTCATCTTTCATTCAAGCCCTTTTCTTTACTTTCACCCTGTTATACAGAGGAATAATTTTGCATTAAAAAATTTGAGACGACAATTACATTTTTTCTTTCACTATTTTATTGAAAAGTTTTCAGCATGTGGTCCATTGCATTACTTTTGTTCGTACAGTGTGCATTGCAATATGGTTACTGCTTAGCAGCTATATTTAGATACCTGGTAGTTGGCAAGCTTCTCAGTGTTTATTGTTTTGGATGGCCCTTTTTGCTTTAAAACCTGGGATATTGCTTCATTGAGGTTCAGATCTATTATCTGAAGCTTTATGATATTTATCACTGTTAGCTCAATATCAGTTATTATTAAGGTTCGTTGCCTTTCAAAGTTTGTCTGGATCGGATTTTCTATGTTGATTTGGAGTGATATTTAACCAAGTTATATCATTAATTTTTCTAGCCTTTCTGGAAATTGATCATCCAGATGCATGAGCTCCTTGACATCAAGCCCTGATATTACCTGGGAGTATGGTGTTTTGCAAATGACCATATAGTAAATGTACCTATGTCACTCTAGAACATGTTTAAAAAATATGTTCTAGAATGTATATCCAAAAACTATTTTCTTTTCTTAGCGTGAGATAGGTAAACATGTTTTTCTTAGAGTAATATCCCATTTCTCCTGTTTTAGGCAGTCTGTTATGCTTTTATTTTGTCATTTTCTTTTTTGTTCATTCATCATGTCAATCTCTGTTTAATCTGTTTAAAATGTAAGGAGTGTTTAGATTGATGCTGCTCAAAAGAATTTCACTTGAGGTTTTCATGCCATTTTTTATATACTTCAAATTTTCCTTGGCTGTTTGTTTTCTCTTTTGTTCTGTCATGTTCCCCTAGATTAGTTATTATTTTTAATGTACTATGAAATCACATGATGCCATAGAAACTTCTTCTTGAAAAACTACCTGACTCTTCTTCAACAAATTGTATGTTATGGAACCTATCCACTTATCCAGTCGTGTATATATGTTCTCTTAGTATATTTTCAGTTCTATTACCCTTTTAATAAATCAAGATTATGGCCTAATCCTAAGAAAGTCAAACTTTATGTTCTGATTTTTGAGTAATTTACCTAAAAGAGGGAATTCTGCATAGCACCGACACAATAATCATTCTTATGAATATGCAATTTCTAAATAGCAGACTCATGAAAACATAGTCTATCGTATGTATCTTCATTTTGAAATAATAGGACATCTTTTTCGTGTAGAAAGTTTGCTTATGGAACTATCCAGATCATAGAGAAAGGTATATGTATATGGAACTTAAATACCTTTTTCTAAATGTATCACACACATCTTCTACTTGAGTAACAACGTTGGTTTCTCACTTTCAGATCTTTCCGGGATTACAGAGAGGTATCTCTGAAACACTTACAGGCTACTAAAGACTCTGCTGACTCAAACCTGCTTGAAAAGGCTCATGTTAACTATGAAGGGGTAAATTTGTTTCTTAATTTGACTCAATAGTCAATGCTGCCAGCTCTAAACTATATGTTTCCCATAAAGTTTATTGTGAAAGTAATTATCTAAGATTAGTTTACACTTTATCCATCCAAAGAAAAGGAGTAACAAAGTTTTACGTTAGATACACTTCTTGTTACAAGCACCTTATGAGGCATCATATTACATCATAATGAATTTGGAATGTCAACATGGTAGAATTGTTAGCTATGGTGAGTGGTTCATTTTGAGACTCCCGCTTTATGATCCTGTTGTGCCACTTAATATCAAGGTGTATTACCTATTTTTTTAATGTGACTTGTCAACAATATGTATTCTCTGTGTATTTCCTCCTTCCTGTAAAAGGTCATGCTTTAAACTTTTTTTTACCAAAGAAGAACCATATTCCATTGAAGGGTTTTGACTTAATGATTGGCTCCCTTTGCAAAACTATTCCTTATTTTTTGTTTATGTATAAATAAAGCTTCTCTTGTCTGTCAGTACCGGCCTAGCTCGGTACGTGCTTTCAGGATGCCTGATGGAGACTCTGGCAACTTTCTGGTTAGTCATTGTTTATGTGGGGATTATGCAACTTAGCTTTCAAAGCAGAGTTTTTAAATAATGTAATTAAACTTTTAATCAAAATAATAGAGATAAGAAGACATTACATTGGAACATAATGACTATTATATTACTTTAGGATCTTATGTTAACTTATATGGTGGCCGTGTCAGAATATTTACTATCACTTTAATGGTTTAACACAAGCCTCAAGCTACATGTTCCAATCTTTTATATGTTTTCACTTTACAGGCTGCTATCGTTACTTCATATACATTGGAGAATGATATGACTTTTCCTTTGTGTTTCTCCCCAGCAACTAGAAGCCCATGTGTACGTAAATTACAAGTTTGTTGGATTAATAGAAAATTTTGTTTCGTATTGACCTCAGTGCATCTCTGCGAAACAATGCAGACTTTCAGTAAGTTGTGTTCTTAAAGAACAAAAGTATCACAATTTTCTCCTCCTGGACAGCCTGGGGGCACATGCTATGAGCCTGTGATTGTTATTGTTGATTATCTTCTATGATGAATATAAAATTCCCACGTAGAAGTGATATATTATTGGCAGAACTAACTAATCTATTTTTCGGTTAGTTTTTCCCAAATGGGGAACGTTCAGGTTAGTTTTTTGGTTAAGCTTTGTGCATGTTTTATGCTGCTAAGGGAGATGATGAGTAGACGTCGAATCTTCAAATAAAATTAACCCAAATGAAGATTGTTCATGTACCGGTAAGCTGTTTTTTATCTGTATTTGTGTCTTTTGGGTTTAATTACGAGTTGATATTTTCATTGATATATTAATCTATTTTAAGATTCATTTTGTGCTTATTTAGTTACACAATATTTTATGAGACCTGTTTTATATTGATTCAATATGTGATATGAAATAAATTATATCTTTATAGGACTGATTTAGTGAGTGCACATAGTAGGAACATTAATTTTCTCAAAATAGTTAAAGTATATTTTCTGTTTATTTTAGTTTTGTGTAGAAAATTTTTTGGGCTCTTGCCCGTTCGTTCACTTCCTTTGTTTACAATGGTTATTATTTCATATGCTTCGTATCTTGGCCACATGCAATTTGTGAAGCACCACACCCGCGCAGGTCACAACCTCATCGGCGAGGTCCATTAATTGATCTCGCACCACACTGTTGTACCTTCACTCTTTTGTTGTGATATTTGTTTGAACTTTGTGACCCAAACATTCAAACTGAAATATTAATTGACTACCCTGCTGTGATAGACAACAATGAATTGCTTTTTATCACTTGGATTTTGTAATGCATTTGCACATCTTTCCCACAGAATGCAACGTTCTCGTTCTTTCCTTAGGTTGGGCATCACACGTCGCGCAAGGCGCGCCACCGAGCTAGTTTGAATAATAGAAATAAAAGTTTATTTACTGCACAATTATTATGATTTAAAGACAATTAGTTAAATTTATATGAATTATAGTTTCAAATAAGGAAATTAAATCGAGTTTTACTTAAAGATGTTATGTACTCCCTTCGTCCCTAATAACTTTACCAAGTTTGACCGACATGAGAATTAATAAAATAAAAACTTTGTGGTTGAGGTTTGTACAGAGGAGAGAGAATTAATTAAACCAGAAGTTTTTTACTTAAAAGAGAAAGTAAAAAAGTTAATAAAACATCCAAAAAAAGAACGTTAGCAAAGTTATAAGGGGGGAGGGAGTAGAAAATAATTTAAAGGATGAGACAAAGTATTAAATAGAAATCCTTAGCATGAAAGTCATGTACAAAAGTATTGGTAGCACAGTGGGAGAAGAACCAACCCAAGTGAGATGATTTATTCATTCATTCATCTTCAACGGTGAAAATACGGATGGATCTCCTTCCGAGAAGACATAGCAGGCGCCACATAAGTCTGTGCATATCACATCACACCACATTGCCCCCACCAAATAATACTCTAATTAATAATCAGTTAATCACAATATGTGCTCAGTATCTATGTACAATATACTGAGTTTTTTCCCAAGGTAAAGTTAAAGCAAAAACTATTTACCAAATTAGTGTTTGGTTAAAAACATTTACCAAACTACTGCTCCTTAGAACCATGGTTAAACAAAAACGACATGCGGCTTTGGTTCAATTGAAAGCTACCGTACGAATGGACTAAGGAAGGGAAGGCAAGTGGGACCTATTTTAGAAAAAAACATCTTTATTGTTTAAATGCTTATAACTTTTTTATTATTTGTCTAACATTTATAAAAAATATATCAAAATTCATAATTTTTTATTATCTTTAATATGACATCAATATTGGTTATATAAAAATTAAAAAATAATTTATCACTTTAATAAAATCTATTTTCAAAGTAGTATACTTCGTAACTTTTTTATTTGCACTCCGATTGTTTTAAAAAATATATCAAAATTCATAACTTTTTATTATATTTCATAAGACACTGATACTTCATTGGAAAACATAGAAATATAATTTAGCACATTAAAAAATCCGTTTTTTAGAGTGTTAAACTCCGTACGTTTTTTTACACTCTGATAGCTTTAAAAATACTTGTACTAAAATTCATAAGTTCTTATTACTTTTAATGTGCCACTAATCTTTCATATATAAATACATAATTTAGCACAATTTTTAAAGTGCAATTACTTTTTAATTTGTAGTCTAATTGTTACAAATAATATATCAAAATTTTTAAACAGATGAAGCTTCATAAACTTTAAAAAAAATGGTCATTTTTAACTGAAAGTACAATGGGGGGCTTCAGATAGTGAGGTTTTAGCAAAAATGGTAATTTTATCCTTTTTAGCATTCTCGCCCAATGCCAAACATGCCGAATGAATTAAGAAGATTTTATTTTTAAAATTAAATACAATATTGGTATCATATGAAATGTAATAGAAAGTAATGAATTTTGATACTCCGTATATTATTTGTAACAAACTAACTGTTAAAGTACAAATAAAAGAATTATAGCAATTTAAAAATTGAATTTTTTTAAAGTGCTAAATTATTTTCTATTTTTGTATAAGAAATATTAGTGGCACATGAAAGATAATAAGAAGTTATGTGTTTTGATATACCTGAAGTATATTTTTAGATTATCGGAGCACAAAAAAAGGTATGACACTCTAAAAAAACAATTCTTAAAGTGTCTAGTTATTTTTTATTTTTACCTATAAAAATTAGTGTCGAACGATAATAAAAAAATTTGAGTTTTGATCTACTCCGTATTTTTTAAAACAATTGGGGTACAAATTAAAAAGTTACAATACTTTTAAAAACATTATATTTTTGAAGTGCTAAATTATTTTTTATTTTTATATAGGCAATACTGGTGTCATATGAAAGATAATAAAAAGTTATGAATTATGGTATATTTTTTATGACAATTGGAATAAAATTACAAAAGTTACAACATTTTTAAGAAAAATGAGACTTTTCATTTTATTGGGTCCCACAGTGCTCTTCTTCTATTTGTGATGCCCCTTTGGTCACGATTCATACGTACGCTTGTACCCCTAACTAGAGTTTGTGTAGCAGTATAATGGGAAATAATATTAACCCAACATCAATTTTGTAATTATTTTTTTCTTTAGCATTAATTTAGATAAAAACTCCAATATACTTCTATACTCCCTACTTAAAAAAAAACTTAACATCAAACTCTTATTACGTGTAGATTATCAGCCCGTTTGGTAGCGCGAAAATTGGCTGATTTGGCTGTTTTGCTGAAATTTATGAAGTTCTGGCTGAAGTGGCTGCATTGGCCGATTCTGTTGATTTAAAAAAAATTATTTTTAAAATATATTTTATTAATAAAATAAAGAAAAAATTATATGTAAAAATAGCTAAAATGCTCATCTACACAAACTTCAACCAATACAGCCAGAAAAGTAACTTCAACCTTACTTTTTATGCTTATTACACAATTCAGCGCGCGAAAGTAAACGTTACGTGTTTGGTGAAAAAGCAGGTTGATAAGCCTGATAAGCCGAAAAATAGTGGTTCCAAACGGTCTCTATTTTTTAAAACCGTTTTTACTCTCAAGAGAGTAAAAGTAGAAGTTGGGAGGGTGTTTGAGTGAAATTGTAAAAATAATTAGCGAATTTTAAAATGCTTCTAGAAACAGTTTTTCAGAAGTGGGGGACACTACCAAACATTCTCATGCTCCCTCTCAATTTGCAAATCTTGAAGTTGATTAATGATAAAATTAAATCCTCTTGCTAATAGTAAAATGAGTTTGAATAATTAAAATTTACAACATTGTGAAATTACATTAAAATATTTACAATCTCAAAATTCAAACTAGAATAGATAATACCCCGTAAGAAATTGATATGTTGAATAACTATTTTTTTTTCAATCTACTCCAGTATCACAAGAACCTGTTGCTCTTGCCACTTTCATTGAAAATTCTGGTAGAACGGGTTTTACTCCAAGAGGTGGACTGACACTAATAATCGTGGCAATCGTTCTGGTAAAATGAGAAGTAATGGCAGGAATAACAAATTCTGCACCCAGTGATAAAAGAAGAATCATACTTGCTTTCATATCTAAGGTTTCCCCCTGGTTACAAAACAAACAACAAGATTGCCATCACAAATTTCAAATCTTCTGCAAATGCTGCTGGTGCATTATTACCTCTTGCTCCGATTTCTCTTGCTCAGGAAGAGGTCAACAACCAGAATGCTTTCAATTTTTCAAAGGATCAATACAATGCACTAATGGCTTTGCTCCAACAATATCAAGAACCCTCTTCATCTGAGTAAACCTTGTTGAATAACTAAATAAAGTGAATTGTGTCGACTAGAAAAGTTAATTTTGTAAACCATTATGAGACGAAGGAAGTATATGCGCCTATGCGGAGTATTATGATACGAAGTATTTATCATAATACTCCGCAGAAATTGGTATGTAAATTTTGCCAACTTTGCCACTTTCCTATTATAGCAACTAATTTATGCGAACTTTGTGGACTTTTGACAATTGTAGGTGTGTCAATTTAATGGTGTGTCAATTTATGCCGACCTTTCTAACTTTCCTCTTTTTGTTGTCCCCAAAAAACTTTGTCACTTTCCCATTAAAGCAACTAATTTGTGGTTTTGTACCTTTCTCTCTCCTCTGCACAAATTTCAACCACACAGTTTTTACTATTCTAATTTCTCACCTATTTTGCATTAGACAAAGTCCACTGGGATGGAGGGAATATTTTCATTTCTGCTAAAAATTGACTCACCTACTAATTAAAAGAAATATGATTATAGTTGAAGTAAAAAAATATTCATTACAAAAAGGGAATTGGAAAAATGATTTTAGAACATCCCAAAAAGTTGAAAGAAACTTATTAGATAAAGAAATTTCCTCAAGTCTCCAACCACCTATTTTACGTCGGTATTACCTATTACGTTAAGCACATGCTTGATTATGTTTAATTGTTTATGCACTTTTAAGTTATTGTTACTATATTCGTACATTATAAACTCATCATCAGCTACATTGTTCATTTTTAACATTATTAAACAAAATGGTACTCCGTACTATATGTATATGTGTTGCAAATAAAAGATGCAATTACATAAGCAGGAGAACGAAAATGGCACACGGTATTACATTTAGAGTCCGTTTGGTAGCACGAAAATCGGCTGTTTTGACTGATTTTGCTGAAATTTATGAAGTTCTGGCTGAAGTGGCTGCATTGGCTAATTCTGCTGATTTAAGAAAAAATTATTTTAAAAATATATTTTATTAATAAAATAAAGAAAAATTTACATGTAAAAATAACTAAAATGATCATCTACAGTAACTTCACCCAATACAGCCAGAAAAGTAACTCCAACCTTACTTTTTCTGCTTATTACACAATTCAGCGCGCGAAAGTAAAAGTTATGTGTTTGGTGAAAAAGTTGGCTGAAAAGTCTGATAAGCCGGAAAAAAAGTGTTACCAAACGGCCTCTTAGATTATTAATACTAAAATAGTAAAAAGTATCGACTTTTTAAGATGCTATTGGAGGTAGTTTCTTAAAAGAGATCTTAATTTGTTTGAAAAGCTTTGAAAGTTATCGTGTCAAACATACAACAATTATGAACTCTTAAAGACATTTTAAATAGCACAACAACTACAAGATATATGTTTATGTGAACCAAACATGCACAAAATTAGAATAATTATATACATGGATGTAGTTACGATATTGAAAATACATGGATAGAATTAAATTCCGTTTGGCAGTATCTGGATGCACTAAATGTCTAAATTGGTTGAATCTACATAAATTACTAAAATTATAGATGAAAATGTTACATAGGATCGTCGATGTATTTGTTGAGTTGTGAAATAATTATATTTGAATATATGTTAGGAAAAATTGAAAATACTAATCCCAACTATTGCCGGTCCGCTAACAATAATCTCAGCTCAACTACTCCGTATTAATTATTTTTGTATAATCCCAACTATATGGACCATCCGCCAATAATGATCCATGACCGGTTATTACCTGCTATAACACGTCAAGTTTAAATAGAAACTAAGCGTATTCTATTAATAATCTAAATTATGCTTGGATTATTATAATATGATATTTATTTTTTAATTTACTGAACGGGTAGTCGGTGATCTCGGACCATTATTAGCGGTAAGTCTTTAAAGTTCAGATTATTATGAAATAATTGATAGTTGGGATTATTATAAGTGGACTGCCAATAGTTGAGGTTATTAGTATCAATTTTTCCTATATGTTATAAGTAAACAAAAATAAAGCTGGAATATGGATCTTTTGCAAATTTAGTCGAAAAAGTAATATTAGTTTTACTTATTTGGATTATTATGCAATTTAACACGTAAAACTAAAGTTTAATGTTCGAAAAAATGTTGATTGATAAGGCGAATAAAATAAAAAGGTGTTATCAAATGGACTTTTAATAAAGAGTTTATGAGTGATAAAATTGGTTTACATTTATTCTAAATGAAAATTGGGGGTTTTACTCCTAATAAGGCTAATATGGAGTACTATGTAGTAGTTATCTTGTACGGAGTATAAAATGTCATACATTTAAAATACGAAATAATGACTTGTATATTACTAAAAAAAAGATGAATAAAAAATGTGTCATTTTTATATAAAGTGACAAAAAGAAAATTAAACATCTCACTATGTCGATTATACGTAGTATAAATGTATAATAGTGAATGTCACTAACAGGTACACTGATTCAGATGTGTCTCTCACTCAATATGGCATATCCTATAAGTTTCTTCTGATTTAAAAAATAGATGAGTGGATTGGTGGTGGTAGGTGGTAACAAGTGAAGTGATAATTAAGGACCATTCTTGGTGTACACAAAATGTGTACATTGTCTGTGTACACAGACAATTTGACATCAAGTGTTGCTCCCTTTTAAACGAACTGCTCGTGTACACAGACAACTAGGGGGGTTTTGTGTACAACTTGTGTACAACTCATGTACACTAAGCATTTTCCGCTAATTAACTCTGATGAGATGTAGTGTGTGTGACAAAGAGTAGAGATTTGAGATAATTTAATTCGAAATGCTTTTCTAAAAGTAAATTAGAAATGATCTTATTTTTGTTAATGGAAAAAGAGAAGGTTAAGTGTACGTTTGACACAATTAGTTTTTTTTATCGTGTTTGGCACAATTAGTTGAAAAACTATTTTTATGAGCTTTTTAATAAATGTTAGTTTTTATTGACTGAAAAGATTTTAAAAAAAGATTATATTTGTTTGATAAAAGCCGACTGTTTGATTTAGTTTCATTTGGCATATAAGTTGTTGGGACTAATTAATGTTAGAAGCTACAAAGCTTTCTCAGATACTACTCACTGTAGCATCTCAAAAGACATTTTATTTTTCAAAAAACTCTTAAAATAAGAGAGAAACCCTAGCATAGGCGCATAGCAGCGGCCGTATCCCCTAAATTTAGGGGTCATTTTCTCCGTTTTCGTCTTCGACGCAGTGCATCATTTTTGTACGGCTTTCAATTCTTCCGCCATTCGTTAGGCTAGCTTTCTTATTCGGCAAGCCGCAGCGCCTATATGGCGCGGCCAAAGGTTGTGCACCCATGACAGCAGGTGGAGAGTTTTGAGGATGTCGTTCATGGTTGGGATCAAAACATCATGAACGAAGCTTGAGGCTAGGGGCTGGAACAAATCTGGATTCGAGGTCATCTATGTTAGGTGACGACAGAGGAGGCTTGGTACAGAACATGATGAATAATAGGCAAGAAGAGGAAGAAGCTACAGTACTGCTGGACCGTCCCCCTCCTGAACCGCCGTCATGGAGTGTAGGAGAATCTAGGGGTTGGAAAAAACATTATAATTTTACTGTTTGCTTGCTATTTATTTTTCATGATCAGACTATTTATTTTTCTGTTGGTTACTTTTATTGTTGTAAGACTTTTGCATTATGATTGGGTGATGTGAGGCCCGCTTTAACCGTCGTTGGCTCATTTATGCCCATTATAAGATCAGCGAGTCATATTACTTTTTTGAAGGTGATTGACTCTAAGTCTGGTTCGAGGGCTGTCGATTTCATGTGGTCATTTTGTTGTTTTACCCCTATCTGAACGTTGTGATATCAATTTAAGCCTTTTCTTCAATATAAGCGTTTAGAGACTTTTGGAATAATACAAAAGCTAGAAAGTGTATACTTATGTCTATTAAGAATGTTATCTTTTCTTTTTCTTGCAAAAAAAGGAATGTTTTCTTTTGGATTGTTTTCAGTCTCTGATTAGACCAAATCAGATCAGACCAGATTAGATCAGACTTCTATAGTTATAAAATACATAGAGATCATACATCTATCAGACCTGACCAGCAAATTTCAGTCCAAAAGAACACATCCTAAACATGCGTTAAGACAGGATGATTCTTGAAATGAATATAATTAAAATGTAAAATACTCCGTAAAATATTTCAGGTTTTTATTTGGATTTCCGCGAGTGTGTATACCGTACATCCGGCTGTACGGTGAGCACCGTACAGCCGGCCCAGGAAAATGCTCAAGGGAAAAATAGCAAAGCAATTCGGTGGCGTTTTTGTAATTAATGTAAAAATCGCGGTTTCTGCTAAATGAGCATTAATGTATTGTTAATGAGCAATAGTCCAATTTTAATGAGTACTAAGCGTCTAATAATGAGCACCGTGTTACTACAAGAAAGCTGATATCAAAACTAAAAAACGGTGTCATTTTCGTAATTTCAGTGAAAATCGTGATTTTCGTTAGATGAGCATTAATACACTTTTAATGAGCATCAGATGTATTCTACTGAGCATTAAGAGTCGATTAATGAGTATTGTGATATCAACTTCATACATTGTAATTCACTTTCTTTTTCTTCTTTTCTCTTTTATAAAATCTCAATAAATCAGTACCAAATGAGCATACATAAAGCAAAAATGAGCATTGATATGACAATCGTAAAATTTGTTAGTTGAGCATCAAACATCATCTATTGAGTATTAGGATTATGCAATTTAGTGAGCATCAGGCATGTTTTGTTGAGCATTGATAGCCTAACAATGTGTGTGGTGATCTCCTTTATATATTCGAATTACTTTCCTTTTCTTATTTTCCCTTTTTAAGAACTTACTATATATTATCTTTAATCGACTCATATGGACATCAATATGTGAATCTAATGTAATATGCAACTTTTGAAATATGCATTGATATGACATTTTAAAAGTGAGCATAACATGAGCACCAATTGAGTTTAAGTTACTTACAAAATGAGCATTGATATGAAAATCATAATTTTTTTAGTCGAACTTCAAGACATTTTTATTGAGCATCAAACCTTCTCTATTGAGTATTAGAAACATGCAATTGAGTATAAGCATTTATATAATATGTTAAAATGAGCTAACACGAATACAACATGAGCATACATTACTTACCAAATGAGCAATGATATGAAAACAATAAGCTTTGAGCATCAAGAAATTTTTGTTGAACGTCAAAATTTCTTTTATTGAGTATCAGAAGCATGCAATTGAGTATCATGATCTCTGCTCCAATGTATATAATCTAACTCTTATGCGAATCTAAAATGATACTTTTGATATCTACATTAATATGACATTTTAAAATGAGCATAAAACCAGTATCAGATGAACATGCGTAACTTACAAAATGATTATCGAAAAACTCATGCACATTTATTTTGCATTATACTCATTGTAGTATAGCACAAAACTCATGTTAGTAATTAGCACAAAATATTTAATAAAATAACAAGTAGTCGTCTTAAAATTAAAAATAGAAGAACAAAACATTTATAATGCAGAAATTTAAAATACTTAAATTAGAAGTTTGATTGAAAAACAAGAAAAAACAAACTTGAACATTAACAATATTTAAGATTATACATTTGCATTATAATTGGATAAAAAATCAAAGCATGTTAAAGAAAAAATAAAGAAAAGAAAGAACTCAAACAAGAAAACAACAAAAGCTGAAAACAATGAAAAATGAAAAGCCACGAAAAGAAAAGCAGAAACGGAAGTGAAAAGCAACGAAATCAAAGAAAAGAGAAAACAAAAAAAAAGACAACGGAGTAAAGCCCGTAACAGCCATCGGCTAAAAAAGAAAGAGAATCGACGGAAGATGGGAAAAGAAAAGAGCAGCAGACATTAACTTAACCTTAACCATGAAACTTGGATTTAATTACAAAAAAAACCCGGCTGTACCATGCCCTAGGTACAGCCGGCTGTACCGTATACATTACGGATTTCCGCCATGATTGTCCTTATAAATAAACAATAATCACATCCCGTGGCAGAAGGAATCCTAACAATCTCCACACCACTCTGGCCTTTTGACCGGCTTGTACATACAGACAACACATTCATTGCTCTCTCTGCAGCTGTTGTGAACTGGCAGAGCAGAGAAGCACACAAATCTGAAACATAAAAACCCTCTCTCTCTTTCCCCCCCTCAGTCTCTCTGTCATTCTAAAATTCCCCCGCCTGAATTACATTTATCGTTTGCTTTCGGAGAGGCCCAGAAGCTGTATTTCTTCAGCCTTCAGCTCTGCTGCTTCGTCCGTCATCCTTGTATGTCTATCAAGAATACCCATTTCGTGTTTCTTCTCAATCCATCCCTCTGTATCTCTCTGGGTCTGATCCGACGTCCACTCTAATCTGTCTCTGCCATCGTACGGTCGCGGCTCGCCTGTTTTAATGCAAGTGCACTCTTCTTTTTTATATTTTTCGTTTATTGTTATCCTTATTTATTATATTCGTATTCCGTACGTAGGCATGTGTGTAATGTGGGAATGTAGAATTGCACTTTCCTGTCTGGGTCTGATACGTAGCACAGAAAGTCTGTTTCTTTGGCTCTGGTTAAGGTGGTGGTGGGTCTGGGCATGCACCACACTTTACTTGGGCGGCTGTTCCTGGAATCTGAATTCTGGGTTTTGGTTGCTTATCTAAAATTGGGTGGATTTACGGAAGAATTACGTGGTCTGAGGTGGTTTTTGGATTGAATTTGTTGATTTAAAATTACGTGGTCTGAGGTCTGGGTGGCATGCAAGGGAGATAATTTAAATTTTTTTGTTCTTGTGGTTGTCTGGTTGATATTTGATAAAAGGTCACTTAGTTCGAGAGTTTGAGTTCTGGGAATTCTTTGCTTTGATCTGACTCTAATTTTTTTTTTTTTTATCTTTTTCGTGGAAACTTTGTCTGGATAATCTCATGGGTGATTGATTGATTTAATCACGCACTTTCATTAAGGTTTTTTATAGACTTTTAAGTTTCGAACACAGATGTCAACTACGATGAATTATTTCAGCTTGCTCTTTAATGATGGTTGCCTACCACCTTTGTCCCGTTCCACTTTCCAGAATCCCTTTGGTAGCTATTACCGGCTTATTCTTCTTTTCACCACAAAGTAACTTTTGACTTTCTTTTTGGCATGATATCATACATTTTTCTTTTGAAAAAATTAGCATACTCTGCTATGTCAGCCAAATAGACTTTACCAAACACCCCCTTAATTTGGATAAAATGGATGAAGTTTCTGTTGCTGAAATTGTGGTAGAAATGGTTGAAGTTGCTGATTTTTTGCAAAAAATAAATATGATACTCCTTTGACAAATTAAACAAAATTTCTAAAGTGAGTGTAGCAGTGTCATTTTCACATAAATCATCACCATTATCTCTGCACTATATACATATATATATATATATATATAAATATATATATAATATTTTCAACCAATACAGTGAGTGTAGAAGTGTCATTTTACATTTTCAACCAATTCAGCCAGCGAAAGCTGTTAAATACTTAGTATGTAGTAAGCTAGTGTTTGGCAAAGAAATGGCCAAATAAAATAGGTTGATGATGGTGATACGAAGATCCTAAGCAAGACATCCCTCAATGGGCACTAAATCTTGCACAATAGATAGTGATAATGTCTCTAAGTGTATGCATTTTGAAATTTAATAATAACTTAAAATTATGAGCTTTGTTTGTTTCCATATGTTAGCTTGATATTTTTATGGTAGTCATCTTTTTCTTACTTGAACTACTGTCCTCATTAACTTTGTGAAATGTTTTAATGTAGACAAGAAGTTGAATTTTCTGTAGAGTAGGCTTATGGAGCCTAATGGCCATAAAAGGGGTGGCAAAAGGAGCTTTGTTTCTTTCCAAAACGGCCACTTGAGCATAACAAGTTCTCTTGATGAATTGGATCCGTGGACTTCTTGGGCATACAAACCGCATACAATTACATTGTTATTTATCGGTGCATGTTTTCTCATGTGAGTTAATTGATCTCCGTTTGGTTTCACAGTATGTTTACTTTTTTACTTTTTTACTCTGTGTTGTTACAATAAAACTTCTACTTTATGTCTTTATGCCTTTTGAAGTAACCTTAACAACTTTATACATTTCATAGAATTTAATATGCATGCTTTTTCACACAAAAGAAAATGGGATTGCACATTTACACATGTAGAGATGCTTTCGTGATAGATTTCATAATTGGGTCGGGGTTGCGTAACTAGATCATCATGCATATTGATCAAATCAAACTAGAGGTTTAACTCCAATCAAATTAGGTAGTCAACTCCATATATTTTTATTAAATATTGAGTATTCACTCCATAAATATGTTTTATGCACCCAGAGTTGCATATTCTTTGCTTGTTAAGGACCAAATAGTATTTTAAGGCATTTCCCTGATTTCCCGCTTCTAGAATTTGAATATATATACCATCTTTAAAAGTGAGGTATGTTATCCCCCAAGTCTTCTTCTTTTGGTTAATAAAAGGCTGCAATTAGTTTATTCTGTTAGTGGCACATCATAATGCCATATTCTTTTGCAAACACCAAATATACTTGCAAAGGTTGTGTTAGAACTTCAAGTTTCCTCTTGAAGCGATACGCAATGCTTCTCCTCTACACATCTGTCTTCTCAGGGATGTTTTTCTTGATGTCTGCATCTTCACACATTTGCTGCTAATTAATGTTGTAGTTTTCCTTGCAAGTTTCTGACATTAAGCATGTTTCGCTTGAAGATATTGATTTGTTTATGCCAACATCGTTTCAGTTGGGCCAGTGGAGCACTAGATCCAGAAAGCACGTCAACAAGTGATCGTTCTGTTTCTGTGAATAGGTTTTTGCCCTCTCTTTCAGTTGCCCCCCCCCCAATTCTTTCCATATAACTTGAAATAATCTATGATGATGATGGATTTATCGTTTCATCTCATTAGTGCTCCATAAGATGATTCGACTTGAAGGACTCTTGGCATTAAACTTTTGTCACTTTTGTATTGATTTATAGTGTTTTTTTAAAAAAAATTAACTGACACTATAAATTCCACGCCACTGTGAGAACTCCATAGTAGTGACACTAAATTCCACGCCACTATGAATACTCAGTAGCAAGTGTTGGACAATCATTTCCTCCCAAGAGCTATTTTAGGATTGATTTAACTCAATCTTATTTTTAACAAATGATATTAAGGTTATGATGATTGTTTCTAAGGAATGTAAAGTGTTGCTTTCTTATTTTTATTAGGGGAGTATGGGCGATGGTTGCAGTTTATCTTGCCTACTCTTTACTACAAGCCCCTTCGACGTAAGTTGTTAACTCTAATTCTGAATGACTATGTACTTTCGCATTTTCTTAAATCCATTTATTCAAGTACATGTCATTGCAGGGTTCTTACCAGACCCCATCCTGCAATATGGCGCCTTGTTCATGGAATGGCTGTCATCTATCTCGTTTTGTTAACATTTTTTCTGTTTCAGGTTAGTTATTCTTGAGATTAGGTTTTGCTTGCTTTTGTGGAATGAACTATAACCGATCGTTCTGTCACTTTGTCTGACCTTGTTAATCACCTATACTGCTGTCTGTCATTAACGTGATCCAACTTTTTATTTATTTAGTTTACTTATTTGTTATTTTCTTCTTCCTTCAGAAGCGTGATGATGCTCGGCAGTTTATGAAATATCTACATCCTGATCTCGGTTTTGGTAATAAATTTGGGCATATCATCTTGCACTTTGACATGGATCAGTTCATCTTAGTTGTGGAAACTAGATGGATGGGATAAATCTTTATTTGGATTACAACGGATGAATGGACTGAAAGCAATTCACTAATCCATTTATGATCCATAAAACCCCCCAATCCATCCATAACGATTTAATATAATCCATCCAATATATCCCATATCATTGACAACATATTCACGAATGGATTTCTGGTCAACGTATTTTCTTATTACTTTGATTTCGCATAGAAAATTAAGGAATGCATACAGTAATAATTTAGATTTTAAATGTGATCCGGCAGATTTTAAAAAATAACAGATGAGTCACTTTTCATGATCTGTGCCATACAATAGATATGGATGTCTTGATATATCTAATCCATTATTACTAACTTTAAAACGATGGATTGAATGGATTCAACCTACCAATGGTCTGGATAGATCGTGGATAAATGGATTTTTATGTCACCCCTATGTTCATCTCTTGTTGACAATCCATGCAACTTGACTTGTCTTTTCCAGAGAGAGCAATCTTTATTTACATATGTATTTAATTTTAAGTGCAATTATTTTGTGTACAGAACTCCCTGAAAGATCCTACGGTGTTGATTGCCGAATCTACATATCTGAAAGCACAACCAACAAGTTTAAGAATGTTTATGTATGTTTCGACTTTCACAATCCTTGTAAATGTGTATTTCCTTCTTCCACTTATGCCCTAGTCTGTCTACATCTTTCTGATATATATTGCCTTGCCTTGTAGGATACCTTGTTTGATGAGTTTGTTCTGGCTCATATTCTTGGGTGGTGGGGAAAAGCCATAATGATTAGAAATCAGCCGCTTTTGTGGGTCTTATCAATTGGCTTTGAGTTGATGGAGGTAGAAATCTGGGCTACCTGCTGTTTGGCTTATACACTGATGTTCATACACTTCTCTGACCATTTGTTTGTTCTTCACTTCAGCTTACCTTCCGTCATATGTTACCAAATTTCAATGAGTGCTGGTGGGATAGCATTGTTCTTGATGTAATCATCTGCAACTGGTTTGGTGAGATTCCATTTTTTCACTACAATTTGTTTGTTATTTTTGTATCTTCTTATGTTAAGATGTAACGCGTGTTTAGATTATCATCCAAATCATTAACGAAAGAGCGTTTCACTTTAAATAACGATTTGGGAGCCAATGCTACCCAAATGCCGCATATTAAATCTATTATGTGGTGAATTTTGCTAGCCCAGTGTTTGACATGATACTAATATGTAAAGTGTGCTCTACAGGTATATGGGCAGGGATGAAAACTGTTAGGTACTTTGATGGAAAAACCTATGAATGGGTCGGTATAAGCAAACAGCCAAACATTATAGGCAAAGTAAGCATTTCCTAAACTTTACCATTAATTTTTTTCCTTGCGCTTCAGGGATTATTAGTAATATTAGCTAGCCCATTGTTCTTTTTTGTTGGATTTATGTTTGAAATAAATGTTTTAGGTTAAACGAACACTGGGACAATTTACTCCAGCATGTTGGGACAAAGACGAATGGCATCCACTTCTTGGTCCTTGGCGGTTTCTTCAAGTTCTGAGTCTCTGTGTTGGATTCTTGACTGTTGAACTGAACACATTCTTCCTTAAGTTTTGCCTTTGGATACCTCCAAGAAACCCTCTTGTCGCATATAGATTAGTCTTATGGTGGCTAATTGCAATACCGACCATTCGCGAGTACAATACTTACCTGCAGGACAGGTATTTTTTATGGACAAAAAAGGACTCTTATGGACAAAAAATATCATTAACCATGATACCCTTTTTTTGGACGTACTACTGTTCTCTTATTCCTTACATACATTTTTCTTTTGCCATGGTACATGTGCAGAAACTCAGTAAAAAAGGTGGGATCATTTTGTTGGCTGTCCCTTGCTATATGTATTGTTGAATTCCTAATGTGCATAAAGTTTGGACATGGTAAGTTCCCTGCATCTAAGTTATTCCCAATGAAATATCTTCATTTCAAACTTTTGGTACCAATTTATTTATCTTCTTTTTAGGATTGTTTCCTGAGCCAATGCCCAAGTGGTTAGTAGTCTTCTGGACATCCGTCGGGGTTGGCTTTATTACATTCTTGATAGCTTGGTCACATCAATTGATGAGAAGAAAGCGGCAATGAGTTTTTTTACCAATCCCGCATTTGATCCCTAATTCTTTGATTCGTTATTCATGTTATAGAATGTCTTTGTTGTAAATGTTGTCTGGCTGTAATTGTATATACATTGTGGTGTATGCTCATGTATCAATGATAAAAGGATTGACCCTAGAGAAACTCTTCATTTTACGTTCAAGATTGATCGAAATCTGAATATCACCAGAGGTAGGTCGTCACCCAGAAAAGACACGTAATTTCACCACATGGAGGTGGTGTCAAATATGCAAGTGCAAGCTACACTTCATAGGCCTAGGAATAGTGATAATTTATATTTTTTAATCTTTCTTACCTTCTTTATCTTGTCTTTTTTCTTTATCGTATTTTTATTTTTTATCTTATCTTATTATCTTTTTTATCCTTTTAGCTCTGATTTTATAAGTCTGACTCATGTTAGCTGACACAAACTCTCTTTGAACTAAATTACTAAAGTCTATTTCATAAGTCAATTTATGTTAGTCGACTCTAAACTCTTTTAGAACCAATGCCTGTATAATTTTGTTTTGTGTTATGAGATGCATACAATTATATTGTCCTTAGAAGGCATAATTGTTGTACTTGAAAAGAACATTTTGAAAGACTCATTCTCACTGTTATTGTGTCATAATGTGACTAGTGGACGTTGTAAACTTGTAAGTCTGACACACATTTTCAAGGACTTGAAAAGATCATCAATTTAATAGTTTGCATCAAGTACTCCTGCATGGAAACCAAAAGTAAAAGTTTTTTTTAAAAAAAACTACTCTTATAATATACATAAGATAAGACAAAATATCATCTCTATTCCCTAATTTTAAAGTAATAAAATTTTTGCTACGGTACTATAGCTGAAAACTGAAAAGTCCCTATGGTATTCCCGTGAATCGTAAAGGGATGTAGCAAGCTCCCGTATAATGCAATTCACAAACATAAAGACTACAGAGTAATTCCTCTGTCCCAAAAATTTCTTTCTTTTTTCTTTCGTCTCAATATAAACTCTTTTTTCTTCTATGACAAAGAAATTATGGTTCACAACATTTATCTCTACTCTTCTTATACTTATCCCTATTAAAATATATGTTGGTGTCCAAAATCAATATCAGTCTAAATAGAAATTTAATACTCTTAGCATTTAAATATTTGTGATGTTTTTCATTTATTTAGAGTTTATGTTGATATATTAATGCCAAAAAGTATGAGAAAAACATTAGATGAAAGGTAGAAAGATAAAATTTTAAAGTTGAAAAACTAGGAGACATTATGTTCTTAGTTGGATGGATTTGTGTTCCGTATTACACCACACAAGACCAGACCAGACAGTAATAAAATATACATAAAATAGACATCTACCGGACCAGAGCAGGTTTGATTAGAAATTCTCAGTCTAATTAAATTCATTCATAATATGAAGTAGAGTAAAATATACCAAAAGGGATGTCTAACACTTGCCCCATCAATTTTATTGATTTATCTTTTGGTTGAAAAAAAGAGAATAAGTTTATTGAAATTGAAAGTGTTACGACTGTCTAAGTACTCCCAAAGGAGTAGTGTTCAATGGTTTTTACACAGGAATATTTAATTAATTTTGATATTTTTTAATATTTAAGTTTTGATATTAAGCATAAAAAATTATACTTCATGTGTGAAAATGCTATATCATTTTTGTATATTAAAACATTAAAAACGTTAGATGTTTGAAGTTAAATATTCTAGTTTTTTGTTAAGCATGTTTTTTGAAGAGGGAATTCCAAATTCTCATATACAATTGTATTTTGATGAGTATGTACAACAGACATTATTTATAACGAACACATCTAATATGTTTGTGAGTGTGTATGTGTAAAATAGATTCAATTAATGATTGTGAACCATTTGCAAACACTAGAGCTCTCAAATAGCATTAGACTGTCTAGACTCTCGAGTACATACTCATAGACTAACCTAGAAAGTTGACACTCATGTTATGTTGCTACGGATGTGGACTGTTTTTATATGTTATAGAATATAGATTACTATATGTTTGCTATTCATTATAATTGTACATTAGAAAATTGTAAAACTTGACCTATTAATAATTGTTTTGGAAAATATCTCACACCTTGCACTACACGAGTGATATACTAGTAGGTGGAGAAACAGTCTATGTAGGGCAAAAAGACTATTTTCGAAAACATTCCAAAAGATGACATATATCTTTCTCACAGAGTTAGACTAAATCTGGTCAGATTTAGTCTTGCAAGGGATTCAATAGAGATCGGTCACTTCCTTGGGAAATCAAATCCTAGTGCAATGAAGTAAAGTGAATTAAAGGTAAAGGACACAATGGATTTTTATAGTGGTTCAAGGAACATCATGTTCCTCTAGTCCACTTTCTACTAAGCTCCAAGTAATGTGTGAATTACAAGTTTACCTCTTATCACTTAAGAAACACTCACGTCTTCTCAATGATAGACTTTCTTTATCACTTGAGGTTGCAATCATCTTTCCTGATAATTGGCTTTTCCGTCAGACTCCTGGAAGTATTCTCACTTCACGCCAGTTACTTTGGCGTCCTTTCTTTACAGGAAGTAGTCCTTTGAATGACCCCCCCCCCCCCCCCAACTTCTCTAATTGCTTTGACGTAGATTTGAAAATCAATAAGTGTTTGAAGAACCTTAAAGAACTTTGAAGATGATTTCGAAGATGTTCAAAGATATTCTTCCAATCTATGGATTTGATTTGAATTTATGTAAAGTTGTTATATGTGTATATCGTTGTTGTAACTCTAGTGGTTCTTTTCTCTTAGCTCCTCAAACTTTGGTTCTTCTTATACTGGATAGTCTTCTTCCCGTTGGAGGAAGAAGGGGACCTTATTAATGCTCATGATCTGAAGTCTGTCAATGATTTCTTGGACGTTTGTGCAATGGATAATTTAGCCTTTAATGTGTTTGCCTTGTGTTCTTCCGTTACTAGTTCTTTCCACGTCAACTATCCATTATTTTACTTAACGTATCTTTGAACTAACAAATTTCACTGTATTAAGGGGGAGGGAGTACATTTGTACCATAATGAGCCGTAAATGGGCCTAAATATTGGGCTCCAATATGGGCTAGTGTATTGGGCTTCCAAAAATGTTGATAGGCAGGAGAAATACCCAACACACGTCCCTTAGTTTCTTGAGTAGTAAGCATGTGAACCTGTTCGACAAATTATACTCTTGCTCCTGCTCTTCTTTGTCTTCCTTGAACATGTATCTTTACGTTATTCTGACTATTTGGTGGGATTTATCCCTTTTGAATGAAGGAAGATGGTAGGATGTTCTCCCTCCTTGCTATAGTGGGCAAGAGAGTCTCTCTTCTGTGCTTTCTCCATTCGCTATAGCTGACGAGGGAGATGAGACCCAAGCCTGGTTGCATTAGACCTGTCCCACGTAGTGGGACTCAAAGCGTTGCATGTGTGAAATGATGCGTGAATGGAGTGGATGAATGTTATGAATGTATGAGTGCAATGCATTAGATGTGATTTTTGGGTTGAGATGTGTACCTTGGTTGTCATCATAGATCATTTGTTGTCCATATGTGGTTCTGCGTTGAAGCTTGGATTGGTTTCAGAGGTCTGGGCTTGTACAGAGAAGCTTGGGTTAGGCCGAAGAGGTTCAGCTAAGGAGGTTTGGCTTATGGGCGTTCAACTTGTGGATCTTTGACCACTTTGGCATTTGGACCGATGGTCATTCTTCCTATATACGTTTGACAACTGGATGCACGAGCTCTGGTCATTCACTATCTGGATGTTTGACCCATGTTCGTTTGGCCTCTTAATTTGAACCATGATCGTTCATCCTCTGAACATTTGGCCTCTGGTTATTTGAACGATGGTGGTTTGATCTCTGGACGTTTGACTGATGGTCGTTCGGCCTCTAGGCATTTCACCTCTAGTTGTTTGGCCTTTGGACATTTGATCACTAGTTGTTTGAGCCTTGGTTTAAGGGATTTAACCTCTAACACTCGTATCAATCAAGATTACAATGTCGTAAAAGTAGAAGAAAATGAAAATACAAATGAAATTAATACCTAAACAATAATCATTATAAAAAGTTATATTGCACGTCCTCTAGACATTTGGCCTCTTGATGTTTGACTCATGTCAATCGATCTCTTCATGCATGTTACCCATCATCATTCATCCTCTGAATGTTTGGCCTCTAGCGTTTGAACGATGGTCATTAGGTCTCTAGACGTTTGACCGATGGTCGTTCGCCCTCTGGGTGTTGACCTCAAGTTGTTCGAGCCTTAGCTCAAGGGACATAACCTCTAACACTCATATTAATCAAGATTACAAAGTTAAGTAAAAGAACATGATTATAAAAGAAAATATTACCTAAACATCAAAGTTTGTAGGAAGTGAGCTTCCACACCTCAAGAAGACAATGAAGAAGAAAGAACAAATATAAAAACAAGAAAGTGATCCAAGGAATGAATCATGCGTTTGTGATGAATTTGGGGGTTGGACAAGGTTGGCACTTTAGGGTTTGGCGCTAATCTCGAGTTAATCTTTTCATATTTCACACATGATCGGTCCCAGTGTGGGTCCATATCCGACGTTGATGGTGGTGCAAGGATTTAGATAGTTTAATACTACGTATTAGGCTATATTATTGTAATTGTTATTTCTATCCACTTCAAACTATATAATAGTTGTCATTTGTATCAGTCAAAATAAGAACATTATAATCCATAGTATTATTTTATATTACGCTTATATATACCGCGTGGTTCAATGACATCTCTGTGACATTCCAAACGGGGAGGTCATGTAGTACGCTAAAATATCTTGTGGTTCTATAACATCATTGTGACATTCCTAATGGGGAGGTCAGAGATCAAGTTGAAACTCATCTATCGCAAACAAGTATATTGACATTTCACATAGAGTACATATTATATTGATTAGTGAGCATATGTAAAAAACTATTACTCCGTATCATATATTATGGCGTCACAAATTGATGACCTTATATTTTTTGGGTTTGAATATTAAGAAAGTTTGATAAAAATGACCTATATATTTATATTGTATTGCACTGTTCACCTATTTACTTTTGTTATTTATAAAAAAGAAATGGGAAGAACATAAATAATACGGAGTAATGGTCATAATGTGTCTCATTTTGGACTTGGGCGTGCTTACATAAACACACAAAACTACCAAAATGAATAATTAGTAGCATAGTGGCCTAAGTGCACTTGATTCAGAGTTTCCTTTTATTCCAATCATCTATTTTAGTAATTCTTTTTATTTGAGAAAGCGGTTTAGCCCAGCTGGTCGCTGACTTACTCTCTCTTATAGGAGGTATCGGGTTCGAAACTCAATGGAGTGAGTTTCATCCCTGATTACTCACAACTACATTTTTAGGCCTAACGTAACATTAAAGATGTAACATATCTATAAAAGTGTTACATATTTCTCTAATGGTAACACTTTTTAGACCTAGTGTAACACTTTCTAGAAGTATAAATGTTACATTAGGGACTATAAAGTGTTATAATAGGTCAAATGCAACATGAGCAAATGCAATGGTAAACAAATGTTACATTTTGTCTAACGTAACACTTTTCAGTGATATGATAAAAAACACTTTTCAGTGATATTGTAACACTTTTGAGTGATACATTAGGAGTTGAAATGTTGTAGTGACTCCAGACCCCCCTAGGCCCCCTCCCCCAGACGCCCCTTGGAGTAAAAAAAAAAGTAATTCTTTTTATTTGAGTAAGCAAAAGTTTTTTATTAATGTGAAGACTCGATCAACATCCTTTTTCTTTGTATTTAAGTACAAGATCATTTCAATTTCAAGGGTTAGAAATGAACCGAACATAAAGTTAGGATGTTTTTACTTGGACTGTAATTTGTTCCAGACCAGACCAGACCAGACCAGTCCAGACCAGACCAGAACAGTTCAGACCAGACCAGACCAGACTTGGATAGTTATAAAAATACAAAGAAACCAGACCTTACCAGACCAGACCAGACCAGTTCAGACCAGACCAGACCAGACCAGCAAATTATAGTCCAAGTAAAAACATCCTTAATCTAATTGGTATAATCAAAGAGATGTTTGTAAACAATGCTAGATTGCAAGGACGTGATATGTGACAATAACTCGAAAAACAAACGAAAACAACATCATTAACAAGGAGTTCTTTAATTCGTAGTAACTTATAACGCGACTATCAAACTTCTATCATTTGTTACTCCATCTTTTATTTACGGTTTATCGTTTTCGTGTAATAGAAATGAACTTTATCGATGTAGGACCTGAAAGATATGGTATATGATCTGAATGATTGAAAACTATCAATCTAGAATCTAAAATTCCACATGTTTTGATGCATTTAAGTTTTTATTAATTCCTTAGCTAATTTTGAATGAATTTTCTTCACAAAAGTTTCTTAGTTTAGTATATTAAATAATATTTAAAATTTTTAAAATAAAAAATAGTAAAGTTCATGATATCTGTCAAGACACTATACAATTAATAAGTCATGTATCATTCAAGCTCTATATTGATAAAATTTCATAAAAATAATAGGGAGTATGATCTTTAATTTGTTTATATATTACGAAGTACTCCATAATATTTACTCCGTATAATAATAATAATATTTTTATAATACTCCGTAATACGGAGTAGTAATTTATCTTAATTTCCTTATCAAAAACGTAAATGGGACTACCAGCCTATCCCATCACAACCCGACCTTAATTCAAAAGACTAAACCCTAAACACCGCTTCAGCTATCTTCTCTCTCCCCGGCACCAATCACTGCCCAATCCTCCATGCCGGACCAAACTGCCCTTGGCCGCCGGCGACAGCGTAAACCCCATCTGATTTTGTTATGCTATAGTGGCTCTTGGTTCAGCTTAATTTTAACTTTGTCTTTTTCTCAAATTTAGTTTACTTCTGTTTAGGTTTTTGTTTTCCATTTCTTATTTAAAGTAGATTCCCTAAATTTTGGTTTTATGTTTGCTCTTGCTGGACTTGTAGTTCCTAGATTGCAGTTTTGAATTTTCTATCATGATGTCTCTGAATTGTTTCCTTTGCTGCGCATTCCGTCATTTTTGGGGTTGTATGTGAATGGGTACAAATGATATGCAGGTAAGAGTGGCAGTGTCAAAGGAGTGGATGAATATAACGATGACTCAAATGAGCCAACTATGGGCGAGAAACTTGCCAGCCTCAATTTGGTGAATAGCAATGAAGTTAAAGAACCTTCAGAAAAAATAAAGCCTCCAAGTGCAGATTCAGTTCATGTACTGCTTAAGCAAGCACTGAATGCTGATGATCGTGCCCTTTTGAAAGATTGCTTGTTCAGACAAGATGAGAAGGTCCTATTGAGTTTATTCTATCCCCTTCACCATTGTATCAGTAGGGTACATTGGTTACAATGAGCTTTTATTTAATTAGTGTGTTGCAATTTGTATTAGTCTTGCAGGTAATTGCAAACACTGTTGCGTTGTTGAATCCATCTGACGTAATCAAGCTTTTGAACTCTCTTATATCCATAATGGATTCAAGGTAATTAAAATAACACTACTCATGTTCTCAAAACTGATTGTGTTTTGTTCAGGGTTTAGTGTTTCTTTTTTGCAGGGGTAATATATTGGTCTGTGCTCTTCCTTGGCTGAGAAGTGCACTTCTTCAACATTCAAGCATAATAATATCTCAAGAATCTTCTTTCCATGCACTCAATTCTTTGTATCAGGTCAGAGGAGATCTCTTTATGACTTTTGGCAGTCCTAATTATGCACATGAAACAGACTTCAGGGGAATGAATACGTATATAATGTGAGCAAATTTACAGTCAGGATAGTGAAAATGTCTAGCTATAAGTTTGCTGATCAGAGAATAAGGAACACTAGTTCGTGCTACTCCTTCCGTTCCAAATATGTCTCATCCACATTCAGCATGGAGTTTAGGAAACATACTATTGAATTGGGGTTTACTTCTATATTCATGTGTTTAGGGGTGGACTGTTATTGGAGTAAAAATATATCATATATATTTGATTCTTTAGTACTCAAAATGTTTCCCATTCTAGAAAAGCACAGTATAAATGGGAGCGATGAAAAGAGAACTGTGAGACAGTATCTTTGTGACAGGAGTAAGTTATCGAAGCTGTGAAAGGTGGTGCTATGACATAGCAAGGCTACATCAAAGTTCATTCTTCTTAAGCAAGGATTAATTGGCATTAGGCAGGGACTTTTGAAAAGAATATTTAAATAACGAAAGATATAGTTAGTTTTCACTTAATTTAGTTTAATTTCTATCAATCAAGTTGAATATTTCAATTTAATTGAACAAACAAATGAATTTAAAATGTAAGTGGTATTTCCAGTTTACAATAGTTGGGGCTCACCAAATTTATAAGTTGTACCTTGAAAAAACATACGGAGTAATAAAACAAGCCTTTATCTGATCATTTGTCTTGGCAAGGAAGGATACTTACAGTGCATGCTATCAATTTACCAAATTGCAGCTCACTGAATCCCGTGTTTCCACTTTACACCAAGCTCTTCAGCTATCAAGTAGCTTGGATTTGCTTTATGCTGGAGTAAGTATCATCTTACCATTACCATTAAAGTCTATTTCTGATACCTTTTTTTAAATGTATGTGCATATTCAATTATATCTGAGTGTACAACATGTAATTGTTTATAATGTATATCTATACACACACATATATGTAAGTGTGCGCGTGTGTGCATGTGCTCAAATGGCAATGATACCTGCCCAGGAGAAATCAGAATGAATATCGTGTCAGGATTTCAAATCTAGGGACTTTAGGATTGCTACTAATGCAAAACAAAATCATACATACGCTGTAGTAATAAAATAACTTTTTTCACCACCATAAGTGTGTGCACTTCTTGCTTTTATTTGACACACTTGTTTTGTTGCATAGACGGTTGACTATGGATCAGATGAAGATGGTGCTGTGGTTCCCCTTATCTATGAAGACAAGGATGATGAAAGTGAGGAAGAGGAAGATGAGGGATCCGTTGTTTCCATGGAGACTGAATGTAATGCTGAGAACATAGAACCTCAAATATTTAGCGATGTCAGTGATTTTGAATGAGACAGTTGATGATGGAAAACATGACTGGGGCACAGCAAGTTGGGAACAACAATTAGAGGTTTAGCCACAAGTGATGAGAATTGCTGCCTGAAGCTATTTAAGAGCTTACTTTGTGAGGCCAAGAATGTTACTGTATTATTGTTAAATGCATGTTTTCTCTTCTATTTCTCATTGACTTTGCTTGGTCCTTTTTTGATACTGTTTATTAATCTTTTCTTTAGTGTAATTATAAATCACCTCACTTTGTCACTATGCTACCCAAAAGACGGGATAGTCATAGGTAAATGGCCATTGTGAACCAGAATACTACAAAATACATTAGTAGTAGTAGTTAGCAAAATTTTGAAAGAAAATTTGGTTGTTGCTCTCTTCGTTTTATGGAGTAAATTTTTCTCTTCGTTATATGTAGACCAAATGTAGAAAACCAAATGGATTAAACCAAAACAAAATGTAATATTCATATAGAAAAACCACAATAATCAGAAATCAGAATGGATTCAGTGTCTTGACCTTGTTCGTGGAATCGTAGAAGGTATCCTCAATGGGCTGAGTTGGATCACATAGGTCCAAAACGAATGGGTATGTGTTGGGTCGAACTAGGCTCAATATAAAGGCAATTAATAAAATTATAGCCTTAACCCGTTTATATAGATTCCCTGAAAAAAACCGTTTATATAGACTGACTTAAGGAGTTGTCGGGTTGGCTTACATGTCACTAATAGGACTAGGGCAGTAGGGCAAGATGGGTTTACATTAGGGATGGACTCGGGCCGGGCGGCCCGGAACCGGCCCAGCCCGGTTACTGTTTGAACCGGCCCGGCCCGGCCCATTAGGAATGCGGTTCGGGCTCGGGCACTAGGATTGGTGAACCGGCCCGGCGGGTTCGGGCCCGGTTCGGGCCAATTTTGAATTTTTTTTTTGAATTTTTTTTAAGTTTTTGGGTTGGGCTGGGTATTTTGGGCCATTTGAGGTGGTTTGGGGGTGAGGGGGGAGGGTTGGGGGTTAATTAGGAAAAGCCAAAAAAAAAAAAAATAGAACCGAGGCCCGGCCCGGCCCGGACCCGGGATTACCCGGCCCGGCCCGGACCCGGGATTACCCGGGCCGGTTCCGGGGCTCCCATTCCTGAACCGAGGCCCGGCCGGGCCCAGGCCCGAACCGGAACCGGTCCACTCCTAGTTTACATTAGTGGTGGACCCGGTTCGGGCTGCCCGGCCCGTCACTGTACGGGCCCGGAACCGGCCCGGTTCTCGGGTCCGGGTCCGGTTCGGGCACCGAACCGGTGGGAGAAGCGTGTCTGGGCTCGGGTTCTGTTTTTGGTGGCCCGGTCGGGTCGGGCCCGGGCCCGGGCCTAACGGTCATTTTAAAAAAAAAAATTCTTTTAATTTTAAAAAATACATTTTGGCTCAACAGCCACTTCCCAAATGGCTATATAGCCGTTGGGGGGTACCAGGGGGGGGTCCGGGGCGTTGGGTGGGGTGGGGGGTAAAAAAAAACCTATAAATACTCCTAATTTACTCCTAATTTTAAACATTTTTTCACACCTCTTCTCCAACTCTCCCTAAATCCTACTCTCTACTCATCTCCAATTCTCCATATTCATCTTCTCAAATTCTCTTATTCTCCTTTATATTTTATTTTACTATTTAATACTTATACAATTATTATATCTACTTATATATTAATTATCTACTTATAAATACATATACTATATTACTTATATTTCTTATCTACTTAATCTCTACTTATATTTCTTAATACATACATACATACTACATCTACTTAATATATACTTTATATAATAAAGTATTAAATATACTTTAAAAACTATTACTATATACTTAATACATAATATAATCTACTTCTCTACTTAATAATATCTATTTTATATATACTTATTTTATAATATCTACTTTTATATATACTTTATAATATCTATTTTATATATACTTATTTTCTTATTTTCCAATCTCCAATTCTCCATTATACTCTAATATTTAATTCTTATACAATTATTATATCCACTTAATACATACATTCTACATCTACTTAATATATACTTTATATATTAAAGTATAAAATATAAGTGTATTACTCATCTTATAGTAGTATACTTATATATTATATACTATAAACATTATATTATATATTACTTAATATAACTAGTATTGTACTAGTTAATTAGTTAATTAGCATTCTTGTTACATTTATCATTATAATAGTTAATTAGTTCATTACCATTATTGTTACATTTTTCATTATACTAGTTAATTAGTTTATTAGCATTGTTGTTACATTTTTCATTATACTAGTTATTTACTTCATTAGTATTCTCATTAATTGTTAAAACAACTCTACTTCAATAAACTAGTTAATTGTCATTAATTCATTATAGTTAAAGTCACATTTTTCTTATTTTCAATTTATATTTGTAGGAAGAAATAGTAGTTCAATCATTTAATTAAAGTACTTAACATTTTATTTAAGTAGTTTTTACTAAATTAAAGTACTTCAAAAGTTGGTATAATTTTAATTTTAAAGTCACACATTAATTCTACTTTGCACTAAATTAGTTTGAAGTATTAATTAAAATAGTTTTAATTAGTTGCATTAGTTTTGTATCCATTATTATATTGGTTGTCAATTAATATTTGTTACATTTTTAAGATGGAAGGTGGTAGATATTCGGTTGATTTGGGTAACCTCCAACGCAATCGAAGGAACGAGATTGGGAGGAAGAAATCCCGCAAAGGTAAAGAACTTGCCGGTTCTTCATCTCAAAGCCGAGATGATTTTGAAACGGGTTACCAAAGGCGAGATGGAGATGCGATGTCTGAAGAACAACTCCAACAAGAATTGGCCCGACATAATAACCGCTTTCTACAACAACAACAAATGCCGACGACCATTGACGAAGAGGAGCTTGAGGATGAAGATGCGGAGGAATTGGAACCGGAGACGGCCGAGGAGGAGGGTGCCGGCAGCCACGACGCCGACGAGCCTGCCTCATCCCAAACCGCCACCGGTAATAAAAAAAGTAAGTCTGAACTAATGAAAAATAATTTTGATAAATGGAAGGACCCACAAACCGGCTATTGGCACGCAACTTGCAAGTGGTGCAACAACAATTATAGTTTGGGAACCTCCGGCGGATACGGATCCGCCGCAAGGCATCTTAAGGCAAAGCACCCTGTGGAGTATGCAAAATTAGGCGGCGGAATGGGGAAGCAAACTCAAATATCGAGGTTTGCGAATTTTCAACCTTTTGGTAATTTCTCCTACAATGATGCACAAAATTTGACTGGTATGGCTATCTTAATTTGTGAGGAAAATTTGCCTTATTTGTTTTCTGAAAGTCTTGCTTTAAGAGATTATGCACAAGGTAGTTTAAATCCTCAATTTAGAAATTATAGTCGCAAAACTGTTAAGAAAGAAATAATAAGGCTTTATAATGCGGAAAAGGAAAGGTTACAAAAATTTTTTGCAAACTTTGATGGGCGTGTTACTATTTATTCTGACATATGGGAGGATGATTTTCATCATTTATATTATTTGGGTCTGACTGCACATTATATTGATGAGGATTGGAATATGCATAAACGTGTTCTTGCTTTTCGTGAATTTAATGATCGTCACACCGCTGAACATATTTATATTTTGATTGAGCGTATTTTAATTGAGTATAATTTGATTGATAAGGTGTTTGCTATTGGTTTCGATAATGCTACTAATAATACTGCTGCTATACCTAGATTGCGTGAGTTGTGTGGTGCCAATACTTTGATGGGTAGATTTTTTCATCAACGGTGTGCATGCCATGTTATAAATTTATGTGTGCAAGACGGTTTAAAAGCGTTAGGAGATTCCATGGAGGTAATCAAGGGGGGGATTAGACGTATTTGGGGTAATGGTCAACTTAGATTAAAATGGCAAACTTATTTGACTGAAAGAGGTGTGAGATATGTTGCTTTTCCTAAAGATTTGAGTTTTCGTTGGAATAGTACTTATAAATTACTTAAAGTTGTTCTTAGATATAAAGAACATTTTCCTGCTTTTTTAAAAGAACATGATAACTATATTATAAACGCGGCTGAGATCGACACTTGCGAAAAAATTTGTAATGTTTTGATATTTTTTTTAATGCTACTGAAACTTTTAGTCATGTTTATAAACCTACCGCAAATCAATTTATTCGTGAAGCTGTTAATCTCGCCGGTGCTTTTAAAGAATTTGAGAATGCCGTTTTCGTTCATTATTTTTGTGATTCTATGAAGGAAAAGTTTTTAAAATATTATGCGCATATTCCCCATATTTATGGTATTGCATTTATTCTCGATCCTCGTTATAGACTTGCTAATTTGGAAGATTGTTTCAACTTCTATTATCTTGCGTTTTTTGGTGAATTTCCAATGTATGACGATAACCCCATAGATCCGAAAACGGAATACAACGAGGTTGTAGAAGAATCCAGATTCTAGGATTTCAGTTACAATTATTTATTTATTTCAGTTACAAATCTTTATAGTTAATATTGTATTTAGTACCTTACGTTATATACTCTCTACATCTATGTATATATACCACAACATATTATGGAATAAAGTATGGAATTAAGCCTAAACATTCTATCTTTTTAAATCTCTTTATGGTATCAGAGCCATAAGAGCTCTCACGAGCCAGTCATGTCTGGCAATCAACTGGAAGCCAGACGAACAGAGGATCTCCAGGTATTTCTGGTTCTACCAATACTACCACACCACCCACGCCTAATCCACCGCCCCTCATCACATATCACCGCCGACCAAAACAACAACAACCTGGCCCTTCTCCTCCACCATCTCGTAATGAATCTACTGCCACTTCCCCCACCACCACTACTGATGCTCCCTCTCCACCCAAACGCACTCATCCAATGACCCTTCGCCCTCGCAAACAAGCTCATATTGTCACTAAATCACCTTTACCTCATCATATTATTCCTACTTGTGCTTCTAAGGCTTTACAGGTACCCGAGTGGCGAGAGGCTATGTCTGTAGAATTTGATGCCTTGGTTCAACAAGGAACTTGGGAACTTGTCCCCGCTCACCCTGGTCAAAATGTTGTTGGTTGCAAATGGGTATATACGGTGAAATACAAGGCAGATGGTTCCTTGGATCGTTTCAAAGCTCGATTGGTGGCCAAGGGTTTTCATCAGCGCCCTGGAGTTGATTATTCTGACACTTTTAGCCCGGTTGTTAAACCGGTCACTATTCGGGTGGTGCTCACCATTGCCCTTTCCCATGGATGGTCAATTAATCAACTGGATGTCAACAATGCATTTCTTCATGGGAATCTCCAAGAGGAAGTTTACATGAAACAACCTCCTGGTTTCAATGATGGTTCTGGGAAAGTATGTCGTCTACGCAAATCTATCTACGGTTTAAAACAGGCACCTCGGGTGTGGTATCAATCTCTTAGTGGATTTCTTCTATCCCTTGGGTTTTATCAATCAGTCTCCGATGCCAGTCTCTTCATATTCTCTTCTTATCATGCATATATCTATGTGTTGGTGTATGTAGATGATATCATTGTCACTGGTTCTACACCTGCTTTGGTTCGACGGACTATTGATTTACTAGCACAGAAATTCTCTATTAAGGATTTAGGATCCTTACATTACTTCTTAGGCATGCAAGTCACACCTACACCAACTGGACTGTTTCTGGATCAACACAAGTACATTAAAGATTTATTACAAGTGTTAAAAATGGATGAAGCTAATCCTGTATCCACGCCTTTGGCATCCTCTTCTTCTTTAACTCTATTTGATAGTTCGGGCCCTTGTGATGTGACTCTCTATCGTCAAGTGATTGGATCACTTCAATACTTAAGTCTCACCCGACCAGACATTGCCTTTGCCATCAACAAACTAGCTCAGTTTATGCATAAACCCACGGTCAATCATTGGCAGCTTGTAAAACGCCTCTTGCGATATCTTCACGGCACTGCTTCTCATGGTCTTTACCTTTGTTGGTCCCAGTTTAGCAGACTAACGATCAGCTAGATGAACATCATCGATAGACAGAAGAGAAGGATTTCATATAATGATATAAGATTTATCGAGAACAGTGAAACCTTCTTTCTGTAGTATCGAGAAGTAAATTTGGCAGCGTAAGGCTAATGTGTATTGATCGATATCGGTACCTGTACACAAGGCGCGTATTTATAGGCGCTGTACAGGTTACCGATTTAGGTAAACCTTGGAAGTTGGGCCAAGGCCTTTTTGGGCCTTATTCCCTTTACCTTATTTGCTACATAATAAATACTAATCTAATACCATAAATGGTATAACTAGTCTACTTTATTTAAACAAGACATTACAGACAAACTTGACCCACAATAAAAGTTCTAACAATCTCCCCCTTTGTGGTCAAGTGCCGTCTTGCTGGGTTTCTTCACTTCTGAGCTTTGTAGTAGTTCTTTCTGAGATTAAGTGCGTGCTCATAGTTTCTGAGTGAGTTTCTTCTATCAAGTTGCTTTTCAATGGCTTGTAGAATATTGTTAATTCTGTGCAGTTCCTTCTGGTCTCCTTCAGTGGCTTCAGTCGATTTCTGTCCAAGTTCTTGTTTCTTTGATCGGAGCTGCTCCTGGATGATCTTCAACGTTCCGTCACAATACTTGTTAATTTCGTCCACGAACATTAGACGTTTTTCGTTGTTATGATTCAGATAGATGACTGATACTGGATTGTCAAAAATATGATATGCTTCAAAGGATTCAAGGCCAGGTCTACTCAAGTCCGGTCTAGTAAGATTCACCTTTGAATAGTTGTGCTCTATGGTCATCTGGAGGTCATGAGAAGCGTAGAACCGAACTTGTCTTGTCATGAATCTTTTTATCGCCTCGAAGCCTTCTTTAGCGAGTCTGTCTTTGTGAACTGGAAGCTCCCTGCACCTCATGAACATTTGATAAATGTCATCCATGTGCAGTAGAAAGAAGTCATTCTCTTGACAGGTGAACTCCGAGCCATCAGTACGTTGTAGACGAAAAATCATGAACTTAATTGTCTCCAGGTGATCTTCTGTAATCTCCAAGATTTTCAATATGGGACATCCACTTGTCACAAGGTTGTGATTTAGAACTTGTCGACGTTGCCCTGTGGATCTATGTCCTAGCATATACAGATTTCCTCCTCTATATTTTCCTTTCAAGTGATTGATTCCTCGCATTTTTAATTCACTGAACTTCTTGACTTTTTCTGGTTGTCTCCAAATCTTCTCTCGAATTTCTTCAAGAAAGGGGGCTTTGATCCGTATGATTTCCCATTTTTCTTTAGCTGGTTCTGGTTCCTTGAGATTTTCTCTTTGATTCTCCCCTTCCTTGAGTTCGTCTTTATCGAGTCCAATCATCATTGCATGGTATTTATTGAGGAACTCTCTGAGATGCCAGCTTCGACACATTTCATACTGATCGGCTTCCACTCTAAGGTCATCCCACTCTGTCCATTTAGGAGCCCATTGATCATGAACTAGAAGATCTTCAAGCTCATCTTGTATTGGATTGTCAGAGGGTTCAGAGGGAGCTTGCTGCTGTGTCGAAGGTGACTCATCGTGTGAAACACCGGGATCCTCAGGATTGCCCGTTGACATCAGTTTCGAACTAGGTTCTAGCTGATGGCCTGAGTAAGAAGATGTACTCGTGGTAGCATCATCAGGACTTCCATTCCGTCCTTGGTTAACATCTATAGGAGATGCACCTCGGGATGTTATGTCTAGCTCGACCATGCTAGAGAGAGTGGCTAGGGATTTATGGCTAGCTGAAGTAGTGGGTTGCTCATTGGTAGAGGTAGAGGGTTGGTTTGGCTTTGAGGGTTGGCTAGTAGAAGCAACATGCTCAAGTATCCGCTGGCGCTTGTTCTCCCCCTCATGAGAATCCGAATCATCAGGTTCCTCATGTGAACGTTTAGCGCCACGGAGACTGTCACGGCAAGTGTTCTGTGTATCTAGAGCATGGAGAAGGGCTTTTTGAAGAGGGGTGAGGTTGCCTTCTTCCACGTCTAGTATACGGTCGTAGATCTCAGCTACAAGATCCTCGAAGGGTACGGTTGTTAGGTTAGGTTTGGTCGTTGTAGGGGAGAATACTAGTTCTGTATCCTGGGTTCCCCTTGATGTGGATGGTTGTTGGTTTTCTATGGTTAAGGGTTTGGAAACAGGTATGGAAATGGTTGAGGGCTGTGTTGTCTGGGGTTTGGATGGTATATTCTGAACAACTGGGGTACTTCCAGAGTCTTGTGCATTAGCGGTTATTGCTTCATGCACCCATGGCTTAATGGTAGACTCTAGAAAGCTGTTCAGATATACTAGAATGTCTTCGGGGATAATGGTACCAGTTACAGGGGTTGTAACTGTTGTCACAGCATCAGTGAAGACAGCTGATGTGTGGCCTGCGTTCAATGATCGAGGCATTGTTGGCGTAGCAGGGCTTCCGACCATCATAGTTTGCATTCCGGTCGTTGCATTCAGGGTGAGTGCACCTGTATGTGCAGTGAATAGTGTAGGTGTCCTAGAAAAATTCAAAAATGTAGGAATGGTGACACCTAGACTCGAAGTGATAGAACGGATGGGGGTAGTGGTTCGGGGCTGTTGACCACTAAGTTTCTCAGCAGATTCGGAAGGAATCAGTGAGGTCGGTGTAAGTTCCCCTTGAGATATTGAAACTCCAGTCTGTTGGGAGACTGGAGAGTGGATGGGAGATGGCTGTGCACGCGCAGTTGAACCAGATGCTGCGACTTCTACCCGGGAACTGACAAGGTCAGCTCCTGCTCCTAGGGGCGTGGTTCGGTCTATGGTGACAAAGGTGTCGCAGTCATCGTATAGTGCCAGCTCCTCCTCCACTGCACTCTTCTTTCTTAGCCTCTTCTTAGGCTGTGATGATGCAGATTTGTCGTTGTTGTGTTTGGAGCGCTGCTCACTGATGACAATGCCCTTAAGTGGTCGGGACATGTGAACAGCCTCTTCATTGTCCGATGAGGAGTTGGAGTCTATCGGAATGGCTCTCTTTCCGGCTCTTTTCCTGTTGCTGATCAGAACTCCCTCCATGTCATCATCATCATCTGCATCATCATCATCGTCATTATTCTCCTTTCCCTTGGCCATGCTATCGGAGGCCTCACCACCAGCCTTATTAGAAGGGGCCTGGCTTGATGGTTCATCGGCAGTGTCCTCAGCATTAGGGTGGCCCTCAGCAGTCTGGGTCCTCTCGGAAGAGTTAGCAGACTGATCATCATTAGGCCGGGTTGCCACTGGTTTCTGTGGCGGGGCTCTCTTCTTCTTACCCTCACTTGCTCTCGGCTTGGTTCCCGGGGAAGGTCCAGCTGGGTTTTGCTGAACCATAGGGACCGTTCTCTTCAGCGACTCTTTGTAGTCGATGACTGCCTTATCCCTCGGATTTGCAAGGTCAAGTAGAGAGTCTGGGATTGGCAGTGCTTCTGACGTATTCTTGTCCTTCTGAAAGTACTTGAGTTTGGGAGCAGTGAAGTGCTTGTCTCCCTTACGCTTAGGGATTGCAGGGGTGGCTTCCATCATGTTGTGGATCATCAGCGCCAGCCACCGTGCGTAGGGAATTGTGTTTCCCTTGTTGTTCTCCTTCATCTTGACCTGGTCCATCAGCTCTGTCCAGAAGAGCTGTGCCATGTCGTACTGTTTGTCAAATGCGATCCCATGGAAGATTTGTAGGATCTGCTTGTTGCACTTGTCATGTCCGGCGTGCTTAGGAGACAAGCATTTGTTGACCAGGCCGAACAGACTCTTCCATGGGTGGGGCAGGTTGGAGATAGTGAAATTTGACAGCAAGGGCAGCGGGCTGTCATAGCCTAGATCCTTCATCCCCTTGATCAGTTCTTCATTGGTAGGCAGGGATATGTAGTTCTGTAGGACCGGGAGCTTCAGTGTCTCCCTGATTGTGGAGGGTGTGAGCACCACTCTCTTGTCATTCAGCTTGGTCATGATTTTTGACCTGTCCTTTTCTGAGGCTGTGTGCATCAGGCCCCAGAACTGTTGTAGATATACCTCTGGCACCGGTTTGGCTTCATTGAATGCAAACTAGAGGTAGTGCTTTTGTAGAATGGAGAGTATGACTGGGTCCTGACACTTGAAAAGCTTCAGGTCCAATTGGAAGTTGTTGTCATAAAGTGGGACCCAGATCTCTTTTGGGTACAGTTCATTGCTTGATTGTGCATTCCTGTCTGTTCCTGACATTGTTAACTGAAAGAATTGGGTCAGCACAAATTGTTCATTTGAAAATTTATTTGATCAGTTTTTGCAATTTTTTTTTTTTTTTTTTTTTTTTTTGATCAGGTGTGTACAGGTGGGACCTCGAGAAAAATTTCCTAAGTACAAACTACGAGAACCAACTTCTCGAGGATTAAGCATCGAGAAGTAGGTTCTCGAGGTTTAAATACCGAGAAGCTCTTCTCGATATTCAAACATCGAGAACTTGGTTCTCGATATAGAAGTATCGAAAAGTCCTTCTCGAGATTTAAACATCGAGAACCATCTTTTCGAGGTTTAGTATCGAGAACTTCTTCTCGGTATTTCTAACTTCGAGAAGTAGGTTCTCGGTATTAAACATCGAAAAGACTCTTTTCGAGGTTTAATATCGAGAACCGAACCTCGAATTTTGAAATATCGAGAAATTGATCTCGAGTTCTAAACATCGAGAAAGTGAATTTCTCGAGTTCGTACTCAGAGAATATGTCGAGAACCACCTGCAAATTCACACAATCATAAAAATAATCAAATTAAAACTTTTCGAATTCACGTTTCCAAGTTCGAGAAAAAATGGTTCTCGAGATCCAACTCCGAGAAAAAACTTCTCGAGTGAGATTCGAGAACCTGTTTTGAAGTGCGAAAATCATTGTCATTGAGTTCTTCATGATTGAACTCCATTATTTCTACCTTTTGAACGGATTCGAGAAGATTGAGTTCGAGAAAGGAATTGCGAGAAAGATGTTGGACTTCGAGAACTCAAGATGCGAGAAAATGAGATTTAAGCGAGAAACTGTTCTCGAAGTCTCCTTTTATATGCGAACAGTTGGAACTTGGGCCTTGTGAAAAGTAATCTGGGCCCAAATGTCAAGAGCGGGCCCGGTTTAGAGAATCTTTAAAATTTTGGGCCCCAAGTTAAACTTTCTCAGATCAAAACTCCCCCTCGAAATGTGCATGAAAAAACACACACACACACACTCTTTTTCTCTCTTTTCTTGATTTTCTCACACACTCACACACACTCTTTTTCTCTCTTTTCTGATTTTCTACACACACACACACTATTTTTCTTTCTTTTCTTGATTTTCTCACACACTCACACACACTCTTTTTCTGATTTTCTCCCCCTCAAAGTATACCTCTCTTTCTTATTTTCTCCCTTTTCTCCCCCTCAACACATGCAACTCACACCACACACGCACACATTTTATTCAGACCATGGAGATAGCACAATTACATAGGATCGAAGTTCAACATGCCTAACTTAGATACTAGGAACTGGAATCTCTTTTCATCCAGTGCCTTAGTAAATATGTCAGCCAGTTGAAACTCAGTGCTTACAAAGTACAGATCAACATCTCCTTTCTCCACATGGTCCTTGATGAAGTGATAGCGCAAATCGATGTGCTTGGTGCGCGAGTGGTGAACGGGGTTGCTGGTTATGGCGATTGCACTCTGGGAGTCACTGTAGATGGGAATATGGTTGAATAGGAAGCCATAGTCTCTGAGTTGTGTCCTCATCCATAGGATTTGTGAACAGCAACTAGCAGCCGCAACGTATTCTGCCTCGGCTGTAGAAGTTGACACGCAGTTCTGCTTCTTGGAGGACCAACAGACTAGCTTCTCTCCCAGAAATTGAGCACCACCGGATGTACTTTTTCGATCTAACTTGCAACCTGCAAAATCAGCATCTGAGTAACCAACAAGGTCAAAACCCGTGTCCTTGGGATACCAAAGTCCTAAATTGACTGTTCCTTTTAGATATCTCAGGATTCTCTTCACTGCATTCAGATGTGATTCCTTTGGATTTGCTTGAAAACGAGCGCACAGGCAGGTTGCAAAGACAATATCCGGTCTACTAGATGTCAGGTACAGCAAGGAACCGATGATAGCCCGATAGTTGGTAGCATCGACGGAAGTCCCAGAAGGGTCAGAGTCGAGCTTTTGTGAGGGAGACATGGGGGTTTTCATGGTTGACTTGCTGTCCATCTTGAATCTCTTGAGCATTTCATGGATGTATTTTGACTGGCAGATGAAGATTCCTTCTGGCAGTTGCTTGATCTGTAGCCCTAAGAAGAAGTTCAACTCTCCCATCATGCTCATTTCGAACTCAGTGCGCATCAGGTTGCTGAATTCTTTGCAGAAATTCGGGTTGGACGAGGCGAATATGATGTCATCAACATAGATTTGTATCAGCATGATGTCACTGTTCTCTTGCTTGATGAACAGAGTGGGATCTATCTTTCCCTTCGAGTAACCTGATTGTACAAGAAAGTCAGATAGTGCATCATACCAGGCTCTCGGTGCCTGTTTTAGTCCATACAGAGCTTTCTTCAGCTTGTAGACATAATGTGGACGTTCAGGATCAACGGAGCCTTCTGGTTGTGCCACGTAAACTTCTTCTTTCAGTTCTCCATTTAGAAATGCAGTCTTGACATCCATTTGATACACGATGAAACTCTTATGAGCAGCATAGGCAAGGAACAACCTAATTGCTTCAATTCTGGCCACTGGTGCAAAGGTTTCATCATAGTCAATTCCCTCTTGTTGATTGTACCCTTTTGCTACCAGTCGGGCTTTGTTTCTGATAATCACACCGTCTTCATCTTTCTTGTTCTTGAAGACCCACTTGGTGCCAATTATTGTTTTCTTTGGGGGTCTTGGCACCAGGGTCCATACATCCAATCTTTCAAACTGATTGATCTCCTCCTGCATTGCTATCACCCAATCTGAATCTGCTAGAGCTTCAGAAACTTTGGTTGGTTCAGATTGGCTGATGAAGCAAGAGAAGAGACATTCATTTGCTGTAGCCGTTCTTGTGCAAACTCCACGACTCGGATCTCCAATAATTTGTTCTACAGGATGTGCCTTTGTCCATTTCCGCTCATGTGTTAGAGGGATTGGAGTTACGATGGTGTGATCCGGGTCCTCAAAAGTAGTAGGTGTGGTTTGTTGATGAGTGGAGTGCTCAGGGGTCGATTCAGGTTCTGTGTTGCCGTGCCATGATCCTCAGTTTCTTCGTGATCTGATGTATGAGGTGAGTCAGCTTCTTCCTCACTGAGGTCAGGCATGAATGGTGGTTGAGCAGCTTCTGTTGGTAATTGTTGGTTGGCAGTGCTTGCATTTTCATAGAAATGTTCAAAGAGAGAGTCGAGAATTGCACTGTCAGCCGTTGTTTGCTTTGTTGCTTCAGCTTCATCAGGTTGCTTCCTTTGAACAGAGAGTGTGTTTTCTATCAAGAAATGTTCAGAAGCAAAGTCAGCCATTTCATAGAATGCAACGTTGACACTCTCAATGACTGTTCTGCGATCACGTAGATAGACCCGATACGCCTTTGATTGCGTGGAGTACCCAATGAATACTCCTTCGACGGCTTTCGGATCCATCTTGCTTCTTTCATTTCTGTCATTTAGAACAAAGCACTTGCAGCCAAACACTCTGAAGAATGAGATGTCAGGTGTTCTGTTGAAGAGTATTTCATAGGGGGTCTTGTTGAAGCGCTTGTGAATTGATGTTCTGTTCTGAGTAAAACACGCGGTGTTGATTGCTTCAGCCCACATGAAATGGGGAAGCTTTGACTGAATAAGCATGGTGCGTGCTGCTTCAACAAGAGTTCTATTCTTTCTTTCAACGACCCCGTTTTGTTGTGGTGTCTTTGCTGCAGAGAATTGTTGTGTGATACCCTGAGTTTCATAGAACTCAGCAAGAGACTGGTTCTTGAACTCGGTACCATTATCTGTTCTGATGATCTCCACACTCTTTTGTAGAAAGTTTTGGATTGTCCTGATGAAGGTTATGATGGTTGCAGCTGTTTCATCCTTTGTCCTCAGAAATTTGGTCCATGTGTACCGAGAGAAGTCATCCACAATGACCAGTGTATACTTGCGTCCATTGATGCTTTGGACTCTCATTGGTCCACACAGATCCATGTGTATTAGTTGAAGCAATCGTGAGGAGGATGGAACAGATTTTAACTTGTGAGAGCTCCTTTTCATCTTGCCTAGTCTGCAGGCATCACAATGAGTGTCAGCGGAAGTCTTCAGAGGAGGCAGCCCTTTCACAAGTTTCTTGGAGGACAAAGTAGTGAGATATTTGAAGTTGAGGTGAGACAGGCGTCTATGCCATAGACTGTTTTGTTCAGAGGAAGCTTTGGACAGCAGGCAAATGGAAGAAGGTAATTGTACGCTCTTCAGATCAATGGTGTACAGGTTGGAAGTTCTTGTGCAGGTCAATAATACCTTCCCAAACCTGTCCAGCACACAGCATTGTCTGGCTATGAACTTCACTTCCATGCCACTATCGCAGAACTGTCCAATACTTAGCAGATTATGCTTCAGTCCTTTCACATATGACACAGCCTTGATGGTGACACTTGCACAGATGACATCCCCATATCCTAGGATTGGAGAGGCCGCGTTGTTTCCAAATCTCACATTTCCTCCGTAGCATTTGGTGTAGTTGCTCAACAGGTCCTTTATTCCGGTCATGTGGGTTGAGCAGCCAGAATCTAAATGCCACACATGACCGTTCTGCAAAACAGATTAAGGATTTTTAGGTACCCACCGCAGGATGGGTCCTTCCTTATCAATTGAGAAAATCTTTTTGAATTTTTCTTTCAGCTGTGATCCAAGGTCAACAGCCTTTTCAGATAATGTTCTTTGTTTTTCAAGTTCAGCTTTTGGTATCCATTTTTGTTTGATTTTAGGAGCAGAGGAGACAAAGTTATTGTCTTTGTGTGTGAATGGCTGGTTCGTGAGGTAAGGTTTGAGAATTTCTTCTTTAGAGAGACGGTGTAAGTGTTTCTTTGAATGAACCTTAAGAGGGTACTTTAAATTTGGAAAATTATAAACTCCCTCTACAGATCTATTCTCAGATTGTTTCTTTTGTTTGCGTTCTCTCCGTTCATCCTTACGAACAGAATTCATGGCACATTCAAAATTAGAAACATCAACACTATCATTTTCAAGTCCAGGAGCATACAACTTATTATTGAAATAAAATTGATTAGAGGGAAATTCAGATGGATTCAGCTTGGGACACAAGACTGAATTGGAACTACATGGTTGTGACTGAAATCTAGATCTACTATTATTCGAGTAAAACAAAGCACTAGAACAGGGTTTTTCATGTTCAGAAAACATTTTCTTCTTTCCTTCAGCTATCTCTTCTCTCTTCAACCTCCATTCTCTTCTCCTTTCCAGTCTCCTACTCACGGTATTTCCTGTTTTCAAGGGAGTCGTGGAGTGAGTGGTCGATCTTTTGAAAACATTAGTTTTGTGAAGATTTTCTTGAGAATCAGTTGTATCACTAGCTGACTGGGAAGTTGTGTCAGATTGAGAGCTTTCCTTTAAAGAGGTCAGTTCTGTTAATAACCTCTCCCTCTCACTTTCAAAGCTTTTTCTTTCTTCTTCAAAACTTTTTCTTTGTTTTTCCAAAGAGATATGTAAATTTTCGAATTTTCTAATTAGTGGAGGGATGTAAGGTTCTTCTTCATTTGACCCTGAGGTTGAAGGGGTTTCTGGATCCGACACAGCTTCCTTCTCAGAAGGATAAGGACTCACACTCTCATCAGTTGAGAAAACAGGTTCAGCATTTTCATAACTTTTATTCAGAGAGTCATAGTTGAAAGGAATTTCTGTTCTGGAAAGGTTTGATCGCTTTACCTCTTCTTCTTCTGCCGTTTCTTTTCCATAGGTAAAAGCCATCAACTTAGTCAACCCTAACCCCATATAATTTATGTCATAAAGTTGAATACAATCCACTTTCTTCAGATTATTGGGGTTAGTAAGACCGAGACCCTCCTTAGAGTTATAAAAGCGAGTGTCTTTGTTCTGATTGAGAAAAATGGTTTGTTCTGTTTGTCCTCTCTTGGCAAGTAGATCTTCTAATTCTTTGATCTTTGTGTAAAGAGTACACCTTTTTTCATGTAGAAAATCATTTTCGGCTTTTGCAACGTTTCGTTCTAATTCAGTCTCAGAAACTTTCCTTGTTAGTAGAGCTACCTTTTGGGTGAGTTGATCTAATTCTGAAGTTCGCTTCTTGACAATTTCTTTTTCATTTTCTAACTGTATGCTCAGAGATCTGACTTTATCTAGACTGTCAATTAAATATTTATGGTTGATGTTTCCCTTGTCTCTTAGCTCCATAATTAGATTGTCTTTGACTTGTGAAGAGTGAACTTTGCAAGAGCAGGAACAGACGGTTTCAGAGTTACTTACAGTGATGTTTGAGCTTGAGCTTGTACTTCCTCCGGGGATCGCAGCATCACCCTTTTCCTTTTCTTCTTCTTCTACAAGCGCCATCAGGGCCAGATTCTCCTCTTCTTCTTCATCTGAACTCTCCTCCTGCCACGGGTCATTCTCAGTAAGTGTTGCAGCACTATCATCATCTTGTTTAGCCATGAACATTTTCTGTTTGTTCCACAGCATCTTCTGCTTGTAATAGTTGAAGTCCCTTTTTCTTGGTAGGCGACAGTCTTTGATAACGTGTCCAGCCTTTCCACAGTTGAAGCATTTGGGGGGATCTTCTGCTGTAACAGCTCTACTGGAAGAGTTCTGATCATTGTTCTTTGTTTTGTAATTGGCAGAGGAGGTTCGCAGCTTGTTGGATGAGTTTCCCTTCCTAGAGAATTTCTTGTTGAACTGATTGGTGAGCAGAGCCATCTTTTTCTGCAGATCAGCCAATTCAGATTCAACATCCACTTCTTCTTCACTGTCTTCTTCTTCTGTTTCCACCTTAACTGCCTTCTTCTTCTTCTGAACCTTAGATGAACTCTTTGGTTTAGCTTCAATCATGAGTGCTAAAGGATTAGCAGAAAAGCTTCCTTCCATCTCAGCAGTGTCATTCACAAACTGCTGAAGATGCTCATGAAGTGTGCAGAGATCTAGTTCATCTAAGTCCAAGTGTTGTCTCAGGTTCTTTACAGTTCTTTTCCACTCAGGGGGCAGGCTCGACAAGAAACGTATATTCATCTCCATGTTTGATTTCACAACCTTGATCTTCCTCATCTCGTTGATCAGTTGTACAAATCTGTTATACGTTTCATGGAGCGCCTCCCCTGGTGCCGCCTTGAACGCATCATAAGCAGTTAAGATGTTTGCTTTCTTCGTCTTCAGTCCAAGATCAGTTCCAATCATCAGCTTTTTTACTTCATCCCACATTTCTTTAGCAGTCTCCATGCTATCAATCAGAATGTAGATGTCATTTGGGATTGCTTGTAGCAGGAATGTTTTTGCCATAAGATCAGCTTTGATTCTCTGTCTATCCTCTTCAGTGTACTCAGCCTTTGTCTTCAATCTTCGTTCTTGATTAACAGGTGGGTTGTTTGCATCAACGCCATTCACACTTGCCCAAATCTCAGCAGGTCCTTGGGTGAGGGATTCCAGCATAGCGGAAGAGTTATCTTTACTTTCTAGAAAATTTAAGAATCTTGTTCTCCACATCTGGTATTCACCTCTCCTCAGAATTGGGGGCCTACTGTCATTACCAAGTGATAAAGCATCCATCTTTGTAGTTATTGATTTTGAAAAAGATCGTTCGAGTGTTTTGATCAGATAAAATTAAGTTTTTAACTGTAGAATGTCGAAAACCTAATTTTCAGGAATAAGTTCGAAAAGGGGGGTCGAGAACTTCTATCGAGAAGCAGTTTTCGTTATTTTGATATCGAAAACCTTGCTATCGAGAAGCTAGGTTCGAGAAGCAGCTTTCGAAAAGTCAGTATCGAGAACTTTAAGTTCGAAAACTTAGGTTCGAGAACTGAATGTCGAAAAGCCGTATCGAGAACCTGCAAATGCGAAAACAAGATATCGAGATTTTAATATCGAAAACTGAGTATCGAGAACAGAAGTTCGAGAACTCTAATCGAGAACTTATGTCGAGAAGTCAGTGTCGAAATCCTGCAAATCAAAAATCAATTTTAAACTAGAATAAAACAGCTTTTCGATAAAGTCCTTGATCTCGAGAATCTCTTTGTGCAGTTTGAAGACTGAAACACTTGTAGAAGCCTCGAGAAACCTGCTTTTCGATATCAGAATATCGAGAACCTCAAATCTGAAACTTAAACTGTTCGAAAATCTAGGATATACTGCTTGCTCGTTTTGAGAGGCGATTTCAGCAGTACATCTTTTACACTTTTTCGTTCAAAAATGAGATTACAGCGATTAAAAGGGTACAATATCGAAAAGAAGAAAACAGAGGACTTCGAAAACTTTTTCTTCGGCGATCACACTCGAGCAGGCTCTGATACCAGTTGTTGGTCCCAGTTTAGCAGACTAACGATCAGCTAGATGAACATCATCGATAGACAGAAGAGAAGGATTTCATATAATGATATAAGATTTATCGAGAACAGTGAAACCTTCTTTCTGTAGTATCGAGAAGTAAATTTGGCAGCGTAAGGCTAATGTGTATTGATCGATATCGGTACCTGTACACAAGGCGCGTATTTATAGGCGCTGTACAGGTTACCGATTTAGGTAAACCTTGGAAGTTGGGCCAAGGCCTTTTTGGGCCTTATTTCCTTTACCTTATTTGCTACATAATAAATACTAATCTAATACCATAAATGGTATAACTAGTCTACTTTATTTAAACAAGACATTACAGACAAACTTGACCCACAATAAAAGTTCTAACAACCTTCATCGCAGCTCATCTCTTTCTTTACAAGCTTATGCCGATGCAGACTGGGCAGGGAATCCAGATGACCGCTCCTCTACAAGTGCTTATGTCATTTTTCTTGGTGACTCACTTATTTCTTGGAAATCATCCAAACAACGGACCATCGCCAAATCTTCCACCGAAGCGGAGTATCGGGCTCTATCTACCGCTGCCTCTGAAATTCTCTGGATTGAATCTCTTCTTCATGAGTTACGGCATTCACCTCCTTCTCCTCCGGTCCTCCTTTGTGATAACAAAGGTGCTACTACTTCTTCGGCAAACCCTGTCTTCCATTCCCGTATGAAACATGTTGCAATTGATTTTCACTTTGTGCGACAACGCGTGCAGCGTGGACTTCTTCGTGTGTTTCATATCCCTTCTCATGATCAGTTGGCTGACATTCTCACCAAACCGCTTCCAAGACAACGCTTTACTCTTCTCAAGGACAAGCTCAGGATTCTCGGGAGTGATCGAATACCTGGCTTGCGGGGGCGTGTAGAAGAATCCAGATTCTAGGATTTCAGTTACAATTATTTATTTATTTCAGTTACAAATCTTTATAGTTAATATTGTATTTAGTACCTTACGTTATATACTCTCTACATCTATGTATATATACCACAACATATTATGGAATAAAGTATGGAATTAAGCCTAAACATTCTATCTTTTTAAATCTCTTTATGGTATCTTTTTAATGAGTTTCGTGCACAATATAGCAATGCTCCCCCTCCCCCGTCACGAACATCTTCATCTAAAGGAAAATCGATTTTTAAATCTGCATTTGGCAATCTTATGAAAAAAACAAAAACAACTCACGTCACTGAACAAAGTGCATTGAATGAGATTACTTTGATTTAACATATGAAGTTGATTTTGAAGAAAATGATGACTTTGACGTTCTAGACTGGTGGAAGTCAAAAGAAAGAACGTTCCTGATTTTAGCACGGATGGCTAAGCAAGTACTATCAATGCCGATTTCAACAGTTGCTGTGGAACAAGAATTTAGTTCGGCCGGCAACGTCCTAACGGCATCTAGATCGAGATTGAGCGCGGAGTCTCTTGAGACGCTTATATGCTACCACGATTGGTTGAAGGCCGCACGTAGAACTCAAGAAATGAGCATCACCCCCTCCCAAGATTTTATGGATGACTCAACAACCGATGGTGGCTCTACCTATGCCGGAGATTCCGATTGATTAGTATTTTAGAATTTATTATAAAATGTATTTTATAGCACTTGTCAAATTTATTTATACTTGTACTTCATATTTCAAAATTATAAACTTGTACTTCATATTTCAAAATTGTAAATTTGTAGTTGTACTTCAAATTAATTTGTAAACTTGTACTTCATATTTCAAATAAATATGTGTTCACTTTTTCATATGTAGCACTTCTCAAATTAATTAATTGGTTACAAACTAACGAGTTAAAATTATTGATAACCGCTTTCGCGGCGTTGTAGTAAAACGGAGTCTAACCTTTCAGTTTTTCCCCGAGTATCGTGTCTCTCGAGGAATGGCGGAGGAGCTTCTTGATTTCAAGTCCAGTCACAGGTTATCGCAAATTATTGGAAGCTTTCCAAATTAAAACTTTTGATTGATTTTCTAAACTACTTTTTGGAAAAGAAAGTAAATTAAATTGTGCAAATACTAATGATGGCTCAAAAATAGACTAAAGGAAAAAATATAATATTAAATCTAAATGGATTGGTGCAAATAAGGGCAATGAATTGAGTAATTAGAAATGGATATATTCTTGGACCTAGTAATTAGGGAAATTAAAACTAAAATTGGACTAATAATTTCTTTCCTCATAGACAAGAATAGAAACTATTTTCATTAATTTATCCTATTTCTAGGTGTCATTAATGTGTTCAAAAATGGTTGGCTTGAATTAAATTCTAACCTCATAGACAAGGTAGAAATAATTCTCCAATATTTAAATTAATAAAAATAGCCGAATTCATTAACTAGTTAAACTCATTATTTAAGCAATTGAATTTATCTCTCATAGACAAGATGTAAATCCCTTTCATTAAATTATCCTATTTCTAGGCCTTATTAATGTGCTTGAATATGGTTGGCTTAAATTATTTTCTAATCTCATAGACAAGTTAGAAATAATTTTCCAAGAATTTAATTAATGAATATGGCTAACAATTATTAATTACTATTTCATCATTTCAAACAACTAGTCCAAATTATTAATTTTAATCCCTAATTTTCGGTCAACAAGTCAATCCATATTCCTTTAGTCAATTCATGCCCAAAACAAATTAGCTAATAAACATCATTTTTTCATTTAACAATACAATGAATAAATTCAACATTAACAAGGAATTAAGCATGTATAATAGCAAAAATTAAACAAAAATAATATTCTTCCAAAATAAACTTGTAGAACTAAAATATCACCTTCTGGAATTTTTCCCGAATTTTATAACCTAAAATCCAATTTTAACAACTAATTGATAATTTTCCCAATATTAACTAGAAAATACAAAAAAAGCAACTACAAATATTCTAAATTCGTTCTAAATTTTATATTGAATACTAGGAGTGATATTACTGTGAATTTAACTGGAATTAGGATAGAAACTAATTTTTTCCTTTTTTTGAGTATTTAATTTAATTTATGCAATAATAACAACTAAATGCCGGAATTAATTAAAATTTACTTCTACTTCATAAAAATTAACTTTGTTTTGATAAATAACTACCTTGAGGCTAGTAAACAACTATATAATTAATTGGAATGGATTTAATGTCAACAACTATTTTATTCAAATTTAAGACGAAAATGCGAAATAGTTGAATAATTTTCTGGAAATTTTAGAAGCACAGATAAAAAAAACTAAGTACAGATTCAGATTCTACTCATTGAAAGGATGAAAATACATATAAAGAACTCACAATTTGGAGCTAAAATGAGAAAGATATGAAAGATTGAAGTTGAAGGTGCAACAATGGTGGAAATCCGAGCCTTGAGGAGGAAGAAGACGCCCTTTTTGATCTTATTTGGGCTTGAAATTGGTGTATTGAGTTGGGGATGGAAGAGGGCTTTTATAGCCGGAGATTATTGGAAGGCGGCCAAGAAGGCGGCCGCCCTCCGGCCATGGCCGGCAGCCTTCGGTCATTTCTCCGACAAAGCTTCGTGCACGGGTCGATTCCGCCGCAGGCGTCCACGGTAGGCGGCCGCCCTCCTTGGCCGCCTCCCGTCTTGTCTCAGCTACCGGCAGCTCGTAAATCACATCCCACCGCAGGCGGCCACAGAGGGCGGCCGCCCTCCGGCCCCCGTCGGCAGCCTTCCATCATTTTGTCGCCATGCAAAGTGTTAAGTGCTGAAACTGTCAAAAACTCGTAGGCGCCCGGAAAGGCGGCCGCCTGCTCCACCGCCTTACGTCAAATGGAAAAGTTGTCTTCACCAAAGTTGTAGCTCTCTTTCTTGGCTAACTACTGGAATTTGAATCGCATTCATTGGATTTGTAGTTTATGAGATATGGTCAAAACGGTGACCACATGTCACTTTCCATCGCAACTGCAAATGTCTGACTTCTTTGAGCAATATGTCCATTCTACGGTGGTTATTTGGCTCTGTGTTCTTCATAAGAGTTGTAGATCAGGAAGATATCAATGTAATGAAACTCGTATCACGAACGTTGGACAATTATGCGCAAAGTTATGATCACAATACGAACATGTGTCTCTATGCATCGTCCATTTTCATCAAAAGTAGCCATATATGTGACTCCTTCGTGGTTTTGAACTTCCTTGCATGATTTCTTCATCACTTGGACTTTTTTCATTGAACAATTGGTCAATATATCTTGCAAACTTCCGTATCAATTCATTTGTTGGCAAAAAATGCCACTTTCTTCACGCAATTGACCCGAAATTTCACAAAACATGTTATGAATGCGATTTTTACCCGATTTCATGAAACTTGAACCAAAATATATAAAATGTGCCTTGTTTTTCTATTTTTCAATCCAGAATCGCTTAAATTTGATAAGAAAAATAAGTACATAAATGGACTTATCAATTATTTTTCTTAAATATAAAGCCGGTTTTTAAATTAAAAATACATTTACAATATGTAATTTGTTTAAATACTTATACACCTATTTTGTAACATTTGTAAATTATAAATCAAACCACTTTTCTAAGTACAAATAGTTTTAGTTTTACGTAATTCATTAAATTAATTAATTTATTTTACAATATGTATAACTTAAAAAAAATGAAATCAAACCTCCCAAATGGCTATATAGCCGTTGGGGCTATGGGTGGGGGGCAGGGGGGTCCCGGGGGTGGTGGTGTGGGGAGTGGGGTTCAAAAACATCTATAAATACATCTATTTTCTAACATTTTTCTACACCTCTTCTCCAATTCTTCTCCAACTCTTCTCCATCTTCATCTTCTCTTATTATCCTACATTCCTACTTATACATATACCATTTTAAATATGGAAAGTACATCTTCCCTTATGCAAAACAATTTTGACAAGTGGAAGGACCCGAAGACCGGACTGTGGTGGGCAACTTGCAGGTGGTGCAAGAAAGAGTGTTACTTGGGGCATTCATACGGATACGAGATGCCAATAAAACATATGAAGTCCTGTGACAAAGGGAAAACAACAACCAACGGTGGCGGAAATCCCAATTGATATTCATTAGAAAATGTATTTTGTATTGTTATTTTTTTCTCAATTCTCAAATGTAGTTCTTATTTCAAATAAATGTACTTGAACTTTGTTTTAAATAGGAATTTGTATAATATATAATTAATTAAAAAAAACTGGCCCGGCCCGGCCCGGCGGGTGGCCCGACCCGTGACCCGGGCGGGTGGCCCGGCCCGAACCGGAACCGGCCTTTGCCCGAGCCGGTCCCGGGCCTACCATTACAAGACCCGAGGCCCGACCGGGCCTTGACCCAGCCCGGGCCCAACCCGGCCCGGGTCCATCCCTAGTTTACATGAAAAAATACAAGGGATAATTTGACTTTACACCCCAATTTTTGAGTAATATTGGATTTTACACCCTGTTTTCAAAAAACTTTGACTTTGTACCCCATCATATTAAATTTTATGAAGCAAAACTTCTAAATGGATGCAAAGTCAAATGATTTGCAAGTGAAATGGGATGCAAAGCAAAAAAAAAAATTAAATGAAACACAAAGATCAATATCAACCAAAAAGTGAGGTGCAAAGTCAAATTCCCCCAAAATATAAATCCTTAATGCATCACAAAATATAATGAAACCAAGTGGGTGAAAAAGAATGAAACTCCAAAAAATGTACTAATAAAATAAAAATAAAAAAATTATAAAACCAACACTATCCTCATATATCCTAGCTCAAGACATACATGTTACAAAAAATGATCTCATGGCGATGTTATCTTACATATATGTGTAATTAAAAATCATTATATTCAACTTAAAGATGTTTTGAGAGAACTATACTACAAATATAAAACTAAAATTAGTTTGATCCATAAGACTCCATTTAGGAATTTGGGGGAATAAAAATAAGATATTGAATAGAAATAAGCAAGTATGAAGCCATGAAGGCGTAAGAGATTCACAAAGGCCAGTAGTGGCAAGTGAGCGACTAGACCAACAAGTACTTACCACAGAAGCACTGTTAGTACTTAGTAATAATTATATTGAGCGGTCATAAATAAAATATTTTCTGTACGAAGAAAGATACATATACATAAATAAAGGCAAGAGTTCTGATAATAAGAATTAAGAAGAGCTCAAGTGTGAAGGAGAAGGGTAGATAGCCAAATAAAAAAACTAGGCAATTGTAACAGCATTCCCACAGTATTTGAGAAGGCTCCGGGGACAATTAGGATAAGATTTGAGTCCTTGTTGAAGTTCATGGACAGATAATAGAAGCTTTACTGGCCGGAATTCGATAGACTGGTTGTGGCCCCTATTCTCCGTGAAGGAGATTAGCTCACGCTGCAAAAGGTGCTCAAATGCCTATCAAGAAAAAACAGAACATATATGGGTATTACTTCCAATTTGAACACACTAAAATGTACCACCCGTATCCATCTTTTTTTACTGAGCAAAATTTTATTCCACTAGATGAGCAAGATCGGCTAATTTTTATAGTAGTGAAACACTTGATCGGTAGCTGAAATGAAAATAAATAGCACTTCTAAGTTCCACCGTCATCTTTTAGATATTATTATCTTTTATTTATAAAACAAATTACACTTTAAATATTTTTCTACATTTATCTAAATCAATCCATTCAGACATTTTAGTCACAAATTTAATATATTTGGCCATTTCGACCAAATTCATCCCGATTCTACATCTGTGTCTGCTCCCCAAAAATGTTACACCAACATCCAAACTTTAGTCCCAAACAATTGGTGGTCGTCGGCTAACATGAATCCACATGTAAAATCGGAGTTAAAGATAAACAGAGATCAATGCTTCACACGTATACTCTTCCTACATTTGACTCTCTCCCAAAGTCATACTCTCGTCTAAGTCTCTAAGAATAGCAATAGCGAGGCCCCGTCCCGTGGAGATGGATGACAGGTGGCAGGGAATGCTAACCTGCCCCTCCCCCGCTATATATATATATACACAAAAATATTTATATATTATACACCTTCTTTATCCTAACTTGGGAGTTGGGACATGTGCGATATCAAAAAAAATGGTCTAATGGCAGAGTTTCGCAGAAACATTAATGAAAGAAAATGTTAAACAATTTATTTTCTTAAGTTTGATTATACCTTGGCGAAAATATATAAAAGTTATAGCATGTGAGTTAGATAAAATTGAAGGAATGTATAAAATTGATTTAAACATAACTTTTTAATTTATTTTGCAGCAAATACTTCTTCCTTCACAATTTTCCTCCATATTATCTTTCCTGGCATATTTATTGTTCTAAAGAAAACATAAAGGATTGTACTACATACCCGCAAGCAAACATTCCTAGCATAATAATCAGGTATAGATGAAGAATCATGAATGTTCTTGTACTCTGCAAAACAAAGTGGCTTTATAAGCAGAAAACTAGACGCTTGGATGAAATTTAACATAGTGAAATTTACATTGCTGGATGCTTGAATATGACAGAATAAATATAGCTGGACACTTGGATATAACAGAATGGCATTAAACTGAACACTGATATAACAAATGAAATCCACATTGCTGCAAACCTTTCATAATAGAGTTGAAGTTGCAAGACTCTTGCTTATTGACTTCCAACGTTCTCATGCAAACGAGAATATACAACTCCAAAATAGAGCAATCTGCATTGCATGTAAGTTTGCACAGGTTTCAATTATCTCCCACTCATTAATAGAATAAATATTTAACTATTGTTTGATTGTCGGAATTAGGACAGAAGGGGAGGGTTGATGTTTTATTTTATTCATTTACTTTTTAAACTTAGATGGTTGGTAAGAGATAAAGAGATTGAAGATGAAACATTATATAAAAACATGACTCAATAAAACACAAAAAAGTTGTTTTCTAGTCTTAGACTAGCAAATATAGATAAATTAGTAAACAAAAAATACTTTGTGGGGCTTGTTTAAAGAAAATGAAAAGAATTTATATATACTAGTTGGGTAATAAAGGAGATAAATTCCCTAGTTATGTAGGTAAAAAGAGAACAAATACAGTGGGCTGCAATGCTATGTGCTACACAATCTCTAACCTCAAAACTGTGTGCTATGACTATTCTAATACTATTTCTAGATATAATTCAACACCCCCTCAAGCTGGATCATGTAGATCAGGTGCTCCAATCATGCTATATGGTGCATGTTCTTCAAATGCTCCAAGCTTGGTATATAATATATGAATAATTCAACCCCTGGGGTTTCTAAAGGACATAGTGAGAAAAACACTTACCTGGTCTATTAACCCAACAAATGTAGCTATTATACACCAGAAAGAGTTTTTTAAAAACAAAGCAGCAATCAACTTCAATATGTTTTGTTCTATTATGAAATTAGATTCGAAGCAATGTGTAGTATTGCTTGATTGTCACATTATGTTATCTTAGGCATCCCTATTCCGTCTAACTGATCCTGCCTAATCCTGTCTATGTTCTGCCTAACCCCGTTCAACCTTGTCTAAGCCCTACTCTGCAAATTTTGTCAACCTACCTAGCTCTTTTAAGAGCATTGGTTGTGATGGATAGAATAGATGGAAAAATGACAAAGGATATCTCTTCTTCCCAATTCGACCCTTAATTTCTTGCACATCCAATCCAAACAAGGGAAAGTAATATGTCTGCAAGTTTTCTTTCCACTCATTTTTATGTCCCATATTTTCACCTATGATTTTCCATCATTTGCAATGGAGCCAAAAATTCACTATTTTTTGAATTGGGAATATGATGGAAATCATGGAATAAAGCAAAATGGCTTACTGAACTGCTTTCGCTTCTTTGTTATGACGCAACGGTCAGTCTATGCAATTTTTGACGCGATTTTCACCTTGGGTCATTCCCTGTGCTTTAGTACACATCCGACCCCCCTTACCCCACCATAGGTGAGAGCCTTTGCGGTACTGGGGTGATGATGATGATGATGATGATAATATTTTCACCTATGAGGCTATGACAGTGATAGTGATGTCGTTCAGAGTTTCGGATCTAAACCTCACAAATGAAATGCATAAATGTCCTCATAGAAGTGGGGTACATACCATAGAAAAAATTAAACTAAAATGGAAGAGAGAAAACAAGCATACATTTTGGCTATGTTTGGTGCTTAAGAAAATGGTGGGGGTGCTAAGAAAAAATGATCTTTTAATGATTGGCTTTACCTTAAAATACAGTACAACGGAAGAATTAAATAGAATTAAAGCTTTTAGATTTAATTAAATCTTTTTAAAAGTGTATATGTATAGAGTTCTTAGTTTTTATAATATATATATAAGGAGAGATTGAACCAAACATTTTTCATTGAAAGAGCAAGACAGCAAGGTAACCATGAATAATGATATACCCATTACCTTTCAAACACTCCAGCTTGGGTTGCCTTTGGGTATTTGAAAGTGCCGTTTTAAAGTTTTCAATTGATAAGAATCCAGATTTCATATCCATTTGAGACACAGCAGAGAACCTAACGTCAATTAAAAGTTTGGGGATTTACCATCAAAGAAGAAAAGAAAAGAACTGTTGAACTTCAGTTCTTCAGACTAAAAAAATGTCGACTCACAAGAATTTCAAAAGATGGTTGAAAGTTGAGTCGGAGTTACACAGCGAATCAATAATGCCTTTGAATGTGCCATCTGATACAACACTCTTGAGACAATATCAAGGATGTTAAACAATATACTGCATCTTACATAACCGGATGAAAACAAGTAGCTATCCAGTTGCTATTATTTTTTGCCTAGAGCTTGTTTGAGAGATAGGTCTAGAGGGTTTCAGATGGGGGAGGTTATGTTTCTGAACAAAAAGAAAATGCTTGTCATTTTTTATTTAAGGAAAACATATGATATGATAAATTACAACTAATATTTCAATGTCCTAGACTCCTAGTTATTTATTGATTACCACAATCCATATATAATTCACTTAAATAAAAATAAAATAACCCTTCCCATGCCCTACAACTTTTAACGCCCAAACATACCCAAAAGGAGAAACAGATTTTGACTTCTGAACTCTATAAATAAAAGACCAAATGAATTGTAGGGTATTGTAGGACAAACTACCAACCCAGATGCAAATATAACTAATAGAAGAGAGGATACAAGAAGCTTGGTGTTGAAAGCATCTACATATTTAGTAGGAAGATCAGTGTCCTTCGGCAACTGCAAAATGTGCTCCAGAATTCTGATTATCAAACTTACAAATGTCAAGAAAAACAGCTTTGAGCAAAAACATCTAAAGGTGAGACATGAAGTGATGAGTTACCGGTCCAAATCTTCCCTTGATGGAGGCAAAAATAACAGTTTCCTATGTGAGAAACGAGACCTAACTCTTTTCTCTAAGAGTTGATCAGCATCCTGCAATGTGCATAGATATCATTTCAGCATTGATATAAGGTGCCTACCAATTTTGTCACATTGCCTAACAATGTTGCCACTTAACAGCCTGTGGGAAATTATTAATCCCGCCTGAAATTAAGTTTTCTTTGCACTGAACTAATCAATTCCCCTTATAAACTCTCCTATCATCAAGTGACCTTTATATATAGCACCTAAACTAATCATCTTTAATGTTTTAGTGTTTCACATTGATTATATATTTAACTATAGAAGGTGTTACAAGATTGGTTATGATCTGTAAACTGCAAAGATATACATATGATTTATTTTGAAGAAAGCAGTGCATTCTAATTTTTGTATTGTGAGTTTTCAACAAAATGAATATTGTTAAAACTGTTATTTCTTTTAAAAAAGTGAATTATATCTTGAGGTCAGACTACAATTCTTCTATTTGAAAATTTATGATTATTTTACGTTGCTTAAGATAAGATCTTAAACATAAGACATAACACATTTTTACAAGCACAATCACTCAGTCACTCAGTGTTTTACTTCAAGCTTGGTTTTTGTTTTCCATTTTAAACATAGAAAATAAATATGTAATGATCCAATCATGTATTACAAATGTGAATAATCGAATGCTTAACTTTTTTTAACTAACTTTGTGCATTGAGTTATGATTTCAACATTCTCTATGGATAGTGAAATAGAAATTTCAAAATGTTACAATTACTAAAGGTTATTTGATCAGGAGCCATGCAAACAGTTCTGCAGTGAAGGGAGCCTGGAAACTCTAATTTATTCTACTAAAATGCCCCTCCATTAACAATTCTATTGGCCTTTTACATATTCCTGATCAAGGGCATTTTTGTATTTTCATATGTAGTTGGGATGCAAAAACAAAGTCTTTTAAAAACGGGGTGCAAAGTCCAATTTGGACAATAATATGGGGTGCAAACTCAAATTACCCCAACAATAAAATGATAAAATTGAGCATTCAGGATGTTCAGAATTCAGATTGCAATCCTCCCATGAAAATGACATGATTATGTTCAAAAAAAGTTGTTAAAGATGAATAATCAAAACAGAGAAAACTTTTGAAACATTAAAAAAACTGAGAGGTGAACATACCAACCGGCAACTGACGCCAATAACCACAGCCTGTGATGTCACAGATTGCATTGCATCTAATAGACTATAAAGTAACCTTTGTTTACCCTGAAAAGTAAAACGGGGAAGGCCACATAAACATCAGGTGCAAAAACTTGCAACCTTAAAAGTTACAGAGTAATACAGAACGTCTTTCTCCGCTGTTCTCTTGAGGACTTACCTGTGCAAAAAGGTCAAACTCATCCAATACAAATATAATGGTTTTATGAGCCAATCCGCATTCCCTGATAAAACTCACCGCATAAATAAATGAATAAACAAATAAATATATAAATAAATAAATAAATAAATAAATAAATAAATAAATAAATAAATAAATAAATAAATAAATAAATAAATAAATAAATAAATAAATAAATAAATAAATAAATAAATAAATAAATAAATAAATAAATAAATAAATAAATAAATAAATAAATAAATAAATAAATAAATAAATAAATAAATAAATAAATAAATAAATAAATAAATAAATAAATAAATAAATAAATAAATAAATAAATAAATAAATAAATAAATAAATAAATAAATAAATAAATAAATAAATAAATAAATAAATAAATAAATAAATAAATAAATAAATAAATAAATAAATAAATAAATAAATAAATAAATAAATAAATACATGCACCAGGGGAAAGGGATAAAACAAGAGATACTAGTAACTTAAAGATTCAGACATATTAAAATGGAGAAATCACTCTTTTATAACAATATGAAAAGATTGTGCATTGCACAAGCAGGGACAAACCTTAGAATTGCTATCAAGAACTGGGTGTTATCATCAGATGATGCCTGTAACATTTTTTATGACGATGTGTCAAGTGAGAGGATGAGAGCAAAGAATATATATTATGGATGAATTTAAGAGAAAACTTTGTTACCATTTTTGAGAAAAGCAACTGATGTTCCAAACATAATTGCCTTGCAATCTCCTGTGTGGCCAAATGATTATACCAAGCAACGAGATCATTTTAGTACTCTTCTCAATAAGGAGAGAATGACTAAATACTCTCATATACTTGGGTAAGACGAGATCATGAGAGTATGACTGTACAGAGAGAGAAGTAGAGGGAGAACATATATGTGAAGGACTGTTTATATCTCTCTCTTTTTCTCTAATATTTTTAACTACATTATCACACGTCGATTCATGTTTGCTGACCTCAAACGCTTTTGGAAATAAGGCTTTATTGTTGTTGTATGAATCAGAGGTTTAGGTCAATATTTTTGTTTCACAATTCTAATTTTTTGTAGAATTGTCTCCATATGGGATCCAATTAGCCATTTATTTGGCCCTACTATTTCAAGGTTGGGCTGTGAGGTGATGAAATCAATGAAGACTTAGAGAGCTACCAAACCTACACCATTGCAAACTGAGCTTTGCAAGTTAGCTATTGCTATTCATGGACATACGAAATAAAATACAGATGTAAAAAAATAATGAATTTAATTAGGTGGGGGGAGGGAGTCATTGTAAGAGAACAGATATCAGACCTTCAAGGCACAATTGTCATCACTATGCAATAGCCCATTGAGCTTAATCTGAAACCAGAGTAACACTGTAATGAAAAGTATTTTATACAGATTAGGGAAGCAGCTGTCCTTTTGGTGGTTGACAGCATTCGGTTCTGGCATTTTCTTTTCTGTGTTCCATATTCACTTCGATAAAAAAAACCATGCTTTTTAAACTGCTTAGATAAATAACTTAATTCATAGTGTAGACAGTGATAAAATTAGTACCACAGAGATCATATCTGGAAACTCGGTTAGTAAAGCCTCAAGAACTAGCTCCAAAACCTTCACAGGAAAAAATTAAATTAAATTAATGGATTGGGCAATGATAATAGCAGGGAGTGGTGAGGAAAAGGTTTAGGGAATGGTAAAATTATCTCAAACTTGCCTCTAAACTATCTAACCCTAACTTGTTTATAGGGTGTACATTGGAGATAATTTACCACCCTGTAATTTTCATAAATTTAAAATAATAAGACTTCAATATTATTTTCTCTAAGATTATTCAATAACTGAAACCATACCGCAACTTTACCGCACCCGCGCGGACCAAGAAGCAAAGCCGAATTGTTACAGGCTTCTGTGACGGAGCTAGAAATTATGTACTTCAATTTGCTGGAAAATAGGATGGCGTTAAGGGAAATAATTTGAAATTTTCATCTTCATTGTCAAGTAGAAGATGCCAAGACGGGATGTGTACAAGGTATACCTGTAATTGCTGTCAGGTGAATCGGGAAAAAGAGTGAAGACGTAATTCGGATTGCATAATCGGGTTCGAAGCAAGACTAGTGCTCGCTCCGCTGAGTTGTCTCGACCCATACTCCGCGGCTAATTGTTAGAAAATGGCGGGAAAACTGGCACTCAGGGAGCTTGCCTACTTACTCTTTCGACTGGAGGAAGTCCTGGAGACGGGTCTAACAAAGTGACATAGAATCATGGACGAGACTGGTTTGAATTCAGCAAATTGAAGTACACAATGTCTACAATACCTACCAAAATATGCAGAAGGTCGGCTAGGCTGTGGTAGCGTGGTGCGGTTCCCGTGCAGCTCCTTTTTCAACTATGAAGTTTACCCTGCGTCAATGGCGCGTTTACTCGTTTTCGGTGTTGCGGCGAGCATGAACTATGATGCGAAGAACACTGGGAAACAGAAGAAGAAAGGAGAACACAAAAATGAGTTCCAAATTATTTTCCAAAACAAAAAAACAAATGTCTTTTTCCTTCATGACTTGGAGAAATGCGTGTACGGTGTATTGCTGCAGTAATGAATTTACATACTTTACGTCTAAAGCTGAGTTCGACCCCAGTCTGGTGCCATTTCAAGTCCGTTTAGATTAACGATAGGGCGGTCCCTATTTGGTTCGGTCAATGACCAGACGGTCCAGTCTGTTCAACGACCCGGCGGTAGCTGTCCGGTCTGGTCAACGGCCAGGCAGTCCTGGTCTGGTCCGATCGATGGCCGGGCCATCCCGGTCTGGTCCGGTCAACAATTCGACGTTCTCTGTCCGGTCAGGTCAACAGCCCATCGGTTCCTATCCGGTTCGGTCAATAACTCGCGGACCCTTATCCGGTCCGGTCGACAACTTGATAAGAATGACTCTACCAACTCAGATCGAGTTTCAGCCGAGCCAAAAAAAACCTTCCTCCGTCCCTTTTTAATTGCAACAGTCAACTTTTCACGCTTGACAACGCAGAAGTTTGACCGTTAATGTCTTTCATTCCTTATTAGTAAAAAAAATAAAAAAAATCAGATTTTGAAAATTTATTATGAGAGGAATTTAAAAATATTTTTTAAAAATTTAATTTATAATATATTAATAAATAAAATGTAGTAAAAGTAGAATCTCTGAATAGTGAAAAAAGTCCTACGTTGCAATTAAAAGAGAACGGAGGTAGTAAATAGCTCTATTCGAGTTGTGTCCGAATTCAAGTCAATTCAAATTGACTTGAATACACTATTTTGATATGGAGTATTTTTGTTAGTCACTAGTTCAAAAATGCAAACAAGTACTCTATGGGGGTGTTTGGATCTGATTCTCAAAACTGATTCTGCTCCTTCAAGGAGCAGAAGCAGAAACTGGAGTGTTTGGATGAAATTCCAGAAGCACTTCTGGTGCTCTAATTTACTCCCAGAATCAGTTTTTTTAGAAGCTGGGGGGGTACCAGCTTCTGAAAACTGATTCTGATTCTGCTTCTGCTTTAAAAAAGAAGCAGAAGCAGAGTCAGTTCCAAACACCCCCTATATCATTTAGAACTATGTTTAACTCTTAGAGTAAAAGAAATCTTGCACTGTGTGGATGGAGTGTCGAAGGGTCTTAGGTGGTGTATTATATTAGGAATTAGTGACAAGTTTTTAAAGGTTCATGAATTTTAAAATTTATGTGTATTCAATGTGGACTTTTAAAAGTCTACAAAAGTCTAAATATACTCAATGTAGAATTTTAAAAGTATAGGCGTATTCAAACTCGCATTCATTCTTATTGATTTCATAGAATCTCGTGGACTGTTAACTCATTCTAGTACATTAATTCTCTGCAATTGTCTTTTCCCCTCACCAAATATTTTCGTAAACTTTTTTGTTGTTTTTTTACTCGTCACAAGTACGCATAAATCTGGCTGCAGATTTGACTAATTATTTACTCGCGATCACAAAACGGCCAACAAGTTCTGGACTGGTACCGGATGGGTCGGGAGGTGGATAAAAGGTTGGTCTCAATATACAAAATTTGAACATTAAATTTTGATTTTTTTATGTTTCATTTGTTCTCATATAACTCTTCATTGCTGGATAAATTACATTTGTTTCATTTATTTATTTAATTATTTCTTATCATGTTATACAGAGGAAATTACTCTCGGTATGACTAAAACATAGCATTTCCCCCAAGTATGATCATTTGTTTGATTTTCCTTAAATAGGGCTAAATATTATATTTCTACCTCTAATTTAATTAATTAAGATAATTAATTGTCTCTGGTTCCTTTGCATAACCAAAGTCATTTTGTTGGTGGTGGATCAGTCCGATACAATTGCGGCAAATTCCGATGACGGAGGCGGGCATACAGATCGATAGCGGCGATCTAGGTGAAAAATCTGACGGCTGGCAGTGACAGTCCGAATTTTAAAGTCTATGGACTTTTTTAAAGTCTATAAGCTTATCCACAGATTTAAAAGTCAGTGAAATTCATTCATAAACAAGTTTTTTGATTTAAAAGTTCATTAACTTTTTTTAAAAGTCCATGAATTGAAGAAAGTCCACCACAATCCATATTCAATACACGCCCTTAATCAAGTTAAGTGTTGGGGAGCTCAGACACGAGTGAGAAAAAAGTGTAAGATGCCCCCCTTAGTCAGGTAATTGGCATGAGAGTTTTGTATTTTTCGCATTGTAGCAGTAGTAATTGATTCATGATGGAATGAGAGTTTTGTTTTTTGGATGAAATGTAAATATATATTAACACCCAGAAAAACTATACATCACATATCCTAGATCTCCTAAATCCTCCTCCATCCCCACGTAATGTGAGGGTGAAAGGAGGTTTTTATTTGATCTAATCTATGCCACAAAATACCAAGTATAGTACTTGTCTCATCAAGAGGTTCAAAAATACATCATATCTGTCCATGCAAAGGCTAAATTCTAAACAAAGTACAACACTACCAAAGGTGTTGTTACATCAAACATCATACAGTCCAAGACCATGCTTGATGCCGCGGCATCCATGATGTCCATGCCGCGGTGTATGAGGTACCCAAGCCGCAGCATCCATAATATCCATGCCTCGGCGTCCCCAACCAACATGTATCGGTCTATCCAAAAACCCCGACATCCATAATATCCATGCCGCAAGTCCTTCTACTCAGAAAGTAATCAAGTCATGCGGGTATAAACTGAAAAGTATTTTATACACCACATGCTTAATTTTTGCAATCACTTCCTCTTCCTGTATGTCCCCCTCATCAAATCGGTTAGTGTTCCTAGCGTGCCAAAGATAGTAAACCGCAGCTCCAAACGCAATCCGAACAACTTTCCCTTTGATCTTTGATCCTTTATGATCCTTCAAGATCCATTTGATGGAGCTAGACATCGTGGTCATCTCTCGAGTCATGCCTAACCATTCCTTGATTTTTTCCCAGACCCTAAAAGTAAAATGACAACGAAAAAATAGGTGTGGCATTGTTTCCAATCCACCCTTGCATAGGTCACAACGATTAACCAAATGTAGGTAACCAAGGTTATCCTGTGTAGGTAACCGGTTCCTCATAGCCAGCCACACATTAAATGAGAACTTCGGAGGGATATAAGACTTCCAAATGAAGCTCATCCACACTCTCGATGTTCCTTTAAATCTCAACAAGTCATAGATCTTTTCGGAAAGAAGTTTACCATTAATGGATCTACTATTTAGGCCCATAATGGTATCATTCAAATTGTTAAAGCATCCCAAAATTCGGTCTCGGATGTGACTCAATTTCTTCATGAACATTGAGTCACGAGTGTGTGGGATAAAATCCCACACGCTCCTACCCTTAAGGTACACCCCATTTACCCACCTCACCCAAAGAGTGTCTTTTTTCCTATGGACATCCCAAAGTGTCCGAGACAGGAGAGCATGGTTCCATATCTTGGCATTAAGAATGCCAAGGCCCCCCTCCTCTTTTGGAAGACAAATGTCGTCCCAAGCCACTTTAGAATATTTCCCACCCCATAGAAAAATTCGGCAAATAGAGACTATCCTATCTAGGATTGTTTGGGGGACCGGGAAAACCTGGAGCCAAAAAGATTGGACCCCTTGGATCACAGATCTTATCAGCTCTAGTTTTCCGGCATAGGATAAAGTCTTTGTGTTCCATGCTTTTAAAAAATCCGATATAGTGTCTAGCAGCGGTGAGTATTGCGCCACAGAAACCTTTAGGGGGGGCAAGTGGAATTCCGAGGTATTTTACCGGGAATGTGCCACGCCCAAAGTCCACAAGGGCCATAATCTCCTGAAGATCATTCTCATTAACTCCACCAACAAAAATGTTTGACTTATCATGATTCACTTTAAGGCCCGGAGCATCCCCAAACTCTTCAAGGGCTTTGACAAGTATTTCAATTGAGTAAGTGTCGCCCCGAGAGAAGAGTATTAAGTCATCTGCGTAAGCCAAGTGTGTCAATCCTAGTTTAGCACATTGGGGATGAAAATTAAAATTTGGCCCTTTGGTTTTCAAGTTAATAAGTCGAGAAAAATATTCTAAGCAAAGGACAAATAGTAATGGAGACATTGGATCTCCCTGCCTAATGCCCCTCTTACCCTGAAAGAAACCATACAATGTACCATTCAAGGAGACGGAGAATGAAGCCGTGGTTACGCACTGTAACACCCCGGCCCCACTGGACCCGAGGTAGTTACTCCAGACCAATAGTACTGTCCTCACAAACCGCCACTAGCCTTTTACGCGCACTTTGTCCTCACTCGTGCGCGCCCTGAGAAACTTCCCAGGGGGTCACCCATCCCAAGACTACTCCCGTGCAAGCACGTTTAACTTTGGAGTTCTTGGCTAATGAGCTCCCTTAAAAGGAGATGCACCTTGTTGGTATGAGTAGTACTATTAATCCGTTTGTATTAAATCTCAAGTGTTACAATCACCCCCACTTAGGATCGCAACGTCCTCGTTGCGCTCTTAAACCAATCTCAATCAAATCCCAGAAACTTCCCCCCTGCTAGGTGTCTGCCCGATATCCAACGGATCAGCACACTGTCGCAGGGTGCTCTGATACCATTTGTAACACCCCGGCCCCACCGGACCCGAGGTAGTTACTCCGGACCTCTAGTACTGTCCCCACAAACCACCACAAGCCTTTTCCGCGCACTTTGTCCTCACTCATGCGCGCCCTGAGAAACTTCCCAGGGGGTCACCCATCCCAAGACTACTCCCGTGCAAGCACGTTTAACTTTGGAGTTCTTGGCTAATGAGCTCCCTTAAAAGGAGATGCACCTTGTTGGTATGAGTAGTACTATTAATCCGTTTGTATTAAATCTCAAGTGTTACACGCACTCCATAATCCATCCAATAAATCTCGCCGGGAAGCCCAAACCCCTCAAGACCTTTTGAAGAAAGCTCCAAGAAATAGTATCATAGGCCTTGCGCAAATCCACCTTGATCATGCATCTAGGTGATATCCGCTTCCTCATGTATCCTCTAACAAGTTCTTGGGCAAGGAAAATGTTATCAAACATGAGGCGCCCATCAACAAAAGCACCTTGGGCTAGGTCAATCAGGCCAGGTAGGCACGGAGTGAGTCTAGCCGCAAGTATCTTAGTAATAATTTTATACATCACATTCGTGCATGAGATTGGTCTATAGTCCGAGACCTTCGGTGAATGATTCGTTTTGGGGATAAGCGCAATAACCGTGTGATTAATTTGCTTTAATAATTTCCCCGTGCGAAAAAACTCTTTGACGGCCTGGACTATATCATGCCCAATAATTTCCCAATTGGACTTAAAAAATGCAGATGAATAACCATCTGGTCCCGGTGCCTTGTCATTGCCGATGTCAAATAGAGCATTTTTAATCTCTATTGTCTCAATCGACGCAAGGAGGCTGTCGTGGATACTAGGTTCCACCAGGGGACCGGATCCCAACACCGTGGGATCAAAATGATGGCATTCGGTACTTGTACCAAACAAATCAATAAAAAACTTCACAAACTCATCACCAACTTGCTCTAAAGATGTAGTAAGCCTACCATCTTCAAGAGTGATAGAAGATATTGAGTTCCGCGCGGCCTTCCTCTTCACGATAAAGAAATATTGGAGGAAGAGGCTCCTTTTATTGAAGTGCGAAGCAAAAAGAAGGGTGGTTTTGTGCAAAGGCAACTGACTGGGCAGGAGCAAGCATCAACCTCAAAGGCTATTGCCCCCACTAAGCAACAACGCATGGCAACGGCTACAAACTGGAGGAATGCTGGACCAAATAGGTAGTCCCCCGATGCTAAAGCAACTGTTTCGAAGTTTGCTGGCACACGTCCTCAACCGAAAGCCACCAGAACTGCTGCTGAAACAGGTTCCATGGTATTGGATGCTATACCAACTGCCGCAGAGCTTAGCGGCCCATATTGTCAACCATTTTATACCAAAAGAAGATGGGGCCCATATTGCCTTCGTGAAGAAGCGACACCAAATAAAGAGTTTTATTCCTATAGCTAGGATGGGGCATGACCTCAAGAAGCTGGATAATCCTAATATTTCAGCTATCTCTTTCACTGATCCATGCCTGATGGCCCTACCGGGGGTAAAGCGTAAGTTTTCTTGGTACTCTTTTAATCCGGATATTTTCTACTTAAATGTGGGGTGTTTCTTTGATCCTCAATACATGATTAATGTGGACTTCCGAAAAAAAGAGCAACTTGCTAAAGCTGTTACTCCTGACAACCATGCTGAGGATGGTGCCATATCTTTGGGAAAAAGGCCACTGCCCTTTCTGCCCCACCTGAGGCCAATCAGGCTGCCTCACCTGCGGCTGAACTTGCGGCCAAACAGACTGCCCCACCTGCGGCCAAACAGACTGCCCCACCAGTGCAGCAGGCTACCTCTATTGTTAGTGGAGAAGCCGAGGCCCAAAGGATGAATACGGGAGTGGAAACTGCTGCGCAGTTTGTAGAAACTAGAGGAGACCAAGCTATAAATGAGGGAAAAGGCTACTTGGTGACCAATATGTACGAGATGGGACTTGATGATGTGATTACCTTGCTCACAGTTAATGAAAAGGGCAAAACAGTGGCCTATGCATGGGAAAAGGACCAAGTTCCAAAAGGTATAAAGGTTATCAAGTTGGGGCCAAAGCTGGAAGACCTAAATGGTGTGGATGATGGGATTAACTTCACTGAAGAGTTCCTACTTAGCTGCCCGGAAGTTAAAATTAATGGGGACTGGTATGATTTCGACAAACCCACCTTTACTTCTCGTGTTTTATCTTTCTTCGATCCTAACCTTGACAGGAACAAGAAATATTTGAAGGAGATGAAAAGGAGAGCAAGGAAAGAGAAGGAAAAAGGGATAGATCCCGAGGATGAGGGGTTTAACCCTGATTTCTATCTTACATGATTTCTCGCTGTTTTTGGCTGTTTTTTGGTTTAACCCTGCTCTCGGCTATATCTCTCTTGAGGGCTGTACCTGCTAGTTTGTGGCGTGTTTGTTGTCTGGGTTTAGTTTCGTTTTTAAATAATGTTTTATTATGATAAAAATTGCTTCCTGGAATGTTAGGGGTTTGAAAAAACCGTCCAAGCATAGTACTATTAAAAATTTTATTAGATTTAATCATATTAATTTGTGTTGCTTTTTAGAGACTAAAATGTCATCAGTTGGTTTTCATAATTACGTTGCTAATGTGTGGCCGGGATGGGCGCATGAAACTAATTTTGCTCAAATAAATGGGGGAAGCATAGGTATTATGTGGGACCCAAATTTTGTGATTTGCAATTTTTTTGAACTTGATAAACAACATGTTCATGTTAAATGCACTTGCCGGGTCACACAAACTGTTTTATATGTGACTTTTGTCTACCCTTTATATACTGTCTTAGAACGGAAAACCTTATGGGAACACCTAACAGAATTAGGGGTTTCTATTTTAGAACCGTGGATTATTTGTGGTGATTTTAATTGTGTGTGCGCGCCAAATGAAAGGGTGAGTCCTGCTCCCCCTTCAGCGTACAGGATGCAACATTTATTTGACTTTATGGTCTCGGCTAACCTACAAGATGCCCCATCTACGGGTGTTTTTTACACGTGGAATAAAGGCAATCTTTGGGCTAAGCTGGACCGCGTATTACTTAATGATGCTTGGGGACAAAATGGCTTTGGGTGTAAGGCACATTTCTTTGAAATTGAAGTGGAGTTTGACCATTCTGCGTCCGTTATTTCTCTAACACACAACTCCACACCTAAGCCTAAGCCATTTAGATTCTTCAACATGTGGATTAAACATCATGATTTTGCTAACCTAGTTGCGCAGATTTGGCACCAAACAGTGGCGGGCTCGGCCCAATACTCTATGGTAAGGAAGTTGAAGATGCTAAAAGGGTCGCTCAAGAAGCTAAATGAAAAAGAATTTGGGCACATCTCTTCCAAAGCCAAAGCTGCCAAAGAAGATTTCAAAAGACTTCAAAACCTAGTGCTCCAATTTCCGATGGATGAAGAACTCCAAAGCCAGTTGAAGGAAGCAAGGGGCCGAGCCACATTCCTTGGTGAAGCGGAAACCAGCTTCTATCAACAGAAGGCTAAGGCTGTGCATATCCTGGAGGCGGATAAGGGTACTAGGTATTTCCATGCAATCGTGAAGTGGAATGAGAGTTTTGTATTTTTAGATGAAGAGGACACTTCTGGTCAGCCGATGAAGAACATATAGGGTCTCGTTTAGGGGTTTTCTTCCTTCTTCAGCGTAGTTTATCTCACATCTCCTCATTGTTGTTTTTCTGGAACTAATGAAGGCGGATGAGTCGGCCTTATGTTCGATGAGTTTTCCTTTATCAATTTCCGTTCTTTCTACCATTTGATCGCACGGGATATTAAATTTCTCCCTGGCTTTTGTCCAGGGGTTGTTTTTTCGACAGGCGGCTTGTGCCATTTCTTGTCTGACGAAGGATTGGGAGCGACAGTGGGATAATAGTCGTCACCACTTTCTGCTTCTCCATGGTTTGCTACTCTATAGTTTAGCTTCTGGACATGCTGATATGGATTGAACTTGGAGGTCTGTGATTGATAGTCGTCTTGTAAGATCCACTCGGTTTGATCGTCGGGGTGGGGGTGGGGGGATTGAGACTGTGTTGGGCGCATGGGACATATGGATGGAGCATCTTGACTGAGTCCTGTTTGGATGGATTTCATCTAAGGGGGAGACGATTGGGGGTGCTGGAGTGAGTCAATTTCTGGATTGAGTTTTGAGCAAGTGTGACCGGGCTGAACTTGCAAGTGTACAAGTGCCGATATAGTAATAAATTCCGGTAAAATACCGGGTCGAATCCACAGGGAAACGTTGTTTAATTTAGTCCGCGAGTAGATGACTTTGAATAAGTAAATGAGTAAAGTGCAGGGATTTTGAGTTGTGTGTTGTTGTGAAAACAACAACTTGGTTCTTCTTTTTAATTTTCAGAGATATAACTTGAATTAATTTGATTAAAGTGATTGATAACAACAACTAAGGCTTCGGGAATCACTTAAATGCTTTAATAGGGTTGAATATTAGTTCTTTACCAATAATTATGAATACGATGTCGCTAATATATTCTCAACTCCGGTTAAGGCAGCGAGAGCGTGGTTTTCGTTACGTGTAAGTCCCGTTACGGCTTACATTCATCTACCGAAAACCCCGTTGAATATCAAGACATCACACCCGTATCATATAATACCGGATATATTTCTATTCTCGGTAATATATATGTTTATCCTTTAATGTTCATAGTTTAGACCTCAACGTTAATTGCAAGCATAAACTAAGTTTAACATACTTCTATGTTGTACACCAAAGTCATAAACAATCAAAATGTAAAGGATAAATCACAATTTATTGGTTTAGAACTTTTATCAAACACCTAGTGGGCATAGAAGTTCATCCCTAGCCTTAGCTAAGAACTTAGCCTCTAATGCTCATATTAATTACAAAAGTGTAACTAAGATAAAGGAAATGCAATAACATACAAGAAATAATACCTAGAACCAATTGTAGAGGAGAGAAATGGCTTCTTCTCCAACACTTCAAGAGAATGCAAAAATAAAATATAAAAACTGAAATTTAAGCTCCAAGGATGGATTGATGATGAGGTTTGATGAATTGGGGGCTTTATATAGGCTAAAGATTGACATCTTTTAGTCTATTCGAGCCCAACAATCAAGCATGGAAGATATATTTGATTAGCTCATGAGGAAGGTGAGTTTTTTCCATCAATATATCTCAGCACGATCTTTTGTATTTGCAGGATCAGGCCTACCCGGCGCCGGCCTTCAGGCCTACCCGGCGCCGGGTAAGCTACTGGATTGGTTGGTGCGAAAATCCGACGGGCCGGCGCCGGGTATAGGGTGGGCCGGCGCCGGGTATCTCCTCTTTTTGTATTTTCTCCACTTTTCGCTCCATTTGACGCCCGTTGTTGACCCCGATGTGCCGGTTCTTGGTCCCTTTTTCCCCATTGACTCTCGTTTCTTCATTTTTGACGTCCAAGTGCGATTTCGCTCAAATTGGGATTTTTATCTGTTTTATCTTTGAAAATTTGTACAGATAATCATAATTACCTATATAAAATATAGATAATTGTTGTGCTTATCAAATTCCCCCACACTTGAGCGTTGCTAGTCCTCGAGCAATGTCGTCACTTTGTATGTTTTGGGTTAGTTTCAACAAAGACATATACAAAAATAAATGAATTTTTTTTAAGAGAGGTAAAAGTGGCATATAAACTCTTTTCTCATTCTCGGTCCAAAAACCATTTTTTTTTTAATTAAATACAAAAAGTATCATTTAGATTTAGAAAACTGCTAATACTCTTGAGAATAAAGGAGTGATTTGTGACTGTGACTCTTTTGGGCGAGTGGGATGGCTTTTTGGTGTGTTTTTGACTTTCAATTGTATGAATCAATTGAGCTACTAAATTGAGACCATGAGTTGTTTACTTTTTTTTTTTTTTTTTTTAACTCATTTGAAAAAGGTCTTCAACTAGTATTTACTGAAAGTCATTTGATGATGCCAATTTATTTGATGAGGTGTGAGAATGGGTTTTGTGTTCCAAAATGGTGCTTGAATGTAATATTGACCATTTTTTGGAAATGAAGGAAGGAGATGCTTTCTAGTCACAAGAATTTTTTTTTTTTTTTTTTTGGAGTAATTTTCAAGAGTAAAGAGTAGTCTAAAGAAAATGATAACTTTTGTAAATAAAAAAAAAAACTTTCTCAACCAAATACCCTTTAAAAAGAGAATTATGACAATTTTTACCTTCCTAAAAAAAACATTATTTTTGCACAAAAAATTTGTTTTGAACTACCCATGAGATGCACCCCCCCACACTTGTAATACATTGTCTCAATGTATCATGCATGATAAACAAGTACTTTCATAACATCCACAATAAAGGTGTGTTTAGAGGAAAGTAATGTCATGAGAAAAATGAAATAGGAGCAAGGGGGAGTCACTGGTGTGGATCGGAAGGGGGGTACCCATGTTGGGAGTAGTAGTAGTTGGTGAATGTGTCGAAACGCTCCTCAAACCTTTGGTGGCGTGCTTCTTGCTCGTCCATCCGCGTGTGCATTCGAGCCATGGAATGCATCAAGTATGCCATCGCGGGATCGGTGGTGTGTGGCGGCTGTGGTGGTTCGGGTGCGGCTTCATCATCATGAGCATCTTCCATGGCCTCCTCGTTTACTTCATCATCATCTCTGTGCAAACCTATGCCGTCGGCAAAATACCATTTTCCAGAGTTGGACAGTTTATGCTTGAGGGCAATCATTGTTTCTTTGTCCAAGACATTAGATTCATTGGTATAAGCAACTTCCTCTCCATCAAAGTCAACCTGAAAGTGCCTGAAAATCTTGGTGAGTAAAAGCGGGTGACAAAAGTTTTTTGAACCTTGTTTGGAGATCACCACATTTTTCATATTTTTTAGGAGGAGTCGTGGTAGTGGTATCCCTTCTATGTCTCCTAGGCCAACTAGCATCTTTTGAAGAAGGTATAGATCAATCCTCCTAACCAAGTGGCGGTCACTAGCATGTGGGACAATGTTGAAGCCAATAAGATAGACGAGTAGGCGAGCGTGAATGTGCCATAGATACTTGGTCTGTAGGTTTGTCTTGAGCCCGAAGAACCGCCGTGCATCCGCCTCATTGTAGGAATTGTCACTTAGAATGCCGGTTTGATTGTATTCCAAGGTAGGGCCCGTGTTGCTAACTTCAAGGATGTTGGAGAGGAGGTCCGGGTCAACTTTGATGCGTCTCCCTTTCACCGTTGTTTGGATTTCCGCGTATCCGGTCTCTTTGTCCGAGACATTAGCGTAAAACTCCCGGACCAACCGGGGGTAATATGCTCCTGTCAATGTAAGCATCATTGCCCATCCAAAACGGGCGAAGATCTCAGTGAGCTTGAAAACAGCGTCGATGTCCGGGTGCACTGTTTTCTCCTCCACAATTTTCCACTTTTTCCGCTCCTCGTACCACTTTTCATTTTCAACCGAAGTGAAACGGTTGCCGGTGAAAGAGTAGGATGAAGCACCAGTATTTTGTTTGCGTTTAGGAGCCATCCTGCAAGGTTAGAAGAGAAAATAGACAAACAACACCATAAACCTCATCAATTCAAGGTATATTTTCCTACATTTTCATGAGTTTCCCAAAAATTCAAGTTTAATCTCAAATTATGCAATCAAGATGTTTGGAATGTTTATATATCAATACAAAGTATTTCAATATCATTCAAGTCATCAATGATAGGAATAATTTGAAATTGAGCAAGAAATTCGGACCTAGGGTTCAAAAATTAAAATTTTGCAAGAATTTCCCCCAATTCTCAACTTTAATCTCAAACTTTGGCAACAATCATGTTTACATTCATCATATGAGCACAAGTAATCAACTTTGAACAATCATAAACATATAATTTGGCCAAAGATCGAAAAAAAAAAAAATAGAAGAAATTCGAAAATTTGAAAATTTGGGGGTTTTGCCTTTTTACCTTGAATTGATGGAGAAGAAGCTTGGAGATGGTGTTGTGGAGCCTTGGGAGGGATGGATTTAGACTCCTTTGACTTAGAACTCAAAGCTATGTGAGGTTTTGGGGGTTGGGTGTCGTCGGTTGCGAAGCTCGAACGAGGGGGAGTTGGGTTTTGTTTTCGCGTAAGGCAAAAAAAAATAAGCTGGGTGTAGCTTTAAACGACAGACCCGGCGCCGGCCATCAGGCCTACCCGGCGCCGGGTAAGCTACTGCCTCGCCCCCTGCTTTGTTTTTAAGAGTACCCGGCGCCGGCCTTCATGCCTACCCGGCGCCGGGTAAGCTACTGCCTCGCCCCCTGGAGTGATTTAAGAGAACCCGGCGCCGGCTGGTCAGTGGACCGGCGCCGGTTCGCACATTTTCTTTTCTCTTTTTTTTTTTTTTTTTTTTTTGTTCTCAATTATAAATAAATATGAATGTGTTTTTGTAAATGAACATATTTATTTATAATTGAGTTTTGTTCAATTATAAGTAAAGTATGAATATTTTGTAAAACTAATCATATTTATTTATAATTGATATTATTTTTGTTGGGTTGCCTCCCAATTAGCGCTCAGTTTAACGTCGTAGGCTGGACGCAACGTACCTTTTTACTCCTCCAATGGGCAAGCGGTGGTTGCCGAGGTGATATGATACTCCATGTATGGCTTGAGTCGGTGACCATTTACAAGAAATGGTGTTTGGTCACCTTTTTGAATCATCATTGACCCGTATGGTCGGACCTCGGTGATTGTGAACGGTCCCGACCATCGGGATTTTAGCTTTCCGGGAAAAAGGCGAAGTCTAGAGTTGAAGAGTAGTACCTTTTGGCCGACGTAGAAGTCCCTCCGGTTGATGTTTTTATCATGCCAAGCTCTTGCTCTTTCCTTGTAGATGCGGGAATTCTCATATGCATCCCTTCGGAGTTCTTCAAGTTCTGCCATTTGGAACATCCTCCTTGTCTTTGAGAGTGGAGAATCAATGTTTAGCTTGGAGAGTGCCCACTGTGCTTTGTGCTCAAGTTCTACGGGAAGGTGACATGATTTTCCATAGACAAGCCGGTATGGTGACATACCCAACGGTGTTTTGTAAGCCGTCCGATATGCCCATAGCGCATCATCTAACTTTATCGCCCAATCTTTTCTAGAAGTGGCGACTGTTTTTTCTAGAATTGATTTAATCTCTCGGTTGGACACTTCAACTTGCCCATTAGTTTGTGGATGATAGGCTGCTCCGGTTCGGAAATTGCACCCATATTTCTTTAGCAAGCCAGAAAAATGGGCATTCTTGAAATGTGTGCCATTGTCACTTATGATGGTACGGGGCACACCAAACCGTGAGAAAATGTTTTTCTTCACGAACTCCCCCACACTTTTGCTAGTGTTGTCGGGTAGAGCTATTGCCTCCACCCACTTGGAGACGTAGTCCACGGCTACAAGGATATAGCTCTTCCCATATGAGTTAGGGAAAGGTCCCATGAAATCCAATCCCCACACATCAAAGAGTTCAACCACAAGGATCATATTTTGAGGCATTTCATTCCTCCGGCTAAGATTTCCGGTTCTTTGACATCGGTCACACGCTTTCACATAACTCCTTGCATCTTTGAATAATGTTGGCCAGAAAAGACCACATTGGAGGACTTTCGCTGCCGTCCGATCCGGACCATGGTGACCACCACAAGGAAGGTTGTGACAATGGTTTAAGACGGACATGATTTCCTCATCGGGTACGCATCTTCTAACAATTCCGTCGGCACAATGTTTGAAGAGATATGGTTCATCCCAATAGTAATGCTTTACATCACTTAGGAATTTTTTTCTTTGATGGAAAGTGAGTGATGGAGGTATAATTTCTTTTGCAAGAAAATTAACAAAATCAGTGAACCATGGTAGTTGTACCTCTTTGATTGCCATGATTTGCTCATATGGGAAATCATCTCTTATCTCCTCTTCCTTGGGGTTGGGGGTGCCTTCGAGTCGTGAAAGATGATCCGCCACAAGGTTTTCACTCCCCTTCTTGTCTCGGATTTCAAGGTCAAATTCTTGGAGTAATAAAACCCAACGAATTAACCTTGGTTTGGCATCCTTCTTGTTCATGAGGTATTTGATGGCGGAGTGATCGGTATAAACAATCACTTTTTGGCCAATGAGGTAAGATCGGAATTTGTCAAAAGCATAAATGACGGCTAGAAATTCCTTCTCGGTGGTGGCATAATTGAGCTCCGCATCATGAAGTAACCTCGATGCATAGTATATGGCATGAAGTTTCTTTTCTTTTCTTTGCCCAAGTACCACACCGATAGCATGATCACTAGCATCACACATCAATTCGAATGGAAGAGACCAATCCGGTGATGTAATGATAGGGGCCGAGGTAAGAGCTTCCTTTAAAGTGTTGAAAGCTTTGAGCCGAGTTGGAGTGATTTCAAAAGGGGCATCCTTGGCTAATAAATCGCATAGAGGTTTAGCGATTTTTGAGAAATCTTTAATGAATCGCCGATAGAAACCGGCATGCCCTAGAAAGCTTCGGATAGCTTTCACCGAATGTGGAGGGGGTAGCTTCTTTATGACTTCAATTTTTGCTTGGTCGACTTCAATGCCTTTGGGAGAAATTTTGTGCCCCAAGACAATCCCCTCGGTTACCATGAAATGGCATTTCTCCCAATTGAGAGCCAAGTCGGTTTCCTCACACCGAGTCAGCACTTTCTCAAGGGAAAGTAAGCACGAGTCAAAAGAATTCCCAAAAACAGAAAAGTCATCCATAAATACCTCCATGAAGTCTCCCACCATGTCCGCAAAAATTGCCATCACACATCTTTGGAATGTCCCGGGGGCATTGCATAACCCGAATGGCATCCTTCTATAGGCAAATGTGCCAAAAGGACATGTGAATGTTGTCTTTTCTTGGTCCTCGGGTGAGATAGCTATTTGAAAATAGCCGGAGAACCCATCCAAGAAACAAAAGAACTCATTTCCCGCAACACGCTCTAGCATCTCATCCATGAATGGAAGGGGAAAGTGGTCCTTCCTTGTGCCGGAGTTCAATTTCCGGTAGTCTATGCACATCCTCCAACCGGTGACCATTCTAGTAGGAATTAATTCATTCTTACTATTGGCTACCACCGTGATTCCACCCTTTTTTGGAACGACTTGAACGGGGCTTACAAATTTACTATCCGAAATGGGGTAAATTATGCCATAGTCAAGGAGTTTGAGAACTTCCTCCTTAACTACCTCTTTCATGTTGGGGTTTAGCCTCCTTTGATGCTCCACCGTGGGTTTGTGATTCTCCTCCATAAAAATCCGGTGCATACAAAGAGAAGGGCTAATACCCTTAATATCCGCCAAGGACCATGCAATAGATGTTTTGTGATCCTTCAATACCCGTAGTAATTTTTCTTCTTGAAGAGATGTGAGTGAAGAAGAAATTACTACCGGGAAAGTTGAGTTGTCTCCAAGAAATGCATATTTGAGGTGCTCCGGTAAAGTTTTCAAAGATGGTTTTGGTGGGACCTCAAGAGATGGTTTTAATGTGGACTTACTTGTTCCAAGATCTTCAAACTTTTGTCGGAATTGTTTGAAAGGAGCTCCGGCTTGTAAGTACATAACTTCCTCAAGAAGTTCATGACTTTCTTCTTTTTCATTGCATCCTAGCATGATGCAAGTCTCCAAGGGGTCTTCATGAATGATTTTCCCAAAACACTCTTTAGCCAAAGTGTCAAGAATGTCAATGTTAAAACAAGAGGGATCATCATGGTGCTTCTTCAAAGAATCCCAAACATGGAACTCTTGCTCTTCATCTCCAACACAGAATTTGACAATTCCGTTCTTGACATCAATAAGGGCAGCTGCAGTGGCTAAAAATGCCCTTCCAAGAATGATAGGGATCTCCATTTCCTCCATCTCCAAAATAAGAAAATCCACAGGAAAGTAGAATTTTCCAACTTTAACAAGCACATCCTCCATAACTCCAATAGGGTAGCGAATTGACCTATCCGCAAGTTGTAAGGCTATGGTGGTTGATTGAAGTCCCCCCACACCAAGCTTTTTAAATAAAGAATGGGGCATGAGATTGATACTAGCACCAAGATCACAAAGGGATCTTACCTCTCCAATCTTGCCAATAGAACATGGCACCGTGAAGCTTCCGGGGTCCTTCAATTTAGGAGGGAGTTTGTTTTGTAGGATGGCACTACACTCCTCCGTAAGGGAAATGGTAGCAAATTCTGCTAATTTCTTTTTATTTGAGAGTATGCCCTTCAAGAATTTGGCATAAGATGGAATCTCCGCTATTGCTTCGGCAAATGGAATGTTGATGCTCAATTTAGTAAAAATATCAAGGAATTTTCTATATTGAGCACCATCATTCTTTTTCTTCAATCTTTGAGGATATGGAATGGGAGGAACATAGTTAGCCATATTGGACGGTGGCATCATATGTTCCTCATCTCCATCTTCGTTTTGCTTTTTCGGGGTCTCCTCCTCTTCCGGCATCTTCGGGTCCTCCGTCGTCTTACCACTCCTTGTGGTAATGGCCATCACGTTCTCCCTTGGGTTCATCTCCGTGGTTGTAGGAAATTTGCCTTGCTCCCTAGAACTTACTTTTTGAGCAAGTTGTCCCATTTGTACTTCAAGATTCCGAATGGATGCCTTGTTGTATTGCTCAATGGTGTCGATGCGTTGGTTAAGCTTCATATTTTGATCTTCAAATCGAAGATCCAACTTGGTGAATTGAGAGTGGAGATTCCCAATGGATGCCTCCACTCTATGATGATTTTCCTCATTTTGGGCCTTCATACTTGCCATGCTTTTGGACATGAATTGCATCATATCCTCCATGGTAGTCTCCTTGGGTTGCCCAAAATTAGGTGCTCCGGATTGGGGTTGTGAGGAACTAGTTTGTGGCTTCCACCTTTGTTGATTTGAATAGTTATTGTTCCCCCGATTCCCATAGGAGTTCATATAATTTACCTCTTCAAGTTGTTGAGATAAATCACCTTCCGGGTTCGGTATGCTCTCCACGTTGGCTATTTGTTTGACTCCTCCCAATACGGCTTGTAGAGCCGTTTGGAACTTTTGCTCAATCTTTGATTCCATTTCTTCAAGCCTTTTGTTTATCTCCGTCGTGATAGAGATTTCATTAATCCCTACCACTTTGTAATCACCTCCTTGGAGTTGAGGATTCGAAGCAATGGATTCAATGATTCGGAGTGCTTCGGTTTCATTCTTGTTCCCAATATAGCCCTCGGCTCGGTTGTCCACAATGGCTTGACAAGATGCGTTCAAGCCATTGTAGAATGTGTCAATTTGAAGGTCTAGGGGAATGCGGTGATGTGGGCATTCCCTTAGCAATGATTTGAAACGCCGCCATGCGTCTTGAAAGAGCTCACCATTTTGTTGTTTGAAATTGAAAATGCGTTGTCTAAGCTCTTGAGTCATGGTGGGCGTGTAGTACTTGGACATGAAGGCATTGTATATACCTTCCCATGTTGTGTAGCTTGCCGGAGCTTGCTCTAGGAACCATCCTCTTGCCGCCCCTTTGAGAGTATAGGGGAAGCATTTGAGCTTGAGTTGATCCTCCGCCAAGCCATTTCTAGGGATTCCTTGAATGAATCCGTAGAACTCCGTGATGAAGTTGAGTGGATTTTCCCCAAGCAAACCATGAAACTGAGGCATAGCGTTGAAGTAGCTTTGCCTTAGCTCATAGTCTCTTGCTTCCTCGCTCAAGGTGATGCAAGATGGCGTAGCGGCCACCACGGGTCTCTTCCTCTCATTCAAAGTTGGCAACATCTTTGTAGCTTTTTGCTCCCTTCGAATGTGTTTGCAAGTTTTTTCTATTTCAAGATCAAGTGGTTCAAAAATTTTAGAACCTTGACCTCTCAATTGCATGCAAACACAAGGGAATATCTACACAAGAAAAAACAAAAATCCTTCCAAGATCAAGTGAAGTTGTGAAAAATAAATTCAGGATTTTTGATTGGTTGATTCTTTGGACTTTATTAAACAAGACCGTTTCCCCGGCAACGGCGCCAAAAACTTGACCGGGCTGAACTTGCAAGTGTACAAGTGCCGATATAGTAATAAATTCCGGCAAAATACCGGGTCGAATCCACAGGGAAACGTTGTTTAATTTAGTCCGCGAGTAGATGACTTTGAATAAGTAAATGAGTAAAGTGCAGGGATTTTGAGTTGTGTGTTGTTGTGAAAACAACAACTTGGTTCTTCTTTTTAATTTTCAGAGATATAACTTGAATTAATTTGATTAAAGTGATTGATAACAACAACTAAGGCTTCGGGAATCACTTAAATGCTTTAATAGGGTTGAATATTAGTTCTTTACCAATAATTATGAATACGATGTCGCTAATATATTCTCAACTCCGGTTAAGGCAGCGAGAGCGTGGTTTTCGTTACGTGTAAGTCCCGTTACGGCTTACATTCATCTACCGAAAACCCCGTTGAATATCAAGACATCACACCCGTATCATATAATACCGGATATATTTCTATTCTCGGTAATATATATGTTTATCCTTTAATGTTCATAGTTTAGACCTCAACGTTAATTGCAAGCATAAACTAAGTTTAACATACTTCTATGTTGTACACCAAAGTCATAAACAATCAAAATGTAAAGGATAAATCACAATTTATTGGTTTAGAACTTTTATCAAACACCTAGTGGGCATAGAAGTTCATCCCTAGCCTTAGCTAAGAACTTAGCCTCTAATGCTCATATTAATTACAAAAGTGTAACTAAGATAAAGGAAATGCAATAACATACAAGAAATAATACCTAGAACCAATTGTAGAGGAGAGAAATGGCTTCTTCTCCAACACTTCAAGAGAATGCAAAAATAAAATATAAAAACTGAAATTTAAGCTCCAAGGATGGATTGATGATGAGGTTTGATGAATTGGGGGCTTTATATAGGCTAAAGATTGACATCTTTTAGTCTATTCGAGCCCAACAATCAAGCATGGAAGATATATTTGATTAGCTCATGAGGAAGGTGAGTTTTTTCCATCAATATATCTCAGCACGATCTTTTGTATTTGCAGGATCAGGCCTACCCGGCGCCGGCCTTCAGGCCTACCCGGCGCCGGGTAAGCTACTGGATTGGTTGGTGCGAAAATCCGACGGGCCGGCGCCGGGTATAGGGTGGGCCGGCGCCGGGTATCTCCTCTTTTTGTATTTTCTCCACTTTTCGCTCCATTTGACGCCCGTTGTTGACCCCGATGTGCCGGTTCTTGGTCCCTTTTTCCCCATTGACTCTCGTTTCTTCATTTTTGACGTCCAAGTGCGATTTCGCTCAAATTGGGATTTTTATCTGTTTTATCTTTGAAAATTTGTACAGATAATCATAATTACCTATATAAAATATAGATAATTGTTGTGCTTATCAAAGTGAAAAGACAGATCAAATCTCACCCTCCTGAATTGCCGCCCTGGAGCACTCGAGGTGCTAGGATTCAGAACATGGTACTTCGTGTTATGTGCAAGTGAAAAGACAGATCAAATCCTACCCTCCTGAATTGCCTCCCTGGAGCACTCGAGGTGCTAGGATTCAGAACATGGTACTTCGTGTTATGTTTTACGTTGCTATGTTTTTGTTGTTGATGTCTTTAGTTTTAGGTCTACAATAATGTTTGACAATTTTGCTAGATTTTATGTCGTTAGAAAGAAAGATCTATATGGCCGGCGATTGTCATGTCACACCCATTTGGTGGTTAGCGATTCATATTGCTCTTCCAGGGGGTGATTGGGAGGAGGATGAGGAGGATGAGGAGGATGAGGAGAAGGAAAGGGAGAATGAGAAGGAGAAGAAGAAATATAATGAATTTATTGGTGTTGATAGTGCTAGTATGTTATAGATAGTTTTTATCGGTGTTGGTCTCTTTGAATTGGTTGTAACGATTCAAATTTTAATGATATTAATATAAGCATTTTTTCCTTTCATAAAAAGACATAGGTTGTCCAAACACCTCAAAATACTCCAATTTGAATGTTAAAAATAATAAATTTAAGTGTTGAGACATTTTTAGTGGAACTTATTATTTAAACCACACGTGAAACTAGATTAAAAATGTTTTTATTTAGACTGATATTTGTTGGTCTGATCTGGTTTGTGATTGAAAATAATCCAATTAAAAACATCGTGGATCAAAACAGAACAAATCACACCGGTCTAGACATCTCAAATTTAAACAAGATCAAATTTAAACAAACCATACTAGAACAAATATGGGGAAAAATAAATAATATACTCCGAACTTTGCCTTTGTGTGAGCTTCCCACCATGAACTTGTACTAGTTTAAAAAATACCCCAACTTTATTTTTTTTGTACCATATTTTAATTAACAAATAGTATTTCTCAAGTTGGAATATGCTAATTAGATTTAGTTGGCAAAAAAAGATGCATGATTTCCAAAAATAAAATGTGTGCTTTCTCAGATGGTTTGGTAGGATATGGGGCATAAACATCTCAATTTTACAAAGTAGGAGATATTTATACAATGTTGACAAGTTGAGGATAGAGGTATCACACCTATGCAAAGTTTGAGGTATTTTATTTATTTTACCCACATATACGTTAGATCGATGAGAGTATTAGGAAACATCATTCACACTTCCGTTACAAGGAAAATGCTTAGTGTACATGAGTTGTACACAAGTTGTACACAAAATCTTCTAGTTGCTTGTGCACACAGACAATTCATTTAAAAATGAGCCGTACTTGATGTCACATAGACAATATACACATTTTGTGTATAAAACAAGAATGATCCCCGATACAATTCCGTTACTAACCCTTCCATGATCCCCGTTACAATTCCGTTACTAACCCTTCCATATATACATTTTTTTTTTCAGCAAATAAAAGTAGAATAATCGATCCATATGTTTCCCTGACCGAGGACCATTCATCGGTTCATCCAGTGTTTCCCCCTTTCTCAAGCAGCAGAGACGCGCCCAGAGATGGGAAGCTCGAGCACTATCATCCCCAATTTCAATCTCAACGCTTCCCGCCGCTTGAAATGCCTGAATTCTAGATTCCTAATTCAAAGAATTCTTTTACAACCGCCCCAAACAAAACCCATGCTTGCCTTCTCGAGTACAAACAGATTCGGCAGAACAGTTTGCTCCGCTGTTGAAGACGCTACGAAGAAACGACAAGGCGCCGGTGTAAGCACCAATGGATTCGGCTCAGACAGTGAAGACAAGCTCTGTAAGTGATTAAGTAAATATAGTACGTGGTATTGGGGAAATGAGTGATGTGGATTGTGAAATATTATTTTCCTTGAAAACGTTTAGTTATGTGGTGTTCTTGTTTTTGTTTTTACCTTGATAAACAGAACTAATGACATATATAAGACTAAAATAAAGGTAGTTGATGATGCAAAAATAAAATAAAATAAAGGTAGTTGATAAAAATGTGTTTTTTACCCTTTAATGACTTTAATAACTTCAAGCACTTTTTTGTGTATCAGTTCTGTTTTAGTAAATATATTGTATTGGCTACTATCCCAGCATATGGTTGATCGATATTAAGGATTAAAGAGTACTATATCTGTTGACTCTATGGGGGGCTACTATTACATTACCTTGGCATTTAATTTGGGAAGAGGGTAACATCAGATTAGTTTTATCCTTAAGACTATCTCCATGTAGGGAAAGGCTGTAATGTTGGGGTAATCATATTAGTTTGTGATGGAAATTTTACATTTGTAATGTTTTAAGTAATCAGAGGTCCCAATCTATTTAATGACACACTTTTTTTTGTGGAACTAAAAAGTCAAGGTTATATTACTTTTTTAACAGAAAAGAAGTTTTATTTTTCTTCCAGACCGGATGATTTATAAGACTATAGGGCCTGCACACCCGGCTGAAATGCTCATGGTTCAGAAGTGATAAAAATCCAAAATAAAATGGTATGAACTGTTTGAAAGCACCAATGTAGGCCTTTACATAGTTAACTTTTCCAAATCTTCAATTCTTAAAGAAGCTAAAAAGAGACTTAGCGACTTTTCCTTGGAAGTTAATTTTTTTAAATATTTTGGATCTGATTGAAGTCTCAATGTTTATTTGGAGAACTGATGCAAGTGAGACCTTGAATCATAGACCTAAGTCCCTATATGAGAAGCTTATACTACCTTTATTTAAAAAAGTAGTCATGGTTTATCAATGTCATTTTTGTTTTAAGTGTGGTAAGGTTACAACTCTGAAAAATGATCAGTCCTGCTATTTTAGATTTTCTTTTGTTTGTTCAACTAAATCTGACATACTTAACTTATCAAGAACACTTTTGTTGTTTTAAGTATGTTTGGAAAACAACACAGATTTACAAAAACTGCACTTTATATATACATAAATAATGCAGTTTTGGTAGAGAATTTATTTAGCTACCTTCCCGATTGATTTTTTAGGTGAAATTTGGTATGAACAAACTAGATTTAATGAGTAACATTCTCAAAAAAGTTCATCAAAAAATGCCACTGGGAAGGGCCCCTGATGCCCTTGGCCGGATTGCGACTCTCTATATATTTATATATAATATTCTAAACAAAATTTCCATAAAACACTCAAGACTTATCCTCAAGCTACTATTAGGATTGAGTTTTTTCCACTTTCGGTTCCTCGACTATTCTGTAAGTGACACTTTTGGTACTCGACTTTTATTTTTTCCAATTTTAGTCCTCGACTATTGTGCTCAAGACACTTTTAGTCCTCAACTTCAATTTTTCCTACATGTAGTACCTGAGTATTATCAAATTGACATTTTTATTCCTTCCACTACGATTTTGACACACTAAGTGGAGGACAAAAATGTCATTATTATAATAGTTGAAGGACCAAAAGTGTCGCATTTATGAAAGTCGAAGGACTAAGTATGGAAATTTTCAAAGACGGGTACTAAAAGTGTCTCTAGCAAAATAGTCAAGGACTACAAATGGAAAAAATTAAAGTCGAGCACCAAAATTGTCAGTGACATAATAGTCGAAGGACTAAAAGTGGGAAAAACTCTATTAAAATTGTTGTTGATTCATGCCAGGTGGGTTAGGTTTCATCCTCAATAATAATAGTTGATAGTGGTTTGGTTCTACTGTTACTTTTTCATAAATATATTCAGATCAAACATAATATGTTTTGTACTTGATCAGTTCATCGGTATTATTTTGCAGATACCTCAAAAGAAAATAAACTGACCAATAAAGAATCAGATGACAGGGAAGGAAACACTCTCTATGATTTTCTTTATCCCAGTAAAGAACTTCTGCCAGATGATAAAGAAATGAGTATCTTTGATCATTTAGAGGAGTTGCGTCAAAGAATATTTGTGTCTGTTTTGGCTGTTGGGGCCGCTATGGTTGGATGTTTTGCCATCTCTAAAGAACTCATATTGTTTCTTGAAGCCCCTGTTAGTGAACAAGGTGTTCGATTTTTACAACTTGGCCCTGGCGAGTTTTTCTTCACAACTCTAAAGGTTAGTCTGGCTTTGGTTCATTTATTTTATGCTTACTTATCATGTCCCTAATTTACTACGGAGTATTAATATACTTTTTCTGCTTCGTTTCTTCTCCCGACACATTATGCTATGTTTAAAACTCAGAACTGGTACTGAAAGAGAAAAAAACGTGGAGGAAGACAGCTATTTTTAATGTTTAGATTAATTTTAGAAAATACAAAAAGGAAAATTAAATTGTTTTTCTTTTCATTTTATTTTCACATACATTTATATAAATATGGATGGTTCATATTGAAGCCCATCTTATCATAGGAACTTGCTTGTGGTGCAAAGTTGCAAACTATCACTTCTAGTCGTTAGGTTTGATGATTTTAAAATCAATCAATCACTTCTAGTCTGTGTTGCTTGGGTTACGTGTTATATATTCTCGATCTGTTTGGTTTACACTGCCATGGTAAACACTCTTCAGTACTTATTGCCTCCAAATACCCACACTAAATGCAGGTTTCAGGATATTGTGGTCTCCTCTTAGGGAGCCCTGTGCTTCTCTATGAGATCATAGCCTTTGTGCTTCCAGGTTTAACAAAAGCAGAGAGAGGATTCCTCGGACCCATTGTGCTTGGATCATCTGTTCTTTTCTATGCCGGAATTGTCTTTTCATATTATGTCCTCACTCCCGCAGCCTTAAATTTCTTTGTTAATTATGCTGAAGGGGTCGTGGAATCGATATGGTCCATCGATCAATACTTTGAGTTTGTGCTTGTTCTCATGTTCAGCACTGGGTTATCTTTCCAGGTAGATCTTTGCCTGACTTTGTTCTTATTACCACTCTTTTGTAGTACTGACCCAAAAAAGATTCACTACTTTCCCATTTTATTGTCGTACGTTTCCCTATTCACCCATACCACCTTTTAGCTTTCTAAAGTGATTTGAATGTGACCCCTATTATTCTATTAGAGGATAACTTAACAAAATAAGTTACCTTTATCTGTTTTCATTAAATGAAAACTGCACTAAAAGTTAAAGTCTATTATAGTTTGAATATAATGTCACCATATTGCTTTTGCATGAATTTATTGCTTTAATAAATTTTTGACCTTTAATTTATATGGGTCCATAAACCACCCTCCCAATTTTATCTGGCATTATTATTATTATTATTATTATTATTATTATTATTATTATTAGTATTATTATTATTATTATTATTATTAGTAGTAGTAGTGGTGGTGGCGGCGGCGGCGGTATATTAAATGGTGTAGGTGTGAATATATTAAATGACGGTAGTGAATCTATTTTTATCAAATAAGGAAAAAGACTTTGTCTACGGAGAGACTGAACAGGAAAATGGGACTGTTATTTAGGAACGTAGACAGTAATGTCACTTTCATATCACTCATCCCATCATAGTTGAGATTAAAGTGGTGCTCTCATGATGATGCAAAAACTGTGTGATGTCTGTTTCTTACTTTCTTTTGAATCGACCAACCCAAAATCAGGTTCCAGTTGTACAGCTTCTTCTGGGGCAAACCGGTCTAGTTTCTGGAGATCAAATGTTGTCTGTTTGGCGGTACGTCATTGTGGGGGCCGTGGTTGCAGCTGCAGTGCTCACTCCGTCTACGGACCCACTCACCCAAGTTTTGTTAGCGGGCCCCCTGTTGGGGCTCTACTTGGGTGGAGCATGGGCGGTAAAGCTTTCTGGGAAATAGATGGACTTAAGGAGCAGAAGAAAACATGTTCCTAATGGCCGAAAGATTCTCAGGCTCAGATGTGTGATGCATAGGGAAGTTGGGATTGATGATCCATAGAAAGTATATTGAAACATATATAGGTAGCTTTTCATTTACTCAATTATTATCATTATATTATTTTCATGATCTTTTTCTTTCATTTTTAAAAATGCTGTACCTCAAACCATGGGGCTTTATCTGCCTCGAGGTGGTTTAGTAGCATGTAAATTGTAAGATAATGTGGCTTAGGAAGGGCGTCTCTACACTTTTTGCAACAAAGGGGTCTTCTACTTGCCCTTAGTAGGGTTTGAACCTCCATGATGACCTCTTTATTATGAGGAGAGTGTGTGGACTGGAGTTGTAGTTAAAATGTGATGTGGCATGTCTCCCGCTTAATAACATTATACACTATACATATGTATTATGTATATGCTCTTAGTGATTCATTTACTGGTCATTTTCCATGGAAAGGTTAATGCAAAATGCATAGAATGATGATGAAAGGGGTAAAATGTTCCGATTTTATGGTATTATCAAAACTTGTACGTAGACTCGACCTCACTAGGGAAAATGTCAATTGTAAACGATGAAGATGATGCATCTGTGTACCAAACTATTAAACACATTTGCTTTTATACTGCGGTCTAATATACTTCATCTATCCTTGAAAAAAACTACTTTAGTCTCCACATGCATATTAAGAATGACGAACTTTTTTTTTTTTTTTTTTTTATCGTAACGAGGAACTTGTTTAATTAAAATTAATGCATTGAAGTAAAAAAATGAACCACACAACTCCTTATAAAACCTTACTTATCTGTGATGGCCGAAAGAGGCAAGGAAAACCTTTTCGAGAGACTGATGGAATGATTTACTTTCCAATATTGTCTTTGAAACAAGTCCAACACAATTAGATAGACAAAAATGATAGTAGATCGTATCTAGAGGTATGGTCTGTGGATATTGATGAAATTTGTGGCATCATAACTGATGCCAAAAAATATTTATAATCATATAATGTATTTTTTCAATTTGGGAAAAGGAAAATAAACGCTATTTAATTTGCCTTCATTTTATTAACTTCAGCATAAAAACCAAGCACCTTTTGAACTTGTTGTTCATTATCATGCCATAGAGCCCACGTAGTCAACGAAATTGATGTTTATCTAAAAATTATAACTGATATAGCTAGGCAAAATTATAAGGGCGCTTAAAATATGACATCATTTTGTGGTAGACTAAAAATCTAAATACTGCAAACAAAACGAGGCAGAGACTTCAATTCAAGATATTCAACTATGATCATTACAAAGCCAGTAACACTGACTGCAAAATAGCACATTATCAAAGTCAAGATGCTCCAGATATTTTTCTAAGTCCTCAATGCTATAAAAGGGAACCAAAACTCTTTAATTTATAGCATTATAAACCTCATTTGTGCATTTCTCCTATATTAGTCATCACTCACGGCAAGACTTTCCATTTTTTGCATGACTACGTCTGCAGTACCTAATACAGATTCCAACTGTGTCGATGCAATTCGCAAACCATTGCATGCCTTAACATAATCTTCAGTTAATCCCTTGAGATTTTCCAACTCCATTGTCATTTCATTTATGTTGCTTGAAATAACCTCCACTGAAGCCCTGATCAAAGAAATTTCTTGGGGAGGGTAAAGGGAAGCCCCGAGTTCATCAATTTGAAGACCGATCCCTTGACATAACTTCAACAATCTCTCTAAAGAACCTATGAAGGCATCCGATGAGTTTCCGGAAGCTTCCAGCTTAACTAATCCCGTGATGGAACGAATAAGTTCCTTAACCACCACTAGTGTTTCAGACACTAAATTGGTAGTTAATTGAGCAACTTTCATTTCTTCGGGTGACAGGTCATTCCCTAGATCTTCCATAAACGGATCATCATTATCATCATGATTGGTTTCTGATTCTCCTGGAACTTCTTCATCCCCTAAATCGGGAGATGAGGGTTTGAGTTCTTTCATTTCACGAAGGACATCCTTCATTGAAACAGCAGTCTGTGTTAGTGCCCGGCCTATTGCAGTGATGTTTGTGGATGGTGTTTTCTTAAGAGCAGAACAAGCTTCCCAAACTGTGCCAACCAACTGCGGAATAGTATTTTTTCGAGATTTATTGTGAGAGCCTGTACAATGTTCAGATGAAAGAGTTATGCTCATTAGACAGAAGAACAAGAGACGAACTTCTATTGTTACAAAGTCATAGAAAGTAGATTCTCAGAGTAAAAAAACACAAGATGGCGGGCAAAGAAAACTGCATGTAACCTGATTGATAGGTCCTGAGAGTTTGAGTTTTACGCCATTGACTCAATATATTGTCATATTGGAATACAGTTAATTCAACAACAATAACAACATCCAAGCCTTAGTCCCAAAAGAGTTTGGGGTCAGCTAGCATGAATCGACACATGAAATCGGAGCTAAAAAGATAAGAAAGGTAAAAAGGTAACCTAAGATAAAAAAAAGATAAGATAACGATAAATATAAGATAAAGATTAAAATTATAAGATAAAAGGAGTAAGATAAAAGGATAAAAATATATGGAGTAAGATAAAAAGATAAAAGGATAAAGAACATAAGAAAGATAAAGAAGATAAAAGGATAAATAAGATGAAAAGATATCAATCCTCCACATGAATGTAAAAAAAGATCCTCTATATACAATCTGTATATAGCTAACTTCTCTTCTATCTACGGGATCCAACCAAAGATAGCTCACTTTTCACCTTTTCCCCCCTCTTCCTGGTAAGTGATAAGTAATCCACTTTAACCTATGATGTATGGAAACATGGAAATTATGAGGAAATATGAAAAGGGAAACACCATCTAATAATTGAAAAACAACTTCTAGACTTTTAGAGTTTTTCCAAAGAATTTCCAAAACGGATACATACTATTTCCCTAAATTTTTACTTACTCTTTCCCTGGATGTTTCCGTGCTTCATAGGGAGTCACCATTGGCGTATGTGTCATAGAACTAAGCTCACTAATCCCTCCGTCTTGTATCACGTATTTCACAAAAAATTGTTGCACTTTCCCATCTTAGCAAATAAAATCTTTGCAAATGACACAAGTGTCCTTGATTTTTCCTGTCCTTTCTCCTACTTTCTCAATTTTACACACTATAAAGTACCCCCATCAATATACTCTTAGAACCGTAAAACCCCCTTAAAGGAACAATTGAAAACAAAGACGGAGGGAGTATAACCCATGATTATAATGCAGAAGTTGATATCTTAGTGATATAGAGGGAGTAATTTAAGGGCTGTGAGAAGATTGTGTTATATGTGTACCATAAGTGGCAATTGTATCCTTCATCAAAACAAAACTGCTATCAACCACTTGCTTTATAGATGCATGAATGCAAGCAGAAAGAGTGGGTCCCGCCCCAACTATACTTCCATGTGCGAGCAAAAGGAATCCCTGCAATGCGTTGAAAAATGCAGACATGTTCTCCTCAAGTACTTCAACTTCCGTGGTTTCTCCACTCCAAAGCATTCCAACTGGATGAATAAATATAAATAAATATAAAAAATTAAAGATTGCCATTTCAGCCTCAACACAAAAATGAAAACCCAGGACAAAAAAAAGTATAAGCTTGCTTAAATCTGTGACTATTCCACAACTAGACGCCATGATGCCTGTTAAAAGTCCCACAAATAAAATATTTGAGAGATGCATATGAGTTTATTACGGAGTAATTTATAAGGTTTTGTGCTGCTGTGTTACTTCAATCTGAAGGAATAAAAAACAACTTAAGCGGCCTAGAAAGAGTCAATGGAAATTTTGATTAAATTCAATTTTTTATTGTTTCAGACATGCACATCATGATCAGCATGAGTGACCCCAATATAATAATGAACTCTATCTTTCCCATTTCCTTTGTATGGCCTATTATCCAACAGGGCATTTACTTTAAAACAATTGCAAGTTCCCATGAATCATGTAATCTTCCAGAACCAACAATTCCAAGAACAATATGAATATCAGTACATAGTAAAACATGAAATGAGGCCTAAATTTATGTTCATAACCAAATAAAAAGAAACTAAAGTGAGGAACTTGCATATGCACATTCAGAGAAAAGCATGAGAGTTAAAATTAGCATGGCATGAATAGCAGAATAGGGCGTACCGTTGGTGGCTTGCTTGGAAATTTGCTCACCCACTTGAATGACATCTTTCCAGTTCGTTCTTTTCAGAGAAGGAGCTGGGGATTGATCCAATACCTGCAACACAACCATAGTACACAGATTTTCCCCACTCGGGCAAAACATAAAACAGGAAGAAGAAACAGAAAATTCGAAGAGATGGATTATGAACCTGAAGAGTTTCGTGGATGGTATTGAGATGCTCAATCAACTCTCTGTTCAATCGCTCTCTCTCAACTTTCCCCATCTCTGGCTTGTGAACTATGAAGAGTTGCAGAGGAGCAAAGCTGTATCTGGTTATTCAATGAGTTTATTCATCAAATAAGATGAGAAACGACAGCGTTTCTTATAGTTTAGGGCAGACAAGGCCGTACTAATTAACAATCACACTTCAAATTAATTGCCCGTTCGGAGTATTCAGCTTCGTGCGGGAAAAATACTGAAATTTCGGTATACCGGACTTACCATGTCGAAAAATACTGAATTTACCGAAGTGTTTGGTATACCAACTTTTTTGGTACGGTATCATACTGTACCGAATTACTTCGGTATGGTATCGGTATGTACTTTGGAAATAAACGGTATACCGTTATACCGTCATACCGTAATTCCAAGTCAATAATTTCTTTAAAATTATAAAAATAACTAGAAACACAACATTAATTCAAGGATAATGACTTTATATCCATGTTTCTTGAATTATTTATATTTTTTGTTGGAGATCAATGTTATTTCAAATATATTTATGTTGTTTAAATTATTATTTTAGCAGAATGTGTTGTTATCTTCATATATCATGTGTTGAAGTATCTGTACATATTTATAATATTTTTTTTGTTCAAAGTTGAATAGAACACAAATAGGTTATCATTGGTATTTTATAATTAATTTCATTAATAATTTTAGTATATCACTATTAACACTGATTTTCTATATTTCATTTGATATATAATAATTTGATACCGTAGCTTACCATACCGAAATTTTGATATACCGAAACAAGGTATACCGAAATTTAGGTATGGTAACGGTATGTATTTTTGCATTCCGAAAGTTTACGGTATGGTAAAGATATGGGATAAAATCTTCGGTATACCGTACCGAACCACCCCTATTCCGCTTATTTGCTTGTACTTATTGATATTAGGGAAAACTGTCAAATAAGTCCATCTACTTTTACTAATAAGTCAATTGAGTCCACATACTTTCCGATCCGTCAATTAAGTCCACAAAGTGTGAAAAATTAAACAAATTGTCCATTTGGCCGGTAATCGGCCGGTTTTCCGGTCAGATCGTTCAGCTAGCTTTTTTTTATTGTTTTCCAATTTTTTATATTTTCTTTTCCTTTTTCTTTCTATTTTTCATCTCTTTTACTCTTTCTTATTTCTTACTTCTCCACTCCTAATTACCCAGTCTTTCTCCGCTTCCATTCCGATCCCTGCTTTCTTGTTTCCGGCCACCCGCAGTCCGTTTCTACATCTCCCCATTTCTGCCGCCCCACCTCCGAACCACCACGACCTCCGCCACCCCGTCCTCCATAGCCGACATTGAAGCGACCTCCAACCGCCCTGACCTCCGTAAACGCCGCACCCGACAACCACCTCCGCCGCACCGCGGCTTCCACCTTCATCTCCGCCACTGGAGTGACCTGCAACCTCCCCGACCCCCATGGCCACCACCTCCGCAACCTCTCCTCCTCCGCCGGTCCGCCCCTACGGCCCTACCTCCGTAGTCCGTAGCTTCCCCCTCCGCCACTCCTACCTCCATAGCCGCCACCGCCCCGGTCTTCATAGACTGGTGGATCCGCCTAGGGGAGAAGATTGAATGGCTAAGGTAAGCCAAGCTCCTGGTCTGGTGACGGCTAGAGTTGGACTAGGCGCATGAACCCAGAAAAGAAAAATGAATTAAAAGAAAAATTATAGGTAGAAAATAAGGAGTAATACAAATAGGTGACAACTCCGGTACCTTTCTGAAAACAGGGGGATCGTACCAAGCATTCATTTGATTGGACCACACCACTTTATAAATTTTAATTTAGATTTAAATAATTCAACTGCTACATTTTCATTGGTCCATGTTCACAATGTATGGTACCTTATGGGTACCATAGAAACTACCATAAAAATAAGAGCCAGCTGGTCAATTTAACCGGAAAACCCAGTGATTACCGGTCAAATGGACGATTTGGTTAATTTTTGACACTTCATGGATTTAATTGACTCATTTTAAAGTATGTGGACTCAATTGATTTTTTGATAAAAATAGATGAACTTATTTGACGGTTTCCCTTGATATTATCCAAATAAAGTAGACAATTAGTTATGTACCCCAAATACTCCCTCCGTAATTTTAAAATCTTCTCATTTCAAAAGTAGGTAGATTAAGAATAGTGAAAGATGATAAGAATTATTGAGGGTATGATGAGAAATTGGGGAATAATGTGGTGGAATGTAGGATAAATCCAAAAAAGTAGTTGTAATAGTGTATTATTTTAAGAATTATTGAGGGTATGATGGGAAGATTTAGAAATGAGAAGATTTTTTTGTTACGGACGAAAAAGGAAAGTAGGAAAATTTTTAAGTTACGGAGGGAGTATATGGAAAAATCTACCGTGCATCGTTAAAAATAGAAGGTACCGGTACACTCTTTTAATCCGCAGATTATACCATACGACCGGTATACCATCCGCATGGTATACCGGTCCAAAAACGTCGTCGTTTCGTTTATTAAAAAAAAATTAGGTACCGTCTTGGACTCTTAGACTTTAACAGACTTACGCAGCTCATCAATAACGGAATTCTCTCTTTTGCTCTGCCTTCTCTTCGATTCGTTTCTAAGGTTTTTGAATGGATTTTTCTGTCGATGATTCTGTTGTTTTTGATTCTTCGATTGGATTGCGAGATAATTTTGTTTCTAATACACACGATAACATCATTCATTCGATTGGTGATAATGATTTCGAAGTTGATCAGCTGGTTGATGTTGAATTGATCGGTACGTGTAATTTTTTCCTGGTGTATGATTAGATCAGCTGGTTTATGTGTAATATCTTTTGCTCTCTGTTTTATACCATTGCTTTAGAATTTCGATTGTATGAGTATTCATAGTTGTTGATTTTGTCTTCAGGAGAAGAAGAAACTATTTCTAAAGCTTCTAAATTGTTATATCTTCTTAGCAGAGGTATTTGTTTTGTCATGTAATTTCATTTCATTTTTGTTGTAATTCGGTTCAATGTTATTTAACTCTCATTTATTTAAGTGTAACATGTGTTACCGGATATGTAAGTTCTGTTTTATTTAATGTAACACAGTGACAAAGTATGTAGTTGTTGATTGTTTTCATATATATGCTTTATACATTGTCAGATTCATCGGAAAATGTTCACCAGTCGACTGAGAATAAATCACTTGTTGGGCTTAGTGTCAAGTGTGAAGAGGATGCTTATAAACTTTACAATGATCATGCTTTTGAAAATGGATTTGGTATTCGTAGACACAGACAGAGGTTTAGGAGTGGCAATGTAAGTTTGACTATGAAGTCTTACCGTTGTTGGAAAGAAGGGAAGAAACTACAAAAGGGTACTGAAAACAAAATGTATACTAAGTTAGATTATCGTACTGGTTGTGAAGCGAAATTACAATTTTCTATTAGTTCTGATGGTGAATGGACTGTCTCAAAGCATATTATTGATCACAACCATGCTTTCTGTCCAATTGATCAAAGACACCTGCTGAAATCACATAGAGGCGTTGATCGTGAGTATCTTGAATTTATTATGTTGATGAAGGAGAGTGGAACAAAGGTTTCAGATGTTCACAGGATGCTTCAAAAACAGGCTGGTGGTGTTAGTGCTCTTGGATTCACGAAACGTGATGCTTATAACGTTCTAGAAACTGAAAGAAGTAAAACGTTTGATGGTACTGATTCGAACACTTTGATTGGTATATTGAAGAAAAGGGCTGAAGTAGAATCTGATTTTTTCTTTGATTTTGAACTGGTTGATGGCGTACTGAGTTGTTTTTTCTGGAGAGATGGTCAAATGAGATCCGATTATGAGAGGTTTGGAGATCTAGTTGTGCATGATACAACTTACAGGACTAACAAGTATGATATGATATGTGGTCCGTTTATTGGTATGAATCATCATTGTAAAAATATAATGTTTGGTTGTGGCTTTATGCTAAATGAAAAGGTGGAGTCTTTTGTTTGGTTATTTCAGACTTTTCTGAAATCTATGGGTGGTAAACAGCCTATCACTTTCATGACAGACCAGTCATTTTCCATGGCATCGGCTATCAAATCTGTGTTTTTTGGGGCAAGACATAGACTCTGCACTTGGCATATAGATGAGAATTCAAAGAAACACATCATGCATCTACGCAAGAAGATAAATTTTGTTTCTCTTTTTGATTATGTTGTCAAACGATGTGATACTGTTGCAGAGTTTGATTTCTATTGGAATGAGTAAGTTGTGTTATGATGTAATATTGTAATTATATGATGTAAATATGTAATTATATGATGTAACCTGTACAAACATTTGATGTGATCTTTTCTTCTTTTAAATCTGTTTCAGATTGAATAGAATTTATGAATGCAGTGACAACACATGGTTGAAGAGACTGTACAGTCATAGAGAAAAGTGGTGTCCTGCTTTTTCGAAGGATTACTTCTCTGGTGGTATTCTATCCTCACAAAGAAGTGAATCTACAAATAGATCGATATCTAGAAGACTTACAAAGACTGCAACATTATGTGATTTTTACAAAATGTTTTGTGATGTTGTTGATGAGTGGAGGTTAGAGGAGAATGGTCATGATTTTAGATGTTCCGAAGGCACTGTTGAGATGGTATTGCTACAAGACAGTTTGTTGTCTCATGCAAGAGATGTGTATACCCTTGAGATTTTCAAAGTGTTCCAAGAACAATATTTGAAGGGTATGTCTCATTTTTTTTAAATTAATCTCTCAGAATGGCGATGATTATGTGTATAATCTTTGGTTGGAAGGGGTAGATTTGATTAGACACAGTGTTACTTTTAATCAAAATGCCAATACAGCGACCTGCACTTGTAAGATGTTTTCTGAAGTTGGCATTTTTTGTAGACACATTTTGCGTATCTATAATGTCTATTGTGTCAAATGTATTCCCCAAGTTTATATACTCTCTAGATGGACAAAGGCTGCCATTCTGCCAAATGTTAATCTTTCTCTTACGCACGGAACCGATAATATGTTTGGCAAAATATTGGAAGATTCTGTTTGGAGGGTGCAAATGACTAGGAAATTCAACTCAGTATTGGGTGTAAGTGCTGGTTTTCCTGAAGCTAGGCGAGTATGTGAGCAAGGATATGATTCTATTAAACAATTTTTAGATATACAAAGAAATTCTTCTGTTTTGGATGAATCTGCTTCAAGAACAATATTGGATCCTCCACGCTCTCGTCCTAAAGGTCAACGAAATACCCGAAAGAGAAGTATTGTTGAGAAACAGTGCAAAATAGTCAAAGCTCGTCGTTCCAAATCCCAAAATGTTGCCTCCAATTCAAAAGCAGTTGCACAATCTGTTGTACAGGTATTTGTTTACTTTTATTATATATTTAATGTATATATTTCTGATCATTACATTTTGTTTGATCCTAGGACACGGTTAATTTCATGGTTCCACAAGGTTATGTACTTGCTCATCCAGTTGGAGGAATGACATCTTTACTGCATGTGCCTAGATCTCCACCAGTTTTTGCTCCATACTTCATGCAATCAAATGCTGTGAACCAGATGCAGAATTAGTTATAGTTATACATGTTTATCAAACCAACTGCTTTGAGGAGTTTGCATATCTTATTGTGGGTTATTACTATTGTTGCAACCTGAGTTATATTTGATTTTATGGAATTTATATTGTCTTTACAGACTTTGTAATGAAGTTTGTTTGCTCAATTACTGCTCTGTAGCAGTTGTCACATTGTTTTTGCCTTGAGTTACATAGCTCTGTAACGTGAATTACATTTGTTGTGGTCATTGTTTACATCAGATATATATTACTTCTATACCTAATGTATATACATAATTCAATTAAAGTTTACATTTCAACGAGTTACATTTTGAATAACATGAAGTTACATGGAGAATCACAAGAGTTACATCAAATCATTATAAACCAAAGATGTAAGTTGTCACATTGTTCTTACCTTGAGTTACATAGTTCTGTAACGTGAATTACATTTGCTGTGGTCATTGTTTACATCAGATATATATTACTTCTATACCTAATGTATATACATAATTCAATTAAAGTTTACATTTCAACGAGTTACATGTAAATGAGTGTAAGTTACATTTTGAATAACACGATGTTACATGTAGAACCACACAAGTTACATCAAATCATTATAAACCAAACATGTAAGTTGTCCACATACATTTGAATTTTACAACATAATATCTTAAAACAAAACAGATCACTTGTCCAGTGCATTACAAGCACAAGCAACTGCATAAAACCAACAATACAACCAGCAAAAGTTTAAAGTAATCCATACCATCACCCCCTTAATAAAACCAACAAATGTTTTCAAACTAAACCCAACATATTAATGAATTACATTTTCATGTAGTCTTTTGCTTTTTGCAAAACAGCTTCCCTTTCACTGTTAAATTTTGACAGTAAAATTTGAGCTGCATACATGATTCTCATCTTTTGGAGGGTCTCATTTTGAGCTTTTATTCCTTCACTTGTAGCAGCAGGTGTAAATCTAGAGTCCCATATATGTCCTTGTCCACGGTATGTCTCTAGGTGGCGCAAAGCATATACTCCACAGTCAACGTGATTGCCGTTGTGTCTCCATGGCATATATAACATTCTGGGAACCCAGTTTGTTTGCTTTGCAATGTGCACTTTCTCACAGAAGGCTTTGAATGCTTCGACCTATACAAGAAGTTAAATCAATGTATTAAAATAATTTTGAATAATATCATTTCTTATTTCCACAAACATTGTATTGAATTTGTACCATTTTGTCAAGAGTTTCACCATATTTGTCCTTAATGCTCACTCCATCTGGAAGCACCCGGTTGTCAATGACATCAACAATGTTGTTTTTTGTGTAAAAGCAGTAGATATAATAGTGCAGATGTTTGTGTATTGGAAACAGTATCTGCGGTATACATGAGTTATTAGCAATTCATCTTTCACAAAATTAACATCAGTTACATAAAACAATACAGAATGTACATAACTCATAACCGGAACTTACCATATCTACTTTTGTTGCATCTGCTCCTGCATCATTTATTTCTTTTTGCAATCTCTCAACAACATTTTCAATGGGGTCACCAGATGCAAAATCAAACAGTGCCTGCACATTCAAATTCAGCCAATCTTAAGAAAATATAGCAACTGCAGTTCTCTACTTTATTTTACAATTTTACAAGAAAAAAGTATACATACATATACTTGGGTTGACGCAATGAAGGCTCTCTTTGTAGACTTATTTGACTCTTCTCTGTCATTCAGAATCTTTGCAAATGCATCAATGATGGAGTTGTCTACATATCCTTCTTGAAGTGTTTGAATCTCCTCATGAGTTAGAAACAGAGCTCCTTCATCTAGATAGACACAGTCTCTAACAGAATAATATTTTCCAAAGAAAATGAAATAGTTAATTATGAAACGGTGTTTCTATTGAAATAATACATTATATAATATCAGAAGTTCTTACTTTTCAACTTCTTTAGAGAATCCATAGTCAAGAACCATCTTTTCATCCCTGCTCAACTCCTTGCACAGCCTTCTATTTTTTTTTCGATAATATGTAAGTATATTAGAAACCGAAAAAAATAGCATTTTACAATGCATCAATCCAAATCAAAATGACTATCTAAGCTAGAATAAACTAACCTAGATATAATGCATCAAGATAATGGGACAAACCCCACTTCACAAATCACTAATTAAATAAAAGTCCAGTCCATCTAAGGAAACCGTAGTTTCCCCTTCCAAGAACTATTTTATCTTTCTTCCCATCATTCTCCCAAGCCGTCTTTTATACTTCTCATCTGTCTCACCCTTTCTCCGCCTACTTTTTTTGGTGGTTTTCTTGACATGGTGTTCCTGTTCCGGTTCCTCTTCAGTCTCATACTGGTTTTCAGAATCAATAGTATCACCCTTCTCATCCGTATCCGAGTCAAGATGAACCTCAGCCATCTTACTCGGTTCCTCCTCCCCTGAAATGGAAGTTGGCAGAAGTGCAGCAGCCAGTTTGGCAGTAGCATTTTCCGGTTGGGAAACCAGCACATCAAGCTCCGTCATAGATACTGCAGTTTCGGCTTCCTCCTCCCTAAGTACAGTTTCCAAACTCTCAATTAATTCCCCCAACTTTAACTCGCCTATCTCCACTTCCTTAGTTTTCTCTTCATTGGTCACTATCACTTGGGATGTGGCAGCACAAACAACTTTTTCTTCAAAATCATTTTTTTCTTTCACTTCCTTCTCATGAAGTTTTTTACAATTGAACGGGTTATGCCCATATTCTTTGCAATGGAAGCAGAAATTTGGGAAAGTTTCATAGACCACCAATTGTTTGATTACCTTATGTGAAGGTAATCGGATAGGAAATGAGAGTGGGGGCGGTTTGGACACATCAACTTCAATAAGCACCCTAGCGAAGTTATGATTGCTCCTCTCTTGAGTGATCAAGTCCGTAGTTAGTGGCACCCCTACCATAGAGGCAACTTCACTCATGGCATCTTTATTCCATAGTTTCATTGGTAGGTGTGGGAATTTAACCCAAATCGGCACTTTAAGGAACTCTTCATCATCAAACGTGAAATCTTCCGATAAAACCTTCAACATGAGTAGCTTGCCAAAGATGGTGTAAGGTCCCTCATTTAGCACTTTCATTCTGTCCACATCCGTTTGGAATTTAAAAATCACCCAACCTTTATCATGTGACCTGATTTGGCATTTTACACCCCATTTGAATTTCAGTTCATGGATAGCTATTAAACCGGGGAAACGACCCGTGAAACAGCCCACAAGACAGTACCCCCCACATCTCCACCATGGATGGCATAACTCTGTCAGAGAGGTCCAGAGAATTACCTTTAGGAGGGACAAATTTCAGTTTGATCCCATGAGATGGGGCTCGATTGTCCTTAAAGAGTGTACTCCATGGCTTCCTAACATTTTCATTCACTTTTGGGATAATAGTAGTCCCAGAATTACTGTCAGGATTCCCAGCAAATTTCGACCTGGTAGCAGCAGTTTTTGCAGCAGAAAGAGCTGTCTGCGCAAGTTTCTTAGCAGCAGGGACGAGAGTTTGTCCTGCTTTCGTGGGAGTAACACCAGCTCCTGTCTTCAACTCATTTTGCACCACACTGCCTGCTAGCAAATTCCCATCAATTTCCTCAGCGTGAACTGCCAGTGTACTGGTCATCACAGTAGCAGCTACAGTATCTGCTTTGGTCGCAGTAGAGTTTTCTTCACAGTTCACTGTAGCGTTAGCACGAGGTTTCTTCGTTCCAATCCCAAAGCCTAGAGCTGGAAATTCGTCATCGGTACCTGCCAAGACCTCAAACCTCGACGTAGATCTAGTCGCTCGTACTGTGGGTGTATCCCCGATGCCCTGTTTCTTCTTCGCCATAGCAGTTATCCGAAACTAGTCTTCCAGATATCTACCACCTCTCCTGTTCAGAATAGGACCGCAATCCACCGGCGAACCCCAGACGTAGCTCGGAATCCGGATTCAGGCGACGCGATGGAAGAACCAGTCGCGAATTGACTTCGCTGTGAACAGTAAAATCGCGAAAGCAAAAATCGATTCTCCGCCTCAAAACATGATTTCTGTCAAATTCTCATCAAATCCAAGCATAAATTGATACTAGCGAACGAATTTCAGTCAAGAAACATCAGTAAGCATAATCAAAACATCCAAATCCCTGAAACGGAAGCCTCCAGTAACGCAAAAGAGCCTAGGTCATTTTTTCTAGGGAGAGAAAGCTCTCAACTTTTGCCTGAAATGTGCACTAGCCGGGAATCGAACCCGGGTCTGTACCGTGGCAGGGTACTATTCTACCACTAGACCACTGGTGCTTGTTAAATGGTTTGTTCTTGAGAAATGGTGATCTGTAATTCACCATTGTATCACCTAACTTTCGAAGCTTCTTTTTTCTTGTATATGGTTTTAGCCCAAGATTCCTTTGGAAAAAACAATATAATGTTAAATTAATTTTATTACTTAAAAGTAATAATGAATTACATAAGAAACTAAAAAAACTTACTCTTGTTCATTATGATCTTTTTTGCTTGCTTCTGCATCTTCTCCATCAGCAGTCTTCTCCATTCCTTGCATGAGAACCTCTCTATTCTCTTCTTCCTCAGCACCTATTTTATTATCTCCAGCCACTTTAGCGTCACAATTCACTTCTCCAGTCATCACATCTTCCACTCCAGCAACATTTTGAGTCATCTCATCTTCTACTTCAGCAGCAGTTTCAGTCATCCCAGCTTCTACATCCAATTTTGCAGTGTCTTCATTTTGAGTCATGTTTAACTCAATGCCTAAATCAAATGAAGGCATTGAAAATTTCAGGAGTGCTGCTTTCTCCAGCTTCTCAAGGGCTTCCATAACTCCAGGCTCATTAAAGAAGTCGTCATCTTCCTCAAGGACACACTTCTCTGATAATCGTTGACTTCCACTTGGTAGATTTCCATTTGCTTGATTGAAGAAGTAATCAGCTGTGGTCAAGTATATCTTTTTCAAGATATCAGAATTGGGGAACTTTTTTGCAATGGTTGACGGCAACTTTGAAAATTCCACAAAGGCATCACTGAACTTCTGTGCCACAGCTATAATCTCCTTTACACAATGCTGAAAAATTATAATATTTGTTGTTTAATAATACATAAGTTACATAGTTATTGAATTACGTTACATAAAAGAGCTTTTAAAATTACATGTTGGCAAAATCCTATAGTTATGTAACAATAGATTTAAGTTACATAAAATAGTCTTTAAGATCACAAAGTGTTGTATAAAATTTACCTCCTTTGACAACATTTGAGCATCTTCATTTTCTTCATCTTTGTCTTCCTCTTCCACTGTTAATATTCGCTTTGTCACCTTTCCTAGACCAAAGCCCACCTTTCTCTCATCTTTGACTCTCTTGTCAATTCTCTCCTTGTCCCAGATTCTAATTGTTGGGAAAGCAATTTGCATAATTTGGCCTTTGAACTGTACTCGGTCAAAGTAACATATCATTAGAAACAGTAATGGTCCACTGAACATCTTTGATTGATTAGCTTGCCATTCCTCGCTTGCATCCATCAGTGATCTTCTTGTGTAATAGCACCAGTTCATCTTTGGTATATCAGTTACATTCACCAAAGACAGCAATATTTTAAAATTGCTCCTCACACTCTGGTTTCCTCTGATCAAGCAAGAGACTGTGAAGACCACAAAATTTCTGATGAATCTGTCTCCAGAATCAGTATCTGTAACTATTTTTTCAATCATTTTTTATGTTTGAGGGCTTCCTTTATCAATCCCCCATTCTTCTCTCCATTGTTGCAGCAATTGGGTATACTCTTCAGTTTCATTCTTCGCATTCGCTTCTTGAACTTCAATATTTCCTTTTGGCAGACCAAATACAGCTTTGACATCTTCATCTTCAATATCTAGCAGCTCACCATTGGCAAGTTGCAGCTGTCCTGAAATTGGTCTAAAGTTCTTCAACAGAAACTCAATCAAATCTCCATAAAATCTGTCAAAGCTTAAATGCAGTAGTCCCCCAAATCCAATCCTTTCAACTGCTGCTTTTTTGTTTTCATCTAACAGTTTAATCAACTTCATGAAAGGGGCTGGTCCTACTCTTGTTCTGAGGTTTACAGAAGGCGGCCTGTTGCTTGCCTCTACTTCTTCACATTCATCGTCTGATTCTTCAGATTCTTCTTTCTGCTTTTTTGGGGCTGCTTTTCTTTTTTTGCTTGTTGTTGGCTGATGATATTCTAGCCTTAGAATTGGTTCTTCTGTGTTCACTATTCTTGCAGCTTCATTCTGATGTTCTGTTTGATGAGTTTCATTTTCAGGAGCTCTAACGCCTCTTGTATTCCTTATGTCAGGGTTACATAAGGTTACACATATATTACATAATAGTGAAATGCATTTACATCATGAAAATCAGATGAACAATGTAATGTGGACCAAATCAGTTACATATTGTCACACACAATTTACATACTGGAGCACATGAGGTTACATCGTTGACAATTAGATGAACAATGTTATGTGGACCGCATCAGTTACATCTTGTCACATATAATATACATATTGGAGCACATGAGGTTACATCATTAACAATCAGATGAACAATGTAATGTGGACTTAGTAGTAGTAACAGATCAAGGCGAAGGATTTACGTATTATTATACACAAGTTACATAATATGAAGTAAAGTTAATCTGGTCTTAGTTTCAGTGACATACTAAGGCATAACAAACATATTGAGGCATGGAACACTATATTACATAAATCAAATCATTTAGAATATGTAATCTGAATTCCAGTACTTATATAACTCAGGAATCTAACTAAAAATTGTAGTTACATATTTTTAACAACAATTGAAGTTAGATCTGAGCATACACTTTGCCGCACTTACTGAAATTGACATTAAAATAAGACAAATCACACTATTCAATACTCAATCTCTTTCGTTTTTTGAGAGTGACTTACATGCATGTTGAAAGTTAAAGCAATGAATCATATTGTTACATGCTCAGACAGTCATACGTACATTTTGAACTTGAAAAAGCAAAGTTCATAGTTCGTTTGTATGAAATACCTGTAGACTCTTTTGCCTTTAGACCTCGTCATTTTCTCGATCTGCAAAAGCTTCTTCTTCGTTCAGATTCCTTACTTTTCCTTCTTCCTTACTCTTCCGTCTGGCGGAATGAACTTCGAATGGTGATGAAAACCTTATGGAAGAGTGAAGTGAGAAGCTTATCGAGAAGTGTAAATTCCGAATTTCAAAAGACGCTATTGATAGGGCGTGAAAGGTATAACCGCATTTCAGAGAAAAGACGCGCCGGCTTGCAGAATGCCGTTTCTGCGCGTTTTTTTTAATTAATATTAAAACGACGTCGTATTGGAGGCGGGTGTAGCATGCTCATAGTGGGCCGGTCATATGGTATACGGACTGTTTTAGGGTTGGTTTGCAACTGCTTTTAAAAAAGCACTTCTCAGCTTTTGGCTTTTAAAAAGCACTTATTTTCCCAAACACTACAACTTTTATTTTTCTCGGCTTCCGCGTCAAAAGTGCTTTTACTTTTTCTATTACACAAAAAGCACTTATTTTACCAAACACTACCCACTTTTACTTTTCAAAATCACTTTTTTCCCAAACACTATCAACTTTTATTTAATCACTTCTCCCCATTTCGTTTAAAAAAGCACTTTTTTAAAAGCAGAAGCTGTTGCAAACAGACCCTTAATCAGATTATGACATGTGGTCACGTTGGCATCCTAGTCATCTTAATATAAAAATACTATATTTTGCATTTTAGTCCTCCGGGATTAGCAAGTTAATTTTTGATAAATCTATTTTGAAAGAGAACCGCCGGCTACGCAAGCGGCAAGCCTCAAGAGCTTTGTAGGATTTTGGGTTCTGATTACCTTTCCTCATCTTCACCTGAAGATTGGAATTAACAATGCCTCAACTCTCTTCGGTGACGGACTTCTGCAATCCCTAATATAATTCCCAAATAAATCTTACGTGCTCTGGCTACCATCTCTCTGATGTGCACCCGGGTTCCATCTCTCTCGCATGCTACGGCTGCCATCTCTGCTTTAAGATAACATCTGTAGGTTTTTCTTTCATCGAGGATGTGATTTTATTTCATTTATATCTTATTCTAGCTCTATCTACTTTTGCTATGGTTGTCATGACGTCATCTAGCTGATAACAGTGTGTCTGGGCAGTTAAGAAAACTCGCCATGGCTGGTTGCGTCGCCTGTAGATTGCTTGAATAGTTTCATTTAGGTGTTCATAGCGTCACACGTAATTGATTTTGCGTCTCATCAGTTTTCAATTCACAGCCTAACCCGTTTCTCTTAGTTTAAGAAAAAAGTCCGACTAACTAAACTTAAAAAATCTACGCAGTACTGTATAAGATAAATCGATTCCTGGCAAGTTTGCCTTTTCTTTCTTCATTTTTGTTTCTATTTAGAGTTTTTCCCCCTTTTTATTTTGTTTTCTGTTTTAGATAGCGATAAGATTATGAGGATGATCACTTCACTGTTTTTTGCAAAAGTTTCATAGATATCAAACTCTTGCATTGAGTTAATATGGTAAATTAGTATTATATTTTATAAACCGTCAAACTTTCAGGCCAGTAACTCATGAAAGTTATGATGTCTCAATATGGATCATGTTTACCTATTTCTAGTGTTTGGTGATGCTTTGTTCCTACATGATATAGGGCATGGACCATCTAGTCATATGTTTGAACGTAAGTTTCTTCCTTTGGTTATGGTTGTTTGAATTGGTAGTTCCTCATGTTGATGGGCACCATATTAATATTGAATCTGAAAGCATTAAAAGAGTTAAGGTAGGAATGTAGGATAATATTTTGACCTCAATTATTCTGTATTTGGATGGATCATACTGCTTGTCTAATTTATGGATTTATGTTGCTCTCATTGGCTTGAAGGTGCCATTTGCCCATTTCCATACTTTGCTCGTATTTCAGATTATTCAATGTGTTCCTCATAATTGTCAATGAAGTATTCATCTAATATTTGCCATTGAAGTCGTTCCAGTGGTTAATATTAAGCTCAATGTTTATCACTGACAGGAATTGATTCTTGCCAGTTCCAAATATGCTTTGCCAAAAGTAAGTTATTTTCCCTGCCGTCCCGTCCCAATCCACCAATGAACCAATACGGAAAGTGGGATCCTTCCCGCATATAAACTTGATCTTATTTTCTCTTCAAATGTATGCAGTCTTGATATCTTACTCATTCTTTGATGTAGAGCTCTAGTAAGAAACAATTTTTGAATGTTATTGTAGCAAAAGGATGAAATGGAATTGATGTTGATAATTGAGTAACACTGAAAACTTGTCTGGTGTTCATACTGTATTCCTTCTCTAATTTTCCCAGCCATAATTATATTAATTGATTGGATGTTGTGACTCATACGATATATACTTGGCTTTCAGGTTCGATTACCTTGTCTGTGACAGCCGAGCATGCGGGTTAGGATGCAGAAAATGCATGCCACGTGACCCTATTTTACTACCCTTTTTTTCCTTTTAGGCAACCAGATGGTTCAGGTCTATAACTTATTGGGCATGGTAATGATTTTACAATGTTACATATGAAACAATGGCTATTGTATATGAAACGATGTTTACATATGTACTTGCTCAGCATTCGGAAGGCCACTGTGGTAATTGATTTGTATAGTGAGCAAGTAGCTTGATGGCTGGAATGCTTCTTATATTATGAGGCTATGAAATGCATTGTCCTTTTGCCATTTTTTTCAAAACACTCCTGTTACACTTTTGTTGTTGAGGGGAATAAAATGTCAGTTCAAATTCAACCAATTTTTTTTTATAGGATGCTTTAATTCAACGAACAAAAAGTGATCGGAAGTCAGACAGAGCCCACCACCGGAGGTCGGCTAGCAAGTTATGGTCAAGAGGAACACTGAAAGCGGCCAAAATAGGTGCTTCGCAAACCTCAATCATGACTCTAAGGTCATTAAATACTTCGTATATTGCAGCATAATAAGCTCAACTATAGATTGTGATCTGCAATATTGAACAAGTCCTAACAACATGTAAAGGGATTCCAACTTGTGACAAAGTAGATCCAAATGTTTCTATGCACTAAAAATCAATATCCGGATTCGTTTGAAATATATCTATAGTCAATATCAAAAGCCTAAACAACAATTTAAAAACAAGCTTCATGAACAACTAACCTTGAACGGTCGAGCGTATGAAAATTTCCCAAATATACTTGGATAGAAAGGAAATTACAATCCCAAAATAAAAACATTTAAAAACATTATTAATCACAAATTAATAATTAATTAGAAATACTGGAACATGATAAATGCAAAACCCTTATCTACTCCTTGACATTTTTAAATTTGTTTCCATTGCAGCTAACGGTGATGTGATGTCCTCCTTCTCCTTGCATGGAAGAGACAATTGCACATAAAGCATTCACACAGAAGAAGTCCACTGAAGAAGTTTGTAAGCTACAATATTTCATGAATATTGTACTTGTTACAAGATCACTAACTTCATTTCTAAGCTAAAATAAATTACATTGTAAAACAATGTTATATGTAAACAGTCACTTCTTTAAAACAAATCACTTCCTTTCTAAGCTAAAAAAATTACATAGTAAAACAAGTTGAAAATATTCAGGAACAAACAATTAAGTAGTGACAGCCAAAATAAATCCTCATCTCTAAGCTAGAAAAATTACACTGTAAAACCAGTTGAAACATCTTCGCGAACAAACACTTAAGGCAGAGACAACCAATCTAAGGACCAATTTAGAAAGTAATTTATTAAGCTCTACAGCTAAGAAACAATGTCGTTGGAAAGATAACTTTTTTTATAGCTCCTCTACTTTTCTCTCAGTGCTCTCTAACTATATCATAGATTTGGGAAAAGCTTGTCTAACATAAATTTCAAACATAAGTACTAAACTGCTTGCATTTCATTGGAGTGACTTTAATCTGGTGCATGTGAAACAACCTAAACCTTGATTGAAAGAGGTTGAGCATAGTTAAAATGTCAAAGATTTTACAAGCATCTTATCTGTAAACTCAAGTTGGATTGCATATCTACAAAAGCCTAATAATAATATGATAATGATTGTAACCGGAGAATGTCTCTTATGGTCTTACGGTATAAAATCAAATCCAATGCTTCATACGAACTACATGCATTCATCCTATCCTAAGCCCCCTCCATTGCAATCGCAATATGAACATCAAAACAGGACATCATTAAAGAAAAAGGGATGTAGTATTTTTCTTGCCTCTTTGTACTTGTTCTCGCCAGAGAGTAACTTTTTTGGGTGCTGCAGGTTTTTCCTTGGGCGCAACAGCTTCTTCCTTGGGTGCCGCAGGTTCTTCGATCCGGCGAGTTGTCTTCTCTTTCCTCTCTCTGGGGTTTCTGCTGTTTGTGCGGCAACAGTTTGGTCTACGGACTTTACAATTGCAAATAGATTGAGGGATTATTTTGCAAATACTTAAACTGCTTTGACGTGGAAATACTAAAATTATGTGAGTGGAATCATATTATCTCATTGGTTTAGAAGTGCAGGTACCAAAACACTTGTTTTTTGTGTGGATACCGTAGAAGCACCCCAAATATGTTGGTTTCAAAAAATCTGTTTGTACCCATTTTTGTACCCACCCCTATTTTGCCAGTGTATACAGGCAATTCGTTAAGAAGAAGACAACATTTGTCTTCCAATTGACTGTGCACATAGGCATATGTACAGATGTGTGTACAAAAGTGGGTACAACAAGAAGTACTCTATTGGTTTTTGCTTTGCATTGTGCATGTTTTATAAGCGGCAATAATTACCATAGTACTTTCTCTTGAACTTGAAACAAGATATAATGAAATACATGAGAAAAATGAAGAAATCAATAAAGAAACAATATTCTATCCATTAATGACGACTCATAAAAAATGAATGACATTGAGGGTGGGGTGAAGGGGCGATTGAAGAGTAAAAGGGATGAAGTGAATGAGAAAACGATTTGTTCTATAAAAAAGTAAACGTAAAGTGTTAGAGACATCACTCACCTTAATTTCTTCGAGGAACCGTATGAAACATGCAACACACGTATTTGAGGTATTTCCATTGTCCCGGTGTCCCCTACTATCCCCCTGTAAGTGTCATCTCTATCAATTTTCTACTCCCTCCGTCCTGAATTGAATTGCAAACTTTGACCGACACAAGGATTAAGGAATGACAATAAATGATGCTTGCTTTTTATACTTTTGCCCTTCATCCTAAAAGTAGATGCATTTAAGTTGATGGAAAAAAGTAAAAGTAAGGGTAAATTTGTTATTTTACTCTTATTTACATACCTAAAATAGAAAATGGAAAACCATTTCAATACAACCAAAATAGGAAATTTTGCAAAACAAATTGAGACGGAAGGAGTATTAGTCAACCGTCAACACCTATCTATTCACCCTCTCTTCATTTTCTACTTCGTACCATACCCGCATCCCACCCCCCATCTAGTATTATATCCACTTACATTTCATCATCTCATTTCAGTATCTCAATTGAAAAATAAAATGTTTTGATGGATTGTATATTAATTAAAATAAGGTTAGAGTTACATCTCTAGGTGAATCGACTGAAATTGTTGTATATGACTGGTTACCTAGTTATTTTCTCAAAATAATCATGCCCTCAAAAGATGATTGGTTACCTGGTTTGTTGAAAAATAACCAGAAAATAATGTCATGTGAGCAATTAACATGTTAACCGCTTAAGTCACCTGTTAAAAGGTTTTATTGAATGTTTTTTTAAGTTTGGATTCTGATTGAGTCATTATATAGTATGAGGGCGCTGTTTTTGCAATAGTATGAGGAATTATTTGATAGTTTTCAATAATATCTTAGGTTAAGTTTGGCTCCCTTGATTTAAATTTTTGCATTCATCAATGGGTGACTGGGTACACACGTAGAAAACATTAGTGTTTTCTAACACTAATGTTATATCATGTAACAACATGCTCATGTACAAAAAACAGAAAGCAACCAGTGCATTTGAAAACAAGATTAACATTAGTGTTATATATGCATGAGGAGTGCAATTTTGTCATTGAGAATTATATGAAACTAATCTACACATGCTTCGGAGTAAAAGAGAAAAGAAAAAGAAGAATATATGGAATATTGGAATGATAATAATAGAAGTTATAGAATAAAATTAGCTCAGCAGAAGTGAAAAACTGCAAAAGATTGGGAGAGTGTAGACAAAATCTTCTTTCATTCATTTTTTAGATAAAAGAATGAAAGTAGTAGCAGATGTCTGTAAATAAATTAGAGCTCTGTTTCTGTGCATAAATATTCATCTTCCCCACAGTCGCTCACTCATTCACATCTCTGCACCTCTGGAGATGAGAATGGGGTCATATGCTTCCTTTTGTTCCACCTTGATGAAGTTTTGAGAGGCAAGAACTGCACACAAATTTAAACAGCCCCCAAATAGATCAGAACTTTAAGTGATGGAACGATATGTATTAATCAATATTAAGGAAGAAGCATGCAGGCTGGAGAAACAATTGAATACCGCAAGTCTGAAAAAACATGCAGGCTGCCTCTTTTCTGCTCATCCCAGCTGTCAGATCGTTCAGGCTTTCCACCTTTGGAGCACCAGGTGCATCGAAATGGGTCTTCAGCTGCCTGTATCCATTCTCATTTCATTAGTGAAAACAAGTTCATTCTTAAATTTCAATGGATGCTAAAAAACAATTAAGCATTTGGAATTACCCTCGAATTGAGTCTGTAATCTCATCTACCGGCAGGGTGGTATTTGGGATTTCCACCTGGGTTGGTCCGGTTTCAAGCAATATTTCTGCAAAAATGTGGTCAACGATGAGCCACAAAACATTATGTAACTATTCTTACGAGATACTAAAGAAACTTCAATCAACACGACAACACATATACACATACATTTAAATATAAGAATTTTTTTCTCCAAATAGGAGTAAAACATAGACAAAGTGTGCAACTAAGAGTAACTATATTTTCTTCCCAAATATAACTTATTTGGTATTATTAAAAGAATAAAATCAACTCATTTAAGAGTGAGTGAGTCCTATTTTTGAAAGAAAAGTAGAAAACAATGGTGGTTCTATTTGTTTACTTTTTCTACGTTTTAGTCATATTTAAGGATTTTTCTTTATAAATATTTGTCTGTGTAGGGTGTCTGTACCATTGTCAAGATTTAAATCAGTCTCAGGCAGATCAGAAAGTCTAGTCATTTTGAAGTCTGGTTCAGCATAATCTTCTGCCACTGTTTCAAGTCCGATCCCAGTAGGCCTGGTTGAAGAGTATGACCTCTTTCTGGATGACCTGAAAAGTTTTGAATTCAAAGGAGTATTAACTATCGTTTCCAAATTTTAATAGACACACATACAGAAAAGTTAATACTAACATGCTAAAGTGGGTATCAGGACTTCCAGATGTGGTAGCAATATCTGTGGCTTCATTCCCAAGAATATTATTTTCACTGAGGACTACCCTGATGTTGTCACTTAAGTTCACTTCTATGTTTGTGAAATCCCCCCTACGTTTCTCCATTGAAGGAATGATTCCTTGGCTTCCTACACTTTGAAAATCCTCAAAGGCCTTCATATAACAAAAATCATTCGACCAGTCAGCAGATACATAACCAATATATCTATACATATATGTGTGCGTGATTAACAAGATTTTGCCAAGTATTGGTAATTTACATGTGCTGAGGGATCTGAAAATATAATATGCTCTGACGATGATGGCTCAGAAGGTTGGCTACCAGAGTCCGTTGCTGCATGAAAAAGTAAATTTTGGCTCATTTTACACACACACACATATAGTCTGTGGAGTGAGAATCTTTAAATGATATTTGTACGAGACTATCTAACTAACCAGAATGTGAAGCAGGCTGGGTGCTACTCATCCATAGGTCTAGAAGAGGCTTTGGATAGTAAACTTCTCTACTCACTTCAGTGAATAGCCCCTCCATTAGCACATGAGGCGGCAACTCCATGTGTCTGATTACCTTTCCTTTTGAAAATGCATCTGTGTTCTATAAAGTACATAAAGTGAACAGATAATTATGAAGAAATCTTAAAAGTATCTGAAATTCTTACTACTATTCATTGAGACATGTCTTGTAAATGAGAATACCTACGTTTAAGGCAATTGGAACCGAAAAGATCTGAAAAATGTACATTTATGCATTCGGATTGTCAAAGGCATACCCGTTTTCTACTTCCTCTTCTCGAGACTAGATCTGAACAATCACCTAGCCAGTCCTTGTATATGTGATTGAGGACGACAGTCTGATTATCTATGGTAATTGCAGCCTTTCTTGCCCTCCGTCGAGGTGGACATGGCCTTTCTTGGTCCTTTGACTGCTGCTAAGTTTAATATTCATATGGAAGAGACAAAGCCCTTAGTGTGTCACTTCATTGTTCTCAATGTTTACACATGCAATTTTTCAGTATTTCATGTATCCGTAATTATTTAATTAGTTATTCTTGTTGGAAAACTAACCTGAATATCTCCTTTTCTGTCATCAGATTGCTGATTGACCAGGTCTCCAGGATGTTGCTCCAGGACTTCATTGGCTGAAAAAAATTCAACAGTTCAGCTTCCTTAACTAAGACTTTGGTTTCACCATTTGGTGATTGGTTTACAACTTTTATTTATATTTACAGTTCATTATTAGTGGTTACTACATGATTAGTAGTTACAATTCGTGATTCACCATTAGGTGGACATGAATTACAGAGTCACTATACTTAATCACTGTAAATGTGTTCTCTATTTCCTGTGCACCAAGGGATTCAACAAGAAACCTATTATACTATTATACCAATCATAACATGCTTCAAACTGTAAGGAAACAAAAATGAATCAATATATTTATCAAAGTAAATATATATCAGAGTCATTGCACATTTTATTAAAATTTCGTCATTTCCAGATATTGTTTATACTAGCAATTCTCCAACAAAGCTATTGAAGTAAACACCAAGTACATACATTCAGCAGATGTTCACCTAACTGCAGCAGTTTCAATTGTTATCTTTTTCAGTTCTAAGAAATTAGATCAATATTAAGTGCATTTAGACACTCACACAAACCAGAAGTTTTTTGTTCACCATTATGTTGCTCAGGTGGAGATGGTATGAGAGTACATGGGATTGGAATGTCATCAAAATATGGCTGTGTCTCCTCATCTCCTTCAATATCAAACCTGCCAGGCAGTTTGTAAGTTATGAAGTGAGAATGAAATGGCCCAAGAAATGACAGTTAGTTTGTGTGGTTTTGGGTTTCACCTTTCAAAGCGACTATTTAGATTTGTGGCTTCTCGATGTGAGTCAAAGTGATCACCTAGAGTAATGTCAGCTGCATCAGCTGGAGGAAAGACATGGGAGTAAAAATACATTAGCAAGCTAGAAAACTGGTAAAATAGTACTCTGATCACATAGTAATTTAGAGCCATATTGTCCTACCAAGGGTAAAATTATACCTTGATGACAGTCTTCTAGATCGACATTAATGAACGGAATTTCCAAATCCTCTAAGCACTACAAAAACGAAAGATTCTTTGGATCAACTAAAAAAGGACATGTTAAAAAGAAGGGAAGAAATACAGTAACTAGCAAATCAGGCTTTTCTGCGAAACTTAAGTTAACTAATGATGCTGAGAGTGAACCAGTAGAATTGAGGGTCGAGACTCGAAGTGTCAAACTACTGTGCAAGAATTTGCAAGAAACATAATGAGCATAGTCACATATGATATAAAAATGCTCTACTCCGTATTATATTCATAAAGTTTCATGTGCTATTTTCTAGCAAACAGTATATGTTTTTCATAATAATTCACCATTGTAGCATTTGTGGTTGGCAGGAAAAACATCATTTTGTCCTGTTCCTCTTCCAAAGTATCAGCTTCATTCCTATGGATGACAGAATACAAGAAAATGAAAACATAAGACATTTGGAACAGATATAAATTAGTCAGTTGCATTCCTGCACATTTCACCCCTTATGCCAAAAAAAGCTATTCCATAGATTCAGTTAAGATACTATATGAACATTATGAAGCACCAAAAACATCATTTGAGATATGAGGTAATAGTTATACCTAGAGTATTAATGCCTTAGAACCCAAAATAAGGTGGTACCGTGGGATGTGATTCATGTGAATGACAGGAACCCCGTTACACTTGACCTGGATTCTACTAAGATTCACACTAGAAGAATTAAGAAGAGGGCAGATTAGTCTTTTGATAATTATGAGGAGAAAAGCGGGGAAGCAACTAACTGAATTGGAAGTTGGACCAGAAGTGGCGGAAGAATAAAAGAAAGCTGGAAGGAGAGAGAAGGCATTGGGGCAGTGGGTTAGAATAGGAGAGAGGCCATATCGAATGGTGTCAACCTTTTTACTGTATTTTCTTGTTCTGCAAGTATTTTCCTTCTTTTTCAACTGTTGATTTACAGATTTTACCGTCTCTGTCCTGAACCTTTACTCAATACATCATCTATAGTGAGCTGGAGTGTGCGTGTTCTATCAGTGAGACCAAGCTAGAGATGAATGATGACACTCACTTGGCTTTTTTTGCTTTCTTCTTGGGGAGCTGGGTAGGATCTGGTAAAGTTGCATTCACCTTCCAAACTCTATTAACTTCCACCTGAAAGCATCAATATAAAAGCGGTTGAAATAAATCTGAAAGTGACATAGAAGAACACTCAGAATGGAGGAGATAATGTGAAGAATACCATGAGCCGGTTTACATCATCTGCACAAACCAACCGAAAATCCCAGCAACAAAATTCAAAACAAAACCATTAACTAGCTCCCAGAAATTAATTAAACTATTGATGTTTTCAGAAGGAAAAAAATAGAAAGACCAATAAAAATAAAAATATATGTAGATGTTCACCATAAAGAAACTTCACTTTATGTTGGTAGACTCTTACAACACCACCTGAAAAACAAAACAAAGGTTTATTAAAATTGCATTTCTAAAGGCCAACTGCACAGCTAAAAACTTACTTGGAGACTTCAATTTTATTAAATTTAATACCCATCAGTATTCCGGACATTCTCAAAGCCAAGGGTACTGGAGGGTTCAGGATCTCTTCGCTGCACAAATAAGGGCACGAAGGCCAACTAAGCGATTGAAGGGAAAATTTGAAGGGAAAAAGAAAAAAATCAAGACCATACCAGATCTTAACAATATTAAGCTTAGCCAACTGCTTCCTTGTCATCTTAACATCAGAATTGGCGGCCAGCCTACAGGACGCACACAGAACAGAGGACATAGTGGAGAGCCAGTCACAAACGGCGTCGTAGTATATTATATATTATACCAACACCGACCAAGCTAACACCAAGCAGTATATCATATATCAGCATCACGTACTATAGATTTTGAAACTCGAAATATAATTTTATAAAAATTGCTAGTCGATCGATCATACATTCATAGAATCATAGTCATAACTTATATAGACTACATTGAAGCATCTATATATCATAATGCTGGTAATCACTTATACGTGGTGAAAAAAATCAGGGAGAAACAAGTTGAAAAGTTTTGAACGAAAATGCAAGTGAAAATCTGCAAAACTAAACAGCCTCTGGTCCGTGAAATGAAAATTGCTAGTCGATCGATCACAGTCATAACTTATACAGACTACATTGAAGCACCCATATATCATAATGCTGGTAATTATTTATACGTAGTGAATAAAATCAGGGAGAAATTTAAGAAGTTGAAAAGCGTTTGAACGGAAATGCAAGTGAAAATCTGCAAAGCTAAATGAAAATTGCTAGTCGATCAATCATAGCCAAAGCTTATACACACTACATTGAAGCATCCATATATCACAATGCTGCTAGTTATTTATATGTAGTGAAAAAAATCAGGGAGAAATTAAAGAAGTTGAAAAGTGTTTGAACGGAAATGCAAGTGAAAATCTGCAAAACTAAATGAAAATTGCTAGTCGATCGATCATAGCCACAACTTATACACACTACATTGAAGCATCCATATATGACAATGCTGGTAGTTATTCATACGTAGTGAAAAAAATCAGGGAGAAACAAGTTGAAAAGCGTTTGAACGACAATGCAAGTGAAAATCTGCAAAACTAAACAGCCTCCGGTCTGTGATTCTGTGAAATGAAAGTTGAGAAGATGAAGTTGAAAGGGACAGAGTATAAGATAAAAGCAGACCATATTTGGCCCATGGGCAGCTTGCGAGCGAGAATCTGGTGGGAGAAGAACATCCTTGGATCGTCGTTTCAGGCGCTGAGTGAAGAAATTGCAGAGAAAATGGGATGGGGAGAGAAGAAGAAGAGGGAGCTGTGTATGTATATGATTCGCTTTAATTGATTTTGTAACAAACAAAGGAGTGAGAGAAGTGGTCCTGCTCTGCTAAATCCCCTGGGCAGCATTTTCCGCGATTCAGTTATTCCACGTGTCTCAGACCATACCAAATGGAATGTGTTTTAACTTTCACTACTGCTAGCTAAATAATTTCAAGTACACGAGTATGTAGTTTTAACTTTTAAACACAAAAATGTTACATATAGAGGCTCCCTTACACGCCTGTTTACACGCGAAATGTATTTTATCTATGCATAGAGAATTGATTTTCATTTTAGTTAAGGAAACTGTCCGTGAGCTTGAAAAAATGAATTGCCTGTGCACAAATAGTTTGAGGTCACAAACGGTTCGCTTTATTAAAATGTAAATCAATCATTTGTACACAGACAAAATACATCTGGCGTGTAAAACTGTAAATAGATATGTAAGCGGGGTGGCGTGTACAAGTAGCATTTTTAATCCAAAAAATCATCTATAATGTCACATTATACTCACATACTACGTACGTATGAAATAATATGAGGAAAGAAATTTAGTTGCATGGTTATTTTTATTACCACCTCAGTATACGCAATAATCTAAGTGCAAATTGCAATGAATGAAATTAAAACACTCTCAAGTCTGATGACTCTCCACATGCATGTAGAATAGTCAATAGTATATACGTATATGTCCACGAAAATTTGTTCAGGTTTTGCAACACTTTTTGAATTGGTATACACAACATTCATAATGTTACAACTTTGAGTCTTACAGCGTTCATATTTTTACTTTGGAAGAATTGCACTTTTAATCTCTGAAATAGTCACCATATTGAAATGTCAGACTCTGAAATAATCATTATTTTTTAGTCCATATTCTAGGGACTAAAAGTGCGATTTCAAGAGAGGTGACATTTACCATCTCCCTTTTACTTTTAGGCTCTTTCTGAGTTCCACTTCTCCAAATATATACGAATTGAATAAGAGCGACTAAAGTGTTGTTAATGGAAAAAGATATGGACAATTGAAGTCATGGTTAAAGCTAGCGGAGTAGCGGTAAGAAAACGTTTGTGCTTCAGTGTTCCGATTAGTCGAAAATATTAAAGAATTAAAATAAAATATCATTGTAATATATAGCAAATTAAGAAAGGGAAAATAGCCCCAAATAGGACTAAATTAATGCTGAAATTCCAAAATAGGAGTAGTATAATTTTATTCCCTAAATAGGACTTTTCTTCCAATTTTACCCCTAATCATTTAAACCCATCTCACACCCTACCTGTCATTTTATTTTCACATCGATCTCAATTCAACCTGGCCGCATCTTTGTGCGCAGCAGATTGCTTGGCCTCAACCACGAGCAGCAGCAAGCCCCGGCGGAAGCAGCAACGTGCACCGACTAGCGGCGGCAACGTGCGCCGGCGAGCAGCGGCAGCAACCACCAGATCTCCTCTTCCTCTTACTCCTCTGTTTCTTCAAATTTCCCGTCTGGATCTGGTGTAGTGGTGATGCTAGGCTCCGAGTTCTTTTTCTCTCTTCTCATTTGGAATTTTTAATTGCTCTTGAAGGATGCAAACGGGGTTTTTAATTAGGTTGTTAAAATTTCCAAATTTTTTAAAAATGCCATAATATTGGCATTTTTACTCTTTAAAAATTTCGTATTTTTCTTACAAAATGCCATTAAAATGGCAATTTCGATTTATGTTGGCATTCTATTCAAAATTTTGGCATCAGTGGTGGCGTCCGTCGGATCTGTGGTAGCAGCAGCCGGATCGGCGGCTGGATCTGCACGGTCGGCGGTCGATGGTCAATAGAGGCCAGATCTGCTTCGATCTAGGAAGATGGCGGCCAGATCTACGACGGCGATCAACAAATCTGCAGCAGCGGCTAGTTTTGAGGTTGCGGCGGCTGAAGACGGCATCCGAGACCGGCGGTGGACGGAGGCGGCCGGCGGTGGCTGGAGGCGGCCGCATGTGTTTGGAGGCAGCTGGTCATGCTCTTTGTCGGTGGGAGTCCGTTTGTCAAGCTTCTGGGGGTATTTTTGTGAGGCTACAAATAATAACTCCTATTTTGGGAATTTTTATACTTTAATCCTATTTTGGCAATTAAGAATATAATCACTCTCATTTAGGTAAATCTCCCATTAAGAAATACTTAGAAAATAGTAGAAATTAAATGTAAAACACCACATGATGATAAAGATGTGCATCTAAATGCATAGAATTATTCTAAACTTCTCAAATGCAATATTTAACTCCGACAGACTTGTTACGCTCGAGACTGTCACGTAAAACTATCAAAAGGTACGTAAAAATGGGACAACGGAGAAAGACGCTAACCTTTTCCAAAAACGGAGAAATATGTATCCGATATTATAAATTACGGATAGGATGTCTATCGGTGAGTATCGGACACGGATACATATCGGATACGCGGATACGGCATCGAGGTGAAGTATCGGTGCAACATATTATTATTGACAACTACATAGTTTATAGTTCCTTTAAAGGTTTGCTATTAGAAATTTATGTCAATAGCCTATTTTACCATTAAAAACACAACACATGGAGTTTGTAATTATAGGTTGGATTTGGTGCAGTGGTGCTTCCCGAAGATATATATAACTATTTTTCCTTTCGGCCATCTATACATTTGGATTTTCTAATCCTTTAAATTTTAATGAACACTTTATTTTTTACAAGGTTTCTATCTTTTGAATATAATTATATGTTCCGAGATATAAAACTGTACAAATTCGTCATATCACTTCCGGAGTATTAAGGAACAACCATTGTGATCACAAGTAATGTTTTGAAACCAAAATACGACCACGTATGTACATTGTACCTAGTACTATATACTATTGATATGTCAAAAAAGTGTGATAACATTCACGGTCAGCAGGGGCGGACCCAGGAAAGTCATCTTGTGTGGGTTCAAAATACTTGTTGGGGGCGAAAATTATTTTTTGAGGGGGTGAAAAATGAAAATTATTTTTCGTATATATATACACTAAAAATAAATTTTGTTGGAGGGGCAGTAGCCCCCTGGGTCTGTATTACGGTCCGCCCCTGACGGTCAGCAGCTGAACCTCCACTCGTCTTATTGCCAGAGTTAATTACTCCTAGGCCCTAGCTATTATATATAACTACTAAACTACCCTTCTCTTTGAATGGTTGAGAGGAGTGAGGTTTACAATAGAGGAGTCCATCTAATGCAACGTATGACGATCGAGGCTGTGAGCTTGCATCCTCAAAGCACATTAAACACTAAGGTTATTTTTTAGAGCAAAAATGCTCATATTTAACCTTTTTAAGGGCATATTGCCCACCCACTAACGTAGTAACTAACACCGTTTGCTATCCTCGACTTCTTTAATACTTTGATGTTATCATTACGGAAGTGGAAAATTCTTAGTGTACACAAGTTGTACACAAATTGTACACAAAATCCCCTAGTTGTTTGTGTGCACAGACAATTCGTTTAAATAGGAGCAGGATTTGATGTCAAATTATCTGTGTACACAGGTAATGTACAGATTTTGAGAACATCACTCTAATCTAAACATAAAACGTATTTAGACTTTAGTTTATTTCTATTTTGGTTTTTCCCCATCCTTTTTCTTTTATGTGTTTTAATTATTTTATGGTATAACTTTTTTTCTTTTTTCTACTTCGTCCCGTTTTCTAAAATCAGATCACGGCCACGCAATAAGTTGTTTAAGTTCATAAGGCTTGTGATTGTGTCAATCTTATCCTTTTAGTTTCATATAACTAATAATATTATTATAAATTACTGAGTAATTTTTAATATTGTAATACAAAAATATGGATATTAACATGGATATTAAAAAGATTCTGCCTAGCCGGAGGGACAGAATGCTCCTAGGGGTGTCCTCAACACATATTTTAAAGAATTTTAAAGGATTGCAGATTCTATAGATCAGAGGCGGCCTCAGAAAATTCGAGGCCCTAGACGGCTAGGCAAAAGAGCATTGCGAAAATTCTATAAATAAAAACAATAAACAAAATAATTGTATAAATGTTATTATATATTCTATCAATTCAAAAAAAAATACTTTCAAAACAAATGTTTCAATGTTAAAATTAATTTCATAAAGTGTAAAATGTATAAATAAATTTCACATAACCTAACAAATCTATACTTTTATGATAGTATTTGTAATAAAGGACATCTTCATATCATTTTCATATTATCAATACAACCAAAAATTATATAATTGGTCAAAGTTTAACATCATTGACTTGCAAAATCAAATTTGGTTGAATAGAAAGGAAAGAATGCAGTATTATTTAAGAAAAATATAAAAGTAAAATCTCTAAATTTTTTTAGCATAACTTAAGATAAATTTAATAATATACGACATAAGAACATAAATTAATCAGTAGAACTTTTCACATGTCTATAAAAATTTTAGCATTATAAATCACTTAGTTTAAATACAATTAGTTTGAATACAATTTTATGTCATTACTATTTATTTATTTTTTATTTATTTATTTATTTATTTATTTATTTATTTATTAATATTATTATTTTTATAAAAACATTAATAAAAATGAGGCCCCTTTAGAGGTGAAGGCCCTAGGCACCTTGCCTAGGGTAACTCCCCCCATAGCCGCCCCTGCTATAGATTTTAAATGAACGAGTATACCACCCGTGTGATGCACGGTGTGAGATATTTCAAAAATAATTATAACAGTTTATATAATAAAATTGTAATAAAAGTGATAAATATTTGTAAATCGTTTTATAAAGTCGGTTAATGCGAACCTATATAATGCAACACAAAACATGACCAAATATAAAACAAATTCAATATAGTGAAGTACACTATAAAGTAAAAGTAGCTACCGTAAAAAAAAATAGTAAAGTAGAGGTCCCTAAATTAGAATACTGACTCAATACAAAATGTTTTGGAACGGAATATTTCTCTGGACACAACATTTTGCAGCTGATATTTAGAGTTTTTTTTTTCCTCTTATTATCACACAATTCACCCCATTGTATCCATTTTTTCTCATTTCTCATGTGATTTCTCTTCACTATAATTCACTGCCATATCTTTTTTTTGGATGAAATGTAAGTATATATATAAAACACCCAAAAAGTAACATATTACAATGTATCAAATCCAAATCAAAGCGGCTATCCAGGCTAGAATGAACTATCCTAAATAACAAGCATCACAAAAGTAATAAAATTGGGACATCCCCCAAATCACCAAAAGAATCTAAAATCACAAAATGCTTCATTACCGAAAGGTGAAACTACGGCTAAGTAACTGCCTTCTCCCTCAATGCTTTACCAGAACATTTTTTCTTGGTAGCCAGCTCAACTGGTGCGCTCCCCACTGGTGTATCCGTTAATACGGTTTTCTCAATTGTTCACTGCCATATCTTTACTATGTGGCATGTATTTAAAGAGTTAGCATATGTTCGGGTACCTGATCAAAATCATATCATTCTTAAAGTTTCAGATGATATTTTTTAATTTTTTTTTTGAAGATATATATTTTAATTATTTAATCCAAAGAATTGAAAACATGTACGGAGTATTGCATAGTAAATAATGATAAGCTACTCATCCTCATCGTTTTATAAAATTAGAAATCAAAATAAGACATAGTATAGAAAATAATGATATTATCAAAATATGGAGTATTATAGTGCGAAGCTATGAAGAATACTTGGTTACATGACCATCTTTTTTGGATTACAAAGTAAATATATTGAAGCAAAAAATAGTAAATATAACAAAAAGATTCATTATAAGGAACTACAATTAAACAAAGTGCAAAAGCAGGCCCTCAAAAATGGAAGGCACAAACTCGGTCAGGGTTGTCTTCACACCATTGCAAAACATACGTCCAAATAGACGAATCCGACCTGCTTATCCAACCCACCAAAGCAGGCGGAGCTTCAAAAGCTTGCTCTGACTCAATAACATCTCAGGAAGACAGAAACTCTAGGTTCCCTCGTATATTTCCATCCGCAAGAGAAATCGACCCGTCATGACTAAGGAACCCTAGGTTCTGTTGTTCGTTAAATGCGCTGGAGACACCCGTTCAGACTTCAGAGAAGCCAGTAGCGCGTGGGGGAGGGGTCCAACAGCCTGTCATGTCCGGTATATGCGAATGATCCCGTCCCGGCGCTTATCTGGTGAAGAAAATCAGAGCAACCAAATGAGAATCTGATAATTTCCTTCAGTCAAGGATGTTAGCTCGAACGACATACTGAGGCTCTGTTCTTCTTATATCTTGTTAACTTTCATCGTTTCTTTTACTTGCTTTATACTTGAAGACTGTTCTAGAGCTTTGAAGAGAAAGCCAGGCAAAATAGTGTTTTAAATACATGGTCATGTGTAGGTCTAGAAATCTGGGCTTTTAAAAGTACTAATTCTACAGATTCCATGAGATTGATATGGAATTCTATGGAATACAATCATATGGATTTTGACGGATTATTTAAATAGATTTTAATAAACAATTCTATGGATTTAATATACAATTGCGTGACAGATTATAATACTTCGAAGTATTACAAAAGCTTCTAATACAAAACGAAGCTGGTAGGAGGGCAGCAAACAAAATTGAATGACCCACTTATACTTTGTAATCATCAAGCTTGTACCTCCGAAGCAAAGTTGTAATACGATTACAAAAAAAAAGATCTGGAAGGATGGGTGTTGAGAACAATAATACTTTGTGAGTATAGGTTACGTCTGGTACCATCTCTGTTTGGTATATAGGTTCGTATCGAGAACACAGATGTAAGAGGAACGAGATAGCCTGGAAGATGAAAGAACACAAAAGCCTATTGGTCTGCTTTATAGCGAGTGATACTGAGAGCGTAGGGTTTGTACGTGGATTTGGAAATCCGGTGGGTGTTGGGCAGACTAGTATTTCACCCGTGCGTTGCACGGGATGTTATATGCAGATATTATAAATGCAAACTTTTAACCACATTTATAGAACATAATAATTTTTATTAAAGTTTAATAAGCTCACTTTACAAATTATTCAAAATTTCCTATATATGCGGCATTTTTTTTGCATTCTGTCTTATTTCTATTATTGTCGCATACCACGAACTTCAAGTTGGACAGGCTTATCACCCTCGAGTTGGAACATACAATATTCCATGCGTAAAAACTCGACACCGTAGGAAATCGCTCATAGTCTCCAATGATTGTCCTTGACTATTGTTCACTGTCATTACATAGCTAACGTTCGTGAAGGCATGGGCACATCTAAAATAAATGACTCAATCTTTTTTGTTTTTTTACAAATTATCATATTCAGGAGGATAAGCATAGCAATTTTTAAATAAATCAAATGAAGGTAAACATTAAAAAAAACTAATAGTATATAGATATGTATAAATATTTATAAGCAATAAAAAGTATAATGAAATTCTAAGCTTTGATCCCTATTATAAATTTCTTAAGTCGCCGCCTCCCTAACTTGCTATTTCTGACTCCGCCACCGCTATAGGCAATCTGAACCGTGTAGTCTACCAAACTTTTTTTTGCAATTTTATAAGAAGTATAAGATTTAAGATATGTACTACGTAACTGTGTAACTGTTTTACACACACACACCACCAAATTGAATCCGCGTGCACCAGTAAATGTGTACATGTGTTTTCCTTATTGATATAACCATGATCAAAATAACCCTAGATCGCAGTAATTAATCACCACTAACTGTCTGCATATGAGCTTTTATATTATTGCTACGTATATATAAATGCAACAATGACTAAATTGGATTTCTTTTTTATTTATCATTAAAATGTAAAGTTGTGGGATTAAATGACATAGAGTAGTAGATAATATATATTGATGTATATTTTTTAGAATATATGGTTTCAATAAAAATTGAACTGTGAATAGCTCGAGAGAAACTCATATTATCAAATATACCACGTATATAATACATACTCGAGTCAAATCATATTATGAAAATAGATTGATATCATATTATCATGTACAATTAATGAGGATTGGCCTCCTAGGCAAGAATGTATTCTAGCTTCTAAACAATCGAGAGGTGAACTTCATTATTCACAAAATGTACTTAAGAAGTGCAATTGGTCAATCATGATTCTCCTTGATTTTTATCAATCCGTCAATAAAATGATGACAATGAAGGGTGGACCGCACAAAACGCCAATTGTATGCACTATCAAACAAAAGTAATCATTATCACTATGTTTACTGTTGAAGTAATCAGGCAATCACAACTAATTAACTACAGATTGCAATTCCAAAATTAAATCACACCTCAACATATTCTACAAATGAGATTACAGATTTTCAAAGATGGGGAAGAGGTGGCTGAAAATAGACACTCAAAACATTCAAATATTGCATCCGATACATTATACGTAGTATTAGTTTTACAGATGGAAAATCATCCATATAACCCATACAATCTATAAAAGAAAAGGAAAACATTGGAGGAGTTTAGAGAAGACTAAAAACAACACATGATATCCCTTTAAGATGAGAAAAGTCAAAATGTGTACTGAACAATATATATAGAGAAAATGTTCTCACCATACATCCTTGTATTCACCAAAATCAACAATTATAAAATACAACATGTGTATATGATTCAAAGCTACTTCACCCCTGCAACCAAAAAATTATTAATTAGAAACAGAAGAGTAAATTAAGTATGCACAAATGGAAATGAAACTTCGTAAATACAGACATGTTAGGGAAGTGTTCCAAATGACTACAAATGTGCAATGACTTAGAAGCATTTAGGCTAACTTATTATTGGATTCTAATACTTCCAAGAAATGTAAAAGGAGCTTGAGGTTTAAAAGTGTGTTGGAAGCTAAAAACAATACTTATGTTTGTAAAGAGAATTGTATGCTCCTAGAGGCCTTGAAGCTTAATTTGCATTTGATTTGTACCTAACCATCAATGCAGATTAGAAAGTATGTGCACAGATTTAAGACATTCAGAAGTAATAAAGCTTGTAACTTTACAAATCTAAGAGGATTGTAATAAACAAAATGCTAACATATTCATTTTCACAAAATCATAAAGCTTGTAACTTTATATTTCGAGCTTGCCAGTTTGAGTAATATATTCTACTTTAGAGGTCTAGGTTTAGAAGTATTGCATACTGGAATATTCTTGAGGTTAGGGTAAAAAAATTGACCTGGCTGCTATGATGTAAAAGTCTCATTCCTTTGGGTACAGAACCATATTGTCTAGCTTAAAGATTATTTAGCCTCTTCGGGTTTATCTTCAAATTGGAGCGGAATTGTTGCTTTAAGTCTTTAATTTGTTTGTCCTAAACATGAATTAGGTACTATTGTATCAATAATAAACACCTAACTAAATAATAATTTGCTTAAACTAAGCCATTATAACAATCTGTGATGGGAAGTACTACAACAAACCTTTTGATTTCAAATCAAATTTAGTCATTTAGATGAGATGACTAACCCAAGAGAATATGAGAGGGTTATGTGAAGACATAGTTTTAAGTTAGCAGCCTAATCCTTCATATATATAGATCATATGTTAACATATCAAACTGCTTATGCATATAATTAGAAGTAACAATCCATTCTAACAATTTAATAGATAGAAATTGAGCACAAACATACAATAAACCCAAAATTTATCAAATTCTTCTACCTCCATCAAAATTCATAAGTTGAGATGTCTTACGTGAAAGGATATGATGTCAGAGAGAGAAATAGGCAGCCATAGTTGGAGATGAAGTCATGAGATATACAGGGATGGAGACTGCATGAACAGCAAGAACACCAATTGTTGAAATCTGTAATTACCTGATCGTTAATATAAGTATATTATGATATTGAGACCTTGTAAATTCTATGTAGCAAATCCCATCTCTCTGGACATGAAGCCCCAAGCAAGCGACCTTGTAAATTCTATGTAGTAAATCCCATCTCCCTGGATATGAAGCTGATTAATTGATTCCAAATGAATCTATGATTCCAAATCCGACTTTGAAAATCGAATTGATGCTTGAACTCATTTCGAATTGAAGCTGGATACGAAGATTTAATTCGAATTGATGCGTGCGTCTTCTGCTTCATGACCTAGCTCGCTTGCTTGGGGTTGATAAGAAGCTTGAGAAAAGGGAGAAATTAGAGAGGCGAGAGTCGAGAGGCCGGGCGGCGCGAAGGGAGAGGCCAGAAGGGAGATGAGAACAGAAATTGATGAGACTATGAGAGGCTAGGAAAACTGGGCAGGAGGGGAAGGAGAAAGGATGGAATGAGAATAATGTACGGTGTAGATTTCATTTTACAAATGAACGGTGGTGAAACGAAAAGGTGATGGGCGGGAAAAATATGTATTGCTTTTATGTATACATAGATTGTTGGTGGATTGAGTTATTCAATTTTTTTGCTTAAAATTCCATCAAAATCTTTCAAAGTCCATTAACATATATAAATTCATGGAATGTTTAAGGATACCTGGATTTTAATAGATTCTTTAGAAATCCATATTGAGGATACCCGGATTTTAATGGAAATCTAAACTCCATTAAAATCCATGTTGGGGACACCCCTATCAGTCCAGCCATCTCCGTTTGGGGCGGTTTCCGGTGGAATTTTTTGATTAAATATTTTGATTATGTTCCTCATCAAGTCTAGTTTATCCATAAATTATTTCAATTAAAAATTCAATTGGGAAGGCAACCAAATAAATTGTTGAAAAAAACTGTGTTTTATATGTATATTTTGGCACAGTTAAGTTCAAACAATTATTTGACTGCTTTCCCAATTAAAATTTTAGCTGAATGGCAAGGGTAAAATCAAGATCTACTTACTTTGTTCTTAATTAAGGTACTGTTTTGTTCGTTTGTTATTGCTCATTCTTATTTTATTCAGATCAGGTCAAACCAATATTTTTAGATCATATCAGAAAGATTCAAATCAGATCAGAACAATTCAAAGCAGATGAGATCATAATGTAATTATTATTTTCTTTGTTTCTTAACAGTTGCAACATTGTGATTTTGCACTATTCACACATCTTTTTTTGACCACGATTTTCTACTAATATATATAATTAAATAATTATGTAAAATTGTTACTCCCTCCGTCCCTGATTGAACTTCCAATTTTTTTATTGGGTGTCCCAAAATAAACTTTCATTTTTCACTTTTGGTAAATAATTTGTCGTTCACAACTATTCTTATGCATTCTTACACGTCTCTCCTCTGTACAATTCTCCACCACACAATACTCATCAGTTCGTATATGCTACACCCGGATGTATGTACATCCGGTCCAATTAAATTAAAAGTCCATTAACAAATACAACCCATAACAAAAGTGGCCCAAAAATTTACCCGGTAATACCGATAACCGAAACAAAGGACTGCGAACAAATAATACAAAAACGGAAAAGTAACTTCTTCTCTCAAAAACTGAACTGTCATCTGAAATCTGTTCGCAAAACAACGCTAGCATTCATAGACATCGTATTTAAGCTCGAAAAACGAGGACAACCTTCAGACGTTTGTCAAGTTCGTGGAGTTATTGCCGGGGTTATTGGTAGACTTGGCAAGCAACAACAAGTTGATAAACAGAGGAAGAGTTTGAGCCGCAAGGTGTTTGGGTTTGAGCATCGAAGCAAGCCATGGACTTAGTATCCGAGTATCAAATGATGTTAAATGCAGATAAGCATGAAACTGCAAAAAATTAATATTAAACTGTTGAAATTTATATTTTAGTAATGATTAATTAATATAATATACTTGCATGTTTAGAAAATTATAGAAAAATTGAAATGATTTTGACAAATCTGAAGCAGATTATGAACAATGTTTGATTGCAAGTGTTTTTTGTTTTGAAAGGGATTGCAAGTGTATTTAATTTGTGTTGTTTCTTTAACACATTAGAAAAAAAACGAGGTGGTGGGTACCACTACCTGTTAAAGGAACTATGGCGGAGAACAATGTTTAAAAGAAATACGGGATGAAGTTAAGGCAACTAGTAATGACTGAAGATGTTTGGATAAATCATACATAAACTCAAAGGATTTCATAGTCAATTAACCTAACTCAAAACATAAAATTAAAAACTAAAACAAAATAATTAAATTAAAGCATGAAATAAAATAAGTTTCATATTTAATACGAAATTAAAAAATAATGCTCAAATTTGAGTACAAATCATGATGTGATATACGTAGCAATGAGTATGCATGTATGTAAAGCAAGGGAACTATAAATTAGTATAAACTTCTTTGAATACTACATTTTACGCTGACTTCGTTGGTTTCCCTTCTTTGTCACATATAACAAACTTAAATCCAGACGGACTTGTTACTCTCGAGATCGCCACGGACAACTGTCCATGCGTAAAAACAGACCGACGGGGGGAAGAAGCCAACCTTTTCCAATGACTGTCCCTGGCTCTTATTAATGGTCATTGCATAGCTAACCATTAACAGAAATTGTCTGTGTTGAAAAGTGAACGGGAGACTAATGTTCGATGGTGTCAAAGTAAGGCGGGGAATAAAAAATTTTTCACCGGCATTTTCTCCGTGCATCATCTGAGCCTCAATAATATGAGCTCCAAGTTTAGTGACCAGAAGTCGTGTGCCATTGCACAATCCAGATGAATGATCTATATTCCTCATAAGCATCACGGGAACTCCAACTTTCAGCTTCAGCTCATGACTCGGCAAGCCAAAACATTTGATACCATTAAGAAATTCATGAGAATGTATCTCATGCAAGAGATCATTACTATCTGAGTCAGATGAAGAAGTTGAATCTAAGCTTAGGTATGTCTTTAACTTTGAATCTATCTGGCTCAACATGTAATCGTTGACCTTATCAACCTCATCTATGGTTGGAGCAAGAATAGACCTGGAATAAAGATAATTAATCTGATCACTCTGGGATAAAGATAATATATCTGGCTAACACAATTGTGCAATACAATCCCTAAATTAAAAAGATTTTCAACTTTCATCCCCAGCACGTTAAAAAGATTCAAATACCAATTTAGGCAAACTTTTGTTTTCTCGCCAGATACTCGATAACGTGTCAATTGCAAATTTGACGAAAAAATTGAAAGGTCAAATAAGTCCCCTAACTTGCCTGGATTGTTCAATTCACTCCTCAATCACAAAAATGATTCACCACTGTAATAATTCAATATATAAAATATAAAAAACATAAAAAATAAACAGATATAATATAGATGTAAACAAATAATTATACTCCGATCCATAACTATAAATAGAAATATTTACATCTTGCTGTAACTTCAAAATGTAAATATAAGAAAAATTCCGCTAACATTACTTCTGAAAAGTGGTGGACAAAAATGTGACATGGTTACTATAATTGTGTTTAAAGTTGCTATGATGTAAATTTTGAACACAATTATAGTCATTAATAGTTACTAAGTCACATTTTTGTCCATGACTTTTTTATTAGTAATATTTTAGGAAAAAACTCTAAATATAAAACATAATTTGATGCTTTATATTTAATACTCTATTTTGATTTTTTTTTTCATTTTTATTTATATTTTACGAAGTACGGAGTATATCATGCACTCCGTACTTTTTACTTTAAATTTATTTGTTTCAATATTTTTTTATTGTATGCATTATACTTAATATTTTATATTTAATAATGTATAAATACTTTAGTCTTTTAGTTTCTTATTTTATATAATATATCTTTAAATTTTATATTTTTATATTTCATAATTTATATTTATCATTTTAATTTATGTTTCATATTTCATACTCCATATTTTATATTTTAAAACCTCTAAGATGATAGATATATAAAAACAAATAATTTATCGTTTATTTCATTCTGTCACATATTACATATATATTATATTATTGGTGTCTCAAAGATTTATTTGTGAAGTACGATTTTCTTGATATTTCTTGAACATAGACAACTATCTTTTTACTTGAGATCATTCAGCTAATTTATTGAACATAAATCAAACAATTTATTGTTTATTTCACTCTGTCACATATACTATCTATGTTATATTATTGGTGCCTCATCATGTTTCGATTCAGCGACTATCAATGGGAATGTGACAACTATCTCACATAGAGACCTTTAAATCATCGGTTAGGACGTTAGGTTTGGTGTACACAAAAGTGTATACTTTTTGTGCACCATCTGTGTACACAGGCAATTGAGAGACAAATGTTATCTCTTTCTTAACGAATTGTTTGTATACACATGTAACTAGCGGGGTGTGCATAAAAAGTATACACATTTTGTGTACCTTAAGTATTTTTGTTAAATCATAACATGTATTTTATGACATTAACCAAACATATACTCCGTATATTTCTTTTTACTTGATCTTTGTACTTAAAATATAAACATATTTGGTAAGACTTATTTTGGCCGGGTGTATGGTTTGTACTGATTAATGATTATTATTAAATAGTTCATCTAATTTATCAAGCTAATTGTTTGATGAAAATTGATGCGTACAAGCATCAATATTAAACAATGAGGTTAATAATGATATAATATATTCACAAATTTTCTCTTAGGAAAAACTGTCAAATAGGTCCTCGAACTTTCATAAAAAAGTCAAATAAGTCCTTCTATAGGAGACTTTGTCCGGTCGTCGCGATTTGGGGCGGTTTCCGGTGGAATTTTTTGATGAAATTTTTTGAACATCTTATTCATCAAGTCTAGTTTACTCATACTAAATTTCAGCTAAAAATTTAATCGGGAGCGCATTCAAATTAATTCGAGCACACGAAAATGCGCAGTTATCTTCAAGAATTAATTTGAATGTGTTCCCGATTGAATTTTTAGCTGAAATTTGGTATGAGTAAACTAGATTTGGTGAATACGATGCTCAAAAAAATTCTTCAAAAAATTCCACCGGGAACTGCCCCAAATCGCGACGGCCGGACAGAACCTCCTATAGAAGGACTTAATTGACCTTTTTATGAAAGTTCGATGACTTGTTTGACAGTTTTCCCTTTCTCTTATCAAAAGTATAAAGAAAGACATCAAGGAGTGCCTTCAAAATTGGTTGACTGGTGATCAATATAACTTGTGGCAGCAGTATCTTCATCTACCCTTTAGCAATGTAGCTTTGCAAATCCCCGGGTGCGAATAGAACTGCCAAGTACATCGCCTACAATAACACTAATCTATAGGTACCTCATACTTACCCCATTTCCTACCCCATATAAATACCCTCCCAAAAATTTGCCCCAACTCCCTCATCTTCCTTCCCCCTTATTTCCCTTTCATCTCCGTCTTTTCCAGCCAGCCCCTCTCCCTTTCATTTCCCTCAATTAAGCCCCCCCTGCTTGGTTCGGCGAACACCCAAGCAGCTCCGGTGGGAAGTCGGAAAACCCAGCCGGACACCACCCAAACCCCCGTCAGGCGTCAAGCCCCGGCGACCCCCAGCGAAAACGGCAAGGTAGCAAGAGCGGAGATCTAACAGTAGCCAGACTATGTAATGGCAGGCGGAACTGATGCCCGGCGAGCCGGTCATCTTCTCCGGCGACATCTGACCGTTGTCCCAGTAATTTCAGTGCCGGCCATATTTAAAAACCTTCCACACCTTCTCCACCAACATGTAATTTCAGTTCAAAACCTTCAAATTCCAGCAACCATAACTTCGAAACATACCTGAGATGGTTCAGATCTGTTACCTTGGTTCAGATCTGTTAGCTTCAAATTCTAGTGAAAAGAGTTGTCTGGCATTCCATTTGATTTGTCTGTAATGTGAAAATAGTTGTCTGTCTGGTGAAATTATGAAGTACTTGTGTATATTTAGACTACTCTGTGATGATATTGAGATGTCTGTCATGGTATTTTGAATATTATGTAATTGGTTTGGAGTTGTCTGTCAATTTATTTTGAATTGTTTAAAATTGGTTTATAGTTGTCTGTCATGTGAAAGTAGTTGTCTGACAAGACATATTAGTTGTCTGGTACGTTAAATCCAATTGTTTAAAATTGGTTTGTAGTTGTCTTTCATGTGAAAGTAGTTGTCTGGCAAGATATTTGAATTGTCTGTCAGTTTATTTTAAATTGTAGAAAATAGTTTTGTAGTTGTCTGTCAGGTAAAATTAGTTCTCAGGCAACCCATTTGAATTGTCTTGCACGTCGTTTGAAATTCATTAAAATTGGGTTGTAGTTTTCTGTCACGGGAATTGACTTCTCTACCAATGTATTGCAACAAATTGTCTGTAATGAGATATAAAATGTCTGGCCTTTCTTCTGAGTTGTCTGTCTACAAGTCGGGAGAATGTGGCCAGACTACTAATGTCTAGCCAAGACAAAATTTGTTTGGCTATACGACAAAGAGTACTTAATTGGCCCAGACTAACTAATGTCTGGCCAAGACAAAATTTGTCTGGCTGTAGGACAGAGAGTAGTTAATTGTCCCAGACTACTAATGTCTGGCCAAGACAAAATTTGTCTGGCTGTAAGACAGAGAGTAGTCCTTATTCTAACAGGAAACCCTACTTTTCTCCTTGTAAAGACTACATATGTAATTCATTCACCACATTTGTCTTCACATTACCGATACAACCATGTTTCAAAAAAAGGCACACACATTTATATAAAAACTACATTACCAATACAACCATGTTTCCAAACAAAATCACATACATTTAAAGTTGTGTGACCACACACACATTTTATGTACGACTCTAACAACTATAAAACCATGTTCATTTCAAGCAACTATGAAACCACGTTCACTTTATGTTAGACAGACACTGCAGTTCCAAATTGTCTGTCCGCCAAACAAAATACAAACAAATGACGAAAAACAACATACTCTTCTCCTAGACTAACAAATATAGACAATGCACTTACAAGTTGTCTGTCAGGGAAGACAACCCCTTTTTTTCGAAAACACACCAAAAAATGAAAAAAATCAAGAAAAGTAGATGTTGGTCCCGTTTGAGTGGGGAACAGTCTAGAGGGGGGTGAATAGACTGTTCTGATTTTTCAAACTTTCTTCTAAGTCAGAGATGACTTATCAGAGATGGTCTGAGTCTGGTGACAGAGAAGGTCGAGTTCTGATGACAGAACTGGACCTGGCAGCGGATAAGAGTTCTGTCCGGGTAGCCTCAGGGAAACCCTAAAGCAAATGCCTTTCTGATAACTCTTAGAACAGGATCTGCTGAACACAGAGTCCAAGTTCTTCGGAGTTAAGCAGTTATGGTCTTAAGTGCTGAAATTAAGTGCGTAAAGTAAATGACACTGGGGTTTTTATAGTGGTTCAAGGAACAACATGTTCCTCTAGTCCACTGTTCCACTAAGCTTGTAAGTCAACAATTACAATGCCTTAGTCCCTAGAACTTAAGAAGCACTCCACGACTTCTTCAAGCCTAGTTGTCATCCGGGATGCTCTTCCTGGCTTCCTGATGACTGGTCTCGTTTCACTGAGTCTCTTGAAGTATCCCCACTTCACTACTCCAGCTAGTTTGAGACGTCCTTCTTTGCAGAAGATATTCTGTAGAAAAACAGAGTTTTTCTCCAACTTGCTTCGTTACAATAGATTTGTAATGAGGTGCTTGAAGTTGTTGAAGAACAGGGATAGAACTTTGCTCTTGTTGAAGTAGAAGGATATGTAAATTTATAATCTCTCCAACGTAGGCTTCTCTTGTTGATGAGGATGAAATCTGAATCTCAAGGAAGCTTTTTGTGTATGTTGAAGCAAAGGTTGTAGCAAAAGTTATCCAGTTGTTCTTCGAGTTGTATCCTTTATACTAAGGTCGTCTTCCCGTTGGAGGAGGAGACAACTACATTGAATGCGCGTACTGTGGAGTTGACCGGTTGGACCCACAAGTTTGGAAGCTTGCTATTTTTGTATAATATTCTCCAGGAATCTCGGTCAATCATCTGCAATTACTCCACAGCGTATCAGGCTCATTAAATGAGCATTAAATGCTTTCCTTTTACTTCACATGGAAGGTCTTCTAGCCGTTAGGATATTTCCCGTTAGTTTCACGACCGTTGGAAGCAAGTCTGATGAGGTTCTCTTATAGTACTCTGATGACTAGCTCTGATGGCAGCTCTGGAGTCGAACTCTGATGCTTCTCTGAGGAGCAGCTCTGGTAGCAACTCTGATGAGTAGCTCTGGAGTCGAACACTGGTGCTTCTCTGAAGAACAGCACTGGTAGCAACTCTGATGCTTCTCTGAGGAGCAGCTCTGATGAGAAAGTCAAGAGGGTCTCTGACCAGTCGACTATGCTAATACTTACAAAGAAAATTTTAATACAAGATTTCTAAAGGGGGTAGTCTAAATTACTAAATAGCCTAGCATCATCAAAATCTAAGTACATTTATTCCTTACAGTAGATATGCTCAAGTCATTCGAAGCTTCTTGATCTGCACTTTCGTCGTTGTCTCCCCACGTCACCGAGCTCTCCCCTTCGTCCGATTACTATAGCTCTTCCATTTGAAACAGAAAAAAAAAAAGGCAGAAGAGGAGAGAAGCAAGAGAAGAAGCTTGGAGGGAGAAAAGATTGTAAAAATGAGAAGACTTGATGGGGTGAGATCTTGAAATGGAGAAGAAATCAAGATTTGGAGAAAAGAGAAAGAAAGGGGAGGGGATGGGGGGCTGCGTGAAAAGAAAAGATGGAGGAGAGAGGGAGGGAAGGAGAAGAAAAGTGGGGGAGGGGGAGAGGGTTTTGGAAAGGGGTAAAAGGGATGGTATAAAAGGAGAGTATTTATATGGGGTAGGGAATGTGGTAACTGTGGGGTACCTATAGCAAATTTCATCTCTGTTGGTCTCTAAGGCATTGTAATCATTTTTAGGCATTGATATCGTTAGGTGTCCCTATCTAGTATCTATAATTAATTGTATTCTATGTAGTGTGCATGTTAAAAAAACTGGCCCACAAGAATTTGCCCTAGTATTAGTACTGATGAACCCCGCCCCGACCTGCTCAATATATAAATATACACATATATTTTACATATTATATTACAAATACACACATGTGTGTGTAATATATCTTAAACTCATTGGTCTTGTAATATATAAACACTAATGCTATTTGTACATGTCATTTTACACGACATAGACTATTTTTTTGTCTGTACAAAAAACGGTTTCTTCTCAAAACAATTTGACTGTCGTGTAAAATAACATGTACAAATGACGTGTACACGAAACATTGATGATATATTAGTGTTTTTATTTGAACGAGATGAGCTGTTCATAGTCATGTCTTTTTTATACTCCGTTTTTATTAGTACTACTTTATAGATTTATTTATTAACATAATTAGATTAATTATTCAATAAAATAAACTTTTAAATAAACTTAGTCAAAAGCGGCCGTTTCTCAATCGTTTTAGCTTTTTCGCCGATCTTTTCCGATTGGGCGGCCCTTCAGTTTGGGGTTTCCCCTGCAACGAGTTTCTTGGTGCGAACAAGAAGCATAGACAGCAATATCGAGAGGATGGCATCATCTAGTGAAGGTCATGGGGCGAAAATTAGGATTAAAGGTTGGAACAAATCTGGATTCGAGATAATTTGTGATTTGTGGCAAAATGGATGTTTGACAGAGAACATGATGAATAAGACATAGTGTGAGGAAGAAGCTACAGTATTGCTGGCTCGTCCCCCTCCTGAACCGCCGCCATGAATAAGACATAGTGTGAGGAAGAATCTAGGGTTTGGAAGAAAATGAGTGAACTCTGTTTTAGTTCTGTTTTATTTTTTGTGTTTTTACTTCGAACTACATGTTGTTTTGGTTGTGTTTTTATTTCCGGTTAGAGTTCTTTTGATAGGCACAGTTTGGTTTCGGTCGTTTTAGGTTTAAATTTATCCGTTTCAGCTTTATATGAGGTGACTGCCTCTAAATCTACTCCTAGGGTTCACGATTGGATCTGTAAAATCTATCTGAAAGTTGTTTTGTATGCGTTCTCGCTTTTAATATAAAAGTGTGATTAAATTATTAAAACTATAAAGTAAACCTTTTGTTAACAAAATATTACTAGTAGTAGCTTGATAGTATTTCAACTCTCTCTCTTGTTATGTAAAATAGTGCACATATCAAAAACTCGTAAATTTAAGGCACCAGTTAATTTAGGAAAATATCATCTTCATTTTGCACTAGTTCAAACTTCAAAGCTTAATAACCTGACAAGAGATCAAGATAGGAAACCAATGAAACAAATCGCTCCATGCAAGTAAAGTTTGCTTAAGCCTGGGTAAAAAACTTTTCTATTTCAATACGTAGTATTTCATGGTGTATAAAATTAGCTAGGAAGTTATTACTTGACAAAAAATATCATCGTCGTGTAAACCATAATTCACTAATTCCTGATTGCCTAACAATCTAACATGCTCACAATCTCAAGCCTTCAGAAGTCTGTAACCGGTCCGGGCCGGCACCTGTCTTCCCTACCCTGACCTAGGCTTGGACCCGGTTCGGGCCGCCCGGCCCGGGACCGGCCCGGCCCGTCACTGTGCGGGCCCGGAACTGGCCCGGTTCTCGGGTCCGGGTCCGGTTCGGGCACCGAACCGGTTGGGTTAGCGGGTCCGGGCTCGGGTCCAGTTTTTGGAGGCCCGGGCCTCGCGTATAGGCTCGCTGCTTTGAAAACCCCCAATCGTTTGTTCGTCCCCAACTCGGAATGTTTATGAACCAATTAGGAATATTCCTACTCTGCCCTGGGAATATACACCAATTCACAAAAAATCATTTTAATTTGAAAAAAACCTTTTGGCTCAACAGCCACTTCCCAAACGGCTATATAGCCGTTGGGGGGGTACCAGGGGGGGTCCGGGGTGTTTGGGGGTGGGGTGGGGTGGGGGGTGGGGGTTAAAAAAACCCTATAAATACTCCTAATTTTAAACATTTTTTCACACCTCTTCTCCAACTCTCCCTAAATCCTACTCTCTACTCATCTCCAATTCTCCATATTCATCTTCTCAAATTCTCTTATTCTCCTTTATATTTTATTTTACTATTTAATATTTATACAATTATTATATCTATTTATATATTAATTATCTACTTATAAATACATATACTATATTACTTATATTTCTTATCTACTTAATCTCTACTTATATTTCTTAATACATACATACATACTACATCTACTTAATATATACTTTATATAATAAAGTATTAAATATACTTTATAAACTATTACTATATACTTAATACATAATAATATCTACTTCTCTACTTAATAATATCTATTTTATAATATCTACTTTTATATATACTTTATAATATCTATTTTATATATACTTATTTTCCTATTTTCCAATCTCCAATTCTCCATTATACTCTAATATTTAATTCTTATACAATTATTATATCCACTTAATACATACATTCTACATCTACTTAATATATACTTTATATATTAAAGTATAAAATATAAGTGTATTACTCATCTTATAGTAGTATACTTATATATTATTTACTATAAACATTATATTATATATTACTTACTATAACTAGTATTGTACTAGTTAATTAGTTAATTAGCATTCTTGTTACATTTATCATTATAATAGTTAATTAGTTCATTACCATTATTGTTACATTTTTCATTATACTAGTTAATTAGTTTATTAGCATTGTTGTTACATTTGTCATTATACTAGTTAATTAGTTAATTAGCATTGTTGTTACATTTTTCATTATACTAGTTATTTACTTCATTAGTATTCTCATTAATTGTTAAAACAACTCTACTTCAATAAACTAGTTAATTGTCATTAATTCATTATAGTTAAAGTCACATTTTCTTATTTTCAATTTATATTTGTAGGAAGAAACAGTAGTTCAATCATTTAATTAAAGTACTTAACATTTTATTTAAGTAGTTTTTACTAAATTAAAGTACTTCAAAAGTTGGTATAATTTTAATTTTAAAGTCACACATTAATTCTACTTTGCACTAAATTAGTTTGAAGTATTAATTAAAATAGTTTTAATTAGTTGCATTAGTTTTGTATCCATTATTATATTGGTTGTCAATTAATATTTGTTACATTTTTAACATGGAAGGTGGTAGATATTCGGTTGATTTGGGTAACCTCCAACGCAATCGAAGGAACGAGATTGGGAGGAAGAAATCCCGCAAAGGTAAAGAACTTGCCGGTTCTTCATCTCAAAGCCGAGATGATTTTGAAACGGGTTACCAAAGGCGAGATGGAGATGCGATGTCCGAAGAACAACTCCAACAAGAATTGGCCCGACATAATAACCGCTTTCTACAACAACAACAAATGCCGACGACCATTGACGAAGAGGAGCTTGAGGATGAAGATGCGGAGGAATTGGAACCGGAGACGGCCGAGGAGGAGGGTGCCGGCAGCCACGACGCCGACGCGCCTGCCTCATCCCAAACCGCCACCGGTAATAAAAAAAAGTAAGTCTGAACTAATGAAAAATAATTTTGATAAATGGAAGGACCCACAAACCGGCTATTGGCACGCAACTTGCAAGTGGTGCAACAACAATTATAGTTTGGGAACCTCCGGCGGATACGGATCCGCCGCAAGGCATCTTAAGGCAAAGCACCCCGTGGAGTATGCAAAATTAGGCGGCGGAACGGGGAAGCAAACTCAAATATCGAGGTTTGCGAATTCTCAACCTTTTGGTAATTTCTCCTACAATGATGCACAAAATTTGACTGGTATGGGTAACTTAATTTGTGAAGAAAATTTGCCTTATTTGTTTTCTGAAAGTCTTGCTTTAAGATATTATGCACAAGGTAGTTTAAATCCTCAATTTAGAAATTATAGTCGCAAAACTGTTAAGAAAGAAATAATAAGGCTTTATAATGCGGAAAAGGAAAGGTTACAAAATTTTTTGCAAACTTTGATGGGCGTGTTACTATTTGTTCTGACATATGGGAGGATGATTTTCATCATTTATATTATTTGGGTCTGACTGCACATTATATTGATGAGGATTGGAATATGCATAAACGTGTTCTTGCTTTTCGTGAATTTAATGATCGTCACACCGCTGAACATATTTATATTTTGATTGAGCGTATTTTAATTGAGTATAATTTGATTGATAAGGTGTTTGCTATTGGTTTCGATAATGCTACTAATAATACTGCTGCTATACCTAGATTGCGTGAGTTGTGTGGTGCCAATTCTTTGATGGGTAGATTTTTTCATCAACGCTGTGCATGTCATGTTATAAATTTATGTGTGCAAGACGGTTTAAAAGCGTTGGGAGATTCCATGGAGGTAATAAATGGGGGGATTAGACGTATTTGGGGTAATGGTCAACTTAGATTAAAATGGCAAAGTTATTTGACTGAAAGAGGTGTGAGATATGTTGCTTTTCCTAAAGATTTGAGTATTCGTTGGAATAGTACTTAAAGTTGTTCTTAGATATAAAGAACATTTTCCTGCTTTTTTAAAAGAACATGATAACTATATTATAAACGTGGCTGAGATCGAAACTTGCGAAAAAATTTGTAATGTTTTGATTTTTTTTTAATGCTACTGAAACTTTTAGTCATGTTTATAAACCTACCGCAAACCAATTTATTCCACAAGCTGTTAATCTCGCCGATGCTTTTAAAGAATTTCAGAATGCCGTTTTCGTTCATTATTTTTGTGATCATATGAAGGAAAAGTTTTTAAAATATTATGCGCATATTCCCCATATTTATGGTATTGCATTTATTCTCGATCCTCGTTATAGACTTGCTAATTTGGAAGATTGTTTCAACTTCTATTATCTTGCGTTTTTCGGTGAATTTCCAATGTATGACGATAACCCCATAGATCCGAAAACGGAATACAACGAGGTTAGTACTTTATTTTATGCCTTATTTAATGAGTTTCGTGCACAATATAGCAACGCTCCCCCTCCCACGTCACGGACATCTTCATCTAAAGGAAAATCGATTTTTAAATCTGCATTTGGCAATCTTATGAAAAAAACTAAAACAACTCACGTCACTGAACAAAGCGCATTGAATGAGATTACTTTGTATTTAACATATGAAGTTGATCTAGACGAAATCAAGAACACAATTTGGTCTCTAGATCCTAACAGCAGTCCAGGCCCAGATGGGTTTGGAGGGGAATTTTTCAGATGTTGCTGGGAAATAATAAAAGAGGATGTCAAATCCGCGGTGCAGGAATTTTTCCTGGGAATCCCTATGCCACAAGCACTATCATGCTCCCTTCTAGTGCTAATTCCTAAGACCCAATCCCCTTCGAAGCTAACGCAATATAGACCGATTAGCCTAGCAAACTTCCTTAACAAAGTTTGTACAAAAATTCTTGCGTCCAGATTAAAACCTCTGCTTCCCAAAATCATCTCACCCGAACAAATTGGGTTCATGGAGGGGGGGAACATTCATCATCACGTTCTACTAGCCCGGGAACTTCTGCATCACCTTGACCACAAAGTAAGAGGCAGTAACATTGCGGTCAAATTGGATTTAATCCAAGCTTTCGACCGGGTCTCTTGGACCTTTCTAGAGAGGGCTCTTTCGCAAACAGGTCTTAACCCTCGGGCAGTAGGATTGATCATGGGCAACCTCAAGGCAACCCACATCTCAGTCCTTATCAACGGCAGACCACATGGCTTTTTCAAGCCACAGAGGGGGGTCAAACAAGGTGACCCCCTTTCTCCTTATCTGTTTCTCATTATCTCAGAATGTTTCACAAGAGCTTTACAAAGCCTGATACACAACCACAAAATAACTCCTTATCAAATTGGGAAGGGGTATTCAAACATACACAACCTAGCCTACGCAGATGACCTAATACTCTTTCTCAATGGAGCTGGAACATCTCTCAAGCACCTCAAAAAACTGCTGCAAAGTTACTCCAATGCCACAGGACAATCAGTCAACCTGGACAAAAGCAAGATCATTGTTAGTAAGCATCTTCCCATTTTCAGAAAAAAGGCCATGGAAAAACAAACAGGAATGCTGACCACAACTCTACCAGTTACGTACCTTGGCACAACTATTCACCAGGGAACAACCAGAACATCCCATTGCCTCAAACTTGTACAACAATTCGAAGGGAACCTCAGCACTTGGAAACAAAAAATGTTAAGCCAAAGTGGACGCTTAATTCTAATCAAACATGTGCTTACAGCAATACCCCTACACCTGCTAGCAGTCTCAAACATCCCAGCAAAGATAATTCAAATTCTACACATGCACATGGCGAACTTCTTTTGGGGGAAAAGGGAGAACAATAAGAAATACCACTGGATAAAATGGGAAAAGCTATGCTACCCGGGGGAGGAAGGAGGTCTAAACATTAGATCTCTCAAAGATATTCAAGCTGCCCTACAAGTCAAAAACTGGTGGACTTACAAGGAGGGGAAATCCATATGGGCTTCATATATGAAAAACAAATACGGAGATACTATGACCTATACACAAAGAGACTCTCCATCTTGGAAACAGTTATGCCGAACGGACTCAACGGCAAATGATTTAATAGAAATAAGAGAGGGACAACTCATCTGGACCGATACCAAGCATGGAAAATTCACACTATCCTCAGCCTACCATGTTCTTAGACCAACCAAACCCACCACTTTCAGTCAAAGACGCTTATGGGAAACTAAAAACCTTCTCAAACACAAATTATTCATGTGGAAATTGAATAACAAAATTCTGCCATTTCCAGAAAACCTTACTCGATTCAATTTACACATAGTCTCCAGATGTCCATTTTGCCAACAACACGGAGAATCTACAAACCACTGCCTATATGCATGCTCACAAATACAACCGGTTTGGATTTACTTTTCTAACATTTTGCAGGTTGGAGTAACTCACTACAATGATCTCAGGCAAGCTCTATACAGATGGTGGATAGGAGGGGAAACACAGTCAACAAGAGGAATCTTAAGACAAATGGTCCCAGGAATCATCTCATGGCACATATGGAAATACTACAATCAAATGGTGTGGGACAGCAAACCATATTCCATCAAGGGGGCAATCAAAGATATCAAAACACACATTCATAACTGGGTCTCGAGCAATGCAAACAACAAATTCATCAAATTCGATTCGCAACTACATGAAGAAGGACTCATGCCAAATATAAGGAAATCAGGAACAATCAAAGCTGTGAAATGGAGCATTACCTCGGACGCAACCCTCTGCCTCAACGTAGACGCTTCTTTCTCACAGACCTTCAGCGCTGGAGGAGCAATAATTCGGGACCGAGGTGGGCAGATCTTGGACAGCTTCTGTTTTCCAACATCCTCCACCTCGGCCATACATGCAGAAATCGAAGCTTTATTAAAATCAATTGAAGCAGCAACATCAAAAGGACTCAAGGGATTCGAAGTGCAAACTGATTGTCAGGACATACATAACGCATACCAAGGCAAAACGACGATACCGGGGTTCATGAATTCCAAAATTCTTAAAATCAAGGAATTATGTAACATCAACAACCTAAAACTCACCCACACAGTAAGAGAAGCGAATAGGCCGGCACACTTACTCGCAAAGGAAGGAAGACGATCAACAAGTTTCTGCCGCTATGACGAACACACTCTCCCTCCTCAGGTACTGCAAGCTTGCTCGGAAGATAGACGAGGTCGTCCATTCTTTAGGGACACGGGCTAAGCAGAACCGGAACTTCAGCTCCTCTGGAACTCCCTCAACGGCGCACTCCATCTCTTGAACTCTCTGGAACGTTAGAGAGTTTTAGGGCTCCCCACACATTTTAACGTATTATGTTTGTCTGCGGAGATATTCTCTCCTTTTGTCCTTCACCGGTCACAAACACAGGCCCATTTTGAACGTGGGCTTTATTAGCTGGGCCGGTAATTTCACCACTTGTATCTTCACAACAAGTCTTTAATAAATATGGTTAGCGTTTCCCGACGCTAGCCCCGTCTAAATGACGGCTTTTCGGGCCCAAAAAAAAAAACATATGAAGTTGATTTTGAAGAAAATGATGACTTTGACGTTCTAGACTGGCGGAAGTCAAAAGAAAGAACGTTCCCGATTTTAGCACGGATGGCTAAGCAAGTACTATCAATGCCGGTTTCAACAGTTGCTGTGGAACAAGAATTTAGTTCGGCCGGCAACGTCCTAACGGCATCTAGATCGAGATTGAGCGCGGAGTCTCTTGAGACGCTTATATGCTACCACGATTGGTTGAAGGCCGCACGTAGAACTCAAGAATTGAGCATCACCCCCTCCCAAGATTTTATGGATGACTCAACAACCGATGGTGGCTCTACCTATGCCGGAGATTCCGATTGATTAGTATTTTAGAATTTATTACAAAATGTATTTTATAGTACTTGTCAAATTTATTTATACTTGTACTTCATATTTCAAAATTGTAAACTTGTACTTCATATTTCAAAATTGTAAATTTGTAGTTGTACTTCAAATTATTTTGTAAACTTGTACTTCATATTTCAAATAAATATGTGTTCACTTTTTCATATGTAGCACTTCTCAAATTAATTAATTGGTTACAATCTAACGACTTAAAATTATTTTTCTAAAATATAAAGCCGGTTTTTAAATTAAAAATACATTTACAATATGTAATTTGTTTAAATACTTATACACCTATTTTGTAATATTTCTAATTATAAATCAAACCACTTTTCTAAGTACAAATAGTTTTAGTTTTACTTAATTCATTAAATTAATTAATTTATTTTACAATATGTGTATAACTTTAAAAAAAAAATAATTCAAACCTCCCAAACGGCTATATAGCCGTTGGGGCTATGGGTGGGGGGCAGGGGGGTCCCGGGGGTGGTGGTGTGGGGAGTGGGGTTCAAAAATATCTATAAATACATCTATTTTCTAACATTTTTCTACACCTCTTCTCCAATTCTTCTCAAACTCTTCTCCATCTTCATCTTCTCTTATTATCCTACATTCCTACTTATACATATACCATTTTAAATATGGAAAGTACATCTTCCCTTATGCAAAACAATTTTGACAAGTGGAAGGACCCGAAGACCGGACTGTGGTGGGCAACTTGCAGGTGGTGCAAGAAAGACTGTTGCTTGGGGCGTTCATACGAATACGGGATGCCAATAAAACATATGAAGTCCTGTGACAAAGGGAAAACAACAACCAACGGTGGCGGAAATCCCAATTGATATTCATTACAAAATGTATTTCGTATTGTTATTTTTTTTCTCAATTCTCAAATGTAGTTCTTATTTCAAATAAATGCACTTGAACTTTGTTTTTAATAGCAATTTGTATAATATATAATTAATTAAAAAAATAAAAAATAAAATGTACCGGCCCGGCCCGGCGGGTGGCCCGACCCGTGACCCGGGCGGGTGGCCCGGCCCGAACCGGAACCGGTCATTGACCGGGCCGGTCCCGGGCCTACCATTATAAGACCCGGGGCCCGACCGGGCCTTGACCCGGCCCGGGCCCGACCCGGCCCGGGTCCAACACTACCCTGACCTCAAGCAAAATCCAATCCGTCTCTTCAATAACTTCACATGGGATATTATAATTTTAACATAATCAATAATTAGTGCACCCCAATTTCATTAATAATTTGATTCAATCAAATTCTCTCTTTGTAAATGACAATTTACTTGTTGTAACCTAGGAAAATGAGATGTATAAATTTGGTATTATTATCAACTCAAATTTGTTTTTAATATATTATGTCGCATATATATTTTTTTATATCCCAAACAAATGGAGAGACTTGATCCTTGTACAATAAATCCTGACTTCTCTTTTTAACACATGAAAAGATTCATTGTTAACCATCATATATTAGTAGGGGAAATTATCAAATTGAGACTAGAGAATTGCTAGCTCCTTCTTGGGGGCATTTACATGTAGAACAGTAGAAGTGGTCTTCAATTAGATAAAAACCAAAATGACAAGAAAAAATGGAACTAAAAAATAATCAGATAATTAATTTCTCATCAACTTAGGTGGCTCATCAGGATACTACTTTTCCTGAAGAAGTCTCCCCCTTGCCTTAGCCGCCTGCAAAGCCAAAACCAACCCGCCAAAATATTATATGAAGCGATAGCGCGTGACAACACTAAAAAGAACAGAACAAACTGAGCAATACTAAATTGACATTTTTTTTGGTACATTATATAGATACATTCTTATGTGGCATGAGGGTATTGGATATTGAAAAGTTAGAGAACTTTACATCATCCAAATGATGCAAGTCACATAGGAATGTATAGAAAGGATGTACCACAAAAATGTACACCAATCTTTACTATCCCACAGCCTCACTTTGACGGTTTAGGCTAATTAAGGTTGCCACTAGGTACCTGTTTGTTCCAATTTGTGCAACTTGTTATTATTGCTAGCATAACCGTTTGCATAGCGCAACCACACATGATTCCAACCCAAAGACCCTTTCCTCTCACGTGAAACCAGAAAGCCAGTGATGCAGCAAATGGAATTCCAAATAGATAGAACGAAGCCAGGTTGACTAAAGCTCCTATATGCTGCAACCCACATCCTCTAGCAACACCTATTATATATATCACCATTTGATCACATAAATTTGTATTTATTCCCCGTCTAGAAGGTGATATGGGTAAGTGATGTTAGACGAGTGATATACAAAAATATTCACCCTTACGGGCACACAACCCAGACTGGTTAGGCATCAATAGTTAGGGTGTTTGGCATAGTTGTGACTTTTAAGCCCCTGTGTTTTTGCTTTCCCTAAAAAACTCTCCTTGGTAATTCTTTATTTGAGTGGTGTGACTGGAAACACACAACTATAAAAGACCTCTAGTATTTGTTTTGATGGAAGGTTTGGAACTTTGGATAAATAATATTTTAATCTTTCAATTTAATAATAATAATAATAGTAAGTTAGTAACAATAATAATAATAATAATAATAATAGCTGGAGAGGAGGGGGGATCTTACAATTTTATAATACCTTAAATGTATATATGCATATATGCAACGATAATATTGTACTTATGGATCTAATGGGTACTTTGAATTTATGAATACATTATACGATATTTCGATATCGATATCAAACCATCTTTGGAGGGAAAAACTATGTTTTGTAAGTTTTTTTGTTTTTTTGTGAAAAAGAGAATGTTATCACTAACGTTTTTCAAAATTTTCCTATAGCTATTGAAATGTTTGGTATTATTCAAAATACTAGTACCACACTCATGTGATGCATGGTATGCGATTAATTCAAAACTGTATATGTGTGTGTGTGTATGACCGTTTGTTATGGAAAATATAAGACAATCTAAAATGGTTAAATAACTTGACGATGCAAAAGAAATGTCATAGTTTGGTTAAATAACCTAACGATGCGAAATGAATGTCATAGTATATAGGTGACCCTAAAATATGAAATTTCGATGTAAATATCAGGATATTTTCATCCTTGCATATTGTATCACAATAGACTAATCCCTACAAAACCCTCAAATATATATCACAATTCAGAAATTACAGAACAGTTTTTTTCACATCAGGGCTAAACAGATTCATATGAGTGGAGTTTGTACCTGAAAGGGCCCCTTGAAGGCTATCAATTATGACTGATAGACAGAGGAGAGGGGCAATGTCTGCAACATAGTACACCACTTCCTTCTCATTGCTAAAAACATAGCCAAATACGTTCCGAAAAGCAAAGAGGGTTGCGCTTACTATAACACCCGATGACACAGAAATGAGCGTCACAGACAAGAAAGCCAAACGAGCCCCCTGTGGGTTTCCCACTCCTAACTCATTAGATACTCTAGTGCTGCAAACAAAAATAACAGTTGTAATTTTGGAGGCATGTTTTGGTTGATGAAATATTGGTTTTAGTTTTGTTTTTAGGGCCTGTTTGGTAAGGGCCATTTAACTGAAATGACTGACTGCTGAATTTTCACAATGTTTGGCAATATCCTTTTAAATTTTAACCAAATCAGAGGAAAGTTCCGTGATAAGCATAATAAGCTGATCACGGCTACCAAACATAGCCTTGGGGATTCAATTGAAGCTTAGGAATACCTAACAGCACCGGAAAGCCCATATGGAATAGCGAAAACTGTGCTGAGAGTGTTCAGGCTGGAAAATAACGTCCGAGTTAGTCATATTAATTATTAATGCCTTTAGTAATTACATTAACAATTGTCATTGATATTCTGTGAAGCTGAACATACCATACAGATAAAACTGAAGTTTCTAGTTGTGGATTTGGCAGTAGACCAGACAGCAGCACAATTAGCTCGTATGACCACGACTCAAGACTACCAGAGAGAGACAGACATATTTCAGTAACCATGAGCAGAAGCTAACAATAGTCTCTAAAGTTCACCGTTTTAATACCACTGGCAATCAAGCACATAGTTACAAAAGACTTGGTCAAAGATAACCACTTATTATTTCTCAAATAATTGACCAAAACACATTTGAAGTTCGGAATTTGACGATGAACACGACATTAAACCAAAAGTTTGAAAAGACTATATTATACAGGCTGAGTGTGATAGTTCAAAGGTGCATGGGTGAATCGACTAAAACATAAGAGAGTGGCTTAAAAGAATAGTTTAGAAATTATACCATCCAATGTGAAAGCATAGAAAAGTGTACATATTAAATAAAGCAAAATAAAAAGCCATGGACTCGATAGAATAATTTTTACAAACGAGAGGCCAAAGAATGGAATTTGAATGACTACAATGAAAGGGTTGAATGGAATCTCTCACTAGTACCTTTCAGCACACATAGATAGCATTATGCATGGGGAAAAAAGGGTATCCGCCGTACAACTGTGCCACAGCTTCTTGTAGCATGACATTAAAATATTAACTGATTTTGCAGATTAATTAACAATTTAACACTGTATGTTTCATAAAAAAGAGCTTCTAGCAAGAATTTATAGTCTTGAATAATTATGAGTTATGACGACTAATTAACATTATATAAAAATACTAATATTATAATTTTAATTACAACGGACTTCTTTTAGCAAGAATTTTAAGTATTAACTCATTTTGACAAGTAATAACATTATAATTTTCATTAGAATGAGCTTCTTCTGCAAGAATTCAAAGTATTAAAAAATTTTGATTTCTAATTAACATTATAAGTTTTACTACAAGGGACACCAATGTAGTTGGGATTAAAGCAGTCATCATGATGACATTGCATTACACGTAATATACTACACGGAGTGAGGAGGTGGTGGACAGATTACCAGATCATGATGGCTGACGGAATGGCATATCTGAAAAACTCCTTCACTCCATGAAAGATTTCCCATGAAACAGTAGAACGAGTTTTGTCACAAGCAGGGGAGAACCTCATGTATAAAGAAAGGATTACCACATTCACCCACAGAGACACACTAATAGCGATAGCAGCCCCAAGATTACTTAAACCAGACTTAAAAACCAGCACCCAACATAGAGCCACGTGGAAGCACATTGTTATGAATGAGCTCATGAGCAAGGGAAAGATCATACTTTGCACCTGAAAAAATCGTATGAGAGGCTGTAAGGTCGAATAGGCGAACAAGGCCGGAATGAGCCACTTTAAGAACCTTCCGGTTTCTTCTGCGATAAGAGGATCTTGGCCTATGAAGACTAGCACTTTCCCCATTTGGGTCCAAAAGATCCCGAGGGGGATGGATATGATAAAAAGGCAGAAAATGGCAGTGTACATTTGTCTTCCAAGTTTGTGGTACTGTTTGGCTCCATATGCCTGCCCACTAAGTGTTTCTAGAGCACATGCCATTCCTAACTGTTCAAAAAAATACGGAATATATCGTAAGTTAAACAGAATCATTACAGTTAGTAATACAGAGCTTTTGTATTTCAAAATGTTAGAAGATGTCAGAATAGGAGGAGTTATAGTATCTATTCCGTTATGATTTTCAATATCATAATGTTATTAATTTGGAAAATTCAGGATCGAGTTGGACGGTTAAAATCATTCAACAGAACCATAACATCGAATTTAATTTGTTTGCTAGTTTAACCCAAGGTCTTATTAAGCCCATTGTTCTCTCCTAATTCTTCTCGTATGGCATTCTAAGATTATTTTATGACAGTATATGGAATCATGTCTGAAGCCCTTTCTCTACACTCTATATACATTCCTCAAATATCTAGCACAGTAGGCAGTAGCATTACTGCTTTGCTTTATCACTTCCTATTCAAAATTACAGGTTCATATTATAACAAAAGAACTATACACGTATGTCTGTTATGCATGTGTTTCTAACAGAATGTACCAAAAACTGTTCTATCAATACGCATTTTAGTCCTTTCTATCAACTAACAGAAAAGAAAAGCCAAAATCTTTGTCCTGTAAATAATTGAGTTTTCCATGCCAGGTTTATAATGAATGAACAATGTTACATATCTGATTACCTGAATCAATAATAAATTGAAAAAAAAAAGTTACAATTATAAGACTTTTGGTACTGTTGTATTGCATACTAAGTATATGCTATCTTAAAAGGATTTCACTTTTTCCTAACTAAGTTTTAACCTTACAATTTTACTTTCTTAATCTCGTGCCAAAAGCAAGCAAGAAGTTTAAAATGCGACGGAGGAAGTAGACAAGTAGTAGTTTAGAAACAAAGTATACTTTTTAGAAATATTTTTACAGAAAATAGTACTTCACTACTTCCAATAGGAAAAACATTTGCTTTGAAGAATTGCAGTAGAGATTATTTTCCTACACTGTCCTAAATTTTGTTCAAAATAAACATCGCAGAGAAACATTTATACGCAGAGAACATCCTAATTTCTTAATCTTCAGAGAAACATTTTCAATGTACAATATATTACAGGGAAACATGTGTAAAGAAATACATTTTCTACATCAACTTATTTTCGTACAATCAAACGGAGCCTTGAAGTATGGCCAACAAACGCATAAAGATTAACTATCAAAGAATGAAAAAGAGCAATCTTTTAAAGAAATGTAATTGAAAAGAATGTGTACCCACCATAAAACTGAACCCAGTGACACCAGCAATAGAGACAGCAATGGAGGTGCTGGAGAGATAAAGCTCACCCAAATGCCCAACGATCATAACAGAGATGATGGGTAATAGATACTGAGATAAAGTCACAGCCGCCATTGGACCTGCCAAGTACCCTAACCTCCTCACCTCCGCCCAAACAGACCCCAACCCTATCCGACCACCCTCTTCTCTCGCCTTCAACAACAGCAACCCCTCCTCCATTCTGGTTTCTTGCCATTGCTGTGCGGTAGAGCTCCTTTGTAGACTACTAGACTGACCGGTAGTTGGGGGAATTTAATAATCTTTACTTTTACAAACTGTAAAGCATGTGAAAGAAATTGGTTGGGATAGTGTTGACGTAGAATCAGTCGCTATTAATGTGATAAAGAGTATCAAGATGGGGGCAATAGATTCATCTTTCGGCCTCATTGTCGAAGACATTAGACAACTTTCAGTCTGATCTGTATGTTGGATGTCTTTTCCTCCAAATTTTATTCGGGACAATGATTTATTAAGTAATGATAGTTAATGTTTTTGTTTTACAGCCCGTTTGGTAGCACAAAAATCGACTGTTTTGGCTGATTCTGCTGAAATTTATAAAATTCTGTCTGAAGTGGCTTCATTAGCTGATTCTGCTGATTTAAGAAAAAAATATTTTTAAAATATATATTATTAATAAAATAAAGAAAAAATTATATGTAAAAATAGCTAAAATGATCATCTACAGTAACTTCAGCCAATACAGCCAGAAAAGTAACTATAACCTTACTTTTTCTGCTTATGACACAATTCAACCCGTGAAATCAAAAGTTATGTGTTTAGTGAAAAAGTTGGAGAAAAACAGGGCTACCAAACGGCCTCTTAAAAAAACACTCTCCAATATCTTTTCATCCGATGACATCAGATATCTCAAATGCACAAGTGGCATGTCAGAGCCTCATTTCGATACTAGTGTAATACCCATGCGATGCACGTAATATTATTTTTTACATTTGATTGTTAAATGAAATTTAAAAAGATAATTATAATTAAAGAAAATATGCCACATGCCCCCTACCCCCTACCCCTACCCTACCTACCTGACCCCCTACCTACCCGACCTGTCCCCACCCTACCCTACCCCCGACCCCATAGGCCCCCATAGGCCCGTAGGGGTAGGGGTAAGGTGGGGTCGGGTAGGGGTAGGGGTGGGGTAGGGTAGGTGGGGTAAGGGTAGGGGTGGGGTGGGGTCGGGGTAGGTGGGGTAAGGGGTCGGTTAGGTAGGGTAGGGGTGGGGTAGGTAGGGGTAAAAACCAAAGATTTAATTGAGGAATCACCGTACAATTGCTACGATTTGAGGCGATGTCCAATGGAGTTTTTTGTGAATGTTTATAATCATTATCTAAATGAAGTGTTCATAAAACTTCAACTTAAAATTTGATCGATAAATCTTTAATAATTAATTTTACTGGCTTCTCAATCCAATTATGAATTGAAATTTTGTGGACATAATCAATATTTTGTGAGGAATATTCCGAAAAAAATTCTAAAAAACTCGAATGGAAACCGCATCAAATCGCGACAGCCTGATATCTGTTCCCCTCAAAAATTCCAAAGGTGAACATTTTCTACACACACACACACAAACACATACTCCCTTCGTCCCGCAAAGATGTTCACGGTTTGACCTACACACATATTAAAGAAATAAACTTACCATGTGGTAAATTTTACTGTTTCGACAATGTTTGGCACTGTTTTGCACTGTTTTGATGTAGGATAATTTTCCATTTAGGGAAAGGAGAATTTCTTTTTGGGACTGCTAAAAAAGAAAAGTGGGAACATTTTTGCGGGACGGAGGGAGTATTAATTAGTATTTTTTAGAAGAATCGGTTTATATTAATATATATAGAGAAAAGAGGCAAATAAGCTCACGTATTAACCAAAAAAGGTCAAATAAGCCCTTATATTGGATGATCTATCCGGCCGTCACCATTTGGGGAGGTTCCCGGTAGAATTTTTTGATGAAAGTTTTTGAGTATATTATTCATTAAGTCTAGTTTACTCATACCAAATTTCATCTAACAATTCAATTGGGAAGGTATTCAAATGAATTCTTGAAAATATCTTCAATAATTCATTTGAATGCCTTTTCGATTGAAGTTTTAGCTGAAATTTTGTATGAATACACTAGACTTATTGAATAAGATGTTCAAAAAATTTCATCAAAACATTCCACTGGGAACCGCCCCAAATGGCGACGGCCGGACAAAGCCTCCTATATAAGGGCTTATTTGACCTTCTTTGGTTAGTACATAGGCTTATTTGCTCCTTTTCTCATATATATATATATAAACCCACATATTAATTAGTAATTACAAAAATTAATACAATGTAAAAATAATTTACAACCTTTATAGAAAAATGGATAAAAATGAAATAAATGTGCACGAAAGATTTACAATTCAAAAAAATGAACAACAAAAATATCTAGATTTTAATTCTTCATTTGTTTATAAAATGGTTTACAAAAAGATTTTCCGGTGTATGAAAAAAGTAAGAAAAATGATAAAATAAACTCTTATATTATTGTGAAAGTATCGTCTAACCCCACGTACCCAAAAATCATCACATTAATATTTTTGATTGAACTAAAAATTTCTGATGATATGATTTCAATTGCATTTTACAAAAAGATTTTCCGGTGTATGAGAAAAATAAGGAAAGTGGTAAAATAAACTTATATATTATTGTGAAAGTATCGTCTAAGCCCATGTAGCCAAAAATCATCACATAAATGTTTTTGATTGAACTAAAAATTTCTGATGATATGATTTCAATTGTGGTTTACAAAAAGATTTTCCGGTGTATGAGAAAAATAAGGAAAGTGGTAAAATAAACTCTTATATTATTGTGAAAGTATCGTCTAAGCTCACGTAGCCAAAAATCATCACATTAATGTTTTTGATTGAACTAAAAATTTCTGATGATATGATTTCAATTGCGTCTAGTTCGATCTAGTAAACATTTTATGTATGTATATTTTACTATTATCTAAATATGATGTAGTCTGTTTAACTCTAATCTGATTTGGTATGTATTTTTAAGTCGGTTTGGTCTCATATGAGACTAAAAAGTGTTCAATTCAAACGAGTGAGGGACCCAAAACTTTTGTCAAACAGAGGCATTACAAAATGGATAGAAACGGGACGAGTCGAGTCACGTCAGGTGTGAGACTGGTCTATTCTGTCTAGCTCATGCAAACAATTTTTTGAAACAGAAATAGTTTATTCAACGCCGGTTTCAATGGATGTAAACTTAAGACTTGTAAGTCTAGCTTCAACCTATTAAGAGAATCATAAACAATAATATTCAGCTTTTTGAAGGAAAGACATAACATGAATCAAATTTTCACATTTACAATTACGAGCGAGTCCAACGTTACACGTCACGCCACATAATCATTGTGTGAAAAATGAAGTATAATAATAATGATAATGATGATGGTGGTGGTGGTGTCCCTCACAAAATAGAACAACTCCAAAGAGATAATAATTTGTTATTGATAATGAACGCATTTAGAACGATAATTAGTTGCATTCATGTTCAGAGTAGCAGCTTCATTCTTCTCATCCATTGTTATCTCAAACTTGAAAGTCAGCTATGGTGTTCTTAAACAAGCTCACAAACTTGAGGATAGCTTGATTTTTTTTTATTGCAAGAAATGTCACAACATATCATATTCATCAATCACAATACTTTCTTAATCAAGTGAGCAACAAAAAATAAATTGAAAACTCTCTATCCTTACCAAGCTACTCACATCGCCCGTTGACTTCAAATTAGCACTATCATGATATCATCAAATATATTGTCATATACGAAGTATAGACTTACATTGTAGAAGATCACATACAAAGATTGCGAACAATAGTTATAAAATGTGAACTCTCAGGTGATCCCACCGCTTTAAGGCCTATTTGGTAACGACTGCAATGGCTGAAACTGCTGAAGTGGCTGAAATGGCTGAAATTGCTGAAGTGAAAATGTTTGGTAATATCTTGGTTGAAGTGGCTAATTAGATGTATATTTACCAAAAAGGGTATTTGTTTCTTTATATTTGAAATATATGTATGTTAGTTTTGGTAGGGAAATCTGTTTACTCATATGTGTAAAATAATGTAAAAAATCACAGTTTTTTTATTATTTATATTAAAAAGCTTACATGTAAAATAAATAAATAAAAACAGTACATAAATTGAACATAATCGTTAACTGAGATTTGCTAAAATTTTACTAATCAAAATATTCAGTAAACATGATACAAATGGAGCACTAAATGAAAAATATTATTTACATCATTAATATGAAATACACGACAACAACAATAATATTAAAGGAAAATACTTGAATGACAACACCCCAAATGCGAAGTGATCTGGGAACAAAAAGACGACAGCTGCGAACGAAGAACAGAATAAGGATGAAGTATTGGAGAAGGGATAAAAATGTCTTTTAACCCTGGGCTACTTTTTGAGCTTTTAAGAATTATGATAACCGCCTTCGCGGCGTTGTAGTAAAACGGAGTCTAACCTTTCGGTTTTTCCCCGAGTATCGTGTCTCTCGAGGAATGTCGGAGGAGCTTCTTGATTTTAAGTCCAGTCACATGTTATCGCAAATTATTGGAAGCTTTCCAAATTAAACTTTTGATTGATTTTCTAAACTACTTTTTGGAAAGGAAAGTAAATTAAATTGTGCAAATACTAATGATGGCTCAAAAATAAACTAAAGAAAAAAATATAATATTAAACTTAAATGGATTGATGCAAATAAGGGCAATGAATTGAGTAATTAGAAATGGATATATTCTTGGACCTAGTAATTAGGGAAATTAAAACTAAAAGTGGACTAATAATTTCTGTCCTCATAGACAAGAATGCAAACTATTTTCATTAATTTATCCTATTTCTAGGTGTCATTAATGTGTTCAAAATGGTTGGCTTGAATTAAATTCTAACCTCATAGACAAGGTAGAAATAATTCTCCAATATTTTAATTAATAAAAATAGCCAAATTCATTAACTAGTTAAACTCTTTATTTTAGCAATTGAATTTATCTCTCATAGACAAGATGTAAATCCCTTTCATTAAATTATCCTATTTCTAGGCCTTATTAATGTGCTTGAATATGGTTGGCTTAAATTATTTTCTAATCTCATAGACAAGTTAGAAATAATTTTCCAAGAATTTAATTAATGAATATGGCTAACAATTATTAATTACTATTTCATCATTTCAAACAACTAGTCCAAATTATTAATTTTAATCCCTAATTTTCGGTCAGCAAGTCAATCCATATTCCTTTAGTCAATTCATGCCCAAAACAAATTTAGCTAATAAACATCATTTTTTCATTTAACAATACAATGAATAAATTCAACATTAACAAGAAATTAAGCATGTATAATAGCGAAAATTAAACAAAAATAATATTTTGCCAAAATAAACTTGTAGAACTAAAATATCACCTTCTGGAATTTTTCCCGAATTTTATAACCTAAAATCTAATTTTAACAACTAATTGATAATTTTCCCAATATTAACTAGAAAATACAAAAAAAAAGCAACTACAAATATTCTAAATTCGTTCTAAATTTTATATTGACTACTAGGAATGATATTAATGTGAATTAAACTAGAATTAGGACAGAAACTAATTTTTTGCCTTTTTTGAGTATTTAATTTAATTTATGCAATAATAACAACTAAATGCCGTAATTAATTAAAATTTACTTCTACTTCGTAAAAATTAACTTTGTTTTGATAACTAATTACCTTGAGACTAGTAAAAAACTATATAATTAATTGGAATGGATTCAACATCGACAATTACCTTATTCAATTTTCGGAAGAAAATGCAAATTACTTGATAAATATTCTGCAAATTTTCGAAGAACAAATAGAACAAACAAAGCACAGATTCAGATTCTACACGTTGAGAGGATGAAAATGCATATGTAGAACTTACAAATTGGAGCTAAAATGAGAAAGATATGAAATATTGAATATGAAGGTGCATCAATGGTGAAAATCCGAGCTTTGAGGAGGAAGAAGACGCCCTTTTTTTATCTGAATTGGGCTTGAGATGGTGTGTTTTGAGTTGCGGATGGAAGAGGGCTTTTATAGCCAGAGTTTTGTGGAAGGCGGCCAGAAGGGCGGCCGCCCTCCGGCCATGGCCGGCAGCCTTCGGTCACTTCTCCGACAAAGCTTCGTGCATGGGTTGAATCTGCCGCAGGCGTCCACGGTAGGCGGCCGCTCTTTTGGCCGCCTCCCGTCTTGTCTCAGCTACCGGCAGCTCACAAATCACATCCCGCCGCAAGCGACCACAGAGGGCGGCCGCCCTCCGTCCCCCATCGGCAGCCTTCCATTATTTTGTCGCCATGCAAAGTGTTTGCTGAAACTGTGAAAAACTCGTAGGCGCCCAAACAGGCGGCCGCCTGATCGACCGCCTTTTGTCAAATGGAAAAGTTGTCTTCACCAAAGTTGTATCTCTCTTTCTTGGCTAACTACTGGAATTTGAATCACATTCATTGGATTTGTAGTTTTTGAGATATGGTCAAAACGGTGACCACGTGTCACTTTCCATCGCAACTGCAAATGTCTGACTTCTTTGAGCAATATGTCCATTCTACGGTGGTTATTTGGCTCTGTGTTCTTCATAAGAGTTGTAGGTCAGGAAGATATCAATGTAATGAAACTCGTATCACGAACGTTGGACAACTATGCGCAAAGTTATGATCACAATACGAACATGTGTCTCTATGCATCGTCCATTTTCATCAAAAGTAGCCATATATGTGACTCCTTCTTGGTTTTGAACTTCCTTGGATGATTTCTTCATCACTTGGACTCTTTTCATTGAACAATTGGTCAATATATCTTGTAAACTTCCGTAGGAATTCATTTGTTGGCAAAAAGTACCACTTTCTTCACGCAATTGACCCGAAATTTCGCAAAAGATGTTATGAATGTGATTTTTACCTGATTTCATGAAACTTGAACCACAATATCTAAAACATGCCTTTTCTTTCTATTTTCAATCAAAAATCACTTAATTTTGATAAGAAAAATAAGTACAAAAATGGACTTGTCAAATTATCAGCCAAATCAGTCCAAACTAGAGGTGTTTGTGATTTTCTCCTGCATTCAGGCTTATCAGCCCAAAAATGGGACTCCAAACGGCCACTTAGTAATCATGGATAAATATTTAAAAAACTTATCCACAAACTTCTTTTTCATGCAACATCCACAATAAATTTTTGAAATTAGTGAGAAAATAATGAATATATCTTGTGTATGAAATTTCATTTTTCATTCAAGATAAGAGTCTTCAATTTATTGACATCACCATGCATATTAGAAGTCTCATCATATCCTTGACCTCTTGAACAAAGATAATTCATCACAAAAATATCATCAATGCCACTATTCAAATAATGATTGTCAACAACATTTCTAATTGTACTCAATCATTCCATCACAATTCCATAATCGTGTAAATGTCATATAATAATTTTCATGTGCTCTTTTACGTGATTATTATCTCATCTAATAGTTACACGAAGTATTCTTTTATCTAGATAGTGGGGCACTATTTTTATCCTGAGTACTAATCCTAAAGCTCAGGATCAGAAGAGTCTAGGTGATAGTTTTGTAATAATAGAAGGATTTAGGATTTAAGGCTTTTTTGTGATTTTTTTTTTTCTTTTGTTCATTTTGAGGCATTAAACAAATTGATTTTACATAATTCTATTTAATTTTTCTATTATTAGAAAGACAAGAAATTACATCAATATAACTACAATTTTAGTTTTACATATGATTCATAAAATTTAACAATTACATTTTTGCACAAAATATAAACTAATTTTTAGTATACTTGTGAATTCACAATTTAAATTACTTTTAAGTGCATGTTTGATCCTTCCCTTAGTTGATTCATTTATTGTTTAATACTCCGTATAATTTTTAACAAATTAAAAACAACGTTTGGTAAAAAATATTCTAACAAAGTGAAATTTAATTAAATATGATATTATAATGTTTTTGTCTAGGGGTGGGCGCGGTCCGGAACGGTCCGGTAATTTAGCAAAACTCGTAATGTACCCGTGAGGTTTCTAACAGTTCGGTACGGTTCGATTCTAAGGTTGGAACCATTCGATTCCATGTCGTTTCGGCCTTTTGGGACGGTACGAAACGTTTCGGTACAATGGCAAGCACATGGTGAAACATTTGGACAAATATTGCAATTAGTATATATCATCACACCGGCCAATTCGCATGAAATGTTGATAAAATACAAGAAAGTGTATACTAAATACTAGAAAAGATTCAAGAGGTTGACATTTTTGTATTTAAAATCACAACAGATAGTGAAACACAATTAAGTAAAAATATAGCAAAACAACGATACACTGGTATAATATTATCTTTATTAAATTCATGCGAAAATATGAAAAGAATATCATTAAATTGTTGAAAATAATGGAAAATTTTAACATTCTTCTTCTTTGTTCTAAGTTGAATATAGATTCTAGTTTAATTCATAGTTAAACCGTAAGAGGTAAGATTCATACCATATTAGATATTACTTAAGTTATAAAACTACGCAAATATGATACAACAAAACGTCATATACTCTACATTACTATAAATTAATAGTCATTAATGGTTTTTAAAACTTTAGCATTCTTTCATTATATTTATACCAAATATAACATAAATTATCTAAAAGGAAAAAAGGAACAATATTTATATAACACACACATGTATTTATTTTACGAATGCATGAATAAATACTTGGGCTATAAAATAGTTGGTCTAGAAAACATATTTATTGGTATTGAAAAATATAAAAATCTCAAAGGCATTATTTTTGAACGGTTCGATCCGGCATTTTTCGGTTCTCAAAATCTAGGATCAGTCCCGTACCCGTTTGAAACGGTATGGTTTCGGTTCGGGATTAAATTCTATAGAACCGTTTAAATAACCGATATTCAGTTCGGTACCATTACGGGTCAGTTCGGTACCGGTTCGGTTTTTATGCCCACTCCTATTTTTGTCCAGTGAATATTTTACTATTTATAATTGATTTTACATTTTTTTCTCAATGTGATTAGTTGGTAACGTGCGTGAGATCATATCTACTCCGGATGAATATTTAACTTTACAAGTTTGACCGGATGAATAATTTTGGATGCGTCATTGCTCATTTGACCTTTTTACCATAAAATAAAGACAAAAAGAACTTTTCCCAACACAACCCCTAGTGAGACCCATTCAAATGAACCAAAGGACCAGGCATATTAAAATGTAAATTGTTCAGGATTTAAAATGTTTACAACACTAACTTTTGATTTAAGAAAGATGAAAATCAAACATAAGCCAAAAGCAGAACAGTAACTAAAGTACACTATCAGAATAATTAAAAGATGATTAACCACAGCCAAATGATTCAGATGAAATCAGGGCACACCGGTCCTTTGGATAACCCGAGCCTCACTTCCATGCCATGATGCAGGTTAGATGGACGAACACTCTCAGATTCCTTTGGATCTGGCATATAAACAACAACAACAAACATATTTAGGTTACGAAAAATGGCTGCACACATGGAAAAACAACCCACATGCTTCAGGTCTGACAAAAGCACACTGCTAAATTTAGTTGGGGAATGGTCTTCTGGCCTATTAGTTTGCTTTTGTAAGAATGTGGCCAGTTCCTAACTCCTAGGTCATAAACTCTACGGAATCTCTTTAAAAACTCCCCAAGCAATTGTTTTTCGAGCAAAATATGATGTTTCTTGTTTCCCGATTCCTCATAATTTTAAAGTTTCCGTGCAACATAGGCACACACATATGGATATATTGTTTGAGGTGGGTGATGTAATTCCGTTTTATAATTTTTCACAGAACACCTGAATTTACCATCTACCCCCCCCCCCCCCCCCCTGCCTAGCGAGATTTGTACAACAAATCAAAAACCGTAGGAGCTTGGAAGTTATATAAGCTCATGATAAACCAACATTCAGTCTCAGAGGGAAATTGATAAAAAGAAATTTGAGGGAGGAGTTTCAAGTCATAGTCAATATATTGAACAAAAATGATGTTTGTACCTACTCTTATACCCACTTTTATACCCACTCTTATACCCACTTTTGTACCCGCTCATGTTTGTGAAGGTTTTTTTTGCTTGTGAATTCCTTCACAGATGTCTGTGAATTCCTTCATAGACAAAATACGACATATTTTGTCTATGAACCGGATTAATAGACAAAAAAATAGCCTTCGCAAAGGTGGTTATAAGGGGTGGGTACAACAAGCATTATCCTATATTGAATCTGTTGATGCATTATACCATCCGTAGACATGACTATTTATTTACAGCCTGAGCATTGTTCTAAAAAGAGCTTAATATTTTCACAAAACCAAACACTTAGTTCTGTTTGGAACCCGGAAAATAGACAAAATACTAGGGAGAACAACAGAAAGGCAAACAGAGATTTAAAAGGGAAAGGAAGAAATATTGGGGGAAATGAAGGATATACTCAAGGAGCTCAAAGTTTGTTTTTCATTTCCCTCACACACACAGATGCCTCCACGTTTTGAGGGCATTCCCGGTTTCCACTTTCCAGGAAATGCAGTTAGATGCAAATCATACAAATCAAATCTCTAACTTAAACTAATCAATTGCAGAAGATTGTAGCATAATTATCTCAAGGCCTTATTAAATAGATCACAACTGTGAAATATCTAATGAATGACAAATAGTATTTGTTATTAAAGAAAGTGAAATTTTCTCATTACCATTCAGGTAGTCCTCAAAACCGAAGTCTTCCAGAGTTCCTGTCATGGCTTCTAAACCCAACATGGAAGAGGGTATTGCTCCAACAGGCCTCTGAAACCTGCATGCATTAAAAATTAAACAGTCTGCTGGTATCTATTGTCATGTACAAATTAGATCATTTAGGTTCATAAATACACCAGAAGAGAACATTCTTACACGTCAGGCTTATTAGGGGCACACATCAGGGTAAACTAAATAGGTTTAATTTTTTCTGCCCTCTTAAGACATAATGCTTCAAACCATGAAACCATCTCAACATAATGCTTCAAACATAAATAGTAATAACAGTAAACTAGTGGGCGGTGATAAACAAATACCATCCCAGGTGTGTAAGCAAATCCCACACATGACATCACATTTTCAGATATATATAAATAGATAAAGGCTGTGTTTGGCTTGTTAGACTTGTTAGCAAAATAAGCAGCTTTGGAAATACTTAATTTGCTGAAATGCTTTTGCTTTCAGAAAAACAGACTAATGAAATCTCAACCAAATAACCCTTTCCAAACAGGCCCAATGACTCCTACATACTTGTTTCAAATGAGAAAGAACACAATATTAAAAAAAGTATGTAACCCAATCCAACAGAAGAACCATCAAGCTGGGCGGGGGATTACAAATTTCAGCCCTGTGGCCCCTGTGATTCAAAAGGCAACTAAGTATCATGTATTGAACATTATTACCCCCCTCACCACCTTATCAAAGACACACTTCCTTCCTTAAAAAGAAATGATGAGTGAGACAACACAAAAAGGAAAGTGGAAGTTTATTTTTAGATGGATGATGTGTTGATTAATTATTACCTAGCAAGAATCCATTAGCCTATAAACCTAAATGTCCATCAATGAAATTAAGAAGAATCGCATCCACTATTCAAAACCAACTGGATCTGCTAAACAGCAGGCCAGCAGGCAGATTTCTTCAACCAGATAATTCTCAAAGCATGATGTTCCCAACAAATGGCTATCTTCACTTAAGCCAAAACATCCAGGAATACCCCGTACCCCTAATCAGCACTTAATTAAATATAATAAAACAATATCTAAAACTGAAAAGGAAAATATAATTTACAGCATCCCGGAAAGAAATATTTCATTTAGATGCTCAAATAATGAAGATAGAAAGCCAGTAGCAAACAGTAAGAAACTAGTCCAACAGCGCGAAAAAGCACACAACAAAAGCAAAAAAAAGGTAATCGATAAAAAATGAGGTCACAGGTTTAATTCTACATAATTCAGACCTGGAGAGGATCCGGCGCTCCAAATCCATCCTCGTGGGCAAAGCGAAGCCGTAAGTGTTGGCAAGGACCGTCCTCTTCATCTTCTCCTGGCTCGCCTTACTCTACTCCAAACGCGTGCGCACACAAAAAGAATGAGAGGAATGTAATCATGAAGGAACAGAAGCGGATGAGAATGATTATACCTCTTCATATGCGGATTCGAGAGGATGGGACCCGACAAGGTCGCTCTTAACTCCATGAAGTCCAAATCGGAGTGCGTCGCTTTTCACTCCACCGATTTCGTGCGGGATAGTCTTCGATGCATCCATTGACCTTTATTGCTTTTGTTTCGCAACTGATCTTCTCTTCTTCGGCTCTGTACGTCTGGTAGATTGATCGAATTTCCGCCCAACTGAAAGCTTTGTAAGCAAGAAAGCAGACAGGGAGAGATCGAGATGGGCCAATTTTAAGAAGGTGAATATTATGGGCTGTAAACGGGCGACGAGAAGCCCAATTAAACTGATCCAATAGAGGAGTCTACAGTTGTTGGACTTCATGCCTTTAGCCTTTAGGCATCCATAATAATTATGGGGTTAGGAATATTTTGAATTAATTTCACTTTTGGTCCTATAAATTTTATGTTAATTTTATATTTAGTCCACTGTTTTTACCATTAGTATAAGGTTTTTCCGTTTTGGTCCTTCATCCCGTCTTATACTTTATTCATTTTTTGTACTTGACTGATGTCTTTTGACCATTTGTTGTTCTTTTTCGGCAATTTTAACCACCAAAAACATTGACGGAAGGACCATATATCGGCGAAAATACAATAGTCACGCACCAAAAGTGGTTACAACCAAACAAGTACATGAATTGTGGAATTTGTGTGATACTTGTAAGCTCAAAAGTAGAATTTATTCAAACTAGTGTTTTACCCAGGTGTTACCCCGGACGGATTTGTTATTATGTTTGAATATTTTGTAATATATATATACTAGACGATATACCCGTGAGATGCACGAGCCACATGTGTATCTACAAATAGAATATAGTTTGTTTAAATTTATTATCATGGTATATAATGTGTATTATTTTATATAAAAAGCGGATCAGAGTAGTACACTAAATATATTACAAATTTGATTATGTAATGTTAGTTGAAGGGAAAAGGAAAATATAGATCGTATGAAGAGTGGCAAGTGAAGTAACAAAACATAGACGTAAAATTACTTGTAAAAACATGATAGTGCAATGTGAAGTGTTTCTATCACTTGTCCTCACAATGTAAAATCATGATAGTGCAAGTGTTTCTATCACTTTGTCCTCACAAAATCCAATAGAATAGGACACGCGATATCATTTATTTCATTGATATCATTTAATACCTCCGTTCTCTTTAAATGCAACATTGAATCTTTTACACTATTCACATGTTGTATTTTGACTCTATTTTATTTATTAATGTACTATAAATTAAATTTTAAAAAAATTGTTAAATTCCTCTCATTTTAAATTTTCAAAATATAAACCTTTTAATTTCTTACTAATAAAGAATGAAAAATATTAAAGATATTACCCAAAATAAGACTAAAAAGGTTTGAAAATTCCAAAATAGGACTTCCATGTTTTTATTCCTAAAATAGGACTAATTACTGTCATGTTTTGACAGTACCAGACTTCAAACATGGCAGTATTTTCCAAACTTGGCAGTAATTACTCCTTTTTTGGGAATAAAAAACATGACAGTATTATTTTGGAATTTACAAACTGTTTTAGTCCTATTTCGGGAACTTTCCCAAAATATTAATGATCAAATTTTTCATTAGCAAACGTGAAAAGTGGACTATTGCAGTTAAACGTTAAAATTACTGCTCCCTCTCATTCCAACTTTCTACTTAATCTCTTAATTTAAATTTGGGAGAAGGACCAAAAATAACACTAAAACTTTTAATGAATCTCAAATCAGACACTCAGGTTTTTAGTAGACCAAATTAACCCAAATTTAAACTTATTCGGTGCGTTTCAGCCACCCATACACATTTCATTAGACGGCATTACATGTCAACTTAAAACTAAAAGAGAAAGGGAAGTTAAATTTGTAATGTCTTAAAGTCCTCAGTAAGCTCCACCATGCAAATTAAAGAGCTCTGAAAAAGAAGTTATTAGCACCATGTCCACCCAGCCGGACCTTACACAACCACAACCTCCGCCACCAGGTAGCCTAATACAGAGCATCAGCCGGCCAGTCAACGCCCAGTCATTATCCCACCACCAAAAAAAGCTTCGCAGATGTCCTTACCCAGTCCCTGAGTCCCCTGAACCTGCAATACTCCTGACAGCAGCCCAGAAATACAAGGCAGTTTCTTTTTCCGACCAGGAAATAGATGCCCTCTCCAGGAAACTACCATTTGCTCTTTCTCTATTAGGACAGCTTTCGATAGGATAGGGTTCAAAGGAACCTTCAACCTCGGTCTTTTAGCACCCAAAGATGCGTCAAACCTGGTCCATTTTGGAAGTGGACTCCACATATTTCAAAGAACCTGGCACACCCATCAGTGGAGGATGGTATTCAAAGGTCAAACTTTTTCTTTCTGAGAACATGATGTGACGATGATGCTTGCAACACAAATCGATCCACCAATAGCCCACGCTCCACCGGGTCAAATTCTCCGGCCCAAATCGATAAGAAATAGGCGAAGTACGGTTCTGCATCCAAGGAAAACGACTCCCTTAGTAATTCGTCTCCGAATTTCAATCTAGCTTCAAGGATAAGAAGAAGCCCACTAACGGCAAGGATTTCACACCTGGAATAGCTGGAAGTCCTAATCCCAATCAGGAGGAAGGGAGGGCTTGGGACCTTGGGTTCTTCAAAGCTTAAGAAATCTGGGTTTGCGGAAGTCAAGGAAGTCTTGTTGCATTCTTCTTGGATCTATCAGCTTCACCAATTTTAGCTCATTCCTTAGGGTTACATAATATGAATACACAATCTGGGTCGTTGCCTCAGGAAAGGTTCCTCGGAAATAGAGATAAAGGTGGGTTGGTTTGGTTGCTACTTGCTAAAGGAGTGTTTGGGGTTGCTTAAAAAAAGCACTTTTCAGCTTTTGGCTTAAAAAAAGTTGAAAAGAGTGTTTTCAAATGACAGCTTCTGTTTAAATTAATCACTTAAAAGCTAAAAGCTGAAAGCAGGTAGAAGGGTGCTTTAAACTGCTTCTCACTTTTTCTATTACACAAAAAGTACTTATTTTACCAAACACTACCAACTTTTAGTTTTTCAGAATCACTTTTTTCTCAAACACTACCAATTTTTACTATTAATCACTTTTGCCAAAATCACTTTAAAAAATCACTTTTTTAAAGTTGAAGCAATTGAAAACACTCCCTAATACTAAGAGCTACGGAGTGTTTGGAGTTGATTAAAAAAAGCACTTTTCAGCTTTTGGATTAAAAAAAAATTGAAAAGAGTGTTTTCAAATGATAGCTTCTGTTTAAATTAATCACTTAAAAGCTAAAAGCTGGAAGCAGGTAGAAGGGTGCTTTAAACTGCTTCTCACTTTTTCTATTACACAAAAAGTACTTATTTTACCAAACACTATCAACTTTTACTTTTTCAGAATCACTTTTTTCTCAAACACTGCCAACTTTTACTATTAATCACTTTTCCCAAAATCACTATAAAAAATCACTTTTTTAAAATTGAAGCAATCGCAAACACTCCTTAAAGCTCTCTATGTGAGAAAACAGAACATATAAGCAGAGGAACTCAAAGTCTAATTTTACTCCAGCCATGGTGAATAGGAGAACGGTGGAGGACAGAAAAACAACTGAAAATTCTGGTTGGGTGGACCACTGGAGCTATCTGAACCGGATAGTGTGGACTACCTAAAGTAGGACTATTTAAGAGAGGTGTTAGGTTGCTTTTCAACTGCTTTTAAAAAAGCATTTCTCACCTTTTGGCTTTAAAAAAAGTGAAAGTTTCCGAAATGGGACTAAAAAAGTTTGCAAATTCCAAAATAGGACTGTCATGTTTTTATTCCCAAAATAGGACTAATTACTGCCAAATTTGGAAAATATTGTCATGTTTGAAGTCTGGTACTGCCAAAACATGACAGTAATTAGTCATATTTTGAGAATAAAAACATGAAAGTCCTATTTTGGAATTTCCAAACTTTTTAGTCCCATTTTGGCAAATATCTCTTAAAAAACACTTATTTTCCCAAACACTACAACTTTTATTTTTCTCGGCTTCCGCGTCAAAAGTGCTTTTACTTTTTCTATTACACAAAAAGCACTTATTTTACCAAACAATACCCACTTTTACTTTTCAAAATCACTTTTTTCTCAAACACTATCTATCGGGATTTTTTACTTTTAATGTATTTACCAATTTTTAATGCAAGTAAATGATCTACAACCAAAATTAATTTTTCTTAACATTGATGTGCAAAAGAGATGGTCAACAATGGGACTTTGCCAACTTTTCATTTTTGGTTGTCCCAAAAAACATTACAACTTTTCTGTGGGTCACTCCCGAGTGGGTCTAGGACGCCATTCTCGAATACTTGCTATTTTTAGCAGATTGGGCCCGAAATAATGTTTGGGCCGCCCGTCCTTCCTCAAATTGTCTTGAAAGATTATGTATCACTATTTAGATAATGTTGGGCTCTTTTATTTATTAATAAGTCCCGAATAAGTATTTGCAAAACCGACACTAATATACGAGTTTGAACAGTACGATATTCAATCATGCACTACGTAAAACATTAATCGTTTTACAATTGTTTGGAAGTCGGAAATTCACTACGTAAACTTCAATTTTAAATGGAATTTTCAAGGACGTTCGGGTGCGGTGTCACACAAGGCCCACAGGGATTTCTGAGAAAGTTTTGGGGAAATTATCATAAATGGGACTAAAAACGTTTGTAAATTCCAAAATAGGACTGTCATGTTTTTATTCCCAAAATAGGACTAATTACTGTCATGTTTTGGTAGTGCCAGACTTTAAACATGACAGTAATTTCTTCAATTTCGGGAATAAAAATATGAGAATCATATTTTGGAATTTACCAAAACAATTATTTTGTGGTTCTCCTCATTTTTTTCTCCTCCATACAAACCTCAATCATACAATTTTTTTACTTTCCATATTTCTCACATAATTCAAAATGTACAAAGTCTATTGAGACGGAGGTAATACTATCATCCGTCTCTTTTTAATCGCAACATGTTGAATTTTACACTATTCACATGTTCTATTTTGACTACATTTTATATTATTATTTTATGAAAATTATTTTTTTAAAAAAGGTATTGTTCAATTCATCTCATTACAAATTTTTAAAATCTAATTTTTTAAATATTTTTTACTAATAGAGATTAAGATATAATTACGGTCAAAGACGTGCATTGACAAGTGTGATGATGGAGTATATGGCCCAAGAACCTCGGCCCATAGACTCCTACTTCTCCCACGAAGGCCCATTAAGCCCAAGGTGCATTTGAGGCCCAAATACAGCGGCCCAAGCCTCAAGGAAGCCCAAAATACACACCGGGGTGCCTTCGGCCACCTTGGCCGAAGGCTCCGAAGCACAGCATAGCCCTTTTTGGCATACGGAGCTACTGGGAGAAAATGGCAGAAAAGGAGCCTTCGGCATTACCGAGCCCTCGGTATCAGAGGAGCCTTCGGCTGAACCAATCCTTCGGCCACACGGAGCCTTCGGCTGCGCAGGGGTCCTCGATCACGTAGAGCCCTCGGCTCTACGAGAGGCCTTCGGCCAAACACGCTCAATCATCGAAGATTCCCTTTGAAGACAGCTAACCACCGCATTTAATGCGACGTCACATTCACCCACCGCATTCAATGCGGTGAACATGCCACTGCCGGTGCCACCCCGATTGATGTGACCCCTCGGCCGTTGGATTACTGACACGTGTACTCTCATCACATTTATTGCTGCTATAAATAGCAACCCATTTCTCCTTGTAAACGATCCAGAACATCTCGAGTTCATAAATAATAATCTCCTCTCTCTCCTGCTTGCTTGCTCTGACTTCTCTCTAGGTTATTCCGTAATAACCCCTCGGATAACACACACCCCGGGTAGACTATCCATCATTTGGTGCCTGAGAGACGAAGGCTCCAGGATTGAGAGACATGTTTTGGACAAAAGCCGCAAAGGCAGCCTGAAGATCGAAGGCCGGGGCCGGAGGGGGAACTTGGTTCTCACTTCGATCCCTCCTTCGATTATCAAGGCCAATGCGGGCATCGGGAGCGTTCTTCTGTAACTGCTGACGGAGGTCAGTAGCAGCCTGCTCTAATTCGAGGATGGTACCGCCTTCGGGTACCAAGAGCCTGTTGGAGGCTTCAGTCCCGTTGGTGTCGCCGGGGGTTAAGTGGTTCTCCTCGAGAGTTTTGGATTGAGCACGAGTTTTTCCCATTTTTGGTAGGTGTTTTGTGTTTGGTAGAGGGGGAGGTTTTCTCACTTGATTGTTCAGACCTCTCAACGAGAGCACCAGATCCGGAGTACGCTGACCTCCGGGCACAGGTGGAGGAAATGAAGCGCAAACTCGCCGAAGGCTCAGGCGAACCCCTCATCCAACTCCGCACTAGGACACCTTTCACCCCAAGGGTGCTGGCGGCCAAGATCCCCAACAAATATTGGGGGCAGCCCATCAAACCATACGAAGGGAAGACGGATCCCCAAGAACACTACAGCAGGTACCAGAACAGTATGATGATGATGGGGGCATCGGATGCATACTTATGCCGTTGGTTCCTTTCCACCTTGGAGGGGCCAGCGTATGAGTGGTTCAATCGGTTGCCCGAAGGCAGCATAGACTCTTGGCAAGAACTTGCCCACCGCTTCCTCACTCAATTCCCTGGGAGGCATCGGTCCAAGAAACATTTCTCTCGTCTCCTGAATGTGAGACAGCAGAAGGAGGAGACCCTTCAGAGTTTCCTTGAGCGCTGGAGGCAAGCCTCCCTTGAGGTCGAGGGCGCCGATGACAGAACCTTGATGGCCCTCTTCCACACCGTCCTCCGCAACGGTAATTTCTCCAGGAGCCTTATCACTGACCCCCCCCCCCCCCGCGATTATACAAAGGCCCTCCAACGGGGGGACCGATACGCCGAAGCAGAGGAGATCAAGAAGGATCGCCGTAACACGGACCCTTCTCCAAAGAATGAGGACAGGAATCGGCCCGAAGGGCCTCCCCCTCCGGCCAACTGTGAAGCACAATACAATGATCGCCCCCGAGGTGGCCAAGCCAGACCCGGGGGCGGTTACAAGAACAATCCGAAGGCATGGGCGCAACCCGTCCTCCTTGAGCACCCACGCACTCCCCTGACGCATCCCGTCAGCGTCATTTTGGATTACGCGGAGGAGCGAGGGCTCGTGGAGCGAGACTCCCGCACACCCCTCGAAATTTATGCCATCAGCCCTGATGAGCCTTACTGCCGCTTCCACCGCCACCATGGACACAAGACCGATGACTGTCACCAGCTGAAGACAGCCATCGAGAGGCTAATACAAGTAGGCCACTTGTCCCAATTTGTCAGGGGCCCTCCTCCCCAGGGACCCCCTCATCACCAGGGGCCCCCACCGAAGGCCAACAAATGGGTTAACCCAAATACCGTCCCCTTGGGAAATCCACAAGGGAGGAAGCGTGAAATCGGGGGCCTCAGTGAGGAAGAGGACCCCCAGCACCAATACAAGCGTCATGTCCATATGATCAACGGTGGCAATACCGGGGGCGACTCGACAAGCCAAAGGAAGAAGTGGGCTCAGTCCCTTTACATCGGGGAAGCCAGCCATACACCCCTGACCAAAAGGCCGAGGGCGGATCCTATCTTCTTCACAGATGCGGACCTAACCCCGGGTTCCCTTCCTCACAGGGATGCCCTCGTCATCCGCACTGAAATCAATGATGCCGTCATCCTCCGGACTTACGTTGACACGGGGAGTTCTGTCAACGTGATGTACCTCAACACTTTTCGAGAGTTGGAACTCGACAGGGGGACCCTCCGGCATATCAACACCCCCCTCTCCGGATTCACAGGAGATAACATAGACGCCGAGGGCGTCATCACCCTCATGGTTGAATTCGGCGACGGATCCCATAGAGCCAAGCTCGAAGTGGAATTCGTCGTCGTCAATCTCGACTGCGCACACAACATTATCCTCGGCCGGCCTGCCCTCGAGGATTTAGAGGCTGTCATCTCCATGAGGCATCTCTGCCTCAAGTTCCCCACACCTACCGGCATCGGCTACTCGAGGGGGAATCAGAAGCTCTCCAGGGCCTGCTACCTTCAGCTTACCAAGAAGGTTAGTAAAACCGAACTCCGCATCGATACCATCACCACCAAAGCCTTAGAAGAAGAAGAAGATAGGCCGAGGGCTGAACCTATCGAGGACACTGAAGATTTTGCACTCGATCCGGCCAAGCCGGAGAGAGTCCTGAAGATTGGAGCCAAGCTCCCTGAAGACCTGAGGACCAGCATCACCGAAGCCCTCCGCGCCCACTCCCTTGTTTTTGCATGGGGGCCGGAAGACATGCCGGGAATTGACCGAAGGGTCATCACCCACCGCCTAGCGGTGGACCCTTTGGCCAAACCAATACAACAAAGAAGGAGGCCCCTCTCAGCCGAGAGAAGGGAATTTGTGAAGAAGGAAGTCGTCATGCTCCTCTCCATCAAACACATCCAGGAGGTGAGATACCCTTCATGGTTGGCTAATGTGGTCCTTGCACAGAAGCCCCCTACTTTCCGCATGTGTGTAGACTACACCGACTTAAATAAGACATGCCCTATGGACCCCTTTCCCCTTCCAAACATTGATCAACTGGTGGATGAGACCACGGGATGCGAAATCATGTCATTCCTCGACGCATTCCGCGGGTATCATCAAATCTACATGCATGAGGAAGACGCTGAAAAAACTTCCTTCATGACACCCGAAGGCATCTTCTGCTATCTTGTGATGGCCTTCGGCCTCAAAAATTCAGGCGCCACCTACACCCGCATGGTGGCCAGGGTCTTCCAAGCCGTCCTAGGGCGCACTATGGAGGCCTATGTTGACGATATGATCGTCAAAAGCAAGGAGGCGAGCACTCACGCCGAGGACCTCCGGGAAATCTTCGCCATCATGCAAAAATTCAATCTCCGGCTAAATCCAAAGAAATGCACCTTCGGCGTGCAAGGGGGGAAATTCTTAGGCTTACATGGACAGCCGAAGGGGTATTGAGGCCAACCCCGAAAAAATTCAGGCCATCATCAACATGGAGCCTCCACGCAACGTCACAGAAGTCCAACGGTTAACGGGTCGCTTAGCGGCCCTCAACCGCTTCCTCTCCAAATCAGCTGAGAAGGCCCTCCCCTTCTTCCAAATCATGAGAAAGACAGCGGGCTTCCGATGGACATCTGAATGTCAAGAAGTCTTCGACGAACTTAAGAGGTACCTCTCTCCCCCCCCCCCCCTGGTGCTCTCCAAACCAAAGGTGGGGGAGACTCTGTACTTGTACCTTGGTATTAGCCCTGCTGCCATCAGCTCAGTGCTAATCCGGGAGGAAGATGGCATCCAGCACGCCATCTTCTACGTCAGCAAAACCCTCCGGGAGGCCGAACTCAGGTATTCTCCCGTCGAGAAGACGGTGTTAGCCATCGTTTGGACCGTCAAGAAACTTGGACATTACTTTCAAGCTCATCCAGTCCAAGTGCTCACACATCAGCCCCTCGGCTCCCTCATGAGGAGTCCCACTAGCTCCTCTCGGATGGTGAAATGGGCCATCTTCCTCAGCCAATACAACATAGACATTCGTCCGAGGCCTGCCATCAAAGGCCAAGCCCTGGCAAACTTCATGACGGAATGCACGGCAAGGTCAGCAGCAGGCGAGGAGCCTTCGGCCCCTCTTGACGAATGGTGGACACTCTATACCGATGGCTCCTCGTCTGCCAAAGCATGCAGAGGAGGGGTGGTTCTTATCACACCCGAAGGCTTCCGCGCCTACTATGCCATTCGCTTCTCCTTCAAAGTCTCCAACAACGAAGCCGAATACGAAGCCCTCCTCTGTGGCCTTCGGCTGGCAGCAAATCTGAAGGCTAAGATGATCCACGTCAAGTGTGACTCCAAACTTGTGTTGGGTCAAATTTCCGGGGAGTACGAAGTCAAGGAAGGGAGGATGAAACAATACAAGGAAGCGGCCAATGAGTTGCTTAAGGTATTCGAGGCACATTCTCTCACCCAAATACCAAGGGCTCAAAACTCCGAGGCCGACATCCTATCCAAGCTCTCGGATGAATCCCCCGAACACCTCTCAAAAATTGCCAGAATCGAGGAACTCAACCTCTCAAGCATCCATGCGAGCCCCGTCATGGATATTCACCTGAGGCAGGAGGATTGGATCTCCGACATCATCAACTTCACCACCACAGGGCAACTTCCCGAAGATGAAGCCCGTGCCAAGTTAGCAAAGCTGAGGGCTCCTAGCTACACCCTCGAGAATGGGAGGCTTTACAAGAGATCTTACAACGGCACCCTCCTTCAGTGCCTTCATCAGGATGAAGCCGAAGTCGCAATGGAGGAAGTGCACAGTGGCACTTGCTCGGCTCACCAGGGACCCTTCTCCATGTCCCGAAGGCTCATAGTTCAAGGCTACTTCTGGCCCACGATGGCTAGGGATTGTGCGGATCTAGCCCGAAGGTGCACCGCTTGCCAACACTTCCAGAAGGCCCCCGGCAGACCAGCGGTCAACTATGCCCCCATCAGCACCGCTATACCCTTCTCCAGATGGGGGATTGACTTAGTAGGCCCTCTGCCGAGGGGTACCTCCAACAACAGGTACATCATTGTTGCGATTGACTACTTCACCAAGTGGTGGAAGCCGAGCCCCTCGCCAGCATCACTGAGGCCCGGTGCCGCCACTTTGTTCTCAAGAATATCCTCACGAGGTTTGGCGTCCCCCAACAGATCATCTCTGACAACGGCACTCAATTTGAGGCAACCCCCTTCTGCGCCCTCCTCAAAGCATGGGGCATCAAACACACCTTCTCATCCGTTGTCTACCCTCAAGGCAACGGACAAGTGGAGAATGCCAACCGCACCCTGCTCGAGGGCCTGAAAAAGAAGCTTGAAGCCGAAGGGGGAGGCTGGGTAGAGGAACTCCACAACATCCTATGGGCCTACCGCACCACCCCTCGGCGTGCAACAGGTGAAACACCCTTCTCCCTGTGCTATGGCTTTGAGGCTAAGGCTCCTACAGAGGTGACTCTTCCTACCCGAAGGGTTGAACAATATGAACCTGAGGTCAACGACGCCGACATGGCCCTCGACCTTCATCTCATCTCAGAACGCCGAGAGCAAGTCTTCCTCAGGGCTGAAAACTATAGAAGACAAGTCAAAGGTTACATCGACGCCAAGGTCCGCTCCCAGGAATTTCAAGTGGGGGACTACATCCTCCGACGAAGGGAGGCCAGCCTACCCACCGAGAGCGCCAAGATGGCGCCTAAGTTTGAAGGCCCCTACATCGTTTCAGCCATGATCAAGCCGGGAACGTACAAACTAAAACGCCTTGACGGGACAGAGGTCCCTACACATTGGAATGTACACCACCTTATCAAATTCTATCAATGAACATGAGCGGCCAAGCCCTCGTGCTCCAGAAATGTATGAGCCTTCATCGGCCCAAGGCCCTATTTCATTTTGAGAAAATGGTTGAAAGGCCAAGCCTTCATCACCTATATGTTTCATAAGCGGCCCAAGCCCCCCTCCTCTCCGAAAATAAGTGGCCAAGCCCTCATCTCCTCACCGTAATAGGCCCAAGGCCCTTTCCTCCCATAAGGATGAACACAATATAACATCACCACTCAAGGTACCGAGTACCAAGTGTGCGGGTTATCCCCGCCACGACTTAGAAACACCAAGTGTTCTTAACTAAGTCGTACCCCACGAGGACGCCCTTACGCATACATTATGCATATTTACATATACTCTCTCTCTCAAAAAAAACAACCGGGGGGTACAATACCCCTCGGCTCCGGCTGGTACCAAGTGCCCCCGGCTATTTGTGTTCTACACACAAATAAAACCCTTCCCTGAAACGCTTTCCGCGCCATCCCCCAAGGAGAGGCAGGCAACGGACCATGTCCTGGGCTGAGGATTCGACTTTCACAAACGAGACGCTCCCCGCGCTATCCCCCAAGGGAAAGCAGGCAACAGACCATGTCTCGGGCTGAGGGGACGACTTTCAAAACCGAGGCGCTTTCCGCGCTATCCCCCAAGGGAAAGCAGGCAACAGACGATGTCTCGGGCCGAGGAAACGACCCTCAAACCCTTCGGGATATCGGAAGGTCATTCCCGAAGGGGGAGCCAACGGTTTGTTCCGTTGCCTCCCATATAGGCCAAGCCTTTCCTAGAAACCAAGTTTCTAGATGCCTCTCCTACACCATCTTAAAAAAAAAAAGATGTGCAGGCGGGAAGGAACTCCCCGGATACTATTCTCCCCGGAGGCTCAACACTTCGGATATACGTTCCCGAAGGCCCCTACAACGACACAAAAAATCTCTCAGCAACAAGTCATGTGGCTACATAGCCGAAGGCTTCACTGCATGAAGCCTCTAAGTACAAGAATTCCCCCGGAGGCCCAAGAAGAGGGCTCACTAGCAAAACTTCACCTAAATTTGGCTAAGTCCGAAATTTGGCCGAATCAAAGTCAACTATGTTCCATGCCGAAGGCTACACGAAGTTCTAAGGCAAGCTAAATCTATATCTACCACAAATCGGAGGCTTCATGCCGAAAGCAGAATGTCCTCAGGCTCATTCAACGATGAAAAAATTTTTAAGTCCATGATCTTGGACCCCCCGACAACTCAATGCACCGGAGGCCCAAGGTATCCTCACCCCCGAAGGTTCACTACAACATCTATTGAAACTTCGTGGAAATTTGGCTAAGTCCACGAATGGGAACCCTTCGGTGGGAAGACATGAACCTCAACATTACCAACAGGCTTACAGCCGAAGGAAACCTCAAACTATTTGACAAGGACCTAAAGCTACACTGAAGCTACACTATAGTCGAAGGCTCAACACCGCCAATGGCCTAGGGTAAAATTAGCTTGGAAAATTTCCCATGTCTAAATCATTCTAGCCCTCGGTCCTACTACTACCGCCCGGAGGGGTTCCAATGGCTCGTTGCCGAAGGCATACACTGGAATCTTACTTAGAAAATTTTCCAAGTCCACGACTACAAGCCCCCGGTGAGCCTGTACTACAGCCGAAGGCTCGTTGCAAAGTTTCTTACTTAGAAAATTTTCTAAGTCCACAACAACAAGCCCTCGGTGAATATACAACAACAGCCGAGGGACCGTTACCAAGAATGCTTAGAAATTTTTCTAAGTCCTGAGTTTAATGGCTCTCGGGAAGAAAACATTCAATCATACATTCATACACATACTAAAAACCAAGGCAGACAGTAAAATAAAAGTGAAGGCACTCATTCCAAAAAAAAAAAAAACAGCCCGGAGGCAAAGCATTCACCATTGAGAAAGAAATATTCAAAGTGGCGGAAGGTGTTTCTTTACATACACAGGCCGAAGCCGGAAACTATCATGTCTATTACATCAAAAGTGTTACAAAACAATACTAAGTGTCAGCTGCTGAGGCCTCATCCTTCGGCTTCGAGGCTGCGTCATCCTCGGCATCTTCATCATCATCTGAGGCCAGCCCGTCAAGTTCCGAATCCTCCAGCAGTTGTCTCTCCTCGCCCTCGGGAAGGGGGATCCTGACGTCTGGAACTAACGGAGGGAGGCCATGGGTCTCAAGCTTAAAATCTTTTGGATCCATGCCAAGGTGCCGGGCCAGCCTCCAGTATAGCATGGCTTGGGTGAAGTATTGCCCCCCCTCATAAAAGGACTTGCCCTTACGGGCTAGCCACATGGCCCAGGAGCCTGTCACCCATTCTTCAACGAGCTCCGGCACGACCGAAGCCGTCCACTCCTTATGGCTCTCAGTCCTCCAGCCCCCAGCCTTGAAGGCATCGATGGCACCCTTTGGCGCATCAGCCACGGCCTCCCTCTTGGCAACCTCGGCAGCGTCGGCGGCGGCCTTGGCAGCCTCAGCGGCAATCCTCTCCGCTTCTGCCTTGCCCTCGGCCCGAGCTTCCTGCTTCGCAGCCTCCAACTTCTGCTCAGCCTGCCGGAGGGTCTCTTCTAAGGCAGCCAACTGCCTGATGGCCTCGGTGTTATTTGTGATAAGTTTCCGCATGGCCTCGTCAGACTTCGCCTTCTCAACCCGGTGTTGTTCCGCCCTCCGGACGAGCTCCCCGAAGGCAACACTAGCCTGCAAGCAAATAAAAAGGCACTTAAGATCAGGCTACACGAAAGAGAGAAACACTGGAACAAAAATCATCAAGGACCTGGACACTTACAGTAGCCGAAGCCTGGAGAGCCTTGAGCTCGAGGGTTTCGTCCCCAAACCGGCTGAGAGTAGACCGATCCAGAGGGGGAGTGGCACCCCTCAGAAACTCCCTCGGATCGAGGGTGCCATGCATAAGGGCAGTCCCCTTCTTGATGGGGAACTGTACAGTCTCTAAGGGCCAGGCACGGTCATCAAAATCATCTAGCGGAGCGGAGGCCGATGGCTGGCTGGTGGGGGGGTCGTCAATGATCACTATCGGGGGAGCCTTCTGACTGACATCCCCCTTTGACTTCTTCTTTTCCGGGGGCTTCATGCCCTTCCCGTCGTCAATGATCACTATCGGGGGAGCCTTCTGACTGACATCCCCCTTTGACTTCTTCTTTTCCGGGGGCTTCATGCCCTTCCCGGCGTTCTTCCTCTTCAGCTCCCCCGCCTGAGAGCCTCCAGCGCCGGTGCCGGCATCAGCGGCTACAACCTCCTGGGAGGGTCCCTGCCCCTCGGGAGCCTTGTCCTTTTTGAAAAAGGAATCGACAGGTGCTTGGGTTGAAGGCCCCTCCTTCTTCTTCTTCTTTTCATCCTTCGCCAGTTGCTTGGATAGCTTTGCGAAAGCCTTGGGGTCCATGATGTCACCTGGAAGAGACAAGAAAGATTAGAATCAAAGTGATGCTAAAGCCAGAAAATTTTCTAAGTACTAAAGAATAGATCCCTCGGCAACAACCTCCGGCATTTTGGTACCCTCGGTTAATCGAAGGATACTCCTCTTCCTTCTCCCCCTCCAGCCAGAACCGGCGGAAGGACAATCGATAGAGTTCTTCTGGGAGGGTTGCAGCTTTTATGGTTATCAGCTTATCGGAGCCTGCGGGTTTAGCCTTCAGCTTCTTCCCTGCCGCCTCCAGAGCAGCACTCCCTACTTTCAGATGCCTCCGAAAGTGATTGCGGAGAGGCCTCGGGAATCCATTCCCCGGCATCCTAACATAGCAGAACCGGTCCCTCCACAATTTATGAGATGAGGGCACCTCCGAGAACAGCCTCCACGCCGGCACCTGTTGAAGGTTGGCGAATCCCTCGCTGTTGGCGGCTCCCCCTCGGCAGAGGTTAAAAGACATGAAGAACTGCTCCAGAGAAGGCTCCACCCCCCGACTCCGGCACAGCGAGAGGAACCCGGCGATATAAGAGTGGCTATTGGGGGTCAGTTGGCAGGGAGCCAACCCCAGGAACTTGAGGTACTCCAGTAGAAACGGATGGAGTGGGAACCGGAGGCCCAACTCCACCGAGAGCACGTGCACTGCAAAACAACCTTCTGGGGGGCTGGACAATAGGTCTTCCGGTCCCGGCTCCACCACTTGGGCCGAAGGCCCCACCAGTATCTGCGTGGCCTGACAATCGGAGGGCGTAGCCGTTGTCTTCAAGTCGAGGGCGGCGGTGTTGAGGTATGAGTGACCCTCGGGGATCCCCACTGGTTGCCCCGCGTCAACAGCAGCCTTCTTCTTCTTCCTGGGAGGTCCTCGGCATTCCGCTGCCTCCTCTTCTTACCCGAAGCTACCCGGAGGGGAACGACGTCAATCGGCCGGGAGCTACTCGCTTCACCAGCATTTCGCGAAGGCAGAACAGCAACCATGACTTGTTGCCTCTCCTTCTCTTCTTCTTCCTCTGCTTCGTGAAGCGCGAGGGCCATCTCTTCGTCCTCAGCCACTTGCTCAAACTCCTCCGCCTCAAGCTCTACCGAAGGGCACTCTGCACCTCTTGGGCCACTGCCAAGTCATCACCAGCTGATGACTGCCCGCTGGAGGACTCCACGTCCGACAGACTCTCAGATTGAACCGGGGCATACTCCGATATGTTTTGCGAATCGCTCTCAGAGGACATGATTGGAGGGGGTTGAAGAGATCGAGAGAAGAGGACTATTCGAAAACTCTAGCCGAAGGCTGCTAAGGTCACTAACACTAAAACTAAGAAACTGGCAAAGTATGCTGAGAGAATCGAAGAGCTAAGGAAATACTGACCTCAAAGGTTGGTTTTGATCGAAGGGGTTACTTTCTCTCTCTAGAAAATTTGGCAGAGCTCCGCTATGACTCAGAAACGCACAGGAGGAAATGGCCTTAGCAAGGGGTATTTATAGGCTCATGGCCTCGAAATATGGGCCTCGATTTGAAAAGCCCATCATTGCGGGCCGCCGGTTCAACCAATGGATGGCTCCCGCCCACCTTCAACCAACGACAGCCGGCCACGTCGACCCCTCTTCCAACGGCTCTATTACAACGGCTATATTTCAGAAACACTGGGGTGCCTTCGAAGGACAGTCTCCATCTGTCAATCACGACAGCCTTCAGCCAACGAATTCCACCAAACGCCTTCGAGCCTGCAGCAATACAAACCTTCGGCTTGTCAATGTTGCCACCCCTCGGGAGTTCATCAACACATCATAACTCCTTCAGCCCGAACTTGCCTTCGACCTAAAGGAGTGGGGGACTGGGATACACCCCTCGGGAATCACACATGACTAAAAACAAAAATTCCCACATGCAAGAAATCTACAAGTAACGCATGTAGCCCTCGGGTACATACATCATTACACCCTCCGGCAAAGCAGGATTTCAGGAAAATTCTGCAGAAACGCCAACAATGATGGAGCAGCCCTCATCAAAACACATACAGATATGATTTACGCTTCCCTCAGAAAACCCTCGACATGTGAGGCACTGAGGAAGTCTTCGACAAGGATACAGATGTCATGTACACTTCCCTCAGAAAACCCTCGACATGTGAGGGACTGAGGGAAGCCTTCGGCAAACAGCAGAAGACAAATTCTCAAGCAAAGGCGCCCAACGAAACGATGAAGCCTCCGGAAGAATCAACACAACTACTCCTTTTCCCTCAAGTACCTTTCGGCAAAAGGAGTGAAGGACCCCTGATGGAGTATATGGCCCAAGAACCCCGGCCCATAGACTCCTACTTCTCCCACGAAGGACCATTAAGCCCAAGGTGCATCCGAGGCCCAAATACAGCGGCCCAAGCCTCAAGGAAGCCCAAAATACACACCGGGGTGCCTTCGGCCACCTTGGCCGAAGGCTCCGAAGCTCACAGCATAGCCCTTTTTGGCATACGGAGCTACTGGTAGAAAATGGCAGAAAAGGAGCCTTCGACATTACTGAGCCCTCGGTATCAGAGGAGCCTTCGGCTGAACCAATCCTTCGGCCACACGGAGCCTTCGACTGCGCAGGGGTCCTCGATCACGTAGAGCCCTCGGCTCTACGAGAGGCCTTCGGCCAAACACGCTCAATCATCGAAGATTCCCTTTGGAGACAGCTAACCACCGCATTTAATGCGACGTCACATTCACCCACCGCATTCAATGCGGTGAACATGCCACTGCCGGTGCCACCCCGATTGATGTGACCCCTCGGCCGTTGGATTACTGACACGTGTACTCTCATCGCATTTATTGCTGCTATAAATAGCAACCCATTTCTCCTTGTAAACGATCCAGAACATCTCGAGTTCATAAATAATAATCTCCTCTCTCTCCTACTTGCTTGCTCTGACTTCTCTCTAGGTTATTCCGTAATAACCCCTCGGATAACACACACCCCGGGTAGACTATCCATCATGTGAAATGTTGACCGTTGCAACTAAAAAAGAACGGAGGAAGTACATTTTATGTGATGTAAATTTATTCATATATGGATATAGAAAAATTGTTAAATCGTTAGTAGTCGGCTACTCCTCGTAAGCATTGAACAACATGATAATATTGGATTTTGCACCACATTTTGAAAAACACTTTGACTTTGCATCCCATTATATAACATTTTCTGAAGAAAAATTTCTAAATGGGGTGCAAAGTTAAAAGATTATTAAGTGATATGGATGCAAATCAAAGTTTTTTTGAAAATGGGGTGCAAATTCCAATATTATCCGAAAAGTGGGGTGCAAAATCAAATTTCTCTTAAATTGTTATATAGAGTACTCAATATTAAAATATTTTTTTAAATCATTAAAGTAGTGTGTTATTTGGGTAACTAAGTAATTATTCTCTGATAAATTTTATTATTGTTGTTAGGATGTTTTTTTTATTTGGACTGAAAGATTATTATTATTATTATTATTATTATTATTATTATTATTATTATTATTATTATTATTATTATTATTATTATTATTATTATTATTATTATTATTATTATTATTATTATTATTATTATTATTTTAATAAGGATATTTTTGATTGGATTGAACTTTTTGATTGGTCAAGTTCAGATAACATTCGGTGCACATATTTTTTATTAGTATCTTAAGTCTTTAAGTCCGATCTAATCTAATTTGAGATAGAGAATAGTCCAATTAAATACATCTTAACTACGGGTATTATCTATTGTTTTATATAATAGTCCATTCATTGATTTTTTTTATCATAAAAAAAAAAAATATTCCCTCCTCTCGTTCTCATTCCCTTTCTGCAACAACGCCCAACAGGACATTCTCGTAAGTCGTGTGCTAGACTGTTGATCGCTTTCTTCGAGCAAAAATGTTTTTTGTACAACTTCTTATACACATCACTGCACACTATATATACTCCCAATTTTTTTTACCCCTCTCACAACCTTTACTCCTTCCTCACTTATCTCTCCTCTCCCCTCCCTTCCATGCCATTCCTTTTCCTTCTTTCTCTTTTCTTCCATTTCGTTCCATTCTTTCTCCGTTCCTCACTCCCCTCCCTTCCCTCTCTCCTTACCTTCCACTAACCCTTCTCTTTTTTTCTTTTCTCATTTCACATGTACGTTTCTCCCTTCCCAAATGCCAAATCCCAGAAATAATCTTTTCGGTGGTCACTTATTCACCTGTCTTCAAGTCCGAGTCCATCAGCCTGTGATTGCCGCCAGAATCGGTGCAGACAGTGAGGATGAGACGGTCAGTTTGCGTCGCTCGAACAAGAAGCTCCAATCAACCAGCCCATTAAGTTGAGGTAAAAATCTATTCGATTTTTCTATATGCACTCAGTTGTTTTTTTTGCAAACTAAGCACTTAGGGTTCTGTTTATTTAAACTTTGTGATTATTTGTATATAATGTATGGTATAACACTGAGTACTTGAATATTTTGTATTATTGTAAAAAATGTAGAGTTAATTTTTGAAATTTTAATTCAATTATTCTATTTCACATTTATGCTCATAGTATGTTTGTTGAAATGTCTAGATGATCTTTTTTTAAAATCGAAGACTTTTACTCATGTTAATAAGTTTAAGATTCTAATTTTCTTGAATACTGGCTTTTAATTTGATGCTTTGATCAAAAGAGTTCAATTACTCCTTAATTTTATTCTGATCTAATTACTCCTATTTTACTCTCTTTTACTATTTCATTTTTTGTTATAACACTGACTTTTAATTTCATACTTTCATCAAAACTGATCATTCTTTTTAGTTGTATTCAAATGTGGAATGGTTTGATTACTATCATTGTAGAAGACAAGAAGAAATTTGAGGGTGTTGTTGAGCAGACTATTCAGTGGTTGGATACAAGTATACAACCAACTTGTGGAGGTTGATGAATTTGAAGACAAGTTGAAGGAACTCGAGTGTATTTGTAATCCCATCATTACTTAGATGTACCAAGGTGGTGTTGGCCTGATATGAGTGCAGGTGGTATTTGTAATCCCAAGTTGATGGTGGTATTGCTGGTTTCGGTGGTGGTCATGCTATTAGTGCAGGTGGTTCTACGATTGAGGAAGTTGCTTTAGCATCATGTGAAGTTTAGCTTGAAAATGTGTTGTACCTTAGCTTGTGAAGCTGTAATCTTCTTGGCTTTTTGTATTTTCTTGTTTTGTTAGTAATTGTCTTGCCTTTGTGCAAGTCCATATAATTATAACTAGGTGTGTAATGAGGGATTATTTTGCCTTTGCAAGTCCATATAATAATAAGTATAAGTAGTTGATAATATTCGATTTTAGTTTCATGTACGATTTATTTTTGTCATTCTTTGACAAGCCAACTCACTAGTTGTGTACCAGGGATAAGCAAACCATACTACGAGTACGAATAAGTGATAGACAATATAAATGAACATAGACAATTATTTACTACACACAGACAAAATAAATGAACATACAAACAATAATTTAACTATGCACAGACAATATAAAAAAAACACAGACAATTAATTTCTTCGCACAGACAAAACAAATGAACACACAGACAATATTAAAAACCGTGCATAGACCATATAAACGAATGCCCAGACAATTATTTTCTACGCGCTGACAAAATAAATAAATAAATGGACACACCGACACTATTTTATTAACCATGTATAGACAATATAAACAAAAACGCAGACAATAGTTTTTTTACAAACGGACAATGTTTTAACCATGCACACACAGACAATTTCAATTTCTTGCTATTTCAAATGGCATAAAAAACAATTGTTTGTGTGTTCATTTATATCATATTGTGTGGTTAAAAAATGTTTGTGTGTTCATTTATTATGTCTGTGTGTCCATTTATATTGTTTGTGTGACGTTAAAACATTGTTTGTGTGTTAATTTATTCTGTTTGTGCATACAAATAATTGTCTATAGAAAATACTTGTCTGTGTGTTCATTTATATTGTCTATGTGGCTAAAATATTGTCCATGTGTTCATTGATTTGTTTGTGATTAGAAAATACGGAGTAATTGTCTGTGTATTCATTTATAGTGTTTGTGCATAGTTCAAACATTGTTCATGTGTTTGTTTATTTTGTCAGTGCATTGAAGTAATTGTTTGTGTGTTTATTTTGATTAGTCAACATAAGTTCGTAATTTTAATTTTTTATTAGTCACTTTGTAAAATTAATGTTCTTATATTCAGAATGTAATCTTATTTAGACTTAATTTTGTTAGTATATAACTATTATTAGTAATAATGTGTGCTAAACAATTATAGTATATAATAGTAATTAAAATAAATGATTAGTGTAACAAGTTAACACAACGTTGTTATAAAAACTATAACAACTGCTTTTGCTACACATAATCATTAGCAAACATTCTGTTACAATGAGCATCAATATTTTCTAACCATCTTAGAAGCAACACTTCCAAAATAAACCATAAGCTAATTGACATACTACTCAATACATTTTACTTACAAGTAACCAACTGATACAATTGATACATATACATCAAATGAAACAAAGGTAAGTACTATAAATCTAGCTACTACACTTTCAATCTTCATTTTTCATACATGACTGACTTCTATTTTTTCTAACTCACCTAGAAACACCACCAATTCAGCCTTGAGTGCTTTTTATTCTCTTTTGGTTTTTGCATATTCATCTCAAAAAAAATCTCCTCTTGCTATTTTATCACCAAATCACTTGCGCATTCAACACAAGATTCTCCTCTTGCCATAGTTTTCCATGCCCTACCAAACTTCAATTGCTTCACTTGCTCAATCAATTCATCATTTTTCCTCTTCAAGGTTTGAAAACTCTATGGTGAACTTTAAAGAATCAACTTCACAGGTCATTTATTGCTGCCAAGTTTCACAGGTTTTATAGGCGGAGGACCGTAGCTCCTTTTTGAAGCAATCTAGCAAGTAGCAACTAATAATTAAAAGTTTATCTACAAAAAATAAAAATTTCAGTCACCCACTATTCACCTTACTTGAAGCAACCTGCAACAAAAAAGAAAAAAATCATAACCTCTAAAATGACAAAACATCTATGGGAAAGGAACTCTAATACGACATAATTAACATCTTATAGCCCACTCATTACAAGCACAACTTTTTGAGCATGACAAGAGATAATAGAAAGATTGAAGCTTAATCATCAACCCATCAAGAAAAATATTGTATATCTCAGTAGCTATAAGAAATATATAACACTCATGATGGTTCTATTGAGAGTAAAGCCATGTGGATGACAAAGATAAAAAAAACATGGCAGAATTTGACCACACACATGCTACATATTTCATTGTTGTTTGGCATTCTTAGGATCTAGATCAACTCCAAATGAATAATGATTTTTTGTATAGTAAATTGAATCAACTTGATCCATGCTTCTCAAGAACCTATTAATACCATTTAAATTCATTGACAAACCACAATTCTCCAAAAATATTCAAAATTCCAGGTAATGATGTTACCAATATTAACAGATCCATACGGATCATTATTATTACTAGTCTTAATATCATTACTTTTATTCCATTACCTAGTATAGCTAGTTTCCTTTTGAGTCTTAAATACTACTCTTGTACGTGTATTTATATGGGTGTTTAGACCCAACCCTAACATATATGAGAATTATTTCTTCTGCCTACACACTACACATGCTCGGCTGACATGGTATCAGAGCCTCCACGGCTGATATCCGAGTAACGCCGAATAATATGGGGGACGAAGGAGGAAACTCATCCTCCAAGATCGATTATACCTCACCCTATTTTCTGGGACCACAAGACAGGCCGGGCGACTACATCACGTCGGTACGATTCACCGGAGAGAATTATGATGAATGGTCAAACTCGGTGACACTTGCTTTGAGAGCTCGACGGAAATACGTGTTTGTGAACGGAGATATTAACGAACCGAAGCCACCATGTACGGCGGAGGATTGGCTCACTATTCATTCCATGATTGTCTCTTGGCTCTTGAACGTGATTAATCCCGAGGTAAAATCTACCCTCTCAAAATTTGATAACGCACGTCTTCTATGGACTGATTTGGAGGAGAGGTTTTCTGTCGTTGATGGACCTCGGATTCATCAAGTGAAATCTGATTTGGCTCGTTGTGAGCAAACGAAAAATATGTCAATTGGCTCTTATTATGCTAAACTTAAAGTGTTATGGGATAAATTGAATAATTATGAACCTCTTATTACTTGTAAGTGTGGTAAGTGCACGTGTAACTTGGGCGAATTGCATGAAAAACGTCGGGAATCCGAGAGGTTTCATCAGTTCTTGATGGGACTATACGCGGATTACTATGGTCAAGTGCGATCTCAATTGTTGAATACAACGCCACTTCCCACTCTTACACGGTCCTATCATCAAGTAGCGCAAGAAGAGCGGGTTCGTGGAATTGTGCAGACAAAGGAAGATAAGCCTGACGTGATGGGGTTTGCAGTTCGTGCAGCAGGAATAGGCCGGGGGAAAGCAACGCGTGAGAAGCCTGATAAATCTGGTATTACTTGTTCTTATTGCCATTTTACAGGTCACGAGACAGCCAATTGCTTTGAGCTCATTGGGTACCCGGACTGGTGAGGAGACCGACCCAGGCTTGGAGTGAAAAATGGAGCAGTTGCAGGGACTGGATATGCAGCAGGAGCAGGACGGGGCAGAACACCTGCGGTGGCAGATGGTGCGCGTAACACTGGAGGTCAAGGGGGAAGGCACAAGACCAATCTTCGGGCTCATGCCGCGGCAACCGACTCTCTGGCTCCAGCAGATAAATTCGAACAACTCACAGGAAGTAGCACACCACCTCTGCCAGGATTCACAGCAGAACAATGGAAGTCATTGATGACTGCTTTTGGTAATATGCACTCACAACAGGAACGAATGTCTGGTAAGTTCGATATCACTTCTTGGATCATCGATACAGGCGCTTCCAATCATGTGACAGGTGATATAACGTGTTTGAATAATTTGACGGATATTCCCGCCCGTCTGGTTGGTTTGCCCGATGGCCAACAAGTTGAAGCAACACGGGCTGGGAGTGCTCGTTTATCTGCCTTGGTGGAATTAAATAATGTTTTGTTTGTTCCCAATCTAAATTGTAACTTGATATCTGTATCCCAACTCAATGATGATCTGCAATGTTTTGTTCAGTTTTCATCTAACATATGTGCTATACAGGACCTTCACTCGAGGAGGCTGATTGGCACGGGTGAGAGGAGGGATGGACTGTATTATTTTCGGCCTTTGTCGGAAATCTTATCTGTTGCAGTGGATGGTTTGTATGCTTCTCTGGATATGTGGCACCGGCGGTTGGGTCATCCTTCAGAACAAGTTATTAGATGGATGTCTCCAAATGCCACTACTTCGGAAAATGTGCACTCGCCATGTGATATTTGTTTTCGTGCTAAACAAAGTAGAGATCCTTTTCCTTTGAGTTTTAATAAATCAACTCATATTTTTGAGCTTGTGCACTGTGATTTGTGGGGACCTTACAATTCTCCTGCATCTTGTGGTGCTAGATATTTCTTGACTCTTGTAGACGATTTTTCTCGTGCTGTTTGGGTTTATCTTTTATGTGATAAGAAAGAAGTTTTTAAGACATTCATGTCTTTTATTGCGATGATTGAGAGACAGTTTTCTAGTAAAATTAAAATCGTGCGAAGTGATAATGGCACGGAATTTTTTTGTCTGCACGAATACTTCCACCAGCATGGTATTGTTTTTCACACCTCTTGTGTGCACACGCCACAACAAAATGGGCGTGTTGAGAGGAAACATAGACATATACTGAATGTGGCGCGAGCTTTGCGGTTTCAGGCACATCTTCCCATTTCTTTTTGGGGAGAATGTGTGCTGACTGCAGCTCATCTTATTAACAGAACTCCCTCTCAAGTACTTCAACGCAAAACACCTTTTGAGGTATTATTTGGGATCCAGCCTACTTATAAAGAATTGCGGGTGTTTGGTTGCTTGTGCTACGCTCATAATTTACGAGGAAAGCTTGATAAATTTGCTAGTCGGAGCCGGAAGTGTATATTTGTGGGATATTCTTTTGGCAAAAAGGGATGGCGGCTGTTTGATCTCGAATTGACAATATACTTAGTAAACATATACAATGATAGTAATCAAACCAATTTCACATTTGAACACAACTACAAAGAATGACCAGTTTTGATGAAAGCATGAAATTAAAAGTCAGTGTTATAACAAAAAAATGAAATAGTAAAAGAGAGTAAAATAGGAGTAATTGAATCAGAATAAAATTAAGGAGTAATTGAACTCTTTTGATCAAAGCATCAAATTAAAATCCAGTATTCAAGAAAATTAGAATCTTAAACTTATTAACAAAAAAGGTGAGTAAAAGTCTTGGATTTAAACAAAAAAAAAATCATCTAGTCATTTAACAAACATATGAGGAGCATATATGTGAAATAGAGTAATTGAATTAAAATTTCAATAATTAAGCACTCAGTGTTATACCATACATTATATACAAATAATCACAAATTTTAAATAAACAGAACCCTAAGTGCTTAGTTTGCAAAAAAAAAACAATTGAGTGCATATAGAAAAATCGAATAGATTTTTACCTCAACTTATGGGCTGGTTGATTGGAGCTTCTTGTTCGAGCAACGCAAACTGACCGTCTCATCCTCACTGTCTGCAACGATTCTAGCAGCAATCACACGGCTGATGGACTCGGACTTGAAGACAGGTGAATAGGTGACCACCGAAAATATTATTTCTGGGATTTGGCATTTGGGAAGGGAGAAACGTACAAGTGAAATGAGAAAAGAAAAAAGAGAAGGGTTAGTGGAAGGTAAGGAGAGAGGGAAGGGAGGGGAGTGAGGAACAGAGAAAGAATGGAACGAAATGGAAGAAAAGAGGAAGAAGGGAAAGGAATGGCATGGAAGGAAGGAGAGAGGAGAGATAAGTGAGGAAGGGGTAACGGCTGTGAGAGGGGGTAAACAAAATTGGGAGTATATATAGTGTGTAGTGATGTGTATCAGAAGGTGTACAAAAAGCATTTTTGTATCTACGAAAAGATGGATTGAGAGTTTGAGACTCCCTACCTACGCACTTCTCCAGTCGATTGGCTAACCAATCTCCTCCTACGTTAATAGAACCACTGCCTTATCTCTAGATGTTGTTCCACTTTTCCGTCCACCTCATTCATGTCTGCAAACCTCATCCTCGGGCTTTAGCTTGTCAGTTGCCCAACCGAAATCCCAACTACGCTTGGCAACCTGCTCTTTATCTCCTTAAAATTTCATCATTTCTACTACATTCAATCCGTATAAAATTCTCACTGATATAAAGCTTCATGTATTGTCAAGAATAAATTTTTACAGACCTTGCTTCTCAAGCTCTCAGTGTCTTCAGTTATTGCTTTCTAATGGTGTTTTGTAGCTTGTTTGGCATGACTGGTGACTACAACTCTACACGTCATTTCATAAGAAGTGATTCTCATTTGAGCACTAAAGGAATTTCTTTTCTTTTCTAATAAAACTCAAAATGAACAGATATAAAGATAAAGATGAAATGCAGCGGAATATACAATGCCTTAGAGGCCTTCTATTTATAGGAAAACCAAAGACTAATGATTACAAAAAGATAAGCGCTGACATCTTATCTTCCAAATAATTGAGATAGCAAGTTGTCTTTTATCTTCTTTGGTAGTTAAATTTTGCAGACCATTGAATTTGATCAGCTTGTGATACTCCCACTCAAGATGGATTGTAGATGTTCTTCATTCCCATCTTGCATGTTATTCTCTCTAGATCTTCATACAAATTCCCAAAACAATAACTAGATTACGAGAACAATTTCCCAAATAACTCAACAAATTCTTTATTTCAACTCCTAACACGTCTTGGACAGCCAAGAGAAGATTGCAAAGACGTGGCTCAAGACTCCAGACTAGTAAATTTGGTCGATCATAAACCAAATTATCTTGGTAGATATATGTTGGTCGATTTTAGCAAATGTAGATGAAATTTTGAAACAATAATTGAAGCCTAGTAACATAATGTTTGTTTAAAAAATGTAAATGGCTTAATTAGGTTTTCCATACGAAGTATGTTTGTTATATATATTAAGTGAATTTAGTATGTTAAATAGGTTTTCAGTACGAAGTATTTTCCTTAGCCGACATATTTCAAAGGAGATGACGCAAAAAAAATTAGTCCATTACAAATCTCATATGTTCGACTAGTAGGTATGAAAATGCATGAGTCTCCCATTTCAAGACAAGTACATCTTGATATGTTGTGGTGCACATCTAGATGACACAAATGTATTTCAAGTTGATGTACTTTTAGTACCAACTCCGTTTATGTTTAATAAATTCAAGAAGATATGGAACATTATGAATTTGTTTAATCCAATACAAATCCTACAAATCATTTGTCTTCAATATCTTCAAGACATGCATGTTTGAAGTCCGCCTTGAGATGGAAAAAAGTATCCTTATGTTTCTAAACCGATGGGGTGAGCTAGTTTATGTATATGTTTTAACTCTTCCGTCGATTTATAATGGTAGCCTAGCTTAGATTGAGCATAGATTAGTCGACAATGAGTTGGTCGATCAGATTAAGTATAGATTAGGCCATGTATCATTCCCCTCCCAAGAACAGTAATAAATCAAGTTGATCACCATTAAGATAATGGTGATCAACTTGCTTTATCATTGTTATTCTGGGGAGGGGAAATGATACATCGAACATAATAGACACTCAATCTAGTTGACCAATTAGTGGTCGACTAATATATACCGAATCTAGTGGACCCACCAGTAGTCGATTGTAGATTTAAAACCTAAAAACAAAATCTAATACTCTCCATCGAAGTACACATTTTGCAATCTCAAGGTGCACTACTAGAGTTTGCACCTGACTTGAAGAAATGGAGACACGTGCAATGTCAAACATCATAGGTCGACCGACATATGGTCAATCCATAGATGATTGACTCAGCTATGTCGCCTAGAAAATGAACTATCAATAATTTGCATATAAACATTTAGCATATAAATGATTGCATTCAATATATACCAAACAAATAAACTAACAAAAACTACATAGACAATTTATACATTCTAAGTCTGATTTTTTTTATCTTCTGATGATTAATATTTTTTATTTCATTAAAAAAATTTCCCAAAGAGGTCTAACTCTAAAAACTTTAAGGCAAACACTCTGCAGTCATCCTCTTTCTGTTGCGGTACACTAGGACGTTTTACTTCCCACATTGACTTGTTTTCATGTGTACCCATCTTGACAAAGAATGCTATTACAGGGAATACCAATCTTAATGGCATCATAGCTGCTTCAAAAGTTTCATCACTCATGAGTTAACTCAACGGTCACATTGGGAAATCTTATCAACTTAATTGGTCACGTTGGAAAATGTATGTCACCTCAAACACCAACAGTCAGGTCGATCATCTAACCACGATTAACTTTAACATACAGTCGACCAAACAATGGTTGACTTCATTTAAGGTTTATGTGAACACTCGAACATTATAGGGTCGACAAAAGAGACAAATGAGATTAATTTTTATTGGTTAAGTCAAAAGTCACCATAACTGTTATTTGTATTTATGATGATTAATTATTATACTAATGGTAATGATAATCATCTCACTTCAACTGTTATCATCGTGATGATAACCAACAGTCAGTTATTATGCAACGTGACAATTTCAACTTTTACATACAGTCGACCAAACATTGGTCGACTTGATTTAATACATACTCCCTCCGTCCCATTTTACCTGTCTTACTTTCCTTTCTGGGTTGTCCTAAAATAAGTGTCATCTTTCCCTTTTTGGAAAGAAATATGTGATTCACAACATTTCACTTTACTATACTCAAATCTCAACCACAACTTTTACCTTTTCAACCACTTTATTAAAAATTGTGTCAAAACCAAAGGAGACACATAAAATGGGACGGAGGTAGTACTTCGTAAGTTAAAACAATCGACCATGAAGTGGTCGACCGTAGTATGTAACTATAAGGGTTATGTGAACAGTCGACCATCATAGGCTCGATGAAGGAGACAAATGAGTTTAATTTTTATTGGTCAACTCAAAAGCCACCTTAACTGTTATTTATATATATATATGATGATTATTATTATGATAATCATCTCATCTCACTCTATTATCATCGTGAAGATAACCAACAGTCAGTTTGCCAACGTGATTATGCAACGTGACGGTTTGCCAACTGTCTCCTATAGACCTATTCACGTATATATACACATAAGAAGTTATTAGATTCTGTTTCTTCCATCACAAATTCTACAAACTCCCTACAAGCCGAGATGTTCCATAAAAACAATGATCTGCTGCCCCATGACATTGTTTTTGAAATTTCAAAGACACTTCCTACTAAGGATCTAATGCGGTACAAATGTGTTTCAAAATGTTGGCATAATATGATCAGTGATTCTTCATTTCATGAAGCCCACCAAAACAACACCATATGTCGTGCAGAAGCAACTCAACTGTTGTTTGCCTGTTTCGAGACTTGTTTGGTGCTGTTATATGATTGTCAAAGTCCTCATCTTGTCCGTATAATTTCCCTAGACAAAATGCAAGTTCATGTCACAAATACATCATTTCCATCTTCTGCACTTTCTTGCATGACCACCACAAAGTTTCAAACACCTTCAAACATTTCCAAAGGTCATATGGTATTATATGTTTATGATGTTGATCATCAATACACGTCTTCTCTTTTCTCCATAAGCTTGGCCACAATCAGAAGAAAAGTCTTTCAATTATGGAGCACATCACAACCACTAGCAGTTTTTCACTTGGGTTTGATGAATCTTTCAAAACTTGTACACTTTAATCGCAATTCTTCAGATAAATGTGACATTCTGGCCGTTGAAGCCCAGAGTGGAGAAACTTTCTCCAACTAAGTGCTGATTTTGACATTGGAAATGCTGATTATACATGCATTAATGGAAAGCTGTATTACAAGAAAGGAAGTAAAGAGGTTCAAGAAATTGCATTCTTCGACTTGCAGGACGAAACACTTCAACAACAATATGTTCCAGCATCCTCTGTACATCGACAAGGCCCTACAGGATGGTTCGACCACCCTTATTATTTTCAAGAACTATTAAATTTGAAAGGGAAGGTAGGACTGATTCGTGGGCTGAAAGTTAGGATTTTGGAGCAGTCTGGTTGGGATGAAAAAGACATTATACTTCCTGATGAAGTGGTTAATGGTGAATTCGCCTGTGAGGAATGCAATGGTAATATTGTCATCAAATCATCTGAAGCAGTGGATGGGCAATCAAATTATTACCTTTATGACTTGGAAACGTTTGAGTGTAACGAAGCTCCCTCCATTGAAGTGAACGGACGTAATTTTATTGATTATATATCACGTTTAGGAATTCCACCAGGTCGATATATATTTAAACTACTGAACTATGTGGGAAACATTGTAGAATATTAATTATGTTATATGTATGTTTAAATTATATATTATTATGAAACAATGTTTGTAATATAGTTTTTGGACATAGTTTTATAATGTGGACTATATTATAGAATATAGTTTTATAATTTATACACTTAGGACTTCACAATGTTTATACAACAATAATGTTTTTAAATAGTTCGATCACGTTTTTTATAAATCGATCATATTCGACCACTTCTCGATCACATGTTCCATAAGTATGATCGATTTACAAAAACATGTGATCGAACTATTTAAAAACATCATTGTTGCATAAACATTGTGAAGTCCTAAATGTATAAATTATAAAACTATATTCTATAATATAGTCCACATTATAAAACTATGTCCAAAAACTATATTACAAACATTGTTTCATAATAATATATAATTTAAACATACATATAGCATAATTAATATTCTACAATATTTTCCACGTAGTTCAGTAGTTTAAATATACATCGACCTGGTGGAATTCCTAAACGTGATATATAATCAATAAAATTACGTCCGTTCACTTCAATGGAGGGAGCTTCTTTACACTCAGACGTTTCCAAGTTATAAAGGTAGTAATTTGATTGCTCATCCGCTGCTTCAGATGATTTGATGACAATATTACCAGTGCATTCCTCACAGGCGAATTCACCATTAACCACTTCATCAGGAAGTATAATGTCCTTTTCATCCCAACCAGACTGCTCCAAAATCCAAACTTTCAGCCCATGAAGCAGTCCTACCTTCCCTTTCAAATTTAATATTTCTTGAAAATAATAAGGGTGATCGAATCATCCTGTAGGGCTATGTCGATGTACAGAGGATGCTGGAACATATTGTTGTTGAAGTGTTTCGTCCTGCAAGTCGAAGAATGCAATTGTTTGAACCTCTTTACTTCCTTTCTTGTAATACAGTTTTCCATTAAGGCATGTACAATCAGCATTTCCAATGTCAAAATCAGTACTTGGTTGGAGAAAGTTCCTCCACTCTGGGCTTCCAAAGGCCAAAATGTCACTTATCTGAAAGAATTGCGATTAAAGTGTACAAGTTCAAAAGTTTTGGAAGATTCATCAAACCCAAGTAAAAAACTTCTAGTGGTTGTGATGTGCTCCATAATTGGAAGGGCTTTTCTTCTGAATGTGGCCAAGCTTATGAAGAAAAGAGAAGGCGTTTATTGATGATCAACATCAAAGACATCATAAACATATAACACCATATGGCCTTTGGAAATGTTTGAAGGTGTTTAAAACTTTGTGGTGGTCATGCAAGAAAGTGCAGAAGATGGAAATGGTGTATTTGTGACATGAACTTGCATTTTGTCTGAAAAAATTATATGGACAAGATGAGGACTTTGACAATCATATAACAGCACCAAACAATTCTCGAAACAGGCAAACAACAGGTGAGTTGCTTCTGCACGACATATGGTGTTGTTTTGGTGGACTTCATGAAATGAAGAATCACTGATCATATTAAGCCAACCTTTTGAAACACATTTGTACCGCATTAGATCCTTAGCAGGAAGTGTCTTTAAAATTTCAAAAGCAATGTCATGGGGCAGTAGAGCATTGCTTTTACGGAACATCTCGGCTTGTAGCTTGGTTTTAAAAGGCGAGAGGCACCTTGAGGCGATTTCTTTGATTTACCCGAGGCACGAGGCGCGAGGCGGTGAGGCGCGCGCCTCAAAGATCTCAGCCACATTTCCATCGTTAAATATATTTTTAGTACTTCTACATAAAGCACACTTCTCAAAAATACTTCAAACTATTAAACAATCTTAATAAACATCATAAGAGAAACAAAATATTAATTAAAGACAATAAAAACTGTGATAAACTGTGATAAATATATGTTAATTTGAATAATTAATGTAATAAACTGTGATAAATTAGTAGTCATTTTGTGATAAATTAAATAATTAAGTTATATAAAAACTGTTTATAATAATTTAAATAATTAATGTAATATACTGTGATAAATTAATAGTCATTTTGTGATAAATTAAATAATTAAGTTGTATGAAAACTGTTAATAGTAATTTAATAATCAATGTCATAAACTGTAATAAATTAATAGTCATTTTGTGATAAATTAAATAATTAAGTTATATAAAAACTGTTAGAATAATTTAAATAATTAATGTAATAAACTGTGATAAATTAATAGCCATTTTGTGATAAATTAAATAATTAAGTTATATAAAAACTGTTAGAATAATTTAAATAATTAATGTAATAAACTGTGATAAATTAATAGCCATTTTGTGATAAATTAAATAATTAAGTTGTATAAAATCTGTTAATAGTAATTTAAATTATTAATGTAATAAACTGTAATAAATTAATAGTCATTTTGTGATAAACTAATTAATTAAGTTATATAAAAACTGTTAATAGTAATTTAACTAATTAATGTAATAAACTGTGATAAATTGGTAGTCATTTTGTGATAAATTAAATAATTAGGTTATATAAAAACTGTTAATAGTAATAGTAATTTAAAATAAAAGAGAATAAATAAAAGAAGATAAAAAAAATAAGTAGACTTACCTCTGTTGGCTCTGCAACGCGTGATAGAAGCGCAAATAAAGTAGGAACTGGGAAGCAGAGTTACGCAGATATATTTGAAGACCAAACGCAGAAGGAAGGAAGAAGACTAGAGAACTTGGAGTCTTGGAGTTTGGCGTGAGGGGTGAGAACTTACCTTGTCAATTTATAATACCACCGCAGGAAATTTCTGGAACCAGAATTTGAATCGACAAAATAATAGGAATGGGAATCGCCAGCAATTCAACAGAGACATCCATGAGGCGGAAAAGGCGCTCGCCTCTCAGAAGCGCAAAAGGCGCTAATAAGCGCTAGAAGCGCACGCCTCTTAGACCCTAAGCCGCCTAGCTATGTAAAGGGCGATGACCTCTTCGCCTGAGGCGCGCTTTTTTAAACTAAGGCTTGTAGGATGTTTGTAGGATTTGTGATGGAGGAAACAGAATCAACTTTTTATGCGTATATATACGTGAATAGGTCTATAGGAGACGTTGGCAAACCGTCACGTTGCATAATCAAGTTGGCAAACTGACTGTTGATTATCATCACGATGATAACAGTTGAAGTGGGATGGTTATCATTATCATTAATTATCATAATAATAATCATCATAAATACAAATAATAGTTAAGGTGGCTTTTGAGTTAACCAATAAAAATTAAACTCATTTGTCTCCTTTATCGACCCTATGATGGTCGACTGTTCACATAACCCTTATCAATTACGTACTACGGTCAACCACTTAATGGTCGATTGTTTTAACTTACGAAGTATGTATTAAAACAAGTCGACCAATGTTTAGTCGACTGTATGTAAAGTTGCAAACCGTCACGTTGCATAAAAACAGACAGTTGGTTATCATCGCGATGATAACAGTTGAAGTGGGATGATTATCATTACCATTAACATAATAATTAATCATCATAAATACAAGGGAAAAGGTGCAAATAGGCCCATGTACTAACCAAAAAAGGTCAAATAAGCCCTTATTTAGGAGGCTCTGTCTGGTCATCGCCATTTGAAGTGGTTCCTGGTGGAATTTTTTTATGAAATTTTTTGAGCATCTTATTCATCAAGTCTAGTTTACTCATACCAAATTTCAGCTAAAACTTCAACCGGGAAGGCATTCAAATGAATTCTTGAAAATAACTGAGCAGTTAGAAGTGCAGTTATCTTCAAGAATTCATTTGAATGTCTTCCCGATTGAAGTTTTAGCTGAAATTAGGTATGCGTAAAGTAAACTTGATGAATAAGATGCTCAAAAACTTTCATCAAAAAATTCCACCGGGAACCACCCCAAATGACGACGGCGGACAGAGCCTCCTAAATAAGGGCTTATTTGACCTTTTTTTGTTAGTACATGGGCCTATTTGCACCTTTTCCCTAAATACAAATAACAGTTAAGGTGACTTTTGAGTTAAACAATAAAAATTATTCTCATTTGTATCCTTTGTCGACCCTATGATGGTCGAGTGTTCACATAAACCTTAAATGAAGTCAAACATTGTTTGGTCGTCTGTATGTTAAAGTTATCCAACGTGACCAATTAAGTTGATACAATTTCCCAATGTGACCGTTGGGTTAATTCATGAGTGATGAAACTTTTGAAGCAGCTATGATGCCATTAAGATTGGTATTCCCTGCAATAGCATCATTTGCCAAGTGTGGTACACACATATGAAAACAAGTAATGTGGGAAGTAAAACGTCCTAGTGTACCGCAACAGAAAGAGGATGATTGCGGAGTGTTTGCATTAAAGTTTCTAGAGTTGGACCTTTTTGGGAAAAAATTTAATGAACTCGAAAATATTAATCCCCAGAAGACAAAAAAAATTAGACTTAGAATGACTTTTGATATATGTCAGGAATTTAAACAGTGTTATGTAGGTTTAACATATATGTTTATAAACCGATGGGGTGAGCTAGTTTATGTATATGTTATGTCGTTGATCATAAATGATTTATATATGGGAGACTTGGCTTGCGAGGACGACGACTGGCTTTCAATTGGCAAACGATGTCTAGGAGGGCTCCTCGCTCTGTCTCGATGTCGTCTGTAACTGTGACGAAGTTTGCGCAACATATGGGCGCATCTCCTTCCACTAACTTTCACTATTGTCCATACTCTTCTTCAACTGTCTTTCAGGTCGTTGAAACCGATGATCGATTCAGGCTTCAGGAGTGATTGCTATGATACCAATGTTAGGTACCAAAAATCGAAAGAGGAAGATTGTTGTTTATTATGAACGTAATTGAAGAACAGGAATGAAACGATAAAAGCTTAGGCACTTAGAGCAGCCTATCTCCCAAAATCCCAGCCCAAATCTCAAGTTTTGCCTGCCCTCCCCTACTCCCCCAACTCCTATAATCCTATTTATTCTTTTCTCTTTGGGCTAGCTCATTGCTATTTAATATAGGGTCTGAGCCCCTTTTATTGTACAATATTCAAAGGTTAACATTATTCTCATTAGTAGTTCTATCTAGGTCTCTGTCAAAACCCTCAAATATATTCCCTCCGTTTCTATTTGTTTGACACACTTTCCTTTTTTGGGCGTTTCAAAATGAATGCCACACTTCTTTATTTCCTTATTTGGTAAACAAATCTTTATCTAAACAGTGCAAAACAGTACCAAACAGTGTTCAAACAGTGCCAAACAGTGTTCAAATAGTGGCAAACAGTGTACTCTACAATAAAATTTAACCCTCAATAACTTTTTTCCCTTAAATCTTGACAAGTCAAACTGTGTCAAACAAATAGAAACGGAGGGAGTATATCACAATTGAGAAATTACCGAACAGTTTTTTTCCACAGCAGGGCTAAACAGATTCAAGCTCTGTTTGCAAACACAACTAAAAAAGCAATTCCCAGGTTTTGGCTTATAAAAGCTAAAAAAGATGTTTTCAAATGACAACTTCTACTTAAATGAATTACTTAAAAGCTAAAAGCTATAATCTGCTTTTTACTTTTTCTATTACACAAAAAACACTTATTTTACCAAACACCACCAACTTTTACTTTTCAAAATCACTTTTTTCTCAAACACTATCAACGTTTACTATGAATCACATTTTTACCAAATCATTTAAAAAAGTTAAAAGCACTTCCCAGTTGTGTTTGCAAACAGAGCCTCATTAGAGTGGAGTTTGTACCTGAAAGGGCCCCTTGAAGGCTATCAATTATGACTAATAGACAGAGGAGAGGGGCAATATTTGCAACATAGTACACCACTTCCTTCTCATTGCTAAAAACATAGCCAAATATGTTCTGAAAAGCAAAGAGGGTTGCGCTTACTATAACACCCGCTGACACAGAAATGAGCGTCACAGACAAGAAAGCCAAATGAGCCCCCTGTGGGTTTCCCACTCCTAACTCATTAGATACTCTAGTGCTGCAAACAAAAATAACGGTTGTAATTTTGGAGGCATGTTTTGGTCGATGACATAGTGGTTTTAGTTTTGTTTTTAGGGCCTGTTTGGTAAGGGCCATTTAACTGAAATGACTGACTGCTGAATTTTCACAATGTTTGGTAATATCCTTTTGAATTTTAACCAAATCAGGGGAAAGTTCCGTGATAAGCATAATAAGCCGATCACGGCTACCAACATAGCCTTGGGGATTCAATTGAAGCTTAGGAATACCTTACAGCACCGGAAAGCCCATATAGAATTGCGAAAACTGTGCTGAGAGTGTTCAGGCTGGCAAATAACGTCAGAGTTAGTCATATTAATTATTAATGCCTTTAGTAAATACATTAAATATTGTCATTGATATTCTGTGAAGATGAACATACCATACAGATAAAACTGAAGTTTGTAGTTGTGGATTTGGCAGTAGACCCGACAACAGCACAATTAGCTCATAAGATCATGAGTCAAGACTACCAGAGAGAGACAAACATATTTCAGTAACCATGAGCAGAAGTTAACAATAGTCTCTAAAGTTCACCGTTTTAATACCACTGGCAATAAAGCACAAAGTTACAAAAGAGTGAAAGACTTGGTCAAAGATAACCACTTATTATTTCTCAAATAATTGACCAAAACACATTTGAAGTTCGGAATTTGACGATGAACACGACATTAAACCAAAAGTTTGAAAAGACTTTATATTATACAGGCTGAGTGTGATAGTTCAAAGGTGCATGGGTGAATAGACCAAAACATAAGAGAGTGGCTTAAAAGAATAGTTTAGAAATTATACCATCCAATGTGAAAGCATAGAAAAGTATACATATTTAATAAAGCAAAATAAAAGGCCATGGACTCAATAGAATAATTTTAAAAAAACAAGAGGCCAAAGAATGGAATTTGAATGACTACAATGAAAGGGGTTGAACGGAAATTTCTCAAAAATAAATTACTCTCAATAGTACCTTTCAGCACATATAGATAGCATTATGCATGGGGCACTAAGGGTATCCGCCGTACAACTGTGCCACAGCTTCTTGTAGCATGACATTAAAGTACTAACTGATTTTGCCGATTAATTAACAATTTCACACTGTATGTTTCTTTAAGAATGAGCTTCTTCTGCAAGAATTCAAAGTATTAAAAAATTTTGATGTCTAATTAACATTATAAGTTTTACTACAAGGGACACCAATGTTGTTGGGATTAAAACAGTGGTCGTCATGATGGCGTTGCATTACACGTAATATACTACACGGAGTGAGGAGGAGGTGGACAGATTACCAGATCATGATAGCTGACGGAATGGCATATCTGAAAAACTCCTTCACTCCATGAAAGATTTCCCGTGAAACAGTTGAACGAGTTTTGTCACAAGCAGGGGAGAACCTCATGCATAAAGAAAGGATTACCACATTCACCCACAGAGACACACTAAAAGCGATAGCAGCCCCAAGATTACTCAAACCAGACTTAAAAACCAGCACCCAACATAGAGCCACGTGGAAGCACATTGTTATGAATGAGCTCATGAGCAAGGGAAAGATCATACTTTGCACCTGAAAAAACGTATGAGAGGCTATAAGGTCGAATAAGCGAACAAGGCCGGAATGAGCCACTTTAAGAACCTTCTGGTTTCTTATGCGATAAGAGGATCTTGGCCTATGAAGATTAGCACTTTCCCCATTTGGGTCCACAAGATCGCGAGGGGGATGGATATGATAAAAAGGCAGAAAATGGCAGTGTACATTTGTCTTCCAAGTTTACGGTACTGTTTGGCTCCATATGCCTGCCCACAAAGTGTTTCTAGAGCACATGCCATTCCTAACTGTTCGAAAAAAATACGGAATATATCATAAGTTAAACAGAATTATTACAGTTAGTAACACAGAGCTTTTGTATTTCAAAATGTTAGAAGATGTCAGAATAGGAGAAGTTATAATATCTATTCCGTTATGATTTTCAATATCATAATGTTATTAATTTGGAAAATTCAGGATCGAGTTTGACGGTTAAAATCATTCAACAGGACCATAACATTGAATTTAATTTGTTTGCTAGTTCAACCCAAGGTCTTATTAAGCCCATCGTTCTCTCCTAATTCTTCTCGTATGGCATTCTAAGATTATTTTATGACAGTATATGGAATCATGTCTGGAGCCCTTTGTCTCTACACTCTATATACATTCCTCAAATATCTAGCACAGTAGGCAGTAGCATTACTGCTTTGCTTTATCACTTCCTATTCAAAATTACAGGTTCATATTATAACAAAAGAACTATACGCGTATGTGAAAGGGGCGTAGTCAGGAGTAAGAGTTGGGTTGGGCCACTACAAAGAATTTTTAATTTACACATAAATTTTTACATTAAAAATATAAACAATTTTAAAATTTGGGCTGCGCCGTGGCCCGGTTGGCCACCCCTCCACCTCCGCCCCTGGGGTATGTCTGTAATGCATGTGTTTCTAACAGAATGTACCAAAAACTGTTCTATCAATACGCACTTTAGTCCTTTCTATCAACTAACAGAAAAGAAAAGCCAGAATCTTTGTCCTGTGAATAATTGAGTTTTCCATGCCAGGTTTATAATGAATGAACAATGTTACATATCTGTTTACCTGACAATAATAAATTGAAAAAAAATACAATTATAAGACTTTTGGTACTGTTATATTGCATATATGCTATCTTAGAAGGATTTCACCTTTTCCTAACTAAGTTTTAACAGCACAATTTTTCTTACTTAGGGTTGGTTTGCAACTATTTTAAAAAAGCACTTCTCAACTTTTGCCTTTAAAAAAGCACTTATTTTCCCAAACATTACAACTTTTATTTTTCTCGGCTTCCGCGTCAAAAGTGCTTTTACTTTTTCTATTACACAAAAAGCACTTATTTTACCAAACACTACCTACTTTTACTTTTCAAAATCACTTTTTTCTCAAACACTATCAACTTTTATTTAATCACTTCTCCCCATTTCATTAAACAAACACTTTTTAAAAGCAGAAGCTGTTGAAAACAGACCCTTAATCTCGTGCCAAAAGCAAGCAAGAATTGCAATAGGAAAAACATTTGCTTCGAAGAATTGCAGTAGAGATTATTTTCCTTCACTGTCCGAAATTTTGTTGAAAATAAACATATCGTTTCAAGAACAAAAGCCATTTTCTTGAAACCGCTTGGTGTTTTGTATTTTTGTGTGGACTAAACATTTATAGGTAGAGAACATCTTAATTTCTTAATCTTCAGAGAAACATTTTCAATGTACAATATATTACAGGGAAACAAACATGTGCAAAGAAATACATTTTCTACATCAACTTATTTTCGTACAATCAAACGGAGCCTTGAAGTATGGCCAACAAACGCATAAAGATTAACTATCAATGAATGAAAAAGAGCAATCTTTTGAAGAAATGTAATTGAAAAGAATGTGTACCCACCATAAAACTGAACCCAGTGACACCAGCAATAGAGACAGCAATGGAGGTGCTGGAGAGATAAAGCTCACCCAAATGCCCAACGATCATAACAGAGATGATGGGTAATAGATACTGAGATAAAGTCACAGCCGCCATTGGACCTGCCAAGTACCCTAACCTCCTCACCTCCGCCCAAACAGACCCCAACCCTATCCGACCACCCTCTTCTCTCGCCTTCAACAACAGCAACCCCTCCTCCATTCTGGTTTCTTGCCATTGCTGTGCGGTAGAACTCCTTTGTAGACTACTGGACTGACCGGTAGTTGGGGGAATTTAATAATCTTTACTTTTAAAAACTGTAAAGCATGTGAATCAGTCGCTATCTATCTATCTATCTAGACTACTAGACCATCCCAAAATTGGTTGGGATAGTGTTGACGTAGAATCAGTCGCTATCTATCTATATACCTAGTATATAAATACTCCCTCCATCCCGCTATTAACTTGCTATTTTTTTTGGGCCGTCCCAAAATAATCTTCTTATTTTCATAAATGTAAAGTTATCCTACATAAAAACAGTGCAAAACAGTGCCAAATAGTGTCTAAACAGTGCCAAACAGTGTCTAAACAGTAAAGTCAAATTTATTTTCTAAATATGTGTGTAGTTCAAAGTAGGAACTTAATAGAGGGACGGAGGGAGTATATATATTGTTGGGATATATTATCCCGGTCCGTTACTGTTCAGGAGCCCAAGACTTGATATAGTACGGAGCCCGTCCGGTAAGGCCCGTTTCGGCCCATTCTGGCCATCCGGCCCACCTTGGCCCAGTAGGCCCGTATTTGGCCCATTAGGGTGGAGAGCACCCTTCCCCTTTCCCCTATAAATATGAGGCTTCCCTCCATGTTTTGGGGATCCCTTCCTTAGCTTCTTCTTCCTTACTTCTCTCTAGCTAGCTAGCTCAATACTCCATAAATGGAGCTCAAATTGTACAATGTAATGGTGAGAAGAGTCCTAATGAGAAGGAGAGGGCTTGGACATTAGCCTAAAAAGTCCCGTGGTTTTCTCCCTTTCGGGTTTCCACGTAAAAATAGTTTGTTCATACACATTGATACATATATTTACTATATCGTGTTGGATTAAACTCAACATATATAAAGCCTATAAGTAGGAACTTAGTAGGAACAGTATATATATATATATATATATATATATATATATATATATATATATATATATATATATATATATATATATATATATATATATATATATATATATATATATATAGAGAGAGAGAGAGAGAGAGATTTATTCATGTCCGGAATTCCGGACAGGAACCGCCATCCGGACGGTGGCGTTTGGCCGCCTTCCCGGTGACATTTTTTGATGAAATTTTTATGGCATGTTCTCCATCAAGTCTAGTTTATCCACAAAAAATTAAGCCAAAAACTCAATCGGGAAAGTTGTCAAATGATTTTTGCAAGTTAACTCGTCCGGAATATGTATTTTCCGGACCAGTTAACTTGCAAAAATCATTTGACGACCTTCCCGAATGAGTTTTTGGCTGTGTTTTTTTGTGGATAAACTAGACTTGATGAAGAACATGTCATAAAAATTTCATCAAAAAATTCCACCCGGAAGACGGCCAAACGCTGCCGTCCGGACGGCGGTTCCGGTCAGGAATTCCTGACCGGAAGAGTACTCTATATATATATATATATATATATATATATATATATATATAGGGGAAAGATCAAGTACAAAGTGTGCTTATTGTGCAAATATTTGTACGATGCACCTTGACGTTATTTGCATTGCATATTGAGGTTCAAAGTATTGCACATTATAAAGTCATAAAAATAACAGTTGCACATTAAAGGTGCAACGAGTTGCACCCTAAAAAGTTGGGTTTTATTACAAAAATGCCACCTTGCCTTTATGTCCTTTGGATCAACTCATCGGACGGTCAAGATGAGTTTGTACTTTGTAAATTAAGAAGGCTTTGTATTTGATCTCTATTCTATATATATATATATATATATATATATATATATATATATATATATATATATATATATATATATATATATAGAGTACTCTTCCGGTCAGGAATTCCTGACCGGAACCGCCGTCCGGACGGCGGCGTTTGGCCGCCTTCCGGGTGGAATTTTTCAATGAAATTTTTATGACATGTTCTCCATCAAGTCTAGTTTATCTACAAAAAAATTCAGCCAAAAACTCATTCGGGAAGGTCATCAAATGATTTTTGCAAGTTAACTGGTCCGGAAAATACATATTCCGAACCAGTTAACTTGCAAAAATCATTTGACGACCTTCCCGATTGAGTTTTTGGCTGAATTTTTTTGTGGATAAACTAGACTTGATGGAGAACATTCCATAAAAATTTCATCAAAAAATTCCACCGGGAAGGCGGCCAAACGCCGCCGTCCGGACGGCGGTTCCTGTCCGGAATTCCGGACATGAACTTTTGTCTATATATATATATATATAAAGAAGTGGAAAATCTAGCCATTTTCCCTCCAAAAGATACGGGTTAGAGACTGGGTCGGGTCTATGTGACTATCACTGTGTTGTATTTGTTGGTTAAAGTGAAGTAATAAGGAGTATCAAATACGGAGTATGGAGTAATTACTGCACTTTGGGTGACGAGAAAGGTGCCATTGTGTCAGAATCCACTACCCAACATTGATTGTGATATCTTTTTGGTTATCCATTGTATATTCATATGTCATAAAGAAATATGGAGCGATAAAGATGGCCTCTTATCTACCCTTTTGAACATTGTAAAAAATACTATGAATAATTATATTGCATCCAAATCAAATCTATCGATCTTTGGCTGTAGATGGATCGAAAGCTGATCTTCCGCCAGCGGGCGTCATGAGAGTTGGACTGGGGTTCGAGAATCTGGAAGGACGAGTGGTCTGGTGCAACCCTCTAGCAATTCCCCCAGGTTCTGGGTGCAGAGATCTCCCAGGGACGGCAAGCATCGGGAAGCGCTTGGTTTTTACAACCCTCTAGCAATCCCCTGGGTTCGAGAGGTCAGGTGCAACCTTAAGCCCTTCTATGGATCAATGGCTGCCTATAACAATTCTCCCAATGAGGTCAATCCTAGATGAATCCTATGATTGGGCTGGTAAGGTTTAATCGTTCTAAATCCCCCCCAAGATCTCTGCTAATTTGCAATGTATGGCAAAATTAGACATTTGCTCAAATACCTATTCCGAAATCTGAGTGAAATAATGTTTCTTTAATGGCAAATGACCTTATTGTGTGCGGGGGGGAAATTATGCCGTAAAGTCTGTGGGAAAAAAGATTTAGCAACCCTCTTTCACCAATGTGTCCTTATTGTAGAAAAGAAGCAGCAACACAGAATCGTGTACTGTGTAGATATCAGTTAGCTGCAAATTTATGGATACACTTTTCAGTATTACTCTTGGATGGCTGAAAAGAAAATCTCATGCTTCAACATTGTTGCATGAGATGGTGTGTGACACCGCACCCGGATGTACGTGGATTCGAAATTTGATATGTACTTAAATTTCCTAACGAATAAAATCGTGTAATGGAATTGGTATATTTAATTAATGCGTGATTAATTAAATTATTTATCGGGTCCCTAATAATGGAAATGGACTCCCAAATATTTAGATGGGCCATGGAAAGGGCATGGAGTTGACCTGTTGGTCAAACGAGGCCCAATTACCGGTATTGGTAATTTATCGGATAACAGCCCGAAATGAATTTCGGGGACTCCTAAATTAATGTTGGGGAACATACATCTTCTCTAAAGGCCCATGATTATGAGGAACGCGTGATATATTTTATTTGGCCCGATAAAATAAAATATAGTTAAGACAGTCCGAGAAATACAACTTTCGGGGCCGGTTGTACACACCGGGGCATAATGGGATGACCTCCCACGCGAGTGGGGGCCACCCCACGTTTTTGTATGCACTAGTTGACTAAAGGGTAGCTGGAGGAACATGAATTGAGTGGCATGTGCGGACTAGTGAGTGAGGGGATGGGTAGAGACAAACCCATACACCCCATGTCCTCTCTTAGTACTATTCTTGGTCTTTGATTGAGAGTAGATACCTCCCCCCTATCATTGAGAGCCATTCGAACCATACAAGGCAAGAGAGAGCTCAAGGGAAAGTCTTCAACAAGGTCCAAGATTGAAGGCAACATCCACAAAAGAAATCCAAGGAGAAAAGAGTTGTTCTTGAGGTAAGAACACAAGTATTATCTTTTAACTAGTATTATTTTGTATGATTTTTAAGAAATCATATGGTGGATTAAACATGAAGTTCTACACGTTTAAAAGTGGAGAATAATGTTATAAAGTGGTGGTATTTAACTTAGAAGAGTTGGTGAATCGATAGGAGTCGGAATCGCCGGAAACCGCCACTTGTAGGGAGCTGTTCGTAGCTGCAGACCACGAAAGCCGCCCACCTTTGGCAAAAGCCGCCCGGCTTTCGTCTGCTGGTCAGATTTTCCACTTCCAATCGGTTTAGAACGGGGATTGATCGAAAGGCTTAACAAAGGCAACTATTTCAGCACTTCATAAGGTGAGGATGGCTGACTATATTGCTTATAATCTTTGGGTTAATTTCATGAGATTACCTAAGGTAATTAAATATGTTTTTAAGGATTATTAATGATTAATAATGCCTAAGAATGAGAAGACTATTGTCTATAAGGAAAAGAGCATAATATACAAATTTGTAAGAAATTGTGTATGATTATGTGATATGAAAGAAATGGTATGGTAATGGAATTAACTATGAAAATTGTGATAAAATATACTTTTACTTCATGTATGAAATTCATGAATGGATAAAAGTGATATTTTTGATATTGGGATTAAATCATATTTGGATTGGAAAATCAATTGAGATAAACCATTTGGCTATGAACTTAGAACTTGGTTGTTCTAAGGTTATTCGACTAGTATCGAAATACTAGTCGGGAGATTTATATAAATAAATGATGGAATTAATCCTAAGAGATAGGATTGTGAATAGATATGCCTTAAGTAGTCTTAAGAGATGCTTTAAGGTCAAATTGTATGAACACTACGGTGTGTTAGGGGTAGGCCAAAAGGCTATCCAAGTGAATTGATTCTAGGCATAGGATTTGCTTGAGAATTGAGCTATGGAAGTAAATTAGAGTCGGACTCTAGGATTACATGGAAATGTCGTTGGGCCGAGCCCTTGCCATGTAATGTGACTAGCATGGAAACGTAGTTGGGCCGAGCCCTTGCCATGCATTGTGATCTTCATGGAAACGTAGTTGGGCCGAGCCCTTGCCATGAAGTTATGGTTGGTATGGAAACGTAGTTGGGCCGAGCCCTTGCCATACAAATTTAGATATATTAAATTGAGTTAAAGGATTGTATAGAAATGTAGTTGGGCCGAGCCCTTGCTATACAATCGGGACTCGAGGGAACCCTATGGGGTTGTCGTGACTCATGGTCACGGAAAGTGAAAATGGTAAATTCTAAATGAATATGGGCCCACGGGCCGACTACTTGACTTTATATAAAGTAAGTATATTCATAAAACAGGGTAACCGGGGGTTACGGCCTACGATATAATATCACTCTATTTGAGGGTCTTAAGAAATTGAAACATTGATTATACTTAGTATAGTTGTCATTGTACTTGTCAAATGCTTCCAAGTACTGACCTCCCCTTCACGGGGGAGGCCACCTCACAGTTTCAGGTAGAACTTGAAGAGTTGCTGCCACCACCCGTTGCTTCGGGGAGATCAAGGGAAGAAGACGTGGTTCGTGCTTCTTCCGTTTCTGTTTTGAAAACAATCTAAATAATGCTCATGGATATTATTTTTGAATAATCATTCGGGGGCTTGTATGCCCATGTTTGCCGAGTGTGGCATAAACACTTGTATTAAATGTTTCCGCTGCTTAAATGAATATTTTACATTATGCTTGTTTATGGATGTACTATGTGTGAATGGTATTCAAGACGCCTTGTATAGTATGGATGAGTTGGACTGCGGTTGACTATTCGTACTGTACGGCGGGTTGTTGACGTGTCCGGATAGGTCCGGGGCGTGACATGGTGGATAGCAACTTTATCTAAAACAACGAGTGGCGTTTATTTGGCAATACTTCCAGGTGTTATAAGTCGGCACATATAGAAAGCAATCTGGGTATGTTTTATTTTAAGAGTCCTTCAATAATTTATATCTCTGTTTTGTATCATCACCGTCAAAGTGTCAAACCATGCCCACATAATATACTGTAATTACAATTTAGAATATAAGTTAGTCGATGACGTATTGAGAATTTAAGTTTTGTATGATTCATACTTTAATTATTCTTACGTAGACTACACTTTTATCAGATTAACTACTCCGTAAGTATCTATTGATTGTTTACAGGCTCCCATATTGTTTTGTATTCTGCTTATTATACTGATGACATTATTTGCCAAATTTGCAGCCAAAGTGGACTGTTTGTTGGAGGTAGATATTTTGTTCTTTCCCTGAAGTTTATACTCCGTATAAGAGACAAAAGGGGGTTGTTTAGTTGGTTACCTGAAGCTGAGAATAACCCAGCTTAAGAACTGATTTGTCCAATTCAGAAGAGGAATCTGTACCATTTCTGTAATGGATTTGCTATTCTGAAAGATCAAATTAAACATTTCAAATGAAGTCACTGCAAAAGATATTATTTGTTCCCAGGTAGGTGCTGCCACGTAGGAAAGACTCTTGAAGGGATGACATTTGTGCAAGCAATGACAATGAAAGTGAGGAAAAGTTGTCAATATTGGATAATCGCATTTGTCATTTGTTGCACGCTATTACCTATCAGGCGTTTTACAAATAATATGTTGAAATTTATCTATTGGATAAATATTATACTTATATCCGTGACATTTCTTACTCCGTTTTACTACTGATCTAAACGTCTAATTATTTATCAATTCTTTATCACTCCTTTTAAAAAATTGTTCCTCACATTGTATAAATATTATCCTTTTAAAATGATAATAACATTTTTGAATTTTTTTTGGCCTTGCATCGCACGGGTGAAATTCTAGTTAATGTGATAAAGAGTATCAAGATGGGGGCAATAGATTCACCTTTCGGCCTCATTGTCGAAGACATTAGACAGCTTTCAGTCGATCGGTATGTTGGATGCCTTTTCCTCCAAATTTTATTCAATTGTATTTGGACAATGATTAATTTACGTTGTACTAACTCCGTCCCACTATGTTTGAAACAAAAGGGGTGTGACACAACTTTTAAGAAAAAGTGAAATTGTGCGGTTGATATTGAATTGATAAAGTGTGAATAAAGTAGGAATGAATGGTAACCACCCAAATATTAAGAAATATGGTAGGAGACAAACTTAATGGGACGGACGAAAGGTAAAACAGGACAAAGTTAGGGGGCGGAGGGAGTATTTGGATTTTGATTCGTACGTTGTATTTATTATGGACGCTGATTAGTATTTGGATTTTGTACATTGTATTAGCCGTCGATCTAGTTGGAATTGGGATCATATACATCTAAAGTGCGTAATAATCAAATTCAATTTATATAAATTTCTCCATTCTCTTGATGTCGATCGATGGAATTAGTTGGTATATAACTGACTGATCATATACAAAGCCAACTTAATTTACAAAATACAAAGTGATCATAGCCGTTGATCACTTAATTTACAAAGCCAACTTAATTTACAACTAAGTGATCATATACGCGAGGGGTGTGAGCGTCGCCAACTGTGCTGTTTGATTCGCAGTGCAATCGTGGTTGACCTGCGGATGTGATTCTTGGCTTCTATAATTGATTTGTTCATTGTGAGTTCTCTCTAGGGCTTCGACTATGTCAGCCGCTGGGGCTTTTTTTCGATTTCGATTTCGATTTTGTCGAAGATCGGCTTTGTTATCCCTTGGTCATTGGTGCTCGGTTGGAGTCCAGGTCAGACGCGGAGGGCGGAAAACGATGGAAGAGGGCGGATTTTCTGTCATGGCTTGAGGAGATCGGTGTTGTGGTCAAGGTTCGACGATGTGGCGTTGTTGTTGTCGTTGGAGAAGATCAGCGCCGTCTATCTGTTTACTCTGGTCGCACGGAGCATGGATGAGTTTGGTTATGCAGGGACGGAGGATTGATGCATGGTTTTTGGCAGTCAAAGGTCATGGAGGATCAATTAGCATGGTACCGGTGGTACGACCTCCTCCTGAACCACCACCATGGGATGTACAAGGTGCTAGAGTCCGTGAAAGTTTTTCTTGTAGTTTTTATCTGTTTGTTATTTGTTTTCTTATGTCCTTTTTTGTTGTTGGTTTTGACAGTTTGTTTGAGCTTTTTGCCTCTCTTTATGTCAGTGGGTATGGTTGGATCTATGTGAACAGGTTTGGTTGTGTCAAACCTACTACTACCTCCGTTCTCTTTTAGTTGCAACATTGGACTTTTTGCACTATTCACATATTCTACTTTGACTACATTTTATTAATTGATGTATAATAAATTAAATTTTTAAAAAATATTGTTAAATTCTTCTCATTCTAAATTTTCAAAATATGAATTTTTCAATTTTTTTACTAATAAGGAATGAAAGATATTGATGGTCAAACTTGTGCGTTGGCAAACGTGAAATGTTGACTGTTGCAATTAAAAAGGAACGGAGGAAGTACATGGTTAGCGATTCGTGTTTCTCTCTCAGGGGTGACCGTCTCAAAGTCTCACCATAGGGTTACAGTCGTAGTTGTTGGTGTCAGTTTTATTTTCACTTTGCTTGATGTAATGATTTTGAATCTTTTGATATGAACAGAGGCCTGTTTTGATGATAAAAAAACTAAGTGATCATATACAAAGCCAACTTAATTTACAACTAAGTGATCATTTACAAAGCCAAGTTTAAAACCAACGCATCACCTTTTTAATCTGTTGAACATCTAAAGTAACACATATCTTTTGCTTCGATTAAACATCTAAAGTGCGTAATAATCAAATTCAATTAATATAAATTTCTCCATTCTCTTGATGTCGATCGATGGAATTAGTTGGTATACAACTAAGTGATCATATACAAAGCCAACTTAATTTACAAAATACAAAGTGATCATAGCCGTCAATCTAAGCCATTTTTGGAGGTATAATCATATCGACGCTTTTGTTAGGAATTAATTTACGCAACACGAAGAACAATTAAAGAACACACGAAATTTGATAACCCAGTTCGTCACGAATGACTACGTCTGGGGGCGCTACCAAGCCAGGAATGTTATTTCTATTTTCGGATCCACACACGATTACAAGGGAGAGAGCTTGTATTTATAGAGAAGTAAAACCTAACCCCAAGGCAACTAGGATGTGTTTCCAAAAAATAAATTAAGAAACATGTTTCCAAAAATAAATTAAGAAAAGCTTTGGTTATACAGTCTCTAACACCTTACAATCTCCCACCTTGAGACTGAACATTAGCAACACAACCAAATATGCGGAGATAGGACAGATTGACCTCCTTACATGTCCACCTTTCTTCAGGTATGTCATTATCCAACGAGATCGTTGGACTTCTGTTGATGAGAAAAGTCGCAGGTTCACTGCATCCACCCTAAACATCTTTGGTAAGCCACTCTTCAACCTCATGCATCTAGCCCGCTCATTCAGTGTTCTGTTCATGCGTTCAGCAACGCCATTATGCTGTGGAGTCCATTTAGTTGTCTTCTCCATACGAACCTCATTCTCAGCACAAACTTCTTGAACTCATGCAGTTCATACTCACCTCCATTGTCAGATCGAAGGCACTTCAATTTCAGACATGTCTTTGTCTCAACACGAGCTTTCCACCTCCAAAGCATCAAAGGCATCAGATTTATTTTTGAGAAAATAAACTCATACCTTTCTTGTGGCATCATCAATAAAGGTCATGTAGTAGCTGGATCCTTCCAAGGATGTAACTTCTGCAGGTCCCCAAAGGTCGGTGTGAACTAGTTCCAACTTCTCCGGTTTTATAGCTCGTCTTCCCTTCGAGAAATTGACACGTTTCTGTTTCCCGAATATGCAGTCCTCGCATAAGCCAACCTCAACAGTCTTTAGGCTGGGCAGTTTGCCCTTCGAGCACAGCTCCTTCATCCCTGTAACACCCCCATTTTCCCTCCCAAAATAGTACTTGAAATAATAGATTTATTGATAATAAAATTGATTTATTCTTTCAAAACAGATAAAAATTTTTGCAGCGGAAATAATATTAAATGGGAAACGGGTGTTACCGCCACATCCGGTCATCTCCTAACCGAATGCACAGGCAACTAAATCAAAATAAAATAAAACAAATATTCGACATTATGAAAATGTTTATTCTTGACTAAGTTTTTCTAAGGCATCTCTAATCCGCTCTCAAGCGCATGCAATCAACAATCAACATAGTCGTCATCACCTGCACAAGTAAAGTGCAGAAAACAAAACAAAGGAAAGGAAACAAAAATTAGCTTTAGAGCTAAGTAAGTACTACCCAACCCCGTAAAATAATCAAGTTTGGCGAAAATAGATTTTCATATAATACTATATAAAAATAACACACTCCACCAAAATTCTTTTCTCTTTGATTTTTCTCAAAATCACTTCTTTACTAAAATCCACAAGTTTTCTTCAAAAATACTCCGTATTATAGTAACTCTTCTCTTTGAACTTCTCAAAATAAAATCTTCTTCTCTAACTTCCTAGTAATTTAGAAGGGCGGTGCTCAACCTTTCGATTGAGCCCGGTGGACCGTGGTTACGGACGGCCACCCCGAACAAGTGCCGGTACCACAACTGCTCTTGCGGAAACGAAACGACTACCTTAAGTGTGCACACCCCCTAAAAGGGATTCCAAGCCCTCCGAGTAGTAAGTCGTCACGAGTAATCGGGACTCAGTCTACCAACTACTCCACCTTTAAAATTCTTGAATGATTAGGGACTACTACTATAACTCTACTTCTTAAAAAGGGATCATTGATCCAATTATCACTGAAAACTTATTCTCACCCTTAGCAGTAGTAGCCCTTTTACGTCGGAACTAGTGCTACTACCACAACTCTCCTTCTTAAAAGGGATCATCGATCCGAAAGTTACTCAAAAATCTCTTCTTAGTAGTAGCCGCTCTAATCACCCTCCACATTTATCCGGATGTGGAAAACCGACACCGCGGATTTCTCCCGCGGTGCTCACTTCTTATGAAAACGTAAATTTTATCTTGGCTTTAGATACACTTCTAAAAATATTTCTCAATCTCTCTAAATAATCTCAAAGGTATTTAAAAATATTTAATACCCCAAAAAGTACTCTTGATTTGTATTCATCAAAATCACATACACATAATTCAAAATTCACACTTAATCACATAATGCATAATAAGCATATAATACGAGGAAACAATTTTGGATCGGCAGAGAAACTTACCTCAAATCCAATGCTCCTAATTCTCTTCCTCTATTCCGGCCTCTAAATAACCACCCTTTTTTAAGACAATATAATTAGTCATTTATTCCATTCTCAATATATTATTCGATTTACCCCCCTTGTTTGAGTTTATTTATTTTTTTAATTAATCGTTCAGATTTAGATGATCCAATTCTATAATTATTCTACTAATATCAATCTTCATGGTTAATTATCATCACTTTATTTTAAAAACCTCAAATTAAGTACGATCCGATATAAATATGTAGTCCATCTAGTAACAATCAGTACATACTCTATTAGTTTAACTCATTTTAATCCAATTTATGAAAAGCTAATTAGTCCATATTAATAAAACTGTTCATTTGTAATTTCGGATGAATAATAAATCAATTAATTCCCCTTTTAAAATCATTTTACATAAGTGACAAAGTGATAGATATCAATCTAATTATCCTAGCCCAATTATCATTATCAAAATATTACTACGTATTGTTTATTATAAATCCTAATTATTGTTACTATTGTCCACCCCAAATTAACACTACGGTCCATCTAAGTAAATAAATAACGCAGTTCGAAAACAAAAGAGAAACAATAGGGACGTAGCAGTACGTGAACAATATGTACTCGTCGACGGCCAAGGCGGAAAACGGGGACGTCTCCTCCGGCGATCTTTGCGGCAGCCTGCTCCCCATCAACGAGTTACGGCGGTCCTTCGGGTGTGAACGCAGGCTACGCAGCCCCGGTAGTCACCAGTCCGGCATCATCCTATCTCCTTCATGATGACCACCACCTTCGGCGGCTCGATCCCTTCCTCCGGTAGGACTTCAAACTGTCCTCTGGCAAGTGGCAACGGCTCCTACTGGTTTCTTCTTCCCCCCTACTCACGCTCCTATTGTCTTTTCTTTTCTTTTCTCTCCGTTGCTCGTTCTCATATGGTGTGTAGGGTGTAGAGATGGTTCGCATGAGCATATATTGTTGTAGGCTTCGTCAGTTTCATACGTTTGCAGATCTTTTGCATTGATTTATATTTAATAGCTTTCCTTATTATGGGTTTTATTTGAGTATACGTACCCGGATTTCACTGGCATGTATCTGGACGCTATTCGTATGAGTATAAGCATGTGCCTTAAAAATAATGAATTTGGTAAGTGTATAACCGCAGATTTCTACGGAGTATAAGCGTAGGTTTAGTGGTTTGAATTCCTGTGTGCATATGCGTTCATAGACTCCGTATTACATTCCCACTAGATAAATAGGTTTAAGAAGTCCATATCTACTCAAATATACTACGTACGTAGCATGTGTTTATTGGGTTGAAAACTCAACATTTTCTTATTTTGTTATTATTATTATTATTACAAAACTTATACACTCCCTTAAATAAGATGTCACTTCCATAATTATTAGTTACTCCTATTATTGAAACATTTTTATCTAAAATGTCACAAATGTTAAAACTTTATCTGATAAACTTTAATTCAAAAAAGTTTCTTTTGTAAAATTTTATCTGACTAATTTTATCTGACCAATAAAATTATTTATTTTATTTTATTTCAAATTTTCGGAGTGTCACATTATGTCCTCCTTAAAAGAATGCTTCGTCCCCGAAGCATAAGCTATCATTAATAATAAAATTTATGAAGTATTACGGTCTACCCTTTAAAGAGGGGTTACACCCTTGCAACAATAATACTACCTTAGCCAAACAACTTAGGGTAACGTTTGCGCTTAACATCCTCGCTCTCCCAAGTGGCATTTCCAATGAAACGGTATGACCTTAACTTCCACCAATTTGACTACTTGACTTCTAGTCTTATTCTAGTCTTACAAGTCTTCATACGTACTAAAGCATTCAAAGGCTTCTCGGCTATTTGAAATACACAAGTCCTTAACTAAGTCCATATCTATATTCTATCACATATACATCCTAAGATGTTATATCAAACCTCATGTATTACACACAAGCAAGTAACTCCATGAATTTTCACAATTCAATCATACAGATCAATAACTTTAAAGTCTCACAATCCTCACCTCGTTTCTAATATGTCTTTTCCTAATCATTTTCTTTTTCCTATTTTATTTTTTTTGAAATTTTATTAAGAAAACTTTTTGGAAAACAACTTTGAAAAAAATCTCCCAGAAAAACAACCTAAGTCTCTGATACCAATTTGTAACACCCCCATTTTCCCTCCCAAAATAGTACTTGAAATAATAGATTTATTGATAATAAAATTGATTTATTCTTTCAAAACAGATAAAAATTTTTGCAGCGGAAATAATATTAAATGGGAAACGGGTGTTACCGCCACATCCGGTCATCTCCTAACCGAATGCACAGGCAACTAAATCAAAATAAAATAAAACAAATATTCGACATTATGAAAATGTTTATTCTTGACTAAGTTTTTCTAAGGCATCTCTAATCCGCTCTCAAGCGCATGCAATCAACAATCAACATAGTCGTCATCACCTGCACAAGTAAAGTGCAGAAAACAAAACAAAGGAAAGGAAACAAAAATTAGCTTTAGAGCTAAGTAAGTACTACCCAACCCCGTAAAATAATCAAGTTTGGCGAAAATAGATTTTCATATAATACTATATAAAAATAACACACTCCACCAAAATTCTTTTCTCTTTGATTTTTCTCAAAATCACTTCTTTACTAAAATCCACAAGTTTTCTTCAAAAATACTCCGTATTATAGTAACTCTTCTCTTTGAACTTCTCAAAATAAAATCTTCTTCTCTAACTTCCTAGTAATTTAGAAGGGCGGTGCTCAACCTTTCGATTGAGCCCGGTGGACCGTGGTTACGGACGGCCACCCCGAACAAGTGCCGGTACCACAACTGCTCTTGCGGAAACGAAACGACTACCTTAAGTGTGCACACCCCCTAAAAGGGATTCCAAGCCCTCCGAGTAGTAAGTCGTCACGAGTAATCGGGACTCAGTCTACCAACTACTCCACCTTTAAAATTCTTGAATGATTAGGGACTACTACTATAACTCTACTTCTTAAAAAGGGATCATTGATCCAATTATCACTGAAAACTTATTCTCACCCTTAGCAGTAGTAGCCCTTTTACGTCGGAACTAGTGCTACTACCACAACTCTCCTTCTTAAAAGGGATCATCGATCCGAAAGTTACTCAAAAATCTCTTCTTAGTAGTAGCCGCTCTAATCACCCTCCACATTTATCCGGATGTGGAAAACCGACACCGCGGATTTCTCCCGCGGTGCTCACTTCTTATGAAAACGTAAATTTTATCTTGGCTTTAGATACACTTCTAAAAATATTTCTCAATCTCTCTAAATAATCTCAAAGGTATTTAAAAATATTTAATACCCCAAAAAGTACTCTTGATTTGTATTCATCAAAATCACATACACATAATTCAAAATTCACACTTAATCACATAATGCATAATAAGCATATAATACGAGGAAACAATTTTGGATCGGCAGAGAAACTTACCTCAAATCCAATGCTCCTAATTCTCTTCCTCTATTCCGGCCTCTAAATAACCACCCTTTTTTAAGACAATATAATTAGTCATTTATTCCATTCTCAATATATTATTCGATTTACCCCCCTTGTTTGAGTTTATTTTTTTTTTTTAATTAATCGTTCAGATTTAGATGATCCAATTCTATAATTATTCTACTAATATCAATCTTCATGGTTAATTATCATCACTTTATTTTAAAAACCTCAAATTAAGTACGATCCGATATAAATATGTAGTCCATCTAGTAACAATCAGTACATACTCTATTAGTTTAACTCATTTTAATCCAATTTATGAAAAGCTAATTAGTCCATATTAATAAAACTGTTCATTTGTAATTTCGGATGAATAATAAATCAATTAATTCCCCTTTTAAAATCATTTTACATAAGTGACAAAGTGATAGATATCAATCTAATTATCCTAGCCCAATTATCATTATCAAAATATTACTACGTATTGTTTATTATAAATCCTAATTATTGTTACTATTGTCCACCCCAAATTAACACTACGGTCCATCTAAGTAAATAAATAACGCAGTTCGAAAACAAAAGAGAAACAATAGGGACGTAGCAGTACGTGAACAATATGTACTCGTCGACGGCCAAGGCGGAAAACGGGGACGTCTCCTCCGGCGATCTTTGCGGCAGCCTGCTCCCCATCAACGAGTTACGGCGGTCCTTCGGGTGTGAACGCAGGCTACGCAGCCCCGGTAGTCACCAGTCCGGCATCATCCTATCTCCTTCATGATGACCACCACCTTCGGCGGCTCGATCCCTTCCTCCGGTAGGACTTCAAACTGTCCTCTGGCAAGTGGCAACGGCTCCTACTGGTTTCTTCTTCCCCCCTACTCACGCTCCTATTGTCTTTTCTTTTCTTTTCTCTCCGTTGCTCGTTCTCATATGGTGTGTAGGGTGTAGAGATGGTTCGCATGAGCATATATTGTTGTAGGCTTCGTCAGTTTCATACGTTTGCAGATCTTTTGCATTGATTTATATTTAATAGCTTTCCTTATTATGGGTTTTATTTGAGTATACGTACCCGGATTTCACTGGCATGTATCTGGACGCTATTCGTATGAGTATAAGCATGTGCCTTAAAAATAATGAATTTGGTAAGTGTATAACCGCAGATTTCTACGGAGTATAAGCGTAGGTTTAGTGGTTTGAATTCCTGTGTGCATATGCGTTCATAGACTCCGTATTACATTCCCACTAGATAAATAGGTTTAAGAAGTCCATATCTACTCAAATATACTACGTACGTAGCATGTGTTTATTGGGTTGAAAACTCAACATTTTCTTATTTTGTTATTATTATTATTATTATTACAAAACTTATACACTCCCTTAAATAAGATGTCACTTCCATAATTATTAGTTACTCCTATTATTGAAACATTTTTATCTAAAATGTCACAAATGTTAAAACTTTATCTGATAAACTTTAATTCAAAAAAGTTTCTTTTGTAAAATTTTATCTGACTAATTTTATCTGACCAATAAAATTATTTATTTTATTTTATTTCAAATTTTCGGAGTGTCACAATCCCCTTTTCACTCATGTGACCGAGACGACGGTGCCACAAATTCACATCGTTTGTTGCAGCGGCAGCAACATCAATGCAGTCCTTCGAGTTCGTTGTCATGTACAACTTTCCCTCCTTCTTCCCTTTAGCAATCAGCAAGGCTCCTTTGGTGATCTTCCAATTTCTGCTGCCAAATGTAATTGCATAACCTTCCTCATCCAGCTACCCAATTGAAAGAAGATTTCTCCTCAAACCAGGAATGTGTCGGTCACCATTCAGTTTCAACGTGCAACCGTTCGGAGTTTTAATATGGACTGTACCCTTCTCAACAATTTTAAGAGGCTCATCATCAGCAAGATACACCTCTCCAAAATTTCCGAGAGTATACTGTTCCATCACTTCAGCATTACCGCATGAATGGAACGAAGCTCCAGAATCCAGAACCCATGACTCCAACAGACTGCTCACGCCCAGGACCAGGAGATCATCGCCAGATGATTCTGCCGCTACATTGGCAGATGTCTTCTCCTTCTGATCCTTGATCTGCTCCTTGCACTGGCTCTTGAAGTGTCCGTACTCCTCACAATTCCAGCACTTGATCTGACTTCTGTCCTTCTTGCCCTTGCTGTTTGGCTTGGATTTAATTCTTGATCTTTCACGATTTAATTTGGACTTTGACTTCGTTTTGCCCTAGTTCTTTGTACTCAACGATGATCCAGAAGTCAAGCCCGGTTCCTTCCTGTGAATTTCTTCGTTCACCACCAAATTTCCGACTTCATCGAATTTCAGTTTCTCCTTCCCTGTTGAAGCGCTGCCTGCAGTCATCGTTCTGTTCCAGCTTTCTGGTAGAGAAAACAACAGAATTAGGGTGTGAATCTCGTCATCGAATTTGATCTCAATTGTTCTCAATTGTGTGGTGATTAAATTGAACTCGTTGAGATGCTCCACAACTCCCGCACTTTCTGACATCTTTAGGTTAAAAAGACGCCTCATCAGGTGAACCTTGTTCGCAGTGGACGGTTTCTCGTACATACCCGATAATATCTGCAACATCTCTTTCGTCGTTTTTGCTTTGACGGTGTGTAGGGCGATGTTTCTGGACAGCGACAATCTAACCACGCTCATCGCCTTCCTGTCCAGCAACTTTCAATCGCTCTCCTTCATGTCTTCCGACTTGTCATCCAGAGGTTGATACAGATCTCTACCGTACAGGTAATTTTTGATCTGCAACTTCCAGAAACCGAAATCAGTCCCATCAAACTGCATCATCGGTGTTTTCAAATTGTCTGCCATAATGAGATCTCCCTTCGAACCTAGGGCTCTGATGCCAATTGTTAGGAATTAATTTACGCAACACGAAGAACAATTAAAGAACACACGAAATTTGGTAACCCAGTTCGCCACGAATGACTACGTCTGGGGTGCTACCAAGCCAGGAATGTTATTGCTATTTTCGGATCCACAAACTATTACAAGGGAGAGAGCTTGTATTTATAGAGAAGTAAAACCTAACCCCAAGGCAACTAGGATGCGTTTCCAAAAAATAAATTAAGAAACGTGTTTCCAAAAATAAATTAAGAAAAGCTTTGGTTATACAGTCTCTAACACCTTACAACTTTGTATATGACCAAAGACCATATTGTATTTGGATTCTGATTCGTACAATGTATTAGCCTTCCATCTAAGCCAACTTAATTTACAAAATACAAAGTGATCATATTGGAATTAGAATAGAGATCAAATACAAATTAGGCTTAATATACTAACCTACAAACTAATCCTAGCCATTCATTTAGTGCAGATCACCGTCCGTGTCTATGTTAATTGTTCACAGCTAACTAATTTAAATTGAGGGTGTTTTAGTCAATTAATCCACTTCTATAATGGAACAAAAATCACACTCGTTACTTTCCATTCTCATAACCACATTCTTTCTGTTTATTCTCACATTCCCCATCTTTCCGATCGATCATGTATTTCATCTCCGCGCTTGTCTTCTTCGTCGAGATTATGCCTTGCTACAGTTAATCATCTTCCTTCATTATCATCGAACGCCATGGAACTCTGTTTTATATACACACAAAATCTTCAGATGTTGATCTTGTGTTCTGTTCGTGTGTCCTGGTCATGCAATTGATTCGCAATTGAGGTTGATTTTATCATGTATCTTCTCACTAACAAATTTCATATTTAAATGTTGATAATTTTACCCTCCTTCACTTCGTATGTATGTTTTCCTTATGTGTACTCTATTGTATATGAATTATGAATGAAGCCGAACTGCAGCTTCATTATTGTAAAGAGATAACATAATTATTTTGTTGAAATTCTGTTTGTTTTCCAATTTTGTCTTTTGCAAGGTAAAATATGTATTTTTTTTTGCAGTGGGTAAAATATGTATTATGCATTTGTTTGTGTTGTATGGTGCATTTAGTACTAATATTTTTATTGTAGTTTATTATCAGTTTTTGTTCATGTTTAATATCAGAGATCGTCTGTTGTTTATATAGATCCGAATTGTGGTTTTCAAATTTCTCCTGGGAGTTCATAGTGCTAGATCCCTGAATGTTCACCCGAAAAGAAACCGGTTGTTGGATTGATATTTGCTAATCTAGATGATGACTTTAAATTTTCCAAAGCCTATGCCACTGAGTTGGGGTTTACTATTCGTTATCATTTATCAAAGAAGGCCAGAGATGGTCATATATCGATGAAGTATATTGTATGCATGATTGGTTGACACATATTTGTTGTTCTAAAGGACTTGAAATTCAAACGCATTCCGGACCATTAGGTTAATAACAGATGGTGCAAGAAAGGTTTAGTGAAGCCATTGACTTGAATTTCTGATTCCATATTTGAGCAGACTTTATTGATGGAGGAGAATAAGATCTTTGTTTTTTTGAAGAATAAGATCTCTGTTAACACTTTGTTGTCTGTCATGCTTGTATGGCCCTTGTTGAAAATAACCTCAGTTACTTGAAGCAATTTTCAAGTATAATTAAAGACCAAAAGGAGATTCTGCTTTCTCTACATGAAGGTGTTGGTCACGGTCAACAAAGAAGTCATTAATTGAATCATTTTAGGGTTGTTGTGTGTTCTCTGAAGTGATGTCCATCCCCCGCAGAAGGCAAACATTAGGGTTTTAGACGTAGGATGAGTTCTTCCAAGGAAGTTTCAATTGAAGAATCTAAACACCCCAAAAGACTTTGTAGATCGTGCAATGAGATGGAGCATCACGATAGTAGGAATTGCCCCTTGAATAAATAGACTTGCTTAAAGTTAAAGTTTACGTTTGTTATTAATGTTGTTTGACACTGCTTATACGTACAAACTGTATGTCGGGAATTAATATACTTTTATGTTAATGGTTTTGTATTTTAATTTCGTAGTATGTATTTTCAAATTATTGTTATTGTCATTGTCTTTATTGGTCCTTGCTTTACCATTTGCATTATTAAATATTTGTTTATGCATCATTCTATGACAAGTACTGCATTACTGAATATTCGTTTATGCATCATTTTATGACAAGGGTATATAACCGTTAATATCATCTTATACTTCACAATGTTGCATTTTTATATGTTTTTGTATTGCACATTACAATTGTCGATGTCGCCTTATACATGACAAAGTATCTTTTGTACAGATCTCAACACCTGCATGTAATTTATGATATTATAGTCCACATCAAATTAAACTTGAATTTGTTTTCCTGCCTTTGCCTCACACTTCATTTTTCTGCGCTCATCATGTTGCATGTTCATCACTGGAGCGTATCTTCTAATGTAATGACAAGAATTCAAATTACTTTTGCACAATTTGAAATGATTCTTATATGTCAAAAGTTAGTTTGTAACCTTTGCACTTTTTCCTCTCCCATTTGTCCTTTTTGTTCTGTTGCATATTGCTTGTCGATGCACCTCCTTGTTTCCTTTTTGTTAGTATCACTTGATGCTTTTCTTCATTTTGTATTATAATTACATGACACTATTTAGCTTACTTGTACTAGCCACATACGAAAACCACAATATGAATAAGTTTCAATGTGAGCATATACACTTTCACTTTCAATCAAAATTTAACCAGTACGTACTGCCTGACTCATAAGCACAAGTACTAATCCAACTGTTATGCGACCGGCAATACTTGGCTTGGTTAAATGCATCTTGTACCATATATTTATGCATCTACATGACTCACAAGCATAAGTCATATTCACCAACACATTGCATCTCATTTCTTAAACTAACTAATGCATCTTACAAGTAATATCTATGCATCATCAAATTGTTTTGTATCAAACTACAATAAGGACAACTTTTGCATCTTACAACTCCATATGTTGCACCTAACTTCTATCAATATTGAATCAATACTATGCATCACACTTTTATCACACTTTGATTTTCACTTAATTGTAAATGCATCTTGTACCATATATTTATGCATCTACATGACTCACAAGCATAAGTCATATTCACCAACACATTGCATCTCATTTCTTAAACTTTTGCAATTTAAACATAATACTTGTGCATCCTCAAATTGTTTTGCATTCCAACTACAATAACCACAACTATTGCATCTTACAACTCCACATGTTGCACCTAACTTCTGTTTATATTGATCCAATACTATGTGCATCACAGTGTTGTCACACTTTCATTTTCAATTAACTTTAAATGCATCTTGTATCACATAAGCATGCATACACATGACACACAAACACAAGACAAATTCATTGCAATTATGCATCTTAGAAAGTAAACCTCTGCATCGTCACTCTAATAGAAATGCATCACACCTCCTTACATTTCAAGTGCATTAAGCACAACAAATGCATCTTACAACTCCACATGTTGCACTGAAACTTATTTCAACTCTAATGTGACTGCAATTAAACCAAATAGGTTTGTTCATTTTTTTAAATCACAATCATGTATCTAATGTTTTGTCTTAAACACATGCACTTTTTTTGATGTGATAATTGTACTTAATCAGAAGTCATTCACTTGAACAACCACTTACACAAACACAAAATGACTCAATATATATCCTCATAAACCATTAACAATTAACCAAACTTATTGATTTTCAGATAAAATTACAACAATGCAATATATATCTTCATAAACCATTAACAATTAACCAAACTTATTGATTTTCAGATAAAATTACAACAATGCAATATATATCTTCATAAACTATTAACCAAACTAGATCTGAATCTACATCTAAAACCATTTGTATAAAGAAGGGTTGAAAGCGACTACCTTCATCAAACACCAAGCCTTCACTGCACTCAGCGTTGTTTAAAAATCTTCTAAAACCTTTCTCCAGGCTTCGAGCAACTTGCTCCAGTCTTCGATCGAGTCGCGTCCTCTGTTTATGTTCTGCAACTTACCTTTTTCCCGTTGGTATTCATGGCCAGTTACCTTCTTGGTGGATATTAACCATAAAGTTAGGGATTTCCAAAGTTAATCCCAATTTTGCTTTTGACGACTTTGTTTTGGATTTCTTTCTTTTTTTAAAGAAGATTTTATTGATATAAATAAAGAGTACAGTGCGTGAAAGGAAAAAAAAGTACAAGAACGAAAAAGAGATAAAAAAGTACAAAATTAAAGGAAAATCATTACTAAAAGAGCAAAATAGCTAATCCCAATAAACTTTTCATGGTCAAAATAAATAAACTACCAAAGTATTAATACATTGAGGTTTCATTGGTAAAAAAAATCAATTTTTCCAGAATCATGTTGTTAATTTGACATCACTATTTTGATTGTTAGACTAATTTAGGTTTGAATCTGATATTTTAGGTATTTTAGTTTCAAATTTTTAAATTAATTTGCTATTACATCTCACATCTAATTCTTGGGTTAATTTGGTATAAATAATTTGAATGAAAAAAAGTTTTTTGTTCTTTCAAAGGTTTAATATATTTCTATAAAAAATATACAAAATAAACTTTTGTGAAATAGTCTTGCTTATTTTAAAAGTAAGTGAAGGGTTGAGTTTCCCATAATTCTTTCTTTTTGTTTTGGGGTCATGATGTTGTTAGGTTGTTAGAGATGTGGGCCATTCGGCCTATGAACTAAAATGCTTGGCTGTCATTCGACTCCAAAATGAAATTAGAAGCTGCAAAACATTCTGATATGTGTATATCTGCTATTAGGTAAAGTGTCCCTTACTCACTTCCTAATTTGAGTTCACTAAGTTTTCCATATAGAAATCTACCATATATATAAAGTGTGGAAGGAGTTAAGTAGGTCTTATTTTCGTGTATACAGTGCACTTCATAAACGTGGTGGTCCACTTCTGAGGACATCAAGAGGGGGCTATGTGGCATAAAAAAAGTTGCCAACATTCAAGACTGAGGCATAAATCAGGTATTTACATTTCTTTGTTAGATGTTACAATATAGCACTTTGTTTGTCGAGGTTTACGATGACCGTGAGGGTATTGTTTGAATATCATTCCACACTGGATCTGTGAGTATTCTATATATTCTGAGCCAAATTTCTTACTAATTGGTAAAACAAGTCAAGCTGCATTTATGTCAGTCCCCTGACATCACACTATGTGATGTAAAAAAGAGGCCCTGAAAAGAAAAGAATATTGGATAAGGTTGCGGAATATGTGGTCCCGATAATATCGGGCGGCCCCCACTCCTGGGGTGGGCCCCACGTGAATTTTTACCATTCACGTAAAAGAAGTGATAAAAATTTACAATCGCGTAAAAGACGTTTATTTATTTCTCAGGGTTCAATACATAATTTGATAAAGTACAAATACTTGGGGGGCGGTGTTACATATCCCATGCCGTAAACAATAAAGATATTAAAATATAATGCATAATGAGACAACAAATGTAATATTACAAAAGCATATATGTAAGAATACTGTGTATAATATAAGTTTGTTATATAATTGATTCAAAAGTAGAGATAATGAAACTCTTTAGATGATATTCGTAATTTTTCACTCGAAATGTCATCAAAGATGGTAAGACTTGCATGATTTTAACAATCCTTTGACACTGCAATACACAGTTCTTAATGGTGAAAAATATATTTCCAATAAAAGACCGATATGATCTAAAGTATATGTTTAAAGTATAACAGTGCAACACATACCGATATATGGTGAAAATGGCCTGGATTTACAAAACATTATATGCATTCAATATCAACCACATAATCTCACTTTCTTTAATTATATGTCCGAGTTAGTGATATAGAGGTAGTGTAATTATCCATCATCTTAACACCTATGCTAAGATTTATAAGGAAAATCCAAGGTCATTTGAAATTGTTAAAATCATAACACTAGAATAAAATTTCACAATTTGAAACCAATAATTTATAAAATTAAGTTCCATATTCTTGAAATTGAAAGATTACAGGGAAAATCACACTTTTAGTCCCTGAAATAGGCACGAAAATGAAATGTCAGACTTGTATTCCCAAGTTTGTAAATGTTATCCCTCAATTGTCCTAAATGTCGTAAATGTGGTCCTTTGAGGGGTGAACTATACAATGTGGGCGAGAGTACATTTCACCCCTTAAAGGACCACATTTACAATAATTTGGACAATTGAAGTGTGACATAACCATGACATTTACAATATCAAAAATACGGGTCTGTCATTTCATTTTCGTGACTATTGCATGGACTAAAAGTGCAATTTTCCCAGATTATAAATACTTCTTTATTACTAACATGAATAGTTTTATCTTCACTTGCAATAAGTATTTTGAGACCAATATCATTTGTAACTTCTAAAACAATAATTCTAATAGGATATAATTAGGCACAAATTTCTTCAATGAAAGACCAATATAAGACAATAACATACCTTGATAGTTATTGATAATCAATGCATATACTCTAAAAAAATCACAATCAATTATGTTGTCTTTGAAATCTAATATCTTCCTCCGTTTTTAGTTGCAACAGATCACTTTGCATATTTATCAATGCACATCTTTGACCGTCAATATATCATATTCTCTAATAGTAAAAATAAAATAAAAATCATATTTAAAAATTTGTAGCGAGATAAATTGAACAATATATATATTTTTAAAAATAATTCTAATAAAGCAATCAATAAAGTAGAACATGTGAACGATGTAAAATTTAACATGTTGTGAGTAATAAGAAATGGAGGAAGCATAACACCTAATATTAGGTGTTAGGATTTTTTTTGGCATTAAAACTTTTTTTTCCTCCATTAGAAGGAAATATGGCTCTATTAATTGAATCAATATTCTAAGATTTTTTTTGTGACTCTTTATTAAGCTAATCAATTACTCGTAATTTTTTTAACCAAACACATAGCTTTTAATTGTCTTAAGGGATAAATAGGCCCTTGTATCGGTTGTGTAAGCTCAATTCAGTCTTTGAACTAAAAAAGTCCAATTTACACTCCGAGCCGTTAAATAATGGTTCAAATTTCATTTTCACAGGTAACCAACGGGTCACCCGTCATGTCACCGGTCGATCTGATTGCCACTTGTGCATCTGAAGTTGAAACTAAAAGCTCAAATAGGTCCTTGAACCCATCACAGTTGATCAAATGACCCATAAACTATTAAAAAGTGTCAAAATTGTAATAAATCAAAAATTAAAAATAGAAACAACAAAAAAATCAACAAAAAATATAAATATGAAAAAGGTGAAACATGGCATCAGTTTAATTTCACACTAAAATTGGCTGAATTGGATGATTCTACTAATTTATGGAAAAATTATATTTAAAAAATCTGTTACTAATAAATAAAGTAAAAAGTTATATGAAAAAGTTGATAAAATGATGCTCTACAATAACTTCAGTCAATAAAGCAAAAAAAGTAACTTTAGGCTTACTTATTATTATCATTATACAATTTAACGCACCAAATCAAAAGTTACGTATTTGATAAAAAAGATGACCGATAAGCCTCATCAGCCAAAAAAGAGAGCACCAAACGGGCTCTTATTTTTACAACAAACTCCCTAGTCACTAGTATAAACACTCTGTTTCGGCACAATCATCGAGCCACAGCCCAAATACCCAAACACCTACGCTATATTCATCGTTGACGTGGTTAGGGTTAGAGAGCGACCTTCTCCTATACCTATTCATCGACACCGGCGATAGCCAGCCTCTATTCTTCTCGCCTATCCCTTCTCCGGCCAGCTACCCCATTGCTTTTGGCTATCCCCTCCTAAGGCTCACAATCTTACCCATACTACCTGGGGATGCCTCAGTCGAAAATCTCATCTCCTCCTTCCGATTGTTCCAAGCACAATTATCTACCGGAGATGTTCGTCGTCACTTTATCACAGGTAATTGCTTCATATATGTTTTCATTCATGTATGATGAGTTCGAACACTCATTATGTGGGAATCAATTTTTAAAATTTCGATGTAGTTAGTCTGAAGCTTCGCGTATATGTCAAATTTGATATTTTATTGAATGAACTAAAATATATGTTTCTTAGATTTGTTATAATTGGACTAACTCTGAGCTTTTGAGCATTAGATTCATTAAATTATTAATAAAACTTCTAAGAGCGTTGAAAAGGGGTGGACCTGTTTGTGTTTTTTTGGCGTTTTCGTTAACAATATAGCTATGCTTTCAAAATTGATAAATACATGTTGGGTTTTCTGAACAGGTACATTTAACATAAGCGATTTCAAAATGAAATGCTTAGAGGATAATTTTGATAAAAGATTATATTCGGAGGGTCATATTTGTTTAATCTCAATTTCAATAATTCAGATAAATTCTCTTAGGTTAAATTATGCCCTATCCCAATATTCTATTCACATTATAGGAAACTGTTTTTACTTAGCTTAACCAAAACTGGTTAAAATCTTACTTAACATTGCTCGTACTTTGGTGTTTTTAAACTGGTTAAACCTTACTTCTATGAATAAACTGAGGGTCATGACCCGAGCATACAAAAGAGATATAGTTTCAGGTTGTTAAGTAGAAAACAGAATCACTAAACGATGTATGCACCCATTTAAAACACTATAGAAGGTGCATACACCGTTTTAAATAGCTCAAAATAAAGGGGGAATTTGACTTTGCACCCCACATTTGGGATGAAATTGGACTTTGCACCCCATTTCAAAAAAACTTTGATTTTGCACCCCATTTCACTTCAAAATCCTTTGACTTTGCACCCCATTTTGAAATTTTCCTTCACAAATTTTAGATGATAGGGTGCAAAGTCAAATGTTTTTTAAAATGGGGTGCAAAGTCCAATATCACCCAAAAAGTGGGGTGCAAAGTCAAATTCTCCCCAAAATAAAACCTTTAAATAACTAAAAAGTTAAATCAAAAAAAGTTGTAAATAATAAACATTACAAGAAAATTATAGAAGTTGGGCGGTGGGATATTTTATAATTGCTTAGACGAACCGGCGAAGCAACTCCTGAAGTCTGTACCGAGCTTCGGCTGAGCAGCTCTTCTTCAACTCGTTGTTCAAGCTGAATGATCTTGTCCCAACAAAATACTTTGATTGCACTAAACAAAGTATAGGTTTCCATATTAGTCCATTTAATGTACACGTATTGATTACATGGGTTGAAACCAAGCTTTAATAATTTAGAAAACTACATAAATCATTTCTGGTGACCAGAATAAAAATACTTTGATGTATTTGCATCTTTAGTACACTGTAAAAAATGTTATTTAAAATTTTCTATTCACTTATGTGGAATCTAGATATCCTATGCATTTCAAGTATCTTTTATACTCCGTATATGTAAATTATCTTTCAATGACTTTCCTTGTTGTAACTGTTTACCCTATTTTGAGAAATACAACAATGCTACATCCAGGGTAGTTCGTATCAGGTCGAGGCCGAGGTCATTTGAGGACCTTCCCGGTGGAATATTTTGATGATTTTTTTTGAACATGTTCCTCATCAAGTCTAGTTTATCCAAACCAAATTTCAGCTAAAAATTCAATCTCAAAAAAGTTCTCTACAAAAACTGTGCTTTATATATATATATATATATATATATATATATATATATATATATATATATATATATATATATATATATATATATATATATAAGAATGATCAAGTCCCCACGTTCGGACAAGACCCTCCGTCTGAACATCCTCGTTTGGGGTCCTTCCCGGTGAAATTTTTTGATGAAATTTTTTGAGCATGTTCCCCATCAAGTCTAGTCTAGGTATGGTTCTCATCTGCTACGATGTACTCTGCTGCGGCCATGATCAATTGATATCAAGAACACGGTCTTGTTTCACTTTTTCACACCAGACCCCTGAATTGATTTTGAATGAATCTAACAACTTTACTGCTTTTAATTTCTCTTGACCCCTCAATTTTACACATTTTAATGCTTCAGTGTGATAACAACGTGGTGGTCTGGTAGATTTTAGTTCCACTTGACGCACAACTTCTTTGCATACTGAAAGTTTAATTTTACTGTAAAGTCTTTTATGTGGATTAAGGGTTATCTAAGCAATCAGTAATAAGATTATTTCTAATAATAGATTGTGTGCATTGCAACTTGCTTACCCAAAAAAGCTCTCTTTCATGGATTAATTTATGTATTTATAACCCAAATCATGATTTCGATGATCACCCATAAGTTGCAAAAACATTTATAACCCAATAAGTTTGGCTACAGATCTATACTTGTTTTTTAATACTTGTGTTTCTACTTCTACTTGTTTGAGCAGTTTGTTGTGACCTTTCCAGCCATCCGGTGTTCATTACTTAATGTAGATGCCATGGATATCAGTGGGGAACAACATCTTGCATCTAATTCTTGGGTTAATTTGGTATAAATAATTTGAATGAAAAATGTTTTTTGTTCTTTCAAAGGTTTAATATATTTCTATAAAAAATATAAAAAATAAACTTTTTTGAAATAGTCTTACTTATTTTAAAAGTAAGAGAAGTGTTGAGTTTCCCATAATTCTTTCTTTTTGTTTTGGGGTCATGATGTTGTTAGGTTGTTAGAGATGTGGGCCATTCGGCCTATGAACTAAAATGGTTGGCTGTCATTCGACTCCAAAATGAAATTAGAAGCTGCAAAACATTCTGATATGTGTATATCTGCTATTAGGTAAAGTGTCCCTTACTCACTTCCTAATTTGAGTTCACTAAGTTTTCCATATAGAAATCTACCATATATATATATAAAGTGTGGAGAGAGTTAAGTAGGTCTTATTTTCGTGTATACAATGCACTTCATAAACGTGGTGGTCCACTTCTGAGGACATCAAGAGGGGGCTATGTGGCATAAAAAAAAGTTGCCAACATTCAAGACTGAGGCATAAATCAGGTATTTACATTTCTTTGTTAGATGTTACAATATAGCACTTTGTTTGTCGAGGTTTACGATGACCGTGAGGGTATTGTTTGAATATCATTCCACATTGGATCTGTGAGTATTCTATATATTCTGAGCCAAATTTCTTACTAATTGGTAAAACAAGTCAAGCTGCATTTATGTCAGTCCCCTGACATCACACTATGTGATGTAAAAAAGAGGCTCTGAAAAGAAAAGAATATTGGATAAGGTTGCGGAATGGGTGTTTGTTTGCGAAGAAGAGTGCTGTCTTGAGGACTATAATTGGGTAAGCATAATAAACACCCAATTGAACTATATAAACTGTAAACAGCTGGTTTTCCGTTTTGCTTTTATGATTTTTGAAATAGGTGTATGCTTTTCTAGGTTTTTTCCGTATGTAGAATGGCTTCTTTTCTTGAAAAAACATTCTGAAACAATGTGTATGCTTTCTAGGTTTTTTTTTCCCAAGCAACAGTTTTCATTCATTACCAAAGGTAGGTCAATGAACAAAACTTTGACTCCTTATAGGTTGTAGACTTTCAGAAGTGAATAGATTGAGTATGAGTTTTCCACCCCATTAATTCCATGACTTGGAACTTGGAAGTAATCTCATGAAGGAAGATAATGGAAAACATGCACCAGACATTTATAGGTACCATAAAATACCCATAATTAGCTCAAAGAGTACTCAAGAAGGAAAAGTTTCACGGAATGCTAGTGGAAAGGAAAAGTTCTAATGACAGTTTATTTCTTATGTTTGATTTCGCATATGTTTGTATTAGATCTTATATATGTTTGGGTTTCTTTGTTTTTACATTATATGAATAAATGGTTTAAATGGTTTTTCTCAAATATCCCTAACAAATCTATCAAATTTTAGACAATGTTTTTTGTTCCTCTAAGTTTCACCCTATTTTTGATTTCCCTAACAATGCAACACATTTTCCCCCAACATTGGGCACCACCCGTCGCGCAACGCGCGTGCCACGCTAATATATATATATATATATATATATATAGAAAAGATCCTGTCCAGTCGGAGGGACAGGATCCTCCGTCCGGCCGCTGCCGTTTGGGGCGGTTCCCGGTGGAGTTTTTTGATGAAATTTTTATGGAATGTTCCCGATCAAGTCTAGTTAATCCACAAAAAAATCAGCTAAAAATTCGATCGGGAAGGCAGTGAAATAATTTTTTGAAACATAAATGCGTTTTATATGTTTAATTTGGAGCAGTTATCTTCAACAAATTATTTGACTGCCTTCCCGATCGAATTTCTAGCTGAAATTTTTGTGAATAAACTAGACTTGATGAGGATCATTCCATAAAAATTTCATCAAAAAACTCCACCGGAAACCGCCCCAAACGGTGGCGGCCGGACGGAGGATCCTGTCCCTCCGGCTGGACAAGATCATTCCTCTATATATATGTGTGTGTGTGTGTATATATATATATATATATATATATATATATATATATATATATATTCCACCGGGAAGGGCCCCAAAAGCCCTCGGCCGGACGGCGGTTTCAGGCCGACCTGACGGGATTGTTACTCATTCTACATCTACACCTTGTCGGGTTGAATTTAAATGAACCAACCGGGCCAGAAGACCAGGATCTGTATGGCCCCTTTGTTCAACCCGGGCCTGTATCTATTCAAATTTCCACAAAGATTAGGGTTTGGGTGAAACCTAATTTCCGCTCCTATATATCATGTGCAGTCTTCTCTGAGCATTCACCTATTCCTCATCATCATAGCGGAAATTATCTCTGAGCGTTATTTATTATCCATTTCTCCCTATTTTTCGTTTTGTTAAAATTAGGTTTGATTATTACGTAGTAATTATTAATGAATATTCACTAGACGAAGAAGAGCGATGATGAAATACAGAGATTGTCATGCACCACTCTGACATCCTTCGGAGAGAGTGATGATAATTGTCTCATACCCATACTATTCTCTGAGCTCTTCTTTTGTTGATTTTATTCTGCCTTTTTTGCTTTAGTTTTAGTTGAAATTGACAAGCCGCGTGATGCGATCTCTTAGATCGAACCATGATGCGGACCGTATTATTAGCTTTAAGCTTATGTGGAGAATCATTGGTGACTGATGGCTTCATTCAAAGTTTCTACTATTATTCATTCATTGCATTCGAAATTATATGTTTATTTTGTGCATACAAAATAGAAGTTTAGAATGTGAAATACTTTGTTTTTTATTTCGCAATCAGTTTCTCTTTTAAGAAATTTCTAGAGGAATTATATATTTTGATGTACCTTTAGCAGAGAGTTCGGCTGCTATCATTTTCTCAGCATTGATCTAATACTAAAAGAAGCCCAGGACTGGATGTATGTTTTGATTAATAACTTGGCTTGGCTTTGGGATTCCCATAGGAAATAGGAAGGGACTGTGTTGGATTGGAACTAGACAATGAAGTGATGCAAATGTGTTCAATTTCTGGTTCATTGTCTTCTGATTTGATTATAATAATGCCAATAATGTTTGAAACGAAGAATCTCTAGGCTTTGAAATTAAGGGATTACACCAATTCTGAGAATGTGTCAATATAGTTTGTGGGGCTGGTGTTCAATGATGATTCATTTGCTTTAAGCACACCGAAAGAGGGATGCTGGGCGGGGAAGGGTGGCACTTTGTTTGAGTTGAAGATTTGTTCTTTCTTCCAATTTTCTGTTGTGAGCATAGCTTTATGAGTGTCTGTTTCCTCCATGGATGCAAAGATGAGAGCTTTGATCGATTCGTTAAATGGAAGAGGGGATGTGGTTCTTTTTTACCTTCGACTTGAATCATAGGAAGATGAGAGCTTTGATCGCTTTGAACGTTTGTGTACTACTTGTTGCAGGTACCATCCCCTCACTTGTTCACACCACCCTCATCAACCAATGGAAAGCAAGGAAGCATCATGTCACAAATTTTGGCAACAGTAACCACCACCTCTTTGACCAATAGGAGGCCTCATTAATTTTTGTTCTTACTATACCCACCGTCAGCTACAGCCAATAGGAATACTTTCCTCAACATTTAAAGTGTGGCCCGGACCCATCCTTTACAATGCATATCCTCTGTTATAATTCTTGGCCAATTAAAACATTAATAACTGACGTTGACACAATTGGGCAGGAGTACTATGCGTTGAATTTCTTTTGCTTTTAGATAAAGATAGATGTATTGTTCTTCATTTCAATTTAAAATAATTTCATGCACGCAAAATAGGGGCAATAGATCAGCCACTAGTCATGGACTCATGGCCCAACTTATTTACCTCAAATCCCTATTCTAAGTTGCACATCAAATTCCTAAGATACCATTTGCATTAATTTGGCAAGCTTGTGGTTGTAAACTTCTTTATGATACTAATAATGCTGCTCAAGATTGAGCAGACACCTAATTGCACATTGTAAATTGCATTTCTGTTTGTTTATGGAGATACCATTGGAAAGACAGGAAGCTCAAAGTTGGTTAAGAGTCGATTTTTGAACTGGAGACTTTAGATACTTGCTTTTGTTCCTCTTCGTGTAATTTTTTGAACTTCATATTACACAGCTAACAACTTCTGTTAGTATATAGTCATTCTATGCTTTAAAATGTGAAAGCAAAATAATTTCCTGCGCTTGCACTGTGGATTCTTACCTGTTTGCCTATGCTTGAATAGTTAACATCGTTGAGGGTAAATCTTCTTTTTAATTTTTTGCTGGAAAAAATATAAATTAATTTCACATAAAATGATTCTCTTTTGGGAATAAAGCTTGGTTGTTGTTTTTGTCACATAATATTATTCCTTGTAATGTGATTTTTTACTATATAAAATTATTCCTTCTAATGTTTAATTGCTTCTTTTGTATTGTATTCCTTCTCAGGTCGAGAGTTCTAGACACTCCAGCTTCCTCAGCAACAAACAGCGAGATCTATTGACTCCAGCTCCCATTAATTCTTTGTTCAAACTAGAGACATAAAGACATGCTAGGGTTTTCATACGGAGAGTTGTTTTTATTGCTTGGAGCTACTGCGGCTTTAATTGGTACTCTTCCTCTGTAATGGCGGTGTAAACTGTCTTCGATTCACCCGGTTTTTCACTATAGTTCTGATAATCCTGTTTCCTATTCCCAAAACTTGCTTCTCAGTATGAGATTGATTATATCCTTCATGTGTTGAGTTATATATGCTGAGGCAGGGTTTTGATTTGTCAGGACCTAAGGACCTTCCAGTCATAGCAAGAACTGCTGGGAGGTTATCTGGCCGTGCTATTGGCTATGTTCAAATGGCCCGTGGTCAATTTGAGAGTGTCATGCAGCAAACTCAAGCTCGACAGGTTTCTTTTTATCTTCCTTCACCTATTTCTGTAGGTTTTTACTCTTCTTTTAACTTATATGTAGTATATAGTAATCGTCATTCGATATAGATGTATACTCCAGTATCTTTTTCTCATACCGGGCATACTTGTGTATGGCGGCAATGATCTTTTCTCTGGCATTTATCTTAAAGGTCCACAAAGAGCTACAAGATACAATTGCTCAATTAGAAGCCATACAACATGAAATCCGAACCATTTCTTTTGTGAATCCGGGTCCATTAACCACAAGGCTAGTTGATAACATAAAAAACCACTCACCCACTGCTGGTGCTGGTACATCGATGGAAAATGGACCTGAAAAGTCTGAAAGTAAGGGCACAACTATCAGTAATACACCCAAGGTACTTGCCATCTCTATATATTCACTTGGAGTACCAATTTTTCATATCATTTTCCAATTAAAGGATTGATGTAGCTGTACTTGCAGGATTGTAACTTTAAGCCCTCAACCTCTTCTGATATGAACAGTCAAGCAACAGCATATGCAAAACTTGCTGAAATCACATTATCAAAACCCAAGTATGAAAACTGCGAAGCTCTGAATGAGGTTCCTGATAAGTCTGGTAATCTTGTGCTTCCAGTCTCTGCTAAAAGTGCAGGTCTATTGCCTGATCATACAGGTATATATCATCTTTTTTCCTGCCCTCTCTGTCCAAAAATATTAGTTTGTTTGAAAACTTATCTTGCTGTCACAAAAGAAGCTGATTTTTATTAGGCTAAAGGGTCAAATAGGTACATGAACTAACCCAAAGTGTTCAATTAACCCCTTATATAGGAGTTTCTGCCTGGACGTCTCCAATTGGGGCGGTTCCCAGTGGAATTTTTTGATGAATTTTTTTGAGCATCTTCTTCATTAAGTCTAGTTTACCCATACCAAATTTCAGCTAAAAATTCAACCGAGAAGGCAGTCGAATGATTTTCCAAAAAATTAAACAGCGCAGTACATTTCGGAAAATCATTAGACTGTCTTCCCGGTTGAATTTTTAGCTGAAATTTGGCATGGGTAAACTAGACTTAATGAAGAAGATTTTCAAAAAAAATCATCAAAGAATTCCACCGGGAACCGCCCCAATTGGCGACGTCCGGGCAGAAACTCATATATAAGGGGCTAATTGAACACTTTAAGTCAGTTCATGTACCTATTTGACCCTTTAGCTTTTTTATTATAATGAATGTATTCTTTTATTATATCCCCAAACAAGTTAAGAATGTTAAATCTATATAAAGCAATAAATAATTTTTAAAAACATAGCTGAATTTTGCTATTTCAAGTAGTTGTACCTCAATGAAATTAATCGGGTGTACTTTTGTTAAATTGACTTTTTCAGTGACATAGTTAGTTTTGTTTGCTTATTTATATGGACTAGTTCTAGAGGCCGGGTTTTTTCTATTTTTACCATGGGTCATCTCGAAACAGTCTCCCCCTGCTTTAGCACAGGGGTTAGGCTGTGTACATCTGACCCCCTTACCCCTCCGTAGGTGGGAGCCTTTGCGTCACTGGGGTAATGCTGTTGTTGCTGCTATTATTTTCTATTTTTATCTTTTTTATATTTTTATCCTATTGATCTTTTTTATCTTATCTTTTTTTATATTTATCTTATCTTTGTTTATCTTTTTATCTTTTTCATCTCTTTAAGTTCCAATTTCATGTTAGCTGACCCCAAACCCTTTCGGGACCAAGTCTCGGATGTTGTTGTTGTTGTTGTTTCTTTTCTCTATTTTTAGGAGTTGGTGGTTTTCGTAGGGGAGGGGGAGCTAGTGGAGAGGCATCTGATTCCTAGGGTATGGGGGGATAGCATACCTTGTCTACTCTAATGTCGTATTAAATAGTAGCTTTTTTTTTTTGTCTGAATTGTGCATCTCTTTTGATGTACTGGGATTGGAGGAGGATTTAAGTTGTGGGTTGTTGCTCAGGGAGGTTGCATGAATTTTCCCTTAATGTTTAGGCAGTGGCATGAACTTACCCTTCAATCTGGGCATGACCTTAAGTCAGTACATCCTGCCCTCTGATAGAGCTATACCTTGGGGGATGCTTTATTGATGATGAGCTACATCTTTGGCTTCAAGCAACTTTTTATGCATGAGGCTGCATAACGAACAGCACCTCTTTTAACATATATATATATATATATATATATATATATATATATATATATATACATGCCTCATCGTCAAACTGTTCACAATAAATCAAATAGAGGCAGTAGTAAATGTTCACCTTTTCTTGAATTGCTTGCTCTAGCTGAAGCAAAGGGATCTGACATTGTGCTAGAAGCTATTATAGAGGCAGATGTGGCACAAAATTCAAAGAAGTTTTTCTCACAGCCCCAAAATCAAATGAAATGAAATAGAGGTACCTGGTTATTCAATATAATAGTGTAGCTACTCAGATTAACCGTTTGGTTGTGTGACATCTATCACATCTGCTGGCTTGGGAAGTGTATTGATTTACAAAACCAGGTCATTCCACCCCAGATTACCTCCTAGGAGTTCTTACTGTGATTAGAATGTCCTTTGGTCCTAACATATCAAAATCCTAGCTCAGCATACAGAATTCAATGCATGAAGTATGTAAAACAACTCGGTTAACAACCTCAATTGATATGTAGCCGTTAAGATTTGCAAACAAGAATATCAGTGTGAAGTTAAATTCAGGGTTAATCAAAGACACAGATTCACCGTCTCTACAGATTCCCATTAAAGTTGAAGTAACTCTGGGGAATGGAATGAACTCTGCATATGAAAAGAGTTTTTAAACAGTGAGATAATGCAATGTTTTGAGGAGCCCTAAAAAAACTGTAGGTGGATGATGAAGACCAGATGCCTAGGCGTAGCTTCTCAGCAGGGTCTAGTAGTAGGTAGGCAGGGACTTATAACTGACAGTTATATACTCATTCTCACATGTATTCTTTTTTTTTTCTGATTTATTTCTATCTTCTTAATGAATGGAAAGAGTATTTTTTTTAGAGAAATCATTATATTTCTCCAATACAGTCATATTATATTGTGAAAAACTGTAAGCGATGCTATAAACATGACCCGGAAAGCACCCATTATTTTTTTTCTTTTCCATATCAATTTACAATCAATACAAATGCATCATTAGTATGATTTTCATCTTCAGTTTTCAGATTCTGATTTGTCCCATAAACAAAAAAAAGGAAGGAGATTAAATGTCTAAACCGCATGTATGTTCATATCGTATGATAAACATTATGGAACCAGGTTTTAAGCATGTTCATAAACGACACAATTGTAGCTATCACATTAATTGTACTTTTTCGTAGTCTAAATAATTTCAAACAAAATTTGACATTGTCTTTCACATCTCCCATGCACACAAAAGGGAGTCTGCTGTGGAAGAAGCCAATCAGGCCATTATTGCTCGTACATAGAAATGTTACGATATATGCTTGATTAGTTCATCACATCACTTTAGACTCATTCTTCTAAATAGTCCTTACATATAAACTCACTATTCTTTGTTTGCTATTTGCCTCTTTGGTAGGTTTTGAGAATATCATTGTTGTGATATTGTTTGTGAAAAAACAATGTTTTGATTAACACCAGTTCTCTTATATTGCTATGCTTCCAGATACTTGAGGCTATGATGATGAAATTCCCCCTTTTCTGACCCAGTTCAACGAACATGGATCTTTAAATCTGAGCCTTGAACAACGAACATGGATCTGACAGGTAGCTTTGTAGATAAAACATGACAACATGCATCTTTAAATCTGAGCCTTGAACAACTATTGTGGACTCCAACTATAATGATGGATGTTTAACTAACTAACTTTTACTGGTAATTAGAAAACTGTGAGAATTTATCAATTTGTATTTAGTTAACCATCGTGTGATCATTTTTACATAAACTTTTCATGGTCAAAATAAATAAACTACCAAAGTATTAATACATTGAGGTTTCATTGGTAAAAAAAATCAATTTTTCCAGAATCATGTTGTTAATTTGACATCACTATTTTGATTGTTAGACTAATTTAGGTTTGATCTGATATTTTAGGTATTTTAGTTTCAAATTCTTAAATTAATTTGCTATTACATCTCACATCTAATTCTTGGGTTAATTTGGTATAAATAATTTGAATGAAAAAAAGTTTTTTTGTTCTTTCAGAGGTTTAATATATTTCTATAAAAAATATACAAAATAAACTTTTTTGAAAAAGTCTTACTTATTTTAAAAGTAAGAGAAGTGTTGAGTTTCCCATAATTCTTTCTTTTTGTTTTGGGGTCATGATGTTGTTAGGTTGTTAGAGATGTGGGCCATTCGGCCTATGAACTAAAATGGTTGGCTGTCATTCGACTCCAAAATGAAATTAGAAGCTGCAAAACATTCTGATATGTGTATATCTGCTATTAGGTAAAGTGTCCCTTACTCACTTCCTAATTTGAGTTCACTAAGTTTTCCATATAGAAATCTACCATATATATAAAGTGTGGAAGGAGTTAAGTAGGTCTTATTTTCGTGTATACAGTGCACTTCATAAACGTGGTGGTCCACTTCTGAGGACATCAAGAGGGGGCTTGATCGAATTTCTAGCTGAAATTTTTTGTGGATAAACTAGACTTGATTAGGATCATTCCATAAAAATTTCATCAAAAAACTCCACCGGAAACCGCCCCAAACGGTGGCGGCCGGACAGAGGATCCTGTCCCTCCGGCTGGACAAGATCATTCCTCTATACATATATGTATGTGTGTGTGTGTGTGTGTATATATATATATATATATATATATATATATATATATATTCCACCGGGAAGGGCCCCAAAAGCCCTCGGCCGGACGGCGGTTTCAGGCCGACCTGACGGGATTGCTACTCATTCTACATCTACACCTTGTCGGGTTGAATTTAAATGAACCAACCGGGCCAGAAGACCAGGATCTGTATGGCCCCTTTGTTCAACCCGGGCCTGTATCTATTCAAATTTCCACAAAGATTAGGGTTTGGGAGAAACCTAATTTCCGCTCCTATATATCATGTGCAGTCTTCTCTGAGCATTCACCTATTCCTCATCATCATAGCGGAAATTATCTCTGAGCGTTATTTATTATCCATTTCTCCCTATTTTTCATTTTTTTTAAAATTAGGTTTGATTATTACGTAGTAATTATTAATGAATATTCACTAGACGAAGAAGAGCGATGATGAAATACGGAGATTGTCATGCACCACTCTGACCTCCTTCGGAGAGAGTGATGATAATTGTCTCATACCCATACTATTCTCTGAGCTCTTCTTTTGTTGATTTTATTCTGCCTTTTTTGCTTTAGTTTTAGCTGAAATTGACAAGCCGCGTGATGCGATCTCTTAGATCGAACCATGATGCGGACCGTATTATTAGCTTTAAGCTTATGTGGAGAATCATTGGTGACTGATGGCTTCATTCAAAGTTTCTACTATTATTCATTCATTGCATTCGAAATTGTATATTTATTTTGTGCATACAAAATAGAAGTTTAGAATGTGAAATACTTTGTTTTTTATTTCTCAATCAGTTTCTCTTTTAAGAAATTTCTAGAGGAATTATATATTTTGATGTACCTTTAGTAGAGAGTTCGGCTGCTATCATTTTCTCAGCATTGATCTAATACTAAAAGAAGCCCAGGTATGGATGTATGTTTTGATTAATAACTTGGCTTGGCTTTGGGATTCCCATAGGAAATAGGAAGGGACAAGATAATAAAAAGGCATCTTATTAGTGAAAGTAGCATTCCACTGAACTTTATATTACATAAGTGTTCATTTAAATGAGCTTTTAATCTTTTTATGAAGATATATTACAACTGAGTTTTTGTCTTCATAGGAAGCTTTTCGTAAGGAAGTAAAGAAGAAGTGAGTATATATGAGATCAAGAATGGCAACTTCTCATTAAAGATCACAAACTATGGTGTACTGTAATCTCTGTTAATCTGTTATCTTTTCTGATAAAATGGTTTGGTTCTTCATGCCCTTTTCCCTATTCTTAATGTAAATATAGACTTTCCTATAGGTTAATTAGCCTAAGATATTCTTTTTTAATCTTTGGCTAGGAAAACTAGAAGATGTTGTTCTTGGCTTCGACTCCGTCAACGATTACATGGTTAATTAGTTAGTTAAAGCTAGAATATATTCAAAATCCAATCTTTAATTAGTTTCAATTTAATGATCTGTGAAATAAAGCATGGGTTTTTTCTTTTTGCAACAAAAATGCAGAATGACAAAGCTTCTTTTGGTGTCATACTTGGGCGGGTAGCTAACAGGATTGGAGGAGCAAAATTCAAGCTTAATGGCACTCTGTACAGATTGCCAGCAAATGATCATGGAAACACTCTCCATGGTCTGTATTTAATTTCCTTCTGTTTTTTTATCCTGCCAAAAACACTCTCCATGTCATGAGATTAACGTCATGTTTTAAAACTGAACTAAACTTGTAATGTTATGCTCTCTATTTAGGAAGCTCTTCACAATGTGATGAATGTGGAAAATGGTATTCAAGATGCTGTTGATTGGAGAAATGATGATTCAGCCAAAGTAAAAGGTCCAGAAAAAAGAGGGCACATTCGTTGCGTAGGATTTTCAATCATGTAGGATAAATGTGCTTTGTCCTCTCAACAACCACAAGTGCCTATATAAGACCTACAAGCAAATTCCTATTCAAGATCCACAAGTGTCTATTCTTCAAGCGCACGTTTCCACACTTTCAAGAAAGTTTGATATTCTGTTAGGTGCTTTCAAACGTAACTAGACTTCTGTCCAGTTAAGCACAACTTTCAACAACTTGAATAATGAGGTAATATTTACAATTAGTGAATTAGATTTATAAAATTAGACTGCAAATTGTGCTCGTTTTTTTGCTGAACTATGCTTGAATTTGACATCATGGTTATGTTTTATTTCTTCTTGTGCAATTGTGTGTGATATGTTAAGAGACTAATTTTCTGAGTGGCGTATTTCAACTTATTAATTTCTTGTGCATAAAATTTTATTTACTCTTTATAATTACCATGAAGCGTAGTTACATGTAACTCTATCCTTAATTGATTGGTCTAGCTGGATGCCTGGATCCATGACATTCGAAATGAGAGATTATATAAGGAAAACCAATCTCAGACATATTCTGCAAAGAATATAAGAGGAAATGCATAATGCCTCATCATTACACAACTAGTGAGTATTTGTTGATTTCTTAACTTCTCAAGAAGTTGGGAAAATCTGCATTTGTGGCTCTAATCAATTTCTAATATATTTTCTTTTATTTCTAGCTCTGTCCATTATTTTCTTAGGTTATTTACTTATAATATGCAGTTGTGAGTTTTTAATTATCTTAACCAAAAATCTCTAAACTAGTTATATAAGAAAATACTACTACAAATTTATGATCCTGTTTATTTGCACCAGAGGATTGTTTATTAATTTCTACCACTGATTAAATTTTTCAGGTCCTTGATGAATCATCTTCTACAAATGAGTCATCATCAATGGGAAGACATTGATCTTAAGAAGCTATTTGGAGATAGGGATATACTTGATTTTATGAGCAGTTGCAATTTGCATGACTCGAACTTTTAAGTTTTTTTGGACTTTATTTACTTTTATGATGTAAGTTTGAGTATGAAGGCACTGTCTAGTTTCTGGAAATAACTTTAATTCTTGATGTAAGTTTTTATAATTTTCCTTGTTTTGTAATATTTACATCAATGAAGCTTTTCAAGTATTTTTAAGTGAGATTCAAGTTTCTGGATGAAAGTAGTATTTAGTATCCCACATTTATTATTACTAATATAAGCATAATATAGAATAATTAATTAAAAATAAACATATTATGCCTTTTTACTTTTTCTTGACACTTATGTGTCATCCTTAATCTTTCATGACACACAAAATTTGTTTGGTGAAAATCAAATCCTGACACATTTATGTGTCAACAAAAGTGTAAAGAGATTTGCCAACACATGTATGTGTATGGGTGGACTCAGGCCGGTTTGGGCCTGGGCCCGGCCGGGTCTGGGGCCAGAAAACTAGGGCCCGGGCCCGAACCGCCGGTGGGCGGTTCCGGTTCCGGGCCAAACTGGGCCGGGCCGGGTCAACCGGTCTTTTTTTTTTTGGTTCTCCTTTTTAACCCCCTACCCCTCCCCCTCAACCCCAAACCACCCCAAACCACCCCAAATGGCCCAAACTACCTAATCCAACCCAAAACTTAAAAAATTTCAAAAAAAAAAAAAAATTGAAATCCGGCCCGGACCGGGCCCGAACCGGCCGAGCCGGTTCACCAAAATCAGGGCCTGAGCCCGGACCGCCATCCAACCGGGCCAGGTGGCCCGAACCGGTGCACCAACCGGTTGACCGGGCCGGTCCGGGCCCGCACAGTAGCGGGCCGGTTGGCCCGGCCCGAGTCCACCCCTATGTATGTGAGTGTCAAGAAAAGCTTTTCCTAACACGGTTCCTAGTGACACATTGTATGTGTGTTGGTAAAGTCCATAAGGGGTTTATCTTGACACTTTTTGTATTTTTCTTGACACTTAGTGTGTGTCAAGAAATGTCACTTTTCTTGTAGTGTCATTTGAGTTTCAATTTGGTTTCAGTTCGGTTTCGATTTGGTTTGGTTTACCAAAGTGAAAATTATTAGGTTCAATTTAGTTCGATTCAGTTTTTTATGTTTTCTATTTTATTTGATCAAGTTCTATATTTTAGAATTAGAAAACGAAAGTAGTAGTCCATCTCATCTTCTTGTATTTATGATTTAAATAAAATGTAAAAGGAAATAAAAGATAGAAAAAATAATAAATATATTACAATAGTATAAATTAACACCTAATTTGTCTTACTAACACTGCTGACATTAAAACTTCTAAAATCTTTTCGATCGCTAGAAAAATGATTCACTTCTCACAAAAAAAATATTAGTTGAATATTCACAAAATAAATAATATCTCATAAAATATTCAAAAAAAAAAAAAAAAAATGAGTCGGTGGCACAAAAGTTGTAATATTCACAATTTTCTTCAAATGAATCATGTAAAAACATATAAATTCAACTTGTTATTGTTATCGCCAAACATCTTTTCAAATAGGTAGAGTACAAAACATAACAAACACAAATATGTCGTAGTAGCTAACTTTGTCATAATGAATATTGATGGAGTATATGGTCCGGGGACCCCCGGCCCATAGACTCTTACTTCTCCTACACAGGCCCATCAAGCCCACTGAACACACAAGACCCAAACACAGCGGCCCAAGTGTTAAGAAGCCCACGGTGCACATATGAGTGTCTTCGGCTCTATGGTCGAAGGCCTTAGATTCCACAGGACAGCTAGATTCAAGCATACAACGCCACTGGGAGAAAAAGGCAGAAAATAGGAGCCTTCGGCTTCTAGACGTTGTCGGCCACATAGGGCCTTCGGCTACACAGAGCCTTCGGCTCCACTGAGTCTTCGACTACAGCACAATTAGCGAAAATTCAAAGCAACCACCGCATTCAATGCGACGTCACATCCAACCACCGCATTTAATGCGGTGCACATGCAAATGCCGGTGCCACCCCGATTGAGGTGACCCCTCAGCCGTCAGATTATTGACACGTGTACTCCCATCGCATTTATGGCTACTATAAATAGCACCCCTTTTTCCTCTTGTAAAGCACCAGAACATCTCGAGTTCATTTAATATATTTGACTCTCTCTCCTACTTGTTTGCTCTGACTTCTCTCTAGGTTATTCCTCGAATAACTCCTCGGATAAGCTACCCCCCGGGTAGACTGTCCATCAAATATATAAAATGTGTAAAAGTTAAAATCATATACGTTAAACATGTATTTTTCATATCTAAATTATTTATTTATATCCTAATGATTAAGAGCAAAGATTAATACAAATTATTAATCTTGGTTTACGGTTTTTCTATTTTGAACCAAACAAAACCAAATCACCAATTTTTTGGTTTGGTTTGGTTCGATTAAACCAAACCATTTTGCCCAGCCCTAGTTTTAGCCTTTTAGGCGAGACAAAGGAAGCGGCGAACGACCGGCGTAGGGACGGACGTCGCAGGAAGGCTAAACATGGTCTTCCATGAAGTGTCAGGTAGCGTGGTTGACGTCGGTGGCGATTCTCCACGGCGACAGGGTTCCGGTTGATCAGGAAGATAAAAGCAGGAGAAAGCGGCATGGAGATACTATGCCAATCATAAGGAAGGTGGAAGATCCAGGATCGGCAAAATTCAGGGCTTGTGGCGGTGACCTTTTACGAGCGGACCAGAATAAGGGATTGAGTGGAAGGTTTTTTTTGATGTGGCACGTAGAATACCATATTTAGGTGATGGAGGAAGAAGATGAAGTGTTGATGATCTTCTTCCCTCCTGAACAGCCGCCATGGAGGATGATGCTTGAAGTATGGATTCGGTTGCTCTATCTAATTATTTTATTTAATTCCATTTTACTCTTTTTGAGTTTTTTAATTATGAACTATGTTGTTATCCTTATTTCGAACACTAAGGGAGTAGGGTTGGTGTTCAGTTTATTTCATTAGATAAGTTTTTGTTGGGAGGGAAGCAGACTGACTCAGTCACTAATACCCTTTTTGTTCTCGTCGTTTCAGCGATCAGTCCCAGTCTATCTGGGGTGGATTATTCTATTTCTGATCATGATGTGAGGGGGTCGATGGACTTTTGGTATTGTTCAAAGAGAGGGAGATGGAGGTCTTGAGACATGTTTGTTGTTTTGGCTCGTTTGATTTTAATATATGCTATTCCCTTTAAAAAAGATTTCAATGATGATCAAGTACCTTGTGGTTTGATGACATCACTGTGACACTTTCAAGGAGGAGGTCACATGTTCGAAAACCATCTCAGTCAATAATGTTGGTACTTGACACAACACATATTGTGAAAAAAGAGAACGTACAAGAAAAAAAGAAGAAGAAAGAATTCAATTGTGACTATATTACTAAAATTGATATATGATTGCATTAAATACCAATTAACAATCGTAAAATTGAACTTAATTGAACTAAATTAGTTCGATTAAGTGTGAAGTGTAACAAGATTCAATAATCTTTGTAGCAATATATTTAAAAAATTACAAATAAGTTAATATCCACTAATCAGTGAGAGTACCATATCTACAATGCATAAGATTAATTCATATCATTATTTGTCATTTATTTATGTTAACCATTTCTAATCGATACATTTTGACAAAGTGATATCTTTAAGAGAGAATTTCCTAAATAGGAGTAAAAGCTTTTTGAAATTCCAAAATAGGAGTATCATGTTTTTTATTCCCTAAATAGGAGTAAATTTTTTCCAAGTTTGGGCATTACAAGGCTTTAAACATGACATTTTTTTCCAAACTTGGCAGATTACTCCTATGGTGGCACCAGTGAGGAGGCGGCGTATGGCGGCGCCGGTGGGGGTGCAACAGTAGACCTCTCTGACTAGGATGGTGGCAACATGGGGCGATTGCGGCAGCAGGGGCGATGGCGGCAACAAGGGGCGATGTTGGTAGCAGTCCGATTGCTAGAGTTAAAATTTTTAGAGTTTTAGCAATTTTATTTTACATATTTAATTATTGAAACAAAATTTCATTAAGGGCATATTTGTACAAGAAGGTGGTTTTAAGTGCTATGAAACGTAATTTCAAATGAAAGTCCTATTTGGACAATTATCTTCTATTTTAGTTCCATTTAAGGAATTAACTCTATGAACCTCTCCTGAAATTTAAATTCGGTGCATAAGTCCTATGTGATTTAAAAAATGCGTCAACACCCCCCCTCCCCTCGTGTTATGATTAATCATGCGCGAAACCCCCTCTAAGAACAAATTTTACAATTTTGAAAACACTTTTTTAATAATATGGATGAATATGCTAGTAATTTTGTCAAAATTTCTAAATTATACAAAAGAAACTAACCATTTTTCATTTTTTTGGAAATTAATTTGTTCTTGGAGGGGGTTTGGCGCATGATTAATTATAAGTTTAAAGCACCATGGGGTTTGACGCATTTTTTAAATCACAGGGGATTAATGTGCCAAATTTTTATTTGACGAGAGGGTTTGGTGCATTAAACCCGGTGACTCCCAACCTCAACTGAAACCCAAATACCCAATCCATCTTTTCGATAACTTCACATGGGACATTATAATTTTAACATAATTAATACTCATCACCAGTGCACCCAAATTTCATTAATAATTTGATTCAATCAAATTCACTCTTTGAAAATGACAATTTACTTGCTGGTGTGGCCTAGGAAATGAGATGTATAAATTTGGTATTATTATCAACTCACATTTTGTTAATATTTTATGTAAGTTTAATGCACCAAACCCCCTCGTGATATAGAAATTTAGCGCATTAGCCCCCTGTGATTTGAAAAATGCGTCAAACTCCCTTGTGTTTTAATTAATTATGCACAGAACACATTTTATGAATAAATTTAACGATTTGGAAATCACTTTTTCTAATATTTTGATTGAATATCAAGTAAATATGTCAAAATCTCTAATCATACAGAAATGTTAATCATTTTGCTTTTATTTGACAATTGACTTTGTTCATAGAAGGGATTTTGCGCATAATTAATTAAAACACAAGGGGGTTTAAAGCATTTTTTAAATCATAGGGGGTTAATGCACCGAATTTCCATATCACAGGGGAGTTTGGTAATCCTCCAATAAAGTCCATGCTGATATATGTCCATATACTGCTAGGAATAGGTAAAGGTTGTAGTAAACCAGTAGGTTTAAGGGCTTGGTACTTGTTGGTTTGGCATATAGCACACTCCTCCACATATTTTTTAATGTCACTCCTCATTCCTTGCCGGTAAAACAACCCTTCTATTCTCTTCATAGTTCTGAAGTATCCAGAATGTCCTCCCATAGCTGAATCATGGTATTCTTTCAATATTTTCAGAACTCTAGCAGACCCTTTTGGTACACCAATCTCTTCTTGTAGTATAACAGGCCTTTAATGATCTGAAATTCTTTGTTTCTGTCTAGATAAGAAATAACTTTCTGAATTATTTCTTGAGTTTTAGGGTCTGCACTCAGTTCCTCTTGGCAACTAACAACTGACAATGATTGGAAAGTATGCTTTCTGGATAAGGCATTGGCAGCCTTATTCTCCACACCAGGTCTATATCTTATGGTAAAATTATATCTTATGTCCAATTTTGCTTTTCTTCCCCCATGAGTCTTTGTTCAGTAAGAAACTTCAAGCTTTTCTGATCTGTGTGAACCTCAAAATGTCTGCCAAGTAAATAGGGCCTCCATTTTTGTATTGCTAAGACTACTGCCATCAACTCCCTTTCATACACTGACTTCATCTGATTCCTTGGTGACAATTCCTTGCTCATATAAGAAACTGGTCTCCCCTCTTGCATCAGGACTGCCCCCATACCTGTTCCTGATGCATCAGTCTCAACTACAAACAGTTTGTTGAAATCAGGTATTGCTAAAAGTAGTAAGGTTGTCATCATTTTTTTCAGTTCTTCAAAAGCTTGTCTTGCTTCTCCATTCCAGTAGAAATTATCCTTCTTCAATAGCTGTGTAAGAGGAAAAGCGATTTTGCTATATCCTTTTACAAACTTCCGGTAGTAACCTGTTAGCCCAAGAAATCCCCTCAACCCTTTTAGGTCTTTTGGTTCAAGCCAGTTCAGCATAGCTTCAATTTTTGTTAGATCAGCTGACACCCCTTGTCCCGAAATGATATGACCCAAATATACTAACTCAGATTTTCCAAAGGAACATTTCTTCAAGTTAATCTTCAATTGATTTTCCAAAGGAACATCTTTTTATGTTCTTCATATGACTTACTGTAAATCAGAATGTCATCAAAAAATACTAGGGTAAACCTTCTTAGGAAAGGTCTCAATACCTGATTCTTGAGTGCCTAAAAAGTAGAGGGAGCATTTGACAGTCCAAAAGGCATCACAAGACTCATAATGACCCTCATGTGTTCTAAATGCACTCTTCTTCCTATCCTCCTCCCTCATTCTTATTTGATGATAGCCAGATTTCAGATCTAGTTTTGAAAATATTCTGGCTCCACCCATTTATCCAATAACTCTTCAATAACAGGTATTGGGAATTTATTTGGAATAGTTATCTTGTTTAATGCCCTGTAATCCCCACAGAACCTTCAACCCCCATCATTCTTCTTAGCCAAAAGTATGGGACTGTTGTAGGGGCTGTTACTAAACTGAATTATTCCAAAATCCAACATATCCTGTATAATCTTCTCTATTTCAGTCTTTTGGTATTGTGGATATTTGTAAGGTCTAATATTAGGTATATTAGCACATTCTTGTATATTAATGGAGTGATCACAGATTCTGGAAGGTGGTAACCCTTGCAAGGGTTGTGTTATATCTGGGAATTCAGCTAAGATACTTTCCCAGGTTGTCTCCATGTCATTTTCCTTATCCTTTGGCCTTAAATTCCCTTCACAATATACAAGATATCCATCACCGTTATCTTGTAGAATCTGTGTTAATGTTTTCAAAGAGACTTCCATGGAATTTAAGGTAGGATCTCCTTGAATTGAATGATTGACCCCTAGATTTTTCCATCTAATAGTTTGTCTCTGAAAGTTTATGTTTACATGATAGATTTTTCCATGGGAGATTTTTCCATCTCCCAAACTGGTTAGCCATTCCATTCCCAACACTAAATCAATTCCTCCCAAGTTAAGGATATAAAAATCTTGTTTAATATCAATATTTGACAATCTCAGTACAATATCCTCACACCTTCCATCATTGGAAATCTGTTCCCCATTACCAATTTGCAACTTATAACCTGAGATAGTATTAAAACGTAGCTCCAGTTCATTTACCAATTTCTGAGAGATGAAATTGTGAGTAGCTCCACTATCAATCAACACTTCCACTATTTTCTCTCCTCTATTCCACTTCAAGGTGCCCTGAATCTTGAAAGCTCTCATTGTAGGGATCCCTTCCTTGCTCATGAGTGACAATTGCATAGATTTTGATTCCATTTTTACCTCCTCTTCAGTGATTTCAGGATCTGAATCTTCTGTTTCTTCTTCAGTATCTGAGTCTTCCACCAGCATTAGTTTATAATGTTTCAACATACAGGTATGTTCTCGATTCCATTTCTCTCCACATTTAAAACAGAGTCCTTTTTTGCTTCTCTCCTGGAATTCTTCTTGAGATAATTGGGGCCCAACCTTCCTAATCCCTGAAGTTTGTATATCTGTTACCTTCTTCCCCATATTGTCAACCCATGAGTTAAAATTTCTGTTATCAGCTGTTCCCTTACTTTGACTGTGGAATCCAGAACTACCATATCTGGCTTTAGAATTGTCTCCCCAATTGTTAGTTCTGGTATTTATTGGTCTCTTATCCTTTCCCCCACTTGAATCATCCTCTTGTCTCTTCAAATGTGCAGCTTCATTTTTTCTCTCTATCAACAATGCTACATCCATAACCTCAGCTAGAGTTCTGGGGTTATATAGTTTCAATTCAGCCATCACTTCATTCTTCAATCCTGTGATAAAGATTCCTCTCAATATTTCCCTGTCCACAGTCCTTTGAGGTGCTATAGTCAATTCAAATTCATCCCTATAATCACTCACAGTACCAGTTTGTCTGGAATCTGCGTATCACAGACTCCTTCAAAGTTTCCCAGTTCTCCTCCTTCGTTTGGTGTTCCCACCATTGAAACCAGTTTAGAGGTCTTTCTTCCATAACCAATACTGACACCTCAAGTTTATCCCCCTCAGCATACGAATTAACCTGTTATAGGCCCTGTTTCCATTAAATAATGGTAAATCCACCTTACGAGCAGTCTGAATATGAAAACGATGGTGATTATCACCATGTCTATTCTCACGATGAGTAGTATGTACTGAATTACCTCTCGAAGTAATCGAGTTGTGCGAATGTTGTGATCGACTGCGATGTTGAGATCGCGATCTCCCTTGCTCGCGGAATTCCTCCCTCGATCCTGCCAATCCTCCTGTCATCGCAACCATCATCGCATCAATCCTCGCCTCCATTTGCAGAATACTTTCCTCCATCGTAATTCAACTATGTTCAACCGATTCCAAACGTTGTTCCATTTTCGCTCACGTTCAAATCATCCACAGCTGAGAACGACAGAATTCAAGTGCAGTAGCGATAACTTCAGGTCACCAGAAACGATTTGCTCTGATACCAATGATAGAACACTGGTATGAATCAGAATGAAATATCAACAATATAAGGAAATTCTACTGATAGAACAGATAGAATGAGAAATTCATTGAAATCGGATCAAGGCTTGGGACAATTAGACAAGCCCACTCTCCAAGCAACCAACCACTGAAATAACAACCTAACTTAATAAGCCAACACCCTTCTATTCATAGTTAATCTTCCACGCAGAGAAAGTACACTAGTTTATTAGACTGACTTAATAACTAGCAAAGTACAACTACCCCCCTTATTCCTCCTTTGGTACACTTTATTGAAGTATTTAATAGGCTGATCCCTCGCAATCGTATCATTGTACATGTAGAACAGTAGAAGTGGTCTTCAATTAGACATAAACCAAAATGACAAGAAAAAATGGAACTCAAAACTAATTAGATAGTAGTAATTAATTTCTCATCCACTTGGGTGGCTCATCAAGATATTTTACTGAAGAAGTCTCCTCCTTGCCTTAGCTGCCTGCAAATCCAAAACCAACCCGCCAAAATATTATATGAAGCGACAGCGCATTACAACACTAAAAACCCCAGAATAAATTGAGCAATACTAAATAGACATTTTTTTGGTACATTATATACATTCTTATGTGGCATGAATGTATTAAATATTGAAAAGTTAGAGAACTTTATAACATCCAAATGATGCAAGTCACATAGGAATGTATAGAAAGGATGCACCACAAAAATGTGCCCCAATCTCTACTATCCCACAACCTCATTTTCATGGTTGATGCTAATTAAGGTTGCCACTAGGTACCTGTGTGTTCCAATTTGTGCAACTTGTTATTATGGATAGCATAACCGTCTGCATAACAGAACCACACATAATTCCAACCCAAAGACCCTTTCCTCTCACGTGAAACCAGAAAGCCAGTGATGCAGCAATTGGAATTCCACATAGATAGAATGAAGCCAGGTTGACTAACGCTCCTATATGCTGCAACCCACACCCTCGAGCAACACCTATTATATATAGCTCCCACGATCATTGGCATATAGAGAGAGAGAGAGTTTGGATCAAATATAAAAAAGGTATTAATGGGTAAAACAAGAATTAATCGCAGCTATCCAAAGAGTCAATTTGATGCACAATAAACTTTACCTGATGCACTTTTCCAATATTTACGAAAATACCACTACGTATAGATGTTGGAAAAGTGGATCAGATAAGGTTATTCGGAAAGTGCATCAGATAAGGTTTATTCGAGAAGTGCATTAGATAAGGGTTATTGTGCATCAAATAACAATTTGGACATCTGAGATTAATTCTTATTTTACACGTTAATTCTTATATATATAGGGGAGCGTTCAACTAAAAAGGAGGCTTAATGTGTGTGTGTGTGTGTGTCAATATATCATAATTTGTATTTATTCCTGTCTAGGGGGTGATATGTAAGTAATGTGAAACGAGCCATGAGCGGTATACAAAAATATTCATCCTTACGACTACACAACCGAAACTGGTTAGTGATCAAAAGTTAGGGTCTGGTTGGCATAGTTGTGACTTTTAAGCCACTGTTTTTTTGCTTTATCTCAAAACTCTCTTTGGTAATTCTTTCTTTGGGTGGTGTGACTGGAAACACACAACTATAAAAGACCTTTAGGATTTGTTTGGATGGAAGGTTTGGATAATAATATTTTAATCTTCCAATTTAATAATAATAATGTGGAGTATTAATTTATTATTATTTGGAGGGGATAGGGTCTTACAATTTTATAATATCTTAAATATATATATATATATATATATGTGCATATATGCAACGATAATATCGTATTTATGGATCTAATGGTTCATTGAATTTATGAATATATTATTCCATATTTCAATATCAATATCGAACAATTTCTGGAGGGAAAAACAATGTTTTGTAAGTCTTTTTTGTTTTTTTTTGGGGGGGGGAAGAGAATGAGATCACTAATATTTTTCGTTATTTTTCCATAGCTATTGAAATGTTTTTATTTTTCAATATTTGTTTATAATTTTCAACTTTTCTTCAAAATCCCAAAATAGCTCTGTTACCCCTGGTATCAATATAGGTGACCTAAAATATGAAATTTTGATGTAAATATCAGGATATTTCCATCCTTGCGTATTGTTTCGATATATATAGACTAATCCCTACAAAACACTCAAATATACTTCGTAAATCACAGATTCACAAATTTAGAAATTACTGAACAGTTTTTTTCACATCAGAGCTAAACTGATTCAAGTGGAGTTTGTACCTGAAAGGGTCCCTTGAAGGCTATCACTTATGACCGATAGACAGAGGAGAGGGGCAATATCTGCAACATAGTACACCACTTCCTTCTCATTGCTAAAAACATAGCCAAATACGTTCCGACAAGCAAAGAGGGTTGCGCTTACTATAACACCCTCTGACACAGAAATGAGCATCACACACAAGACAGCCAAACGAGCCCCCTGTGGGTTTCCCGCTCCCAACTCATTAGATACTCTAGTGCTGCAAACAAAAATAACAGTTGTAATTTTGCAGGAATGTTTTGGTAGATGACAACGGTTTTAGTTTTGTTTTTAGGGCCTGTTTGGTGAGGTCCATTCAACTTAAATGACTGACTACTGCTGAATTTTCACAATGTTTGGTAATATCCATTTAACAAAATAAGGGGAAAGTTCCGTGATAAGCATAATAAGCCGATTACGGCTACCAAACAGAGCCTTGGGGGTTTGATTGAAGCTTAGTGATACCTTACAGCACCGGAAAGCCCATATGGAATTGCAAAAATTGTGCCGACAGTGTTCAGGCTGGCAAATAACATCAGAGTTAGTTATATTAATGCCTTTAGTAAATAAATTAGGAAAAATTGAAAATAATAATCCCAACTATTTCCGGTCCGCTGAAAATAATCCCAACTATTGATTATTTTTGTATAATCCCAACTATATAGACTATCCGCCAATAATGGTCCATGACCATAAATTACCTCTATAAAAAGTGAATTTTAAATAGAAATTAAGCGTAAAAATTAAAAGTTGAGATTATTTATAAGGATTACTTGTTATATCTCACCCCATCCACTTTAGAAACTACAAGAATTTATTCATCGGGACCATTATTGGCGGAAGGTCCCTAAAGTTGGGATTATTCTGTAATAATCAATAGTTGGGATTATTATGAGCGGACCGCCAATAGTTGGGATTATTACTATCAATTTTTCCAATAAATTAACAGTTTTCATTAATATTCTGTGAAGCTGAACATACCATACAGATAAAACTGAAGTTTCTAGTTGTGGATTTGGCAGTAGACCAGACAGCAGCACAAGTAGCTCATATGACCACCACTCAAGACTGTCAGAGAGACAGACATAAGTCAACAATAGTCTCTAAAGTTCACTGTTTTAATACCATCCTGGCAATAAAGCACAAAGCTACAAAAGACCTGGTCAAAGATAACCACTTATTATTTCTCAAATAATTGACCAAAACACATTTCAAGTTCTGAATTTGACAATAAACGCAACATTAAACCAAAAGTTTGAAAAGGCTTTATATTATACAGGCTGAGTGTGATAGGTTCAAAAGGTGCATGGTTCAATCAAATTAAATATAAGAGAGGGGCTTAAAAGAATAGTTTAGAAATTAAACCGTCCAATGTAAAAGCATGGAAAAGTATACATATTTAATAAAGCAAAATAAAATGCCATGGAGGCATGGACTCAATAGAATAACTTTTAAAAACGAGAGGCCATAGATTGGAATCTGAATGACTACAATGAAAAGGTTGACTAGAAATTTCTCAAAAATAAATTACTCTCAATAGTACTTTTCAGCATACATAGCATTATGCATGGGGCGATAAGGGTATGTGATGGCATTGTATTACGCTTAATATAACTGCAGGGAGTGAGGGGGAGGTGGACAGCTAACCAAATCATGATGGCTGACGGAACGGCATATCTGAAAAACTCCTTCACTCCATGAAAGATTTCCCAGGTAATAGTCGAACGAGTTTTGTCACAAGCAGGAGAGAACCTCATGTATAAAGATAGGAGTATCACATTCACCCACATAGACACACCAATAGCGACAGCAGCCCCAAGATTACTCAAGCCGGACTTAAACACCATCACCCAACATAGAGCCACATGGAAGCACATTGTTATGAATGAGCTCACGAGCATGGGAAAGATCAAACTTTGCACCTGAAAAAATCTTACGAGAGGCTGTAAGGTCGAATAAGCGAATAAGGCCGGAATGAGCCACTTTAAGAACCTTCCGGCTTCTTCTGCTATAAGAGGATCTTGGCCTATGAAGACTAACACTTTTCCCATATGGGTCCACAAGAGTGCGAGGGGGATGCATACGATAAAAAGGCAGAAAATGGCAGTGTACGTTTGTTTTCCAAGTTTGTGGTACTGTTTGGCTCCGTAGGCCTGCCCACTAAGTGTTTCCAGAGCACTTGCCATTCCTAACTGTTTAGATAGAAAAAATATTAATCACAAGATACACAGGATACTTATAGTTAGTAATACAGAGCTTTTATATTTCAGAATATTAGAGTATTTCAGAATCGGAGGAGTTATAATATCTATTCACTTCTGTTTTTCAATATTATAATGTTACTAACTAATTGAATCTTATTTGTTGCTAGTTCAACCGAAGGTCTTATTAACCCCATCGTTCTCTCTTTATTTTTCTGGTGTGAGATTCTAAGACAATTTTATGGCAATTGAGATCGGATCATGTTCGGAGCTCTTTGTCTACACACTATTTACATTCCTCAAAATCTCTAGCACAGTGGCACTACCGCTTTGCTTATTCACTTCTTATTCAAAATTACAGGTTATATGTGTCTGTCTCTGTCTGGTAAGCATGTGTTTCTAACAGAATGTACTGAAAATTGTTCTCTCAAAAGACACTTTAGTCTTTTCTATCAGCTAACAAAAAGGAAAATCCAAAATCTTTGTCCTAGGAACAACTGAGTTTTCCATGCCACATTTATCATGAAAATGAAAAAGAATAACCAGCTATGAGCTATAAAACTTTTGGTACGGTTGTATTGCATATATGCTATCTTAAAAGGATTTCACTTTTTTCCGAACTAAATTGCAATCACACAATTTTAGTTTCGTAATCCCGTGCCAAAAACAAGCAGGAAGATTAATTTGCGACGAAGGAATCGTAGTTTAGATGTAAGTAGAGATTTTTTTTAAAGTCGTACTTTATGTTATACGGAGTACTATCTTATCTTACATTATGAAACTGGTTGTATTTAATTAGTAATTTTCTGATCTGATTGTATTATGTTTCCTAGTCTTACTATGAAGTATTCTTATTTGTGAAGCTGTGGAGTCTTCTGTAATCTGTATACATACACCTCTCAAGTCATTCCAATTCACTTGAATACTCCGTATGGTGTTTTTCAATCTCTATAGATAAACTCTGTTTGTTTATAGGAAAGTAGTTTCCTAGAAACTGTCTCTATACGTGCCAATACTAATCAATAGGAACTTTTGTTGAAAATAACATCTCATTTTAAGAACGGAAGCCGTTTTCATGAAACAGCTTCGCCTTTGGTATTTTTGTGTGGAATAAACATTATATGTATCCATAGAGTCATAGAGAACATCTTAATCTTCAGAAAAAAACATTTTCAATGTAAAATATATTACAGGGAGTGCAAAGAAATACATTTTCTACATCAACTCAAATTGGGTGCAAACTCAAATTATAAGAATTTAATGAAAAAGAATGTGTACTCACAAGAAAACTGAAGCCAGTGACATTAGCAAGAGAGACAGCTATGGAGGTGCTGGAGAGAAAAATCTCACCCAAATGCCCAACGATCATAACAGAAATGATGGGTAATAGATACTGAGATAAAGTCACGGCCACCATTGGACCTGCCAGGTACCCTAACCTTTTCACTTCCGCCCAAACAGACCCCAACCGTATCCCACCACCCTCTTCGCTCTCCTTCAGCAACAGCAACCCGTCCTCCATTCTGGGTTTCTTACGATTACTGTGTCTTAAAATTTCTTTGTAGATTTCTACTCCGTGAGACTGAGGAATATAAAAAAATACGGACTCAAATACATTGAACAATGGACAATGGAGGAGATTCAGAGTGTTTTTCAGACTTCCTAATTTCTTGTCTAAACTGGATCATAATCCGTATCTTATATCCTGACCGCCAAAGTTTGAGCAAAATAATTGTAGACTAGTAGGTGGCATACTTTTTACTGAGCTAATTAATTTTTGAAATGTAATTAATGAGAAAGGTTTGACATTTGATACATTTTGATGGCAAGTGGGTATTAAAAATTAGTACTCCGTAGTAGTCAGTGGAGGACCTAGAGGGCCTAGCTAGGGGGCAAGTGTTAGAAATACTATTAGGAGTGGCTCCTATTAGGTCGGCTTGACAAACCCAACGTGCGGTCAAGCCCGTCTGAGAATCTTCCCGGCAAAAATTTTCTGATAAATTTTTTTGAATATCTTCTTCATCAAGTTCAATTTACTTATGTCAAATTTCAGCTAAAAATTCAATCAATATGATTGTTAAATAAATTTTTGAAAAAATACTACTCTGTTTATATATATTAACTGCACAGTGTTCTTAAATAATTTATTTGACTTACTTCCCAGTTGAGTTTTAAGTTGAGATTTGATATTGATAAACTAGACTTGATGAGGAACATGCTCAAAGCATTTTATCAAAAAAGAAATCCACCTGAAAAACCCTCAAACGGGTTCGGCCGGGCGACTACCCCGGTCTGGCCGGCATGACATGAAGTTTCATCTTAGTATTAGTATTAATACTAGTATTAGATGAGATAATAATCCTGTCAAAGAGCACATGGAAATTGTTATAAGACATTTAAACAATTATGAAATTATGATGTGAGTGTTTGCTTGTGATTAGACATGTTGTTGATACAAGCATTATTTGAAAAGTGGCATTGATGGTATTTTTACGAAGTATGAATTGCCTTTGTTCACAATTAAAGGTCAATGATCTGATAAGACTTCTAATATACATGGTGAACTCGATGATTTGAAGATTCTAATCTCTAGTGAAAAATGAAAGTACATACACAAGATATATTCATTCTTTTCACACCATTTCAACGATTTATTGTGGATGTTGCATAAAAAGAAGTTTGTGGATAACTTTTTTAAATATTTGTCCATGACTACTAAAATGGTGAAATCGTACACTACTAGAAAAAGGATCTTTAACGATGAAAAATATGGGCGTTATAAGCTTAAAAGTTTGTCGTTAAAAGATTTAACGACCACTTTTTTTCGTCGTCAAGTGGTTGTTATAGGCTCCGTCGTTATTAGTTTTTACGACAAAGTTCGTCGTTACGTAGTATTAATTAATGACGACACAAAAATGTTATCGTTATATAACAACAACGATATATTCCCCGTCGTTACATTATAACGACGAAATAAATTTTCGTTGTCATATAAACACGACCATACATTTAGGCATTTAGCCGTCGTTAATGACTTGATGTTAGTACAATTTATTGACATCACTACGTATCCAATATTCCAATAGCAACAATTTAATGCTTTTATAATGACAATGTACGTACCAGTACCACTTAACACTATTTTGTCACTGATAATAATTAATAACTACATAAGTTAAGTACTTGTACATTCAACAACATATATCAAACTTCTAATCTTCAAATAAATTCAACAATCACGTAGTTAACAACGTTTCACATATACTTCACATAAATAAAATAATCATCCACATAAATACAATAAAATCCCCATGAACTATACGGAAAAACATAGAATTCAGATTTGCTAAGTAGCATCCAATGTTTATGGGGAAAAACATAAAATGCCTATCAATAGAATAAAATCATCTAATCTATCATAAACTATACAGATCCACATTTCATAGCACTTCCGCAACTTCTCATCTTTAGATACCTACAAAAAAAACATGACTTGGATTGTCTAATAAAATGATAAATAGTTAAAAAGAAATAAAATGATTCTTAACAGTTGTCTTTACTAAAACCAGTAAGTCGCAACCAGATCTAAAAACTTATGAGCAAGACATTAATAATGGTAATTTGAGACTTCATACCTTGTGATCCACTCTTAGAAGGAATGAAAACATTAAGCTGTGCACTGTTTAAGTGCACCAAAATCTCTCTCTCAGATGTTTCCACCAACATATCTCGAAAGATGAGCATTTGAGACTTCACAGGATCCTTAAATCTTGTGAAATAAAAATTATATTGGGCAGAAAAAGAGAAATGGAAAGTGTAACCTCAACATTAGAAAGAGAGTGATCTTTTTCCATTGTCTCATGAATTAAAGCTTTTAAAGATGATGATAGTAGCTGAAGTTGCGAGGGATCTTTTTCATCATCAAGTGAGGGATCTTTTTCCATTGTTAAAAGCATTTATTGGTCTAAATGCACCCCTAAAAATGTTGTTCCTGCAGTTAGGTTCAACAAAAGATGAAGATATTAGCTGAAGTGCATACATACAAAAACTAAAAAAAACATTGTTTCTTTGCATGAAGTGCAAAGAAACAGTATATATGCTTTGTTAGGTGTTTATCTATCTGCTCATCAGACTTGTCAAGAAGTAAATGAATTAAATCAATTCTGAAAGAGACAAATGCAAGAAAATGAGACTTCAGTGCTGAGTACAAAAACAACACACTTCTACTCTTAAGCTTGCACTAGACGCCAATATTAATGCATTGCCACCAAAACTCCAAAAAGATACATACATCATTAGTAGATCCATATGACGCATATTCTCATTTGAAATACTATGTATGCTTTAACATATTAAAAAATGAAAGTAAAACTTGTTAGGTATGCATTACTTGGAAAAGAAAACCTTTCTTGACATCATCAAACTCCCAAATATTTGGGGCTAGGGATTTGGTTGAAATTGCTTAAACAATTTCTTTGGCTGCTCGATCTGATGTCAAGGCATGCATCATAAGCAAGAGCATATGTACATTATTGTCCACTACTTTAAGCCAAAGAATTAGGCAATTCCTAGCTACAAAGAAAGCAAAAACAACTTAAGTAAGTTGCATCCAGAATTCAGAAATCAATAGCATTGAAATGTTATGTTTAATGCAATTAGTTATTGAGTAATGATATTAATTAGATTAACCTAACCATTTCAATGTTTGAGCTCTTTTGTTTTAAAATACTCAAGCTAAAAGTATAAATAGCAGATTCAGTTAATACAAAAGAAATGATATTTAGACCTTTTTTAGAAACTCCATTTTAATTTTAAGTTTTGAACTTCCAATTTAATATATATTTGAACCCAAATCCACTGGACTCTCCACCCTTTTTGCCAGTAAAATCTTGAATCCCAACACAATTGCATTGCAATAAATAACTGAATAAGAGCAGGAGGTTATAAATGCAAAAGCGATAGGCAAACGACGATTTCTTAAGGTGATTTTGTAGTAGTGAATGTAAAAATATATACCTTAATACTAAAAGTAATACAACTGAAAGACAAAACTGACAATATGATGTATGTACTAAGATGTGTGAAATAAGTACATTTTATCACCATATAAAACTGATACATGTGAGAGTAATGTAAACTTCTAACCTCAATACTGATTCCGAATGATACATTGCATCCACAAGCTAAGAGAGGAGTGATAGAAATTGGGATCTTTTTCATCAATAATACCTACACCCCCATTCTTTGCCGATAGACATGGCTTCTATTGCTGCGGCACCCCAAACCTCTAGCTCCCTTTTCACTTCCATCATCGATACTAGAACTATCTCACAGCCGGTGAAGCGCTGTTTCAGCTCTCCATTTAAGAATTTGAGCGTAACTTGGTTTGGAACTTCCTTTGCATCTGGTCGCGCTCTTTTCTTCAAGACCTCTTATCAAACTAAACCTGCCAATAGCAGAGCATTATTACAGTAAGGTGCGAGCAGAATCCCAATGAAGGCAATGGTTTGGACATTTGGCGTGAATGATTTGTAACGATTAGCGCATGAGAGTTCACATTTTACAACTATTGCTCCTATTCTTTGTATGTGATCTTCTATAATGTAAGTTTATATATGACAACATATTTGACGATAGTACTTATTTAAAATCAAAGAGCATTGTAATCGATGAATGCCGGTATTTTAACTCGTGTCGTGCACGGGGTAAAAGATGTTATGTAGTATTGTTTTTAGTTTTATTCTTAAACGTAGAGAAAAATATTTGAAGATGCTAGTGTCGTTTCATATTATCTAAAGAGAATGGACAACTGAATAAATATATTGATATCAAAATTTGATCTCTAATTGGTTCATTGATACATAAAACTCAATTCAGTTTCATCCAAATGAAATCACTTTTTTCTAAAGGGGATAAGAGTACTTTTCCTCCAACTCGTTGACATCTTGTTGTTTCTCCAAATCATGTTGAATAAACTTGTTAACCACTCGACGCCTCTTTCCCCCAAACTTCACCATTTTGAAGAAACATCGTGGCACACCACATTTATTGTGGACATACTTTACGTGTCATCACGGTTGCATATAAGACTTGTGACATAGAAACATATAGTTGACATAATGAAGTGATACGGTTATTAAGAAAAGTGAGTTTATGTGGTTGTTATTGAATTGATAAAGCAAGAATAAAGTTAGAATAATTTAGAATCACACAAATGTTCCTAAATTTGATATGAGACAATCATAATGAGACGGGCCGAAAAGGAAAGATGAGACAAATCTGGTGGGACATATGGAGTAACAAAGTTCATTAAGAATAATCCGACTTAAGAAAGGAACTACCTCTGACTTTTATTGTTTGTCACTGCTAGGGGTGGGTGTGGTCCGGAACGGTCCGGTAAATTAGCAAAATGTGTAATGTATCCGTGAGGTTTCTAACGATTCGGTACGGTCTGGTTCTAAGGATCAGGGGCGGCTATATGGGGAGTTACCCAAGGCAAATGCCTTGGGCCTCATATTTTAGTGGGGCCTCAAAAAAATTATTAATAGTATAAAATGTCTATTTTCATTTTAATGGTTTGGAAGCAAATATATCTACTGGTAGTGCAAAGATAGATAAAGTGATTTTAGCTCTAATTAATTGGCAGGCTCATAGCCACTAGCTAGCCACCATATAAATTGAAGTAATGTTTAATTAGTTGGATCACTTGGATGGACACAATTATTTAGTTATTTTTATTTTCACTGATTATTGTTGTATTTGTGATTTGTTAACTGCTTTATGTTTTATTTTTTGTAAATATGTTACTGAGGCAAACAAAAATCAAGAACTGTAGGGATTTAAAATTTAGAAGTACTACTAAGATTCTATCATATCAACTTTAGTAAAGTTTGTGTGACTTTAAATCAATTTGACTTTATTCTTACTTTATCAATTCAATATCAACCACATACAACATTTTTATTGGTTTGCGTGTTACTCCCTCTTGTCCCATTGTTAGTGGGACGGAGGGAGTAGTTTAAGAAATAATTTGGGAAAGTATATAATATATATAATGGAGTAATGGATTAGAAGTGTGTTGTTATGATAGTATTAATTTTAATATGTGATGGTTATATTCTTAGCCGACCCCAAAATCTTTTGGAAATAAGGCTTGTATGTTGTTGTTGTTGATGGCTATATTGTCATAAAAGAGTTAACTATATTCTAAAATTAAAATGAGAATGAGAAATTTTTAAAAGGACGTCCAAAAGAGACAAATGATAATGTTTACCCGGGGCAGAGGAAGTGTAAGTTTTGGTCCATTTTGCGTATGTTTACATTTAAAATTTTTATTATTTTGATGTTCACTACTTTTTGAATATGCATTTTTTTCACATTTTGTATTTATATTCAATTAATCTTTTTTTTTTGTCTTTTGTGCTATAAAAATCACATTAATATGATATGTCAATATTAAGTGTTTTTCGTCTGGGGCCTCCAGAGTTCTGAAGACGCCTCTGCTAAGGATAGAACCATTCGGTATCATGTCGTTTTGGAACGGTACAAAACGGTTCGGTACAATGCTAAACACATGCTTAAACATTTGAACAAATTTTGCAATTAGTAGATATCATCACGTGAGCCAATTGACGTTAAATTTTGATAAAAATACTAGAAAGTGCATACTAAATACTAGAAAAGATTCAAGAGGTTGACATTTTTGTATTTAAATACAAAAACACTCAAACAGTGAAAGAAATTTTGTAAAAAATATTGCAAAATGACAATATACTATCGTATAATATCATCTTTATGAAATTCACTAGAACATATAAAAAGAATATCGTTAAATTATATATTGAACAGAATACAAACATTTAATGTTCTTCTTCTTTGTTCTAAGCTGAATATTAATTCTAATATAGTTCATAGTTGAACCATAAGAGTTGTGATTCAAACCATATTAATTAAGTTATAAAACTACACAAATATGATACTTCCTCCGTCCCGCTATGATTGTCTGATTTCACCATTGCAGTCCGTCCCACTAATATTGTCTCATACCTTATTTGGTAAAGTTATACGGTTCTAAATCATTCTTACTTTATTCTTACTTTATCAATTCAATATCAACCACATAAACCAACTTTTATTAATAACTGTGCCACCTTTTCTTGTCCCAAACTTAGGGGGACGGAGGTAGTACAACAAAAGTCATATACACTACATTACTAGAAATTAATAGTCATGAATGTTTTTTAAAACTTTGACATTCTTTCATTATATACCAAATACAACATAAATTAATTATCTAAAAGGAAAAAATAATACTCCGTAATATTTATATAACACACACCTATGATACATACTTGGGCTATAAAGTTGTTGGTCTATAAAAGATATTTATGTGTATAGAAAAATATAAAAAAAATTCAAAGAAATTATTTTTGAACGGTTCGGTCTGGTATTTTTTGGTTCTCGAAATCTAGGACAGGTCCCGTACCCGTTTGAAACGGTACGGTTTCGGTTCGGGATAAAATTATATAGAACCATTTATGTACCCGATATTCGGTTCGGTACCATTACGGGCCAGTTCGGTACTGGTTCGGTGCGGTTTTTATGCCCACCCCTAGTCACTGCATATGAAACAACATTTGGGATTCGTCCTTATTGAATATTAAAATTAATATTTTATGCTATATATATAATAAAGATGTACCAAAAAATGATTTTTTAGATACACGATTTCATATAAAAATGAGATATCTAAATAAGAATAAAATATTAAAATTAATATTATCCTATTTATAAAATTAAAGTTTTACATGAAATATTATACCATTTTTAGTTACATACCCTACTCCAACATTTCCACAAAAGATGAATATTTTTACTAAATATTTATTTTTCACATAATACATTAACTTATATTTTTTTGTTTTCTCAACATATACTTCTCTCCTTTGCAAAAAAATACAAAAAAACAAAACAAAAAAATTATTCCTCTCCGTTTAAATACGGAGTATGTAAACATATAATGGAGTCAATTATCTCTAAAAAGATTTGCAGTACTTTTGGCCCGGCCCATACACATTTCTGTCCATAACCCGGATGAAGTCACTTTACTTAGGGCAGTTAGGGGTGGGCAAACGTGTGCTAGAACCGCGGGTCGGGCCAGATAATACAAGTTCGGGGCGGGGCCTGAACAACTAAGGAACCGGACGAGTCTTAAAATTTGAAAAAATGGATACTCGGACCAAACCATTTTAAAATATATTTTAATAATATCTGTCATATACGTAGTATAATACTAGTATAATATGCTACGTAATATACTAACACACAAAAATTCTTCATGTACATGTTCTCGTGTCCAGACAAAGACTTCCAATAAAAGAAACTTTCCGGTCTATTAAAATTAGTTTTCAAGTCCGTATAATTAAACTCCTAAATTATTATCCTCTATTCTTTATTCCAAATGTATCAAGCTCTCTTTCTTTAAACATTTTTTTAAACAAAGACCCACTCAATGAAGTGTGACATATTCATTTAATTATCTTAATTTTACTTATACTTGGAGATTTAATAAGTTTTAAATTGTTTTCATAGACAAATATGTATAATAACTAGTTTAATTTCCTATGAATTTATGGTCCTATCTTTTTAAATGATTTATGAATGATGATTCATTTGGGAGAACTACCAAATAAGCCCTCGAACTTATATAAAAAGTTCAAATCACCCCTTTTATAGAAGGCTCTATCTGACCGTCATCATTTGGGGTGGTTTCCGGTAGAATTTTTAATGAATTTTTTTGAGCATCTTCTTCATTAAGTCTAGTCTATCCATACGAAATTTCAGCTAAAAGTTCAACTAGGAAGGCAGTCAAACGATTTTCTGAAATATATTGCGTTGTTTAATTGCACAGTTATCTTAAAAAATTCATTTGACTGCCTCCTCGATTGAAATTTTAGCTGAAATTTGGTATGAGTCAACTAGACTTAATGAATAAGATGCTAAAAAAGTTTCATAAAAAAAATCCATCAGGAACCGCCCCAAATAACGATGGCCGGACCGAGTATCCTTTAAAAGGGGTGATTTGCACTTCTTATGTAAGTTTGAGCACTTGTTAATTATGGTGGTTGTGTGTTGTTTAACTTATAAGTTTGTGGTTTGATATTTTCTTAACCATCTGCCTAACCATCTGCCGAAGTGCAAGCCCCAAGTTTGGAAAACTGGAACCCGCATTTCCAAAACCCGCAAAAGTCAAAACGCCCAATTGCAAAGACCGCAAATCCCAAGTCGCCGACCGGCGACCGCGACTCCGCAGGCCACCGCCCACTGTCAGAACGCCTCGCCGGATCGCCGCCCGCCACTAAGTCGCCGACCTGTGAGTTTTAGTTCTTTAGAGTCTTTCAGTCTCTTCCTAACTTCTCCGAGTTCTCTGCCAAATAGTGAAATACTACGTATATATACTCCAAAGTCTAAAGCCTAAAGCTGTAAAGTAGACTGCAGACAAGCAATTAAGGAAATTCTTATTTTTACTGCTGGTCAATTCCTAAATTACTATTTAAAAATTATAGGGTTAAATTTCTATATTGTTGTCGGTGACTTATTGTACTGAGCATGTATTAGATATTAATTGATATTTGATAAATACATGTAATAATTAATTTGATAGTTTTGGTACTAGCAAAGTAATTATTCTGTTTGATTGTCACTGTATTTTGTTAATTGATTTGTTTATAATTTTTGTATTTTCTATAAATATGTAAGTATTGTCATTATGAGAAAGCAAAATTTTGACTCCATATAAACAAAAAGAAGGAATAAGTTGAAGAGAAATTTGGTTATACAATCGCTTGTTGCCTCTATCGTTTGAAAAAACTGTTAGCTAATCTTAATTGTAGTGATGTTATTAATGATTTTACACTTTAAAAGGTAAGAAGAATAGGCTAAACTGGCTAATAGGGTGTTACAAGTATAAGTTTGTGGTGTATTTTATATATGTTTGCATTTAAAAAACTTATCTTTTTGAGGTTTAAAAACATTTTTTTTTTGAAAAGAAGGTTTAAAAACATTATATCATGCATTTTGAATATGTTTTTTCATATGGTGTTTTTATCCAATTTATCCTATTTTCAATATGATTTGCGCATATTAAGCATTATTTTGTCTAGGGCCTCCGAAATGGTAAAGACGCCCCTGATTTTTACTATATTATGGTCACATTAATATGTGATTTTTTTGAGAAGTTTATAATTTATTAGAAGCTTTGTTTGCATCGTCATATTTTTTTACAAATAAATTAAAGAACCGGGGACTCAGACCGAATCGGCCCGTATCAAATGGGGCGCTGGAACGGGTAAGGTTCGGTTACTATTTTGAAAATTGGTATATCCTGAGCGAACCTAAATGGAACCTGCTGTTCTTCAAAATTTATGAATTACCGGAACGGACCTGACCGTGCCACCCCTAACTCTACCCCTTCCCCGTCTTCTTACCATGTTGGAAAACTCCAGAACTCCCCCTTCGATCAACGTATTCTCACCCGGTCGGAAGCATACTTGTATAGTTGTATTTCTTCGCATCCCTGTCTCGCCCTCTGTTTCCACCAGTAAACAACATCAGAAAAAGCATGGTACTCCTCTTCTGCACTCGTCTCTGATCTCTCAATTTGCTTTCATTTTTTTCAGTAGTTTATACATCAAGCTTGAATGTTGAAAAATAATGTTGCCTACATGACTTACCTGGCTGTAGGTAAGGGAATAATTCTGAAACTAATCCGAGCCCAAATTTATTCTAAGATACTACATATATGTATATATCATATCTTCAAAGCTAGATGTATATCAAAAGCAATAATATATATTTCCTTCTTAAAAGCTAGAAGTATTACCTGATATCAGCTGAATCAGTTTTTTATTTGGTTCAAACAGTTCTTTTTCTTATGAGATTCTGAGTTCCAATTAATCTATGTTTCATATAAATAAGTTGAGTTGGATTCGGTGTTGAATAGTTTGCTATCAAAATCATTTCTCATATACCTTTCTAAAGTTTTTCCCAATGTTATTAAGAGACTTTGTAATTTGTTATTGTGCCAGTGATAGCATAAGTTGGTAGTCAATATACTACTTGACAGTTCTGGGTAGGCATGTTTTCATTAAAGTCAAGTTAGAGCTTAGAATTTATTTTGTACTTTCCACAATAAATGTGTTCATTTATTTTGTTTATTAAAACTGATAAGAATTAAGAGGACATGATTATTTGTTTATTTGGAAGTGCTTTACAGAGTTCCTGTCATCCTGTGTGAGAATTATTAAAAAAGTTCTTTCTTATGTTAGTAAAACAACTGATTGACGGAAGCATGAAAAAGAAAAATTATATTCAACACAAACACTCAAATATCGTTTCATTTAGTTCTGGGAGCTGATCAGATTTTATTTAGTGGTTCAAAGAATTGCTTTTCGTATGATGCCATCTATTCATACTGAACCACTCGTGTGTGTGTTTCAATAGTTCTCTGCATAATTAATGTAAGCTAAAAAACAATTGTATTTAAATATGAGACTCTTTGCATAGAGAATTTGTTTATACCCTCTACATTTTGGCTCATTAATTTTCTTATATAACTTGTGGTCGTTCAATGAAAGATATGTACATACATTTAAGAAGGGTCACAAAAGCGATGAAGTATGGTAAACTGAATTCTTCATTTAATCTGGATTTAAGTACGAAAGTTTTTTTCTTTTACACCAAAAGTACAAAAGTTTTTAAAAATGGTTACATATTTTTCTGTAAGGAAAAAATGGTTATCTTTTGATAAAGATTTTATGGATAAATCTATCATTGTTCTATTTAAAAACTCTATATATACATCCAAGTATATATTACGGAGTATATTTTAAAAGTTATTCAAAGTAAAGATATTCAAATTAGTATAAAGCTGGATAAGCTAGATAAATGAGGATAAGCTAGTATAAAGCTGGATAAGCTATATAAAAATTAGTAAAGATATTCAAATTATACGGCTTGAGCTTGAGGGACGTGATGCTTCTTGAGCCTTAATTTTTAAGTCAGCAGCATGTTATAGAATTTCTGGATGTATTGTGAATTTAATATTAATAATAGTGTTTGATTATTTATATAATTTGTTTGCCACGTGTGTTCAGAATATCTCTTGTGCATACTGTTTATTGTATTGGGCGGGAACAGTTATGTGGGAGACGGTCCCATTTTTATATATCTAAAGATAGCTTATTATCTAATATTCAAAATTAATATTTTTAGTGGGTTAAAAGCTATGTTTGAATGGGAAACAAACTTTGTGTGCTTCTTCTATAAGATAATGATATTTTTATTCAATCACATTGAACTATCAAAATCTTTTGGGACTAAGGCTTGGATGTTGTTGTTGTAACTTTCAGAATCCGTTTGAAGTTTCTCCACACATGGAAAAGGTTTTGTGTGAGCGACTGTTGGATAAGAATCAACCTATTGCCGAGCGCTTCAGAGCCCTATTCTCTCTTCGCAATCTCCGCGGCACAGGGCCACGACATGCTCTTATACATGGTTTGTTATGTCCCTAGTGAAAATTTTAAATTACCCCGTAAGTTAGAGATTCAAGTATCGAGTATGTGTTCAAAATGCTCATGGCCTTCACATTGAAGTTCACTCTTGGTGTTAGTTGGAAGATCTTGAAAAATTTACAAATGCTTTGTAGAAAAGAATATCCCAAACCTTTTCCAAACTAAAACATTCTCTATCTGCCATAGGAATCAATATGTTCTTCACCAAGCTATATTATTATTTCAACATAGAAATAGGATTGGATCTAATTGACCTAATATCCATTGTTGTTCATATGTTTTTTTGTTTCTTCTACTTCATTATCTAAGAGTCACAATTAGCAATTTTAGTTTATGCGTAAGCATAGAATACCTATATATTCCTCTGTATCTCATGTTTGTGCAACTTATCACGTTGTAATGCATTTTTCTCTTTCTTTCCCACCAATCCTTTCAACTAAGCAAAGTAGGTTACCTTCCATTCTTCAACCCTTGAAACTAGTTGAGAGTGAAGAGATTGTATTCAGTTTTGTATCTACAATAGGATACAATGCCTCATTATATAGGCACAAAATGAAGGCCTAGTAAAAATTGCTTCGTTTCATATGCTCCAACTTCTCTCTAGGAAGTCTTCTAAAATCCGGTGGTGCCTTCTGTTTCAGCTCCAGCGGCAGGAGCACCTCATTCCTATGCTTCCGTCATTAACGCGGTCAAAGATGGAGCGACTCCATCAGAGCTGTAAGGATGCTCTCTCTTACCCCCAAAAGCCCCCTCTCGATTTAAAGGTGCTCCTGCTGCTTTTTCTCAAAGACTGACGTCTTTACTATCACTACTAAGCATCCATATGCCCTATTTTTTTCTTTCCATATGGGTAGATCATCTATGATTCTCCGTGGAAATCATCAGAAGGCCTAGGCTTCTCCAAATCTTTTACTACTTGACGTATTGACGATAAGCATGTACTCTTTGAAAATTGTTGTGAATCTGATTTCCAGCAATTCTGGTTGAGGAAGACTTGGTTTTTAATGGTTTTGAAATCAGGGTCACAAAATGGACCACTGATTTCATGCTAAATACCGAATCTCCTATCTCTCCAGTTTGGATTTCCCTGGACAGTCTCCCTATCCATTTATTTGATGAATCTGCTCTCTTTTCGATTGCTGGTCTGATTGGAAAACCTGTTAAAATTGATCCATCCACCCTAAGGCTATCCCGGCCGTCCATGGCAAGGGAATGTACTGAGGTGGACATATCTGTTAATCTACCATCCAAAATTTTGGATTGGTAATGGCTCTACGCCTCTACCGGTTTTTTTCATCTGGTCAACTATGAGGAGGTTCCCTTATTCTGCAATGGATGTAAAATCTTTGGTCATAATATTAAAAGCTGCAAACAAGGGACTTCCGGTAGTGAACCTGCTTCAAACAAGCCCCCCATCAAAAAATGGATCCCTAAAAATCTATCCAACGGTGTGATAGAAACGAGATTTTGTAGAAGTAAAATAGACGTAGATTGATAATGAAACTGAAATGTAAAATTACGGATGAGGCAAGTTCGAGAGTGCCTCCTCTCCCAGTCCTATTCCAAGCCCCAAACCAATTTCTGCCGAACCCTTTTCCCCTTCCCTGCTCATTATTATAACTCTCCTAATGGGCCAGCCCACTGCTATTTAGTTATCGGGCCTAAACCCCTTTTATTGTACCCTATTAAAAGACTTGATAGGATTCTTATTACTAGTAATGTCTAGGTCTCTATCATGGTGAAACCCACACAGTTGTCCTTGATGATCCAGTGGTGACCTCCAATGATTCAGTTCAGGAGAAACACCCGACAGGCCTCAGTAAAAATGATAATAATGCATTCCTTATTGCTGAAACTGTAATTGAGTTATCCAAGTTCTTGCAAATGTTATGGAGCCTACTGTCAAGGAGCATGATGTTCCCTATACTGGTGAGCCTCTTATTATTGTGCCTGTACATGTTTTGGAGCCTATTATTGTCTCTGCTAATACTAATGACTCACCTACTGTCAAGGAGCATGATGTTCCCTATGCTATTGAGCCTCTTATTATTGTGCCTGTACATGTTTTGGAGCCTACTATTGTCTCTGCCAAGACTAATGAATCATGTACGAAGGCCCCAGAAGTTATTGCTAACATCAAAGAACCATGTGCTACTGCTCTTAAGGGTACACACAACCCTCCTGATGATAATTTTTACTTGTCCAATGATGCAAACAATAACAGTAGGGCAGAAGAGCCATCACTAGCTCCCCTTTTCTATACCCCAGCTGAGGAAAATCTCTCCCAAACAATCCCTCTACAGAATGGCTAATAACCCAGTCCACAAAATCCTTGACCTGTTATGAATCCCGACCGCAAAACGATTTTGAAGATGATGAACTGGACAATCTATCCATAATAGACATACCGATAGAAGATGATACTTTAAACGGCTTCACTCTGGTGGTTCCAAGAAAAAATAAAAGAAAGATTCAACAGCAACAAACAGCGTCAATTCAGGTGCCAAATGACAATATTAGAGGCTATAATCAGCACATTCGGAGGCGAAGGTTTGCGCTCCATACATTCTAAGGGCGATCAAATTTCATCAAAATACAACAAAGACATATCAATGCAGGCTGGTCTCCCTAACAACTTTACCTTTAGGGTCAGTTAGTTGTCTCTGTAACTTTTGTCATTTTTGTATCTTTAAGTTTGCCTTTCCTATGCCCGGGGTAAGGTTTTATGTCCCCCCAATTGCATCTTTAGTTAATACAATAAGGTAAACGATTCCTGACGTTTGCCACATTTTTAAAAAAGGCATGAAAGGAAAACTTTAGGGGGAAAACTTGGCACAAAACCATTTTTACTAAAACCATGTGCTACGTCAAAGGCTAACTTAAGTCTCATTGAGTCCCTTTTTACACATCTCAGTCTAACTTTTCGTGAAGGCGTGATGTTGCCACCCGCCACCATTTAACCATCTGACTGTTGCTTATGTCATCTAAGTTAGGAACACAAAAAATCACATTGGTTTTCATTCCCTTCATCATTACAATTCCTCAAAACTCTAATTGCCCTAATAGTAATTTTTTTTTTAATTTGGGCATAATTTATTCAGTTCTCTGGCGTGGACCACTTATGTAATAGCCAAAAGTTAGACTGAAAATCAAAGATATTAAAACAGAAGGGCTCTCTGGGGCTTAAGTTACTGCTTATTATGCTCATCAGGTGCAATTAGAAATTTAGGGGGGTTCAGAAATGTGTTTTTTCCGCTTTTAGGATTTGTTTTATCCTCATCCCAAATAGTTGGGGTCGGTGGCTTAAATCTATAGTTCTAGTTAATTTCCTAAAATTATAGTGCTATTGATTAATTTATGGATGTATTTAAAAATACTTCCTCTATTTTACTTGTTTCCCTCATTTTATCGAAGCTTACTAGTTTCAATAAAATCCTTCCTCATATTACAGTATTTACTAGCTCCGCTTTCCATTATTTGTAACTTTTTCTACCTTTTATCATGTGTTTCCGATGTTACTTTTAATTCCCAAGTTAAAATCATTAGCAAAAGTGAAGGGAGTATGGTTCAAGAAAATAAATTTACATTTCCCTTAAACTGGAGCATGCAGTAAATGGTTCAAGCTTATTAGTTTTTACATATGTATTCAATATCATGTTTTCCTGAGGGTCTTAGTTAGGGCATACTCCCTCCGTCCTGCTATGTTTGTCCCATTTTACCTTTTCGGGAAGTCCCACTAAGATTGTCCCATACCAAATATGGTAAAGTTTGTGTGGCTCTAAATCATTCTTACTTTATTTTTACTTATCAATTTTATATCAACCACACAAACCCACTTTTCTTAATAATCATGCCACCTCCTCTTGTCCCTATCTTAGTGGGACGGAGGTAGTAATATATTTGGTCCTTCAATGCCAACTGTAGTGGTTATATCACCAATAGCAGCCCTATCAATGAGCAAATGGAGAATCAAGTTTAATATGGTTGGTTCTTTCAAGAATAATTGGGTTCAAAACCAAAAGAGGAACTCTTGCATATGACTGGGGGCATATCCTCTCTTTACCTTATATCACCTCTTTCCAATTTTACTCTTAATTCACAAGTTAAAATCCTTAGCAAAAGTGAAGGGAGTAGGGTTTAAGAATATAAGTCAGCATTTCATTTAAACTGGAGCATGCAGTACATGTGTCAAGCCAAGCTTGTACTGCATGCTCCAGTTTAAAGGAAATATTCTCAAACATTTTAAATTTGACTCACCATGCTTCAACTCTTCAAGGGACTTGGTGATTATTTAATCTATTTAATCTATATCACTAGAAACAGCCCTTTCCATTAGAAAATGGTGAATCAAATTTAAAATGTTTGATTCTTTCAAGACAAATGGGTACAAATTGGTAGACTAAATAATACTACTAACCCAGGTTCTGCCCCAACCAAGGGTTGGGCTCCTCTGGGTAAAAAGAAGAACTAATAGGAAACTACTACTAATAATAATACTAATAATGATAATAGTAATAATAATATAGGTTTCCTCTCTCATATCATAGATTTGTTCATCTACATTGTTTTGCTGTAAAAATAAATCTGTTGGAAAAGTTCTACCGAGTTTTAATCAAAGTTTTAAATTTTGACGTTCTTTAAACTTCCCATTAGCCTTCAGACGTTTCTCCTATGGACTTCGCTATGGATTTCACCCATCAAACTTATCCATTTCAAGTAAAGTGTTTTTGCCGTGTGGCATTTTTCTAGTTGCAACTAGCCTAGGATTTCAGGAGTACTGGAATTCATTTTTTTGTGTACACAGGCTTAAGCATGCTATTTTTTACTTAGTAACAAGAACACAATACACAACTACTCATTGTTCAGTTGAGACATTTTTCATGAAAAAAATTGCAAAACATCAGGCAAGGCGGCAAACTGGCAAATCCAGCAAAACTCAAACTCAGTACAGTTGCCAAAATCATGGACTCCAGCGAAACTCGACAGCAACTCATAAAAACAAAAAAAAAATGATTGCAGTAACTGAGAGAACTCTGTATGCTCTACGGAGTCTTCGCTGTTTTGCACTTAACAGCAGATTGGTTACTTTGACTTTGCAAGGAGAGGAATACCATAAAAGTTGCAGAGAGAACATGTTACAGTCATACAGAAAGATCAAACGGAGGAGACAGACAGACAGGCAGAGAGAAAAATCCCAGAAATGCAGGCAACTGGAGCAGTCTTGTGCTTCTTAGGTCATAATCCTTAGCTCTGCCCACAAATGATTGCATAGAAATCTCAAGCTTTTGAGAGATATCATTGGTGAAGTTGAGCCTTCTATAGATTCTGCTACGTTAATATAGGATAATATCCAGAAATAGTCCATATGTAAAATTTAGTGCATCGGTTTGTGGCTTTTTGTTGCTAGATTTTTAGGTCTTATATTACTTAAACATGTTTCATAGTAGAAAAAAGCATGGAGTAAGTTTCAGATTCTTATTTATAGTTTGCTCCTTGTAGCAACTAGGGACTCTTCAAACCTATTAGCTCATGAGGCTGCATTTGCATTGGGTCAGATGCAAGATGTTGATGCCATCCCGGCTCTGGCAGCAGTTTTGGGTGATCTTTCTTTGCATCCCATTGTTCGGCATGAGGTATATCATATTGAAATGTAAACAATTTGTGTTTACATTTATGTTTCTCGTGCTCATTTATGTACACATGCAAATTTCCCAGGCTGCAGAAGCCCTTGGGGCAATTGGTTTAGACTGCAATGTTCCCATTCTACAGGAAAGCTTGACCTCAGATCCTGCTCCAGAGGTTCGAGAAACATGTGAACTGGCCCTTAGTCGAATCAAGGAGCGGAAGGATGTTAAAAGTAGTGATGATACTTCATCCCGATTTCTGTCAGTTGACCCTGCCACACCTGCTTCTTGTTCCTCTGTACCACAACTCAGGTTTGTCAACTTATGGATTGTAACACTGTGGATCTGTCCTTTGGGTTTATGTATGAAATTGTTTTATTCCTGTCCACAGGGAAGTTCTTTTATGTGAAGAAAAGGGTATGTATGAACGCTATGCTGCTCTTTTTGCACTTCGAAATAATGGCGGAGAGGAAGCTATCTCTGCCATTATTGAATCATTAGGTGCAACCAGTGCTCTACTCCGACACGAGGTTTGTAATCCATGGCTATTTCTCTGCTGATTTTTTTATTAATATTAATCGATAATTAAAACTGGTATGCATTTTCTGTAGCAGCCGGTTTTCCCTTTCTTGATGTTTCCTATCTCTAAAGGTGTGTCAGTTTCATTGACTTGTTGAGCAGGTTGCATATGTTTTAGGTCAGTTACAAGACAAGAAGGCTTCAGATGCTTTGTCTATGACACTAAGGAACACAAATGAGCACCCTATGGTTCGACACGAAGCAGCTGAAGCTCTTGGTTCTATAGCAGGTTTTGCCACTCTCCGCAAGATGTATTGTTTTGATTTTACTATACTAATGGAAGTATAATTACCTTTCCTTTTTGTTCATTTTGAAATGGAACAATTATTACTCTGTACCTATTATTAAGGATCCCTTAATGTTAGGGAAATAGTATAAGTATACCCCTGTAGTATGAGTGTGGGAACAAATATACCCCTGTTCTATTTTTCGGAACCAATATACTCCTGAAGTATATGTTGAAGTGCATATAAACCCTTGAACTTTTAAAAGGAGCAAAAATACCCCTCATATTTTTATAAAAGAGCATATTTACCCTTATTGATTTTAAATTGATAAAATAAATTTCAAAAACACCAAAAATAAATTAAAATTCAAAATTAAAAACTAAATTTTTTAAAAAATGTTCTTGTGTCCAATTCTCCCTTATATTGTTTGTATATCACAATTTAATATTGTTAGTATAAAATTATTATTTAAAAAATAATAATTTTGCAATTTAAAATTAAAGAGTTAATATTTTAACATAATAATAAATCTTCATCTTTAAATATCGAATTTATAATTTATTTTTGGTATTTTTGAAATTAATTTTATCTATTTGAAGTCAATAAGGGTAAATTTGCTCCTTTATAAGAACATGAGTGGTATTCTTGCACTTTTTAAAAGTTCAGGGGTATATATGCACTTCAACATATACTTTAGGGTATATTTTCCGAAATAGGGGTATATTTGTTCCCACACCCATACTACAGGGGCATATTTGTACCTTTTCCCCTTAATGTTATACGTGGAGCTGTTTTTGAACCATGATATCGTTTCAGGATTTTCTGTTTAAGCATGTCTTCTTTTCACTGCTCAAGCTTGGTCTGGGGTCCTATTTAAAGATGACACATCAATACTCTTTTTAGCTTGGTCTTTTGCTCCTTTTTCGTTCATAGGAGACATGGTTATTTACTACTACTAATACAATAAATTTGTGTTTGTAGATTTTAACTCTTCCTCATATTATTCAACTTGTTTTTTATATGTTGTGTTGCTTTTGATAAATTGAAACGTTTTGTAAAGTCCCTTTAAACATGTTATTTTATTCCAAGTTTCTTTTGATGAAATAAAATTTGTTCTGTGATTATTTCTTTAATATGGTAGTTCCTTTTCATGACCATTCTTTCCTACCTCTCATGTAGCCCCACTTGTCTTGTAGATGATCATTCTATTGCTCTCCTTGAAGAGTTTGTGAAGGATGGAGACTCCATTGTTTCCCAAAGTTGTGAAGTTGCTCTCAGCATGCTCGATTATGAGAGATCAGGAAGATCTTTCGAGGTAATGATCAAAATGGACTAAGGATGTTTTCTTTTGGACTATTTTCAGACCAGACTTTCATAGTTATAAAATACACAGAGAACAGAGAGAACAGACATTTACCTGACCGGATCAGACCAACAAATTTCAGTCCAAAAGAAAACATCCTAAAATTTGGTTTTAGAGCAACGATAGTGAAACACGAAAATATGGAATATGTACATTTTTTGTGTACATTCATGTTTCATCCATTTATTGGGGTTGAAAAATTACCTAACTTTTCAACACCCAACGAATGAGTGCCACACATGTATGTACACATCTATTGTTTTATATAGTAAAGCTGAGTTATAAAACAATGATGTGACACTTTCTTATTGGTTAACAAAAACTCTATTTTATTAGTATTTTATTAGTATCACTAATAAAATAGTATTACTATTTTATAATCAATATGTGTGACTCTCTCATTGACAACGAAAATTCTATTATCACACAATTTAATTTCTAAGTTAATTAACGTTTTAGAAGATCATATAATCAAGTAAGAGTCTCCTCAAAAATGATAAAAACTTTTTTCCTAAATATCTATTTTTGGTTGGTTTTTTTCTTATCCAATATCGGTAACATATGAAAGATTGTGAAAAAAATGCTATACTTTATAAAAAAAAATGGATTAAAATCGTTAAAAAAAGGATTAAAAATAAAAAAAATTAAAACAATATACTTTATAATATAGTAAAAATGAGTTATGAATAACTTAATTGCCATTCCCTCATTGGCAAACAAAAAATTAAATAAAACCACATTCATCTAGACTTACAAAATGATAAATTTACGTGTGCTAACTCTAATTTGGATAGAGAGAATTCTCTAAATAGGAGTGAAAAGGTTTTAAAAATTTCAAAATAGGACTATCATGTTTTCATTCTCCAAATATGAGTAAATTTCTGCCAAGTTTGGCATTACTAGGCTTTAAACATGGCATTGTTTTCACACTTGACAGAATTACTCATATTTAGGGAATAAAAACATGAAAGTGCTATTTTGGAATTTCAAAACGTTTTTACTTCTATTTAGGACAATTTCTAATTTAGATATACAAAAATAATAATGACACCACTTATAGTAGGATATGAATCCTATTATCACTTTACATCACGGTTAATTTACATTTATCATTAATAGGGAACTAATAAATTAACTACTTTAATCTAGATATACCAAAATATAATTTACATCACTTTCATGTAGGACTCTAAAGTCCTAATATCACGTTACAAAATGATGAAACTTGCTATGTAAATAACTAACAGTCTCTATAAATAGTTCTGTAAACACTCCCTCCCTATTTTAAAGTTCCATACACTTCCATTTTGGGATGTATTTAAAAGTTCCATACACTTTTTTGGGTAAATTTTTCCTTTACAAATATTCAATTACACTTACTTTTTCTACTTTTTATCCTCTTTTTCCTACTTTTTCATTTTCTCTCCTACTTTTTCTATACTATTCATTACCCCTACTATTTTCCCTTAAATCTTGTGCCCAAAGCTAAATAGTTTTCATTTTAATTCATTTTAACATTATAGTACTCCCGGGGCATGCCCCGGGTGTTACACTAGTAAAATGTACAAAATTCACTTAGACATGATTATTGTTTGATTTATAGCTGTGTATATTGTTTGATTGACGAGAACTACATTCTTGTTTATTTCAGTTTCTTTTCACGTCTTCACGAGCTGAGCAGAATTCATAGTTATACCATATTTACATAGCAACATCTGGCTTATGTTACTCATAGCTTTGGACTGCTCCCTTGCAGTTTCTTCAGTACAAATTGATCACTGCACTGGCTAATTGCAATTTGCTAGCTATTTGTAATTTTTTCATGTTAGTCCTCTGGTAGTTCGGTGCTTACCTTCGGCCTACTATCTTTGAAAAAGAAAAGTTTAAGTATGTAATTGATGTTGAATTGGTAAAATATGAATAACTTTGAATCTCATATAACATTACCAAAAATGAGCCTATATGACACGTGCCAAATTTAGAGGAACAAATGAAAAAAGAAATACGATAGTATGTGACAAAAAGTTATGTGCAACTGCCATTTTTTTAATATCTATTCTGCTATTCACGTTACCGTTTGTAAATTTGTATTATTAACTCAGTGGACATCAATTAATCTCATCCCTCTATCTTATTTAGGAGCTGTTTACTTTTTTTTTTTAAATAAAATAATCCATACTAAGTATGGTTCTAAAAATCGCTCTAGGCGCCCGACTAGTCCCCGCCTAGGCGCTGGGCGGTAGTCGGACGCCCCGATTTTAGTCTAGGCGCTCCGGCTAATTGATTTGGCGTCTAGGTGAATTAGTCGGCTGCCTAATTGCCTAAGGCACTTAACTACCCGCCTAGAGCGCTTAATCGGCCGCCTAGGCATCTAGATTCATCGAACATTTTATTTTGCTTTTTATTTTAGTATTTTAAGAGATATATGTATCTTTAACTCTAACAACGCATATGAAGAAAACTACTAGTTGTAGATTAAAATAAATACTATACATGTTTTTATATATATTCTTAAGTGTTATAATTATTTATTAATAATTATTACGTACGTAGTGTTCCTTAAGTTAAGAAGTATGTATAATATGTTATTAAATGTGAAAACCTCTTATCATTCATGCATGTTAGTGTGTGTATGTGCGTGTTTACATTTTTGTATATACACATAAACTTAACACAACATTACTAATCATATTTATGCAAAAATATTAATAAAACCATAATTTTTATGTCTCCGATTAATCCCCGCCTAGGCGCCCGCCTAGCCGCCTAGGCGCTAGGTGATGTGTTGGCACCAGACTAGCGCCTAGCGCCTTTTAGAACATTGATACTAAGTGTTACTTTGCATCCCAATAACATTACATGAGAAGGTGATGTTAATAAAAGGGGATTTATATAGTTTGATATTTAATTGATAAAGTAAGAATAATGTAAAAACTATTTAGAAATCACATAAATTTTACCAAATTCACAAGAACAAATGAAAAAGGAATTTTTTGTGCTAAGGAGTTATATACTCTTCCCATTTTTATCTATTCGCGTTGACCGTTTTTTAATTTGTATTATGAAGCTGCTGGACATTAACTGACCCAACCCTCTCTATATGCCTCGTTTGTGAGCTATTTACTTTTGTTTTTTTTTCAAGTAAGTCCTGTTTTGACTCTGGATTAGGGCCTTTAGGGGTGTTTGAATTAATTCTGTTTCTGCAATTTTTTTAAAAGTACAATCAAATTCAATTTTTCAAAAGCTGGTCTCTCCCTGTGGATTAGGGTTGGAGTTTCTCGGCGGCGTTCTTCTTCTTTTCGATCGCGAAGGGAAGACGGCATCAGCTCGAGGTGTTTGATTGGGCTGGCACGGGCCTTGGGACTGGTGCACAGCAGATCGTTGAAGGCTTTCGAATGCAGCAGGGGTCGGGCAGTTTGGATCGCGGTTTCGCTTGGATCATGGCCTGCTCGTTTGTGTTACTGTTTTCAGTTGGGGAAATACCATCAGGCGGAGATTCCGGGTTCACTCGTGCTATAATTGCAGGGGGTAAGAAGGTGTCTTTGGAATTTGTGGTGGTAGAATCGCAAGGAATTTTTCAAGACGAAGGTTTGATGATCCGCCCCCCTCCTGAGCCACCGCCAAGGATGACGCTTGATTCTTGAAGCATGGATTCGTTTTCGCTGTCAGTTTAGTTTATTTAATTTCGTTTTACTCTTGTTGAGTTTCTTTGACATGATGAATTCTGTCGGTGTTGCTTTCTGTATTGTCGTTTTCAGTCAGACTCTTACATTAGATAGGGGTGATGGGGTTTTTGCTCTAGCCACGTTTGGCTCATTCAGACCCATTATAGGACAAGCGAATCATATTGCTCTATACAGGGTGATTGATTCTCCAGCTGGTCCGAGGGTCGGTGGCTGGAAGTATTTCCTTTGTCGTTTGTATCCCTTGCTGAATGTTTTATTATCAATATAGCCCCCTGTTACAAAAAAAAGCTGGTCTCTCCCAATTTTTAAAAAACTACTTCTATGAATAATTTGAAGCATTCAAAGTCACTTCTGCACACTCTAATATGTGTTTCTATTTCCTAAAAGGAGCATAAACATATTTAAGAAGTAGGTTCTCTATGATGTGACAAATTTAGAAGAACAAATGAAGAAAAATAAAATTGTGACAAATTCACAAATTTAGAGGAACAAATGAAACAAGAAAAGTGAGACAAGCTGTTATATACTCGTGCCATTTATTTTAGCTATTCACATATACCGTTTTTAATGTGTATTAAGAAGTCAGTGGACATTAATTAGAAGGTTTTCAAGAAATATTTATTATAAACAATGGAATAAAAATGATTGAGTAATTTTTAATGACTATAATTATATTCAAAGATTAAAACATATTTACTAATCACATCATAATACAATTATAGTCACTAAAAGTTATCAAATCACATTTTGTTCACCACTTTTGTAGGAGTAAAATTAGTGGATTTTTTTTCCTTTAGCCCTTTCCATGCGTGTTACTAAATTACATTTAAGAAACTAAAATACGACATATTTTTAAAAGTCGTAAAAAATGACATATTTAGTGACTAGTTTCCAATGATTCATCACTTACCAATGATGTGTCACTCTGAAATGTAGTATAATGACTCTTGTCTAGTTATTTGTATACAGTGACTAGTCATACGTTTGTCCAAAAATATAACTAGTCGTATTTTTGTATGAGGAAACTCTGTTAGTAATATATACTCCGTATGTCATTTTTCATTAATCAACCTCATTCCTCTATATGCCTCATTTAGGAGTTGTTTACTTTTAATTTTCAAATAAGTCATGTCTGAATTAAAATGTCTATCTGGATTAAGTGTTGCTATTTCCGTCCCAATAATATTGAGACATGAAGAGATGATGTGGCTATTAAGAAAAGTGATTATATATATTATATAGTTGATATTGAATTGATAAAGTAAAAATAAAATAAGAAACCAAGTATGGTTTATAATCACATAGATTTTGCTAAATTTGGTATGAGAAATCTTAGTGGGATGAAGCGAAAAGAAATGATGAGACGTTCTTAGCGGGACGGAGAAAATATATATTTGTATATGAGGTGCTTTGTTTTGAAATGCTTAATAAACAGTTTGAATTAATTAAATAATTAATTTAATGTTATTCTTGAATTTCATTTATTTATTTACATAATTGTATTCTGAAAGGATGCCGATGTAGAGGGGCGGTGTGAAGCTCTTATGAATTACGGAGTATGTTATTAGTTCTGATCTTACTTTCATTTTATGGTTTATTACAATGTGATGTTATTTATTGAAACCTTTGGCATTAGTTTAGCATGAATGATAGACAATTTAGCTAGTTATTAGGTGATTAGAAGTAGGGATATATTTACTCGGACTGAAATTTTTCTGATTTGCTTTGGTTTGATCTAGTTTGATTCAGTTTGTTTCGTTTGGTATAGTTGGTCTAAATTGGCATGATCTGATAGATATTTTCTCTTTGTATATTTAAATAGTATTTTTAGAATGATCAAGATTTGATATGATTTATTTAAGTCTGATTTAATTTGGTCTGATTTGTAACTGAAATAAATCCAAGTAAAAACATCCTTTTCAATCTAAAAACCTCCAAGTAACTATATAATAATGAAAATGCAATCTTTTTGGAATTGAATTTAGATATAATAATATTTTAATTAAAGTATCATAGTAATAGTAATTTCTTGATGAACTTTTTTCAAAAGATTTTTTTGATGGAATAATAAAAATAATACGGAGTAGCAGTAGTAATAATAATTAATATTAATAATAACATTATAATAATATTAGTATTAATTAATGATAATAATAATAATAGTATACTCGTAGTAATAAACGGGGAGCCAAAAGCGCCCAAGTTTGCGAAGCGGTACACCAAACACGGCACTCTCTCACAGCTGATAAAATCGAGTCTCCTGGCCCTGTGATTCACACGAACCCTAGTGCTCAATTCATTCCTGACTGAGAGATTCTCAGTACTCAACAAATCCCACCCAGAAATGGCGTCTCGGAGGCTTCTAGCCTCACTTCTCCGATCATCCATCGCCAGTCGCGGCAGCTCAGTTTCCAGATCCGTCGTCGGAAACTCTGTACCCAGGCCTAGACATACATCGCGTGCATCCCCAGCGGGCTATCTCCTAAATCGAGCCGTTCGTTACGCTACCTCCGCCGCGGCCCCAGCTGAGAAGCCCGCGACGAAGCTCCCTTCCGGAAATGAGCCGACAGGGAAGATCACGGACGAGTTCACGGGTGCCGGATCGGTCGGGAAAGTCTGCCAGGTGATTGGAGCCGTCGTGGATGTCAGATTCGACGAGGGTTTGCCTCCGATCCTAACTGCTCTCGAGGTTCTCGACAACCAAATTCGACTCGTGCTGGAGGTGGCGCAGCACTTGGGTGAGAACATGGTTAGGACAATTGCTATGGATGGTACTGAAGGGCTTGTCCGTGGCCAACGTGTTCTTAATACAGGCTCTCCTATCACTGTGAGTTATCTTATGCTTTTCTTGACTGTCTTATGTACAAAGGTTGTTTCTTTAATTTGTAAACATAAGGATTATGGCATTGGGGCGCAAATGCCTTTATCGATTCAAATTCTTTTAGATCTTGAATTGGGAAATCAGTGATCCATCCACATACCACACATTTTCTAGATGTCATCTGTAAGTGTGCTTGTTAATCCAATGTGATTGAAACCGAGGTTCTTATGCCATCGTAGTGGGAAGGAAATGCAATTATTAAAAGTGTCAAATGTCATATTTTGTTTGTGGCTGAGCATATTTCCATTTTGCTGCCATGTTTTGGATGTTCTATAATATTTGAGAGACCCTTTTTTTGTATTCACTTATGTATCGGGATTGTTTTTTTGGGTTTTGGAATTGCAGGTTCCTGTTGGTAGGGCCACCCTTGGTCGTATCATCAATGTCATTGGAGAGCCCATAGATGAGAGAGGCGAAATCAGTAAGTCCTAGAGTGCTTTTGAAAAGAAGTAATGCTATTATTAGACATAACTAGTCTTATAAGGCCCACACTTTTAAAAAAAATCTTGCAGAAACCGATCACTATCTGCCAATTCATCGAGAGGCTCCAGCTTTTGTTGAGCAAGCTACCGAGCAAGAAATTCTTGTAACTGGAATCAAGGTATTCCACTGGCTGTCTCCTTGTAGTTCCATCACAACCTTTTCAAAACTTAGTAACTTACAATGTTACTGTCTGTATAGAATTTTATTGTGAATTATTTATATGTTGTTCATTGCTCAGGTTGTAGATCTTCTTGCACCATATCAAAGGGGAGGGAAAATTGGGCTTTTTGGTGGTGCTGGAGTTGGAAAGACAGTGCTTATTATGGAGCTGATTAACAATGTTGCAAAAGCTCATGGTTTGTTCGGATCCATTTCATCTATTATCTCGCTTCGTTTTTTTCAAGGCCCCTTGTGCATGCTAGGTTGTGCTTATCTACTGTCTCTTGACTTGACCATTAGGTGGTTTCTCTGTCTTTGCTGGTGTTGGTGAGCGTACCAGGGAGGGTAATGATTTGTACAGAGAAATGGTTGAGAGTGGTGTCATTAAGCTTGGAGACAAGCAAGTTAGTATGATCTGAAATGGCTCTTTGCGTGGTTAAAAATAACATTTGTCAATCTTGCTGATTTTTTCTATTTCTATATCTTCCGAATGTCAGAGTGAGAGCAAATGTGCTCTTGTGTATGGTCAAATGAATGAGCCCCCTGGTGCTCGTGCCCGTGTTGGACTCACTGGACTTACAGTTGCCGAGCACTTTAGAGATGCAGAGGGACAGGATGTGCTTCTGTTTATTGACAACATTTTTAGGTTTACCCAGGTTGGTCACTGAAAATTTCCTATGCTGAGCTGTGTTGGCAGTTACTTGATGCACCTTTTTATGCATATATCCTTTTGTCTAAGCTTCATTTGCACTACTTTTAAGACACTCCTATTTATCTATGGTACTTAATATAACTTAAATAAACATATTTGCTATTTGTTGCAGGCCAATTCAGAAGTCTCTGCATTGCTTGGGCGTATCCCATCTGCTGTTGGTTACCAACCTACCTTGGCAACCGATCTTGGAGGATTGCAGGAACGTATCACTACAACCAAGAAAGGTTCCATTACATCAGTGCAAGCTATTTACGTGCCTGCTGATGACTTGACAGATCCCGCTCCTGCAACAACATTTGCTCACTTGGATGCCACAACTGTCTTGTCTCGTCAGGTTATAACCGTTCATCTATTCTTTTGTCCAATACTCAATGGCTGGCATAAAGGGGGGGCACACCCCTAATTATTTTTGAAGTAGGTATAATTACTCTAGTTAGTTAGTAAATATGGTAGACCAGGTGCTCTTACATTTAACTTCCAGTTTGAGCAGGTATATATGAAAGAAAAAGTGTGCAGAACTTGTTTGAAATTCAATAAATCAGTTTTAGGCATTTCTTCAAACTCATTTCATGTAAAAAGTTCTACTACATATAGGCCGGAAACTGATACATGTAAAATTTAATAAAGTTTTTGTTCGATTTGACATTCTTTCATATTTCCCAAGTAAAAAACCGAACGTAAAATTCATTTTCCTTTGTATTCTTTTCACTTCCCCACCATTTTCGATGTTCTGAACATGGCTTTAGAACTTCAGTAAATCTTCTTATTATTCCCTTCGTACTAATTAAGATATTCTTTTGGAAATAGATCTCCGAGCTTGGCATTTATCCAGCTGTCGACCCCCTTGATTCTACATCCAGAATGCTTTCTCCACACATTCTGGGAGAGGATCACTACAACACTGCGCGTGGGGTACAGAAAGTCTTACAGAACTACAAGAATCTTCAAGATATTATTGCTATTTTGGGTATGGACGAGTTGAGTGAAGATGACAAGTTGACTGTAGCTCGTGCCCGTAAGATTCAAAGGTTCCTTAGCCAGCCGTTCCACGTGGCTGAGGTTTTCACGGGTGCCCCTGGAAAGTATGTTGAGCTTAAGGAGAGCATCACTAGTTTCCAGGTAACCCTGCAATTATTGTTTTGCTTTCAAATTTTGTTATAGCCTAATAAGGAATTTTTTGTTGATGCTTACGAATGAATGTTCAATGATTTGCTAAAACCCAGGGTGTACTGGACGGGAAGTACGATGACCTTTCTGAACAGTCATTTTACATGGTTGGTGGAATTGATGAGGTCATTGCAAAGGCAGAGAAGATTGCCAAAGAATCTGCTGCCTAGATAAAACTAAATCCTCCCCGGTCATTCCGCTGTTTTTTGGGTGTTTTGGTTGATAATCGCGAAATAATTCTGTGATGACAATGCCAATCTGAAAGATTTTTTTAATCATTAATGAGACCCGGGTGGTCGAAAGTTATTCACCCCTTTTTCTTATGTATTTCATGTGGAACTGAGAGATAAAGGTGTTTTTTTGTTATTGTTTTTCACATAATAAGTGCGGTGAATTTGGCTGTTTTGTACATTATCCATATTGTGAGTGGTGGATTATGCCCTCATGGTCTCATTATGTAACGTTTCACATTTTTCTGATGTTATTTTCATTTTGGATGTCATGTTATGTAACCCAGAATTACTCAAATAAGGGATGCCACAAAAAGTTCCCCAAATCCTTAATTCCCCATTCTCTTTTGATAAAATAAAAATAGTAATGCCATGGTTTGTCTGCAAGCCTTGTTCGGAGCGCTTAGTAATTGTAGATTGGGTTGATCAAATAATTTGCTAGTTCAATACTTCAATAACAAATACTACCTCCGTAACATTATGATGTTCTCATTTGAAAAGTAGGTAGATTAAGAATAGTGAAAGGAGATATGTATTATTAGGGGTATGATGGGAAGATAGTGAAATAATGTGATGGAATGAAGGATAAATCCAAAAAAAGTAGGTGTAATAGTGTATTATTTTTAAAATTATTGAGGGTATGATGGGAAAATTTAGAAATGAGAAGATATGTGTTACGTCCAAAAAAGGAAAGTGGGAAGATATTTATGTTACGGAGGTAGTAACGAGCAAGTAGTCATTTAAAACATGGCTAAGTTGAGATTGTGTAGCTTTGTGTAAAAGACATTATTCGGATTAAACTATATGCAAGAACGAATCATTGGATAAACAATGTGTCAATGTTTGTTGTTTGTTTCGGCCTTTGACTTTGTCTCTTTGAGGGAATCATTCGATTATGTGATGAATATTTTCAAGTTGCACGACATAACTCGCTAAGCTATCATCCAAGTACTGCAAACCTGTTTCCTATTTATGCTTTAGGTCCTCTATTTCTCTATGTTACCTAAACGCTAACTACACAATGTACAAAATCATAATTATAAAGTTGGCTCAATTGTGTTTTTCCTCTCTCGACTCTCTACGTGGCCGGGGTTACCTAGGATGAATGAGGACAAATATTTTCTCCACAAAAATGAATAGACTATTTTTACTCTTAGAACAACATATTTATCGCATAAAGCTTGCAGTTAGAATATTCAAATTTGATTTTTTCACATTATTACCTATTGCAAATACATTAATTTTAATGAACAAATCAATATGCTCAGAGTGAAATACATTGAGGCAATGAGGTGAATTTTTCTACGAGATGAGATTAATTCTACTACTTGAGGAGCGTTTGCTACAATTTAAGAAAATTGTTTTTCAACTTTTTTGTTTAAACAGTCAAAAGCAATGTTTTCAAATAAATTCTTCTACTATAAGTAATTTACAATGAGAAGTTGTAAATAGATTTAAAACGCATACCACACAAATTACTGCATCACCTAAAATTTTACCTTTTTCATATTTTAAAAACAAACAACTTTTACTATTGATTACTTTAAGATTTAAATCACCAATGGAATATCACCTCATGAGCAGGGGCGGAGCCAAGGGGGGTCAGTCGACCCCGCTGAAAGTTTGAGAGCATAGAGCTCTGAAATATCTTCGATTTGATATATTATGGCCCCCGTAACTCATTACGAGTAAAAAGTTATGACTTCTGCAAAATCCGCACTATCGAAACGTAGAATCAGCAAAATTTGGTGAGTAATATTGATTTTCCCCCCAAATTTTAAAATAGCGTATAGTTAACTCATTACTTACGTGACATAACTCAAAAATAGAGCAAAAACAGTCTCTTTTATTGTTACGAGTGCCTATTTATCTAAACTACATATAAAATATTCAACTCGGACATTGTTTGGAAACGATCCACCGTTTTCATTTTATATAAAGTTGATTCTCGACCCCCCTGGACCGTATTTCTGGCTCCGCCACTGCTCATGAGGGATCATTTTCAAAGGATATGGTGACAACTGACAAGTGCTATGGTATGTCACAACTAAAAGATGATATTGTACTTGAAATTTACTATATACGGAGTATTTGATTGGTGTAGATTATAATCTCATCGATTATTAACATTTAAATTATTCAACTATAATATTTTTTTGTGAGTTAATTATAATATTTTGATTGATCCATATAACTAATACGGAGTATATACCGATTGCAAATATGATGTTTTTAGTTGGATTGAAATTTGTTAATCTGATCTAGTGAACCAGTTCGATCAGATCAGATTTAAACAGATCAGATCAAACTTACATGGTTATAAATTAGAAATAATGGCAAGAGTATTACCCATGAGGTTTCAATAGACAAAAACATGACCATTTTACAAAAGGACAAAAAAGTGACCATTTAAATTAAAAAAGAGTTACTTGCGCATCAGCTGGCCTGCCAGTGTCATACTGTCGATCCTTTTCTGCGCACCATATTCTTGTCCATCTGCATCGCCAAGCCGCCAAACTGCCGCCGTCTTCAAGCTCTGCCCGGATCGGCCAGCCTAACCGCCTCCATCTTCAAGTTCCATCCTCCATCTTCAAGCTCAGTCCAGATCGACCAGCCAAATCGTCTCCATCTTCAAGCTCCATCCTTAGTCTTCAAGCTCCGTCCAGATCCTCCAGCCCAACAACCTCCATCTTCAATCTCCGTCCTCCATCTTCAAGCTGTGCCCAGATCCGCCAGCCACCGCCACCGCAGGTTCACACCTCGTCGCTCTCTGCCATTGCAAGTCCACCGCCCGCTGCCATTGCAAGTCCGTCGTTGGCCTTCTATTCATCTCCTTCTGCCTCGCATTAACGGTGTCGGTAGATGGTCAGATCCGGTACCAGCTAGCTAGGGTCTGAGGCAGGGTGGCGGTCATGGTTGTGGCAAATGCTGTTTAGCAGCTGACGACCGAGGTGTGTGGTCGGATCCGACGGCAAGGATTCTACTGTTGGGCTATAGGGCAGAACAACAAATTGTACAGGGGCTGAGCTTGGTAGGGGTTGTGAGGTTGAAGAGGGACATTAACGAGGTGGTGGCGGCCGAAGTAACTTCTGTCGGGCGGTGTCACCGGAAAATTTAATGTCACTGGAATGTGGCGGCGTCACTGTGGCCAGCGGCGATATCCGACTGGCGGCGGTAACTGGCGGGAAGAGGTTGTCGATGTCACTGTATTTGTGTCACTGCAGGGTGTTAGTGTAGCTCGTTGCTGTAGTTACTACATACTACTCACATTTTTGGAATTTAAAAAGGTCACTTTTGTGTCTATGGTCAATTTATTAGTAATATTCTAGTAAAACCCCCCTATAAATTACATGGTAGAATATTTCATGGTAATATTGGACTGAAGAAACTATTACAGGGACACGTGAATGAATTATCTACTGCATCATGCTTACGGTAGTCCACACTTGTCTCGCCACAAGCCCGTCCGCTTCTGTCGGCGACGCTTTTTGTTCTCCTCCGCGAACCACCTACTTCGAACCCACGCGCCGCTGTCAGAGACCCCCCCTTAGAAATGTCAACTGCCGCTATTCTTCCTCTTGCGCCAATCACTAGTACCCACCTCCGTTCACATGCACCGCAGATCACCCGATTCCTCCCCCACGCCTCCTCATCCATGAACCTCCTCCGACCACTCCTCCGCCGCAGCCATCTCCGTCGTCTCTCCGTCTCCGCCGCCGCCGCAGTCCGTCAGGAAAGCACCGTCTGGACTCCGGCCCCTCTCTCGACTGTCTCTCCCGCGGCCGAGTCGCTCTTCCACGTTACCATCGACGTGTCCGACTCTCCTGACCTCGCGGTTTCCCATACCAAGGCTGGGCAGTACCTCCAGCTCCGCGTCCCAGACGTCGAAAAGCCTTCATTCCTTGCTATTGCCTCCCCGCCGACCCTTTCTGCCGCGAAGGGCGTCTTTGAGTTTTTAGTGAAGACCGTCCCTGGCTCGACAGCGGAGCTTCTGTGTAATCTCCAAAAAGGAGACGTGGTGGAGCTGAGTTCGGTGATGGGGAAAGGTTTCGAGATTGATCTGATTTCTCCGCCAGAGAAGTATCAGACTGTTCTGATTTTCGCCACCGGGTCTGGAATAAGGTGAGAATAACTGTACAAGTTCTATATTTCATTCAATTTAAAAAACCCAATTTTATTTTGCTTTCTCTGGTATGTCTCATAATGATAATAATTAGCAGTAGTAACTAATTTTCTAAATAAAACTACCTTGCTAAACCAATCCACAACGGAGGGCAACATGTTTGCTAATCTTCAATGTGAATTTATGTTTCTAATATGTAAGATACTCATATTTATCTTTGAGATATGATGCTGAGAAGGAGTTGGGGGAATTGTGATGAACATAGCCAAAATAGTGTCTTTTGAAACCTGTGATCACATTGGAGATTTGGAGTATATGCAGAGTTGTAGAAATGGATGGTAGGGAATGAAACCATAAATGAATGATTGGGTGGATCGGGTTCTGCATATCTCCTCACTGTCCATTCTACCAATCATTACAGAAAATGCTTTTGGATCAACAAACTCTTCACTTGATTTCAACGCTATGCTCTGAATTCTGAAGTTCCTTGCTGTATAATTCGTTCTATTTTTAAATAATTTACAACGTATATAAATGTTGATGAAAGAAAACCAGCAATTCATGCCTCCAAAATCCAAATGCTGTTTCCAGCCAGATTTCTTGATTTTCTTAAATCCAGCTGTGAGCATCTGTTTGCTATTGAGTCCCTAAATTTTGAGTACTCAATAGCTTCCTAAATGAAGTGCTATGGTATTAGTGCTGCACAAACGAATCCCTCAATTCTAGTGTGCAACACTAGAATTGGCATGTACTTACTTGACTGGGTTCATTCATCATAGCATTATTTCAGAGATGAATAACGCTGGGAACTCTGAAATTGTGTAATGATAGCCCTCCAACTTTGATTCGTATGGCGGTATAGGGTAAGATTGGACTGCTGCACAGTGCCACCAAAATCTAGGCATAGTGTGGTTTGCTTTTGATATTTCCCCCCGTATGGTAGCACTTAGCATTACATGTCTTATTCTGCTTGTAATAATCGGAATAAGGGGAATCGATTCTATTATCCATGTATCCTTTCTGCTAATTTGGCAGATTTTGTCAATTCTGCTAAATTAACCTAACCAAACAGGCTCTTAATCTTCTGCTTGAGATATAACTGGTCTCAACTAAGAACTAGAATTAGTCATCGACGTGATTGTGTTCAGTGTTTGTACTCCATAGCTGTTCAACAGAAATGCAGGTGGAAATGTGAAATGTGAACCAGTGTAGGCTCAATTACCCTCATTTCCGTGGTTGCTCAGTGCTTGTTCTCGCGAGCAAAGAGTTTCATTTCATTACTCCCTCCTTCCCAAATGATATGCTATGTATTCACAGGGATTAAGAAATACACACCAGTTATTTAGTTAGTTACTTCTTGTGATTAATTTTATTCATATGCAATTCTCACTATTATCTTTTTGTAAAATTAATTGTTATATTGTTCATATCGTGGAGTTCTTGAAATGAAAATTTAAATTGAAGTGACACTTGGGAACTTGGGAATATAAAATTGAAGTCACACTTGGAATTGAAATACACCAAACATCTGATGGTTCCTCAAGATTTTCCATGGGTTGTAGACTCATAATAAGTTTCTCAAGGGCTAGTTTGGTTGGTGGGTTTTGAGTGGGGGTGGAAAAAATTGATCTTGTTTTATTAATTTATACAAGAAAGTACGGAATAACTACTTGGTATAAATTTACTTCATCATGTATGCATATATGATTTGTCATCTTCAATTTCTTTCAAGCAATCTAAAGCAAAATTAGATTAATGAAATAGTTACCACCTATTCCCTTTTATTTCAAAAAAACCCAGCCAAATAAGGGTGAAATTTTTCATTGGCCTTTCAGTTCCTGCAAAATCACCTCCAAGAGGTCTAGGTTCAAAGGCCCCTCTGAATTAGCTCTGAATTAGCAGCTGATGAACATATTTTGTGAATGTATTTACTTGCTTTTTTCACAACTGTGAAGAAGGACATGGAAAGCATGGATGGAAGCTCAAGATGCCCTGTTTCTAATACCTTTGCTCAACTATGCTATGGTATAATGTTTCATGCATTCATATTGTTAGTGTTATAAGTGACAGGGGGCAGAGCGGCAGAGAGAGTAGATAAAGAAAGGGCCTTAGGAACTGCTAGTAATTCCTTTGTAGGTTGATCAAGATAGTGTGGAAGCTCTTCATTCTTTCTGTCTTTCAGGGCATACTAAGAGAAAGAGCATGAGAGGGGGGACGGACGGTGGGAGGGTAAGCCAATAAGAGACATGAAAGTCTTTTGATATATGGAAAGGAAGAGTTCCCGTATCCAATCTGTTGTCTGAAGGCTAGATAAAATATAATCGGAAATATGAGTTCATTATCCATAAAAATCTTTTAATTTCATTCCTTTTTAGCTGCACCTTGGGTAAACTAGATCTTATTTGTGTGCTGTGTGAGGATGGGGTGTGGTAAACTAGACAATCATTGGTTTGTCACTTTGTCTAGAGTCTAGACCCTTAACTTATGGGACCAGGGAGGAGATCAGCACCTAACATCATGTTAACATATTTATATGAGTGTAATGGATGGAGGTGACCATGTGATGTTTGAGTTCTTATAGATATAAGGCTTGGAATTTGAGGTGTGTGCCTTTTCTTATAATGAGCTGAACATATCCGGAAACTGATCTATCAATATGAAAAGATCCTGCAAGGCTGCATCTAAATTGCCGATTTGAATCATCTTGAGCTCTAGATGCAGTCGTACGGTCAAAGAATATAGTATAACTCCTTCGGCATACACACTTTCCGGAAATATGTGATAGAGGTAGGAAGTCTAGCAGTTGGTGCTCAGCAGGTTCATACTGCAAATAGTGAAGTTCCTCATTTAGGGACTTAATTTGTGTATTCCTGTAAGTTCTTTGCAATTGGTTTATCTAGTGTTTCTCCTCCATCTTTCTTTAATGGCATAATGGTTAATGATTCAGAATCCATTCCATGTTAAATAGAGTGCAAAATGCAGAGTTTAAGCTATTGGCGGTTGGTAGTGGTTCCCATTTTAGAAGTCTATTTGTAAAGTTTTTTGTCACTTCAACAGTTCAACCCCATAAAGGACCATAATCGATAGCATATTTGCGTGGAGCCTTTTACGTGTATGAGTGCATAAAACTATCCTGTTACTTTACTTCATGTTAAACTCATTTTTATTGTTATGTACTTGCACTATCTTAAACGTCAAGTATATTACTCCCTCTGCTATTTAACTGTTGCTTAATTGATCAAGTTTGTTCTCAAACGAATGTCACTTCAGAATTAAAGAGATCATCATTGTTTATTTTAGTTATTTCCATCATTATCCTTCTCCACCATAAATGCCACTTAGTACTTTTAAAACGTTAATAGAGGTATACTAGTCATGATGTGATTTGCCTTTTCTACTTCCACCTGCAGTCCTATTCGGTCTCTGATTGAGGGAGGATTTGGTGCTGACCAAAGATCTGATGTGCGATTATATTATGGTGCCCGTAATCTAGAGCGAATGGCTTATCAGGTACACATCTTCCTTGTTATTCTTAGGAACCTAAGAATATTATTAAGTCATTTAATATTTTGTAATAAAATGGGTTTAAGCCTTATATCTAAGTAGAGGTGGGCTGGCCCATTAGAGAATGAATAAATAAGGGGGAGCTGGAAATGGAAGGGGGGGAATTATTTGGGACTTGGGACATCGGGACTTGGGAGCTGGCATTCTCTAACTGCCGATATATTTCTCTTTCTATACTCTCTGTTATACGACACTTTCAGTTCATACGCCTTCTATCTTCTTCATCTTGATTCGTGAATTTACTGTGAAATTGCCTGTACCTAACATTGGTATCAGAGCAACGATCGTGGTACCTGTTTATGGTTGCAACCAGACGATCGATGGAAGGAAGACTGGAGAATCTGGAGCGTGAGTTGGCGAGGCAGGCCGCGACCATGGAACGCGAACTGGAGAGGCATCGCGAGGAGGCCAGAATCAGAAGCGAGGAAGCTAAACGAGATCTCGATGAGTTTCGCGAGACGATAATGAAGAAACTCGATCGCAAGCCTCGCAGTCGCAAGTCACGCGATCGATCAAATACATCCACAACCAGTGCGAGGGATGGGAGCCGCGAATCCAGGTCTTCTGCAGGTAATCATCGATCCACATCCTCTAGGCATGATGGTGAATACCGTAGGTGAATTGAGAAATCTGGAAGGAAAGTGGATTTGCCACTTTTTAATGGATTGGATGCTTATGGATGGACCATTAAGGTTGAACGATTTTTTAAAATGAACTGTATTCAGGAAGAGGATAAAATTGAGATAGTCACCTTAGCCATGGAAGGAAGAGCGTTAAATTGGTTTCAATGGTGGGAGGAACACTCTAATGTAAGGAATTGGGAACTGTTTAAGGAAGCTCTGACTGAGAGGTTTGAACTTGGACTGGTACAGGATCCATATGGTCCTTTACCGAGTATTAAGCAGACTGGGAGTGTAATGGAGTATAGGGATGAGTTTGAACTGGTGGTAGCACCTTTGAAAAATACTGATGTGAAAATGCTCAAAAGCATTTTTATGAAAGGGTTGAAACCTGAAGTGCGAGCGGAGTTGAAGTTAAATCCTGTACGAACACTGGCAGAAGTAATGAAGATGATAGAAGAGGCAGGAAAGATAAGGGGTACTCTTCAGGGCAGAACCACAAATGGATGGATGAAAATAAATGGAAGAGCAGTCTGAATTACCAGCCCACTCAAGAGAAACCTGCCATGGAAAAGAAAATGTTGGAAACAGGAAATAAGGAATCTGGAAGTGGGGGCACACACAGGTTATCACAGTCGGAGTTACAGGATTTGAGCAGAAGAGGTCTTTGTTTTAAGTGTGGTGAAAAATGGGGCAAGGACCATATCTGCAAGATGAAACATTTTCAGATCACCATGTTAGATGAATCTGAGGAGGAGGATGAATTGGAGGGTACTGCTATAGAACCTGTTTCACCGGTGCAGGAAATTGTCACCTCTAATATGCATTTGTCTCTCATGAGTAAGGAAGGGATCACAACTCCTAAATCTTTTAAGGTGCAAGGAAAGATCAGGAGTGAAAAAGGAGATAAAAACATCATCATTTTGATTGATTGTGGGGCCACCCACAACTTTATATCTCAAAAGATAGTTCAAGCAGCAGGTCTACATGTCCTCCAAATTCCAGAATTCAAAGTAAAGATAGGAAATGGAGACATAATCAGAAACAATGGGAGATGTGAGGCTGTTTGCCTTAACATACAACAAACTGCCATCATTCAAGACTTTTATGTCTTAGAATTGGGGGAAAATGAGATGGTTTTGGGGCTGGAATGGTTAGCAGGATTGGGAAATGTTGAATTTCATTTCAATCAGCTGACTATCCAATGGAAGGACAAGGACGAAGTAATGAAGCTGCAGGGAAATACCAACCTCAGCAGAAATCAAGCTTCTTTCAAGTGGCCTAATAATGCTGAAACAGAAAAGCACAATCAACAATCATCTTTTGGGAGGCTGCACTATGTTACTGAATTTCAAGATAGTTTTACCCCATGGTTGAAGATAGACTTCCAGTTCTCTGATATCCAGACTATATCTCAAATGATCATCAATGCTTTTGTCCATGTATTTTTGTATCTGGCAATATGCAAGCTGAAGAGACAAGGGAGTGCTAGTATGGGTTTCACACATACCCTAGCAGAAGGGGAGGCCCTTAAAGAAGAGAACTCCGGTATGCAAGGTTTGAACCAACAGTTTCAGAGATGGAAGGATGCTAAACTGGAATGGTATAATGGTGGGAACAAGGGGTATGGTGATGAGTACGAATCCCAGAAACACCAATTTTATAATTGATATTGTTCCCAGGAATAGAAGAATTACAATTCAGAAGATGACGATAAAGAAAAACAAGGATAAATTGTCGTAGAAGTAAACTGAGACCAGTTCGAGAGGGTCTCTCTCTCCACAACTTCTGCCCATGTTCCAGAATGCCTTCTCTCTCCAGTCGTTGCCTTTTTATTCCCTCAACCATACCGATACTTCCTCCTTAGTCGGTTATGCCTCCACTCTCCTGTGTTGATAGTCTCTTCCCCTTTTTACCCCTACGGTTATAAACTTTAGAAAAATCCCGATTAGGATTAATTCTAAAATTTAGGCTCGTATCATCACCCCGCCCTTCAAAACTCACCTTGTCCTCAAGGTGAAAATCAGGGAACATAGACTGGAATTGCAGCAAGTCCTCCCATGAGTCTTCAAAGTCGGGGAGGTTCTTCCAGTGTACTAAAAGTTCTTTCCTTCCCGTAGGACTCTTCCTTATCGCCAACACCCTTTCTGGTTGGGTTTGTAACTCCCACTCTTCAGACAAACAACTTGGTAAAGGCTGGCTAGGGATGTTAGGAGCCACTGTTCTCTTTAATAATGAAACATGGAAAACCAGGTGCACCGTACATCCCTCTGGCAGTTTCAGTTTATACGCCACAGGATTGATCTTGTCTACCACTTCAAAAGGCCCATAGAATCTGGGACTGAGTTTCTGATTCACCCGTTTGGCCAAACTTTTCAGCTTATAAGGTTGTATTTTCAGGAAAACCATGTCACCCACTTCAAACTGAACTTCCCTCCTACGTTTATCCGCCTGTTGCTTCATCCGGTTTTGTGCTATAGCCAAATTGTGTTGAAGTTCCTTGAGCATTTCATTCCTTTCAGCTGTGAGTTTGGTGACCTCTTCTATCACTGGAATAGGGAATTTGTCAGGGATAGTGATTTTGTTGAGGGCTCGGTAATCTCCACAGATCCTCCAACCTCTGTCCTTCTTCTTCACCATGATAACTGGACTACTATAAGGGCTGGTACTGGGCCTTAGTATGCCGGTTATCAACATTTCTTGTACCAATTTCTCTATCTCAGTCTTTTGGTAGTGTGGGTATCTGTATGGCCTGGAGTTAGGAATAGGAGCCCCTTCTTTTATATTGATAGAATGATCACACCTTGGGGGTAGGCTTGTAATATTTCTTTCCATTCTTCTCCACTTTCATTCGCTTCTAAAACTGAATCTGATTCACTGCAATGCACATAATAGCCCTGCCCTTGTGTCTGTATGGCTTTAAGTGTTGTCTTCCAGGAAGTTGTAGCTTGATTCAAAGAGTAGCCCCCTGTCAACAACCTTTCCTGTCCTGCTTCCTTCCAGGTGATATATAATTTTCGGAAATCAGCCTTCACTTCACCAAGACTAGACAGCCATTCTATTCCCAGTACCAAATCCGTTCCGCCTAACTCCAAAAGATAGAAATCTTGTTTGATTTCTATGCCCTGCACCCAGATTTGTAACTGTTCACACCTTCCTCTGTTTATTATCTGGTCTCCGTTTCCCAGTTCCACTTGGAATCCTGTGTTGCTTTTATAATTCCAACCCATCTCTTCCACCAACTTTTGAGAAACAAAATTATGTGTAGCCCCAGAGTCAATGAGAACCAACACTGATCTCTTTTTATTCAGATTCCGCACTTGGCCCCTGACTTTAAAGGTGTTTTGAGTGTGTATTCCCTCCTTGCTCAAAAGGTTCAACTGTAGAGATTTAAGTTCTTCCTCTACTGCTTCCTCGTCTACTTCCAAAGGTGCTTCCGTGGTTTCTTCTGAGTCTTCCACCATCTCCATCAATACGAGCTGGTAATTCTTCATCTTACATACATGTTCTCGATTCCACTTATCTCCACACGTAAAACACAATCCCTTTCGTGTCCTATCCTGCAATTCGGTTTGGGAGAGTTTAGGAACCCCCTTCCATGTGCGAATACCCCCCTGTACAGTTCCAGTTGTTCCAGTTTTAACTTCTGAAATCCCCGGCTCCACAGTTGGATTGTTATTTGATATCACCCTCCCTTGTGATCCTCCCGTCCAGTACTGCAACTTAGAAGTGTGTCCCGTTTTTTCTGTCCATCCCCTTTTGTCCATCTCCTTGAGTCGTCCACCCTTGAGGGCCATATTTTTCTTGTCCACAAGTAATGCTTTATCCATCAGATCGGTGAGCCCATCAGTTGGATAAAGTTTCAGTTCAGCTTTAATCTCCTCTTTTAATCCCTTCATAAATACACCCTTCAGCATTGCCGGATCAGTATTTTTTAACGGGGCAACCACCGATTCAAACTGGTCTCTGTAGTCCATCACCGACTCAGTTTGTTTAATACTGAGCATCGGGCCAAAAGGATCCTGCACGAGTTCGGGCTGAAACCTCCTGATTACAGCAGCCTTGAAACCCTCCCAAGTTTTCTGCTCGGTGTTTTCATCCCACCATTGATACCAATTCAAAGCTTTACCCTCCATTGCGATGAGCACCACTTCCAGCTTCTCTTCATCGGCCACCTGGTTAAGCTTGAAAAACCTCTCAACCTTGATAATCCATCCATTTGCATCATTACCGTTGAACAAAGGTAGGTCTACCTTTCTTCCGGTGCGAATCCGCTCTCTGTTAATAGGACTATCCTGGCGAGTTGAAGGAGTCCGAGAATGCTCAGAATGACCTTCCGCCCGCGAGGAATCCACACTGCCAGATAATCGGCGATGCCTGGGTGTGCGTGAGCGACCCCTGGTTTGTCGGCGGCCGTTCTGGTTGATGAAGTTCGTCATCGCCTCTCGCATCTCGTTCACTGAGCGCTCCAAACTGTCGATTCTATTCTCCATCTGCGATCTCGTAACGGGCATCCACAGTCCTGCGATCGATGCTCTGATACCAAATGATGAGTACGAATCCCAGAAACACCAATTTTATAATTGATATTGTTCCCAGGAATAGAAGAATTACAATTTAGAAGATGACGATAAAGAAAAACGAGGATAAACTGTCGTAGAAGTAAACTGAGACCAGTTCGAGAGGGTCTCTCTCTCCACTTCTGCCCACGTTCCAGAATGCCTTCTCTCTCCAGTCGTTGCCTTTTTATTCCCTCAACCATACCGATACTTCCTCCTTAGTCGGTTATGCCTCCACTCTCCTGTGTTGATAGTCTCTTCCCCTTTTTACCCCTACGGTTATAAACTTTAGAAAAATCCCGATTAGGATTAATTCTAAAATTTAGGCTCGTATCATATGGGCTGCAAAATCTGGAAGGAATAGTTGAAAGGTGTGTTATCAGTCAGTATATTGGAAGAGAGGGGCTGGAGGTGCATGCTTATGAGGCACCACCAAAAGAAAATGCAGAACAGCAGCTGTACTCTATCAAGATGGAGGATTCTAAGGCTGCTGAAGTGAATGGCAGGAGCGCAGTGAAGATAACAGTAAAGAAAGTAGTGGAGTATTGGGAAGGAAGAGGTGAAAGAATGAAGAAGAAGTTGTTCATCAGAACTGTCTCCTATGACCCACCTTGAGGACAAGGTGGTTTTCAAAGGGGGAGTAATGTTAGGAACCTAAGAATATTATCAAGTCTTTTAATATTTTGTAATAAAATGGGTTTAAGCCTTATATCTAAGTAGAGGTAGGCTGGCCCATTAGAGAATGAATAAATAAGGGGGAGCTGGAAATGGAAGGGGGGGGGGGGGGGATTATTTGGGACTTGGGACATCGGGACTTGGGAGCTGGCATTCACTAACTGCCGATATATTTCTCTTTCTATACTCTCTGTTATACGACACTTTCAGTTCATATGCCTTCTATCTTCTTCATCTTGATTCGTGAATTTACTGTGAAATTGCCTGTACCTAACAGTTACAAGGACAAGGACTATACTGTTGATTTTGAGCAGAAACACAAATAGGTTCTTTGATTCTGAGCAAAAATTCAAACAACTTGTTTGATGTTTCCTTCCTTTCAATTTTTATAGGATAGGTTTAAAAGTTGGGAGTCTAGTGGAGTTGAAGTTGTGCCAGTATTATCTCAACCAGATGATTTTTGGGAAGGAGAGCGTGGCTATGTGCAGGTAGTCAATCAATACTTATACTATTGTCACATTCTTTCCTTTCTCTTGTTTACTTTCCTTGCATGGCAATGACCATACCTTGAGCCTCTTTTTTACAGGCTGCATTTGCCAAAGCCAAAAAGCTTTTTAGAGCACAGTCAACCGGTGCAGTCCTTTGTGGACAAAAACCAATGGCTGAGGTGTGTGGTTTTATTTTCTTCATAAACCTTGAACTTCCAGCTGTTTAAAATCCGGTTTTGAGTTTCCGGATAGAAGATCGATGTTTTGTGTCCACAGAAAAGTATAATTGTTAAAATAGATGAAGTTCAAGTCTTTTTGTATGAAAGATAAAGAATAGAAATATATGATAGATTTGTGAATTTAATAATAGTTAGTGATATAATAAGCTAATAATCCTTTTATCTCCTTTTGTGATGAAATTGGTAATAAATATCACTACCTCCGTCCCACTAAGATTGGGACAATTCGGTTTACGATGCTTGACCGACGATAAAGCAAACAGATCCCTGTCCGCTCTCAAATTATTTTTAGGAAAAAAAATTACATATTCAGAAACTACATTAAAAGCTTTACAAAGTCGCAAAAACAAGAATCGAATTTGATAAAAATTTGATATATAAAGTAAGTGATTAAGAGTGATTTGTGTTGACTAAGTGAATAATGTCTGAGACAATCTTAGCGGGACGGAGGGAGTATTACATTACTCTGTATTAATACCTCCGCCTTCCTAACATTGGTACAAGAGGAGGTGGTGTGGTTACTTAGAAAAATGAGTTTATGTGGTTTATATTGAACTGATAAAGTGAAATTAAAGGAAGACTGGTTTAGAACCACACAAACATTACCAAATTTGGTATGAGACAATCATATTGGGATGAACCAAAAAAGAAAGACGAGACAATCTTAGCGGGACGAACCAAAAAGGAAAGATGAGACGATCTTAGCGGGATAAAAAGAGTTTATTTTTAATCAGAAGCAATATGTTTGCCAATAACTGGCCATCAATGATATGCTTATTGTCATATGATGATGTGGTGTCATCAGATTTGTTACCATTCATAAAACCCCATTCATTGGCTGGTTCTGGTGACACCTCAGCTGAGGGCAACACATGGCATGTCATCAATGATAGTTTATCATTGTTAAATTACAAAAGTAAAAATCAATTACATACTATGTTTTTTATTCATATCTTTCTGAGTTTTGGTAATCATCTCTTTTTGAAAGAATCACTAGTAAATCATCATACTGCTATAGTCAACTGGCTGAATCTTGTACCTGCAGATAGCCTAGGTGCACAATTACATGCTTATTCACCCCGTTGTTATTTTGTAGTCTGATAACCCCATTTGGCTTAACGAGAAACTCTCTTGGTACATTTGACCTCAAACTAAATTCTCCAAGTTACTTTTCACTTGCATGATGATCTCGTATTTCACTTGTGCAAAAATGTGTTTATTTGAAGACGTATCAAGTGCATTTTTGGCTTGACTAGCTTTTGAACGTGTTTTTCAGTTGTTAAGCTTTTTGTAGCTAAAAGTTTTTTAAGTGAAAAACGGAATAGCTGTTTGATGCAAACTCTTTGAGTCTTTTCCCATGTAGCGTTAGAGAAAAGCTTCAAGATTCCAAGAAAAGCTTGCTTACCAAAGACATAGTGATGGTCTTATGCATACTTGAAAAAATTATAGAAAGCCAGAACCTCTAATACTTGTAAGTGTAATACTAATGCACCCTAACTGCATATCCTATAAACTATTGCAGGAGGTAACTTCTATACTTATAGCTGATGGCGTCTTGGCTGAAAAGATATTGAAGAATTTCTGACCTCAGAATTTAGAACCAGATTGTTGTATTACTATTGAGTTTTCAATAGCAACAAAAAATTAATTTGACCTGGGCAGACAGCATACTGCAACTTTTTTGCACAAAGTTTGGTTGCTGCATTCACATTTGATCTCAAACCGACCACAAGGTAGTGATAGATGCTCGGAGTTTGTAGGTGCAGACTTTATACTCTTCATTTTTGCCGTCTGTCTATTATCATATGAACTGAGATGGAGCACAACTTTGATCCAATATAGAAATAATAATAATAATTATATTATATCGTAGTACTACATTCTTTGTATTGAAAAAAGAGTCAGAGTTTTGTATGTACATTTGAAATATTTGTATCAGAAGTTTTGTGATGGATATTCTGTCTTGAACAGAAGTTTGAAATTGTATGAGTGTTCAGGTACTTCAAACGTTTGTATTTGTGGTTTGTTTCGTTAATTGCCAGTATCATTTCACTCTTTAGATTAAGAACATATACAATCCACTACCCATGCAATGATTTAGACCAAAAAAATCAATTTGAGTCATTTCACCCTATTTTGTGCAATACATGCATTTAGGGGTTGAGCCATGTATTTATTCCGTTGAGCATTTAGGGTTGACCCTAATCACCCCTCCGGTCCCCTCGTTAGGCATTAATATACTCCGTATGATGTTTCATAGTTTGAGTTTCAGTCTGCAAAATCAATGTCTGATTACTACGTACTCTGTATTACGTAGTAATATTTAGGAACATATATTTATAAAATCTATAGTAAAAGTCTTTGGTTAATTCTTGTTCTTGGTTATAAACCCATAGTTTCATGGTTATATTTATAAGTTTTAATTTCATTAGTTAATTTTTGTAGCCTGAAAAATTAAACAACGAAAAAGTGTAAAATGATAAACTAACATATAAGATTTTAAACAGTCTCTTAAATTAAAAGATTACATTAAAAGTTAAAACTCAAAAATCAGGTGATATTAGAGCACGATCCAATTGTGGTTTATTATTTATACCTCTAGAATTTATAACGAAGAGTAAGTAGGGTAAATAACATAAATACTCTGTATTTTTTCTCGAAGAAGACAAACAATCGCATTGCTTGTAATAAAAAATATGGAAAAGCAACAAGTACCAGTCGGATCAACTGTACACAGTACACAAGACATAAACTTCAGTAATAAACTTAAACCACCAAACCATCATATCCAAGCTATTAACATTGTTATGCTAACCGCATCCTAAATAGTTTGTAGTCGAGTAAAAAGAAGTTTTAAGCAATTACACATGTTCTATACTCGGAAATCCGTATATCGCATCATTTTTTCAAGATCCTATATCAACTAGACCCTACGGTAAAATATTATCCCTTTCAAAAGTTATGATTTATATGTTCACAAATAATTTTATTTTCATCCATGTAAGATACTAAATACGTAGTAGTAAATACCCCCATTTTGAAGAGAAAATGTTACAAGAGTACAAGTAGCTCCAGGCCTCCAGCCCCAAAAACATTCCTAATTTTTGAAGAGAAAAGGTGACAAGTAGGTTCGAAGGCTATAGGTAGACGAAGTTGAATGTGAATAATTTTAACATCTTTTTGAATAATTTTGGCATTTTCTTAACCACATTGCTCTTATGCGTCTTAATAAGAAGAGAAGATGGTGAATTTGAGTGGCCAAATTAAAATCACACGTTTCATTTGTTTTCAATGAATAAAGCGCAGAGTACATCCAGAAGACATGTCAATGAGACAGACATCTTCTCCTAAGCACCCACTCCCGCCAACTCCAGCTGCTCAAGTCTTTTGTGGCTGTGATGGTGATGGTGGTGATGCCTGTGGCGGTTCCTTTTATGCCTCTCACTTCTTTTATACTCATCTTCATTTTCATCATCACTTGAAGGCTCTGAAGTGCCAGAATGAGACCGCTTGTGATGCTTTTTGTGGTGCCTCCTTCCAGTGTCATCACTATCATCATCTGAAGAGTCTCCATCATGCTTGTGCTTCTTGTGAGCCCGTTTCTTCCTCCTATTATTTTCCTCTGAATCATCACTACTACTGTATCCGTCACTACCAGAATGTGAGCGTCTATGACTCTTGTGGTGATGCTTCCTGTGCCTCTTGTGAGAGTGAGACTTCTTGATGACTTTTCTATCATAATCACTTTCACTGTCACTGTCATCAAACTCTGAATCAGATCTCCTCTTGTTTTTGGCAGTGGTCGACTTTGACTTCTTCTCTTTAGCTTCGGCGTCTGCCCGTGCCTTAGCTGCAGCCTCTAGCTTCTCTTCCCACTTCAGGCGAGCTTCGTTCTTCTCCAAAGCTCTCCTTTTTTTCTCCTCGACCAATTGTATGAACTTTTTTGCATCCATTTAAATGACTGAAAAAATTCTGCATTTTGGTATGATGAAGACCAAAGAAATGCATCTCAAAGATGAGAAATGAAACAATGTTAGTTCCTCCATCTTAAGTTCTCAACACACAATCTAAATGATAATAACAATTTAAAGGAAAACAAAATACAAACTTTATGTAAAATTTATTTTGTGGGATTTGGGAAGCTGTCATGAGGGGGGGGGGGGGGCAACGAATGCAGATGTAGATGAAGTGTTTCCGTTCCAAATAAGCAATCATATAAATAGTATGGAATATTCCAAATCCGTAACAACGAAAGGGATACTGTGCTCCCACAACTAAAGTGAGTTTGCACTCACAATGCATTACAACAACACACCCACACAAATCACATATACGAATATGAATGGAGAAGTTGTTATACTAGTGAATTTGCAAAATGGGAAAACACCAATACTAGGCAAACTTATTTGAAAATAAAAATCAATGAAAAAATAAGATTAAATGCAAGCTGAAGCTAGAAAAAGAGCATAAATCGAAAGTATCCATGGTTAGAAACGACGGTTAAGAGGCAGGTTTTGAGGAACTTAAATGTGGGGCACATAGATTAGGTATTGAGGCTTAGGTTTTATTGCAAGATAAGAGGCTTACACATCAAAAGTCAAGCCGTGCGCTTGAGACGCATCTCATGGCCTTTTTTGGGGCGGGATTTTCCTTGTATGTTAAATAAGGTCCCATAAATTTTATTTATAAAAGCCCTAACATTAAACATGTGTGTACACATGTACTTTCTAAACCCTAACAACTTAGCCAAGTGAAATTATTAAAATATTTTCATTCTCCTGCACAATGATAAGAATGGGAGAACTTTGATAGTAATCATGGAACTATGGAAGGAATGAAGGTGCTAAAGAGTAAGGCCATAAGATATGATGATGGTGATGAGGCTATAAAATATGGTGATTGAGCTTCCAGATTTCTGAATTGTGTCATATGTGTGATGTATTTGTTTGTGTGCTGGCATTCTCCTTTTGAACTACTATGTTTGAGACATTTTTTACTTATAATTATGTATTTCCTTAGTTGCTTTTAGCAATTTATATATTTACAATGTTGTTAAGATCGCGATCCAAATCGCAGGATCGTACGTTTTTACGATCAGAATAGGGAGGTGCGAGCTGGATCGCTGCTGGGATCGGAAAACGCCCTAGGATCGTCGGATCGTCGAGTAAAATCGTAACTCGTACGATTCTTCGATCTACACGAGTTGCGACTTCAAAGCTAAAAAAGGGGAAGAAGTCGCGGAACCCATCGCCACTTAGGATGAACGAAGCCCAAGCGACACCTGCTGCAACGTTAATCTTCCCTGCTTCTTGCGCTTTAAATCAATATTCCTTGCTTCGTTTTCTTCTTCTCATCTTTGTTCTCTTCTTTCGACCGCTTCGTCTCTTCGATGTACTCTGTTTTTTGTCCGCTTCGTCTCTTCGTTGTTCTATCTTTTCGTCCAATTTTAATTTTTTGGGACTGCTTTTTATAAGGGTCTTTTGGGACTCCTCCTCCTAATGAACTTGTTGTGTCAAATTAATATTCGTATGTTATTTTGTTGACATATGTTTTGGAGTTTATCTTTGAAATTCTTGCCAAATGTTATTCAATTTATGTTAACTGCTGTATATAATTATATTATTAAATATAATTAAATATAATTTATATTATATAATTAAATGTTATTCAGTTTATATTTTATATAATTATGTTAAGTTGTTACGTTAACTGTTTTATATAATTATTACGTAGTAATATTAATATTAATCGGGAATATAAGTAGAATTGAATTGTATGTCTATATATATATATATATATATATATATATAGTATGGTAGGATCTTACGATCCGAGTTACGATCCCCGAGTTACGATCTCCTAGACCCCTTCCGATCCGTGCTAGGATCTCGAGTTTAACAACCTTGTATATTTAATTTTTATTTGTAGGTATATTTTGAGGCTTACACCTTAATTAGCCTCAAGGCTTATGCCTTGCCTCTCCAGGACAAACTGCTGGACACCTGAACTAGGTTTTATAAAAATTGAACGTATCTAAGCAAATAATCACCAATTTCATCAAACTATCAGAGTATTTTAATTAACTGATAATAACAGAATCATTTGTAATTCTAGCTTAGCCCCTGCTTTTCATTTTTTCCCTTTTCACCCCCACTTTAACCTATGCAATCCATGTCAATCTATTATTTTCTTTGAATATCATCAGCAACAACCTTGGATTGGGTAGTAACAGCCTTAAATTACAGGGAAGATTCAAAGAGCTTGCTTTCTATCAAACAAAAAACATTATGCTGTAATACATTGCAACAGAACAAAGTCGGTTCCTTACCTTGTAACAATTTAATCAAATCAATGTTAAAGAAGTCAAGCCTCCCTTGCCAAGAGCCAATGTTTGGCAGTGCTATATCCAAATACTGCAGCTGGAATCTGAATTAAAGTGAAAGGAAATTAGTCAACATGAATTTATTTCCCACAATTCTACCCATGCAAGAAAACATTTATCAAAATCAAAAACTCAAATTCTAGAAAGCGGTGTCTTTTCATGTCTAAGGGCAATAGGTGAAACACCTATTCTCAGTTGGTGAAGTACATAACTACATACAATGAATTATGTAACCATAAGCCCCATACTATAACTCTAGGGGAAAACGTATTTTATAGCATAAAAAACGAAGGAGATAAATCTGAACATATCTGGGTCCAAAGAATACGTCAAGCACAAAACTACATATAACCCTAATGACTGCCAAACGTAAGCAGTAAGGACTTGATGAACTGAACCCTGAATAAAACAAAAACTACAACAGCATAAACACAGAAAAGATGGAAATTTCCAGGATTTAAAAAATAAGATTGATATAACGCAACAATCTTAATTATTGCCATGGAAAACTCAATACCATTAAAGAATAATAGAATAACAATGATGCGCAGAAAAAAACTTATAGAAAACCTAACACTGTAATATGTGAAAAATAAAAAAATTGGGGATTTAACATCAGATCGAAAGAAAAGAAACCATCTTATTTTAGGATAAAATAGATCTGAGTTGTATCTATTTCAAATATTTTCAACCCTGCTCCTAGATTTGTCCCCAGGGTTTCGTGTGTGGACGTCTCCTTGTAACATTAATCCATCAGTTTATCATCACTATACTTTAGTGTTTACGGCAAGGCACCAAAACTTCACTTGTACAAAAGATTCCTACCAGCGTAGCAATTATACCAGAATCGAAACTTTAACATACAAAATGGTAGATAAGTAAAGAAACCCTGAAATAGTTAATCTGAAACTCAAATCGCATACCTTACAAAAGAAGGGGACAGATCTTGAGGCGCAGGCGCAGAAGAGGAGGTTTGACTTGCGCGTTATGTGAAAGTTCAAGGCTGAGATTTTGGGATAGGTGGCGTACGGCTGAGATTCATGGTAGGGTATATATATAGAGGAAAGAGAGGACACATTCACTGGCAACGGATTAAGGGTCTGTTTGCAACAGCTTCTGCTTTTAAAAAAGTGCTTTTTTTAATGAAATGGGGAGAAGTGATTAAATAAAAGTTGATAGTGTTTGAGAAAAAAGTGATTTTGAAAAGTAAAAGTGGGTAGTGTTTGGTAAAATAAGTGCTTTTTGTGTAATAGAAAAAGTAAAAGCACTTTTGACGCGGAAGCCGAGAAAAATAAAAGTTGTAGTATTTGGGAAAATAAGTGCTTTTTTAAAGCCAAAAGCTGGGAAGTGCTTTTTTAAAAGCAGTTGCAAACAGAGCCTAAATCCAAGACGCGGTATTTGGGCCTCGGTTTTGAATCTTTGATATCATAGTAGGATCCCGTTTGGTAGCACAAAAATCAGCTAATTTGGCTGATTCTATTGAAATTTATGAGGTTCTGGCTTAAGTAACTGTATTGCTGATTCTGCTGATTTAAAAAAAATTATTTTAAAAATATATTTTATTAATAAAATAAAGAAAAAATTATATGTAAAAATAGCTAAAATGACATCTACAATAACTTCAGCCAATACAGCCAGAAAAGTAACTCCAACCTTACTTTTTCTGATAAGTTGGCTATAAGCCTGATAAGCTGAAAAACAGTATTGCCAAATGGCCTCTAGATTTTCAAAACAGGATGATATCATATTTACAATTGCATAGGAAAAAAAAGTGTTTGCGATTGCTTCTACTTCAAAAAAAAGATTTTTTTAAAGCGATTTTGAAGAAAATATTTAATACAGTAGTAAAAGTTGGTAGTGTTTGAGAAAAAAAATGATTCTGAAAAAGTAAAAGTTGATAATATTTGATAAAATAAGTATTTTTTGTGTAATAGAAAAAGTGAAAACAATTAAAAAATGCCCTTCCACCTGCTTCCAGCTTTTAGCTTTTAAGTCATTAATTTAAGCAGAAAATGTCATTTGAAAATATTCTTTTCACTTATTTTAAGCCAAAAGTTAAAAAAACATTTTTTATATCTTTAACAAACACTGCCTAATTATGCAATAGTTATACCGGAATAGCATATTACTCCGTATTTGTTAGCATAATTAGTTAATGTGTAAATGAATCTATAGAATATAGAAATAATGCACACAATAAATTGCAATTAAGTAAAAGATAGTTACCAATCATAATTGGTACCAAATATGTTTTAAAATAAGATGGAATAAATATTGGGTTGTTTATAAGAATCTAACATACAACAAAAATTGATGTGACTTTTATTTATAGATATCACATAAACGATCATGACGGGGAATTGCGTTTTTGAAACTTGGAATTTTGATATAATTCATGTGTGCATCATCACACTCTAAATATATTACTTAATCACATTTAATCACCAAATATAATATTATTATAAGGTGTGTTATAATATTATAAGGTGTGATAGAAACAAATCCAATTAAAATTTGAATCAAACCTGGCCCAATTATTATTTAGAACAAACTCAGCCCAATTATTTAAAACCCCATTTTTGGTTAAACAACGAACCAGTTAAACACAAGTTACACAACCACCCCATTTAAGATCCCGTTTAAAGGTTCTCATGTCAAAATGACACAATTATTTGGATAATAATTAATATGCTATTTCGAATATATTTAGAGAAATAATTTTGATGAGAACATAATATAATGAGTTATTGATGATAACTGTAATGTTTTAAATGCATTATTTTCAATATTCGATGATTAAATTGTTATTTGAGAGTGTTAATCATATCCTAGAATAGAAAGTGAGGACCTTTAAGTGAGAAAGCCAAAAAAGGAAATTGAAAACCTTTAAATGGGACGGAGGGAGTATATGATATGAAATATAATGTAATAAAAATATATTCAGATTTTAAAGTTAAATGAATAAAGGTCATACATTTGAGGACCTAATCTTGCTCAATTTTGGAACCACCACAGCCCAAATTTGGATCCAACCCAATCTTTAGTCCTAAAACCGTCCAGTCTACCCAACCCTAAATAATATTAGGGGCGGGCATGGTCGGTAGGCTTGGACCCTGTTTGGGCCACCCGGCCCGGTACTGTTTGGGCCCGGCCCGGCCCGGGAACCGGGGTACCAGGTCTAGGCCCGATTTGAAGGGGAAACTAGGGGCGGGTACGGGCTTAGGGAATTGAGAACCGGCCCGGTAGGTTCCGGGCCCGGTTCGGGCCTTTTCATTTTTTTTTTGGTTTGGGGCTTTGGGCTGGGTTTAAATGGGCTGCCATGGATATTTCAGATGGGTTTGTGAGATATGGGGGGGGTAGAGGATAAAATAATCAAGGGGAAAAAATTAGATCCGGACCCGACCCGACCCGGGCCCGACACCGGTCAACTATCGGGCCGGTCCCGGTTCTCACAAAAAAAAAAAATTGGGCCCGGGTGAGCCTAGGCCTGACCCGAAACCGGGCCCGGTTCAGTCCATGACTAATGGCCGGTTAACCGTGTTTGTGTTAACCAACTTTCCGGTTAACCGAGAAACTTGTTACTTTGGTTAACCAAAGCTTCGGTTAACCGAAACCTCGGTTAACCACGAACCGGTTAACCAATAACCGTAAAACCATAATTGAAAATATCTTTTATCATGCCCAACAACTTTACTTTCTTCACATTTCGAAATTATTAAATGATAGTGCATAATCTATAGATAATACAATTCAAAGATACAATTAGGGAAAGTTTTGACATGTGGCATATTCTCATCAAACCTTCATTGTAATATCTTAGAATCTCTTTCCAATTTAGGGAGTATTATACGTTACATGGGTATTCAAGTTAGATTAGAAGTGTTTAACGTTAATTTGGACTAATCACGGTTGGAATCCTAAAGCTTCCTAGAGTTGTGCAACTCAAAAAATAAAATCCCATATTTTTTTAAACTGCCATAACTTTTTAAGTTGTATTCTGATTATTACAAAAAGTATACCAAAATTCATAACTTTTTATTATCTTTCATATGACATCAATATTGAATATATAAAAATAAAAAAATAATTTAACACTTTAAAATAATTACTTTACTGTATATATACTCTGTAGTATTTATGGAGTATTAGATTTTTTGTTACAATAAATTGATTGGTAGAAGTTAAACTTGACTCAAATTTGGAATTTAAAATACTTCGTATGTCTTTTCCTAAATACTGTCTCCGTTCTCCAATGGTCTTTTCCTAAATATTGTTTCCGTTCTCCAATGCATGTTCTCCTTTCCATTTTGAGTTGTTCTATAATGATTGTCTCTCTTTCAATTTTTTGAAATTTTTTCAATAAAATATACATATACTCTCATTCTCTTTCCTACTTTTTCATTTAAACACAAGACTAATAAAAGTAATACAAATGTTTTTAATTAGATTAAATTTTTCTGGTCTCGCTTGATCTGTTTAAGTCTGATCTGGTCTGTTTGATTTTTTTTAGTCTGACCTGGTCTAAGCAAAGTAAAAACATCTTAACATGTCCCAAAATCAATCCCTTATGAAACGGGTCTCTTATATTGTTTCTAGAATTGCACTCAAATAAAATTGCACTCAAATTATATTTTGTAATAACTTCAACCAAATTAGCTAGAAAAATAAGTCCAACTTTGCTTATTTTGATTCTTACACAATTCAACGTGAAAAATAAAAAATTACATGTTTATGAAAATCAAAAGTACAAATTCAAAGTTAATAAATGAAGATCTACAATTTTAAAACTAAGAAAGTGAATAAAAAGATAATATTTTTTCTAAATACTTAAAATTAAAATATTGAATAATTTTAAAATTAGTTAAAATCCATACAAAATCATGAATATGCAAAAGAAACCAAAAATAATATATATAAAAAACATAAATATTATATTTTAGAAAAACACAAAATATAAAATAATGATTTTAATTTTTAAACTGCGGTACATTTTTAGATTTAGATAAATTTTAAATTGTAAAAAATCCTAATTTTGAAATCGTAGTAACATTTTTTGTGTTTTATATAAAAAATATGTTGATAATTGGGATATTTAAAAGAAGAACAAGCATAATTCTGATTAATAGTGACCTGGTATAACATGTTATACCCAGTCATGAACCATTATTGGCGGACAAGACACATAGTTCGGATTATATTGAAATAATTAATAGTTGGGATTATTGTAAATAAACTAACAATAGTTGAGATTATTGTTTTCAATTTTTCCAAAGAAGTATCATATGAATGTATTTACTTTATAACTATCATCAATCAAGTCATTGTAACCTGCATTGGAAGGTCATTTAAAAAAATTAAATAAAACAATTGATTAATCGTACAAAATTCCATATAAATTTGAAAACTAATGTAATCATAATATAACATCAGTATGAGTTCAAAAATATATAAATATTTTTAACATGTTAAAATAAATAAAAAATATAAAATTATAAAATAAAAAATAAAGTAAAATTATAAAAATATAAAATTAAAATGGAATAACTCTAAAAAAGATGTAGAATATAAACACAGTTCTTAATGCAAAAATATAGACTTTGACATTTTTTAAAGTTTTTAATGTAAAACCCTACTTCTACAGGTTAAAACCAGTTAAAAAGCCAAATTGATTGATTTTTTAAATAAAAAACAATTATATGATTTTTTAGTACATGTACTTAAATGGTAGATTTTAAACATCAAAATGACCAGTGAAGTTTTTATTTTGGTCGGGATCCCATCTCCCATTAAGCCATTCAAAAAGAATTCCATTGTAATGTAGAATTTCAAGTAGCTTAATTCTAAATTAACGAAATAACAATTCTGAAGTACAAAATACATCCGAGTGTTTTTAACTAATTACTCCTATTCTGGGAAAAAAAGCATGACACCCCTAATTAAAAAAATTGTTTGTGCCGTGCTCCGGATAAAATAATTTAGATTTTAGTTTTACTTAATTGATTATAACATTGGTTTATAATGAATATTCATATTTATTGAGTATATCTTATTTTTAATTAATTATAACATGTATTTGGTCTATATTTTCCAATTAAAAGAGAAATTTTTTTATAACTCTGAGTTGAAACGACCCCCCCAAAAATGCTCAATGCCTATTTTTATCCATTAAATTTCATATGTGATTTACTGTTTTTTTCAAGACTAACCACGCATTTTTGTAATTTAAGAATTTAAAAATGGGTGTAGTCAATTTTATTGCAAATATTAAGCCTTCTAGGTTTTAAAATTTTGCCAATTGGTCCTTCGAACCTATTTCATTACGAAAAGAGGTTAGAATATACTTCGTATAATTTTGTGACATCACAATGAATATATCCTTAATTATAAAGTTGAACATAAATTTGAGATGGCATTTAGGAAAATGTGAATTTTTCAAATTTTAACACATGTAGTCTTGCTATTTAAATTTTACCTACTTTCACTTTATCATGTTCCACTCTTTATCCAATTTTAGGAATGATTTGAAAGTTATTAGATAATTAGTAAACAGTTTTATTGAAATGATTTGGAGTGCTTAAAAGATTTTATTCTTATATATTCCACTTTCATATATTCAATTATCGTAATTAAAAATATAGAATATAATGCCATATTTTAATCCATAGATATATGAATATATCCATCCTTCATATCAAATATCCAAAAATTGAAACAAATATTACTCACCCCAAACATGGAATGTCCGAACATATATTGCGACATAAATCTTTGATGTTTTATTAGTATGAATTCAAGTACCAACTTTCTCAAAACACGTGCACACGATGTAGAATTATTGGATAATATCACATTATAATTGAACATATAATTGATGTACGTTAAAACAATAACATTATAACCCGAATTAATGTTTTTAAAGTCATTTTTCATTTACGTACCGTTGCCATGAAAATATGAAACCTAAAACTCTTATACGAAACAAAATTGAAAATCCAATAGTAGAACTATTAACAAAATTTAATATTCGAATTAGATCAACAATCTATACATCCATACTCACCACTAACAAAATCAAATAATAATACAACCTTATTATACCTCCAATCTATCAACCTGAGACCATTGCAACTTTGGTAAATGACATATCGTATATCCATAGAATAACGATCAACGACCGCCCGACTTAAAACCCAAAAATCAATGACAAAGATATCCATTCTGTGTGTAATGGCGAACGCGACCTCAAAAATTGACACAATCCCTTTAAATAAGGGCGTAAAGATTCCAATTTGATTTCGTATAAGAATGCGTAAATGAAATGAAAATTTCAAAGTAAAGGGAAAAGGAAACAAAAAATACTCAATAAGATGGAAGGGTTGTAGTAAATAAAGTGAACGAAAAGAATTAGTACTCTGATCTGTAATGATGTAGAAGGTGAAATGGGAGGACGGCATAGACGCATAGTCATATGGGTAGGAAAAAATGACCCTTTAAAAATTGTTTAATTCAATCTAATAACTACAAGTAATAAACGAAAATGAAAGTGAAATATATGAAAACAAAAATCCTTTTAGCAACCCCAAATCATTCCTAAAAGTGGGAAGAAGGGTGAAACATCATAAGTTAAAGTAGGAAACATTAAAATAGCAAGACTACAAGTGTTAAAATTTGTTATATACACAATTATCTTAATGATATCTCAAATTTATGTTCACCTTTCTTATTAAGGATATTTTCAATTGGAATCAATTTTTTTATCTCATTTATGAAATTAAATGTTATTTTTTTTTACTTTAGTGTATATATTAATATGATTTTGATATATTTTGGCCGATATTACCCAAAATAGGACTAAAAAAGTTTGCAAATTCCAAAATAGGATTGCCATGTTTTTATTCCCAAAATAGGACTAATTACTGTCATGTTTTGGCAGTATCAGACTTTAAACATGGCAGTATTTTCCAAACTTGACAGTAATTACTCCTATTTCGGGAATAAAAAATATGGCAGCCCTATTTTGTAATTTTCAAACTATTTTGGTCCTATTTCGGGAACTTTCCCTTTAATAAATACATATATATTCTGACACTAAAGTGTTTTTTAAGAGCTAGATAAATAAGCTAGACTGTGTATAAAAAGTAATTCAGTTACTCATGATGGGGTGTAACGTTAATATAGTACTTAGTAATATTTGGTCATAAAAATTGAGACCATTTTTCATCTGAATGTGGGACATGCTTTTTATTGCATACTTTGACATGTTTATGTTTCAATTATAGTTACCTCTTAATGCCATGAGAATTTTCCATAGGTTTTATTCATGTGGCATTTTAGATAAAATTGTCTATTAAAAGTCTGAAACATGCATTCGTTCTTCGTTGAATAACACTTATTTTACTTAATAAGATCATATTACTCTAAATAACTGAAAGGCTCAACCTAATGAAAAATAAATCGATTGCTATTAATCACATTAGACAACCTAATGTCACCGCCATCACCTTCATTAAAATCAGAATGTCACTATATATTTTTAAGTCTTTTCTTTAAAAAAGAGATCAATGACTAATTTGCAAAATGCTACTCTGTAATTAGTAGACCTATACCTACAGTAGAATATGCATTACAAAATATAGACTGAAAACATGTTTGGATAATTAGTAGAAAAATAAGATACTACAAACAAAATGTCATATAACGGGATTTTATATCAATAGTCAATTACCATGGGTATAGGAGACCTATACCTACAGTAGAATATGCATTACAAATCAGTGTTATAATCGACTAAATAAGTGTTTTTTCGTTAGTATAACTAAAAATCAATATCATTTTGGGGTTGTTTATTAACCGGCGTTTCAAGCCCAACACGCCGATATTATCAATACTTACAATGTAAAAAACATAACGTTTTTGCTCAACCCGCTGATATCCCAACATAGTCTTTATCCCGTGCACGGCACGGGTACAAGTACTAGTAATTGAACAAAATAGAATACTAATCCAGCAATAAATGACGTTATGCAATAAGCTAGGAAAACAATCCTTAACAAACTCACTAAAATGTCAAAAAGGCAACTGATCAAAAAGAAAGAAATGGATTGAAAATTTTTATGTGATCAAAAAGCCGTGCTTCACGCCTCCCTCCTCCTCAAATTAGTCTTGGACCCAGTTCGGGCCGCCCGGCCCGGGACCGGCCCGCTATTGTGCGGGACCGAGATCGGCGCGGTTCTTGGGTCCGGGTCCAGGTCCAGGTCCGGGTCGGGCCTAGGCCCGGTGGGGGTGTGGGTCCGGGCTCGGGTCTTATATTTGGCAAACCGGCCCGGCCGGGTTGGGCCCAGGCCCGGGCTGAATTGATTTTTTTTTTTTCATTTTTGGGGTTCCACCCGGGTTGGGCTTGATGGTTAGGAGGGGTGTGGGGGGTGGGGGGGGGGGTTAGGAAAGCAAAAAAAAAAAAAAAACCGGAGGCCCGGACCGGACCCGGTGGCTACCCAGGCCGATCCCGGGCCTTCCTTCCCAAAAAAAAGCCCGGCCGGGCCGGGCCCGAGTCCATACTGACTCAAATGATTAAAAATTTCTATGTGCTTTTGTGGCAATACGTACAAACGGCTGTCTACTGTGAAAAGCTCCAGATGTCTACTAGTAAGTTAGAAACAGATTAAGTTTGGCCAAATGTGATCAATGCAGCAGAAATACAAGACTATACCAGTGTTAACAGATACATAACTGCATAAAACTAGAACTGATATACGAAGTCTAGATAAAACTATAACAGATAAAACTCTAGATTTAAACCAAGTCTCGTAATTAATCTCCAAAGCTAAAAAAGCAGCTCAAGTTTAGAACACAAGTCTTCAACTTCAAGATTTGTTTCATTTCCCTACAAAAATAAAAGTGACATATTAAAAGTTGGCAGTTGATAAAAAATAAAAATATATTGCATTGTTGTACATGAAATGAATAAAAACAGAGAAAGTGATGATCGAAAAACATAACTCATTTAAAACAAACTAATTGTGGAAGCTAAACTCACTTGAAATCCACTTTCAGAATTTTTGAGACAATCTTTAAATCTGCTCTTCTTTTATCAGAATATAACGATAACTACTCCTGCCCAACTTCAAGAACTCCATCAACTTCTGTCCCCTCCTGCTGCATGCCAAAACATCCCCATACTAACTTGCAAGAAAAAAATGGACATACTTTTAATACCAAACAGATGCTGACATACAAATATAAACTAATTAAGAGGGAAATGAAAATGGAAAACCGTTGTTTTAATGGGGTCCTTGGACTATCATAGCATTTTCATTTTTATAGTCCAGTTTCAAGTTTCAAGCCCCTGGACTATCATAACATTCTAATTTTCATAGCATGAAATTACATATTCATAATTCCAGTTCCAAGTCCTAAGAATACCCATAAAATGGAGAAACACCTTTGGTCTACACATACTTTTTAGGACAGCTACTGAGACAAGCTAATGCGAATATATTTTTCTGCACAGACAAATGACCCACTCCAGATGTAAACAATAAAGAAAAGACATCTAAAGGCAAAAGCTAGGTTCATCAAATTAAAACTGAAACATTTTCAAATAGATACTGCTTCAAATCAATATAAATATGAAACATATATACCTGACTCATTCAACCAGGTCTCTTCAACATATAATATTAGCAGGAGGTGGAGAAGAAAAAGACACGCACATTGTGACTTGCCCATATATGTATTAGTAAAACTAAAAAATTAAGAAACCTTAAGACCTCAAAATATGTCGCTTAAAAACACGCGTTTCTTGATTTCTGAATTTATGGTTATTGATTATTTAGGCATAGAGTTTCTTTTAATGAATCCTTTGTAGATTCATCCTATGAAACTTAAGTAGTATTATCATCCCAAAATATCTATTAGACATTTTAGTAAACACTTGGTAGCCCTTTCCCTTAAATCTCCTTTGCTTGCATTTAAACTCTTTCTACGTACTATAATAATTATATGTTAAATCATTTGAAACCTCACCATTCATCCTAGCTTGGTGGAACATGTAGGTAATTGCTTGCCTTTACTCCTAACAATCAACTTCTAACTAAAACAGATATCCGTACGAACTAGAAAACGGCACACTTCGTGAAATAGAAGGGGTCACAAATAGATCTGTATAATTCAAGGGATCGAACCAAATATTGAATGTGAAAAATGCAGCGTGGAGCATGAAATACCTGGATATGTAGCAGAAGAGCTCGCCTGAACTAAATCAAATTGACGGCTTCATCTTCCGTTGGTCGAGCGGCGGAGGATGAAACACCTGGTTTGGAGCAGAAGAGACTAGATAGATCAGGTCGGCGGCTCTAGACAAAGATGGAAGAAGAAAGGCATCGTTTTTTACAAATGGAGCTCTGGACCTGGTAGAGAGCGGCGTACCTGGATGCGGGATGGATCGACTTTGGTAAACCGATTCTAATTAATTTTAGATCGGTGAACCGAACGTGGGATTTTTTGGAAAACTATAAAATTAGCCTCTACCTTTAAAAAAAATCAATTAGACCCCCCAACTCAAATCTCGCTCAATTAAACCCTTGAACTCATTTTAGAGTGGCAAATCCCCCCTTTTGACTGGTAATGTATTGGTTAATCTGTTACTTGCACACATGGCGTCCCACGTAGCGGTTTTCAGTTTTTTTTTTCATTTTGTTTTTCTTTTGTCTTTCTTTTTTCCATCTCCCCTTTCTCCTACTCTCCTATTCGAGCAACCCCCTTTCCCCTTCTTCCATTTATTCCATCCACCCTTTCTTCTCCACTTTTCTTCTTTCTCACAATTCCCACCCACCGGTCGTCCAGTCCTTCACGTCGCCGGAGATTCATGAGAGAAACTCATATCGCCGGACTGCCGGACTCCTCCTTCTCACAGATTGCTTGTCCCCTGCCCATGAGTCAATATCCTTGAAGTCAATGAAGGTGCTCCGTTGAAGCTTCCGGGTTGGCGACGGTGTTCTGTGAGATCTCCAGACCGGCAATATCCAGATCTGCTGCACCTTCAATTCGCCCCCCCACACCTGTCGACGACGAAGAAGTAGGGACGGGAGTGAAGGCGGAGGAAGGTGAGGAGGGTGATGTGAGGTCAGAGAAAAAGGGAAAGAAAAGAATGAGAAAGAAAGAAAAAAAATTTGCAGGTGTGCCGTGTGTGCAGGAAAGGAGAAATGAGGGGGTGAAGAAGGAAGGGAAGAGAAAAAGAAAAAGAAGGAGAAAAGGGGAAAAAAACCTTGTCATACGCCACACATGCATTTTGACCGGGAATTGGGAGGCTACCGGTCAAAAGGGAGGATTTGATACTTTAAAATGAGTTAAGGGTTTGATTGACCGAAATTTTAGTTGGGGGGTCTAGTTGATTTTTTTTTAAAAGTAGAAGGGCTTATTTGATAGTTTTCCCTAAAAAAATATATCAGATTTTTTAGTTTTTTATGATCTTTCCAATAATATCAATTTTGTATATATATAAATTTGAAAAAAAAACATTTATTTCTAAATATCAATTTTTAGTTGATTTTTTTATATGTAATATTAGTACCATATGAAAGATCGTAAAAAAAGAAAATTTTTGATATATTTTTTAAAAAAATGGATTAAAAAAGAAAAATATAAAACAATTGTTTTATACAAAACTTTGGTGGGGGTGAACATACCCTCTCATATGAGGGTGAACAAAATTGTTCTCCATTAAATCTGATTACCCCATTACAAATGCCGAGTAACTATAGACGGTCTAATACCTCCGGTCGGTTTTTTAATTAACATATATTCAACCACCACCAATAGGTTCAGCATCATTTCACAGGATTAGAAAGTTATCTGCAAGAAGAGATTTTCTCCCCTAACTGCTAAAAAAGAACTTTTCTAAAAAACATGGGAAATCAAGTTTCTTGCCGTAGTAGTGTTTCTATTAGTGGCCATCTCATAGAAGCTTCATGCAAGGTGCTCCTCCCCGGCGGCGAAATCCAGAAGCTCCGGGAGCCGATCAAGGCGGCCGAGATCATGCTGGAACACCCCAGCCACTTCTTGGTCAGCGCTGGATCCCTCGTCGCCGGGAGGAGGTTCTCCGGCGTCGCGGCGGACGATGACTTGGAGTTCGGGACTGTTTACGTCATGTTTCCGATGAAGAGGTTGGGCTCGGTGATCACCGCCGCCGACGTGGGGATGCTTGTCCGGACGGCAGCCGCCTCCGCGGCGAAAAGGGTGTCTGCTGAGAACGGGAGAAAGGTCTCTCCGGCAGAGGGAGGTGTTGGTTCTCCGGGAAATGACGTCGGCCGGATCGACGTTGGGATGGAGTATCGCCGGCATAGGTTGTCTACTTGTAGATCGAAGAAACCTTTGTTGGAAACAATTGCGGAAGAACCTGGCCGTACACGTGGGAGTTGACAAGGAAAATCTATACCAAGGTTTTTTTAGAAATGCTAGATGCCTACGTACCTATTTTGTGTATCTCATTCGCATACATTATCTACGCAAATAGGGTTGTCTGTATACAGATAACCATGTTCGGAATTACAAAGTTGTCTGTATATAGACAATTCTGTCTGTATAGACAGTGTGTGCCATGAGGTACATAAAATGGGGCACCCTTAGTTTTTTTTTTCTTTTGAGTGAAAAGTGAAAACACATTTAAATGTTAGGAGGACAATACGTAATGTGAGATAGGATAAAAAACACCTTAATAACCTCAGCTATAGCATTTCTTCGGTTTTTTGCCTATGAACAGACAATTTATTCTATGTCAAAGACAAAATATTTTTCTTGTGACAATGGAAAAAAATTGTTTATTCATAGACAAAACATTGAGTGTGTACAAGAAGTAAAGTTGTTAACTCTAGTATGAGGAGATTGTGATTTTCAACCAATGATGTAAAACTCTTTTAACCTCTTTTCCATTTTACACAATAAATAATGTAGCATAATAAAACTATTTTAGCCTAGAGATGTATTTACATTATTATTTTAATCACATCCTTCGAAGAAATAAATGGACTTATTTTTACAATATTATTATTATTGTTATTTTTTCCATTTAAAATAAGTGAAAATAAGTTTTATTACGCTGCATCATCACTTCGCAACACCCCGACATTAATATAGAGATATGGTTAGGGAAGAATTAATACTCAAGAAGTCAAATTTAAGTAACTCACAATTTTAATATTCAACGAGTTTCAAGATAGCAAAACCAACATACAAGAGTTAATAACACATCATTTGGAATCTAAACATGCTAGAAATATAAATGAGATACTAATCTAAATGCTTGAAATGGCGTACTTATAAGCAAGATGGGCTAATTAAGTCGAATACCCCACCGAGTATTGACTATATACCCAACCGGGTATTTTCCCAAATAAGATATCGTACGTTCTTTTGATCTTCAGAATTCATGTTTGACTATGTTTGGCACAATGAACTGTAGCTTGAGGCTGTTGTCTGAATTAAAAGCTATTGTCTGGATTACAGACTATCGTCTGAAACTGAATTTTGAAGTGCTGAATCTCAATTACTGACTGAATGAAGTAGACTTGTTTGGCAAAAAGAGCTGAAAGATACTTGAATAATATGAAATTACATTAAAAGGCATAAAATTATTAATGAAAAAAATATTTATTTTAATGATATTTATATTGTAATAAATACTATACTTATACGGAGTAGTATATACGAAGTATATTTGTATATGTTCACGTGTTTGTATAAATTTCCAACAAATATGTATATTGATGTATTCAATATACAAACTAAATATATACTCCGTACAAACAAAACTTTATCAAACTTAGGCCAAGGTTTATATAGTTAGCTCGTTGTTCATCTTGCGCATTACTGCATAAAATTCAGGCCTGGGATAGAAGGAAGTCTATTCTCAAGTGGGAATGATGCATCGGATTCTTAATTCTTAAGTATACAAAACTGTAATCTGGTACTCCGTATTTATCAAGCATCACTGGAACTTCTCAAAGTGGCAGCTCAAACACCCTTAGATCGTAACCCAACTTCTCTCAGGATTTTCATCGAACAATATTTAGGCATACTAATCAACTCAATATAAAAGATAAATACTCTGTAATAATTATTGGAATTGGCCGAGCAAAAAGATGTTTCTAACTATTTTCCTCTCTCGTTAAAAAAAAAACTATTTTCCTCTCTCCTTTGGATCATTTATAGTGATTGCCTTTTGTGAACAACTGGTGTGTATTGTGTTGGGCCTGGATCAAGTGAAAATAGAAGCCTACCAAGATTACTGAATATGATGTAAGCCCAAGAGGAGTCTAACAGCCAACTCAAATAATTCAAAATAAGGATAAGAACGTGGAATGATTCAAAGGGGGAAAGCCATAGCACGCGGAGACAAAATAGGATGGCAGCTCCTACTCTTGTGGGAGAAGTTGGTTTTATTCGAATGATAAATAGACTAGCTACATGCTCTTGTAAGGCATGATCAATTAAGATCAAACTCACGCTCAACACATTCATATCACTAAACACTTGTACTCACACTTTCGGCTAGCAAATAGCCACGTAATATACTGCTTTATTTCTTTCTAGCTTCAATTCTCCTTTGTTGATTCTTGTTTGCTTGATTCCCAATTAAGTTATTTCGAATTAGTTTATTCCTTGCTCAAACCATTGGCGCCGTCTGTGGGAAATTCTTGCAAAAACGAGAATCAATCATGGCCGGAAGTTCTAATTCCTTGTTCGACGAAATTCAAACACAACTTGAAGCCGTCCGAGAGGAGCTCCGCGCGGCCAAAAGCGCTGAAGCGGCACAACTGGAAGCTGTCCGGGAAGAGTTACGTGCGGCCAAGGAGGCCAATCAGTCGAAGGAAGATGCTCAAACCCAGTTTGAAGCCGTAAGAGAGGAGATGCGCCAACGAATAGCTCTTCTCCAAGGAGAAAACGACGCCTTGAGATCCCAGGTTCGGTCGGTGGCGTCTATAGCATCAAACTCGCGAAAAGGGAAAGAGGCAATGACTGCCGCATCAAAGTTGGACATGGATTCCATACCAGTCTCAACTTCGGCAATTACATTCGCATCCGAGGTTTTTACGGGACTTTCAGATTTTGATCCCTACGCTAGAGGTTCCCCGGTGATCTCACAGCTCATACCCTATGAACCTCTCGTACCGACGACAACTCCAGAAGTAAGCATACCCATGTGCTTCTTCCCGGATTCGCTGCGTACCAGAACGACAACATCAGGACTACAAGTCGTCAACCAGCAGATGCCGATTCCAGCCACTGTGTCAACATCTACAGAGCCTTTCATCCCCCGTACTGGAGCAGGTACACCTGGAGAAGCAGGACCTTCATCTCGTCCTATGCCACTTCTGAACCCCAGAAGGAACGTATTTCGCAATCTGTTTACTGAGCCACCGAGACGACATATATCCGGACGTGACGACATGACGGAGGTCGCCGACATCAATAATCAGGGACGTCAGCATCCAGAAACCATCATCATTCATTTACCATTCGAACAGAGGGTGTCTCAAGCAGGGACACATTTCGGGATAGGAGGTCCGCAGATGCATATGGACATGACAGAACCTTTAGCCTTCATCATGCAGGAGTTAAGGGAATTGCGAGAGAAGTATAACGGCATGCCAGGGGTTCCCCGTCCCCTTGACATGGCGGCTCGAACCTGTTATGCGGATTCCCCATTCGGACGACATATAGCAGACGTTGAGATTCCGAGGAAGTTCACAGCCCCATCTATGAAGTTGTTTGACGGAACCACAGACCCAGTAGATCACGTCGCCCAATACAAACAGAGGATGTTAGCAATTTCCGTTAGGGCAGATCAGCGAGAAGCCTGCACGTGCAGGGCGTTCGGAACAACATTGACAGGGCCAGCGCTAACATGGTTCGTCAACTTGCCAAATGGGGGCATCGATTCCTTTGCGGATCTGGTTAATTTGTTCACCCAGCAATTTGCAAGTAGTCGTACGTTGGAGAAGCAGACTAGCGACTTATATCGAATAATACAAAGGCGTAACGAGTCCCTACGTGACTACTTGCATCGATTTAACAAGGAAAAAGTGTCAATCCCAAGGTGTGACACACCGACAGCTATAGAGGCATTCAGGAGAGGATTGCGTGAAGACTCGGACTTATATAGGGAGCTGACCAAGTTTCCATGCAAGACGTTCGAAGACGTCCAGGCTATGACGCTGGCCTTCATACGGCTTGAGGAGGATGAACAGTCTCGTCTGCGTTCAAATGGATATGAGGGTGGACAACGGAAGGCTAGCACCTCCAGGAAGCATGACTACAGGACAGGAAAACCCTACGCAAAGAATGAAGATCGACATGTAGCATCAGCGACTACATGGCTTGATGATCCTAGTTTGCCACCTACCATCCCAACATACTGCTTCAACGTCAACACAACCGGACTTATCAACGCCCTGGACAAATTGGGGGACAAAGTCTGATGGCCCAGAAAGTCAGACAGGTCCAGCGGGCGGCGAGACCCCAACAAGAGGTGTGACTTCCATGACGACATCGGCCACAACACAGAGGATTGTGTCGCGTTGAGAAAAGAGGTGGCGTATCTCTTAAGGAACGGCTACCTAACGGAGATCATGTCGGAGCAAACAAAGTCCATGTTGAGCAGAGGTCAGAAGTCGTCGGCAGATCACCAACGACCTCCCTCACCTACGGTACCACAAAAGGTAATAAATTTCATTAATGGTGGTTCTGATTTGTGCGGACTAACCTACTCTGCAGCAAAGAGACAAGCTCGGGAATATTCCCGAGACAAGTCATTGCAGGTGAATCAAGTCGTCCGGAAGGAGGAGGCTTGGAGGAATGCGCCTATCACATTTGACGAAACGGACTTTGCAAGTCCTGCTGATGTTCATCATGACACCTTGGTTATTGCGCTTCGGATAGCAAACTGTGAAGTGAGGCGGGTTCTGGTCGACAATGGCAGCACCGCCAACATCACAACCTTGAAGACTCTGAATCAGATGGGTTACAAAGAAGAGGATCTGACTACCTCCGGTTCCACTCTTGTTGGATTTAATGGCGAGCCAAGTAAGACAATAGGTAGCGTATCTTTACCTGTACATGCTGTTGGTCTTAACTTGCAGGTAAAGTTTGATGTCGTTCAAGATCTGCCCGCGTACAACATGATACTGGGCACTCCTTGGCTACATCAATTGGGAGCGATTCCGTCAACTTACCATCAAGTAGTTAAGGTTCCAACGCCATGGGGGGTGCAATCCATACAAGGTGATAGAGTCGCTGCCAAGTCATGCTACCAAACAGCGATGAAGCCAACGGCCTCCGCCACAACATCTGCATAGCAATCAAAGGGCGACTTAATTCCGGATGGGGAGGACGACAACATCACCAAAGACGTCAGCATTGATCCAGACCATCCGGATAGAGTCGTCCGCATTGGGGGCAACATGCCGATTCAGTTGGAAGAAGAACTTGTAACTTTCCTGAGAGAACATAAAGATGTCTTCGCCTAGAGTCACGACGACATGACTGGAATTGACCCACAAGTAATCACTCACAAGCTCAATGTCAATCCTTTACACAAGCCAGTCCAGCAAAAGAGAAGACGATTTGCCAGAGAAAGAAACGACATCATCAATCAGGAAGTCGAGACACTGCTGCATACCGGTAAGATTCGCGAGGTAAAGTATCCTAATTGGCTTGCTAATGTTGTTGTAGTGCAGAAAAAGAAGGGTCACCAAAAGGGCAAAAAACCTAAGTGGAGAGTGTGCGTCGACTTCACTGATTTGAACAAGGCTTGTCCAAAAGACATGTTTCCAATGCCACATATCGACGTCCTCGCAGATGCCACAGCGGGACATGAGATGCTGACATTCATGGACGCTTTCAGTGGCTACCACCAGATTCAATTACACCCTGACGACCAGGAGAAGACCGCATTCATTACTGAGACAGGTACATATTGTTATATTGTTATGCCTTTTGGTTTGAAGAATGCAGGAGCTACCTTCCAAAGGCTGGTAACAATGATATTCAAAGATCAAATCGGGAGAACTATGGAGGTGTACATCGACGACATGTTGGTTAAATCTAAAAGAGCGTCAGACCACATCGAGCACCTGCGGGAATCATTCCAGAAATTACGAGAGTACAACCTAAAGCTTAACCCAGCCAAATGCACATTCGGGGTGTCGTCGGGAGAATTCTTGGGCTACATTGTCAGCGAAAGAGGGATAGAAGCTAGTCCGGGACAGGTTCGAGCCATATTAGAGATTGAATCCCCAAAGTCAGTCAAAGATGTTCAGAAGCTGACAGGACGAGTCGCGGCACTCAATAGATTTATATCAAAGTCGTCAGACAGGTGTCGACTTTTCTATGATGTCCTCAGGAAGAATAGAAGGTTCGAGTGGACAGAGCAGCACGAAAAAGCCCTACAGCAACTAAAAGAATACATGACACCACCACCACTACTGACAAAGCCTAAAGAGGGCGAAGAGTTACAGCTGTATCTCGCAGTATCAGAACATGCCGTCAGTGCAGTACTGACTCGAGAAGAAGACGGCCAACAGACGCCAATTTACTACATGAGTAAGTCGTTAAATGGGCCAGAAACCAGGTACGCACTCTTAGAAAAATTAGTACTTGCACTAGTGACAGCATCAATTAATTTACGTCCTTACTTTGAATCGCATTCTATTTGTGTCCGCACTAACTATCCCATGAAGTCAATCATGAGGAAACCAGAACTTACAGGTAGGATGATCAAATGGTCGATGCAACTGGGGGCATACGACATCAAGTATGAACCTAGGACAGCTTTGAAATCACAAGCCTTGGCTGATTTTGTGGCGGACTTCAGCCCCAAACTACAAGTGGAAGCAGAAAGAGAGATATGTCTGTTGATTGGGGATCAGTATCAACAAAAATGGACGTTACACACCGACGGAGCCTCTAACATGCATGGGGCCGGACTTGGAGTTGTGCTGCAGTCGCCACAAGGGGGCAATATAGTGCAAGCCGTCAAATGTGATTTCAACGCAACAAACAACGAAGCTGAATATGAAGCACTGATTTTCGGGCTAAACTTAGCTCAAAGCATGGGCATAAAAGCAATCGAGGTAAAATGCGATTCTCTTTTAATTGTTAATCAAGCTAACGGGGTTTATGCAGCTAAAGATCCAAAAATGACGGCATACCTACAAGTTGTCACCAACTTAGCCAACACCTTTGAAGACATCACGTTTGAGCAAATCCCAAGAGAAGAAAACTCCCAAGCCGACGCCTTAGCAGCAATCGGATCATGTCTAGGGGCAAGAAGCATTGACAACATACCACTTATCCATGTAACAAAACCAGCCATCGAAGGTACAGAAATGGTCAACACCATTGAGCCAACCACGGACAACAACTGGATGCAGCCCTACATAGACTACCTCAAACACAACATCTTGCCAAGTGACAAAAGAGAAGCAAGGGCGCTCCTCTCAAAGGTAACAAAATTCTTATTGATTGACGATGTTTTGTTTAAACGTTCAAAGGCAGGACCATATCAAAGGTGTCTAGCCCCATCCGAAGCTGTCAAAGTGTTAAAAAGCCTCCATGAAGGAGAATGTGGCAACCACGCAGCAGGAAGGAGTTTATCAAACAAAGCCTTGAGGTTTGGCTATTATTGGCCAACAATGAGACATGACGCCGTCGCATACACTCAAGCTTGTCAACCGTGCCAAAAGCATGCGCCAATACATCACCAACATGCAGAAGCGTTGCATCCTGTCTTATCCCCATGGCCTTTCATGAAGTGGGGCATGGACATTGTTGGTAAGCTGCCCGAAGCACCCAGACAAAAGGTCTACATGTTGGCGATGACCGACTACTTTTCAAAGTGGATCGAGGCTGAGCCCTTTCGACAAATCCGCGACACCCAGGTAATATCTTTCATCAAAAGAAATATATTAAGCAGGTTTGGAATCCCGTCAGAAATCGTCTGCGACAACGGATCACAATTCATCAGCATCAAAACTAGACGATTTTGTGAAAAGTACAACATCAAACTGGAGATGTCGACGCCCCGCTATCCACAGTCAAATGGACAGGCCGAGTCCAGCAACAAAATTATCATTTCAAACCTGAAGAAGAGATTGGAGAAGGCACAAGGAAGATGGGCCGAAGAATTGCCACTCATATTATGGGCAGATCGGACGACACCAAAAAATGCCACAGGACAGACGCCTTTTTCATTAGTGTACGGATGCGAAGCTGTCATTCCAGTTGAAGTTGAGGTGCCAACATCCAGATATGGACTTATCACAGAAGAAACAAACAACACCGAATTGATTCATGATCTTGACACCATCGATGAATTGAGGGAGAAAGCAAAGATCCAAATGGCGGCCTATCAACAAAGGGTGGCGAGAAGCTACAACAAAGATGTCCGAGTCAAAGTCTTCAAGAAAGGCGATTGGGTACTCCGAAAGTCCTTTGGCAACGAAGCAAACGGAAAATTCAGCCCCAACTGGGAAGGCCCATATCAAATTACAGATGTCGTCGGACAGGGGGCGTATCGTCTGACAAGCATCGACGGTAAACAAATTCCAAGGAGCTGGAATGCGGTACACTTAAAACTTTTCCATTTCTGATGTAATTTTCTATTGAAATGTTCATCCTATACTTTTTGAGCCTTTTACTAACTAGACCGTCGGAGGGCCGTTGGCTTCAAGCCAACGGCCAGCAAAGTGTTTAACTAAATTACAGATCGACAACATCGAGCTAAGTCCTATTCGACTACATCATTTAGGTTTCTTATGATGACATTAATTCAGTCGAATCAAGGTACGCAACAATAATTTAGTTGTTCGTTATTCTCATCTCAGTTCCTTCATTCGTCTTCACGAGTGGAAATACGTCTGACTTCTTGGAGGTAATATACACCTACTGACTTTAGCATCGGAGGGCATGACGACGTCATGGCATAATTTTTGTTTGATTTACAGACTGAAGGTTTCACACTGCCAGTTGGAAGACAACATGGAACAAAACGGTGAATGACGACGCCAGGTAACCTCAGGCTAATAACACTAGATCGACCTAGATTTTCTAACTAGTGCAGGTAAGCCAAAAGAAAGAAGCAAATGACCAAGACACAGTCAAGGTAGGCAACGACAATTTGCTCATTCCCCACGTTGTTATTTTCACTTTGACTGGTGCAACATGACCCCTTGGAGACATTAAGTTGAAATGCCATACGTTTTACTAAACCAGTTCACAGGGAATAGAGAACTAACCTTTCAGTACAAATCTTTAACTCACAAATATTGATTTTAGCATCGAGGACTGTTATTTTCAAATCAACGTCCAGATTTTTGACAACATGATTAAGTGTAGGCTTAAGCATGAAGGCAGCACTAATGGCTGAAGACGTCAATCAGCTCAAGTAAGTTTCTCATAACACAGCCCTTACATGTTTCTCAACTAAGGCATCACTAAGGGACATCAAGGATGGCATGGGCTCGTCATATGCAAAATATGAATACCGAGTCCATACACCTTACATGTTTTGGCCAAAACCACATACAGCGTACATTGTGCATACTGACAATATCACAAAGTCAAAACAACAGACAACATACGTTATTACCTTCTACACATTGACAACGTCAAAAAGCCAAACACACACAAAACAATAAACGAACAAAGTTACACATCACGGATGTTGACGACATCAAGGTCAGACAGGAATTTACAACATTAATAAGGTCAGGTAAACACAAAAGTGACAAACGAATCAAGCATAAAATGCGAATAACGACATCAGGAACGAAGAGCTACGACAGCAGTTTGCATATGAAAAATAAAACTATGCAAGCGTAAATGTTCCACACAAAGCATAGCGGCAAAATATACAAGTTCTGGATAAACCACCAGATACTTGTGAAAGCAGTCAAACATTCACACCACCGAACCACCAGGAAAATTCCTGGGCGATGTGGTTGTGAAAGAAACGGAGCGGGACGCAATGTTTTTAAGCAAAAGGTAGTCGACGACATAGAGAGTTCATGATAATTTGGAAGGACCGGAGTCGGCTTCGGTGTTGCAAGAGCCTAAGTCGAAACCGTCATCACCAACGGGAGGTTCTTCATCCGCGAAGTTGGCCTCCCAAGTAGCTATATCTTCTTGAGGTCTCCAGCTGCCTGATTCACCAGCTAGGAATGACGTCATGAGGTCCTTTTTTGTTTTCCAGGTGTAATATCCGGCCGCCTCAACGACTTCCTGCCTCTTCCTCCTGCCGTACTCTTCTAAGGAAGCAATCCTTGCATCCTTAGCCGCCAACATAGCGGATAAATTGTCAATCTTGCGGGCATGAGAAACGACTGTCCCCTATAAGGACAGCTTGGCAGCAGCAACCTCGGTCAGCTTCATCTTTGCCTCTTCCTCGCTTCGGTTAGACTTTTTCAATTCGTCAGTCAACAGTATGACACGCTTAGCAGCCACCAGATAAGCTTGGACCACCTGAAACAAAGACTGTCATTAGAAAACAAAAATCCCGAGGCCAACGAGATGTGTTCTCATCGAGCAAACCTGAAAAGCGAACGCAGATGATGCTGTCATGACTTCAACGTCGTTAAAACCCGCGAAGGCGTCCAATGCGGAGGGAAGCAAAATCTGGGACATTTCGTTTTTCATTGTTAAAGCGTTGTCCAGCCGGCAAAAGTTGGCAGAAAAATCGGCTTTGAGAGTGGTCTTTTGTGCACCATCATTCAAACTTGGAGCCAGATTAGGAAGCGAACAAGTTGTGGAAGTAGTCACTGGGGGAAGGGGAGGCATTAACTTTCTTTTCTTGGACTTCAAATGCAAAAGTTCTGTGGGATCAAGAGCCTTACGAATCCCTGATGAAGATGAAATACCTAAGCAGCAAAAGGCGTCAAAACGCAGCAAAGCAAGAAAGCAAAATCATGAGTAATGACTAATTGACCAAATGCTTACCGACAGCCGATTTCAGAGGAGTAAGACTGGGGGCATTAGGTGCAGACGAAGCACATTCAATTACAGCAGGCAGGGTGAGAATATCGTCAGTAACACTCGCGGTGTCGTCTTCGCCGTTATCAGTACTATCAATTGATACAACTGAGACATCTTGAAACGAACTAGGAGACTTAGATATGTTCCGAACAGAACGCCTCAATCCAACACGAATTGGACTTACAGAAGGGGAGTAAACAGCCATACCTCTGAATTCCTTTTTGAGATTCGAGTAAAGACGAGCTTCGGGGGACAAAGCCAAGAATGCCATAGTCCTCTCCTCAGAATGGGGACCAAATTCCATAGGAATCGTCTTTCCATCCTTCTCTCCAGCTTTGCTTTCTTTTCCTTTTGCCTTCACTTCACCCACTGGAAGAACAAGATAAAATAAAGAACACGAAAGTACGCCCAGAGGTAATTAATTAATGTAGTGAAAGCAACTGAACACGCACAACAGCAAACACTCGGAGGACGAAGAAACAACAATATACAATAAGTTAGGTCAATCAGATACATACCGGGTTCACCAACGATTCTCAAACGATCAGGAAAAGAATGCACAGGTTCTCCTAAGGATGCCTTCTCCACAAAGAAAAACTTGGTGATCCAGCCTCGGTCGTTGGCGCTATTGATACCCAGGATAAGAGGATCAGCCCCCGCCTTCGTCACAAGTGTGAACCGCCCTTTACCAGAAGTCCTCAAGTCATAAGTGTAGCTAATATCCTCCGCAGAGTATTGAAGGTCGTGTTTCTCCACCAAGTACTCCAAAGAACGCAAAAGTCGCCATGCTTGGGGCATGATTTGGCAAGGAGAAAGTTGAGCACGGGTAATAAAGCCACTTACAAGGTCGGAGAAGGGGAAGCGGAGTCCAAGCTTCTCGAAGGGGTATTGATAGAAGTTGAGCCATCCGGGGGAAATCCAATCAACGCGTTCTCCTCGAGCCGGGAAACGAATGCGAGCAGACGAAGGGAAGCCATAGGAGGATTTGATTTCTTCCAAATCTTTGGCCCGTAAATCGGCTGCCCTGAGATTTTTCGTCTCAAAGACACCTTGACTCTCAAATACAGCATGCTCCATGACACAGGTTGGATAGCTATGCAAGAAACCAGATGAAATTTGGGGAGTAGTGACCGAGAAGAGAAGGGAAGTAGACTTTATCTGACTAAGCAGTCCTCGGGCAGTGCGAAGGCGGTTGAGTTTCCAACCAATTCAAAATTCATAATGATGGGCTACATTATATGTACAAGCCGTCCACATTATGAATTGGGGGCAAATGTTGGGCCTGGATCAAGTGAAAATAGAAGCCTACCAAGATTACTGAATATGATGTAAGCCCAAGAGGAGTCTAACAGCCAACTCAAATAATTCAAAATAAGGATAAGAACGTGGAATGATTCAAAGGGGGAAAGCCATAGCACGTGGAGACAAAATAGGATGGCAGCTCCTACTCTTGTGGGAGAAGTTGGTTTTATTCGAATGATAAATAGACTAGCTACATGCTCTTGTAAGGCATGATCAATTAAGATCAAACTCACGCTCAACACATTCATATCACTAAACACTTGTACTCACACTTTCGGCTAGCAAATAGCCACGTAATATACTGCTTTATTTCTTTCTAGCTTCAATTCTCCTTTGTTGATTCTTGTTTGCTTGATTCCCAATTAAGTTATTTCGAATTAGTTTATTCCTTGCTCAAACATATTGCAGTAATTTTTTTTGCGAAAGATTCAACTTCAAACCTTCCAAGTTCGGTGTTTGGCAATTGGCACATGCATAGAATTGAATGGGTTTACCTCAAATACTGGTAGAGGAAACCAGAAACGAAATTCAATGATGAAGAAGACTAGAAGAGTTTACCATTTTTTTATTTTTATGGTGGAGATGATGTTAGTTACTTCTAGCCAGATCAATAGGCTTGAACATATCGTGAGATGCTTGAAAAGGAAGACAAACAACAACCCAGTAATTAGAGTGGACGATGAATACATAAGACATGATCACAAGATGGAGAAAAGAAAGACGGGAGCCCGGAGGATACTTTGGGAACGAAAGAGAATTGTCTAACCGGCTGAACTTAAACGCTTGGGTGGATAGCGTTGCTATGTAGCTCAATTATTTGAGATTCAGTCCATATAAACTCTTTTGCCAAACAAGACTATTCTCAAAATAATTGACTGATATAAGAAATTTCAGCCCATTTTGAACTTATGTGGCTCACCAAACATAGCCTTTGCCTTCTTTTGGTTCATATCATACACCCTTACACCTCTTTTGGTAATTTAAAAAAAACTACACACAAAAATAGAAATTATACAATACTAACAGAGCATAAAGAGTACATCATAAACTAAACTAAACATGTAAAAATCACAAAAAAACAATAATAAAATAACAAACTTATGCAGTAAGAAATAGTGCATATCACTACCTTATAGAGAATGATCGTCGTACTTTTTAGAGATGTTCAGGATCACCACGACAACATATATCGATGACATACTAATCAAAAGTAAGAACAGTTGGAAAATGGTAATTCGGTTCTACAAATTAGTATTATGGTTATTCATATTATTTGTAAGAAACCATTTTGAAATGAATGAGAAATTGTTTCCCGAAAGATAAGCGTGGAAATATATCTCACGCGCAAACACCGTCGTTGCCGTCTAGTCGGCCGGGTCGGGTTTCGGGTTCGGTTCTTGATCCGCCCGTCCGCACATGGCTTAAAGATAGATTCCTATTTTTGGCTTCTCTATTTTTCGAATAAACTATTGGCTTAATAGACATGTCTATTCCTTTTGAAAGAAAGATCACGAGCTTTCTTTAATTAGGTGTGTCTTGGTATAGTCTCCTAGCCAGAGAACTCTATAAATATGTCTTCATGCCTACGAACTTGGTATCCGAAAAATTCTCCTACCATCTCCATCTTGTTCCTTTGCTCCTCCATCAAAATGTTGCATCTTTGAGTTTGTTGGTGTCCTTCGAGAACGTAGAAACCGTTCTATCCTAGGAGGAGATTACTACTTGCGTTGTGGGCAAATTCGTCTCAAAGAGATAACGATTCGTTGGGCTCGGTTTCATCCAAGTATTTCTATTTTCTTCTCTTTATATTTAATTAATGCATACATTTTTTACGAATTTTGGATAACAAGAAGAATGAAAATCACGCCCGAGGCATGGAGAAGATTTTTGGAATTATGGAGACTGCCAACATGAGACTCAACCCTCATGTGTTTGCAATCAAGGGGGCAAGTTCTTGATATACATGAAGAGCGAGCAAGGGATAGAGCCCACTTCAGAGAAAGTAAAGGTTTTTCAACAAAATGCAAGAGCCCTTGAATTTGAAGGAGGTACAAAAACTAACTAGCCTCAAACACTTCGTGTCAAAAATGATGGATCAAGCCATTCTTTTCTTTCAGCTCATGAAAAGCCCACCCCATTTGAGTGGACCAACGCGTGTGAGGTTGCATTCGAGGATTTGAATGAAATCAGCAATATCACCCTGATCTGCCTCAAAGAGACAAATAGGAATCAGATTCTATTTACTATGTTAACAAGGCACTGAATTAGTCGGAAATGACTGACCGCCACCATCAAGAAATTGACTCTTATCTCCAAACTATTCCATCACAACCCTACACAACTCAGCCCCTCGCTATTATCTTTTGTGATTGTATGGCAAATTGGAGAAATAATGTCACACACACATGAGTTTTAGATGACAATATCTAGAACTTTTCGTCAATTTTTAAAAACGATGAATGAAGTAGATTGATTCAGATTAAATTGAATAAGGGCTGAAATGATAAATTACTCTCTCCGTCCCACTAACAATGGGACAAGAGAGAATGACACACAAATCTATAAAAAACGGTTTATGTGATTGATATTGAATTGATAAAGTAAGAATAGAGTAAGAATAATTAGAACCACCCAAACTTTACCAAAGAGTTAAGGGTCAAATTGGTACTCGAAGTTGCATAAAAAGGGTCAAATAAGTCCTTATATAGGAGGCTTTGTCCAGCTGTCACCATTTGGGGCGGTTCCCGGTGGAATTTTTTGACGAAATATTTTGAGAATCTTATTCATTAAGTCTAGTTTACTCATGCCAAATTTCAGCTAAAAATTCAACCGGGGAGGCATTCAAATGAATTCTTGAAGATAACTGCGAAGTTAAAAGCACAGTTATCTTCAAGAATTCATTTGAATGTCTTCCCGATTGAAGTTTAGCTGAAATTTGGTATGAGTAAACTAGACTTAATGAATCAGATGCGACGACCGGACAGTAAGGACTTATTTGACATTTTTTATGCTACTTCGAGTACCAATCTGACCCTTACCTCCTTTACCAAATAAGGTATGAGACAATCTTAATGAGACAGACTGAAATGGTAAAATGGACAATCTTAGTGGGATGAAGGTAGTATTAGTTTATGAATCAAAGTGATATGATGATGATAGCTTAAAGATCCATTTTACTCCTTTTGTTTTGAAAAGTTTGGCAATTTGATAACTGTGGTAAGTTTTGAAAACATATGTGATGTAGGTAGAAAAGATCAGGTCCCTCCGGAGGGACGAGAGGGACCGTCTGGCCAAGGCCATCAGAGGCCCTTCCAGGTGGAATTTTTGATGAAATTTTTTGAGCATGTTCCTCATCAAGTCTAGTTTATCCATACCAAATTTCAGCTAAAAATTCAACCGGGAAGACACTCAAATGATTTTTGGAAGATAACTGTGTTTTATATGTATACAAACTGCGCAGTTAACTTCCAAAAATTCTTTGACTGCCTTTCCGGTTGAATTTTTAGCTGAAAATTGGTATGGATAAACTAGACTTCATGAAAAACATGCTCAAAAACTTTCAGGCATAACATAAGTCATCTAAAATAATTGATTGGGAAAATTTTCTCTCTCACGCGTAGTGCTTTTTGGTATAAGATAAGATCAGATGAGTTAAGCCAACTAAAACTTGAGCGGGAAATTTTTTCTCCCTCATACGTAGTGCCTTTAGGCATAAGAAGATAAGAAGATAAGCCGGCTAAAATTTGAGATGAAGAATTCTGTCTCTCATATTTAAGATAAGTCGGCTAAAATTTGAGCAGAAGAATTTTTTCTCTCATATTTAAAGTACTGCCTTCGTTCTTAAATAAGTGCAACATGTTAAATTTTACACTATTCACATGTTTTACTTTGACTACATTTTATTTATTGATGTATTAATATATATTTTTTTGAAAAAAATATTATTAAATTTGTCTCGTTGTAAATTTTCAAAATCTGTTTTTTTTTTAAATTTTTTACTAATAGAGAATTATATATATTAATGATCAAAGTTGTACCTCAGCAAGTGTGAAATGTTGACTGTTGCACTTATTATTATACGATAAGCGGTCTAATAATTGAGCGGAAGATTTTTCTCTCCTGGTCTAAGATAAGAAGGCTAACAATTCAAAGAGAGAATTTTCTCTCATATGTAGTTCTTCGTATAAAGACTTATAAACACCAATGATGGTTGGGGCATTTTTGGAATGATAAAAATGTTGGTGCAACACTAAAGCAAGATGCACTTGTACAATTTAATTGAGACATTGTACCATCCATCATTACATCTAGTGGAGGAGGCGGGCCTTCTTCCTCAGCTATTCAATGGTGGGAGTCATGCCCCAGTGGCGGCGACTGTCACTTCAGCGGAGGCCCTTCCCGGTGGAATTTTTTTTATGACATTTTTTGAGCATGTTCCTCATCAAGTCTAGTTTATCCATACCAAATTTCAGCTAAAAATTCAACCGGGAAGACACTCAAATGATTTTTGGAAGATAACTGCGTTTTATATGTATATAAATTGCGCAGTTAACTTCCAAAAATCATTTGACTGCCTTTCCGGTTAAATTTTTAGCTGAAATTTGGTATGAATAAACTAGACTTCATGAAAAACATGCTAAAAAAATTTCATCGGAAAATGCCACCAAAAAGGGCCCCAAATGGCGACGGCCGGACGGCGGGTCCTGTCCCTCCGACAAGATCAGGCCTCGTGATGTAGGTAGGTATGTTTACAAAAAACACACTCCAAACACAAAATGACGGATATTTTGGATCTGAAATATGGGCCGATTAACTTCCCACTGCGCCCTATTGACGGCCTTTAAAACGAATACACTGGTGGTATTCGGCCTGTTAATGGATGCTCCCTTAATCAAAAGGTAATCAAAAGGCAGAGTATGGGCTTATAGACCCACCATTATTCTTGCGCCAGACCCAACAAAACCCTAAATTTGGCGAACCATTATAAGTACGGAGGAGGCGAGCCTTCTTCCTCAGCTATTCAACCCCTCTCCGCTTCGTCTCTCCTCCTTCGACCGTGTTATTTTTCTGTATTTTTTGGCTTCATTGTTCTTATTGATCGATTTGATTAAATCAAGCATTTTTGTTTCTGCAATTAATGATTCGTTCCTCGGTGATGATCAAAACAGATGACGAGTCTGATTGAAATCCATTCAATAAATCGTGAGGACATATTCGAGGCATTTGTCTGAGAGGAATAATCACTGCCTTTTATTAATTTTCTGTTCGATTTTCATACAATGGTCGTTTTTTTGCTTCGAAAAGCTACTGTTTTTTTGAACCACTAAAGCCTTTTTACGTATCTCATATAACTGGTATTCGATAGTTATTTATGGATTTTCTGACTTAAAACGGGTAATGCCATCTGTCTGATTGAATTACCAGGTTAAAGACGTGCGAGAATTAACTTCTATTTCCTTAATTTTATCTCCCAGAACTTTTCGCTAAGGTTTTAAATATTTTCAATCTCTTGTAATTCGTTCTGTGTAAAAATAAAGTTTTGACGAAGTTAAAATTAACCGGTGTTATGATTGGTTAATACTCTGCGGTGGTATTTTGAACCTCTTTCTATCCCTAATTCACTCGATAAATGATTAAGTGAAAAAGATAACAATGATTATAAACCCAGTAGTATTAAATTTCACGTGAAATAATTTTAATGCACTCGATAGATGGATAAGGATTCACTTATTGGAGGTTTTCAAGTTAAATTTTACTGGGTATGTAAGACATCCTAATAATGAATCGTCTTGATCTTTATATTTATTAAAAGAAATTAAACTTTCAATTTATCTATTGTTAAATTTGAATTATTGTTTTTTAATCATAATTATTTGCAAATAAAGCAGATCAAAAATTGATGTATGATAATAAAAGTAAATTTCTAATACAAAGAAATGTTGCAAATTAAATAGGAGTATAAATTGAATAACTGCAACATATTTTTTAATAAAATTTTAAGAAAAATGTTAAAGGTATTCCAATTGTTATTCCAATTTGTACTTCACCTTATTTTTGTGCCTCACAAAAGCATATCATTAAAGTAGGGTAATTTATTTATTGAGGTGGGATTTTGTGAGTTTCAAAAATAAGGTTGGGGTACCAATTGGGGTACTTGTAGTAGGCTTGAAATTTTAATATGAAGAACTGTTGCGTAAAAGTGTAATTATCTTCAAATATTCATTTGAATGCTTTTTGACTAAATTTGATACGGATAAACTAGACTTAATGAATTATATGTTTAAAAAACATTATTAAAAATTCCACTCGGGATTTTCTCAAACATTATTAAACATTATTTGATTTTTTATGTAAGTTTGAGGGCTGACATAAGAGTTTATTTAATTTTTTTATGTAAATTTGTGGGCCTATCTAATTATATTTTTATAAATAATATTTCTCTCATCTAGTAAGTGTTTATTTGATTTTTATGTAAGTTTCCAAAACCTTTGATTTTTATAAATAATATTTCTCTAATCTCGGTAAGAGATTGTCCGCTTGTCTCTTCTCTTACCCTTTTCTAATTCAATATTTCATTTCGGGGTATTTTTGTATTTTTAACAATTTATTACATCAACTTTTACATTTTAATAACATTATTACTTCCATTTTCAAACATTATCAATTTTTATTACAAATCATTTTTTTTCAATAATCATTTAAAAAACATTTTTCAAAAGCACAATCTCTTGCAAACATAGTCTGAAATGGAGAGAGTGGCATTGGTTTTAGATTTAATTTTAATAAAATAACTCTTTAATATTTTCATCATAATATTTAAATTAAATACATTATCCTTAGTTTGTTGCATCCTTAGTTTGTTGCATGACTATGAGAATAAAAAACATGTCTTCTACTCTCTCCGTTCTTTATTATTAGTCCTTCTTTCCTTTTTGGGATGTTTTTTTTATCTGTTCTCCTTTCCATTTAAGGAAAGTTTTTACTTTAAATATACCTTTATATCCCCATTTTTATTACCATTACCTCTTTCTCTTTCCACTTTTTCATTTACCCACTACTCATTATACCTTTTTATACTACCCCTACTACTTTACTCTTAAAATTCGTGCCAAAGTCTAAGGAGACTAATAAAAAAGAACGGAAGGAGTATTTATTAGAAGTAAGAGGATAAAATGTGCACTAATATAAAGTACTCCGTATTTACAATACAAAGTAGCAATAGAGTATAACTATTTGATCAACAACTTGATAAAATTTGATGTGACAATATAGACAGATTCTCTCACCTCAAAATTGAAAATAATAAAAATTGAGAATTACGAAATCACTCACAACCCCAATAATCAAAGAAATACTTACATATTTATGATTAAAATAAACATTGTTTACAAAAATGTGATCAATGATTAGAGCAGTAACAAAATCATGGTAATTTATGTTCATTTTATAAACTTAAGTTATCATTACACTATATTGTAGTAACTATTAATTATATTCTTGTAAATAAATTCTATTTTGGTAATATTTTTGAAAAAATCTCATAATCTAATGCATTTGTAATTCCATCACCATCTTCACCATTATCTTAGCTTCTCTCACATGAGACCCTCACGAGTGTGCAATGCAATAGATAATTGCTACAGCCTACAGGTTACTATTTCTCAATTTTCCTAAGATATTACTCAAATTAGACACTATTTCAGGCTCTTTAAATTGCCCGTTTTGTGTCCAACGAATCACATTGTTTTGTATGAGGTGTCTGATTTTATGTCTATTCCTGGGTCTCATGGTCGGATCTGTAATAATTGGATGGACGTTATCTTTTATCTTGTCTCATTTTTTTTATACTACCTCCGTTCTCTTTTAGTTGCAACGTAGAACTTTTTTCACTATTCACAGATTCTACTTTGACTACATTTTATTTATTAATGTATTATGAGTTAAATTTTTTAAAAAATATTTTCAAATTCCTCTCATAATAAATTTTCAAAATTTGATTTTTTAAATTTTTTTACTAATAAGGAATGAAAGATATTAACAGTCAAACTTATTCGTTGACAAGCGTGAAAAGTTGACTGTTGCAATTAAAAAAGAACGGAGGAAGTATATAAAAAGCTAGTCATTTTTATTCAAAAAAAAAAAACATTTATGATTCATTGAATATTTTTTTTTAAAGAAATCGGCTGAAATTGATAACATATCATTGAGATAGTAGGTAATTCGACAAAACAACTCCTGACAACCGTCGTTCCTCGAACCAGACTCAGGGTTTATCACATCAACAATATAACTCGCTGATTCATTAATGGGCATAAATGAGTCAAAGACGGTTACTGCAGTCATTCCATCACTCACATCCAAATCCAAAACCACAGTCTTACAATCGAAAGAGAAAACAACAAAGAAACACAGACAAATTCAGACCATTAAAATAAATAAAAGCAAAAAAATAAATTTCTTCACTCAATCTTCCAAGAATCACTGACGGCGGTTCAGGAGGGGGTCAGATCACCTCCACTTCATCTTCTTCCTTCATCGCCTTGATCTGCCCTTGATTTGCCTCTAGTCGAATCTCCCTATCCACGAATGAATTGCCAGAAGACGGCACCGCTCCCTCGCCAAAAGACGATAGCGGACAAATAAAACTCTAGCGGTGAAACCCTAGAGACTAATCGCGAATCCAGGACAATGCAGTCCTCCTCCTCCTCTTCGATCGACGAAATATCGATCGCCGCCATTAGGGGAGAGCAAACCCGACCCTATCCGATTGACCCGAACGGATATATCCGAAATTATTGTTTGGATCGGAAAACCCGACCCAAAATATCCCAACTCGAACCGATTCTTGCAACACGTGACTTAAGCGGGTAGAATTATAAATTAGGCTACTCGACCCGCCTGACTACCCGGACTAGTGTAGTATATATACTACTTTGAATTATTTTGCATGTTCAAATATCTCAATTATTGTATGCCAATTACCATGTTAAGCACGTCCAAATATTCCAATTACCATATTTGTACAACTGTAACTTTGAATGTTGTATTGTTATGACTTTCAATGATATTTTGACCGATTATCATTTTATTTATCATAATATCGAATATGTCAATCACCGTATATTATTGTTTTACATGTTCAAATATGTCGATTACCGTAATTATACAACTATTACTTTGAATGTTATACTAGTATAATTTTGAATGAATTTTTTTACCGATTACTCCCTCCGTCCCATTTTACCTGTCCTACTTTCCTTTTTGGGTTGTCCCAAAATAAGTGTCTCCTTTCCTTTTTTGGAAAGAAATATGTGGTTTACACCATTTCACTTTATTAAACTCAAATCTCAACCACAACTTTTACTTTTTCAACCACTTCATTAATAACCGTGCCGAGTCAAAATAAGACACATAAAAAAAATGGGACGGAGGGAGTACCATTTTATTTATCATAATTTAAACAATAATAAATTAAAATCTGAATGGACCCAAAAACCGAATCAACCCGATCCCAATCCGAACTTCTTCAACCCGAAAAATCCCGATAATTTTTTTGACAGGACAGGATTTGAAATTATCAATCCGATAACCGAACGAGTTTACAAATTTTGAACCCGACCCGCCCGAACCCGACCGGTGCTCTGCCCTAGCCACCGTCTTCATCTCCATGGCGGAGTTGTCCGCCTAAAACCTAGCAAAAGCGGCGGGAATAATGCCCACACCAGTATCTATGTTGTAAGACCCGGACCGGCCGGTTCGACATGGAAAGCGTCACCCGGCCATCTGACCGATCTGATTGAGCATCCAAAAAACCCGATATTTTTTTTGACATGATAGGGTATGAAATTATCAATCCGATAACCGAACGGGTTTACAATTTTTGAACCCGACCGGTCCTCTGCCCTAGCCGCCGTCTTCATCTCCATGGCGGAGTTGTCCGCCTAAACCCTAGCAGAAGCGGCGGGCACACAAGTAATCCAGTATTTGAAGTACTTAAACAACTGTATTGTGATTCATTTAATATATTAATCCACGTATTAAATATTTAACAAAATTGACCGTTGTTTTATTATTTTCTTAGGGGATAAGGGTCAGTTTGGTTCTCGAAGTTGCAAAAAAGGGGTCAAATAAGTCCTTATATAGAAGATTCTGTCCGGATGTGCCATTTGAGGTGGCTCCCGGTGGAATTTTTTGATGAATTTTTTTGAGCATATTATTCATTAAGTCTAGTCCACTCATACCAAATTTTAGATAAAAAATCAATTGGGAAGACATTCAAATCAATTCTTGAAGATAACTGTGCCGTTAAAAGCACAGTTATCTTCAAGAATTCATTTGAATGTCTTCCCGATTGAATTTTTAGCTAAAATTTGGTATGAGTAAACTAGACTTAATGAATAAGATGTTCAAAAAAATTTGTCAAAAAATTCCACCGGGAGCCACCTCAAATGGCACGTCCGGACAAAATCTTCTATATAAGGACTTATCTGACCCCTTTTTTGCAACTTCGAGGACCAAACTAACCCTTTACTCATTTTCTTAGGTTAAATTGCAATCCAAATTTAATTTAGCACAATTAACACATTCTATGGGATCCTTATCGGGCTCTTCCAATCGGAACTCAACTATTCAGGCAACATTCCGTCTGACCCTCTTACCCCAACTGCGCCGTCTAAAATGAACAGCCCCGGAATTCCTACAATCCCCCCTCAACAGGTGTTATTTAATTCAGATCTGGTGTTCATCCGTTCCAATTACAAACGGATATGAGTCTCACAACTTCATCTCTATCAGTTAATAACGACGGAGAGATTTCTCCTGCAGAGAAACAAGTGACTTTATGGGCAAAGAGGACAGGCCAAGCCTTGACCAGGCAACAACTGAGAGCCCTCACTCAAGTTCTGGAGAACAATGATGTCCAGGATATGGATTGCTTGAGTTGGATGTTACTTGGATGGAGCCTCAGAGGAGAATCTCAATTGGATGAGATGATAAACGTTCTGAACTCACTACAATCGAATGTCAGCACCTGTCTGGCCTCAAATGAATCTTTCAGAAAAGAATCTTGCCAGCTTATAAAGGGTTTGAAAGTGAAGCTTTCACAACATGCCATGGCTCCAAAAAATCAGTTCTTGCAGCCTCCAATTATTCCCCAACCAGAACAGACCCTTAATTTATCAGGAACTCTTTTGACAAAGGAGATGTCAACAAGTTCTGTACCATCAGCAAATGTTAAAACCAGTGGAATGCCCAGCCTGAAATCTCTGTTGAAGAGACAAGCGCCCATGAAAGCACCTGCAGTTCCAAAGGCTGTTCCTTCAGTATTAAGTGTCAATGAAAAAATGGCTGCTATTGTAAACTCAACTGTGTCTGGGAATTTCCAAGATGGCACTTATTCTCCTGAAGATGTTGCCTCTTTCCTGGCTGCTATGCGTAAGTCTGCTCTCTAGTTCGCTTTTTTTTACACTAAGCCAGATCTTGACAGGGCAATCTGGAATTTTATGAAGCAAAATGGATATCCTGCTAAAAACATAAGCAAAACTATGCATGCTCACATTGTTGCAGATGCACTGGCAGACTATCTTCAGAATGCTTCTAAGAACTGAACGCTTAAATTTTCAGCTTTAATCTTGAAATAATGTCGTCTTTTGCTTTTTATTCTAACAAATATAGTGTGGCAACGTTGATTTAGTGAACAGTTATTACATTAGAGTACACCTTACATATGCTTCTTTCATGATTTGTTTGCTTGTCGTGATGAGTAGTTTTTTGAACACATACTGAAACACTAAGACACACTCAGTTTTGTATTTGATTATCACATTGAATTTAGCTTTGGATGTAAAAATAGATGTTTATCATTTCAAAAAGTAATATTTAGTTATGATTTTAGGTGTTTTTTAGAGTCAAATTTGAACACACATATACCTTAGAATTTCAATAGTATTTTATAGGCCACAATTCATGTAGTGAAATTTAAACTCGCATCCTACATTGTCTTTCTTAGCGTATAGTAGTTGTTACATTACACTCATCACACTCTTTGATGTAGCCACTGTTTTGTGAAAGTCAATGTAGCATGTGGTTTTCAATTTTGCTGTATGAATTGTTATCTATAAAATGCTTTTAAAACTCCAAGGTAAGTGCTTATTGAAACTTGACTCTAAAAACTAAAAAGCATAAAGTAGTATCTAAATATGTCATTTTGAAGATGCTAAACATTTATTTTACATGCAAGCTAATGCTAAATTAAATATGATAATCGAATAAAAACAGTTCATTTTAGTGCTTTAGTGTGCAGAGCAAGAATAAAGAAAAGAAAACAACAAAAGGGAAGAAAAAAACAAAGATGAACAAAAATCCGACCTGAAAATATGTCCCTAGAACTCATTCAATTCTTCAAAATTCCGCTCTTATTTGAGATCTTGTCCTCACAAGATGTGAACGTTGATTCTTTTTCTATATATCTTAAGTTGAGTGTTCAAGTGCTCCATAGGCAAACAGTTTTGTCTTTTGACCAACATAGCTTTGAAACAAATATCCTAATTTGTATCAGAGTCCCACAGATCCTCCATCGATGAAATATGGGTCCTTTTCTCTTCTCCGAAGCATGACCAAGAAATTCATCCCCGAGTGTGAAAATAATTGCTCACCAAAGGCACCCTCACAATATAAAGTTTTAGAATATCGGTTACCTAAAAAACATCCCTCAAGAATATACCATTTGGTTTTACACACTCGGAAGCTTACTCTTCACTAGAACGTCTCCTGCTTAGAGATCTTGTCTTCCTTCAATTAGTAGTAGCTATCCCTTCATCAGTAGGTCTTTCATATGGTTACCCAAAGCAGAGGCAAGCAGTTTTTCGATTTCTTTAAGTAGAAAGTGGGAGAGTGAGTCCACTTATAGAAGTTTTAAAACAATCCTTGAGAGAGTCAATGTCAAGGATTAATAGAATGGTTAACATCATAAAAAAGAATCACTGACTCAAGATGGTCAATATCAAATTGGAGCACAGTCAAGTGCTTTAGTGCTTCATTAATGTGCAGAAAAGTTGCTCCGAGTGTGAAAGTATATTAGAATATACTTTAGAATATGCTTTAGAATATATTAGGAATTAGGAATATACCATATATAGTATTATTGTATAGCATCTTTTATATGAATATTCTATCTTTGTAATCTATATTTATAGGGCCTTACCCTTCAATGAAACATACTGAAAATCTTTCCTCCACTCTTCAATATTATTCTAGTTTATATTTCATCATGGTATCAGAGCCTTCCATTTCAGTTTAGTTTTTTTTTTCAGATTTCAATTTTGTTTTTCAGACTCAGTTCTTTCTCAAAGAACTTGAGTTCAGTTCAGAACCTCTGTGCACCATTCTGTCTACAAGAAACTCAACGCAGACAGAACCTCTCTACACATCATCGCCATTATCCAGAACCTCTATTCAGAACCTTAGTTCAAATTCAGAACCTCTGCCAGGTCCGACCATTTTTTTTCCCGGCAAATTTCGGACAACACCATTCCTGCCGTCCCCACCAGACATTGAAATTACGCAGCTCCAAATTGACGCCCTACAGCCACAGTCCTCTGGAAGTAATCGCATCTGCCGGCGAGTGACACACCTTCCCTCTGGCCGGAGATTCGACCGGGATTTTTGCCACAGACTCGCCTGAGAATCCTCTACCATCAGGTATCGTTTACTTCTCCAACAAAGGAACGGATATCTGTGGGAGGAAATCTTGTGGTTGGTCGCTGGGGTTTGGCATCGGACATCCGCTCTTCACTGATTCTTGCGTGCTGGGGTCTAGCATCGGATCTCTAGCATATGCTCTAGCGCATCTTCTTTTATTCTGTTTGGAGTCCGAAGCAGTCAACGCCAAAGCCAAAGATAAGATATTTGTTCTCCTAATTCCTAATTTTGAGTCCATAACGGGAAAGTTGCTGTGAGTTTATTAGTTATATTTGAAGTCCAGAAGCATTTAAATCTTTTAGTCCACAAACCGAAAAAGCTTCTGAAAGTTTTTTTTACCTAATATCCCAAATTCTTTGCTGCCTCATAATATATATATATATATATATATATATATATATATATATATATATATATATATTCATATGTATATATATTAAAAAAGAAAGAAAAAAAAGGTAAATTATGTATTGTACGGGTAAGTTTGACAGAGCAGTACTATGCAATTACTGCAAGAAGCCCGGACACTTGATCAAAGAATGTAGAAAATTGCTATTCAAAAATCAAGGAAATCAGCTTGCTCGTGTCGCTTCCGCTACCAGTTCATCTGATGGATCAGTTGCTATTTCTTCAGATGAGTATGCCAAATTTATTTGCTACCAAGAATCTCTAAAGCATTCATTTGTCCCTATCTCGGTAGCCGCAAATTCAGGTATTTCAAACACATGTCTTGTTTCATCATCCTCGAAATGGGTCATTGACTCAGGTGCCACAGATCATATGACCGGTAATCCCAGTCTATTCTCGTCATTTCATTCATATTTACCTACTTCCAGTGTCACTTTAGCTGATGGATCTACCTCACCCGTTCTTGGATCTGGTACTGTTGTTCCAACTTCTACATTACCATTATCGCCTGTTTTGAGTCTTCCTAATTTTGCATTTAATCTGCTTTCCATCAGTAAGATCACTCGTACTCTTAATTGTTCTGTAACATTTTTTCCTGGATATTGTGTGTTTCAGGATCTGTTAACGAAGCAGATTATTGGTAAAGGACATGAGTCAACTGGTCTTTATATTTTGGATACATCCATCACAAAAGGTATCTCTTGTCTTGGGGTTGGGACTTTGTTAGATGCTCATTACCGATTAGGACATCCATCTCTCCCATTAATGAAGCAAATAAATCCCCAATTTAATAAGATGACCTCTTTACAATGTGAGTCATGTCAATTTGCGAAACACCATCGTACTAGCTTAAGCCCGCGAGTTAATAAACGAGCAAATGCTCCATTTGACCTTGTTCACTCTGATGTTTGGGGTGCTTGTCCGGTTGTGTCTAAAGCTGGTTTTAAATATTTTGTTACCTTTGTTGATGACTATTCTCGTATGACATGGTTGTATTTCATGAAACGTCGATCTGAGTTGTTCACTCATTTTTCTTCCTTTTGTGCTGAAATTAAAACTCAGTTCAACGTTCCTGTTCGGGTGTTAAGAGGAGACAATGCCCAAGAATATCTATCTGCTACATTTAAGTCATTTATGCTTCAACATGGCATTATTCATCAAACTGCATGCGTTGACACACCTCCTCAAAATGGAGTTGCAGAACGAAAGAACCGACATCTGTTAAAAACTGCAAGGGCTCTTCTATTCCAAATGAATGTGCCGAAACAGTTTTGGGCAGATGCCGTGTCTACTGCATGTTTTTTGATAAATCGAATGCCATCTTCTGTTTTGAATGGTAAAGCTCCTTATCATTGTCTATTTCCAAACAAAGAGCTTTTTCCTATCCCACCTAAAATATTTGGTTGCACTTGTTTTGTTAGAGATGTTAATCCTCATCTTACAAAGTTAGATCCCAAATCATTAAAATGTATTTTCTTGGGTTATTCTCGAGTCCAAAAGGGGTATAGATGTTTTTGTCCGAGTACTGGTCGGTATCTTGTTTCTATTGATGCATCATTTCATGAAAATACACCTTTTTCATCATCTAAGGCAGATATTCATGAGAGTAATGATGATATACTCATTTACACGATGACTATTCCTGAGTCCACACTTTCGACAAATATTCCACAAGTTACTGTTCCTGACCTTAGGCCTCCCGTACATTTGGTATACACCCGTCGACACAAAGCACCTGATCACCCTCCACCGGCGATACCTATGATTACTTATCCTGATACTAGTTCGACTCCGATCTCATGTCCTGAACCAGTACCTGCATCTTCAGATCTTGTCTCCACATCAGATCTTGACCTCCCAATAGCACTACGTAAAGGTACACGGTCTTGTACTCATCCTATTTCTTCATTTGTGTCGTACAATCAGTTATCTCCTGCTTCATGTTCTTTTATTGCTTCCATTGATTCTATTTCTGTTACCAAATCTGTCAAAGAAGCTTTGTCTCATCCTAAATGGCGTCATGCCATGGTAGAGGAAATGAATGCTTTAGATCTTAATGGTACTTGGGATTTGGTTGACTTGCCTACAGGGAGGAAATCTATTGGATGTAAGTGGGTCTTTGCTGTTAAGGTTAACCCAGACGGATCTGTTACTCGGTTGAAAGCCCGATTAGTTGCAAAGGGTTATGCTCAAACCTATGGTGTTGATTATTCTGACACTTTTTCTCCTGTTGCTAAATTAACATCTGTCAGGTTACTTATTTCACTCGCTGCAACTCATGATTGGCACTTACATCAGTTGGACATTAAAAATGCATTTTTGCAAGGTGACCTTAAGGAAGAAGTCTATATTGAGCAACCTCCGGGATTTGTTGCTCAGGGGGAGTATGGTAAAGTTTGTCGACTTCGCAAATCTCTTTATGGTCTGAAACAGAGTCCTCGTGCATGGTTTGGAAAATTCAGTCAATCAATTGAACAATTTGGAATGATAAAAGGCAAATCAGATCACTCTGTCTTTTACAAACAAACAGAATCAGGTGTCACATTGCTTGTGGTGTCTGTTGATGATATTGTGATTACAGGGAGTGATAATGCAGGTATTTTGGCCCTTAAGAATTTTCTGCATAGTCAATTCCAGACGAAAGATCTTGGCTCTTTGAAATACTTTCTGGGAATTGAGGTAACACGAAGTAAGAAAGGCATATTTCTATCTCAACGTAAATATGTACTTGACTTACTAGCTGACACAGGGAAATTAGGGGCAAAACCAAGTACAACACCCATGGTTCCCAACGTGCAACTCACTCAAGAAGGCACACCGTTTGAAGACCCAGAATGATATAGAAGACTGGTTGGAAAGCTTAATTATCTCGCAGTCACTCGTCCAGATATTGCCTATTCTGTGAGTGTAGTGAGTCAATACATGTCATCTCCAACCATGGATCATTGGGCTGCAGTAGAACACATATTATGTTATTTAAAGGGTGCACCAGGACGAGGTATTGTTTATCAAAACCATGATCACATGAGAATAGAATGTTTTGCAGATGCAGATTGGGCCGGTTCTAAAGATGATCGAAGATCTACATCTGGTTATTGTGTCTTTGTTGGTGGTAATCTTGTATCTTGGAAGAGTAAGAAGCAGAATGTGGTTTCTCGTTCGAGTGCCGAATCAGAATATCGAGCTATGGCACAATCTGCATGTGAGATCATATGGATAAGCCATTTATTGACCGAGCTCGGACTGAAGACATCAATGCCTGCTAAATTGTGGTGTGATAACCAAGCTGCTATACACATAGCAAACAATCCTGTATTTCATGAGAGAACAAAGCATATTGAGGTCGATTGTCATTTTATTCGAGAGAAGATACAAAAAGGATTAATCTCTACAGGATATGTGAAGACTGGGGAACAACTTGGAGATTTGTTCACTAAAGCACTAAATGGAATTCGAGTTGGTTATTTATGTAACAAGTTGGGCATGATAAATATCTATGCTCCAACTTGAGGGGGAGTGTGAAAGTATATTAGAATATACTTTAGAATATGGTTTAGAATATATTAGGAATATACCATATATAGTATTATTGTATAGCATCTTTTATATGAATATTCTATCTTTGTAATCTATATTTATAGGGCCTTACCCTTCAATGAAACATACTGAAAATCTTTCCTCCACTCTTCAATATTATTCTAGTTTATATTTCAACACTCCGCGTGAATAGTCTATAAATCATGAAAGTACACACATAGCGAAGCTATTTAGTAAGAATTTTGCTAGGTGTACACAAATTGTGTACACCTTTGGTACCCCATATAAATATCTCCCCTTTTTTTTACCTCACTTCCTTTTCAATTCAAATTTTTACCCATCTTTCTTTTCTCTTCCATCCATCCATTCCTCCCGCCCCGTACTCCCGCACCCCCCTCGACTTTGAACCGCCATTCAGAAATACAAATGACAACCGAAGCCATCCATCCATATTCTTGTTGCGTGTCTAACACAATATGCATTTGTCTGTCATTCATATTTTCTTGTGTGTCATTTGTTTTGAATTGTCGGTTATATGTTTGGAGTTGTCTGGAGTTGTCTGTAAGGACTTTATAAATGTCTGTGATGTTATAAATACATGTCTGACGTTCATATTTCCTTGTCTGTTTTGTGTTCTGAGCTATCTGTATGTGATGTGATAGATAGATATCTATCATTCTTTTTGACTTGTCTATCTTATGTGGTATGCATTTTTGGACATGTCATAGGGCTTTCGAATTGCAAATTCCTGTCCGCGACCACTTCCCTGCTCAAATATCACTTTGTTCATAATTGAAAGACGATGCAACATTGGTGAAATCAGCTTTGTCACTTCAGCAGATTGCTCAGTTTCGTAATATGCCATGGGGTCATCTTCTTGATGTGCCAGACCTTCAGTTTTCTACGCGAATTGTCCATAGCTTGTTATTGAGGCTTCTGTATGACCAACCCAAAGACGAACTGTGGTTTTGCGTCAACGACCAGTTGTTGAAGTTTACTTATGCAGATTTTGAACGCATAACTGGGCTCCGTTCTACAGGGCCAACTGCGGTCATCTCCGATGATGATGAAAGCAATGGGACGTTGCTAGATAACTACTTTGGTGGTGCCACGAAGATCAACTTTAAGACGTTGACGACAAAGATGAAGTCAATTAAGCCAAAAAAGAGATGAGCTCGCGGTGATCCTCTTAAGCTTGCATGTGCTTTCTATGTGCAGTGTGTTTTACTACCAAGGAACAAGAAAACAAATATGAATTCACAGTTTCTGAAATTGGCTGATGACTTGGACAAATTCAAAGCCTACCTTTGGGCAAAAGAGTCCCACAATCTGATGGTTTCTCATATAAAGACTCTTATGGTTGGGCAGGGCGAGAGGTTCAAGGAGAGTAAGAAAGCCAATCCCAAATACAAAAACGCAAAGTTCACATTGCACGACCTTCCTCACGTCCTGCAGGTAATGTACACCTTATATTTCATTGTGTGTTTGTATTGTCATGTTGCATGAAACATATAGTTGTCTGTATGGCAAATATGTAATTTGAAAGACAAAAAATATTATTCTCTCACACAGAAAATTTTATTCTTCCACACAGACACTTCATTCTTTTATACAGACAATTCATTAGTGTAGACACACAACTTATTCTGCCACACATTGTTTTTGTTTAATTTTCTTTTGTGTTTTTCAGGTTTGGGCTTATGAGAGTCTGCCTGAGCTAGGACGGAGATGTGCTGAACGCGTTAGTAATCATGACGTCCCCTTGCTCAACTAGAAGGCTATGGGGTTCTTTCATTTTCAAAAGCTAAATGAACTAATTTTCAAGGATCATTACAATATAATGTATTTGTGTGTTTTTAAAATATTAAATTTTGCTTCAAAGTGTGTAAATTACTATAGCTTGTACTGCAGGAGGAAGACGAAGACGAGAAAGACGATGGTGAAGAAGCAGCGGTGAAGGATACTGAGGATAATGATGGCTTCAAAGCTAAAATGATGGACCGGAGGACATGGAAATGCTACGGGCGCAAGTAGTGTCTCTGGAGGCAAGGCTAAAAGTAATGGAAAAGAGGATGAATGTCTAGAGTGTGGCTGAAGAGAAGCATGCCGAAGATTAAAAGTAATGGAAGAGAGGATGAATGTCGGGAGTGTGACATGCTTCTCCTCAGCCACACTCCCGACATTCATCCTCTTTTCCATTACTTTTAGCCTTGCCTCGAGAGACACCACTTGCGCCCGTAGCATTTCCATGTCCTCCGGCCCATCATCTTAACTTTGAATCCATCATTATCCTCAGTATCCTCCACCGCTGCTTCTTCACCATCGTCTTCCTTGTCTTCGTCTTTCTCCTGCACGTACAAGCTATAGTAATTTACACACTTTGAAGCAAAATTTAATATTTTAAAAACACACAAATATATTACATCGTAATGATCCTTGAAAATTAGTTCATTTAGCTTTTGCAAATGAAAGAACCCCGTAGCCTTCCAATTGAGCAAGGGGACGTCATGATTACCAACGCGTTTAACACATCTCTGTCCTAGCTCAGACAGACTCTCGTAAGCCCAAACCTGAAAAATAAACAATTTGTGGCAGAATAAGTTGTGTGTCTACACTAATGAATTGTCTGTATGAAAGGAAGAAGTGTCTATGTGGAAGAATAAAATTTTCTGTATGAGAGAATAATATTTTTTGTCTTTCAAAATACATATCTGCCATACAGACAACTATGTGTTTCATGCAAACATGACAATACAAACACACAATGAAATATAAGGTGTACATTACCTGTAGAACGTGAGGAAGGTCGTGCAATGTGAACTTTGCGTTTTTGTATTCGGGATTGGCTTTCTTACTCTCCTTGAACCTCTCGCCCTGCCCAACCATAAAAGTCTTTATATGAGAACCATCAGATTGTAGGACTCTTTTGCCCAAGGGTAGGCTTTAAATTTGTCCAAGTCATCAGCCAATTTCAGAAACTGTGAATTCATATTTGTTTTCTTGTTCCTTGGTAGTAAAATACACTGCACATAGAAAGCACATGCAAGCTTGAGAGGATTATCGTGAGCTCCTCTCTTTTTCGGCTTAATTGACTTCATCTTTGCCGTCAACGTCCTAAAGTTGATCTCGGTGGCACCACCAAAGTAGTTATCTAGCAACGTCTCATTGCCTTCATTATCATCGGAGATGACCAGAGTTGGACCTATAAAATGGAGCTCAGTTATGCGTTCAAAATCTGCATAAGTAAACTTCAACAACTGGTCATTGACGCAAAACCACAGTTCGTCTTTGGGTTGGTCACACACAAATCTCAATTACAAGCTATGGACAATTTGCGCAGAGAACTGAAGGTCTAGCACATCAAAAGATGGCCCCGCGACATATTCCGAAACTGAGCAATATGCTGAACTGACAACGTTGATTTCACCAACGTTGCAACATCATATCTTTCAATTCTGAACAAAGTAATATTTGAGCAGGGAAGTGGTCACGGACAGGAATATGCAATTCGAAAGGCCTATGACATGTCCAAAAATGCACACCACATAAGACAAACAAGTCAATAAGAATGAAATATGAACGACACAGGACATCTATCTATCACATACATTTATAAAGTCCTGAAAGACAGCTCAGAACACAGGACAAACAAGGAAATATGAACGACACACATGTATTTATAACATCACAGACATTTATAAAATTCTTACAGATAATTCTAAACATATGACAGACAATTCAAAACAAATGGCAGACAAAAAAATATGAATGATAGACAAATGCATATTGTGATTAGCACGAAACAAGAATATGCTTACATACGTACATGATCCATTTTAATGACATAAATATGGCACATGATTGATGCTTGCTAATATTTTTTAGCCTTGGAGTATTCCCAAATTTGCTTTGGAGGGTAGAGCCCTATATTTTTATGAGATCATAATCATTTGAACCCATTTGGCAATTTTACAAACTTTTGGGAGATGGGAGCGGGTGGGTTGTGTTGAATCTTAGAATGTTCTTCCTATGATGCTCAGAAACTCATAGGGGGTGACATTTCTACTTTTCTAAATCTTTTATGTAACCTTTACGAAATGATAATTTTAGTCTCTATTAAAACCTTTATTACAACTGCTTTATCTCTAAATAATTCTTTAAAGTATTATTACAAGAAAATCCGAGGGGCACTTGTATACATTACAGAAAAAAGGTTGGAAACAACAAAAAACATGTATTTATAACATCACACTCATGTATGAACTCTTTATAGACAATTCAAAACGTGTGACAGACATTTCACAACACACAAATAGACAGACAAACAACTTTTAAATCACAGAAACATAATTAGGTCTTGTTTAATTAAATTAAATCAATTATGCACAAGTGAGTACTACACAAGGATGAAAATATTACCTTTCAGCAAGACTTGCCAAAGTAGTTCTCACCATACCTTCAAACTTTAAACACTCACTAATTTGAATGGATCGTTAAAGTCATCAAATCTCACACCAACTGATTTCCGGTCATTCAAGGTGTTTTCCGTTGGAGCAGTGCCTCGTCAATTGGAGCAGCGCCTTGTCGGTTGGAGCGGTGTTCGTCATTTGGAGCAGCTACGGTCGGTTGGAGCAGCGTCCGTTGTTGGGAGCGGGCTTTGTCGGTTCAGCCTTAGTTGGAGCAGTGTCTGGCCACCGATTGTGTGTTGGGAGCTTCGGTTGTCGTTCGGATTTCTGAATGGCGGTTCAAAGTCGAGGGGGGTGCGGGAGTACGGGGCGGGAGGAATGAATGAATGGAAGAGAAAAGAAAGATGGGTAAAAAATTTGAATACAAAAGAAAGTGAGGTAGGGGGGGTATTCATATGGGGTACCAAAGGTGTACAGAATTTGTGTACACCTAGCAAAATTTGGTAAAAACAAGAGGTATTTTAGTATTTATATGAGGTGCTAAGGGTTTTGTGTACAAGCAAAATTCATTTGGTAATGCCCTTTCAATAAATCAATGCAAACACACTCTACCCATAAATTAATTACTAAATATAATTTTGAATGTCATTTGTGTAGGAAAAAACATGATTCCAATGCACGAATAAGCGCCTAAGAAATGGAGATTACATATATCGAATACATACAAATATTGATACATCTCTACAACTTATATGATAAAGGATGTTTTTACTTGGACTGTAATTTGCTGGTCTGGTCTGGTCTGGTCTAGTCTGGTTTGATAATGTTTGGTCTCTTTGTATTTTTTTATAACTATCCAAGTCTGGTCTGGTATGGTCTAGTCTGGGACGAATTACAGTCCAAGTAAAAACTAAAAACATCCACTCATTATAGGGAAAACTGTCAAATAGGTCCTCGAACTATTATAAAAAAGTCAATTAAGTCCTTATATAGGAGACTCTGTCCGGCCGTCACGAATTGGGGCGGTTCCCGGTGGAATTTTTTGATGAAATTGTTTGAGCATCTTATTCATCAAGTATAGTTTACTCATACCAAATTTCAGCTAAAAATTCAATTGGGAACGCATTCAAATTAATTCGAGAACGTAAAAATGCGCAGTTATCTTCAAGAATTAATTTGAATGTGTTCCCGATTGAATTTTTAGCTCAAATTTGGTATGAATAAACTAGACTTGATGAATAAGATGCTCAAAAAATTTCATCAAAAAATTCCACCGGGAACCGCCCCAAATCGCGACGGCCGGACAAAGTCTTCTATAGAAGGACTTAATTGACTTTTTTTTATGAAAGTTCGAGGACCTATTTGACAGTTTTCCCACTCATTATATGACTCTTTTCTCCACATAACAAAAAGGATGATGAAAATATTACAAATGAGGTGATCTCAACCACTAGCGCAAGCAGACCGCCTTTACACACGAGCTCTAAAGGATCTATTGGGGAGGAAAAAGATCTTGTCCAGTCGGAGGAACATGACCCGTCGTCTGGACGCCACCGTTTGGGGCGGTTTTCGGTGGATTTTTTTAATGAAATTTTTTTAGCATGTTCCTCATCAAGCCTAGTTTATCTAAAAAACGTTTCAGATAAAAATTCGATCGGTAAGGCAGTCAACAAATTTGTGAAAATAATTGCGTTTTATAAGTATAATGTGGCGCAATTATCTTCAAAAAATTATTTGACTGTCTTCCCGATGGTATTTTTAGCTGAACTTTAGTATGGATAAACTAGATTCGATGAGAAATATGCTCAAAACATTTCATCAAGAAATCCCATCAGGAACTACCCCAAACGGAGGCGACCGGACCGAGGGTCTTGTCCCTCCGGTTGGACAGGATCATTCCTTCTATTGAGGACAATAATCTAACTCTAAGAGAGTTACTTTACCATGGAACTCTAGAATTTAAAACTATATTACTTTTTACTTGGATGGTAATAATGGATAAGTTAATTTTCTCTTTTCTGTATGATGTTCAAGTGTACATGGATTGTTTGTAAAAAAAAAGAATTTTCCGGTTGAAAGAGTTTTGACAATGTGTATAAAAACGATACAATTTTTAGTCATTTCGGAAACATTTTTTGTTTGTATCGGACATTTATTGGTTATAAATTGGATTTTTGTGATCCACATTTTTTTATTTGTGGTGTAAATTTAGAGATGAGATTATCAATGCAATTTTTTTCAAAACAATAATTTTTACTGTGTCTGGTGTTATAATTCTAATTGTGTCAAAAGTTATAAAAGTTAATGTCATTAGTTCATATTTGACGGCGAAGACTAGATTAACAATAATTCGGACATTTATAAATTCAAAAACATGGACACTACATTTCAAGGTAAGTATTTCAATGATTGAAAGTGTGATTTTTCTAGATTTTAATCAATTGCCGTTGACTGCTTTTTTGCTAATGCTATCACTACCATATTTTTCACTGGTAGGCTTTTTTGCCTACCAGTGACTATCACTACTCACTAGCTAGTGCTAGATTGGAGTCTTAGAAATAAAGTACATCCCTCCTTGAATTGTCTTCGAAATAGGGTTTTGCACATGAATCAAGAAAGTGAAAATTGTGTGATGGAGAGTTGTGTAGTGAAAAAAGAAATGTGCAAGAATATGTTAAAAATGTTGTAAACCACAATTTTTTTGCCAAAAAATAAAATTATTTTAAGAACGAACAAAAAAGAAAGTTGAAAGGCAATTCAGGGATAGAGTTCATGTAATATTAGTATTGACTTGAATGTAACAAATAGTCACTTTTGAAAGCGACTATTGAAAGGTATTCAAAAGCGAGATAATTGAAAGTGAGATTTGTGTCAGTTGTTTAAAGGAACATAATCAAAAGCGAGATTCATGTGGTAGTGTAACACACTAGTCGACGTTGTACCACCACCACCCTCAAACCCAAACCACCACCATCACCAATCTATAACCCTAGGTGTGCGCCGCGACCTATATGATATTATGATGCCCGAGTTGCCAGTGATTTAAATTCATCTTTAGTGTATCACAACGGCAACAACTTTGAGCAAAAACTCACTTCAATATCCAACGATAAGCTTCAAGGGACAATCTTCAGGCTCCGCCAGTGAAAAAGAAGATAACTACAAGCACCAGTAGGCCTGGACTCGGGCCGGGCGGCCCGACCCGGAATCGCCCCGGCCCGGCCCGGTGGCCCGGTCCACCGGCGGTTTGGGTCGAACCGGCCCGGTGGTTCCCGGTTCCGGGCCCGGGCCTTCCATATGGTGAACCGGCCCGGCCGGTTCGGGCCCGGTAGGAAATAATTTTTTTTTTATTTTTTTTTGAAAATTTTTTATGTTTTGGGTTAGATTAGGTATTTTGGTCCATTTGAGGTGGTTTGGGGTGGTTTGGGGTTGAGAAAGAGGGGTAGGGGATTAAATAAAGAAGCCAAAAAAAAAAAAAATAGGGCGGGTGGCCCGGCCCGGAACCGGCCCGGTCTGGCCCGGAACCGGCCACCCCCGGTTCGGGCTCGGGCCTCAATATTCTGAACCGAGGCCCGGCCGGGCCCAGGCCCGAGGCCCGAACCGGCCCGGTTCAGTCCACCCCTAAGCACCAGTGGTGAAGATGTCGACTTCGACAAACAACGCACTTTGATTACCAAGGGAAAATTGGGAAGATTTCGGGCGACAAGACGACGTGGGATAGCAAAGTGACGTGGAGTAAATGAGTGGGATGTAAACCAAACCATTGTAAGGTGGAATTAGGATATTATTTGGATGGTTGGTGTAACTCAATGGGTGGCCATCAACATCAAATATGCGTAAAAACACAATATTATTCAATAATTTATTTAATTGATTCTCCGGTCAAATTTTAAAGTGAAATTTGATAGACATAATCTACAATTAATGAAAAACATGCTCATGAAGTTCATTAAAAAAATTCCACACAAAAGCACCTCAAATAGAGGTGGCCGAACAACGATTCCAGTCAGAGAACATTTCTCTCTATATTGCACCTCAGGCCCCCATTGCATAGTGAGGCTTACGCGATATGCAATAATAAAAAACACAAGTACACAATACACAATTTTGATCCTTTCCTACATGTAACTTGTGTCATTAGATCAAACAAACTTTTTTTGGAACTAAGAGATTACAACGGAGGTAGTGTAAGTTTGATTCCCCAACTACCACTGCGATGTTGAAATCTTCGCCTACCCATACCTAAAACATGCTCAAGCTCACCATTGCATGTGTGAGAAATAACACATCAATTTTTATCCAAAATAACATACTCCGTTTATCACATGTAATTATGTAAATCTATACACAATTTTGAGGAAAATGACTCAAATAGAGAAGGGTTTTACGGAGTAAGAGATGCAAATCTCAACCAAGCTTTTGTTACAACTTACAATCCTCTGAATTATCTGTTTCCTATCCTGTGCCTCACTCATATTTCTGAATAGTAATCTACACTCTACCAACCACTCCAACCAGACACGGGTGATCAGTTCCAGCTTCTCTTGGGCCTGAAAATTTTGTGCAAGACAAAACACATAAGCAATGCCAGCCTCTGCCAATCCCCCACACAATCACAAACTCGTATTTCTTCTCCAAACTCATATTAAGTTTTTGGGGGTTTCTATTGAATTTCACCATCCCCACAACTATCTTTACTCCAAAAAATTGTACTGATTCAGGAACTTTTGTTAAAAAAAGTTCTATGATGGTTTTAAAGTGACCTTCAATTTTAAGTAAAATTCCTGTACCACTAGACGACAAGTAAGTTTAGCCAATTACTCTTTATAGTTTTTAACTCTCAGATAGTCAGATCAATTTTGGTATCATGTATGTCCCATTGCCCCAAGCCAGGATAAGGAGGGTGTTGTGGTAGACGCATGACGGCCAAGTATCACTTAGTCACAACACTTGACATGAATCGAAATATTCATGTGTCGATTCATGTTGGCGGACTCCAAATGTTTTGGAATCAAGGCTTGGATGATGTTTATGTACTCTTTATAGTCTTGGAAAATGAAAACAATTGTAGGGTATATGTTATTGTACATGAATTATAAAAATAAATAAGTTCTACCTTTACTCAAAAGGATTGTTTTTTTGAGATGTAGTAATTCATATATTCTTTAAAGAGTGTAGGTATTTATACTTTCTATTCTTTTGTCGTGAACGCCAGAACCAGGCAAGAGCCCCGAACGCACAGCTAGCAACTGCAATTGCAAACGCGGCCCCCACCGGAACGACAATAGCATTTGTTGAAGATACCGGTTCCTCAAGAGAGGGGTTTTCGTCACCTCCAAGAAGTTCCCTGTCCCTGTAAAGACTAACCAGTGTCTTCCCATAATAAGTGACCAAGAACTTGAAGACTTCGTCTTGATCCCAGTTGATCAACTTGCTTTCGTTGCCCTCCTTTTTGGTTTGGCCAAGATAACAAGATTGACAAAGCTGTTGGGGTGGCCAAACAGCTTTTGGGAATTTAGGGTCACCTGTTCTTAGTGAGGCTTCTGCTTTCATCAGTCTCTTGTTGACAGTGTTGTGTGCGTCCCACAACCAAAGGGCAAAATCACGGGCTTTGTTGAACGGAGTAGAAACCCTGCCGGTTTGGAGCATGGATGGATAGTATACAATGAGGGGTTAAATAAGTATCATGAACTTCAAATCTATAATGTTGACTACTCCCCATGAACATGAATTTTAAATTGACCAAATATCTAGCCAAATTTCAATCATAGCCAAAATTTAAGCACTCATATAATCAACTCTTTTGTTTTGGTCAAGTATGAGTGTTCGAGTTCCACGTACAGGACACCAACCTGACATGCTAATGAGACTCAATTACAACCAGGATTGATATTTGGCTAGAATTTTGAACAATGTTGACATGAACAGCCATTGCTAAATTATTTAAAGTTGTTGGGGAATTTAAGTGTATGATCTCTGATATAATCTTACCTTGAGCACATCTCATAGAAATGCTCCCTACACTCTTGACATATGAAAAAGTGGTGTATGAAATCACATGTAGTTTTGAAAGCCATCTCGCTTTCTGCATCGTCAACTCTTACGGAGAGGGAGTGTAGCAATACCCACAACCCACAACTGCATGGTAAATGAAGGTTATTGTTCTTGGTTAAGAGGAATCAACACAAATAAAAAAAATTACTACCCAAGTAATTATGGAAATTAACACACAAATAATTGCCAGAAAACCAAAAAAAACTCCTTGTCCCACTTTATAGGTCTTAATTGACATGTGATTAAATTTCCTATTTTCAGCCCATATTCAACAACAACAACATCCAAGCCTTAGTCCCAAATGATATTGGGGTCGGCTAACATGAATCGATACATGATATCGCCAAAAGGAAAAGAAAGGAAATAAAGATAAAAAAGATAAGCTATGATAAAAAAGATAATATAAAAGAGATGAATATACATATAAAAGATAAAATAAAAAGGAAAAAATAATATTTATATAAAAGGATAAAAGGATTTAAAAAAGGGGGGGAAGATGATACAAGATCACTCCTCCACATGAATATGCGCCCTCCACTTTTCTCTCCAAAGTCATACGCTCATCCAACCCAAAAGGGGAGGGGGAGATGATACAAGATCACTCCTCCACACGAATACGCGTCCTCCACTTCGCTCTCTCCCATATTATATTATTAATTTAGTTGTGGTTGGTACAAATCATAAAGGTTGTGCAAATGAGTCCAAAATTTATAATTATAAAGAGTGTATTGATAAAGGTAAAGAACAGGAAAATTCTTAAAACAGGAGAAAGTGTAAAACATAGCAAATTTTCTCAAATAGGAGTGTATCATTGTTTGCTTCCCAAAACAGGACTTGTGAACTCATATTTAGGGAAACTTTTGTTCTTTTAAAAGGACAAAATAAGTCTCATTTTAGGAACAAAACATACTTAGTCCTATTTTGGAAATATGCCTATATTTTACTCCTATTTTGAGCAATTTTTTTAGGGAAAACTATCAAATTGCCCCCCGTAGTATTTAAAAAAATCAAGTAAGCCCTCAAACAAAAAAACAATCCAATTGAGACCTTAAACTTTACAAAATAGCTCAAATTTGTAATCTAGTAGGTTTATTCTTGGTTATCCGGTCATTATGCTGAAGTGGCAGTCCAAGTGGATTATTTAACTTATTTTTTTCCTTTCCACCTGTTTTTCTTCGGCCGCCCCCAACCCCCATCATTCTCCACCTCACCCACTTCTATCTTTTTCCAGACAAGAATACGGCATCCTTTCTCCCCCTGCTTCTTTCATCATCCAGGCAAGCAACAAGAGTCGGTGATATCCTAAGGTAATTTGTATTGCCTTGCCAATGACTTGTGTTGAAGACGAGGACCTCTTTGCCGACGAGGAAGCTCAAGAGCTCTGCCGCCCAAGTCGCCGGCGATCTGACGAGCTCATTTTAGGGAAAAGCTGTTTGTGCAACGTTCTTCTCAGATCTGGAAGTGGTCAGAGGTCTTACAGAGCACCATCTCCGACCTGGGTTGAGCCTCCGGCGACCTGGGTTGGTATCGGACTATGCTTTGTGCTCGCCGGCTAATGAACGATGTGTGGCAGAAGAAAGAAGAGAGGGTGGGGGGAAGGAGAAGAAATGGTGGGTGGATGGAGAAGAAGGTGGAGGAAAGGAAGGAGGTGAAGGCTGCAATGGACTGGTTGAAGGAGGAAGAAGGTGCAGGAAAAAGAAATCATCATCATCATTACCCCAGTGCCGCAAAGGCTCCCATCTACGATGGGGTAAGGGGGGGTCGGATGTACGCAGTCTTACCCCTGTACTAAAGCACCGAGAGACTGTTTCCGGATGACCCATAGTGAAATCTGCGTCAAAAATTGCATGCACTGACTACTGCTTCATAATAACGAAGCGCAGACAGTTTAGTGAGCTATTTTGCTTTATTCCATCATATTCCCAAGCCAAAAAATAGCGAGTCTTTGGCTTCATTAAAAATGATGGAAAAGTGCAGGAAAAAGAAAATATAAAGAAAGGGGGGGGGGCAACCGGTATATTACCGGATAAAAGAGAAGATTTGCCATTTATAAATGAGTCCGGGGGTTGGATTGAGCGAATTTTCAGTTCGGAGGCTTAATTGATTTTTTTGGAAAGTTGAGGGGCTTATTTGATAGTTTTCCCATTTTTTTATTATATTCTTATTCTAGTTGTAGTTTGTACAAATCATAAAAGTTGTGAAAATGAGTTCACATTAATAATTATAAAGAGAAAGAAATGATAAAGGTACATATCAAGTGGTGTTTAAAAAAGGAAAGTGGCCATAGTTGTGAAAAATAAAAAAGGCAAGTGGGACTCCAAGCATATAACAGTGTGAAAACATTTCAGCATGATTATCATCTCCGAAATCAATTACCTTCCACTTGATTGGGCAGTTTACGTTTCATAGTGCTAGAAAATAAAAAAGTTTCTTGCAGATTTCTAACCAATAGAAATATAAAATCAAGTATAAATGTGGTTAGGATTAGAAGTCCATGCGCACAGAAGCGAAAAATCAGCACATGAAAGAGAAAGGGGAAAACTACCACTTCTCTATGCACATAAATGATAGATTTTCAACACTAAGTCCAATACTTCACCAATTACCAGATGATTGAGTCATTGAGAAACAAAACTGAAAATTTTAGGAAGGACCCGAAGAGTGGAAGACAAAGTCTTCACTGAATCACTGCATCAGAAAAGGAAGAGAACCAGAGAAAAAAAGATATTGACCAATTGGAAGTGGGATTACGATCAATACTGACAAATTCAGAGGGAGATCAATTACCCAAAGAAGAAGAAATTTAATTTTGTCCATAGTTCTTGCAAAAGAGACTACTTATATTATAGGGGGTAAACTGCTTTCCTTTAAATGAGTATTGAATTATGCAACACTCCAAGTCTCTAAGATAAAGAAGATAATAGAACTACGGGACAAAATTTCATATCCAAATATGATATTACACGAGCATAAAATACTGAGGGCACATATCAATGACCAAGTATATAAATGCTTTGTTACCTGAACCCCCTGGTTTCATTTGTACTTCCACAACAAAACATCTGCAAAAAATGGCTATAGATTATTAAAACTACAGACAGGTAATTCAAATGTAAATTTGAGAGAAAAGGATAACAAGCATGAAATATTGATATCTATTATGTGCAACATAGGAAAGATTTAGTTGGATATTTATCAAAACATGCATAAAAAAGGCAGCCTGGTGCACGAATGCATCCCGCAAGGAGAGGGTCCGGAGAAGGGTTCCACCACAAGGGTGTATAAGGGGCAAGCCTTACCCTGTCAAATTTTTGACAAGAGGCCGCTCCCAAGACTTGAACCCATGACCTCTCCGTCACAAAGCAACACCTTAACCGGTGCACCAAGGCTGCCCCGGAAGGTGAAAATGGTTTAAAGTGCTAATCAAAACATAAATTGCTAGCAATAATTTAAGCAAAAGAAGACCTACTCATGAGAGCGAATGGAAAAGTAAATTAAAAAAGGTAGTCTGGTGCATAAAGGTTTCCCCGCAAGGAGAGGGTCCGGGGAAGGGTCCCACCATAAGGGTATATAAGGAGCAAGCCTTCTTCACAAGGGTGTATAAGGAGCAAGCCTTCATCAAATTCTAACAATGAGCCGCTCCCAAGACTTGAATTCGTGACTTCTTGATTACACAGCAACACCTTACGGTGCGCCAGTGCTGCCCCTTCAACACAGGGAGGCTTGTGCTATATATATGATAGGAATCTGGGTTTTGTAGGCTATTAATAAGAAATAATAATATTAATAATAGTATAGGTACTTGTAGTAGTTTTAACAGAAGGGAAGGGGTTATTAGTAATATCTAGCATATCCATATGTGGGTATTGGCTATAAATAGAAGGGATAACAACGGGTGAGGCAGACTGTTATTTTGATTCGTGTGTTGCCTTGTTGCCTAAGAAGTCCCGGTTGCCTTTGTTGCCTACGTTGAGATATTTCCTATCAATAAACATCATCTTCCCTATCATTTTATCAGATATGTGTTGCTTGTTACTGTATGTGCTCAGATTATTACCAGGTTCCTATCATTGGTATCAGAGCAATCGCTCCTGGGGATCACAAGTGAAGTGCGACTGCAGTAGAGTTCTCGTTTCAGCATCGTTTCTCGTTTCAGCATCGTTGTGAGGTAGCGACGTCAACTTAGCTTTCATTTTCTGAAGTGCGATTACTGCAGAGCACCTGCTCCTGGAGATCGGATTTGAAGTGCGGCTATACAGAACTAGCGTTTCAGAGGAGGAAGGTCAGAAGGAGAGAGAAAATGGAAAATCGCAGAGATACGTTGGGACGGGAGATGAAGATGGCTATGGCAAACCTCGTGACCACGTTGAATGAACAGATTCAGAGCACCATGGCGGCATTGATGGCGGAATTCGCAGCCTCTGTGTATCCCAGTTTGTCGCCAAATGCGCAGGTTTCTTCTCCTCACCGATCGACATCGCAAACCAGTTTCCCTGGATCGCAATCGCTAACAGCTGCGTCCAGTTTGCCGTCACCAACAGCGGCATCTCCCAGTTCATTGCGAACTGTTTCTACTCGCAGATCTTCATCTCCCTTGCAATCAGCTTCACAACGAGCCAAATCTCAACATCAACGAACAAAGGATTCTGAGCGTCTAGCTGCGTCGGAAGGTAATTATCATCATTCTCGCTCTAGTATGGGTCGGGATAGCGGTAGAAGAGATATTCCTACTGGAAGTAAGGTTGAATTTCCGTGGTTTAATGGAGATAAAGTAGACAAATGGATAGTTAAGATGGAAGAATACTTCCGACTCAAAGCTACTGTGGAAGAAAGGAAAGTTGAAATAGCAGAAGGAGCTATGGAGGAAGAGGCGTTTGAATGGTTTCAATGGTGGCAATTTCAGACGAGGGAAGATAGTTGGAAGGCTCTGAAGGAATCCATAATTAGGCACTTCCAGCCTACACGCAGTCTGAACACAGGGAATCAGTATACGCGATCGCAAAGAACTTCTCTCAGTTCGCAATCTTCTACGCGAATTTCCTCTCTCAGTTCGAAATCGCAAAGTTCGAAGCTATCATATCCTTCCGGTTCGCAGGGGTCTTCACAAGCAATCTCACCTAATTCATCAGCTTCATTGCAAACAGTTTCTCTGAGTTCACAGGTTCCTTCGCAAACGCGAACTGTTCCTTCCTGTTCGCATGCATCATCTCTAGGCGAGTATCCCAGTTCGCAGGACTCACAGCAGGTTTCTTCGCATATTTCCGCTTCTCACAGTCCACAAGTGGAGTCTGTGTCAGTCTGTGAGTCAGCTAGAACTTAACTCTGAAGACACACTCATCAATGGTGATGAGAAACGAGGGGAGGAGAAATCTTCTGTGAGGAATCAACTCTCGAGTGCCCTGGAATGTGAGTCTGCTGATGAGAACATTGCTGTTTCAAATATTTCTGAATTGGAGAACCAAGTGGTTCCTGAAATCTATATAGGTGCTGAGCTGATAAATGCATTCCCTGAAGGAATTGCTATACCTTGTCAGTCCAACTTAATATCTACTACAGCATATAAGAAGGCCAGGAAAGAAGAGATGGGTGTGAACTGTGAACAAGGAGAAAACTGAGAAAATAGAAGAGGGGAATGATGGAAAGAGGCTTCAGGGAACAATCCGCGCAGATACTGATGCTACTAAGGATTGTGATTTAGATCCGAGCTCTGAATCAAACTCCAGTTATCAGGTGGCACCAAAGAGGAAGTTAGTTGGGCATCTTACTATTTTGAAGAAATTCTTGTATATTCCTGGTGCATTGGGGACCTAAGTAGCACCGGGACGGAAACGGAAACGGAAATGGGAACGGAAACGGGGACGGGGAAACACTTAACTCAAAATATCAGGAAACGGGTACGGCAAGGAAACGTCAAGCTAAAAATTAATTTTTTTTACTAATATAAGTAATGTGTATGTCCAACAAATAGAAAATAATTAAACAAAACATACGTCCTTGTTATAATCCAATCTCCATACGCAATAAATAAAATTTAAAAAGTAAATGTTTCATTGCACCATCACTAACTTCTGAAGTACGTTCCATATTTGAGGATAAAGAAAGGTCCATAGCACTTACTAGAACTTATAAACAATTGAAATTGAAACAGCGAAGCCTCTCACCCAAAAACCCCTTGCCTTCTCTTCGGACCCGTCCAGCGAACCAGCACTCCCAGTCCAGGCGATGATGATGGTCTCTGTGTCAGCAGACCAGCCGTGAGCCGTCAGCCGCCCAGCTTGTAGCAGTCCAACGGTTGAAGCAAATAACCCTTACGCAAGAGCCAAGCTTCGGTCGCAGGTATTTTTTACAAAGAAGACATTAAACCCGATCGATTGCCCAACCCTTTTCTTTAAAAAAAAATTCAGAAGAAACGCGTCGGCCCACATGGATTGCCGTTTCCGAAACGTTTCCCCAACCCGGCCCAACAGCCCAAGACCTGAGAAACGTTTCCTTGCGTCTCCCCTGCGTTTCTCGGCGTTTCCCGGCGTTTCGCGTTTCCGAAACGTTTCCGGGACGGAAACTTCCCCTCGATTCACGTTTCCGTGCTTCCTAGTTGGGGACTCATGTTACTACATTAAGTAAAGAGGTTAATATTGCCCATATTGGAATACTTGATAGTGGCTCAGGACTAACAAGGGAACCTGCACTCATGTCACAAGCTTAAGAAAGAGCTCATGGACAAGAACAAAAGAATGCGGTCAACTTCTATATCCTTTGTGCAAAGGATGCCTCGGGTGAAGTCCATTGGCAGAATTTATATAAGGGTTTGCATCGGGTTTCACTGGCAGTAAAGGGAAGGTATGAGGCATTCCAGAAAATAGAGGATGCTCCGAGGGCTACCAAAGCTGGCAATTCTTTACTGGAGACACTAGGTATAATTGAAGGTTCTCTTTCTGAAGATGATGGAAATGGATATGAGTATATCAATGGTGGACACCTGTTGACAACCTACACTGCTAAACCTTCTTCTTCAGTTGCTACCTTGATAGTGGCCAATACTGAAGGATTGTGGAAAAGGTCAAACCGCTGCTTACTTGTAAACCTATTGGTTGGTAAAGGTGATACGCTTGAGTCATTTGTTACTAATGGAGAGCCCTTGCAAACAGCTATGCCATCAGAGAATGAGGAATCAAGGTTGGTAAATAGCAAGTGAAGTTTTGGAAGGGCTGCATAAGTTTGATGGCTTCAGATTTGATGATAAAATTCCTGTGAAGTATGTCCGAAAAGGTGTGGGGGTAAGAGCTACTGGAACCTGGAAGGAAAAGGTTGGTTATATTACTGGTGGATTCCTTGACATCTTCCTGGTGCTTGACAATGAATTCAATTCATCTATCTTCCAAACAGCCTTGATAATTGGTGAGAATGTAAGGAGAAGGCTGATAGGTTGTATACTAGTTCAAAGGGAGGGTGCAGGAAATGTTGAGGCCAATGCCAGCTCTCTTTCACAGCTTGCTTTACTCGAAGGGACAATTGCTGAAGCTGCAATGGGCCTAAGCGAGGTATTGATGAAAGCTGCATCCTACAGAGTGATATGTGTACTGGTTGGTGGCAGGTGTTAGTTGATCTGATTATTACAGATCTTAAAACTTCAGATAAAACTGTGGTATCAACTGATATTGATTCAGCCAGTATGATCCCAAGTCTATTACGCAGGGATTGTGAGAGGGGAAGCAAACAGATTCTGATATTAATGAATTCTGGGGCCACTCTTAATCTCATATCTCAGAAATTGATAGAGGTGGTACAAAAGTACTATAAAGCAGCAGTAATGTTTCAAGCCAAGATGGGGAAAGGAGAGCATATATCACTCCAGAGCAGTTGTGAGGTACTACAGATTTGGGTACACCATCTAGTGATGACTGAGGACTCCTATTTGTTAGATCTTGGAGAGATTAATGTGATTCTGGGAATGGGACCACTAGCCAATCATGGAAATGCAGAGAAAATTTTCAGTAAACACAGCATAAAATGGTTGGGAGAGGGGCAGTATGCAACAAAGTCATTGTCTCTATTCTTTCTTGCTATGCTCTTTCGGGCTATGAAAGGAGTGACCATGAAGGTTGGAATCAGGAAAGTATAGGTTCAGAAATCTGTGAGGTATTGGGAAGGAAGAGGTGCAAGAATGAAGTGCAAGTGGAAGATCATGGCTGATTCCTATCACCCGCCTTGAGGACAAGGTGGTTGTTTAGGGGGGGAGCAATGATAGGAATCTGGGTTTTGTAGGCTATTAATAAGAAATAATAATATTAATAATAGTAAAGGTACTTGTAGTAGTTTTAATAGAAGGGAAGGGGTTATTAGTAATATCTAGCATATCCATATGTGGGTATTGGCTATAAATAGAAGGGATAACAACGGGTGAGGCAGACTGTTATTTTGATTCGTGTGTTGCCTTGTTGCCTAAGAAGTCCCGGTTGCCTTTGTTGCCTACGTTGAGATATTTCCTATCAATAAACATCATCTTCCCTATCATTTTATCAGATCTCTGTTGCTTGTTACTGTATGTGCTCAGATTATTACCAGGTTTCTATCAATATATCCCTATGGTGTGTGGAACATATGCTCAGAAGCCAAAAATATTGGACCATAGATCATTTACAGTGCAGTCAAAGGACCAAAATAGCTAACACCCACACCACGCAATTGCTCAAATACAACAAACACTGAAAGAACCAAATGCCATTAACTTCTCACTATTAAGGAGCTTTACACAATTACACATACCCAATACCCGCGCGGAGCTTCGTTACCGCAAATCTGGTACTTCCCTAGAATGCCTTTTTTAGTACAACTGGGAACTTCTTCATTTGCTGACAAAGCATCAGACGGACATAGATCATCAAAGTTAACAAGTATATCTGCACAACCCCTTCGACATCTGTAATTGACAATTCCCATTGACAGGTTGAAAAAAACATATGTACCCAAGTATACAGACTACCAAAGAGAAACACAAAAAATGCAGAGTTTAAACCTTCTAGAAGGGTGATGAGCAACCAAAAGTTGAAGGAATTTTACAAGTGATGCTCTTGTATCTGAATTTATCATCTGCATTTGCAGGTGAAGCAATATAGAATGTCAATATGGGTAATATGAAGAGAAATGAGAAATTAGAAACACTGGAAACTCTAGTATTTGACCTTGTGCCTCAAGATGATATCGAAAGCAGTAGATGTTGCCTCCTCAACGTCATATACAGCTCTGGCTATCTTTCACAAGGAAAATATGAAACGTGCATAAGAAACTTACATACTGAAGAGACAAAGAACCAAATTCACATTCGTGTTTTTAATAACAACCTGCCCGGGATCTGAGATATTTGTCTGAAGCTGTTCATTCTGGTACTTTTCATCGTCCAATCCATATGAACTGAGATTTTAAAAAGGAAAAAATGAGGACATTCTTATATTCTTAACAGGATATTGAGATACTAAAAAGAGATTTGTTACAACTACTATGCATGAAATCGGAACTTGCTGATGGGCAAATGGTACTAGAAACAGTAGAAAGTGACCAAATGCATGAGTGATGAGACAGAAACAAAACAAGTTGATTACTCAGGGGAAAAGGAATACCAGTCCAAGAAAGGCAAAATCATAAACTAATATATACTTAAATACCCTCGAGGCATTGCAGTTGCCATATGTGACATTGGGCAGGCCATCATACTTTCCTTCCCAATAGAAGTACAGAACAAAGTTTTGAATTCACAAAAACTAGGCGACTAGAAGCCCCAGACACTTTTTTTTACCTTCCCAGTTTCTTATTGATCCACTCTAACAATAGACCCGATGTTCGCCCATCATCAATTGGAACTATGTCACTTTTTTCCTGCTTAGGCTTCCAACTTCCACCAACAAACTTAGTAGGAGGCCCCCAGAAAAGCATCGGGTAATGCCCCACAGAGAAATTATCACAAAGATTTGAATTTATCTGTGCTGCCAAGAAAGTCAAACAAAAACATATAAGCAATAAGGTAAAAGTAATCTCTGCATGTAACATAATTGACCAGACATTAGAGTAATATAAGCAACATTGTGGTTTGAATTCAGAGTGTGGCATGGCACGACCCCCCCCCCCCCCCCCCCCGCAGAGAACAACTCAATGCTTTCACTGGGTCAATTATCTACCAATTGAACCCTTCTCAACCAAAAAAGGAACTTACCTTGTTTGAACCCTTTTCCACCAAAAAAGTGAACTTACCTTGTTGATTAGAGTGAAAATCAAAATAGATTTGGCTTAACTACAATGTAAGTTACAAGAATAATTCAATGTTGTTTAAATCATTTTAAAGTAAAATGAAAGCAACTGAATAAAGTGTAATTACACAAATAATACAATAATATGAAAAACAGAAACAGTAAAAATGGATTTTAAAAAATGTTTATATTCACCAAAAAAACACTCTTTAAATGTTCACAAGAACAGCATAAAAAAACATGCACATAAAGCTTTGAAGAGAACCACATAAATAGATTATGTGGAAAAAACATTTTTCAAATAAAAAAGTTATGTATGTAAACTTCAAAGAGCGGTGATTTCCTGATTCGGAATGGTTTCCATTAAGAAAACACCCTCAAATGGTTTGTTCCATATCAGCAGCTTTTTTAAGTTAGAAACATGTTTCTAAATCAGATAAGTGTTTCTCGCCCCATAACAAACCTTGAGAGTTCACTTGAGGTTTCTCGTGCTGTCGTGCACACTTGTTGGTCAGTATCTCATCATCTCAGTTTCACAAACAGGTAGAGTTATGTTTAATTGTCACTTTATCAGACTGATATATGAAATATAAGTAATATTTTCTTCAAGAAATGGCGTAAGGTGTATTTTGCTTGTGATTATCGAGTGAACTGATTGAGTTATGAATTGTGTATATTTGCAAGTTTAATGCTATATCTTTTATAATCAAGTTCCACCCATTTTTCTGTTTCTTTTTTTTTTTGAAGAATGCTGCTTTGTTGCTTCCCATTTCCGTGCATCATAGAATAAAAATGAATGTCTCTGTGACCAACTTATTTACCAAAAGCATTCACTAGAGTGTAGAACAAGCCAGTGTTTCACTTTCACTAGTTCTATACTCAATAGCCTATGAAAAGAACACTGTTTCCACCCAAGATGGAAATTAGCTTATTGATCAGAGTGAAAACCAACATGCATTTGGGTAAAGTAAAATGGAAAAGGATCATAAGAATTAACCGAAAATGTTTTGAATCGGTTTAATGTATGATAAAAGTAACTGAAAAAGGGAAGTATATACAATAATATGACAAAAACAGTATAAATGAATTCAGAGATTTTTAATCAACAAAAAAGGCACTTTTTACATACATGCTTAAGAGAACAACATAGATAACATGCACGTAAAGCTTTTAAGAGAAGCACAGTAATGGAATAACTCTAGTTCTATCTCAGTTTGACTTTTTTCTTCACCTTCACTTTCCCCCTTGGTTTCACCTTCAGTTTCCCCTTTGGTTTCACCTTTGGTTTCACCTTCAGTTTCCCCTTTGGTTTCACCTTTAGTTTGACCCTCAGGTTCATTTTTGGTTTGACCCTCGGCTTTATTTTTTTTTTACTCTCAGTTTTACCTTTGGTTTCACCCTCCGTTTTATTTGGAAAAAATATTGTCAAATGTCAATAAAAAATGAGATGCGTATAAACTTCTAAGTGCAGTGTTTTACTGATTCTGAAAGGTTTCCAAAAGGGAAACACCCTAAAATGGTTTGGGACATTATCCAGTTTTAAAAAGTTTGAAACCTATTTCCAAATCAGTACGTTTCCGGCTCCAAAACAGACTTGACAGTTAACTTGGGGGTTTCTCGTGCACACTTGTCGCTCAGTATCTCATCCTCAATTTCAGAAACCGGTAGTTATGACTTTTAGGATGTTTTTAGTAGGACTTATTTGAGTCTCAGACTAGATCAGATTCAAAAATACCAGATCAAACCAAATCAGACCAAATAAACATAGACAATAGTAAAATACACATAAAACAGACCTTTACCAGACCAGAAAATTTCAGTCCAATTAAAAACATACTCAATTACTGTACCAGTATATGAAGTACAAGTAAAGCTTCTATTACAAATGGAGTAAAATGTATTTCGTTTGTATTTATCTAGTGAACTCAACGAGTTATAAACTGTGAATGTATTTGCATGTTTAACCCTATATAGTTTATAATCAAGTTTCACACACTTTTTTGTTTCCTAAGTTTTTTATAATACATCGCTTTGTTCTTTCCCATAATAGAATATATCTCAGTCACTAACTGATTCGCCACAAACATGCACTAGAGTTCAGGGAGATTGGAAGAGTAACTCTTACTATAAGAACTACTGCATTAAGCAAATTAATTCACTATGGTGATGTAATGCTATAAAAAGGAAGATCTAATGATTATACAGTACAGAATGCAGTTACAAAGTTTTCTCTCCCTTGTGAGCATAGAAAGGAAAAATCAATGCGAAAGAAACAGTGAAGGTTTTCATGACTCTAGATTGTATTATCAATACCACTGTGTTTACCATCAGCTAAAAGATACAGAAGGAATTTCACAGTTGGAAATCAACTAGCCAGTTTATTATGTAATTGGTTTTTGTCTCGCACTCTCGCCTTTCTCCCTCCAGTATCTCTTCCTCCTTAATCTACTGTTGTTTTTTAATGTTTGGGAACAATTTAAGAAATCAGAAGTATAGTAGTAGTAAATAATAGTACCCCAACTGCACAGTCTACCCTTGTCATCAATATGATTCCTGGATGAATAGCATCTGCGCCATTAAATAGCCGGGCAACCTTCTCGTAATGTGGCTGTCATATTTTTGTTCCAAAGATAAGAATTGAGAAGTATTGTAATGATTACTCAATCAAGACAAACCATCAAGATACCTTATAATTTCTGCATGCAGGGCACCTGCAAGACAAATACTAATATTTAAGAAAGGAATAATAAAATGAAATGACTTGCTTATTTGCTATTGTTGATGTAAATTAATTTACTTCTTTTACAGTTTTGAGGGCAGCAAAAATGACAACATTTGAAATACGGAAAGGACAGTAAAAGAGCTGAAATTTGATATTATGAGAAAAAAAATCGTACAATGAAACCATTTCTCAACCCAAAATACATAGCATTTCTTTCAATTTGAATGATAAGTTGATAACAGAAAGGGGAACAGGAGAATGTGAATGAAAATTCTTTTAATATATAACTCAATTGCTAAATCTAACCAGAGAATCTTAACTATTAAAATGTTCAAAAAGATTTTCCAGAAATGTAACTCTAATTCACCTATACCAAAATCCTTTTTTATTTTACCATTAAAATAATTCCGTAGGAAAAAAATTCCATGAAATTATTTTCCCTGGATTTGTTTTGCATTGTATAAGAGAATAACCAAGTACAATCAGACTGTCAATCAGAAAATTTTCCCCATAGGCCTCACATAGCATGAGCACTATTTGTGCAGGAAACAGGTAGATAGGTGATACTTTGCAAAAAGTATAAATAAAAAATCATCAATGGTCAAATCCCAGATGTAAGGAAACTGCCAATAACTTCTCCGAGTGTTGACTCATTTCCTAACCAGTCAATTAATAATGCTTTAGTTCAAACATTTGTCATGACAAATTTATCAGTTTATCACCATAAAATGCTTGTTTCATGCTATTCAGCTATTGTCCTCAAGAAACATGTTGGGTAAACACAACTTTCGACCTCTTCCAGAATCACGAGCTATGAAGACTCAATCAAATAAATAGACTTTGCATTATATAATCAAATGAACATGCATCTCATTTCACTCGATCCAGTTGGGACTACTTCACTCAATCCAGTTGGGACTACTTCACTCTTCCTCACTTATGAGAAGCCTTTCTTGCTTCAAAATGAATGGCTCCAACTTCTACTTATACTTCTCACAAAAGGGTAGAGATTGACTTTCTCTAGAATCTTCCACATGCCTCTCTACATTCTAGATTCTTTCAAGAAGCCTCCACGAGCTTTTATGATCTTCTGACTCCACACTTATCTAAAACACTCTAGACTACTCTAAAACCTTCCACACATTTCTAGAGATTTCTACATTTCTCTAGAGACTAGAATATTCTAGAAAACTTCACAATATTCGACACACATCTAGAGAATACTATATTTCTGTAGATAACTCCACACTATTTTAGAGAATTCTACTCATCTCTGCATAGTTCTAGAATTATCTACAATTTCAAAATTTATTTGGAAATATTGAATTACATCCTAACAAAACACTTTCCAAAATTCATTTCCATAGTAGCACTAATAAAATTCAAACACTTTAAGGTGCATAACTACGTAATACACTAGCTCACATAAAACAACTATATGTATGATGTTATGATCCTGTCCAGCCATTCAGACAGGACCTTCCGTTCGGCCGCCGCCGTTTGAGGTGGTTTCCAATGGAATTTTTTTGATGAAATTTTGTGAGAATATTTTTAATGAAGTGTAGATTATGTCCACAAAATTTCAGCTTACATTTCAATCGGTCAGTTAAATAAATTATTTAAAAACACTACACCAAAATATATATACAATGCAATCTTCTTTCTATATTTTTTTTAACTGACTATTGAGTTCCGATTGAATTTTAAGCTGAAATTTTGTGAACATAATCTACACTTCGTGAAGAACATTCTCACAAATTTTCATTGAAAAATTCGACCGGAACTACCTCAAACAGTGGCGGCCGGATGGAAGGTCCTTCCGGATGGCTGGATGGGATGTTTTTCCTACGTATGATTATGTATACATATAATAAGATAAATTTCAATTAAATACGGAAAATGATAAAAGACATTGAAACTGACCAGTGAGCAAAGAACTCAACAATAGCGTAGGTAGCTGGAGTCTCTTTCAGAACTGTATCGAAGTTAGTGGCATTCAATTCCACGGCGTAGTCGTGCTTCCCCCCACGGCTGTCATCGCTGATCGTCCGGAGAATGGCTCGATGGGATCCGGCCGAAACGAATACAGATGCTCCAGAGCTCCAAAGTAACAACAACGAAAGTGTAACCAAAATTGAAGGAATCATATGTATATGTATATAATCTCAAGACGTGGTGGTGTATCGTGCATTAAATTCGAATCCGATCTGTTCTGGGTGGAGCTGAGAGTTGAAGAGCCAAAGATGGCGACGAGGACAACACTTCTCCCAGGAAAAACACTGTTACTGTGGCGATTAATTTAAACCGTCTTCCAGGCTCCAGCAGTCAAAATGAGCATTTTTTTTATGAGAGGATTTCAAAATGAAGAATAAAAACATGAAAAATGTCTTGACACCTTTAAGATGTTTTCTTTTGGACTGAAATTTGATTGTCTGGTCTGGTAAACATCTAATCTTTGTGTATTTTATAACTACGAAAGTCAAGTCTAGTCTGGTCTGATCTGGTCTGGGATTGAAAACAGACCAAAAGAAAACATCCTTAGTGTGTTTACACACACAAAAAAGATATATTAAATTATGAAGTTATAATTAACTAACGAAAATATGTTTTGTTTTTAACGTGATACTTATTTATTATCGCGGCCCGCACCGAAACAGTGCTTTACCCCTAGATGTCCACTCAACTGTTGTGCCTCAACGCATTTCGGGGATCAAAATTCGTTCTATACATATGACCAACAACGAGAAAAAGAAATGTAATTGCTAAATGATGGTGTGCCATATCAGTCAACCATAAACTTTGCGTTTGTATATGCTTGTTCAGCTAATTCAATAGCTTTTTTCATTGCTTTTCGAAAGGAAACTCTTTTCTTTAATTGTCCAGCTATAAATTCGGCAAGAATATTAGGATTTCCATACGGTTTTTCACCGCATCCTTGAGACCTTCCGGAATATATCAAATAGTTATTTGGGAGGATGTAAATTGAGCTTTGATATCACCCTGAAAAACTTTCAGGGAGTTTGATTTCACTTCAAGTCATTGCTTGGAGTTGTGGCTACTAGGGTTTCATCTCTTTCTTCTTTATTTTTTGAAATCTAGCATTGTCACTTATAGAGTAATACAGTGAGGTCAGAGATTGTTGTGCCACTTACCGAAATAGGAGTACAATTACCATGTCAGTGGGGCAATTGGCCGGAGGTGACAGTCTCCAGTCTCCGGCTAGGGATGGTTGTGAGTCATTGTTACAATTGTGAAAATAGATCACTGTTGATAGTGGTCATCACCATTGATGGTCTCTGGACAGACGAAGATAGTCATTGATTTGATTGGCGACAGTAATCAGTATTCCTTCACTAAAAAAATTAAAATCCCCAGCGGGATTCGATCCCCAGACCCGAAGTAAGGTATGCAGCCTTCCAACCATCTCACTGACTTTTCTTGTTGAGATAATTAGTTCTTTTATCTTACTTATCCTATATAGTTTCATATTGCGTTTTATTAATAGTAATTATAATATTAACTATTCTTTTGCTTTTGCTCATTATTACTATATTAAAAGACTAATTCATATTTTTGAAGTATTTATTTGATCTATGAATCATACTATTACTTTATATAAATATATTTATAATTTTTTTTTATATAGTGTTAGGTTCCTAATAAGCCTGATGCTCATCAAAAGTGTTTTAATACTCATAATATAGGTCTGATGAACATTAAAAGTTCATTAATGCTCATTTAACAGAAACTGTGATTTTCATCGCAATAGAAACTGTGATTTTCATCTCATTGATATGACATTGTAAAAATGAGCATAACATGAGTACCAAATGAAAATACATAACTTAATTACAAAGTGCACATTGATATGAAAATTGTAAGGTTTGTTAGTTGAACATCATGACATTTTAATTAAGCATCCAACCTCCACTATTGAGATGAAAATCACGACTTCTGGAGAATGAGTAATAATGAACTTTTAATGAGCATCATACCTATTCTGTTGAGCTTACTGAATACACAAATTGATATTTAAGCATACTCGAGATTTTAAATGAGCTTTTAAAATTTTTCTATGCTCATTTCGTAAATTAGCTATACTCATTTGATATTGGTGTAATGCTCATTTTAAAATGAGCATTACACGAGACAACTTAAATGTCATATCCATGCATATTGGCGTAATGCTCGTTTTGAACTTTTTGATACTCATTTCACACGTTATGTATTCACATTTAATATTTGATCATCAAACATCCGCTATTGAGATGAAATTCACGATTTCAGGTGAATGAGCAATAATAAACGTTTAATGAGCACCATACCCATTCTGTTGAGTATTAGGAGTCTAATATTGAGAATCGTGATCTCCGCTTCATAACTTCTAATTCACTTTCTTTTTGTTATTTTTTCTTTTATAAAATCTTATTAAATTATATTTATAAATTATAATCAACTCCTGTGAATTTCAATATGTGAATTAATGTAAAATAGTACTTTAAAAAATGCATTGATATGACATTTAGAAAATGAACATAAGATCTCTATCAGATGAGCATACGTAACTTACAAAATGAGTATTAATGAATTTGTTAGCTGCTTTGTTATTCGAACATCACGACATTTTCATTGAACATCAAACATCCTCTATTGAGATTGATGAAAATCACGATTTCTGTAAAATGAGCATTAATGACTTTTTATTGAGGATTCGACCTATACAAATGAGCATATGTAACTTACAAGATGAGCATTGATATGAAAATTGTAAGTTTTGTTCGTTGAACATTTACACACGCATTGATATGAGCATAAAATTAGTACCAAATGAGCATGTGTAGCTTACACAATGCGCATTGATAAAAAAATCGCGTTAATTGGACATCACGATATTTTCATTGAGCATCAAACCTCCTATATTGAGATGGAAATAATGATTTGTATTAAATGAGCATTAATGAATTTTTAATGAGCATCAGACCTATACAAATGAGCATATGTAACTTACAAGATGAGCATTGATATGGAAAGTGTAAGTTTTATTCGTTGAGCATCAAGACATTTTCAATGAGCACCAAACCTCCGTTATTGAGTATTAGAATCTGCGATTGAGTATCATGATTTGTGGTCTCATGTCTATAATCAACTCTTATATAAATCTAATAATGTAATATGAGACTTTTGAAATGTGCATTGTTAAAACATTTTAAAAATGAGCGCAACAAAGATACTAAATGAATATACATAATTTACAAAAATGAGTATTCGAAAATTCAAAAGCTCATTCATGTATGTTCATTTTTTAGGCGTTTTACTCATTTGAGTTTAAGGTAAAACTCATTTCTAATGTGCTCGGTATAATATATATAAAAAGAAAAGAAGTAAACAACAAATAAAGAAAGTAAAAGAAGTAAAAAAAAGAGAAAGTAAAATCAACCAGCAAAAGTAAAGAAAATAAAAAACAAAAAGACAAAGTAAAACATAAAAGAAACGAAGCAGATCAACCAAAAAAAAACGAAGCAGCGAATGAATAAAAAAAAGAGTAAGGAAGCAGCGGATAACACATGGATGAGCCGCTGAAAAAAAGGGGAATTAAAAAAAAAAAGCAGCGGCCAATGACGAGCGTGACTGGAGCACGGAAGGAAGAAGCTCAGTCTATTTAATTACAAAAAAAAACGGGTGTACATACACCCGGATGTACCCTATAATTTGCGGATAACTGTGGGATTGATCATTGGCACGTTGTCGATTCAAGTCATTGTCAGAATTAGGAGTAATTTAGTAAGTATAATGCTCACTAGTTACGGTTTTGGAAATTAAAAAATCACTTTTTGTCCGTAACTTATTTTTAATCATGTGTATTACATAACCCGACACATTGTCGTTTTCTTTTTAAAGAAAAAATGGTGGTTGATGTTTTTTCTCATTTCCACTGATATTTAGCATGTAGGTTTTGACATTTTATTTTAAAATATGAGTTAATTCTAGTCATAGTAACTTATGTTCAATCTTCACATTTAAGTGATCATGACATTATATATTCATAATAACTTTAGTTATATTTTTGTAAGTTTTATCTAAGTAATAATTTTTGGTAAAAACCCCATAACTACCTTGTATTTTGATCAAGTCATTTTTAAGAGATGTATGTCACCTCAAAACATAAAACATCACTTTAGAGTTTCGAGCCTCTTCGGTAAATACTAAATTAGCTGAATTAGAGTTTAGAGTTTCGAATTGAATAGGCTAATTGACTGAATTTGTTAAAGGGAAAAATTCATTTAGCGAAAAATTAATTAAAAATAGAAATAGTCCATTTCAGCAATTTCAATCAATTTAGTCACAAACTAATTAATCTAATTTATGTTGATTATTATACGATTGAGCGTGCGCAATCAAAACCTATGTACATGCTAAAAAATTAAATGATAAATCGAAAATAAAAGTTATCAAACTAACGTTTAATCTAAGATCACCCCCATATTTTGATACTATACATATGCTAGTACTAGTTTAAGCGATACGACTATTAGCCCAAATATGAGTAAAATGACTCTGAAATGCAACCATTGAACTGTAATATTTTTATATCCAAAATAGGAGTAATTTACTTTCATTTTTCTATTTTATCCTCTTCTTATAATCCGAAATGAAACTTATTTTCTATCATTTGCAATGAAGCCAAAGATTCACTATTTTTGGGCTTGCGAATATGATGAAATAAATCAAAAATGACTCACTAAACTGTATACGCTTCTTTATTATGAAGCAACAGTCGGTCTATGCAACTTTGTATGCGATTTTCACTATGGATCATTCAAAAACAGTCTCTCTGTGCTTTAGTATAAGGGTAAGACTGCGTACATTCGACCCCCCTTACACTACCGTAGGTGGGAGTCTTTGCGACACTGGGGTAATGATAATGATGATGATGAACAAAATCATAATTTTAATTATAATGAAATGATAAAAATATTATTTAAATTTATAATAAAAACGTAAAAATAATATAAATTAAAATTAAAAATGTATAAAATAAAAATAGAAACTACCAAAACTTAAAAACAATGAATATATATACATATACATATATAATACATAAAAACTATTAAAATTATGTAGGTCTCTTCCCATGCTTCTTCCAACTCCCAACACCGTCACATAAGATTGTCAATCTTGGTTAAAATACTAAAAAATGTCACATTTCTCTGAAAGTATTGTATGAAGATTGCATTTTTACTTTTTTAAAATATATATATAAAAAAATCCTACTAAAGCATGGCAAGTGAAGGGTAGGATGAGAAGAGTTACTCCTGTTTTTGGAATTTAAAACTTATATTAAGAGTATTACTCCTATTAAGAGTATTACTCCTAAACAATATATACCTAGTTGAAAGAATTTTGTCGTTTTTTGTGTTCATATTTCAAAAGGACGGTGAACTAGATGAAGATGTATCTGATAGAATCAGAACAAGGTGGTTGAAATGAAATAGCGCATCAGGATTTTTGTGCGGTTGAGGTTGTCAACTAGAATGAAAGATAAATTTTATCCGACAACAATAAAACCTGCATTACTATATGACATAGAGTATTGGGCGCTGAAAGCATGAAACTATGTCACAATCAAAAGGTGAGTGTGTCTGACAGAGATATGCATGTTGCGTTAGATGTAGGGATGGACCCGGGCCGGGCCGGTTCCGGTTCCGGGCCGGGCCCGGGCGGGCTTTTTTTTCGGGTTACATGGGCCCGGAACCGGCCCGGGTTGATACCGGGTCCGGGCCTAACCGGGCCGGGCCGGGCCGGGCCCGGTTCAATGTTTTTTTTTTTTTACTTTCTTGTTATCTCCCTACCCCCCCCCCCTCACCCCCATGCCCCAAACCTCCCTAAAACACCCAGCCCTACCCTAGGAAAAGAAAAAAAATTGAAAAAACCAAAAAAAAAAAAAAAATGAACCGGGCCCGGCCCGAACCGCCCGGGCCGGTTCAAGAAAAATAGGGCCCGGAACCGGCCCGCCCGACCCGCCAACACGGGCTAAAAGCCCGGAACCGGCCAACCGGGCCCGGTCCGGTCCGGGCCCGCACAGTAGCGGGCCGGTCCGGTTCCGGGCCGGTTCGGCCCGGCCCAGTCCATCCCTAGTTAGATGTGGGAATGATGCATCTATTTGACGAGTTGAAAGGTGAGGAGAAGAGATGGAGAGGAGAGGAAGAAGTAGACCTAAACAGACTTGGATTAAAGGAATCGGGAGTGATACGATTCTTCTTGATACAGGTAGACATCTTAATCCACTTGCTCAACCAATTCCGTACCCAACTACCCGCGGGTCCAACATCAATCCCAAGCCCGAACCGCCCATCATTGCCGTGGACAGATCCCAGGAACCAGCTAGTTCCAATTATGACACGTCCTAGACTGGTCCGTCCCTAGTTGGAATGGTTTAAAACTGTATATGTAACCAAACCCATTAGAGGTGGACACGATCAAGTTCCGACCCAGAAGAGAGCCAGTACTGTCCAGTTTTAAATTGGGAACCAAGCCGGCAATTTGTACCCGAACAAAAACTAGAACTGATACCAAGGTATCTCCGAGACTCAGAACAAGGTTCCTCCAAAATGGGCCAGACCGAACAGTCCTTTTTTAAGAAAATAGCCTTAAAATCCTGTATAAGCATAATTGGAAAAGGTTCTGAAACCATCGGTTCAACCCGACCCAGAACAAAATAAGGTATTACAGATTTTGGATACCCCGTTTCATTTTCTACTGGGGGGGGGGGGGATTGGAGCGTGTCCACACACATATGGCGCCACCAAAATGGTTATAGATTTGTTTTTGTCATTGTTACCACACCCATGGAAAAGAGATGCGCTAGCAATTACTAGACATAGTGATAATCTTGGTCACTACCATCCCTTTTTTATTAAATATATAAAGGCTAAAATCCTCTTAAAGTCAATTTTCAATTCCTACCTAACAAAGAGAACATCTTATGACAACACTATTTCCAAGTTCCAATGCTTCTCAGGTGCATCCCACCCACCATCTGCATGTAGTTGCAACAGTTTATTGCACTATATCAGAATAAATGAACAAATGATATGTACACGGATATGTGAACTTTTCTCAAATTTAGCCCTATACCTTCTCATCATCTTATATTCACTTAGGGTCTATTCTCACCATTTCCAGAACCATTCTCTGACCATGTCCTTGTATGCATCATTATTCTAAAATAAATTCAAGGAACAAGGAATGGCCAGAGAATGGTTCAAGGAATGATAAAAATAGACCCAAGTGGATGAAAGATGGCTCAGGGAATTGGAAAAATTAATCATTACCACAAATAGTTACATGAGACCTTAACTTCACGATTTTCTCCTGATGAGCATCTGCATGCATAATCAGTAGAAATTAAGAGCCAGTCTAGTAAGACATAAAATGTCACTAAATTTACTGAAATTGCTCAAAAGATGCAGCTCAATGGGCTGATAAGATGAAACTAAATTCCTACCAAATGGGCTCTAAGCCTCTAAATGTGTAGCACATCATATATACAAGCGGACGTACAAACCTTCTAGGTAAAAAATATATCATGTCGATCCCACAGGAGAGATTCCCTTTGGATTAAATAAAAAATATCAAATTGGTCCTAACAGGAGAAGATTCAAACTTCCTGTCGGTATTACCTTCATCTCAGGGACAAGCTTCAAGTTGTTTTTATTTCACTGGATCACTCTCGAGAAGGGGAACCACCTTAGGTTGCATTTGGCTTTGATCCGAGAGTGGCGGCTCGAGCAGCTGGTATTTCGGCTTATTTTTTGTCAGAAGCACGTAGGTAGTGTAGTACCAGAAAAGTATAATTTTACTTTGAGCCATAACAGTATCTCTAATCTGACTGCCTTCAAAAGATAGCCGCTCAAGTTGCTGGAAAGGGATGTACACAAAATTTTAAGTGAAGAATTAGACCATACATTCAATAACCTTATTAGTTCATGATTACACAAATCTGACTGCTTTGGGACTAACTAATTGAGGCTCGTTTGTTAATCGTGTTTCTGGGAATAAGTATGCCAGGACATTACAAGGCAAGGGAGGGGAAGGGTCCAAGAATTGAATTTGCATGATCGACTGCTAGCTTACTGACAACTAAAACTACAGTATGATGAATATGGATGATCATGATTAGTTTTCTCAAGTTCAACATTTTCCAGACCCTGACAGTTATAGATGTGCATTTGAGGCTTTAAATACCTAAACTCAAGAGAAAGACATTTGAAATTTTTAGTCTACTTCGTCCCTGATTTTTTTCGTATCATGTGTGCATATATAAAAAAAATGCACTTGGTCAAGATTTTTATACTGATTAGTGTGTCCCTCAAATTGCTTTCTATTAAAAAAATGCCACAACACCAGCAGTTATTGCACATGGTCTCTGACAGATCTCACTATGAAATTCTCAAACACCGCAACACCCTGGAAAAGTATAAATATGTACCGTTTCCCTAAGGAATGAGGGCAAGACACCTAAAAATCGTATTGTTGTTGAAAGAATTATTACGACCGTTTGTATAAAACAATGAGATTTAAATTTATTCTGTCTTTTGAAATATGTCATGAATTAAAAATAAAGCTTCGCAGGCTTCACTCACTTGTTCACCGCATTGTATATCAAATGAATTTTTATGCTGAAACTGTAGCCCACTAAATTCATTGATGCAAAGCCCTTGAAATGCCCTGAAATCAAATAAGATAAGGTTACTGTGTGGCGTAAGCAGATAGCAAAAGAATACTAGCAATTCTTCAAACACATTTAAAACATATACTTACCATCTTATAAGGGAAACCCGAGGAATCCAGCGAAAGATAACAGGTGTGTTTTTTGAATTTACATAATAGCCTCCAAACACAATAAAAACTGTCATAAGAGAAGGCCCTAAGGCCATAGCGGCTTCAGTAGTTGGGACCATAGCACCCACAGTCAAGCCCATTGCAGAGGCAGCAAAAGACTCCATGGTTACAATACCACAGAACTTACCAAATCTGGAAAAGAAAAGAAACACAACAACATATACAGTGATTACTAGCAATATGTCATGCGTTCAGTGCTCCCATATTATCTTTTAATAAGATCAAGATTGTAAATCTTTTTTCAGAGGAAATAAACTACTAGATACATAAAATAGAGATAACCAGCATATAAACTACTAGATACATTGTTAAAAGGCTCAATAATGGGTTTGACCAAGACAGCAAAGCCTTCTTAACTGTAAGAGGGATTGCTACTACCCTACTATAAGCCTTCAGCATTTGAGACGAACTAATTATAGATACTTGTGTGGTGTGTTGATCTCCTTAAATATCATCTGATAGTTACTATTATAGAAAATGCCATCACACGCAAATGTAGGGATGTAAATTGTATCCTGTAGGATACCTTTTTAAACATGTCACATGGTACCACGTAAATTATTTTAATTGGGGGTGGTACAATACTTTACATGGTTAACATAAAGCAGTGCAATAACTTTGAATGTAATTTAAAAATAAAATACGCACCTAACCACAGTGTATTCATATTTTACAGGCAAGGTGATTACTTCCTACACTTTGCATGCAATCATTTTCCATGCAAAGCTTTAATGTGCAAACTAGCAAACGGGCCCTAAGGTTATACAAAGGGGATAATATGTGAGTTTACTCACATGATACTATATCAGCAGATAGCCTTACTGCTAGTCTGCAAAATTGAAAGCTCACCTAGAAACAGTAGGATGAAGTTGTGTCATGGGGTACATGATGCTACCGAATAGTAAGGGGAATGCTGCTCCGATTGGAGCCTCAGCTATCAACTTTGAAAGCAGATATGGTCCTAATGCATAACACCCTTTGGCCCGCTCACGATCTACAATTGCACGTTCCTTTGGAAAGACTCCCACAGTTTTTGTGAGTGCAGCCATTGCAGTATTTATGGCAGCTACCTGTGAAAATATAAACAAAAGAATAGTATTTGGAAAGACTGCCGGTATGTTTCTTTATTCAGAAGTAGTTTGTGACCAAAATATCACTGCAAATCCTAAGATCATGAATCATGAACGTGAACTGGTACAAGTATCGACAGTGGAAATACAAAAGAAATGCAAAGGTCCTGTGCAAAACAAAAGACGATTTTGTTACGGAGCTTTAATACTATAGCCATATGTATCAATGAAGCAAAGGAAAGAATGAGCTCCTGAGGCGATTGGGCTGATCCAAACGAACATATTAGGCCAGGTCTAGAGGTCCGGGGCACAAGCCTTTAGATTGAAGGATTGAACCCAGCCAACTGCCTTGCTGTCAAAGCAAGCAGTCCCGTTATCTTTCTTATTATTTTCACTCCGCTATTTGAAGGACCCATTCACTATTCGGCTATCAACTTAGCACTATTTTAACCTAGTTCTACTATATGTATCAAAATTTAATCATATTCAAATTCAACTTTAGTGGTTCAACAGAATTATTAGTGTAAATTCTATATATGTAGATTTTGAATTATTGAAGCTAATTTATATGTTACTAGGGGAGAGTTAACTTTTGAAAAATTAAATATGCAGGGGAATATATTAGGAAAAGGTTCAGGGAATGGAGGTGAACTTACCCCCGCGCCCTTTGTGAATTAAATAAGGCTTCCATTCATTAAAAGTATAACTGGAATAAATTCTTGATTCCCTAAACTCTTCCCTGACCCCTTCTCTAGCCGTACCATAACTCTTAACTTCAGGGCCTCAGGCTCAATCAAACTTCGTAATCCAAGACTGGTCCCTTTGAATTGAGATGGAGGTAGTGTTTCCTAATTCTTGAGTAGTCTGTCTTCCTCCAATTAAGTTGTATCAGGATTACAACTCTAGGCAGTCCTTTTCACATTAGGACACTTGTAGCTGCTATATGAGGGTCCCTAGTTGATTTAATTAATTACTTTGTGGAGAGTTAATTTGTGTGTGCATTACTAGTCAGCACTCAGCAACAGATTAATTCCAATTACAATGTTTATTTTTGTTCCATAGATGTGGAACTCGATAACGGGGGATCATCTCTCCTGTTGGTTCAAACTCGACCTTGAACAAGATCTTGGACACACTTTATTGAGTCATTGACGGACCTTTGTTTTCTCTTCTGGTCAAATTCATTAGTGGAAAGCAAGTTCACATATCTAATATACAGTTAATGATTACGGAGTAATTTACAAAACAGAACCAACGACTTAGCATATGTACCACTAGTCTACATCCATTAATTAGAAAGATACAAAATAATATATGCACACCTGAAGCAATCCCAATCTATCTTGTATCGATGTTTGTGATCTTCCCATCCTCCAGAAAACAGAACCGAATATAAGAGCAGATGCAATAGACATCCTTGCCCGGACTTGGTTTGTTGGACCATCACGAGATGCCTGTTTATAAATTCGAAGTGCAACAATATAACAACGGAGGGAGGAATCCAGGATATGGCTTAGTAAAACATCTCACTCAATAACCTTCCCATTAAAAGACTTATCTGTGAAAAGGCAAAAAAAACCTTTATGCTTAAGAGGTGGTCCGCTTGGAGTAAATTCTACTATTACATTATCTTTAGTGTATGCACAGCATCTTGAAGATTTAGTTAGACCAGTTTCTTCCTTTAAAGCCTTTCAAGGCCCCATACACCAATCATATCATGTGATGAGAAAATAGTAGGTTGAGTGATCACAAGGACAGACCTGCATCCATGCACGTTTAAGGAGTAAAACAAACTGCCTCCACCAACCACCTTTCCTTTTGATGACTGTTTTCTTCTTTGAGTTCACATATTTGTTTAGGTGATCCCTAGAAACTGGACTTTCATACAAAGTAGTTGTTATTGCTTCTTTGTGCGAGAATGACTCCACAAGTCCATCTATTCTTTTCTGAGAAGCATGGACAGTTTCTCTTGTTCCATAGTCTACTGATATTAAATCAGCCAAAAACTCTGCAGGATTCACATGATTGGGACAAATATACCTGTGCACAAATCGCCACTGCTTCATTTTACACAACTGTAAAGGAAAAACATTGCATTGCAAAATGCAAAGCATATAAAAACAGTTGAAGAATAAAAGATACTCCAGATTGTATAATCATGTTTCACTTTGAATTATCATCAATCATATAAGATACCAACCCAAATTTTGCGAAGTATGCCAATGGCGCCTCGCCAGCAGGGCCAGCATAAATAAGTGAACCTTCTGAAAGCAACACAATGTCATCAAATTTTTCATACACGGACCCTCTAGGCTGATGTATGGAGCATATCACAGTATGGCCATCCTGAGCAAGTTGTTGTAGAGTTTCCATGACTTTCTCTGCTTGAAAAGCATCAAGTCCTGAAAGCATTAATCAAATTAACAGCAAAAATTAGATACAAAAGTATCAGCACTTAATTGTGTTAGTATATCCATATAACAGCTGCTGGAAAGAGGAAAGTATGATATGAAAAAAATCCTTTCTACAGTAGCTGAATAGCTGACAAATGACAAAGCATAAAAAGATCCTTTCCCTTGATTACTAAGTGTGGGGGGGGGGGGGGGGGGGGGGCAAAAGCTAAAGTTCTGAGGCAAAACTGCCAAAATATTTTGGGCAACCCTCAATGAGCACCATCTATACATTTACAACTCAAGGTAGAGCATGCAAGATGTTCATATATTAATGGCCATCCATCACACCCAAACAGATTTTGACTATTACTTTTAAGGGTAAAGAGTGTATTTGTACTAATTCTCAAGATCATTCGATCTTTTAAAAAAATTAGGTGGGATACAGAAAACACTTGGTTAAAGAGGAAAGAGTGTTTTTTCAATTTTTCCCTAACTCTCAAGATCATTTTATCTTCTTTAAAAGGGGCTGCAGGGGACATTTTCTTGTATAGTTGGAACTTGGAAGCCTTCAGGATCCAGCTCACACTCCTTGGTGTTATAACAAACAGTGCTTGGAAAAGCAATACGTAAAAAGACGATGCTTGCAGTTATAAACTTTTCTATAGTTTTTCAACATTCTACCTCAGATGAGTCAGATCGGGGTCGGTATGTCAGTGATACAGATTGAACTAAAGTATGACATCTTGCAAAGAGGATCAGGTCCAAAAACAAAACAGCAAACGAAGACAAATACAAGTTACAATTATCCGGTTCATTTGCAAAAATGAATGATGGACTGGCAATAAACTCACATGCAAGTGAGTCCGTGAGAGGCGATTCTTCTCACTTCTTGGACAAACAATATGAAAAAGGATGATGTTTGCAATTATAAACCTTCCTACATAGTTTTTCAACATTCAACCTCAGATTGGTATGGAATGAGCCAAAGTTGACTAAAATATAGAATCTTGCACAGATGATCACGACCAGAAGAAAAATGGCAAGAGAAGACAGCACAAGTAACCTCAAAAAAAGGCAGTACAAGTTACCTGTAGTCGGTTCATCAGCAAAAATGACAGATGGACTTGCAATAAGCTCACAAGCAAGTGAGAGCCGTTTCTTTTCACCACCACTTATTCCACGAGCTTTTGCATCGCCAACACGAGTATCAGCACAGCCAGACTTTTGAACATATGCAAATCAAACAACAAGGAAGAACTTGTAAAAACATTTCATCATTTCCTAACCAAGTTTATGTCAAAATCTAATAGTCAGCTAGAGACTGCTAAGATATTAGATAGAACTCAGGTAACTCAGAATACCGCAGTACCATTACAATTTCAAGTGCATGTAAATATATCACAATAAATCCTCACTAGTAAAGGTAGTACACAAATTGATGAAAATGAAAATGTGTGTCATAGGCTCATAGCCATGCCAAAGCAATAAATATGATGGCTATTTTGCTGCCATTGAGGTTTAATCAGCAAAACATTAAAATATTATGGAGTAAATAAGAAGAAAGAGAAGGCATTATTACCAATCCTAGTTTGAACAATAAATTGTTCACATATGCATCTCTCTCTTCCACAGAAGATATGTCCTGCACCTGAAGTTCAGCTGCGAGAGAGAGTGTTTCTTTCACTGTTAATTGTGAGAAGAAAAGGTCTTCCTGTCTAATATAAGCAAGTCTGCAACAGAAAACAGTCAAACACAATGATTTAAACACATTCATATCAATTACCAGGTAAGGATAGTGGATATATAAAACTCATTCTGGTCTTGTAAAGATTATTCATACTTAAGAGGCTTGTTGACAAACTGCCGCCCGTTAACCTCTAAAACACCAGACAAATGTAATTTTGGTGACGCTTTCATCTGACCAGCTAATACATTAAGCAAAGTTGTCTTTCCTGAACCTGACGGGCCCATAATAGCTAGCAACCTCCCAGGCCTGGCCTCTCCACTTACACTCTGAAGCAAAAACCGGACCTGAAATTAAGGGAAGGGACAACAAAACTGTATTGATGAGTAAATTGATATCAATAACCAATACTATAAAAATAAGATGAAAAACTAGGCACACAAGTATAACCGAAACTAATTTATATTATCATTAACAATCAAGTTGCCAACACAAAGGATAAATTTGACCCGTTAATGTAGTGGTCAAATTTTCACCGCCTTACAATCTGTAACCCCAATGATATAACTTTCTGGGAAAATATAAATTTAAATAAACAGTGGGACAATATTTACCTGAGTACATCATATTAATTTCTTTTTATACGATTATGTTTTGTCAAAAATGTGAGTACTGTACACATGTTCCATGATGTGCATGTCGATTTAACATTATTAATATCGCAATGAGGCATCTGATGATCATGGGAACTATTTCAACACATGTGATATTTCCCGTTGAAGTGAAAAGCGTATGAGGGTGCCCACAAAACTTCCGGAGTAAACGGTAATCATTGTTATTCAGAAGATCTGAGGTAAACCACTGTTACTGACACTAGAAAACGGTAAATCATTTTAATTAAGCCGAATTTCTAGTGTTAAGTACTGGTTAGACAAGCTACTGACACTAGAAATTTCATCACCAATCACAATACTTGGGATTAAGGGGGTGAGTGATGCCGGCCAGCTGCCAGTCTACTCCACATTTGCTTGATATGGTTAGCAATCAGTTAATCACGACAAAGCAGAACTATATCACGGATATCTAGGCATGTGCTTACATAAGTATATACTCTGAGAAGTGAGCCTCGTCACCCATACGCCAGTGATTTTCAAGTTTTCATTTCTAGTGGCTGTTGCAGTGTTGCTGCTTATTTCGTATAAAATGATAATTGGAAGTGAATAATTAAACTTCATAACAAAATAATACAGCAAAAACACCGTTTTCAATGGATTGGCTAGTATTATTCTTCACTTATATGACCATGCAATAATTCGCTCTAAATTTAAGAAGATGAAATATCACAAAGACTTACTGATTTGGATGAATTGTCGGAGAGAGCACAAGTAATGTTAGTCCACCTAATAGTTACTGGAGACACTTTCCCGTTGGGTGGAGCCTCTCCATTTTCCTCGCCATTGCTCTCTTCTTCATCTTCATTACCCGGCAACAGTGCCGGGCCGGGACTGGAGAAGAGACGCAGCAGAGCTGCAGCCGCAATCGCCGTCACCAGCTTCCCAACCCCGCCACCAATTGGCAACATTTCTTCTCACTTCAGAGGGAGCCTAGCTCGTTGGTTGCTGACTTGCTTGCTCCTGGTTCGCTCTCAAATCTCAATCCTCCCCTCAGCTTCTGTTCTTAAATAAATGCACAATTTATAAAAAGTTGTGGAGACACAACTTTAATCATTAATATATACTCCGTATAATTTTCTATTAGTAAAAAAATTTAAAAAATTAGATTTTGAAAATTTACGATTAGAAAATTTAACAATATCTTTTTCAAAAATATATATTGATTTATGAATAAATAAAACGTAGTCAAAGTATTACTCAGTCCCTTTTTATTTAGTCAAACACTATTTTTCAAGTCAATGATGTCTAACTTTGACCAATTATATATTTTTAAAGGGTAATATTCATAATATGAAAATGATACAAAAATGTTCTTTTTAAAAGAACTATCATAAAAGTATAAATTTATTAAGTTTCACATAAATATAATAATTAAAATAATGGATAAAAGTTTATCTTCTTTGACTGGAAAAGTCAAAGATGACTAAATAAAAAGGGACGGGGGTAGTATAAAAATTCACAATTTATAAAAAATGTAGTTGCAAGTAAGTTGAAATGTAATTTGTCCAATACGAAATACGGAGTATAAAAAATAAAAAGTCCAAATACGGTTTTTAATGTAAACAATGAAAACAAAAAGTCTAATTGCTCAATTACTTTACGAAGTAAATATGTTTGCTTTTAATATTAAGGCCGTACCAATTGTTTTTCAAACAAAATATTGTTTTCCATAAAAATCATTTTTTTGTCAAAAAATTATTTTTTTGCATAAAAATGTTTACTTATTTGTTTCAATAGTAGGGTTTATTTTGTTATGTAACTGATGTTAAGAAAAATGTAAATCGCGTTGATAGAAATCTAACTTATGTGTATAAAAAATGTAACTTTTTGAAACAAGTCCAAATGTAACACACGCACTGGAAGATGTAACACACTTGTAAAAAAAGAAGTATCTCGCGGATAAGAAGATGTAATTTTATATAGAGGGCTGTTCGAGTCAGGAGGCCTAACCGGACAGCCCCGTGCGGCCTTCCTCGTTTGAGGGCCTTCCCGGTGGAATTTTTTTATGAAAGTTTTTTAGCATGTTCCTCATCAAGTTTAGTTTATCCATACCAAATTTCAGCTCAAAATTCGATCGGGAAGGCAGTCAAATAAATTCTTGAAACATACTGGGCATTCTGCGCATATATAAAGTGCAGTATGTTTCAAGAATTTATTTGGCTACCTTCCCGGTCGAATTTTGAGCTTAAATTTGGTATGGATAAACTAGACTTGATGAGGAACATGCTCAAAAATATTTATCAAAAAATTCCACCGGGAAGGCCCCCAAAAGGGGAAGGCCGCACGGGGCTTCCGGTCAGGCCTTCCTGACTCGAACGGGACTCATTTTATATATACTATAAAATGTAAACAATGAAAACAAAGAGTCTAATTTCTCAATTAATTTACATAAATAGTGAATGTGTTTTTTTTTAATATTAAGGATATAAACTTGTTATAAAGGAAAAACATTTTTTTGCCAAAAAAGATTTTTTCCCTACCAACAAATAATAATTTTTTTGTGATGTAACTCGGGTTATGGAAAATGTAACTCGTGTTGATAAATCTAACTTAGGTGTATGCTAAATGTAACTTATTGAGCCAAGTCCAAATTTAACTCACACATAGGAAGATGTAAGTCACGCATAAAAATATGTAAATCATGCACACGATGATGTAACTCCATATACAATCGAATATAACTTCAGAAATTATCACACACGTGTGAAAATGTAAATCACACACAAGAAGATGTACGCTCATATTTTATCAAATCTAAATCAAAATAAACAAATTTAATTTAGATTAATACTGCAAAAAGTGTAGAATACAAAAAAATTTACAAAAACATGCAGTGGGGCATCTGCCCAAAATGACTTAAGTAGATCAGACATCTTCAACATACACCTCACTTTCTCCATAATGGTTCTGTTCATCCTCTCTGCAACACCATTATGTTGTGGAGTGTCAAGAAACTGTCTTCACATGTCGAATGGCATACTTTGAGCAATAATTCTTGAACTCACGTGAAGTGTGTGTGTATATATATATACTCATCACCATTGTCAAAACGAAGACACTTCAATTTTCTTTTCTTCTCCCATCCCACCATAGCATGAAATTTCTGAAATGTCTCAAACATTTGGCTCTTGCTCTTCAACATGTAAACCCATGTTTTTCTAGTGGCAACATCAATGAAAGTGACAATGTATTTGCTGCCACCACTAGACTCCACCTCAATGAGACCACGAACATCGTAGCGCACAAGCTCCAGTTTAGCTTGCCTTTTAGTAGACTTCCCAGCAAAAGAAGCTTGATGATGCTTACTTGCAAAACAATGATCACAGGACTCAAGAGTAACTATAGTATTGACAAAAATAAGAGATTTACCTGCAAGAAAATTCAAATATTTGTCTCTCATGTGTCCCTATCCGCGGCCACAAATTAAGAGAATTCTTCTCTTCCACTGCATTAAGTTCACTAAAACACTCAAATATGTCTTGTACAAAGAGTAGCACAACTCGCCACGTGCAACTGTCATAGAACCCTTAGACAATGTTCACTTCCCATCTTCAACGGTGTGTCTGAAACCTTCTTGATCAAGAACATTAACAGACAACAAATTAAATCGTAGATGAGGAATATGGAGCACAACTTTCAGTGTGAGTACGCATCCAACACCAGTGTTCACATGAATATCACCTAATCCAATAATGCTTGTTGAGCTATGGTTACACATCTTAACACTACCAAAACAACCAGCTTGTTAGTTCATAAAATACTCTCTTCTGGGAACACAATGATATGAGACATTTGTATCTGCAAGCCACTCTGAGTCAGAACTATCAGCATGATGACACTCACTAGTTGCATAAATCAAATAATATCATCATCACTCTTAGAAGATATTGTTATAGTGTTTTTGTCATCTCCTTCTTTCTATGAATTATTCTTCTTCCTCTGTTCCTTCTTCGGCCGGAAACAATTCTTTTCGATATTACCAGGCTTGTTGCAATAATGGCCTTCGACCTGCTTCTTAAGTTAGTATGACCTTTGAGACCCATATTTTTGCTCCTTCCTCTGTTCTGAACAACACGAGCATGTGTATTATCAACTCTCATCTCCTTTCTTCTGAATTCCTCATTAAACATGCTTTCTTTGATGGCATCCAAAGATAACACACCATCCGGCACAGAGTTACCAGTAGTCACAACCAAGGTTTCCCAACCGCAGCTCGCAGCTCACCATCAAGAAAGGTTTTCATGGTAGTCAACTTGCGGATAATATCCTGAAAGTCACTAAGATGCTCAAAAACAGACTTCCCGCTTTTCTATTTCAAATTAACAAGTTTCTTAATCAAATAAGCTTTACTATGAGCAGACTTCCGTTCATAAAGACCTTTCAATTTCTTCCATAAATCATAGGGAACAGACTCTTGAGACACATGGTTGAAAATGCTGATATCAACCCATTGTCTGATAGTCCTCAAAGCCTTTCTTTACAACTTTAACCATCCTTTCTCTTCCATTTTGTATGCTTTGGATGTTTTATAATTAGTATCATCATGATTGGTAACAGATTCAATTGGATCATACAAGTCCTTACAATATAATATGTCATCCATCATAGGTCTCAAAATAGAATAGTTAGTTGATGTTTATTTTACCATCGAATTGTTACTGCCCGATTTCATAGCGTGACAAATTAAACTTCGGCTGTGACACCAAGTTGTAGGGATCAAACAAGGGGGTCTTTATGATACCTACAATGTCATACACCCATGACAATCAATTAAATAAGCAACCCAATCAACCGAAATTGTCACACAACCAAATTATCACATATAATCAGCACTAATGCAATATATAAATCACAAAAACGAGAGTAAATAAAGCACAAGGATCACACACGATTTTTCACGTGGAAATCCCTTCAACGTGAAGGACAAAAAAACACGTGACCTCTTGAGTAGTCCACCCTTACTTCTCTTATTGATAAATGAGAACAAAAGAACTCCAAATCAGTCTACAAAGGAATCACAACCTACCAACAATTACCAAGAACAATAAGAGATAAAAATAGCATAGTAAGGTGTAGAAATCACCCAAAACTGCAGGTTTGTTCGAGCAAAGTTTCTGACCAAACCAAAGATCAACTAAACAATTTGTTCGTGCAAAGTGAATCCCCTTGAAGTCACGAACAAGCAGTCCAAGTTTCAGTAAAATCCAAACAAGGGAACACATCTAATCGTAGAGCTGAATGAAGATGCACATTCAATGCAAAAATCGCAAATCCTCATTGTTTTGTGTTTGTGTGTGCGTGGAATGATCTGGCAATTCCTTCCAAAGATGATCTTTTGCAGCAAAAGAACCTCTAAAAAACTTCTCTTAGAAGCCCAAAGCTCAATATCAAATGGACCCAAAAATAAGATATAAATAAGACATAAAGGCCCAAACATAAACAACATAAACAATATAAAATATTGCAAATATGGGCTGGACCTATAACAATATATACCATGCATAATTTTTCCCCACGTGGTCATAGTCTTGGTCAAACACTTGTGGTAGAAAGTAATTAAACCAATAAACCATGTCCATCATCTTTGAAGTCACAAATCTTTTGGTCCAAATTAAATTAAACTTCGCTGCCTCTCCATTAACATTAAATGGAGGTAGAAGAGTTCTTGCACAAACACATTCGATTTGAGACAATTGAAGATGAAGAACACATTTCACTATGCTTAGTTTGTGGGGAATAAGAAAGTGTGGGGAAAAATATGACCCCCCTACATCTTCTAAGATCATAAGCTCATAGTACTTTTATAAACTTACTCACACACTCGCAATACAAAGATTTCATTTGACAATATCACACTGTATTACAATTGAAATGTACAAGAGAGACTTTACAAGTAAATATGTAGCTCACTCACTATTTATATATGAGACTAGATCACTATATCTCACTCACGAGACATCCTTTAGAATCTATTCTCCCATAAGAATTTGCTCTCATTTCCATCTCTCAATGAGGCTCTCACTCCCACTCACTTAAAAGCTCTCTTCAAGGCTCTATCTCACATGCATGAGAACTCTCACTCCTATTTATATTACTATTCTCAAAACTTCTCAAGAACTTTCTATACACTGCTACACTTTTATAGTCTTCCGATATGTATCCACACTCTTCTCTAATCTTCTAGAAGGATCTAGAGAACTCCACATTTCTTCATATTGCTCTAAAGGCTACCACACGGTTATAGATAATTCCACAATTTTGTAGAAAACTCTACAATGTAATGTTCTAGAATTTTCTACACTCTTTCGCACACTTCTAGATAGTTTCACGCCTCTCCATAAAGCTCATGAGTATTCTAGAACATTCAAAACTTTTCTACACACATTTAGATAATTCTAGATATCTCTGCATTATTCTACAATTTTCATGAACTTCTCAATTAAAGAGAGAACCCAACAAATCTCCCACTCCAATTTAATTGGGAAGTGGCATTCAACAATCAATAACATCACCACATTTAGACTCATCCGTCTCTGCCATAAATGTGAGTTGCTCTTTGTCAAACAAAGCTTGTATCACATCATATGAGCAGTCACCAAGAAATGATCATGATCTTCTCTACAACAAGAATTGATCCACTAAACTATCTTGTACCGCCGTTATCTACTAACGGGACACACCACCCAGTCACCTCAATTATTGAGGTGTGCGCCATTAAAACCCGGATCGGATCGAAACCACATTGCAAAAAAAAATAGAATCTGAAAATCAGACTAGCTATATTCCGGTTTTGATCTAGAACCGAACTGGTTTAAGTGGTTCAAAACCGAAACTGGACTCGAAGAACATGTTTCTGAGTTATTAATTTAATTTACTAAAAAATACAACTAATTTGTTCAATAAAAATGGGTATTTGTAACTAATAATATTACTATTACTATTATTTATTTATTTATTTATTTATTTATTTATTTATTTATTTATTTATTTATTTATTTATTTATTTATTTATTTATTTATTTATTTATTTATTTATTTATTTATTTATTTATTTATTTATTTATTTATTTATTTATTTATTTTATTAGTCTTAGAGAGCAAAGTTGAAGTAATTTGAGTGTAGAATAGTAAATCCCAGGTTTAAAAAAAGTGTGTAGAATAGTAAATAGATAGATGAATAAAACATTTGGACAATAGATACTACATATTAAAAAGATTACGAAATACTATTTATGTTTTAATAGCATTGTTATTTTTATTATTCTACAAGTGTTTCATATTATTAATATTAATTAATATATTAAAAATATACTTCGTAGTAAAACCGGTTTAATCCTATTGAAACCAGAATAATCTGGTTTTAAACCGGAACCAGATCGAAAACCGGATTTCAATATTTAAAAACCGAAAAACAGACCAGATATCATTTCAGGTTAGGTCGGGTCCGTTTTTCTGGTCTAGTCCGGTTTTCCGGTTCGAACCGATTTTTGCACACCCCGACCTCAATATCGGGGAGACTTTCGATACAATTAACCAACCGTAGATCAAATTGCAAGATTAAAGCTCGTACAAGACGTTCTCATACAGACTCTGATTCATCGACACTTGATCTTCAATTCATTATGTAGTGTCATTGTTTACCAATGGGACATGGCGCCTGATCATCGAGATATCGGGAAGACTTTCAATACAACCCATACTAACACATAAAGACATGAGACCAGACTCGGAACCACCCACACAATGCATCCCACCACTCTGCTCCATATATGTGTGACATAAGTTCTAAAGTTATGTCCAATATCCCATCAAAGATCCCAATCTCGAATTTCTCTGACAACACTACTACCATCAGTGTAAGACAAAATCCATCCCCATAATGAAATTAGCCCGTTTCTCTACCTCCAACAACCTGGCTCTGATACCACTTTGGAGAAATTATGAACGGACCGATTCCTCAAACGTCCCCTTTTTGTAATATCTTATAACATCTTGCAAGTAGGTCTAAATACAGACCATCCAGAGTTCTGCAAGTGTCAAAGAGATGCCCCGTGGACAAGTTTTTCTTTATAAATCCAGTGGGGCTGAAGTAATTGGGGCTTAAACTCACTCCATTGAGTCTCGAACCCGAGACCTCCCGTAAGGGAGAGTGAGCCGGCGACCAGCTAGGCTGACTGCTTCCTCACCCCTTGGACAAGTTATTGCTCTTTCTTTGGTCCACAATTAACTTCAAGAAGTCAGGTGGGAGGAAGTTCTATGGGGTCAGAAGACTGTCCGTGATTATAGCTCTGGACGGAAGAGTGATCTTCCCCAACAACTTCCAAAGAATACACGGCATGCAGAGAAGTTTACGGTCGACTTCCCACACGAGCGAGGCATCATGGAAAGCTTTCCCCACATAGAAGTTGTAAGCCTCTGCATTTGGTATTGAAGTGATGTCCTGCACGGTCGTAGCCATCAGGGCGTCGTTGACCACCACTAGCCTCTTTCATATGCTCAACAATTGTCAAAGAAGGTCTCTTATTGGGCCTCAAATATGTGGCTACTCTCATTAAGGAAGCCACCATTTCCGTGTAATCTTTAAATTTTTTGTTTAGGTTGGTGATAGATTGGAATGAAGCGACATCCCACACAGCCGTAGCCATTAGGGCGTCATTAACCACCACTAGCCTCTTGCATTTGCTCAACAACTCCCAAAAAAGGTATCCTATTGGGCCACAATATGTGGCTGCCCTCATAAGGAAGCCACCATTTTCGTGTAATCTTTAAATTCTTTGTTTAGGTTGGTGATAGAATGAAATGAGGGAGGTGATGGAAAATAGTGGAATTGGAGAGTTGGGTAGTCCTTCGGGTATCTCCGACCTTGCTCTTTGCCCCTCATAACACTTCTTTCACTGCCATAATGAACATGTGCCCGCGTTGTTCCAACCCCATTGTTAGCTTGTTTACCAACTCATCGGAGAACATTGTTAGAGTCCCGAAAGAGATGAAATTGATGGACTTTGGAGGTATTATGTCAAGCCAATCGAGACTATTGTGCCAGTATGTTGAGTTGTTCATTTCAATCGATCCCGTGACTACCGGGTTGAATGGACCGATTCCCCAAATGTCTCATTTTCGTAAGATCTTATAACATCTCACGAGTAGGTCTATATACGGACCCTCCATAGCTCTACAAGCGCCAAAGTATTGAAGTTTATTCATTTTATTTCATACATGTATTCATTTACCTGATTTATGTAGGTTTATTATTGCATGATAGATCTTTTATTGTATGTTCTCTCTCCTCTCAAGACTCACTATTTTCGATATATTATGTATATATATATATATAATTATATATGCGCACTTGATGAATAAATATCATGCCAGCAATATCCTAGAGTGTCTTTAGTTTCATTCCTAATTCATATTAACTTTATCATGGTATCAGAGCTAAAATTATGGAAACATAAATTCTAGTTTTTCGCTATCTTATGTTTTATGCTATGGTGGTTGGTGATGCCGCCATTAAAACTAGCTATTAAGCTTTTGGTTTTGGTTTTTTGGAGTGCAAGTAAATGTGTCATACACATTAACACATTATCGTCCTTGCATTTGAGCAAGTTTTTTCACCCAACATTTTCTTTATATTTAACTTTGTTTGATAGGCTGAAATAATGTGCAACTAATGATTGAGTTATATGTAAATCACGAGAGATTGATTTCTTAAAAGCAATATACTTCAGTTATGAAAAAAAAGTGACAAAGAAACCGTACACTTATTCTACAAATATTTCAATTTAGAGAGTAATGACTAATAATTAAAATCTTTCACTTACAACAAACTTGTCCCTTGTATGTGTAAACATATAACCATTTTTATTACTAATCCATCTGACTTCCACTGTTATATAAGAAAAGAAACACTCTTGGCATTTACATTTCTACCCTCAATTCCTACGTGTCTTATCAATATTTTTTTTGTTTCTCTACATTTTCCTACATTCTTCATACTTGATACAATTTTACTTCCATTGTAGTTCCGTCTAAGATAAAGATGAAAATTTACCATCAATTTAGCACCGACCGCGTCGTGTTCTTCCTCGCTTTGTAGCACTCGGATAATTTAAAGTCTACAACTCTCCAATATTTTCCCATGATTCGTGTAATTAACTTCCCCAAATCAAAACATTCTCCCTAGAACGCTCACTTTCAAAACATTGTAGTAATGGTGCCCCTAAATTTAACAAATCGAGAAGGCAATGAAAATTTCATTCAGAAAGTCCTCTGTTAAGGTAAATCACTTTGCAATATCTTCCCATTTTGAGCATGTTACATATTTTTATTTAGTATCCACTAAGAGTTCATAACTTCAGTTCGATTAAGTGAAGCTTTTTACACCACATCTGTATGTGTACGTTAAATTTTGTGTTCTTATATTTTGCATATCTCATGTTTGATGAAATGCAACGACGATAAGAAGTACTACGTATTTATTTGCATAGTTAAATAACATTATGATGGTAATAACATATCTAATATGTTAACTTGCTAGATGATAATGAGATATTTTATTCATTATAGTTGATTTGTGGGTTTCTTCTTAATTTGTATTTTGTTTTGTGTTTAATGACGTTTTTTTTACACTGAGCGGAAATCGAATTTGTTAGCTTGCTATATGATTATGAGATACTTTATCTATATCCTATGGATAGACAATGTCCATATCCTCAAAAGAACATTTAGTTGCTACCTAATTAATTGCTTTGAATTACAACTTAATAATAACTCAAATGAATCATACGAAGAAAGCAAACAAAAAAGTGGATGGTTTTGTTTTCCTTTTCTATTCAATACACCCTCAATGTTGTTCACTTTTATCATTTATAATAGTAGTGCAAAAACTATATTGAAAAGTTTGTAGTTCTATTCTACCTTTTCGTTAAAACTCAATCATTTTCCAATGTCATTTTATATGTTTTTTCATTTTATATTATGTACCTCCAATATATCTTTGGATGCCACCTGCTGTTATTGTTTCCATACTATTCGCTTTTAGACAAATCAAATTAATGACTTATATTAAAAGAATCACACTTTATATCTTTAAACAAAACCTTATGATTTAGTTTTAGTAGGCTTTTGGTACGGAAATAAAAATACTGTATGAATGTGAAATGTAGTATACTTATTTTATTTAGATTAATATTTTTTTTGTATGAATTGATATGGAATTAAAAAATAGTTTGAGTTGTAATTTAAGTTGAAGATAAAGAAAAGTAAAATTGTAATTACATTTTTAGTATTTGATGGAGAAGAACAAAGAATTGTAGAAAAGGAAAAAAACAAGAAATAAAGAGAAAAGGAAATATACGTACAGGAGAGTAAAATAAAGGAGTAAGTGAGATTCACACACCATGCACATGGTGTGCCCCGATCCCACAGTATAATTTCTGGAGAATCATTAACATTTACTATTATGGGATACACTTTATGTTTACGCAATACATTTATATGCAGTGTTAGAAAAGTTTCACCTGATTATGAAATTGTCACCACATTATTCATTACTTTTTTAGTATTTTTGCCACCTTTACAAATCGTTAGATATTAAATTCAATGCACCAGATGAAAAATCGTTTCTTATAATAAACACTCTTTTCATTTGTTTTTTCAACCCATTAAGCCAATAATCAAAATCAGTGGGGCAAATGTTGCAGAACATTTGCTAGACAAATAGTCTTTCCCATGAAAAGTAAGAATAAATTTGGAGCATCGAATTTAGTATTGAATTGATCTAAATATATAAAAAAATACATTAAAGTGGATGGAAAATGCAGTGACATTTTCATAAATAAATCAATGTTTTTATTTTTTGAAAAGGTGTATTTCTGCGTGCAATAGTGTACCATAAATGATCGAAAGTGGAAGATCGAGAAATTTCTTAATGCAATAGTGTTAACCAGATGCTCAAAATTGGAGACGTTGGCATTTTATATTTTAAGACTACTCTTTTTGGAACCGGAGGAGGACCGCCGTCCGGTTGCCGCGCTTTTGAGGTGGTTACTAATGGAGTTTTTTGATTAAAAAAATTAACTTGTCTTCCGAAGTGTAGATGTTGGGTGTGTTTCGGAAAAATAAAGAAAAGTTAATTAATTAAAATTAATTTAAATGAGTAAAAGAAAACCAAGAAAAGAGATGGAGCAGAAACTAGTCAAAGCTCGTGCTACGCACGATTTCCTTAAAACATATTTGTTGCCTCCCGGGGTGCTAGGAGCGTTGCAAGAATCGTTTCCCAGGATACGATGACTACGAGCTATTCATTGAGCACTCAACAGAATAGTTCCAGCGAACGAGAACAAAGCAAGAACACTCCAGAAGTTTTCAGAGAGACTGGAGGTGTATTTGAGCTGGGAAAAGACACGAAGTACGTGTGTACTGTGCGTTCGTGAGTTGTGTATTGTTGTAAATCACCTGCCAGCTACTTATACGAGGGATTAGGAGTTGTGTTAATGAAGGTTTAATGGACATGAACGTTGGCAATCAATGTCTATCACGTTGGCATTGATTCTCGTCCAGAAAACTGTTTGTTTAATTGCAGTAAGTCACAAGAACGTGGGGCATTTAATGTGTTGTAACGTCCCAGCAGCAGACTGCTGCGGACGTTCAACATTCGAGGGAGCAGCAGCCTGCTGCGCAGGGAACTGCGAACGTAGTAGTAGTAGCACGAAGGGTTTTTTGTCGTGTATGCACTCTGCACTCAAAAAAATAATCAACAAGGAACTTTGTCGTGTATGCACTCAAAATAATAATCAATACAACACTAATACGTAGTATAATGTAGTAAGGTTCGTATCCACAGGGAAAGAGATACTTCTCTTTTTATAAAACTGGAAATAAGTATTAAGGATTTTTTTTGGTTGATTGATGAACTTAAATTATATTTAAACACGAAGATGAACGACTTATGTGGTTTAATTAATGAGAAGGAGACTTGGCTTTGCTTTTTATCCACTTAATGAAGTGTTCGTCGATCCCGGTTATATCTTTAACTATCTTCCTCTCGAATACTCAATCGAGGAGTATATCCAATTCATCGAGGGTAGTTATTAATAACGAGACGCGTTCATTAATAAAACATACTACCGAGTCAATATAGAACATGCGCCGTATACTAACCCGATAGTAGCAATAAAATTAAGATGAAAACAATTGAGATTGATAACCTCAACACAAGCGGTTTATCGGTTTAATCAATATAATTAATTCCCCTTCGGTTATTAACCATGAGACGCATGCTTTAACAACCCAAGTTTACTACCGTGAAAGGACCGAATTAATAACAAGCGTATTAATCGATCGATTCTAGTAATAATTAATATATGAAACAAAACTAGTTGATCCTTTAAGTAATGCTCAAAATATTAATATGAAATAGGAGTAGGAATTAATTAATATTCAAGGAAGAAGATTAAAGAAAATAACTCACAACTTACAATTCATTAAGCTTCAAAGTAGCAAAACCAAGATGGAAAAGTTTAGCTCCTCATTTGGAGACTAAACATGAAGAAAATATAAAGAAATGACTTGTCTAAACTGAGTTTAGAAGTATATGTGAATTGGTGATTTTATTGTGAAGGAAAGGGGTGTATTTATAGGGTTTTGGGAGCTGCAGGGTCTGATACCTGATCGGGTATCTTTGGAAATTGCCCAGAAAGTCACTTTTGTGTGCATACCCGATCGGGTATGTCGGCATACCCGATCGGGTATGTGACAAATCTTCACGAAAATTTGCTCCCACGATCATTTGTTCCCGGATTTGATTTGGACATGGTACATGAGTATTTTTTCCAAATCGAAATCTTTCTTGTCTCCTTGCACTTTTCTTGATCTTTTAAGGTCCAATCTTGATCCCTTGGATGATCTTTGACTTGTTTAGCTCAGAATAATCCTAATCTAAACAAATTACAAATAAAAATGAAAATAAAATATTACACCAAAAGTGTGCAATTTCCACAACTAGAACTAATAAAAACTAGTTAAAAATACAAACATACAATCGGAAATTACACGAATATCACCTGCTCCAACCTGGAGCAAAAAATAGGAAATTAACGGAGGAACAAAAATTAACGTTTATCTTTAAAAGATAGAATTTTCGGACGACATTTGTGTCCGCAGGTCGCCCGCGCACACAAGTCGGACTTTTTGTTCTCCGGTTTCGGGATTTGATTCGCACCCCCCTGCGCGCGTGGAGAGAGCCTTTACCCTAAGGAATCTTAACTCCTTAAGGGGAGTTTCCCTTTATAAAGGGTTCAAATTCCCTTGGGTTTTCCGGTGTGGGAAAAAACCACACTAGAAACTCATCTTTTCCTAATTTTCCCCATTCCAACGAATGAACTTCGAGAATCAATTTTCATTCACCCGTTATCCATTTTGAGTGTACCATATATCGAATTGTAGTCCTAAGCAAGGATAATCCGAAACCACTTTGACCCGACCCAAATCGGAAGAGGACCCCACTCAAAAAATTGTCCCAAAATGACCATTTAATGCAAATTGCAACACATTTTCCAACAGTAGATTATGTCCATAAAATTTCAGTTTAAAAATCGATTAGTAAGTCAATTAAATAAATTATTATTGAAAAGCAGTGCATTACACACATATTTGCGCAATGTTTTTCAATAGTAATTTCTTTAATTGACTTCCCGAACGAATTATAAATTGAAATTGTGTGGACATAATCTACACTTATTGTAGAACATCATCACATAAATTTCATAAAAAATTCCATTGAGAACCGTCTCAAATGGCAGTGACCGAACGATATGTATACATATAGTGAGAAGATTACTCAATATATGCATATATGTATGTGTATACAAATCTAATACAAGTTGTCATCCACTGCCCGCATGCCACCATAATAGCTCTTCATATTCAAATGCACCTCATTACTCTTTACTATTGTACTATATATTTATATCTATCACAGTAGTATATATAGTAACTAGTCGATCGACCCGTGCGTTGCACGGTTAATGGATAAAATTGGTTTATTTTTAAAATAATTTATTTCATGAGTCATGTGTATACACATAGTTATTGCAAATGAGAAATCAGACTTATCAGCCAACTTTTTCACCAAACACGTAATGCTTGCTTTCCCGTGCCGAGTTGTGTAATAAGCAGAAAGTAAGGTTATAGTTACTTTTCTGGCTGTATTGGCTGAAGTTGGTGTAGATGACCATTTTAGTTAATTTTACATATAATTTTTCTTTATTTTATTAATAAAATACTCTCTCCGTCCCATTGGACTTTGCCAACTTTCCCTTTTTGGTTGTCACAAAAACTTTTGCTACTTTACTATTAAAGCAACTAATTTGTGGTTCTGCACATTTCTCTCTCCTCTGCACAAATCTCAACCACACAGTTTTTACTATCCTTATTTCTCACTTACTTTGCACTTGGCAAAGTCCACCGAGACGGTGGTAGTATATTCTAAACATAATTTTTTCTTAAATCAACAGAATCGGCCAATGCAGCTACTTCAGCCAGAACTTCATATATTTTAGCATAATCAGTCAAATTAATCGATTTTCATGCTTCCAAACGGGCTCTTATTTTCTAAATAAACGTGCCAAATGAGAAGCTTAGGCCGTGACTTTATCCCACATGCAAATTCATTTTGGAAAAATGTTGTACGACACAATTTTTACTTTCTTATTTCATATTCAAATCAACTATTGCAACATTTTAAGAAATCATGGAGAAATATAATATACGAAGTACTTTTTCTATTGAAAGAGGAGAATTATAATATACTATCATCCGTTCTTTAATTTTTGCAACAATTTGACTTTCACGTTTGTTAATGCACAACTTTGATTGTAATGGTATTTAATTATGTATTAGTAAATATTATAAAAAGTTGATATTTTAGAAATTCACATTGATGTGAATTCAATAACATTTTATACGTAATAATTTGATTATGTATATTAGTAGAAAATTATGATCAAAATAAGGTATGTGATCTGAATAGTGCAATTATCACAATGATGCAAGAATTAAAGAATGAAGGAAGTACTTGATAAGCATTATAATAAGGGGGTGTTTGGAACTGATTCCGCTTCTGCTTCTTTTTGAAAAGCAGAAGCAGAATCAGAATCAGATTTCAGAAGCTGGTACCCCCCCAACTTCTAAAAAAACCGATTCTGAGAGTAAATTAGAGCTCCAGAAGTGATTCTGGAATTTCACCCAAACACTCCAGCTTCTGCTTCTGCTCCATGAAGGAGCAGAATCAGTTTTGAGAATCAGATCCAAACATCTCTAAGTACTGTACCCTAGGGTTACTATGTAATTCTCGGGAAAATCACTATATATTATACTACTTAACTACTTCATAATAAGCTAGCATTATATAACTTAAATATGTAGGTTACAATAATTATTATAATGCTCCATAAATAAACATCTTAAATAACTTAATGTAGTAACCGTGAGTTACAAACTTACAATAATTAATATAATGCTCCATGATTAAGTATCTTAAATAACTTAATTAATAATTACTCCGTATATTTCTTCTATCGTCATCATCATATATGCTATTTAATGTTCCTAATAAAACATCAATTAAGACACTTTAATAATCGAATTGTTGGCAGCAAATACATTTTCACCTGAAATCCCACCATGTTACTTTTATATATATAAAGATAATACCAGAATAGTAAATATCTTTAAATGAGTTAAATATGAGAGAATGTAATAACATTAGTCTCTACATATTTACCGTTATATTACTTCATTATTTTTACTGTTACTATGGATAAGTAATAACTCTTATTTTCAGGAAATGTGTACTCATATATTTTGTAGTTAGAAGTCTTATTTTCTATTTGAGAAAACTTGAAATTTGATTCTTGTCAACCACATATAAGATGCGTCTAACCGACCTGGTTCCGATAGGTATGTATCCAGAATAAGAAATCTAGACTAGCCAAGTATATGGGTTAGATATGAAACAATATACTCCATCCGTTTCTAAATAAACATTCCATTTTTCTTTTCGATTGGTTCTAAAAAAGTTACATTTCCGCAAAACAATGCAAAATGATGCAACACAGTACCAAAAATTGTCAAAACAATGACAAACGGTGTCATTTTTTTAAAAAATTTTGTGCAAAACAAAGTGACACTTTTAAATATAGGCTTGTCAACTATTTAATGAGTTTGGGTCTCAAATATTACATTCTGACCCGTACCCGGCTTGATAGTTTGCCGCTTTTGCTACTCGTTGAAGTTGGGGATGATTGTTCGACCCTCTCCAATCCCCCAACGTATCCTGCGATTAGCATATTCCAGCTCTACTTTCCAAAGATCTTCAATGTCTAATGATTGCCAGGTTTTTTCACTTTCTTTTTTCAGTTGTGAGTTGTAGAAATGCACTCTAAAGTCATAGCTCTTAATAAGTATAAACTGAATGTAGCTCTCAAGCTCTGGCAATTACAATTATCTTTGTTGTCTATGGTAATTATCTATGTAGCACGGAAACTCTCCGGAAAGAATACGTTTCCCGTTTCCTCATTATTTTCGCGTTTCCGTGCAACGTAGGTAATTATTAATGAACTATGGGATAAAGGCGGGTCAGCTCAGTCAGTTGTGCACGAAAGGCTTCCACCAGCCTATCAGTATCAGTATGCTAGTAAAATATGGAGGAGGTTTGGGATTGCCATTGAAAACTTGTGCCAATGAAATTAGATGACCAAAAGAAACGTTGAGTTCATAAATCGTAATCTTCCTAATGAATTCACAGTTTCGCCTCATCTGGTATGTCAACTGGGAGATTTTTCATTTTCGGTAATAGGAAATTCTGGGATGCATTTCTAAGCAAGTTCATTCTTACCCTGTTTTTAATTATGTATTATTTTTTCTTGATTTATTAAAAAACGTAAATGTAGTTTGTAGTGGAAGATGAGGCCTTGAGCCATCCTAGCAGTTTTGCTCTCACTAAGGCTTTTTAAGAATTTCATTGCCCTCTCTGGCTCTCTGACTTCGCAATCTGTAGTTTGCACGCTTACAAAGGCCATGAGTTAATCCCCCCGCCCCGAATTTCAAGTGTTTTCTGCTATTAGTGAAAACTTTTACAGCACGGTAAATGCTTCTTTGGTATTTTAGAGAATGCCAATTAAGAGGCACATTTGATGAATAAGAAAGTCACTTTCAGGGGATATGAGAGATTAGGAGCACATCATCTTTTGAACCTTGGCTTGAATTTGAAGTTTAATGTTAAGAACTCGATCAAACAATTTCACATGGAAAATATTCAAAGTGGAAGCTATTCAAGGGGTGCTTTGGTTGTCTTCGAAGGGCTGGATCGTTGTGGAAAGACATCACAGTCTAGCAGATTGTTAAAATACTTGGATGAAACTGGGCACTCCGTTCAGTCATGGAGATTCCCTGATAGAAACACCTCTACTGGGAAAATGATATCTTCTTATCTTTCCAACCAGTCTTATTTGGATGATCATGCTATTCATCTCCTTTTCAGTGCCAACCGCTGGGAGAAGAGGTATGGTTGTCAGTCATGTGACCAAACTAATTGCCTTCTTGTATTCGCCAAGTAATGGTTGTGCTTAAGAATTGACTAATTTACAGGTATAGTAATAAAAGATTCTGTGTAGGACTGTGTAGTGTTTAGGGTATCTTGGATCTCAAAAAAACCTAAAGGACAATTATGACAAGGAAAACAATTTTAGTGTTTGGCTTTACCTGGGAAAAAATGAAATGTGACTACACACACATTCTTAGTATTTATGCACTCATAGAAATAAATACATAATCTGACTTTGAACAAACATATACCACAAAATCTTCAAAATTAAGTCTATCTTTTATTTTATTCTAAATTTTCTTTCCTCCCAGTTTTCTCTCTATCGTGTTCCCTACAATGTGATGGGACCCTTCCCCGGACCCTCGCCAGGGCAGACATGCCTTGAGCTTAATGGGGGCACATACCCCCAATAAAATCTGAGTTTTTAATTTTGAATAGGTGTGTTTTAGTAAAAAAAAAATAGTAGTGCCCCCAATGGAAAAAAGAGAATGCCCCCATTAACTCCTAAAGTTTCAGAATTCAAAGCAACTAATCAAGTATGTATAGTTTCTCTATTTTCGTTGGGTTTCTCCTATTTACTTTTTCCTCTTCGTAGTTTGCTTTCGTATATATATCTTTTTGTAACTCACATTTCTTTTTAAATTTAGCTAATTGTTGATTATAATTTCTACATTTATTTTGTACTCCCTCTCCCTTAAATTATTATTCTTTTCCTTTTTAGATTGTCCCGAAGTAATTGTCTTGTTTCTTTTTATTTACAAAAAATATGTTGTTTGACCATTTCAATTTTCTATACTCATACTCAATTATATCTTTAATTTACTTTTTCAATCATTTTCTTCATAAGTGTACAGAGAGTAACATTTCATTAAATATTAATTTATGTGATTGCAATAGCCAATAGGTGCTGTTTCATGGAATAAGATTCCAAAATCTCTTTCTTTTTATAGGGTGATTGATTAATAGTTTGCACATGATTCAATAAATTTGTTTCTTTTATTCTCATCGAAGACAATCATAATAGTTCAATTTCATTTCTTTAATTAGTGTCAATTTTGATAGGTGTTTTGGGTGTCTTCTGTCTTGTATCTTGAAACTTTATATTTTGTATATTTATTTTTTTATGGTTAGTACTCAAATTTTTCTTGAACAAATTAAGGCTTGGATGTTGTTGTTCAATAGTTGTTGTTCTTGTAATGTTTAAACTATGAACCAAAGTCTTTCAAATTGCCAAACAGTAGGTGTTAGTGTTTAAATGATAACTGAAGGTAAATGAAATAATCAAGTATTGTTTTGTATTAAATTTGAGGTTTTGTTAGAAGAGTTGTTGATTGGTTACGATATGGGTTGATAAGCATGATTACCTTGTTCTAACATGATAGAATTTATTGTTAAAATCAAAGGAGATGAAATTAGAAATTAAGTAATCAATAGTTAAAGAGTTTTAACTATGTGAGTATTAATATTTAATATCAAAACACCTTATGATAAGTATAATTTAATTTGAAAAGATGAAGTTTGAATCTTTTTTATAATTAAAAAGTAAAGAATAAGAAAAAAAAATTAACGTGATGATTGTTGAATATATATTAAATTCCTAAACCAATTTAGGAAACAAATAACATCATGTCCGGGTACATATTGAATCAATAATCCAATTTAGGAAACAAATTAAAATGACCTGTGTATTGAATACTACTTTCAAGAAAACTTTCACTAAGCAAATGTAGTTAACTCTAATAATTTCTATTATGACTACATATATTAATTGGAGTAATGCATGTTTTAAGTTTGATATTTGAATAATATTTGTACTATTTCATTTAGCTCATGCAGCCGAGCCCCCAATAATAATTTATCCTGGATACGCTACTGACCCTCGCCTTGTGGGATGCCAATGTTCACCGGGCTGCCCTTTTATTTTGTTCCCTACAATTCCATGGGTTCCGAACAGACCCTTCGTTAATGCTTAAATTCTTCCATGTGGTTTGAAATATCTTCTGAATGTCAACTGGAAATATTATTGCAGGTCATTGATGGAAGAAGCTCTGAAGAGCGGAACTACTGTCATTGTAGATAGATATTCTTATTCCGGGGTGGCTTTTTCATCTGCAAAGGGACTTGATATCCAATGGTGTATGGTACATACGTCGTTGACTGTACTATGTAAATACAATGTTTTTATTAGTCTGTGATGTTGTGAGGCCTCTCAATGTGCAGGCTCCTGATATAGGATTGCTTGCTCCAGATCTGGTATTGTTTCTTGACATTTCACCTGAGGTAATCATCTTTTCAGATTGAAATTTGGAAATGGAGACGGTTAGAAGATGTTTTTACTTTCCATGGAAAGTGGTCAAGATAGAATTTAGGTCACTTTTGGCAAGGGTGTCATTTTCTCACCTCCTCCCTTGCCATTCACTTTCATTTGAAATGATAGGAACTCTAAGCTAATGTTGACCACGATCCACCAAAGTTTGAAGAGTCAAAGTGTGTGGTTTATGATGGAAAATAAATGGGTGGAACAGTGTGTGCTTTTATTGAATATCCACATGGGTGTCCGGTATCTCAAACCTTTTGAGGATATCTTTTGAGTGAGGTGGCCCATTTGGGCTCACTTTGACATGGTATGATAGTCTAGGCCTAATCTCACGACTTTCACTAAGAAAGCAAACATTCAATTATAATTAATAATAAACTCCCCCTTAACAGCATATAAAATTCTAGCCATTGGCACCAATATTGTGTGATTGCTTTTAAATTATATTTGGATGCATGCTTTGTCAGGGTGGTTATGATATCAATGATACGACAATGCACTTTATTGATAAGTAAATCATCTCTAAGTCACTAAGAATAAATTCATTATTGAAATACTTTAGATAGCAGCTAAAAGAGGAGGTTATGGTGGTGAGAGGTATGAGCAATTGGAATTTCAAAAACAGGTTGCCCAATCATACCAGGTCCTTCAGGATTCATCATGGAAGGTAAGGGACTTTAGTCCATGTGTGGCTGGGTCATTACATTTACGGTTTTACCTCCTAATCTCTTAGGAGACGTTTACTTCGCTGCTAAAGTCACAGTTAGGTTAGTAAGACATGTGAAGTAAACACGCACGCTGCTTAAAAAGCCGCTTACTAACCGAAATAGATGCTTAAAGTGCCGCTTACTAAGCATACCACCCCCCATGTATTAATTAAGCGACACTTTAAGCTTAATCAGTTTCCGAATTTACCCCTTGCTCTTACCCTTATTGTTACCCCCTACCCACCCTACCCTACTACCCCGACCCCACCCCGACCCTGACCCTACCCACTACCTCCATCCATCCTCGTACCTTACCCCTACTCGACCATTACCCCACCCCCACCCCGCGTACCCATTTTCCCTACAATGACCCTACCCCACCTCGGCCCCGCCTCGATCCATACCATACCCCTACCTCGGCCCCACCTGATCTCGACCCCACCCCTATCCTACCCCTACCTTTACCTTACCCCAATCCCTACCCTACTTACCCGACCTCACCCAACCCCTTACCCACCCCTACCCATACCACCTACCCCAACCCTAACACATCAGCCCCACCTTGACCCCACCCTACCCCCTAGGGCCCCTCCTACCCCAACCCCTTACCACATTGGCCCCACCCTACCCTACCTTACCTGACCCCACCTCTACCCCTACCCTACCTACCCCCAACCCCAACCCCTAGGCCCCTTACCACCCTACCACATTGGCCCTAACCCTGAACCCACCCTACCTCTTACCCTAGGCCCTTACCACCCTACCCCAGCGGGACCACCCCCGACCCCACCCTGTCCTGCCCTACCCTACCTTACCCCACCCCTACCCTGCCCCTTACCCCTAGGCCCTTTACCACCCTACCCCAAAACCCTACCACTACCACATTGGCACCACCCCGACCCCACCTACCCCTTACCCTTTACCCCCCCCCCCCCCCCTTACCACCCTACCCCAACCCCCTACCACGTCAATCCCACCTCCGACCCCACCCTACGTGGGGTAGGATGGCGGTAGGATGGGCCAGGATCTGGGTGGAGCCAAGGTAGGGGCAATCTAGTAGGGGTGGTAGGGGGTGGGGTAGGGTGGTAAGAAGGTGGGTGGGGTTGGGGCTGAGATCGGGGTGGGGCCGAGGTAGGGGCAAGTGGTGTATTGAGTGGGGTTGGGTCGTGGTTAGTGGTAAGGGTGGGGTTGGGGTAAGGTAGGGTAGGGGCTGGGGTCGGGGTAAGGTAGGGTAGGGTATGGGTAGGAGTAGGGTAGGATAGGGTGTATGGTAGGGGTTTAGGGGGGGTAAGTGGGTGGGTGTGGTGGTAAGGGCCTAGGGGTAGGGGTGGGGTCGAGGACGGGGTAGTGGTGGGGTCAAGGTAAGGTAGGGTAGGAGTATGGTGGGGTCGGGGTGGGGCTGATGTGGTAGGGGGTAGGGGTAGGGTGGTAAGGGCCTAGGGGGTATAGGGTGGGGTAGGGGTAAGGTAGGGTGGGGGTAAGGAGTTGGGGGGTATGAGTACACATAATACTTGTGTTCATGAATGTTTGTGTGTCTATATATGTATAGGGTTATTTTGGACATTTTAATGCTAAACGATGTTTTAAACCTTTTGGAGTAAACACGATCTTACAACGTTGCTTATTTTATGCGCCGCTTATTAACGCGGGTCTTAGTAAGCATCGTTTAGTAACCCGTGAAGTAAACATGTCCTTAGTCTTATTTTGTTCAAAAGGGGGATGAGAAATGAGGGAGATGGGAGGGGGGGGGTGAAAGATTTCTATAAGTATGCGATGTTTGGTTCTAACTTCTAAATAAATTTAGCAATTAAAAAATCGCCTCCCGGTTGGCATTGTAAATTCTAGCTCAGTCATATAGTTCAATATGGGATTAATCTCACGACTTTCCTAAATATTGATGTGTAATTATTATTTAAGAAAATCTGCTATTGTCACCACCACCTTAATCTCAACTACTGGGTGGGGTCTTTGACATGAAATTGATAGTGTTAATTAATAATTTTAAGTTAGTACCAGTGTAAATGTGTGTAAAAAACAGTGGGGTGTGGGTGTTTACTTGAAATTGATGGTCAATTATTTATTCTAACAGTTACCCATATAAATGTGTGTAACAAGAACAGTGGGAAAGCTTTACATTGATACCCTTTTTTTCACAACCTTCGAAAGGAAGAATAATACTCCGTATTGAGTAGTGTTTTAGAAAAGTATGTAGAAATAATGTATTACATATAATTTCCGTCGTAATAGAAAAGTGCTGCTCCATATTAGGAAATAAGACTACATTTATGGGCCCCATCAAGTCCTATCTATTGACCTCTGTTGGGTGTGTATTTCAGCTCAGGTCTCCAACCAAAACAACTCACACACACCACCCAGGATTGTTTAGCCACTCCACTCACCTTGTTTACCACTCCCTCACACTCTAACTCCACACAAAGGAAGGAAGAGGAGCTCACTGTATTGAACTCACCGTATCTCTCAAAAGGGAAGAGAAGCACTCAATTATAGTAGGCTATTATTTGCTCATGGGTGTCAAAGACAAACAAAAGTGGGGCTCGAGACAGGCTAGCAAAAGTCAGGAGGCCAAGAGACAAATAATACCAAGTCAATAAGAGTTGGCAGCGGATAGGAAATGCCAGGCTAGCTAGATCAGTAAGAGTGTAGGAAATAGGAGTAAACATAGGGTGCAGGCCTTAACACAAATAAGTGGAAGGGAAGCCTTGGTAGGACCAATACCTCCAACATTCTCCACCTTATTGGTCCTAGGTGGTGTAGAGTAACAAATACACGGTTGTGAGGAGACTCATCATCGCTGAACCATTACAAGTACATCATTGCGATCATACAAGTAATAGATGAGAACCAAAGTTCCCTTTCGGACCAAGCTTACCGTGCAAACCCACTTCACGATGGACTGAACTCTACCAATCGGTCCTCGAGTTCAGAACCAAAACCATCACAATGCTATTAACAAACACAAGATATGTTAATAGACCACGCAGGCAAGCATCCGGGAAAAGTTGGGGATTCCAACTAATCCAACAACCACACAAAGCAAGTACACAGAAAATAAAAGAAATAATATTATTTCTATAACTAGCACAGGTAGAGCTCACATAATCACTTGGTATCACATTTTCAAAACACAAAGAAAATAGCATACCAAATATCACAAAGATTTTAATTAATAGAGAATTAAGCACATTTAAAGCAAATTCAGAGGAAATATAGTCAAACACATTGCACATATTATTTCTCACATGCTTCCTAATGTCTCTATCTCTAATAACATGGCAATCACGCAACTCAAGCATATTGCACACAACATTCATATCATGCTCCACCTTAATAGAAATATTATTTTCTTTATTTTCAACATGAAAAACATTTTCATTCACAAATTTGGGTTTGGTTTCAACAAGTAAATCGGAATGAACTTCAACAGGCAAATGCTCCACCTTATTTGGAGCAACATTAGGAGAAACAAGCAGGCAAGGAAATTCATTTTCAACAAAAATGGCATTTCTACTCATCAACACATTGAAGCAAGTTTCACTCCTACACCAAAGCCTATAACCTTTCATGCAATCATGATATCCTAAGAAAACATATTCCTTAGTCCTAGGTTCAAATTTATCATTCAGACGATTCACATAAGCAGCACAACCAAACACTCTCAAATTTGGCAAGTCAAGTGGTTTGCCCATGAACACAGATTCAGGGCATTTTCCTCCTAAGGGAACAGACGGGGACAGATTAACCAAATCAACAGCATAACAAATAGCTTCCCCCCAGAACTTATTAGAGAGCCCAGATGAAGCTAACATAGCCCTCACCCTCTCTAATAAAGTTCTAACCATCCTCTCAGCAACCCCATCCGGTTGGGGTGTGGAGGGAACAGATTTATGCATAGAAATACCCCAAGTATCACATAAATCACCAAGCTGACTATCACAGAAATCAAAACTGACTGTGGTCCTTAAAAAATTAATTTTCTTACCGGTTTGTTTTTCAACAAGGGTTTTCCAGTTTTTAAACTTATCAAAAACTTCAGATTTATTCTCAATCAACAAAACCCACACTTTCTTTGAAAAATCATCAATCAACGTCAGAAAATAATTTTTCCCACCATGAGTGGAAACACTATAAGGACCCCACAAGTCAGCATGAATACAATCAAGCACATTAGTACACTTAGGCAGATCAGGAAAACCAACTCTAGACTGTTTTCCTAGCACACAGGGTTGCACACAATTCACAGAATCAAGTACGGGTTCAGCATGACAAACATACAAGTTGTTCTTCATCTCAGCTTTGAAAACAACTAAACAACCCTTCACAACTTTCATGATTCCCTTTCCCCATTTTCCCTTCAAACCCACATTTTCAAGAGAAGCACAAGATAGCAAATTACAGCACAGCTCAGGAACATGCCTAACATTCTTCAAAGTAAGCACATAACCAGAAGAAAACCTAAGGCATACATCTCCTATTCCTAGCACATTGCATTTCTTCTTATTTGCTAAAGACACAAAGCCATGCTCAATCTCTCTATAGTTTGAAAAAACATTTTTCATAGGGGACATGTGAAAACTACAACCAGAATCTACCACCCAATCTGATTTACCCAAGGAATCAGATATCACAGAACTCAAATAGTCATAATCACATAGATTTTTCATCATAAGCACATCACCTAAATCATCTACGCACGTAGTCAAATTAGCATGCTCACTATGCTCATTTTTCTTAGATTTAGGACAGTCTCTTATGAAATGACCAGATTCGTGACAATAATAGCAACGCCTCGAATTAGACCTAGACTTAGATCTATGTCGTCTACTATTATTTTCTCTACCCCTCACATGCATAACTTCCTCGGATTTTCTACCCTCACCTATCTGTTTTAAATCTAATTCCTTACTCTTAAGACCATTTATCACAATGTCAAGAGTCACATTATCTCTACCATACTTGATAGCAGATTTCACATCACCAAAGGAATCAGGAATAGCATTTAAAAGAGCAATAGGGGAATAATCATCTATATGCTTATCACCACACAACTTAATATCCGAAATAAGTTTGGTAAAAACATCTAGATTTTCTTCAATATCTATAGACATATCTAGTCTAAATTTGAAGAACTTTTCAAGTAAAAATATCCGGTTAGGCAAAGAGGTCTCAGTATACAGTTCATTCAATTTATCCCACAGAATTTTAGCACTCTCTAAAATTCCAACTTTTCTAATCACAGAGTCAGATAAGTTCAAATAAATCACAGAACATGCATTTTCATTCATTTCAGCCCTTTTATCTTCTGTGTCAGAAATTAAATAGGTTTCACCAACTGCTTTAAAACATTTTTGTTGTATTAAAATACATTTAATTTTTTGCTTCCAAATGCTAAAATCAGATTTTCCATTAAATGGAGCCATACCATACTGATTATAAGCAGACATTTTCACAGAGGAAAAATAAGCAACAAAATAAACTGTAAATTTTCGCTAAAAACAATTTAAATATTTATAAGGCTACAAATATACGGAGCAACTAGCACGAACACGCGGGGAGTATTAATGAGCACCAAACTCAACTTCAAACCCCTTGTTCTTCCGTATAAGCACAAATAAATAATAAATTTTTAGCACAAACACAATACAACAATTCAATCAATTTTAAAAGCAGTAATAAACCTAAAACATAATTTCTACACAATAAAAGATTAAATCACTACAAAAGCGATAAAAAGGATAAAAGTCAATATACCGGAGCGAAACCCTAGGAGAGGCGTTTCGACCTTACCCACCCAATTTAAAAAATTGGGATTTTTCGGACGGCGTTGACTGCCTTTGACTGGCTTTGACCGATTTGACCAAGTCCACCAAGGGGCAAGAGCTCCTCTATTCTGCACCAGCAACTTCACGTAAAGTCACCTACTGTGCCTCAACGTCAAGCCTCCAGGTCCAGCTCCAAGATCCAGCAATCCAGCCCAAAACCAAGCCCAGCAAACCAGCAGCCAAGTAGCCCCACGCATCCACCTTTGACCAGCCCAAAAGTTCAAGTCTCAAGCTTCCAATGAACAGTCCAGGTAAAATGTTCTCTGCGTCCTTTGTACGCGAGAAAGCTTCTGCGCAAGATTCGAACGGAGATCGGAAGCTACCGAGTTTCACTGTCTCAGCCTCCAGCGACGTACGGCCGACCTCAGCAGCTCAGCGACGAACACCACGCGTCCAGCTTCACAGCCCTGCTCCAGACCTGCGTTGGTTCGGGCCAATGCTTCCAGATCCGGTCCTCTGCATCAGCTTCCGAGCTCCTCAAATCGTCTCCCTGCGGAATTCGAAGAACAGGTTTGGGCGAGCTCTTGCGACTGTGGATGGCGGCTTTCGGGTGACAACTTCATCGGCGAACAAATCGGCGATCGAAGACCTCCCTGTGACGGCTGGTGTCCTGTGGTGGAAAGCGGCGAGAGTCCACCTCCTGGTCAGCGACTCCCACGCGGAATACAGCTAGCTTCGATGGTGGACGAAGCACCTAGCTCCTGCGAACGGCGAACGAGAAATAGCAACCACTAACGACGGTGGCGATTCTCCGATTGACGAGCTCCAGCAGCTTCCAGGTCAGACAAAGCTTCAGGGACCTGCGACGAGCCCTTTCCGACGGCGGACGGCAGCGGACGGCAGCGGACGGCGGCGGACGGCGGCGGAGTACGGCGGCAGACGGCAACCTGGCTCTGATACCACTGTTGGGTGTGTATTTCAGCTCAGGTCTCCAACCAAAACAACTCACACACACCACCCAGGATTGTTTAGCCACTCCACTCACCTTGTTTACCACTCCCTCACACTCTAACTCCACACAAAGGAAGGAAGAGGAGCTCACTGTATTGAACTCACCGTATCTCTCAAAAGGGAAGAGAAGCACTCAATTATAGTAGGCTATTATTTGCTCATGGGTGTCAAAGACAAACAAAAGTGGGGCTCGAGACAGGCTAGCAAAAGTCAGGAGGCCAAGAGACAAATAATACCAAGTCAATAAGAGTTGGCAGCGGATAGGAAATGCCAGGCTAGCTAGATCAGTAAGAGTGTAGGAAATAGGAGTAAACATAGGGTGCAGGCCTTAACACAAATAAGTGGAAGGGAAGCCTTGGTAGGACCAATACCTCCAACAACCTCTCTTCTATTTTGCTGATTTAGATTGTAGATGCAAACCTTCCCATTGAAGACATCGAAATAAAACTGAGAGAACCTGTGTTGGAATGCATGAAAAAATGTCGAGAGGGGAAACCCTTGTTACCGTTGTGGTCGAGCTAGCTTAGTTTGTTTATGCCTTCTTCTCATAAGGGTCCATTTTCCTGTGTAACATTACAGTTCATGCGGTGACTTCTTAGCAATAGATATCATCACTTATCAAGTTAACAGTGACATTAATACTGATCTGATGTTTCATTTTTCTTTCTTTTTTCTACTCTGGTAAGTGTAAAACCTCTGTGTCCCAAAAACATTGCTCTGACCAAGGTACAACTTTTAATTCAATGATTGAATAGGGGTGGACTTGGAACCGGAATTGAAGGGATTGGACCGTACTGGCACAGTGGCACCAGGAACCGCTCCAAACCGGGTGCAGTTCCGGTTCCTCTTAACTGGGACCGGACCGGTTAGGTTTATTATTACGGAGTAATTTATTACTGCGTATTATTGTTATTGTTTTAAAATAGGGTATTTGGACCCGTTTGGGACCTGAACCGGGTTTCACCCGGAAATCTTGCTTCCGGTTCCACTTCCGGTAAGGGAATATCGGACCGGGAGCTGGTCCGGAACTCTGGAACATTATTGTAGCTCCAGTATGTGGCAATGTTGAGAAAATTGGACTTGTCACCAAAGTGGAAAAGCCAACAGATCAATGGTAAAAGTGTAAAACAGACTCAATTCGGTGGAGGTCATGATTCCTTTTGTTTGGGTTGGGTTGGGTTGGGGTGAGGGTAATGGTATGCATGTTGACCACGCTTGTTTTAAATGGGCAGATGTTATAATGCTTCTGAATTAAACGCCAATCTTGGTATTGGTTTATATATTTCTCTATTCTCTTACAAAACATCAATAATTTAGTTTCTACTTTTTTAGAACGGTTTCAAGTCTTGGTAGAGTTCATAGTTGCACTATGCTGATGGAGTAGCTACCAAAACGTGTTTTGATGTTACTTTTACAACATTGTTATTTTGTAGTTCAAAAGAGTTTAAGAGCACTTTAGAAGGCCAGGGCGCGAGGCCCCATTATAGAAGCTCTCCGGATTAATGGGACCTTCAATGTTTCTCAGAAATAAATTAATATTTTAATTTATACTCGGTGTAACAAAGTAGCGTAAAATAAATAAATAAGAGCATCTCCAATGGTGGTCTATTCACACTAATAAAAATTTGCACATCATCACCGTCAACATTGCTTCTAATATATAGGTCTCCAACACACTCTTATAAAGCTGACCTATCAAAAATTAATGTAAACACTGTCAATTTGACTTTTTTTTTGAAACCGTCAATTGTTTTAAGATCCTTCATGACATGGTGACTCGCCAAACTTGAAGGTGCATATACATACACAATGGCACCACTAATCACATGTGTGCTTTCCCAAGGTTTTCAATAATAAGATTTAGCTTCATATCATAATGATGAAGAAAAACAGTACTACGTATATTATATCTATAAAGCAAATTAAAAATCAATTTAAGCCACATATATTAAGTAAAAGGAACATTCTTTAATGTAAATGAAAATTCACGTTCAGTTTACTTCGGATGAAGAATTTAAGGACCTGAAAATGAATACTGTGCAAGAGAACACTAAGAATAAAGCAAAACTAAAAAAGACTCGATAAAGAATTAAGATTGATCTAAATTCACTTGCTTCAAATAAGAACTATTTATGAGATCGATTATGATACGATATAGAGAAATCATGTGGTTTGGGTGGATTATTATATAAATTTAGATCGTGTTTTCCAATAAGATCTAAATTTACTGGCTTCAGTCCAGTGAACTATTTACTAATAAAATCGATCATTGGAAATTAAATACTCCCTCTGTCCCAAAATTAACTTCTCACTTTCCTTTTCGGACAGTCCCGAAATTAACTTCACACTTCAAAACTTTCCTTATTTGTCAAATAATCTACATAAAAAAATGTCAAACAGTCTCCAAGCAGTGTCAAACAGTGTTTAAACAGTGCAAAACAGTGCACTCTACAGTAAAGTCAAATTTATTTTCTTAATCTGTGTAAAGTCAAACCGTGAACTTAATTACGGGATGGAGGGAGTATTAATTTTCAAACATTAGATTACTGTGATTGTATGATCAAAAGTGACGGGCAGAAAAGAAAGAGAAAATAGCATTTCGTGACTGAGAAAAGGGCGTTGGCATGGTAAGTCCAGACATTGAGATCGTCTCCATCAGAGAAAAAGCGCTTCAGCAATTGGAAAATGATAATCCCGATAATTAGCTCAAATCAAATGATTTAAGACTGTTGTTTTACTGACCTTCGCTTGCTGCGTGAGCAAGGAGGCATCTCTGCTTCTTTGAAAGTCTTTGAAACACTACTCTTCTTCTTCATTTTATGGTCTTCAAAGATGAGTTTCTGCTTCCCACGATGTTCTCCATCGTTGTTTTTCTTGAACAATCAAATACATTTTTTTTTATAAGGATTGGAAATGATTATGATCAATTGTGTAAGTTTCTGCTTAGGTGAAGCGGAATGTTTGATTAGGGATAGATAAACAATGATTTCTCATGGAGGTTGAAGTGAATCCAAGAAACCAGGACGATGAGATGTGGTTTAATGGACGGGCTGTTGAGATGGACGGTTGAGATGCAGAATAATGTTAGGCAAGAGATTGAGACAACAGTAAAAAGTAGGATTTATTTATAGATTATAGATTTTCTTTAAATAATTCAAACTATCCGTTATCCCAAACAAACCCAACTTTTGATAATGATGGCAAGAAGAATCCCAAAACAGTCAAATTTGACTTTTTTTAAATCGCCAATTTGACTGTTTTGAGATCCTTCTATCCGTTATCCCAAACAAACCCAACTTTTGAATAATGATGACAAACCCAACTTTCCATATTAACAATGTAGCATTAAAGATGCTCTAAGACGTAGAGATGCATTACAGCCTTATACGCCAATACAGGGCAATATGATGGGCACCATGGCCATTGTAAATTTGTAATGTAGCCTCATTTGCCGTTGTCGATTTTCGGCAAGGCCCCATTAAGCACCACCGCACTCCGGCGAGTATTCATCTTGTGCCTCCGTGTCTTCCACAACCTCCATCTTCTCCTCTGCCGCCATTACATTTGAAATCGCACTTATCAGCTGCCGCTTTTGAAATTACCACTGCCCAAACACCTCATCTGACACTTCCTCCTCATCACCCTACACCTCCTCCGCCTCATATTGCGTGCATCACCACTAACTCCTCTGAGAGATTGGTGTACATGTGTATCATGTGAAGAAAACTACACCTCATCTGGCACTTCCTCCTCATCACCCTACACCTCCTCTGCCTCATATGGCGCGCATCACCACTAACTCCTCTGAGAGATTGGTGTACATGTGTATCATGTGAAGAAAACTACATAAAATGTCATCTTACTCGGTGGACAGGCCCGATCCTAACATTTTATGGGCCCGAGGCAGTACAAAAAGATCTACCAAAGTTGTGTGCCTCGAGTGCCATGGATTTCCGATCGACCAAATTGCGATGAGGGCAACATAAGACGACAACGGCAGATTCCATCTTGACGAAGAAGATAATCAGCGAAAAAAGTCCGATCATACTTGCACATGATTCAGACATCATGTATAAGAAATTTATTGAGACAAAAAGTCTGATCCTACATATTTACATAAATACCCGGTTGCATCATGCTTAAGGTACGACCGACTGTACCTTATAATATGCAATCAAATAGACCCTTTTCATTTTTTGTCACTTCATTACCAATGCACTAAGAACATTAGAGATGGACAAAATATGCCGTACAACCGGTTGTACTGTGAACACGGCACAACCGGGTATTTTATGCTTAAAGAAATGAGTATAGCCTTTTTCTATTTTTTTACAAAAATAATTTGTTGCGAGTAATTTAATTATTCAAGTTCGCAAATTTACTGGGTCAGAAAAACAGAAATGAGTATAGCTTTTTAAAGAAATGAGTATTTGTATTAAATTATAAAATTAACAAAATAAATATTTTGATGATGATATATTATGTAAGCAAAGTTTCTAGTAAGTTATACTCCTTAAATGTATAAAACAACATTTTAAATCAGTTAATTAACAAAATATCAAGCCACAAATCTATAAATTAAAAAACACACAACCACCTTAATTAAAATTTTAATCATCATTCATAAACTAAAAGGATAGTACTATAAAGTCATAACAAATTAAATTAGTTACTATGCATATTTGTCTATGAAAAAATTTAAAGCTTATCAAATTTCAAAGTTTAAGTAAAGTAAAGATAAGTAAAGTAAAGTTTCCAAGTTTTCTTTACAAAAACTATTAAAAAAAGAAAATTTGATTCACTTGGAATTGGGAATTAAGGAAAATAATTTAGGAATTTAATTATACGGATTTAGAAACTATTTTTAATAGACTGACAAGTTTCTTAATTGAAAGTCTTTTTTCAGACACAAGAACATGAAGAACTTTCATGTGTAGTCTATTGTATTAAATATAACACAGTTTATTAAAAAAATATTTTAAAACGGTTCGGTTCGGGTACTAGTTTTTTCAAATATTAAGACCCGATTGGTTCTTAAATTTTTCAAGACCCGTCATGTCCCCAACTGTTTGGGTTTCTAAAATTAGGACCAACCTAACCCGCCTCGAACCTGTGTTATCCGGTCCGACCCACGGTTCTTGTACCTGTTTGTCCGTTCGGGTACTAGTTTTTTCAAATATTAAGACCCGATTGGTTCTTAAATTTTTCAAGACCCGTCATGTCCCGAACTGTTTGGGTTTCTAAAATTAGGACCAACCTAACCCGCCTCGAACCTGTGTTATCCGGTCCGACCCACGGTTCTTGTACCTGTTTGCCCACCGTTATACTCAACTGCATTCTTCTAACAATCAATTGTACTACCGATTTAATATCAATACTCGTTTCTTTTGAATGGTATATTCATTAAATACAACATAAAATATCTGGTTGTATAGTGAATCTCCATTGGAGATCTCTTAGTTCTCATGAGACTAAAAGTTGTTGCTCTTACTTCTGATGAAATTAAAAGTTGACAAAATTCACTTGGAATTTTCGGAATCATATGATGTTATGTACTCGTCCCAATCTCCTATGCAATGCAAGGTGTGAAGGTGCTCAATAGAGACATTTTATCTTGGGAAAAAACTCATAACACTCCTGTACTCTTACACAATTCACGAATGCGGAGTATATAAAATAAAATGAATAAAATCAAAAGCTGTACTGTTTTCTCGATCAAAACACCTTTCTTCTCCCAACTTCCAACATCATCGTTCATCGGCATCTCCCTCCCGATGTAACGAAATTTGAGCCCTAACCCTAGGCTTTCTCTCTCTTGTTTATCTCACATCAGATTCAGACATTTCAACTTTCTGTGAGCAGCTTCTGGTTTAGCATTGCCATTTGCTATCCAAATTTGAGGTGATTATTCCAATCATCGAAGATTTGAACAAGCCCAGAATATATCAGCATCAACACTTCTACCCAAGACTATTTCTTTCTTTCCTTCTTTTTCTTATAATCTCTATTCTTTTAAGTTTCAGCTCAGAAAGGGTGATCCACTGATCCGTATTAAAACCATTGATGTGGTACATGTTTTCGTATTTAATACAAACCCGATCTTCTTGGCCACCAAAACCTTGAACTGGCTTCCGAAAATCATTTCTTTTCTCAGAAACTTTGACTTTGAATTCTTTCTGTTTATGCTGGGTACATGCTCCCGGTCTTATATAAGAGGTCAATGAAGAACTCTGGAGCTGGGAAGAAATGGCTATATGCACTCTTCTCCGCAGCATTTATATCAGCTCTCATATTGTTGTCCTCGATCACTGGTTTTAGTTCATCTAACTATGCATTTTCATCAGATAGCCCCTTTGCATCCACTGTCCACCGCGGGCCCGGGCACCCTCCTGCATTTGCCTACTACATATCTGGCGGTAAGGGAGAAGCAGAGAGGATGTTTAGGCTATTGTTAGCAGTTTATCACCCTAGGAATAGATATTTGTTGCATATTGGGGCTGATGGGAATGAGGAGGAGAGGATAAAATTGGCAGTCATGGCGAAGTCAGTACCAGCAATTCGGGCTTTTGGGAATGTGGATTTGGTTGGGAAGCCCGATCCGGTGACTAATATGGGATCCACAAGCCTCGCGGCAGTTCTGAGGGCCGTGGCTATTTTGTTGAAGGTGGATAGTGGATGGGATTGGTTCATTACTCTTAGCACACGGGATTATCCTCTGGTTAGCCAAGATGGTATGCTTTCTCACAGTTGAATTTGACTTTTTCGGTTAGTTTTCTTTAAATTTTTTTTCTTGCTTTGTTTGGCTTCAGATGATGTCTGTTTGTAGTTAACCTGCTTACTTGCTTTCCCAAAATGTCCAATTATTTACTCTAGTACTAGTATTTCCATATGTAACTTAGTACATGCTTTATGGTATAATGGTATGTATGGAATCCTGAAAATGCTCAAGAATGTGAAATATGGTTGATAAATTGCAACATTCTACACACATTTAGCACTTTAGACTTCTTAGTCTGTGAATAATGGACATAGATAAATAAAATGTGTATCAACAAGATCTAAAATATTTTTATTGAATTGAAGACATTTTTTAATTTAACCTGCATTTCTTTCCTTCCAACTTTCCTCCTTTTCCCTTCATAATTTCTTTGTGTGGTATTTTCCAGGTTCTAAATGGACCTTTAGTTTCATTTGCCTGGCTGACGCATCATGTACTCCATTGTCTGCTAAGTGTCAAAAGTCTTAGTAACAGTTAAAATCTGAGTTGATTGTATTTCAAATCGGGTCATGATGCAGTGTTACAGTTCTTGGCACTTTCTGAGAACTTCTTTGTGTATGATAAGTTCATTCTTTCTGGTGAGCTTATTGTTTTGGTGTTATTCTATGTACGCTATCTTGTGGATCTTCACTAGAAAGAGTTTTTCCAATCCTTTTTAGCATGGTAGAGTACAAGTTGTGGGTCAGACAAGAAGTCACAAATAACTCATTCATATAAATTTTAAATAATACCTTCCTTGTCCCAAAATAGTGTCATGTTTGAGTGCCGATGTTTTTACATGGACTGGTTTCAGCTCCAGAACAAACCAGACCTATAGTTGTAAAATACACATAGCCAGACATATACCAGACATATACCAGACCAGACTAGTTTAGACCAAACCAGTCCTTAAAATCTCAGTACAAGTAAAAACATCCCAAGGTACATGGTTTACCTTTAGTCAACTTAATACATGTCAAACTTGTGCTCTGTCATGAAATAATCTCCATGATTTGACTTAACACCATATTAAGCAGTGTGGTTGAAAATAAGAATATAGGGTTGAAATTTTGCTTGAAATGAGTGAAATGATGCTAACCACCTACTTATTTCTGGATAAAAGAAACAGAAGCATTATTTGTGATGGAATGTAAAGGAAATATCGAAAACTGGAAGATTATTTCAGGACAAAGAGGGTTTAGGCTTTGAATAATCTCTTGAAGGCCTAAAACATATTTGTAAGACTGTTTGTAGAAGTAAACAAAAACCACTTGTCACTTAACTATACAATTTTTTATTATTTAAAATCAAAGTTTACTAAAAAAAATACACTCTTTTTGGGACAAATATAAGTTCTTGAAACTTGAGTCTTTATGTGGGATGAATATAGTATTTTATTTTACCTTAATCCCAGAAAAAGAATCATGTTTTTTCGGAAACAAAAGATTCATATTTTTAACAGTTAATACTAAAAGTAGTATTGCAAATAAGTTTCTTCTTTTGTTTTGGGGGTGGATGGAGTATTTTCTTTTAACAAGTTTTATAATTCACAATTTTGGCAGTTTGCCAGTACTCCGCCTTACATATTGTGCTTGTGGCCTCTGATGAGTATCTGCACTTCACAAATTTTGGATGCTATTTAACAACACTTCTTTCTGAAAGTTTTGCAGCTGACTTTTCTAGTTTGAAATGACAAATGCTAGAATTGGAAAGAAACCAACTAATTTCTAGATATAAAGTTGTATTTGGATGGATAGGAAGGGAAGTAATGAAAGAAATATAAAATTTGTCATTGGATGAGAGCGAAGTAAGGGAAGAGTCACAAATGGAGGAGTTTAAATTTACTGAGAAAAAAAGATGAGCTAAATGATATGTATGGTGTCCCTTGATGAAGGGAATTGTAACATTCTCCTCATTTTCCTTCCCATCATTTTTTTCTTATCTTTTTTTCTTCAGGATTGAGGGAGGGTTATATGGAGAAATCGTGATTTTTTTTCAAAAAAATTGTATTTTAGCTGGGTAGCCATTCAGAATGGGCAAGTTGGTGTTGGCTAAAAATTATTTCTCCTTTCACCTTTATATAAACCCCAGTTGACTTTGCATGAAGTTAAACCAAGTGGAGTTGTGCTCTTGATATTTAAAGAGGGAAGAATCAATATCAACAACACATTTCTTTTATCAAATGGAAATTAGAAGATTATTCAGAGACGTCTTGAAGGGGAAACAGAGTAAATAAAAGGAGGGCGAAGAGAAGACTTTGTTGGCTATCAGATAATGATAGAATTCATATTTTATTTGGATTTATCCCTTTTTATAGTAAAAGATGATGGAGTTTGATTCAACTGGTCTTGCTGAATGTCTTAAAAAATTTCGATATGTGTATAGGGATTTTGAAAATGGGGATATTACAATAAAACCAAAAGTGTGTACTAACTACTAATATTGTTCATGTTTGGCAATCGGCGGTTAGTGGTTAGAGGTTAGCGGATTATGTTAGCGGATTGTTAACAGCGGATTTGACTAGCGGATTCATTCGGCGGAATGCAGAATGATGTTTGGTAGATTAGCTGTTTGGTCCCAGCGGTTAGTAAGTAAAAAGACATATGAAGACATGCATTAGTAAATTTTAATACCCACTTTTTTAATAAGTTATTAACGTATTACTACGTACTTGATAATAAGTTCAAACTATTATTATGTTAATGATTGAAATATGACTCAATAAAAACACAATAATACAAAAATATTAATCTAATTAATGAATAGCACATTTTGAGTTCAAGAGAAAACTAGTAATTTTATTAACCGCCTTTCTATCATCAATTTCTGTTGAAAACTTATCATCTATGTATTTCTTTTATTCTTAACCGACTTTCATATCAGTTACTAGAACTCAACAACAATTAGCATCTACAGAGTATGTTTGTTAGTCATAGCTTAATAGCAAGTAATTTTCTAGAGTCAAGATGCAATTTCTTCATTGGGCTACGCAAGTCAAGAGCAATAGCATGATTTTTAGAACATTCAAAGAAGTTCTGGAGTTTCGAAGATCCAGATAAGCAGCAACAGGGTAGGCCTTCAACACCTACAGCGGAAAATGAAACAGAAGATGAGAGGACAAATTTGGCAATCAAATAATTATGTGAAAAAGCCAAGACTAAACGCTGCTAGTTGCAGCGATTTGGTATTTGGCGGATTCATCCAAAATGCCAAGCCAAACCTCCCTTTGCCAAACACAAAAAAATTACAGCGCTTTCAGTCTTTGAAACAGCTAAAATGGTCAAATCCTCCCATTTGTGGCGAAAACGCCAATTACCATACACAGTCATTATGTTTAACTTTGCTAAAAGTCATTCTCATAGTGTTTGTAAGGCTGTTGGTTTTTGATGTTTTCGCAACAAAAGGGAAAATAAGTATTGGCCACTAACCATTAGGTGGTGCATTTTTTATCTCACAACGATGCTATGCTTGTAGAGTACTATATGCATTTCATGCTTGTGATTTTTTTTTTATTCTAATACTGTATTTACTTATTTTTTTATCTTATTCAACTGCTACATGCAATTAAAGTTTTTATTTTTTATTTTGTTTATTCTTTCTCCAGAGCTATCCCATGTCTTCTCAAAGGTTAGGAGAGATCTGAATTTTATTGATCACTCCAGTGATCTTGGATGGAAAATGTAGGCAAAGCTAAACTACAGTACAGTAATGTGTGTGTGTATAGGCGTAAAACTTGTGAGCGTTGTATATTTATGCGGGACAAATTTTATGTGGGTGTGTAGGGATCAAAGAATTCGTCCAATAGTAGTCGATCCAGGGATTTACTTGGCTAGAAGGACCCAAATCTTTTATGCATCTGAAAAGCGACCAATGCCTGATTCGTTTACAGTTTTCACAGGTAATCACAGTGTTTATTCTCTTAATTTGTTACTTCCTTATACTACTACCATAGTCACTAGTCAGTAGTCACAAATCAAAATGCTTTTGTGTGGAAAGTATTTCACTCTAGATCTTTTTGTCACTTGTAGTCCTTGCCACTTTTCTGGTAAAAATCAACTGCAAATTGACCGAATAAAGTGGCCGGAAAGACCGTAATTGACAAAAACCTACAGTTGTCACATCAAAAATGGAAAAAGAAAGTTAAGGACTACAAAAAGGACATAATAGTCATGGGATCAAAGTGGAATATCTCGTTTGTGTGAATGCAACTCTGTTCTATGATATCCCCTACACACAAATGGAATTAGGTCCTCTTGCCTGCCTATGTTTTTCTCATGAATTTATGCCATCTTATCTCCGCTATGCTTCTCCTGACCCCACCCTGGTCCTGTCTAAGTACTGGGCCTCAGTCATTTTGTGCCTAGCGCCTAGTTTTTATTATAGAAAACAGGCATATGATGAAATCAATCTTAGACGGTTAGGGGTCTACTTGGTTTCGGAACAAGTCGGTTATGTGCGCGGAGAACAAACCGAAAAGGACTCCGTACTGAAATAGGTCCAAATGGCGGTACAGTTCAGGAACCTCCAAAATACTACGTAGGATCAGACGTGTTCCGGTATTGTAGTTCTTTTTTAAGGCTAAGAAACAGGTCCGGTACCAACCCAGACCCGGAATGACTATACCTAGCTCGATTCCTGTTCCGGTTCTGTCCCTTGAAGGACCCAGGAGCAGACCAGGTCCACCCCATGAATATAACTTGTGGAAATGTTTTCCTGGAGCATAAGTTATTCTATGCACAAGAAAAGAACTTTCCTTTTCAAAATGGAAAGTAATTTACTACAAAGGCTAAAGAATTAAGGGGAAATGTTTTGTGGTGCCAAAACACCAAAATACAAAAAAATTCCCAGCAAATGTTTTTTGTGCCAAGCACAAGAAAACCTGTAATCAATTCACATTCAAATGAATGTTTTCTTGTACACAAACAAAGTGTTATTTATGATTGATGTGATCATCTCTTTGGTGTCCTTTTTATTTTCAGGCTCTCCTTGGGTTATATTAAGCCGTTCCTTCCTCGAGTTTTGCATTTTTGGTTGGGACAATCTTCCAAGAACCCTACTGATGTATTTTACAAATTCTCTTTTGTCACAAGAAGTCTATTTCCATTCTGTAATTTGCAATTCTTTAGAGTTCAAGAACACAACAGTCAACAGCGATTTGAGATATCTTGTGTGGGATAATCCGCCTAAGATGGAACCCCATTTCCTAGACAAATCAGATTACGAGGATATGGTTCAAAGTGGTGCTGCCTTTGCTAGACAGTTCGAGAGAGATGGGCCGGTTTTGGATATGATTGACAAGAATATCCTCAACCGTAGCCATAACCGAGTCACTCCCGGCGCATGGTGCACTGGCCGGGACACGTGGTTAATGGACCCATGTTCCCAATGGGGCGATGTCAATGTTGTTAAAGCAGGACCCATAGCAAAAAGACTAGGGGCATCTGTAGACAAGCTCCTTGAGGATTGGCAGTCACAGTTGAATCAATGCAAGTGATGAGGGGAAAACTTGACATTCCTGGAAAACCTAGTACTCTGTTCTCCTCTCCACTGAGTGATGTGTCATGTGGATAGTTTGTGGGGTCACTTAAACAACTCTCGTCAAGATGACCCCATAAATCACACACATGACGAATGTTCATTGGCTAGAGCACCGAGCGCTCAGTGTTTCTGTAGATTTTTGTGGTCTTTTTAATACAATTCTTTTGTAGGAGACTCTTCTCTTGGTGCAAGCCTGCAAGGGGCCAACCTTCAAAATTTGAATAAAAGTGCAAGGGTTGGTGGGGGCCGGGAGTTTGAAGACGTTTCATGCGGGTTACTGAACCAAGAGAAGAAGAGTCTCTCAATGTAACTTATATATGTACGAAAGTAAAACACTTGTAAGTTGTAACCTATTAGTTTGTTCACTCAACTTATTAGTAAAACACTTGCAAGTTTTTTTTTTTTCTGAACGCAAATACACAATTATACTTTCTGTACCGGTTAAGAAGCTGAACAATGTATGTTATTAGGTCCAGATGGGCGAGAGGAGCTAGAGAAAATACACAAGAATCACAAGATGAAGAAAGAACATTTGTGAATGCTTATAAGTTTTTCCCCAAAATATTACTCCGTATTAAAATGAAATTTATTTACACAAATATGATTAATAATTATTATCTAGTACTTCCTCCGGTTTTTAATTAAGTTTCTAGTTTGACTTCACACGTATTAAGAAATAAATTTGACTTTACTGTGGAGTGCACTGTTTGAATACTGTTTAAACATTGTTTGGCACTGGTTGTTTGGTTGGCACTGTTTGGCACTATTTTGGTATAAATTATTTGGCAAATAAGGAAAAGTTTGAAGTAGGAACTTTAATATGGACCAACCCAAAAAGGAAAGTAGGAACATAATTACGGGACGGAGGGAGTACGTACTATAATATATTCTCATAATTATTTAAGTAATTAAGTGTAATAGTTGAACATAAGCTACTATAATTAAGCTACTACATTAGTTATTACATTTAGGGGATTACATTTTTGTAAATAACATTTGTTTTAGTCACTATTTTTTTTTGCTTATTTTATATTGGTATTAAAAATATTAATGAGAAGCAAATATTTCAAGATGATCATTAGCCTATATTGTGCTGGGCTAAACCATGTGAGCATTGAAGCCATTGATAGATGATTTTTTTTTCTCCAAAATTGGGCTCAAGGTAAAAGTACTTCTAGCATTAGGAAACCGCGGTTAATTGGAACCGCCAATTGGAACGACAACTCATGCAATCCATACAAAGAATAACTTCGAACAAAGAATAACTTCTAGGTATGATAGAGCGTGACTTGATGCTCATAACTAGAGCTCAACTCACCGATAAGCTCAGACCAGAAAAATTCATATCTCATCAAAAAATTCATATTAGAACACATCAAATCCAGAGATTGAGAATATCTCATATTCCGTATAAGAAATAATAATATTTGAGTTTTCTTTCTTTCAAACAAATAAAATAAATTGAAAACAGGTATGACCAAATGGACTTGAGAAGAGATTCAAATACAGTATTTTCATCTTATTAATTTTATTTACTGCGTTGTAATTTTCATCAAACATAAAGTTTGTACCCCCTCCGTATTTTAAAGTTTCATACACTTTCCATTTTGAGATGTATTTAAAAATTCCATACATTTTCCCTTTTTGATAAGTTTTTCCTTTTGTTGAGGTTTATTCCTTCAACTTTTGGGCCCAACACGTAAGCCCAAAGATTTCAAGTGGATTGTTTAAGAGTGGGCGATTAACTAGCCCAACAAACAGTAAAATGGATTAAGAGACGATAAATAGCAAGTAAGAGATCAAGTATTATTAATCCGTTAATAACTCCCCAATACAATACCCTTGCTAAGGTTCGGTGACCGTCTGTCTTACAAGGCAGTAGAAGAGCTGCAAGTAAGAGCTAAGTATAAGCTAGAGTGCTAAGACAGATAAGTTGTCAACCCTTTACAATGAAATAAATGCTACTATTCATATCACCAGTGGGCTTGGCTATGCTGATGTGGAAGGCTGTGAGTGGCTGATGCCTCAACCACCAAATCTCTAGCATTATATGCGCCTACCGCCAGAATTTGGGTTTCCCACCTAATTTGTGGAGACGGACGTCCAGTTGGATCTGGGGCCTGCTCCTGGTGATGCTGCAAAGGGTTGCGGGCTGTTCATATTCCGGCCTTTGGTAGAATTTGCTGTGTTGCTTGTAATGGATCACCTATTGGCGTGGATCATGGATGGTGACGTTCGTCGCCTAATACTCAATTACTCATGGGCTGTATTACTCCATCTCATGGGCTAGACGCCCATAGGACCGTGCACTCTCATGGCCCAAGACGTTCGTCCGGTTTTAAGGGTAATGTGTCGACCCTCTATTTGGGCCATTTACCCAACACCTTTAAAAATATTCAATTACTCTTATTTTTGCTATTTTTTATCTCTCTTTACTACTTTTTCACCTTCTCTCATACTTTTTCTATATTATTCATTACAACTACTATTCCATAAATTAACGATTTTTAAAATACGGGGAGGAGTATATCACACACTAATTAAAATCAGGGCCGGCCCAGGGCGTGTGCCACCAGTGCGACCGCACAGGGCCCATGAATTCTAAGGGCCCAAATTTTCACTAATCCTCCTATTATTATCCACAAGTAGAGCCCAATATGTAAGATTGTATGCTTCATTAAAAATTTAAACAGCAGAGGGATTCGAACCCTGGCAATTTTTCAGACGTGAGGACACCCAACCAGCTGAACCATTAGGTTGATGCTAACATTCTTCGAATTTGCGTTTTTATACTAGGTCTCATACAATTATTGATAAAACTCATAAGGTCTTAAGCCTTATACCATCAACTACAATTATTGATATATTAATTTGTAATAATAATAATAATAACTACTTTTATTTCATGCCATTATTAAATCAAAAAACTATTGGATATGTATGAAATATTCATTACGTCTATCAATTATATTAATATTTTTATATAAATATTTCTTTGACAACTTATCCATTTAATTCCAAACAGTCAAACATATCTTAAATTTATGAATTCTATTTTAGATAATGATACATTAATTTTCAATTTAATCTTATAACATTATTAATCTTCACTTATATTACTACGTATATTTTTACCTATTTTTAGGAAAAGACCCGCTTTTTATTTTTTGCACAGGGTCCGTATTTTCTCAGGACCGGCCCTGATTAAAATCCTCCGTAGCAAGTTTTCAATTGAATCACTTTAATTTTTGAAACGAACTAGTCCGTATTTGGTTGATAGTTGACAGGGGCAGCAGAGGAAAGATGAATTTGGGATATGGTGATGGATAAAAAAGTCGGCCAGTCAAGTCGCTGTTGTATTTCTCTCTCTCTCCCTCCCTCACTCCTTTTCTCCACAGTATTTAACGTTGAATCACATCGTGTCAGTGTTCATCTCAAACCAATCGCATCCCGACCCCATCATTTCCCAAACGCCCAAACCTCCCAACTCCCAATAACTCAACCCGGCTAATCTTTCATTTTCACTTCTACAAAATAAAAAGCGAAAATGAGCAAAAATGACACTAATGTTTTGTTCTAGGGAGAAATATGATAATAAACTTTTTTGAGGGTGAAATAGATTTAGGAATTACTATCTTCGTCCCTTTTTTATTGAAATAGAAGAGGCTGACATGAGTATTAAGAAAAATTGGTTTGTGTGGTTGATATCAATTGATAAAGTAAGAACAAAGTAATAATGATTTTGAGCCACATAAACTTTACGAAATAAGGTATGAGATGATTAAATAGGGACATTCTGATATGATAAAATGAGACATTAAGACTCTGTTTGCAATCACTTGTGTTTAAATAAAATAACTTTTAGGGAAAAAGTGATTAGTAGTAAAAGTTGATAGTGTTTGATAAAATAAGAGTTTTTTATGTAATAGAAAAGGTAAAAAATAGATTCTATATGAAAACTGAAAAAGTAAAAGTCGATAGTGTTTGATAAAATAAATGTTTTTTTCCTAAAAATACCACAATCACTTATTTTAAATGATTGCAAACAAAGCATAAAAATGGGACAGATGGAGTAAGTTTTTTGAGAATATAGGCCCCTCCACTACCGGTTGGTGCGTGCACTCTCTATTAACGGTTGAAATGAAAACGATCAAACTCTCTACAACAATTTCTGAATTACATTTTGATTTGTTGACTTTAAAATTAAACAAGGCCTTACTAAAAGAAGATGAAAAAAGATTGAAGTATATAATGAGCTTTGAATACAATTTCTTACTCTAAAATTAAACAAGGTTTTAAAAAAACATGTAATGCTTAAAAAAAACATGTAAAAGTGGTCCTCGTCCTAAATCCGAACTAGCATTATTAACCGGAATGCCACGCAATATGATTTTAAAATGTGTATAAAATTTGACTAGTTTTAGCACTCTATTTTTTCTTAGTGCAAACATGTGTTTCCTATAAATATGAATTTTTAGGATTGACATTTTTTCCCGTGGCGTAATATTATATCGACAAAAAATTAGTGCGAAAGATTTTGAAAATGTGAAATGTATAAATTTTGTAACTTGTTTGAATTTTGTGTGTGTCAAACTTTAATAGTATAAAAATTTTGATTTTTTCGATCAACACTTATGTTTGTCTACTTTTATCGAAAATTGATTGTGGAAAGAATTTCGACAATATGTACAAAAATGATACTCCGTATAATTTTTTGGTCATTTCATAAACATTTTTCTCTCCGTTGGATTTTCATTACCTATAAAATAAGATTTTTCAATTGACCTTTTTTATCGATGGTGTAATTTCAAAGATAAAAGTCATTGATACGATGAACTTTTACATCATTTTTTAATGTGTCCGGAGTTATAACTCTACCTATGTCAAAAGTTATAAATGGGGTGGTGTCAATTCGGATTTAATGGTGACAATCACATTTACAATAATTCGTACAAGTGAGAGTTGACATTTATAAAATCATAAATATAGATATTACATTTCAATTGGTGTACCATTTGATATATACTTCCTCCGTTCTTAAATAAGTGCAACAGTCAACATTTCACACTTGCCGAGACACAACTTTGACCATTAATATATATAATTCTCTATTAGTAAAAAATTTTAAAAAATCAGTTTTTGAAAATTTACAATGAGACAAATATAATAATATATTTTTCAAAAAATATATATTAATACATCAATAAATAAAATGTAGTCAAAGTAGAACATGTGAATAGTGTAAAATTTCACATGTTGCACTTATTAAAGAACGGAGGTAGTACAATTTAATGATGGAATATACAATTTACCATTTGATAAATCCATCCGGATTTAAGAAGCAAATGCAAAATGAAATAAAAACATTATACTGCACGACCTTTTTTGTTCGGTGGAAACCTTAACCCCAAGTCACGTCTAAGGCTTTGTTTGTAATTACTTGTGCTTAAATAAAAGCACTTTTGGAGAAAAAATGATTAGTAGTAAAAGTTGGTAGTGTTTGGTAAAATAAGTGCTTTTTGTGTAATAGAAAAAGTAAAAAGTAGATTCTACACGGAAGCCGAGAAAGTAAAAGTTGGTAGTGTTTAATAAAATAAGTGTTTTTTTCTTAAAAAAAGTTAAAAACACTTTTTTAATGGATTGCAAACAGACCCCAAGATTATAAAGAAAGGGGAAAACTGTCAAATAGGTCCTCGAACTTTCGTAAAAAAGTCAATTAAGTCCTTCTATATGAGACTTTGTCCGGTCGTTGCGATTTGGGACGGTTACCGGTGGAATGTTTTGATGAAATTTTTTGAGCATCTTATTCATCAAGCCTAGTTTACTCATACCAAATTTCAGCTAAAAATTTAATCGGGAGGACATTCAAATTAATTCGATAACGCAAAAATGCGCAGTTATCTTCAAGAATTAATTTGAATGTGTTCCCGATTGAATTTTTAGCTGAAATTTGGTATGAGTAAACTAGACTTAGTGAATAAGATGCTCAAAAAATTTCATCAAAAAATTCCACCAGGAACTGCCCCAAATCGCGACGGCCGGACAGAACCTCCTATAGAAGGACTTAATTGACCTTTTTATGAAAGTTCGAGGACCTATTTGACAGTTTTCCCTAAAGAAAGCAATATAATAGAGTATAAGCCATCGCCTTAACGCAGGAAAACATGGTACAACATTTTAGCTCGTTTTTGTTTTAGAAGAGAAATTAGAGAATCCTTTGATCAATTTCAATTTTGTTACGGCTAATTTACTTTTTTTTTTAAACATTACGGCTAATTTACTTAGGCTTAGGTTAATTTTAATTTTGTTGTGGAGGTACCTAAATTGTCAAAAAACGTGATTCTGTAGGGAATTTCCATCTTCTTTCTTGGACATGAAGGCAAGAGACACCTTAACATGGAGGCACCTTCTTGGAATGAGGTCTCCAACATATGAACGTGGAAGAAGATTATTTGGAGATAGCTAGGAAGCTCTCTAGCAATGTGAATGGAAGCTTGGATGCAACTTCCTCTTGTCTCCAAACTAGTCCTATAAATAGAGTGCTCCATGTTGTTTATTAGTATCAGTTTTAGAAAGTGAGAAAAGTGTGTGAAGAGAGAAATACACTTAGAGTAGAAGTGTATTGGTGAGGATTGGTTTTTTGTAATAGTTGAGTGTGAGAGTTTGCTCCTCCTATTGTAATTCTGTTCTTGATATTGAATAGAAGAATTTCCCAATCCCAACAAGTGGTATCAGAGCGAGGTTGAGTTTCCATACACTGTTTTCACATTTTTCAGAAAAATTTCTACAGGTTAGAAAATCGTGATTTTTTAAGTTGATCGGAATCACAATCTGATCATACCGTTAGATTCGTCTCATCGAGACGAGAAATCTGGTATTTTTGGGGAATTTTTTTGCCACCAGAAGAGGCCGTACGCGCTGCCCAAACGCCGCCTGGAAACTGCTTGCGCCATCACTGCGTCATCACGCAGTCCAGAGGAAGAAGACGAGACACATCATCGCCATGTTATCAACACGGCAGCGCCACGTCAGCCCACGTAAGTGCCACATCATCCGCCACGTCAGCCGCACAAGCCATCCGTTGGGCGCCACGTCAGACGCCACGTCAGTGCCACGTCAGCGCCAGTTGTGTCCACGTCACCAGCCTGGGTGTCAGCACACTGCGCTGCTGCCTGAACCGGACCGAACCGATTCATAGTTGTGGAGGTCGGTTCACCCATTTCTAGACCGGTTTTGGACGAGGTCAGACCGGTTCCTACCATTTTCGGCCATTCCGGATCCAACGGTGAGCTCCGTTTGTCCAAATTATAGATAAACCATCATCACACACCATGATTGCGCTCACTTCCACAAATTACAATATGTCGAAGCCTCGGATTTGCTAAATTTGAGGGATTTAGCCGATCCTCTTGATAATAATGGTGTGAAACCGGATAAAAAAACGGATGAAGAATGGACAAAAATGAATCGAAAAAACGGTCGCACAAATTCGGCAGTGGATCGATCATAGTGTGTTCCACCATGTTGCGCAAGAACAAAGTGCTTACACACTATGGGAGAAGCTTGGTAGCATGTATCAAGCAAAAACCGCTCGAAATAAACGTTACTAATGAGGCGATTAGTAAACCACAAATTGCGAGGTGGTATTTCGGTGTCAGAACACACCAGTCAATTCCAGGATTTTGTGAATCAGTTGAGCACCACCGGATGGGTTCTCAAAGATGAAGAACAGGCGATACTACTCTTGAGCTCTCTACCTGACAGCTGGGAGACTCTTGTTGTCACGCTCAGCAATTCTGCTCCCAACGGCAATGTGACTATGCAGATGGTCACAGATGCCCTTATGAACGAAGAAGCCCGAAGAAAAGAAGCCGGGACTGAACAATCATATGCCTTCGTGTCAGAAACCAACAGACGAGGGGGGGGGGGGGGGGGCAGAAATGGGGGAAGAAGTCGAGGTCGAGATAGAGGCCAAGGTCAAAATAGAGGAAATTCTCAAGTTTGCGGCCGATCATAAGAACGAGGTATGTCCTATGAAAACAATAATTGGTTTGAAGGATATTGCAATTATTGTGGTAATTGTGGACACAGAAAAAGAGATTGTAGAAAGTTTCTACGAGAGCAGCCACAGACGAGTCAAAATACTAGCCAAGAAGATGGTGAGACCATGGTTAGTTTGTCATCAGACGTGTGTCTTGTTACACATGGTGAACAAGAATGTTTACACGTAGGTACTCATGATGTTGAGTGGGTGATTGATACAGTCGCATCATTTCACGCCACTCCTTACTAGAACTTATTCACATCTTATAAGTCCGGAGACTTTGGAGCTGTGAAGACGGGAAACACCAGTTTCTCGAAGATTGTTGGCATTGGTGATGTGCACATAACAACAAATGTCGGATGCGCACTTGTGTTAAAAGGTGTTCGACATGTTTCAAATCTTAGATTGAATCTTATCTCCGGTACAGCTCTGGATCAGCAAGGATATCTTAACCGATTCAAAGAAGGTACGTGGAAGTTTTCTAAAGGTTCCTTGGTTGTTGCAAGAGGCCATGTTTGTGACACCGCACCCGGATGTACTTGAATTTGGAATTTGATATGTATTCGAATTTCCTAGCGAATAAAATTCGTGTAATTGGTTGGCATATTTAATTAATGTGCAATTAGTTAATTTATTTAACGGGTCCATTATACGAGAGAGGGCTACCAAATATTTAGTTGGGTCATCATAATAAATTATAGAGGCCCAATAAAGTGCCAACTAAAGTTGATAAAAATATTTGGACAACCTGAGCGCTATTTTGACCCGACGGGCCAGAAATAGCAGGAATAATTGGGAGAGATTTCCTACACCCACTTGGGGTATTTTACACACTAATTAGACTCAAACAATAAGGGAGGGGGGACCACACAATTTGACTCATGCGGATGATTGAAATGGGAAGTCTCATTGAGACAAAACCCACTCACCCCATGCCATATCCCACACAATATTATTGTGTTGGTTGAGAAGGACTTCTCCCCTACCTTCCTTGCAATCATTCGGCCATCAAAGGAAAAGAACCCAAGGAGAACCTATCCTCACAAAGCTCTTGGCTAGGAAGAAGCAAGAAGATAGCAAACTCTAGGAAAAACTAGCAAGAACACAAGGTAAGAACTCATCTAGTTCATTTACTAGTATTATTTTGTATGATTTTTTTTAGAAATCATATGATGGATTAAACATGGAGTTCCACACGTTTAAAAGTGTGGAATAATGTTATAAAGTGGTGGTTTTTAACTTAGAAGAGTCGTGGAATCGATAGGAGTTGAAACCGCCGGAAACCGCCACTCTAAGAGAGCTGTTCGTAGCTGCAGACCACGAAAGCCGCCCACCTTTCACGAAAGCCGCCCGGCTTTCGTCTGCTGCCCAGATTTTTCACTTCTAATCGGTTTAGAACGGGGATTGATCGAAGGGCTTAACAAAGGCAACTATTGCAGCACATCATAAGGTGAGGATGGCTGACTATATTGCTTATAATTCACTACTACAAAAATTGACGTTTGCTGCTGCCTATTTGCTGCGGTTAAATAACGACCGCAGCAATTATCTATCAAATTTTACCTAATTGCGGCGGCTATAGGGAAAACCGTAGCAAATATTATTTAATTTTAATTAAATATAACTTATTTGCTGCGGTCAAGCTTGAAACCGTAGCAATTGATGATGGTTCGACAAAATCTACTCGTATTTGCTTCGGGCGATATTAAACCGCAGCAAAAAACAAACGGAGAACTAGTACTACGACTTCGTATTTCATTTCAGCAACCCTATCCACAGCCTTCAGTCTTCACCAACCCTTATCCACAACATCCCCTTCCAATCGACGACCAGCAGCCTGCAGCCCCCTCCCAGCGAAAACTCACAGATCCTTCCCAGTAGCAATCGCGGCAGCCCCCTCCCAGCGGAAAGCCATCGTCGCCCCCTCCCAGTGAAGACTCACTCTGTGTTCCTCTGAGTCTAAGGCTCAAGCTGTCGCCGCCGGGCTATGTCGGTTAGCCCCTGCAATTTCTGCCGCCACTCTTCCTGTTCGACGCTTCCGCTCCTTCCTTTTCTCCATCCCTCCTCTGCCTCCTTCTTATTTCAGCCTCTTCTTCATTTATGAGAGGTTTATTTCTCAATTCTTACAATTTCAGTTTATTTGTTCAATTATTTATCATTCTATGAAATTATAATTTTTTTATGAATTTATAAAATTAGATTGATCATTTGATCTATACTAGTATATGTTTGTATGAAGTTGTTGAGTATATTTTTTTGTAGTTATGAATACCCTAGAAAACCTTATCAAGTAAAAACCAGGTAAAAGTCATATGTAATATTGTTGGACCTATCTTTTTATCATTTGAATTAACTCCTTTCAGTTACCTCGTATTTACGATTTTATGAAAGTTAATATTCTATACATGTTTTAGTACACGTTCATAATAGGCATCTTACTATGCCACTTCTAGTAAGAGTTGGGATGAGTTTCAGAATAGGCATCTTACTATGCCACTTCTAGTTCAGTGTGAATGAAGGTTATTGCAGGTCTGTTATTGTGAGATTTGGACAAGCAAAATAAGAAGTTAAAGTCATGTATAAGCAACTCAAAGCAATAAACTGCTATACATCTTATTGAGCCTCTTCCTGGTTGCTTTCCCTTTGATTTAGAAACAAAAAACGAGTTCAAACCCCAATCAGTTTTATTATAGAAAAAAATGTTATTTAATTGAAATAGTCATGTATAAGCAAAGATTAAGCATGAGTATAACTAGTTTAATCATGTCTTCACGTAAACACCGGTAATCTTGGCATTATTGAAAAATTTATATTAAATAAATCTCATTAAAACTTGATTATCTCTTTAAATTTTAATCATAATTTTGATTATTGTTTATAGAGTTTCCAGAAATTGATAGTCATGATGCCATTATAAAAGTCAATGAGGCTCCTAAGAATGAGGTAAGTTCTTTGGTTTTTGTTATTTTCCCATAATAAGTATCAACTAATACTTCATTCGATCTTTCATTCTTTGTTAACATACCAATAACCAATCTTCAGGTGATATGAATGTGTGTAAACTATTTTTGCATATCACTATATCAGTCAGGTAAAGCTTGACTCTATATGTGTGTGTGTGTGTGTGTATGTGTGTGTATATATGTATATATATGTATATGCTTGGTGAGACTACATTATTAAGTGAATGATTGTTGAATCTTAAGAAAAAAAATTGTTAACACAAAACCTTTGCACTTATGGTGTCTATCATTATGATCCTATTCAACTTCCAGTTACACTACCTTCCAAAATATGCTTTAAAGTGAATCTGTGAGGTAAATTCACAATTATGTCTATGGGTCTGCCATTGTTTCTTGTTTCATCTTGCCTTTAACATTATATTCTGAATAAGATTTGTGTATTTATGAGCCTTCTACTTTTTTAATTCAAAGAAAAACCTATGGCTAATTTACATAATGGAAGATCCTTTGTGTGTCTGGCTTATTAAGCATGTCATTGCAAGGTACAAACTTCAAAGAGTGGAAACTGGTGGTGAATGAGATTGTTCGGTTCACAAAGGTGGATTTGGGTTCTTCAGCTGTTAGGCCTTTGCGATTTACTGCTACTTTTGATTCGTATCAATTATCTCAACTTTATGTGGCCCGTTTCGAGGCTAATAAGGTCCTAAAGCCTCAATATGCAGGCTGACAAGCTATCATTAAAATGAGGTATTGAAATGATTTTATATTAGTGATATGTCGGTCGTTGGGTAAAAAAAAAAATAGTTTTAATGGTTAATAAGACTGCCTTTGGTTTGTTCTCAAGTCGAATTTTCAGAACTAACTTTAGACACTTTTAGAATGCTCCAATGCTTGGAATGAGAACCCAGTGGATCTTCCTATCATCAGGAGAAACCCATTGAACCACGAGAGAATAGGGTGACATTTGACCTGTCTTCTATTGTGAGAATAGGGTAACCACTAACCACCTATTTCCTCTTTTTCGCTACAGATCGTTAGTAAAAGGAAAGTGTTGAAAATACTCTTCAAACTGTTTGTTATCATTTATTTTGCAGGGCTAAAATATTTACCCAGTGTGCTTGACTTATCAAGAACAGAATCAACAACTACCAAGTGACATGTAGATGACTAACTGACTAGTTCCATAAAATAGACAACAATTTTTTAGAATATTCTTCTATAATTATTAGTGATCGTTATTTATGTTTCAGGAGTGAAATATTCAAATAGTTTTCCAAAAACAAGGTTCTCTATCTAAGGTACAACTGAAAGATGAACAATTGGGGAATCAAATCTTCACTTTCAATACCAGGAAATTTTCAAGGAATACAAAAGGTGAGCTACTTCAGTATATTATAACTATTTGTCTTCAGTTAGATGCATGTTCTATTTTGAGTTTTTGATTTTACCAATATAAAATGCATTCATGACACAAGCTGTTTTTTATATACATGCTAAAATATTTGAAGGGTGATGCTGCAATTTTCATCATTCAAACAAGTTATGTGATAGTTTTTCACATACAGCTCATGTTAACTACCATTTTTGAACCAATAATAGTTTTTGTAGTTTGATCAAGTTTTATTTGTAGCAGTCTATTTGCAAACTTAAGTCTTAGCATTCTGAAGGGTCGTTTTATATTAATGAATTAATCAGATCACAAACAAAATATAAAGGCTGGTGATACCTTTTTTAGAGTTTCTAAAAGCTCTTTCAAAATATATTATAACTATAAAACTCAATTTTTAAAAAAAAAACTATAATACTGACAAGAGGAATATAAAAAATTCTTACTACAGTTTTATTCATTTTTTTTATTTCACCTTGAATATTAAATATGTAATTGCTTATTATTATAGGTTTACAAGAGCATAATTAGAGATGTGACGTCTTCAAAAGATTGAATCGGTGAAGTTCCGGATGCATGAGTCATCTATGTTTGTGATACGTAGTAATTTGTTGTAAAGAATGTATTCTGAGACTAATTTTGGTTGTATTGGATGTGTATGATGTATTGTGATACTTGCTAAAAAAATTATGTTTTTGTTATTTAAAGTGTTTTGGTGTAAAATATGGTTAATTGTCCATTTGGAATTTTAATAAAAAAGGAGAAATTCATATTGCTGTTGTAGAAAAAAATTTAAAAAACATCAAAAGAAATGGTGTAATAGAAACGGACTGTAATATGATAGTTTTGGAAAGAGTATTTGCTGCGGTCCTTCATAACCGCAGCAATAAGTTTTTTTTACAAAATTAAAATAGAGTATTTGCTGCGGTTGTGAACCGCAGCAAAAAGTTAAACCCACATATTGCTGCTCCTCCAATTGCTGCGGTTCTGAACCGCAGCAAATAAGCAAAAATAACCGCAGCAAATAGACATTTTTCTAGTAGTTAATTTCGTAGGATTACCTAAAGTAAATAAATGTGATTTTCATGGATTATTAATGATTAATAATGCCTAAATGAAAATATTGTTGTCAATGAATAAAGGAGCATAATATACAAATTTAAGGATAAATTGTGTATGATTATGTAATATGAGCATATTGGCTTGATGAAGGGATTAGTTATAAATATTGTGTTGAAATATAACTATAACTTCATATAAGGATATATGAGTGGTTAAAGGTTATATTTTGTATATTGATATGAACTATATTTTCAATGGAAAATTAGTTTGGAAATTGTCTATATGACTTTGAATTGAAAAATGAGTTTTGTTGGAATTTATCCGACTAGTATTATGATACTAGTCGGGGTTTTGGAATGAAATATGTTAGAATTGATCCAAGGTTTGGATTGTAAATTGTTGAGCCTTAAGTAGTCTTAAGAGATACTAGGGTGGATAAGTGATGCTAGGGGTAGGCCTTAAGGGATACCCAAGATAAAGTGAATAATAAATTGATCCTAGGAATAGGATTGGCCTACGGGTGTATTCGGTAGTCTTTAAGGATTAGCCGATAGAGTATTGGTAATTAGTAAGGACCATGGCCCTTCCCGACTCTAGAGAGCGGGGTTGGATAGCATGGACTTACATCGTGATCACGGGTTAGGGTGGAATCCGAACCGGAGACCTTACGAGGCTCCCGACAGCGGTAACACATAAGATAGGACCCCGAATGGACCTTACCTTCCTACGGGATGATGGGTATGAGTTCAGGGGCGGGATGTTGGACTCCGGTCCGAGAGCCCGGTGAGGCCTCGGAGAGCGGTGACAAGTCTCGTAAAGGATGATAAGACCTACGGGCGGTGTCGTGCTAACGACGGGTATAATGAAATATATGAAATGGGTCGTGTGCCGACAAAAAAATAAATTTACTTATTATAGAGATAATAAGTGGGAAATATAAATTATTATTTATATTATGATATCACCCTATTTTGAGGGTCTTAGAAATTAAAACGTTGATTATACTTAGTATAGTTGTCATTGTACTTGTCAAATGCTTCCAAGTACTGACCTCCCCTTCACGGGGGAGGCCACCTCACAGTTTCAGGTAGGGAGTAAAGCTTGCTACCATCGCCCGTTGCTTCGGGGAGCTCAGGGAGAGAAGACGTGGTTCGTGCTTCCTCCGTTCTATTTTTAAAACATTAAATTAATGCTCATGAATATTATTTTGATTAATTATTTGGGGCTTGTACGCCCATGTTGCCGAAGTGTGGCATAAACACTTGTATTAGACGTTTCCGCTGATTTAAATGATTATTTTACATTATGTTTGTTTATGGATGTACTATTGTGAATGATATTCAAGACGCCTAGTATAGTATGGATGAGTTGGACTGCGGTTGACTATTCGTACTGTACGGCGGGTTGTTGACGTGTCCGGTAGGTCCGGGGCGTGACAATTAAGTTGGTATCAGAGCCTTAGTCCGTAAACTTCATAATGAAGCTTCAAAATCCTTTTTTTTTAAAATGATTTTTGCAAACCATGAGCATAAAGTTTTGTACTTATGGGACTTTTGGTACTTGAGTTGCAAAGTCTCTAATTGTTAAGATGGTACCCTTAACAATTGGTATGGCGGTGATTTGAGCCAAAAGATGTCTTTAAGTACCTATCCGTCACTTGACATTTGATACGAGTCTAATGGCTCAATCTAAACTTCTTTCAGAAATGGAGCCAATCGGAAGAATCACTAGGAGGAACCCGACGGGCCGTGTACCGGGTGGATCCGAACGCGGCAGCCGGGGGTCCACCAGGGTGTCAAGGGGAAGGGGCCGTGGAGGCCAACAACAAACCGTGAGCGATGGCCACGTTGACACGGAGAGTGAGACTTATTGGTCCTATGAGGACTCAACCTATAGGCCGGAAACCGAGCCGGTGGAGACCCCTTATGAAGGGGATGATGATGATGTTAGTGACGAGGAGCAAGATGGCTCCTTGGCAAGAATTGAGGCGCTGCTCCAACAATACCACCGAGAGCGCGAGGAGAGGAGGGAACGCCGAAGGCGCCGGGCGGGGCAACCTTCGGGTATGGCTTCAAGAGGAGGAAGCCACAATGCATCTAGAGTCCATGTGGAACCACATGGAGGCCGAAATGATGGAGGTCCAACCATAAGGATCTCCAAGTTTATCAAGGAAGCAAGAGACTTGGGGTGCAAACCCTTTGACGGGACCGGAGACATTTCGGTTGCCGCCCAATGGATCAAGAGGTTGAATGAAGCAGCCCTTGACATGCAAATCACGCCCAACCTTAAACTGAGAATCGCGGTAAGGTTGCTTGAAGGGATGGCGTCCAAATGGTGGGATGGGACCAAGACCAAGTATGGGGAGGATGTCGTTTGGGAGGACTTCCAACGGGAGTTCTTTACCCAATATTATTCTGATTTCGAAGTGAACAAGAAGGTTAGGGAATACACCCTCCTAACCCAAGGGGGAAACATGACAGTGAAGGAACTTGAGTACAAGTTCCGGGATCTCGCCGACTACATACCGGAGTATGCTTGTGACGAGAACCGAATGGTGAACCACTTTTGGGACGCTCTTGACTTGGAGATACGTGATAGGGCAACACAATTGCCTAACATGACTTTTGCCCAAGTAGTAGACCAAGCCTTGAAGGGCGAGAAACAGTGGGAAGAGAGGAAGAAAAGAGACGCCGAGGAGGCGAAGAAAAGAAAATGGGAGAACCATGGCCCCCAAGGTTCTAACAAGAAGGGGAACCACGGGGGAGGTGGCTCATTCAAGGCCCCTGCACCACCATCGAGGGCGAATCAAGGCCCAAGCGGGCAAGGCTCGAGGTCTCAAAACTCGGGAGTACCAAGGTGCAGCAACTGCAAGAAGCTTCACCAAGGCAAGTGTCGCGATCCCCCGAGATGCTATCAATGCGGGGAGGTCGGGCACATGAAGGTGAGTTGCCCACAGCTTGGGCGAGGTACGGGTTCCGGACCGAATAGTGGGACTATGGTGAGCAGGAACCGAACGGGAGCACCGAGTGCAAGCATGGGGCACGGTGGAGCTAGCACAAGCAATGCACCGTCCGTTAATCAAGGGAGGACCCAAGCGAGGGTCTATGCGATTACGGAGGCCGATGCACGTGCTAACCCGGACTCCGTCGCGGGTAAATTCTTGAACTTTTGATGTTATTCCCTTGTAAACAATATAAGCGTTAAAATGTACACGTTGTACAGCCAACCGGGAATGTGCAAGTTCGAAGAAGTGGATGACTATCCACCTGGGACGAATGCCGCCCGGCATTGACGGAAGCCGCCCGGCTTTCGCCTTCGAATTATTTGCAGAATCCTACGGCGACTATAAGGCGCCCGACTTTGACGAAAGCCGCCCGGCTTTCGTACTTGATTTTTGCTAAAATCCTTCGGCGAAGAAAAACCGGCCGAGTTTTGTAAAAACCGGCCGGCTTGTGTTCAGGCGTCTCCGGTGTGAGGCGTTGCTAATGAAAACCGGCCGGCATTTGTAAGAACCGGCCGGCTTTTATAAAAAAAAAAAAACTGAAACTCCTACGGCGACGAACGTCGCCCGACGTTCGTGAATCCCGGCCGGTGTTCGTTAGGAACAAGGAAATGCTTCTTAACCGAAACCCGGCCGGTTTCTGCGAAACCCGGGCGGGTTTGAGGTGGAAATTTATTGAATAAATGTTCGGCGACCGAAAACCGGCCGGCTTTGGCAAAGACCGGCCGGCTTACGTAACCAGTCATTCCGAGCCGAGGGCCAAGGTACGAAAACCGGCCGGCTTTCATGAAAAGCGGCCGGCTTTCCCTTATTGGTGCACGGTGTTGATTTTCTTAGGTGGGAACCGGGATGGAATTGGGATGGGGCGTTAGATGACGATCATCCAGACCATAGCCGGGGTACTCTATAACCTAAGAAATGAGTCTAATAAGTGGGGAGTGTGTCTTACATTGCTTATGAATGTAGGAACACTAAAGATTAACGGGAGAGACGCAAGAATCCTCATTGACACCGGGGCGCAACGATCATTCGTGAGTGAGGCGTTTGCCGGGGGATTCAAAGAACCACTTGTATCGATGGCTCAAGCCCTATTGGTATCCACACCTCTAGGGGAAGACATCGAGAGAGATAGCCACTATCCATCGTGTGAGGTGGAAGTGGAGGGCCACAACTTGACGTGTGATTTCGTACCGCTGAGTATGATTGAATTCGATGCAATCCTGGGGATGGATTGGCTTGAGAAGCATCATGCTAGGGTCGATTGCTACACAAAGATACTTGAACTCGAAGACGATGAAGGGGTAACCTTACGCTTTGAGGGGGATCGGGCCAAATCCAATAGTTGTATCATATCCGCCGTAAGAGCTAGGAGTATGATGAGAAAGGGTTGCCACGCATATCTAGCATACGTGGTAGACAAAACAAAAGAAGAGACGAGCATTGATGATGTGAGGGTGGTATGCAAGTATCCGGATGTCTTTCCAAAGGACTTACCGGGACTTCCACCCGATAGGGAGATTGAATTTGTGATCGAGGTCGAGCCCGGCACCAAACCAATCTCCATACCGCCATACCGCATGGCACCCGCAGAACTTAACGAGTTGAAAACCCAATTGCAAGAGCTTTTGGATAACGGTTTCATTAGACCAAGTCACTCCCCGTGGGGAGCACCAGTCCTTTTTGTGAAGAAGAAGGATGGAACACTTCGAATGTGCATTGACTATCGTCAACTGAACAAGGTCACAATCAAGAATAGGTATCCTTTGCCTAGGATTGATGACTTGTTTGATCAACTACGAGGAGCAACCGTGTTTTCAAAGATTGACTTGAGGTCGGGGTACCATCAATTGAAGATTAAGGAGGAGGACATACCGAAGAGTGCTTTCCGCACAAGGTATGGGCATTTTGAGTTCCTTGTTATGTCGTTTGGGTTAACAAACGCCCCAGCGGCATTCATGGACTTGATGAACCGAGTATTTCACAAATACTTGGACCGATTCGTGATCGTGTTCATAGATGACATCTTGATCTACTCAAAGAGTGAGGAAGAACATGAGGAGCACTTGATACTCGTTCTTGAGACACTACGGGAGAAGCAACTCTATGCCAAATTTTCTAAATGTGAATTTTGGCTTAAGGAGATTGGCTTTCTCGGGCATGTGGTTTCGGGATCGGGAATTGCGGTGGATAACAAGAAGATAGAAGCCATCACCGAATGGGAGAGGCCAAAGAACGTCAAGGAAATTCGTAGTTTTCTTGGGTTAGCAGGCTACTACAGAAAGTTCGTGGAGAAGTTCTCCGTTTTGGCATCACCATTGACGAAGCTCACTCGTAAAGGAGCTAAGTTTGTATGGGATGACAAATGTGAGAAAGGTTTCATTGAACTAAAGAGGAGATTGACCGAGGCACCGGTACTCGCATTACCCAAGCAAGGTATGGGGTACGATGTCTATAGCGATGCTAACATCCAAGGACTTGGATGTGTGTTGATGCAGAATGGGAGGGTAATTGCCTATGCTTCACGACAGTTGAAGAAGCATGAGGTAAACTATCCTACTCACGATTTAGAACTGGGGGCAGTGGTATTTGCACTAAAGATTTGGAGACATTATCTCTACGGGGAGACATGCCACATATACACTGACCACAAGAGCTTGAAGTACGTGTTTACTCAGAAAGAGTTAAACATGAGGCAGAGACGGTGGATGGAGTTGATAAAAGACTACCACCTGGTAATCGAGTACCATCCAGGCAAGGCCAATGTGGTGGCAGATGCCTTGAGCCGGAAGAGCTCATCTGGGGCATTGATAGCTAACTTGAGGGCTTTAAGAGCCCAATTGGAGGTATCCAGTAATGGAGCCTTATTCGCACGATTTGAGGTAAGACCTACTTTGCTTGATGAGATCAAGAAGGGTCAGGAAACTGACGAGGAAATCATGAGGATCCGGGAACGCATGCAAGCGGGACCAGTGGAGGACTTCGGGGAAAGAGATGATGGTCTCTTATTATTTCGTGACCGAGTGTGTGTACCATCGGATGAGGGGCTCCGAAAGTCCATCTTAGAGGAGGCTCATTCATCGGCGTATGCCATGCACCCGGGAGGTACGAAAATGTACCGTGATCTGAAAGAAAGTTACTGGTGGTTTGGTATGAAGAGAGAAATAGCCGAGTACATCAGTAGATGCCTTACTTGCCAGCAAGTTAAGGCAGAACATCAGCATCCAGCTGGGTTATTGCAGCCACTTTCCATTCCAGAATGGAAATGGGAGCACGTGACCATGGATTTTGTGGTAGGACTGCCACGGACCGTGAGGAATTATGATGTTGTATGGGTCGTGGTTGATAGGCTCACGAAGAGTGCACATTTTCTACCTATCAACACTACCTATGCACTTGAGAGGTTAGCCAAATTGTATGTGGATGAGATCGTGAGGCTACATGGGGTTCCCATAACCATTGTGTCCGACAGGGATCCACGATTCACATCACGATTTTGGCCGAAGTTCCAAGAATCTATGGGAACGAAATTGAAATTCAGCACTGCTTTTCATCCACAGACGGATGGACAATCCGAGAGAGTTATACAGATCTTGGAGGATATGTTGAGAGCTTGTGCATTGGAGTTCCAAGGGAGTTGGGACAACCATTTAGCACTCGTGGAGTTTGCCTATAACAACAGTTATCAGGCGAGTATTGGCATGCCTCCATACGAGGCATTGTATGGGAGGAGATGTCGTACACCCTTGTGTTGGGATGAGGTTGGCATGGACAAACTCGAGAGCACGGAATTGGTGGAGATCACCAAGTCTAAAGTGAAGATGATTCGCGAAAGGCTTAAGGCGGCCCAGGATAGACAGAAGAGCTATGCCGACAAGCGCCGGAGGGCCTTAGAGTTTAAGGTGGGAGATGAGGTATTCTTGAAAGTTTCACCCTGGAAAGGAATCATCCGATTTCAAAGCCGAGGGAAACTTAACCCACGCTACATAGGGCCATTTGTGATTCTTGAAAGAATTGGGGCCGTAGCATACCGACTACAGCTGACTCCGGAATTGGAGAAGATACATAACGTGTTCCACGTGTCTATGCTAAAGAAATATGTGCCGGATCCGTCTCACGTGTTAGAGAAACCACCCGTGGAAATACGTGAAGATTTGAACTATGCCGTACGACCGGTGAGGATACTTGATAGGCAAGTAAAGAAGCTGAGAAGCAAGAAAGTTCCAATGGTTAAAATCCTTTGGAAAAGTGACCGAGTTGAAGAAGAAACTTGGGAGACGGAAGCCTTAATGAAGGAACAGTATGCGTTCCTGTTTGAATGAGCATTAGCGAATTTCGGGGACGAAATTCCCGTTAAGGGGGGGTGAACTTGTGACACCGCACCCGGATGTACTTGAATTTGGAATTTGATATGTATTCGAATTTCCTAGCGAATAAAATTCGTGTAATTGGTTGGCATATTTAATTAATGTGCAATTAGTAAATTTATTTAACGGGTCCATTATACGAGAGAGGGCTACCAAATATTTAGTTGGGTCATCATAATAAATTATAGAGGCCCAATAAAGTGCCAACTAAAGTTGATAAAAATATTTGGACAACCTGAGCGCTATTTTGACCCGACGGGCCAGAAATAGCAGGAATAATTGGGAGAGATTTCCTACACCCACTTGGGGTATTTTACACACTAATTAGACTCAAACAATAAGGGAGGGGGGACCACACAATTTGACTCATGCGGATGATTGAAATGGGAAGTCTCATTGAGACAAAACCCACTCACCCCATGCCATATCCCACACAATATTATTGTGTTGGTTGAGAAGGACTTCTCCCCTACCTTCCTTGCAATCATTCGGCCATCAAAGGAAAAGAACCCAAGGAGAACCTATCCTCACAAAGCTCTTGGCTAGGAAGAAGCAAGAAGATAGCAAACTCTAGGAAAAACTAGCAAGAACACAAGGTAAGAACTCATCTAGTTCATTTACTAGTATTATTTTGTATGATTTTTTTTAGAAATCATATGATGGATTAAACATGGAGTTCCACACGTTTAAAAGTGTGGAATAATGTTATAAAGTGGTGGTTTTTAACTTAGAAGAGTCGTGGAATCGATAGGAGTTGAAACCGCCGGAAACCGCCACTCTAAGAGAGCTGTTCGTAGCTGCAGACCACGAAAGCCGCCCACCTTTCACGAAAGCCGCCCGGCTTTCGTCTGCTGCCCAGATTTTTCACTTCTAATCGGTTTAGAACGGGGATTGATCGAAGGGCTTAACAAAGGCAACTATTGCAGCACATCATAAGGTGAGGATGGCTGACTATATTGCTTATAATCTTTGGGTTAATTTCGTAGGATTACCTAAAGTAAATAAATGTGATTTTCATGGATTATTAATGATTAATAATGCCTAAATGAAAATATTGTTGTCAATGAATAAAGGAGCATAATATACAAATTTAAGGATAAATTGTGTATGATTATGTAATATGAGCATATTGGCTTGATGAAGGGATTAGTTATAAATATTGTGTTGAAATATAACTATAACTTCATATAAGGATATATGAGTGGTTAAAGGTTATATTTTCAATGGAAAATTAGTTTGGAAATTGTCTATATGACTTTGAATTGAAAAATGAGTTTTGTTGGAATTTATCCGACTAGTATTATGATACTAGTCGGGGTTTTGGAATGAAATATGTTAGAATTGATCCAAGGTTTGGATTGTAAATTGTTGAGCCTTAAGTAGTCTTAAGAGATACTAGGGTGGATAAGTGATGCTAGGGGTAGGCCTTAAGGGATACCCAAGATAAAGTGAATAATAAATTGATCCTAGGAATAGGATTGACCTACGGGTGTATTCGGTAGTCTTTAAGGATTAGCCGATAGAGTATTGGTAATTAGTAAGGACCATGGCCCTTCCCGACTCTAGAGAGCGGGGTTGGATAGCATGGACTTACATCGTGATCACGGGTTAGGGTGGAATCCGAACCGGAGACCTTACGAGGCTCCCGACAGCGGTAACACATAAGATAGGACCCCGAATGGACCTTACCTTCCTACGGGATGATGGGTATGAGTTCAGGGGCGGGATGTTGGACTCCGGCCCGAGAGCCCGGTGAGGCCTCGGAGAGCGGTGACAAGTCTCGTAAAGGATGATAAGACCTACGGGCGGTGTCGTGCTAACGACGGGTATAATGAAATATATGAAATGGGCCGTGTGCCGACAAAAAAATAAATTTACTTATTATAGAGATAATAAGTGGGAAATATAAATTATTATTTATATTATGATATCACCCTATTTTGAGGGTCTTAGAAATTAAAACGTTGATTATACTTAGTATAGTTGTCATTGTACTTGTCAAATGCTTCCAAGTACTGACCTCCCCTTCACGGGGGAGGCCACCTCACAGTTTCAGGTAGGGAGTAAAGCTTGCTACCATCGCCCGTTGCTTCGGGGAGCTCAGGGAGAGAAGACGTGGTTCGTGCTTCCTCCGTTCTATTTTTAAAACATTAAATTAATGCTCATGGATATTATTTTGATTAATTATTTGGGGCTTGTACGCCCATGTTGCCGAAGTGTGGCATAAACACTTGTATTAGACGTTTCCGCTGATTTAAATGATTATTTTACATTATGTTTGTTTATGGATGTACTATTGTGAATGATATTCAAGACGCCTAGTATAGTATGGATGAGTTGGACTGCGGTTGACTATTCGTACTGTACGGCGGGTTGTTGACGTGTCCGGTAGGTCCGGGGCGTGACAATGTTTGTGGTACTCTTTATAAAACTCATGCAAAGTTGTGTCATCCGAGTCTCAATACCGTCGAAGAAGAGACATCACCAAACTTGTGGCACCGGAGGCTAGGCCACTTGAGCGTGAAGGGATTGACAACTCTTGCAAAGAAGGAAGTCATTTCCATGGGCAGAGGTGTTGCCCTAGATCCATGCGAGCAATGTCTATTTGGGAAACAACACATGGTTTCCTTCAGTTCTACCAGGAAGAACCATACAGAGTTACTCAGTCTTGTACACTCTGATGTATGTGGACCTATTGAAGAGGAGTCACTTGGAGGAAGAAGATACTTTGTGACATTCATTGATGATGCGTCACGAAAGGTATGGGCTTACTGTTTGAAAAGTAAGGATCAAGTTTTTGATCATTTCAAACTATTCCATGCCATGGTAGAAAGAGAATCAGGGAAGAAACTGAAATGTCTACGATCAGACAATGGAGGAGAATACACTTCCCGGGAATTCTCAGCATATTGCTCCACATACGGAATCAGGCACGAGAAGACGGTTCCACGAACTCCGCAGCACAATGGTGTAGCCGAAAGAATGAATCGGACCATTATGGAGAAAGTTCGTTGCATGTTGAGTATGGCTAAACTACCTAAGCCATTCTGGGGTGAAGTTGTGGTGATAGCTTGCTATCTTATAAACATGTCACCTTCTGTTCCTTTAAACTTTGAATGCCAGAGAAGAAATGGTCAGGAAGAGATGTTTCTTACTCTCACTTGAAAGTGTTCAGGTGCAAGGCATTTGCACATGTGTCCAAGGAATTGAGACAAAAGTTTGATCTTAAGACAAACTCATGCATCTTCATCGGTTATGGAGATGAAGAATTTGGATACCGGTTGTGGGATCCCAAACTGAAGAAAGTTATACGAAGCAGAGATGTTGTATTTCATGAAAACGAGTTTCATGGGTGTGCTCCAAAAATCCGCCAACAACATACTCCAGAAGACGAAGTGCCTGTATCATCAAACATTCCTCTCAGCGACGAGGAGATGTATGATACTACTGAACAAGAGAGTGATGGTTCAGTAGGTGATGATGATGCTCACAGTGATGATATTCCTCAGCAGGGGCAGCCTTCATCTGAAGACGAAGCTGAAGGTACTCATGTTCGACGTTCCACAGAGAAAGTATTCCACATCCGAATGGATACTTGTTGCCAGCGAGGGGGAGCCAGCGAGCACCGTAGGAATGAGAGAAACAAAGAAAAAGGTGGAGGGGGAGATTTGTAGGGAATTTTCACCTTCTTTCTTGGAAGTTGCCAAGAGACACCTTAACATGAAGGCACCTTCTTGGAATGAGGTCTCCAACATATGAACATGGAAGAAGATTATTTGGAGATAGCTAGGAAGCTCCCTAGCAATGTGAATGGAAGCTTGGATGCAACTTCCTCTTGTCTCCAAACTAGTCTTATAAATAGAGTGCTCCATGTTGTTTATTAGTATCAGTTTTAGAAAGTGAGAAAAATGTGTAAAGAAAGAAATACACTTAGAGTAGAAGTGTATTGATGAGGATTGGTTTTTTGTAATATTTGAGTGTGAGAGTTTGCTCCTCCTATTATAATTCTGTTATTGATATTGAATAGAAGAATTTTCTAATCCCAACAGATTCCTCAAGTTATTTCACCCCAATAAAAGTTTAGGGCCATATCTCCACCTAGAACCAAACATTAGGGTCATTTTTGCCCCTTTTCCCAAATAAAAAAGACAACCCATTTGAGTACCGATCGCATAGTTAACTTAGAGCCCATTTGGTGACTTTTTTTCGGCTTATCAGGCTTATCATCTAGTTTTTTCATCAAACACGTAATTATTAATTTCTTGCGTTGAATTATGTAATAAGCAGAAAAAGTAAGGTTGGACTTGCTTTTCTGGCTGTATTGGCTGAAGTTATTGTAGAAGATCATTTTAACTATTTTTTCATATAATTTTAAATATTATTAGTAGCAAATATTTTAAATATAATTATTTCACGAATCATCAGAATCAACCAATACAGCTACTTCAGCCAGAAGTTCATAAATTTCAGCGGAATTAGCCAATTCAGCCAATTCTAGTGTTAGCAAACGGGCTCTTAGTCTTAGATGATATAAATTGAAATTCAAATATAAAGTGACATGTAGTGAGTGAGCATCTAGTCCAAATACTTACAAATACGGTATTCATTTTTAGATAATAATTTTTCATTGCAGTTCACGAAACTCAAACCTGAGAATTGCCTTTTGTGACATCTGGTCTGCTAGTAGAGATACTCTCACACGCTTTATTTTTACTTCTAAGGATGACACCCTATTCTGAGTGCTCTCAACACCCCGAACAATTAACTGAGAGAATGTAAATTGAACTTGATGGTTAGTGACACACGTCTAGTTACAACTTCTTGCATGTAATTGTTCCGTTTGTTTTATTAATGAAATAAATTCGGATACCCCTCATTTGTTAATGTGCCGTTAATTATTTATGGAGTGTTTGCGATTGCTTCTACTTTAAAAAATGATTTTTTTAAGTGATTTTGGAGAAAGTTGGTAGTGTTTGAGAAAAAATGATTTTGAAAAAGTAAAAGTTGGTAGTGTTTGGTAAAATGAGTATTTTGTGTGTAATAGAAAAAGTGAAAAGCAGTTTAAAACACCCTTCTACCTGCTTCTAGCTTTTAACTTTTAAGTGATTAATTTAAGCAGAAGCTATATTTCAAAACACTCTTTTCAATTTTTTTTAAATCAAAAGGTGAAAAGCGCTTTTCTAAAGCAACTGTAAACACTCTTTTAGTGCTCGGTGAGTCCTTTTCAGATACGAGTACTTTGCTGAACCAGTAAATTTATTAATGATGATAATAATATTAATGATACATTATTAAATTTGTGTTTGATGTGAAATAAGAAAAGAAGAAATTTGGAGATTGTAACTGTGCAAAAATAACTACAACCGCAAATTATTTATTTGAAAGAGAAAGTTACTACCTCTGTCCCGTAAAGAAGTTTCCATTTCTATAAAAGGAAAATACTTTTATCCCAAAAGTCACAATTACCATTACTTTTTACTCACTTTTTGCATGATTTGACATAAAGTTAGGGTAAACTTGCAAAGTTAAAACAAAACTCTACCTTACATAAATATGTGTGTAGGTCAAACCGAGAACTTCATTGCGGGACGGAGGGAGTATAATACTCCGTATTTTAGAACAACTAAAAACGAAAAATTGACAAGTCAATGAGACGAAAGAAGTAGTACGTAGTAATAATTAAACAATATTGAACCACACAAAATTTGACTTATTTAAGTAAAATATATCAAACCAACCATTTGGTAGCATGGAAATCGGCTGATTTGGCTGATTCTGCTGGAATTTATGAAGTTCTGGCTGAAGCAACTGCATTGGCTGATTCCGCTGATTTAAGAAAAAATTATTTTCAAAATATATTTTATTAATAAAATAAAGAAAAAATTATAAAATAGGTAAAATGGTCATCTACAATAACTTCAGCTAATACGGTCAGAAAAGTAACGTCAACCTTACTTTTTCTGCTTATTACACAATTCAGCGCGCGGAAGCAAAAGTCACGTGTTTGGTGAAAAAGTTGGTTGATAAGTCTGATAAGCCAAAAAACAGTATTGTCAAACGGCCTCTGAATACGTTAGAAGATTATGAATATTGCAAATGAATTCATTATCAAATAGCTCGCCCAATTTAATTACCAAAGGTGCGCTCGTACGATTTGCGTAGATAATGAAGACTCTTCTTGGAGCTCGTTTGATAACACTGAAATCGATTGAATCGACCAATTCTGCTTAAATTTATGAAGTTCTGTCTGAAGCGATTGTATTGACTGATTATGCTGATTTATGAAAATATTATATTTAAAACATATTTCATTAATAAAATATAGAAAAAAATAAATGAAAAATAACTAAAATTGTTATATGCAGTAAATTTAGCCAATACAACCAGAAAAGTAACTCCAAACTTACTTTTTCTTATTATTACACAATTTAGTGCGTGAAATCAAAAGTTACGTGTTTGACACTGTTTTGCACTGTTTTGATGTAGACAATGTTCTAAAAGGCGCTAGGCGCTAGTCGGGCGCCAGTCCAGCGCCTAGCGCCTAGGCGGCTAGGCGGACGCTTAGTTGGGGACTAGTCGGAGACATAGAATTTACATTTTTATCTATATTTTTGCATAAATATGATAAGTTAAAATACATATATACATATTCATTAACTAACATGAATGATAGAATTCACATTTAATACTACATAGTATATGATGACTAATCACTTAACTTTATTATGTTATAAATATAAATAATGATAAATTTTAGGTATATAGACAAGCATATATAATTTTATCTTAATTTATAATTTCATTTCTTTATATCCATGGTTAAAGTTAAAGTATATATATCGCTTAGAATATTAAAATTAAAAAGTAAAGTAATGTTCGGCGAATCTAGGCGGCCGATTAGGCGCTCTAGGCGGGCAACTAGGCGCCATAGGCGGACGACTAATTCATCTAGACGGCAAACCAATTAATCGGAGCGTCTAGACAAAAAGCGGGGCGCCCGACCACCGCCCTAGGCGGGGACTAGTCGGACGCCTAGAACGATTTTTAGAACAGATGATGTAGATGATTTGCCAAATAAGAAAGCGGGAAGAAGTGAGAAGTTAATTTCGGGACTGTTCGAAAAGGAAAGTGGGAAGTTAATTTCGGGACTTTTCGAAAAGGAAAGTGGGAAGTTAATTTCGGGGCGGAAGGAGTATGCATCGTTATTGTCACGCCCCGGACCTCCCCGGACACGTCAACAACCCGCCGTACAATACGAATAGCCAACCGCAGTCCAACACATTCATATTATACAAGGCGTCATGAATATCATTCACACATAAGTCATCCATAAACATACATAATAAACAATTCAATACGCAGCGGAAAACATTGTTTAAAACCAAAAGGGCCACACAGGGCTTACATGAGCACGCAGGCTCTAAAGTAAAATATCCATGAGCATGTTTATTAATGTTCTAAAACAGAATGGAGGAAGCACGAACCAAGTCTTCCCTCCTATATGATCTCTCGAGCAACGAGCACAGGAAGCAAGCTCTAACCTCAACCTGAAAAATGGTGGTGGGACGCCCCCGAAGGGGTCAGCACTCTATAGGGCTATAAAGTGCTGGTGTGGCAGGCATCTAATAGATATACAACAAGTATTTCAAACACAAGACCCTCAAATAGGGTGATAGTACATTATGATTGTAACCCTAAGTTACCCCGTTTAAAAATATACTTACTTTATATAAAAGTCAAGTAGTCGGCCCGTGGGCCCATGTTCATTTGGAAATCACCATTCCCAACCCCGTGACCATAAGCCACGACAACTCCTAGAGTCCAACCCTAGTACATGACATTGTATTCTAGAGCTCGGCTCTACTACATCACCATACAATTCATATACCTCGGGTCAATTTCCTTACCTTGCGTTCTAGAGCTCGGCTCTATTACATCACCACGCAAGTCCTAGAGCTCGGCTCTAGCTATACAATACATAGACTCCAAGTCTACACCTTACATGCATTCTAGAGCTCGGCTCTATTACATCACCATGCATTAAGGTCCAATTCTCAAGCAATCCTATGCCTAGAATTGACATATCATTAAACTACTTTGGGTCATCCTTAAAGACTTCCCATAACTTAACCTTAGTTCCAAACTAAGTTATTATATACACTTGAACTATATTCAAGTACCTTTCATGCAATCCAATCCCTAGGATCAATTTAATCAACAAGTTCCAATAATCACTAACTAGTATTTCAATACTATTAAGATTATTGTTATCATACCATTATCCTCATTATTTGTAATTCTCTACATATTTATAATTATGTAGCAGCAACTTAAGTATTCAATCTCAATACACAAATATTCCTTTATGTATCCACATAATTCATACATGAGCAAAATGCCCATTTTCACAAAATAGTTCATTTATACTCATTTAATCTCATATTATTCATACCTTCTCAAATCATTTCAAATTTCATTCCTTGGCAACTATATCAATATTTCATCAATATATAATCATCATAATCCATGAAAAATCATGATTTAAGCATTTAGGTAATCTCATGCTTAACCTACAAGTTGTAAGCAATTAGATGTCAATCCTCACCTTAATTGAGCTTTAAACTTTTCCTTCTTGATCCAATGGTCAAGGCTTTGGTCAAGGTTGATTTAGAACTGATTCCTTGCTTAGAAATGAGTGTTAAACAGCCTCCTCCAGCTGCCAGCTCCACTCCTAACCGAATGACACGAAAACAGTCCCTAGAACGGGTGTTTTCCGGTTCTCGTTTCCTAGTTTTCCAAGATTTGCTCTAGGTTAGTATCTAACCTTTACATCAATAAAATAACTTCATAAGGACATATTATACACTTCTAGTAGTGTATAATAGTCCCACCAATCGTTCATATCATTTGGAAAATGAAAAGGAAGGTTTTGGATTCAAACTTACTTTGAATACAAAACTGTGTTCTGCGAGGTTGCGTTTTGTTCGGACAATTTGGAAGCCTTCCACAACTCCGATTCCTGCAAACCAGACCTTCACGGATTCCTCGTCTTGAGAGCTTTCTGTGGGTATCTCACACGCCTTAATTGGATTTGTAAAACTCGAGATATCGACCAAACAGTCTCAGCACTCTCACAGCTCGAGTTCACAGACCTCTGCTCGTTCCAGCTCGATTTTTGTAAGATAAGCCTTCTCTCCTCGAACAAAGACCACTCGATTGAGATAATAGACTTCAAAGTCTATCCAAGGACATATTATTCACGTTGTTTGGTCGAGTATAGCTTCTATAATGAGAGGAGACAAACAGCACACCAATTTGTGCGAAAATAAGGATGGTGGCCCAAGCTTTGATTCCTATCAAGTCATGTGCAGCTCCCCTCCATTATGGCCGGCCAAGGTAGGTCTTCTAACCCATTTTTATTTGTTTTGCAGGTACTAATATCATGTGGAGTGGTTCCCAATTGATCCCATTAAATTTGGGGTCCAAAATATCTACCAATACTTCCAAAAATGGGAAGATGGGTCCTATTGTTTTATCTTTGTCAAAGATGTCTTTTTGTACTCATCCTAATTTATTTAGAACAAGTCAACTTCCTAAATCACATTATTGATCTCCAATATGTGTAGGCTCATCCCAATAATTTACTTGATGGATATTTTAGAAGGAAAATCCTACTCTCATTATTTAGCTCAATAATGCCAAAGATGGGGTTATAGACATTTGTATTCTCCTTTAATCATTCTTTCACTATTTAGGTAATATTGGGCCTTTTTATTTATTAATAAGTCCCGAGTAAGTATTTGCGAAACCCGACACTAATGTACGAGTTTGAACAGTACGATATTCAACCATGCACTACGTAGAACATTGATCGTTTTACAAAATGTTTGGGAATCGGAAATCCAATACATAAGCTATGAATATTCAAATCAAATTTCCAAGGACATTCGGGTGCGGTGTCACAAGTTCACCCCCCCTTAACAGGAATTTCGTCCCCGAAATTCACAGCTCTACTCGAATAGGAAAGCATACTGCTTCCTCATCAAAGCTTCTGTTTCCCATGTCTCTTCTTCGACCCGATCGCTCTTCCACAGGACTTTAACCATTGGGACTTCCTTGCTCCTCAGCTTCTTCACCTTTCTATCGGTGACTTTGATAGGTTGAACAGCGTAGTTCAAATCCTCACGTACCTCTACAGGTGACTTCTCCAATACGTGAGAGGGATCATGCACGTACTTCTTAAGCATGGATACATGAAACACATTATGTATCTTTTCTAACTCAGGAGTCAATTGTAGACGATATGCAACGGCCCCAATCCTCTCTATAATTCTGAATGGACCTATATATCGTGGGTTAAGTTTTCCTCGGGTTTGGAACCGAATGATCCCTTTCCAAGGAGAAACTTTCAAGAATACCTCGTCATCAACCTTAAACTCTAAGGTTCTTCGACGCTTATCTGCATAACTCTTTTGTCTATCCTGAGCCGCCTTGAGTCTCTCTCGAATTAACTTCACCTTTGATTTGGTGACCTCCACCAACTCAGTACCCTCGAGTTTGGCCATGCCAACCTCGTCCCAGCATAACGGTGTACGGCACCTCCTCCCATACAATGCCTCGTATGGAGGCATGCCGATGCTTGCCTGATAACTGTTGTTATAGGCAAACTCCACAAGTGCTAAGTGGTTGTCCCAACTCCCCTGGAACTCCAATGCACAAGCCCTCAGCATGTCTTCTAGGATCTGTATAACCCTTTCAGACTGCCCATCCGTCTGTGGATGGAAAGCAGTGCTGAACTTCAATTTCGTTCCCATAGACTCCTGGAATTTCGGCCAAAAACGTGATGTGAATCGTGGGTCTCTATCAGATACAATGGTCACCGGGACCCCATGCAGCCTCACGATCTCATCCGTATACAATTTGGCTAACCTCTCAAGTGGGTAGGTAGTGTTGATAGGCAAGAAGTGTGCACTCTTTGTGAGCCTATCCACAACGACCCAAACCGCGTCATAGTTCCTGATAGTCCGTGGTAAGCCTACCACGAAATCCATAGTCACGTGCTCCCACTTCCATTCAGGGATGGAGAGTGGTTGCAATAAGCCTGCTGGGTGCTGATGTTCTGCCTTAACTTGTTGACAAGTAAGGCACCGACTGATGTACTCGGCTATTTCCCTCTTCATTCCAGACCACCAGTAACTTTCCTTCAAATCACGGTACATTTTCGTGCCCCCCGGGTGCATGGCATAAGCCGATGAATGAGCCTCCTCTAAGATGGACTTTCGGAGCTCATCATCTGACGGTACACACACTCGGTCACGAAATAACAAGAGACCATCATCTCTTTCCCTGAAATCCTCCACCGGCCCCGCTTGCATGCGTTCCCGGACCTTCATAAGTTCTTCGTCGGCTTCCTGACCCTTCTTGATCTCATCAAGTAAAGTGGGTCTCACCTCAAATCATGCCAATAAGGCACCATCGCTGGTTACCTCCAGTTGGGCTCTTAATGCCCTCAAATTAGTTATCAATGCCCCAGACGAGCTCTTCCGGCTCAAAGCATCTGCCACCACGTTTGCCTTGCCTGGGTGATACTCTATCACTAGATGGTAGTCTTTTATCAGCTCCATCCACCGTCTCTGTCTCATGTTTAGCTCTTTCTGAGTAAACACGTACTTCAAGCTCTTGTGATCAGTGTATATGTGACATGTCTCCCCGTAGAGATAATGTCTCCATATCTTCAGTGCAAATACCACTGCCCCGAGCTCCAAATCATGAGTAGGATAATTCACCTCATGCTTCTTCAATTGTCGTGAAGCATAGGCGATTACCCTCCCATTCTGCATCAGTACACATCCGAGCCCTTGGATGCTCGCATCGCTATAGACATCGTACCCCACACCTTGTTTGGGTAATGCAAGTACCGGTGCCTCAGTCAATCTCTTCTTTAGTTCCATGAACCCTTTCTCACATTTGTCATCCCATACAAACTTAGCTCCTTTACGAGTGAGCTTCGTCAATGGCGATGCCAAAACAGAGAACTTCTCCACGAACTTTCTATAGTAGCCTGCCAATCCAAGGAAACTACGAATTTCCTTGACGTTCTTTGGCCTCTCCCATTCAGTAATGGCTTCTATCTTCTTGTTATCAACAGCAATCCCCGATCCCGAAACCACGTGCCCGAGGAAGCCAATCTCCTTTAGCCAAAATTCACATTTAGAAAATTTGGCATAGAGTTGCTTCTCCCGTAGTGTTCCAAGAACAAGTATCAAGTGCTCCTCATGCTCTTCTTCACTCTTTGAGTAAATCAAGATGTCATCTATGAACACAATCACGAATCGATCCAAGTATTTATGGAATACTCGGTTCATCAAGTCCATGAATGCCGCCGGGGCGTTTGTTAACCCAAACGACATAACAAGGAACTCAAAATGCCCATACCTCGTGCGGAAAGCACTCTTTGGTATGTCATCTTCCTTAATCTTCAATTGATGGTACCCCGACCTCAAGTCAATCTTCGAAAACACGGTTGCTCCTCGTAGTTGATCAAACAAGTCATCAATCCTAGGCAACGGATACCTATTCTTGATTGTGACCTTGTTCAGTTGACGATAGTCAATGCACATTCGAAGTGTCCCATCTTTCTTTTTCACAAAAAGAACCGGTGCTCCCCACGGGGAGTGGCTTGGTCTAATGAAACCGTTATTCAAAAGCTCTTGCAATTGGGTTTTCAACTCGTTAAGTTCAGCGGGTGCCATCCGGTATGGCGGTATGGAGATTGGTTTGGTACCAGGCTCGACCTCGATCACAAATTCAATCTCTCTGTCAGGTGGAAGCCCCGGTAGGTCTTTAGGGAAGACATCCGGATACTTACAAACCACCCTCACATCATCGACGTTCGTTTCCTCTTTGGTTTTGTCAACCGCGTATGCTAGATATGCGTGGCATCCCTTCCTCATCATATTTCTCGCTCTCACGGCGGATATGATACAACTATTTGATTTGCCGCGGTCCCCCTCGAAGCGTAGGGTGTCCCCCTGTGTGCCTTCGAGTTCCAACACCTTTGTGTAGCAATCTACCCTAGCATGATGCTTTTCTAGCCAATCCATCCCTAGGATTGCATCGAACTCCATCATACTCAGCGGTACGAAATCACACGTCAAGGTTTGGCCACCGATTTCCACCATACAAGATGGATAGTAATTGTTTCTTTCAACGTCTTCCCCTAGTGGGGTTGATACCACTAAGGTTTGTGTCATTGGTATTGATTGCATCTCTAAGCTCTCGGCAAACGCCTCACTCACGAATGAACGTTGTGCTCCGGTATCGATAAGGATTCGTGCATCCTTCCCGTTAATCTTTAGTATCCCTACATTCATGAACCATGTAAGACATCTTTCCTACCCTCCCTACTCATTTATAGAAGGTTGCAATGTTCACACGTACGTTAGGGATCAAGAAGAGGCCTTGACGTCGCAAAACGATGCGAAAAAATCGGGTTTCGGCAATCTGGGTGCCAGGCACGGCGTGCCTGGGGTAGGCACGATCGTGCCTGGCTTGGGGAAACGCCCAGGGTGCCACTGCCTTGGAGGCACGATCGTGTCTGCCTTAGGCACGATCGTGCCTGGGTTGGGAAATCCTGGGGAGCCACTGATTTGGAGGCACGATCGTGTCTGGATTAGGCACGATCGTGCCTGGTTTGAAGAAACACCTGGGCAGCTACTGCCTTGTAGGCACGATCGTGTCTGCCTTAGGCACGATCGTGCCTGGGTTGGGAATTTTCCTGGGCAGCTACTGACTTGGAGGCACGATCGTGTCTGCCTTAGGCACGATCGTGCCTGGGTCCCAGCCGCCTGAAGTTGCCCGAAATCCCCCGGTTCGACCCCAAAACCTCGTGCAATGATCCTAGCGATTAGTATCCTCAATTTATGGACTAATTAAGGATAAAACACTAGTATATGAGAGGCAATACCTGCGACGGAGTCCGGGTTAGCTTGAGCATCCGCCTCCGTCATCGCATAGACCCTAGCCTGGGTCCTCCCTTGGTTCACGGATGGCGCGTTGCTTGTACTTGCCCCCCCGTGTCCCCGGCTTGCTTGAGAAGCCCCGGTTTGATTCCGTGTACCCGTCAGACCGCTACTCGGTCCCGATGTCCTTGCCCCACTCAATTGTGGACAATGTGCCTTCAAATGCCCGGCATCCCCGCATTGAAAACATCTAGGGGGGGTCGCGACATTTACCGGAGTGGTTCTTCTTGCAATTGTTGCAACGAGCTACCACTGAGGTTTGTGACCTCGCGCCTTGCCCACTCGGGCCTTGGTTCCCCCTATATGGTGGCGGTGGTGCCCGGAAAGATCCTCCTCCGTGGTTCCCCTTTTTGTTGGAACCTTGGGAGCCATGACTCTCCCACTTTCTCTTTTTCGCCTCCTCGGCGTCTCTCTTCTTCCTTTCTTCCCATTGCTTCTCTCCTTTCAACCCTTGGTCAACCACTTGGGCAAACGTCATGTTAGGCAATTGTGTTGCCCTGTCACGTATCTCCAAGTCTAGAGCATCCCAGAAGTGGTTCACCATCCGGTTCTCGTCACAAGCATACTCAGGTATGTAATCGGCAAGATCCCTGAACTTGTACTCAAGTTCCCTCACCGTCATGTTACCCCCTTGGGTTAGAAGGGTGTATTCCCTCACTTTCTTGTTCACCTCAAAATCCGAGTAATATTGGGCAAAGAATTCCTGTCGGAAATTCTCCCAAGTGACGGTCTCGCCATATTTGCCTTTGGTCCCATCCCACCACTTGGATGCCATACCTTCAAGCAATCTCACCGCAACCCTTAGTTTATATTCGGGGGTGAGTTGCATGTCCAGGGCTGCCTCATTCAGCCGTTTAATCCATTGTGCCGAAACGGAGATGTCACCCGTCCCATCGAACGGTTTGCACCCCAAGTCTCGTGCCTCTTTGATGTATTTGGAGATCCTTATGATTGGACCCCCATCACCCCGACCCCCATGTGGTTCAATGTGGGCCCTAGAGTCGCCATGGCTTCTCCCTCTTGAAGCCCCGCCCGAAGGCTGCCCAGCCCGGCGCCTTCGGCGTTCCCTCCTCTCCTCACGCTCACGGTGGTACTGTTGAAGTAGTGCTTCAATCCGTGCTAAGGAGCCATTTTCCTCCTCATCACTTACATCATCATCATCCCCTTCATAAGGGGTCTCAACCGGTTCAGTTTCCGGTCGATAGGTCGAGTCCTCATAGGACCAGTAGGTTTCACTTTCCGTGTCGACATGACCGTCACTCACGGTCTGTGATCGGCCTCCACGGCCAGCTCCTCTAGATGCCCTAGAGGTCCTTCGACTGCCCTGTCCAGTCTCCACTGGTACATGGCCGGTCGGGTTTGTAACACCCCCAAATTTCCCACCCAAAAATATATTTGAATAATGATTTATTCAAAGTAAATAATGATTTATTCGAAAACATCAGAGTCTTGCAGCGGAAAATTTAAAGGGAAACAGGGGCGTTACCGCCACACTCGGCTCTCACATAACCGGGTGCACAGGCTATCCACCACCAACAAATTAAAATTTTCCATATTTAATTGTTCAACTACAATTCTTTAAAATTAAGACTAAAATAAATTACTCGATCACTTTAGTCTATGTGTTCTAGCGGAAGCTCTCGAAATCAACTTCAATATGATCCTCAATTCCTGCACAAATAAAGTACAGAAAGAAAAACACAAAGAAACAAAAATTAGCTGGAAATGCTAAGTAAGGCCCACCCAACCCTGTAAAATAATCATGTTTGATACATATATATCATTTTGTGAAAACATTTGGGAGGAAACCTCATAAAACATTTTATACAAACTTCTCATCACAAAATCGCATGTAAAATAATAATATTCCAAAAATAGGTACATATTTCCAAATCATAATAATTCTAAAAGGTCAATATACGTAAACCACCAAAATCCTCGTAATTATATTCCAAAACATAAATCATATGTAAAGCCCAAATATTCATCTCAAAATACTTCCAAATAATACTCATAATCAATATTCAACGTAACCATATCAAATCAAATTAATAAGTATTACTTTGAAAACCTACAAATAATTTAATGATCTCAACCACATCAAATTCAATCCAATCCAAACAAATATAACTCACTCAAATAATCCAATATAATGTAATTCAATTCATCTCCATCAAGTCCAACCAAATAATCCAAATCATCTCAAGATCAATCATTCAAACTCAACCAAATTCAATGGAAGCCGAACTCCTACCTTAAGTGTGCACACCCCCTAAAAGAGATTCCAAGCTCTCCGGGTAGTAAAAAGTCCGAGTAGTCGGGATTTTTCTACCGACTACTACAATTAAGCTGGGATGCTCCGCTTTTGGGAGATCTCTGGTGGAATTAGACTTATAGTCATTACCACTCACCAAATCCACATTTCTCCGAGTACTCACAAAATCATAATTCAACCTCAAAGTTCAAGTATCATAACCTCAATCAAAATGGATATGAAATCCGAATTCCACAAAATTATTCACAATAAAATTATTAACTCCAACTCATCATACTCAAATATACCATAAATAGTCCAAAATATAGGATACTTCATAAATAGCTCAAATTTCAAATCTCAATCAAATAACAATTCATATGTAAATTCAAATGTAAATTCAAATGCTCAAAATATCACCCAATATAAAATACGCAAATCTCAAATATATATAATTCACAATCACAATTGATACGTAAAATCTCATTAACTATCATATACTCAAATGATCTCAAATAACTAGTCACAAATATATTTATATGGGAAAAGCATGAAATTTGGTTGACATAGTACTTACCTCAAATTGCGGTAAATCCTAAACGAAGCTTCTACCTCAATCTTCACAAAAATCACCTTCTAAGAATATTAACATTCTTTAATTAGTAACTATCCCACCTTGCTAATTATTATCCAGTTTTAGATTTTAATCCTTCTATGATTATTCATTTATTTCCATAATAATCTTCTTACTCCATTTGATTATCCCGATTTAAAAGTGACAGGTTCTTTAAAAGTGAATATCATCAATTTATAACTTAACAGAACTCTTATTATTATTATTATTATTTCTAACATTATCAGAATTATATTTAGTATTATCATCATTACTATAATCATCCCAATTACTGTTAATTTCGGCCAGTCCATATATTCGAACCAGTCTAAACAGTCCGTAACTATATTAGAAGCAATGCAGTTATAATAGTATTTCCAGCCCAGTGTATTATTATTGTTATTAATTACTACGGAGTAATACCTAGCGGCCAACATATATCATAATATATTAGTTCTTCGGCCTTGTTATTAACTCATCAGTACTTCCATTATCCTTCATCACTAAACCAGCCCATTTTAAAATAAGTTTCCGGCCTAATCATCATAATACGTAGTGTATGAATTACCTATGCAGGGAGTCGCCGTCTTCTTCGTAAAACAGTTCTGGCGACGCAGGGAGATCGGCGGCACTCTCCTCGGTGACGGAAGCTAGCCCAGACGGTTTTCCCCCTCCGGCAATACACGGCGGCAGACCCTCAGGCGATTGGCGGCATGGCGAAAGGCTCTTCTTCTCCGGCGGTCGGGGTTGCTGTCATCAGGTTTCTCCGGCGCACTGAGTTTTCATTCTGTCTTGTTCGTAAATAGCCGGCCATCTGGAGTCAGGGCAGTCCCCAACAATCTTGCATCATCCGGCATAGAGAACCAGTCCGGCTATTCTAGTTACAACACTCCGGCATACTCCTTCTCTAGCTTCTCAGGAGTTGATCCGCTTATTATGACTCTCTTTTACTCACAACTCAGATAACAGGTCGCAGAGAAATGTGCGGGTGTGTGAAGTTGTTCTCTAGTTATGGTTTCGCAAGGTTAGTATGTACGTATATATAAATGTGCAGTCACTGAAGTCCTCTTGGTGCAGAGAGATACACGTAGTTCGTTTTCTTGGCATCATGAGGATTAGCATATGAGTGGGTCGCCCTTCTGGATCGCATGCATGTATATGGTCCTTATTCGTACCTTCCACGCAGAGTACTGCAAATACATGTGCCTATGTATTGCGAACTACAGAGTATATTGGCCTTATTAGATCGGTTCCGACCGGTGAACATGTGCGTGGAATAAGCACCCTTCGTTTCTTATACTGACTTGGGCATGGCCGCATGGTTTATGCTTTGTGACTTTTGAAAATATAAATGTGTACATGTTTATGTAGTGAAACTATACTGCATGCTTGGATTTATTAATACGTGTGAACATTTTAGGTTGGGAAGGTCAACACTTCTATAATTGTTATTATTATCGATAAAATTGGTTTTTAGTGTATACTTTATATAACCGATACTTTTAAAATAATTTTTTTTAAAATGTCACTTTAATGTTTTAAGTCAAAGTCCTACCTAGTCAACACATCTATTATAAAAATGTCACTTTTATTATTGAAACATTTTTATTGACTTTCGTAACATTTTATCTGACTAATAAATTTATTTATTTTTTTAAATTTTCGGGTTGTCACAGTCTACTCTCCTTAAAAGATGCTTCGTCCCGAAGCATAAGCTAAGAAAAATATCCCAACTACAATTGTGTGGTATCACATGTTTAGTTAATATTAAATCTTTTTATTAAATTTTCCGGGGTGTCACATTCTACCCACCTTAAAAGATGCTTCGTCCCGAAGCATAAGTTAAGAAAATATCCACATGTACAATTAGCAGATATTACATCTTAGTTAATATTAAATTTGTTTTTTTTTTAAATTTAAGGAGTGTCACATTCTACCCTCCTTAAAAGAGTGCTTCGTCCCCGAAGCACTTAATTTACTTAAGAGAATAGATTATTCATTCAAGATCAAATTGAAACACAATCATCAAACATATGTATTAATATTGAAAATTAGAAATTTTATATGATTTTGCCTACTATTTTCGGATTCTTCCATTGTGTTTTGCATTCTTTCCATGATGATTGAGTCCACGAGTTGGAGGGATTCCCTTCTTCCTTGAATGACACTCGAACACCCTATGTCCAAGCTTGTCACAATGAAAACATCGTACGAGTGTTCCGTCACAGTATTTCCCGGGGTGATCTTTTCCACATTTCGAGCAGTAGAAGTGCATGTCTTTAGTTGAGTTCTTCTTCTTACGCTTCTGGCCTTGGCCTTGGTTGTTGATCTTGTTCCCGTTTCGGGTCTCCCCTGCATTATCTAGCGTGTGCCGTTTGCCTCCCTGTCTGTTTTCTTCTTCGGTGCCCTTCCTTTCTCTCTTGAGTGTTTTCTCCTGGAGTTGTTGCACTCGATAGTGTTTGCCAGCTTTGTTGTAGGCATCGTTCAACGTTTGGCATTCTGAAACACAAAGAGCTTTTTGTGTCTCAAAGTTTAGACCACGTATAAACTTGTTAGTTTTCTCGATTTCATCGGAAACTAGCGTGGGTGCAAATCGTGCGAGATTCAAGAATTTAGCGTGATACTCTTGGACAGTCATGCCTATTTGCTTCAGGTGTAAAAATTCTTCATACTTCTCAGCTCTCACGTGCTCTGGGCAGAATCTTTTTCGCATTGCCTCCTTGAACGTCTCCCAAGAAAAGTTAGGTTGTTGACGCAACGTTGGGGCAGTCGTGGCCCACCAATTGTCCGCCTCTTGACGTAGATAGTACGCAGCCGTATTAATTCGTTGATCTGCAGGGCAGTTTATAGCGTCGAAAAGTTTGTCGAAAGTGCGAATCCAATCTTCAAGGATGAGAGGATCTTCTTGGCCTAGATAACACGGTGGATTGCGCTTCGCTACAAGTTTCGCTACATCATTGCGGTTTTTGAGACGTTGTTGGTGTTGGTTCTGAATTAGCACACTCCCGATGGTCTGGATGAATTGAACCATATTTTGAGCCAACTCCGCATTTGTTGGTGCGACGACATTGTCTTCTACTTTGTTTCTTGTTGACTTCATTGTCTACTTGAAAGAATAATGTTTACGACACGAAGTATATCGAATGATATTCACAATTACACTACCTTACCTAATAACTCACTATTCACATAATTTGGTAAGTATATCTCATATAAGTATAACTCAAACAATTCAAAGAACCACAAACTCCACCAAAATAGAAATTCAAAATCTCACATTCTCACCGCGGTCCTAGAAGTTCTTACTTATTCCCTAGTAAATTAATTTCTTAGTATTTCAGAAAAGCATTTTACAAAAATCCCCTTGGAAAATATTAAGGCTTTGATACACTTAAGGGAGTTTAAGAAAATCTCAGAAATTGTTTAAAAACCCCATTTTAGAAAATCAAAGTCTCTCATATCAACTTGTTGGTATTACTCATTGAAGTTTTAGAAAGTCAAAAAAAATGTTCGAAACTATTTTTTTTTTAAACCATAGTCACTTTAGGAAAAACTTTTATTTGAAAACCCCCATTTAAAAAATCAAAGGCTCTGATACCAACTTGTTGGTATCACTTAATAGAGAAAAAAAATCTGAAAAAATGTTTGAAAACCCCATTTTAGAAAAGAAAAGGCTCTGATACCAATTTGTAACACCCCCCAAATTTCCCACCCAAAAATACATTTAAATAATGATTTATCAGAATTATGCAGCGGAAAATTCAAAGGGAAATAGGGGCGTTACCGCCACACTCGGCTCTCACATAACCGGGTGCACAGGCTATCCACCACCAACAAATTAAAATTTTCCATATTTAATTGTTCAACTACAATTCTTTAAAATTAAGACTAAAATAAATTACTCGATCACTTTAGTCTATGTGTTCTAGCGGAAGCTCTCGAAATCAACTTCAATATGATCCTCAATTCCTGCACAAATAAAGTACAGAAAGAAAAACACAAAGAAACAAAAATTAGCTGGAAATGCTAAGTAAGGCCCACCCAACCCTGTAAAATAATCATGTTTGATACATATATATCATTTTGTGAAAACATTTGGGAGGAAACCTCATAAAACATTTTATACAAACTTCTCATCACAAAATCGCATGTAAAATAATAATATTCCAAAAATAGGTACATATTTCCAAATCATAATAATTCTAAAAGGTCAATATACGTAAACCACCAAAATCCTCGTAATTATATTCCAAAACATAAATCATATGTAAAGCCCAAATATTCATCTCAAAATACTTCCAAATAATACTCATAATCAATATTCAACGTAACCATATCAAATCAAATTAATAAGTATTACTTTGAAAACCTACAAATAATTTAATGATCTCAACCACATCAAATTCAATCCAATCCAAACAAATATAACTCACTCAAATAATCCAATATAATGTAATTCAATTCATCTCCATCAAGTCCAACCAAATAATCCAAATCATCTCAAGATCAATCATTCAAACTCAACCAAATTCAATGGAAGCCGAACTCCTACCTTAAGTGTGCACACCCCCTAAAAGAGATTCCAAGCTCTCCGGGTAGTAAAAAGTCCGAGTAGTCGGGATTTTTCTACCGACTACTACAATTAAGCTGGGATGCTCCGCTTTTGGGAGATCTCTGGTGGAATTAGACTTATAGTCATTACCACTCACCAAATCCACATTTCTCCGAGTACTCACAAAATCATAATTCAACCTCAAAGTTCAAGTATCATAACCTCAATCAAAATGGATATGAAATCCGAATTCCACAAAATTATTCACAATAAAATTATTAACTCCAACTCATCATACTCAAATATACCATAAATAGTCCAAAATATAGGATACTTCATAAATAGCTCAAATTTCAAATCTCAATCAAATAACAATTCATATGTAAATTCAAATGTAAATTCAAATGCTCAAAATATCACCCAATATAAAATACGCAAATCTCAAATATATATAATTCACAATCACAATTGATACGTAAAATCTCATTAACTATCATATACTCAAATGATCTCAAATAACTAGTCACAAATATATTTATATGGGAAAAGCATGAAATTTGGTTGACATAGTACTTACCTCAAATTGCGGTAAATCCTAAACGAAGCTTCTACCTCAATCTTCACAAAAATCACCTTCTAAGAATATTAACATTCTTTAATTAGTAACTATCCCACCTTGCTAATTATTATCCAGTTTTAGATTTTAATCCTTCTATGATTATTCATTTATTTCCATAATAATCTTCTTACTCCATTTGATTATCCCGATTTAAAAGTGACAGGTTCTTTAAAAGTGAATATCATCAATTTATAACTTAACAGAACTCTTATTATTATTATTATTATTTCTAACATTATCAGAATTATATTTAGTATTATCATCATTACTATAATCATCCCAATTACTGTTAATTTCGGCCAGTCCATATATTCGAACCAGTCTAAACAGTCCGTAACTATATTAGAAGCAATGCAGTTATAATAGTATTTCCAGCCCAGTGTATTATTATTGTTATTAATTACTACGGAGTAATACCTAGCGGCCAACATATATCATAATATATTAGTTCTTCGGCCTTGTTATTAACTCATCAGTACTTCCATTATCCTTCATCACTAAACCAGCCCATTTTAAAATAAGTTTCCGGCCTAATCATCATAATACGTAGTGTATGAATTACCTATGCAGGGAGTCGCCGTCTTCTTCGTAAAACAGTTCTGGCGACGCAGGGAGATCGGCGGCACTCTCCTCGGTGACGGAAGCTAGCCCAGACGGTTTTCCCCCTCCGGCAATACACGGCGGCAGACCCTCAGGCGATTGGCGGCATGGCGAAAGGCTCTTCTTCTCCGGCGGTCGGGGTTGCTGTCATCAGGTTTCTCCGGCGCACTGAGTTTTCATTCTGTCTTGTTCGTAAATAGCCGGCCATCTGGAGTCAGGGCAGTCCCCAACAATCTTGCATCATCCGGCATAGAGAACCAGTCCGGCTATTCTAGTTACAACACTCCGGCATACTCCTTCTCTAGCTTCTCAGGAGTTGATCCGCTTATTATGACTCTCTTTTACTCACAACTCAGATAACAGGTCGCAGAGAAATGTGCGGGTGTGTGAAGTTGTTCTCTAGTTATGGTTTCGCAAGGTTAGTATGTACGTATATATAAATGTGCAGTCACTGAAGTCCTCTTGGTGCAGAGAGATACACGTAGTTCGTTTTCTTGGCATCATGAGGATTAGCATATGAGTGGGTCGCCCTTCTGGATCGCATGCATGTATATGGTCCTTATTCGTACCTTCCACGCAGAGTACTGCAAATACATGTGCCTATGTATTGCGAACTACAGAGTATATTGGCCTTATTAGATCGGTTCCGACCGGTGAACATGTGCGTGGAATAAGCACCCTTCGTTTCTTATACTGACTTGGGCATGGCCGCATGGTTTATGCTTTGTGACTTTTGAAAATATAAATGTGTACATGTTTATGTAGTGAAACTATACTGCATGCTTGGATTTATTAATACGTGTGAACATTTTAGGTTGGGAAGGTCAACACTTCTATAATTGTTATTATTATCGATAAAATTGGTTTTTAGTGTATACTTTATATAACCGATACTTTTAAAATAATTTTTTTTAAAATGTCACTTTAATGTTTTAAGTCAAAGTCCTACCTAGTCAACACATCTATTATAAAAATGTCACTTTTATTATTGAAACATTTTTATTGACTTTCGTAACATTTTATCTGACTAATAAATTTATTTATTTTTTTAAATTTTCGGGTTGTCACAGGGTTTCTCCTAGTAATCCTGCCACCACGGTCCATTTCTGAAAGAATTTGGAAAGAGTCGTTAGACTCGTATCAAATGTCAATTGACGGATAGGTACTTAAGACACATTTTGGCTCGAGTCACCGCCATACCAATTGCTAAGGGTACCATCTTAACAATTAGAGACCTTGCAACCCAAGTACCAAAAGCTCTCCAAGTACAAAACTTCTATGCTCATGGTTTTCAAAATCTTTTCAAAAAGAGAATTTTGAGACTTCATTATGAAGTTTATGGACTAAGGCTCTGATACAAACTTAATTGTCACGCCCCGGACCTCCCCGGACACGTCAACAACCCGCCGTACAATACGAATAGCCAACCGCAGTCCAACACATTCATATTATACAAGGCGTCATGAATATCATTCACACATAAGTCATCCATAAACATACATAATAAACAATTCAATACGCAGCGGAAAACATTGTTTAAAACCAAAAGGGCCACACAGGGCTTACATGAGCACGCAGGCTCTAAAGTAAAATATCCATGAGCATGTTTATTAATGTTCTAAAACAGAATGGAGGAAGCACGAACCAAGTCTTCCCTCCTATATGATCTCTCGAGCAACGAGCACAGGAAGCAAGCTCTAGCCTCAACCTGAAAAATGGTGGTGGGACGCCCCCGAAGGGGTCAGCACTCTATAGGGCTATAAAGTGCTGGTGTGGCAGGCATCTAATAGATATACAACAAGTATTTCAAACACAAGACCCTCAAATAGGGTGATAGTACATTATGATTGTAACCCTAAGTTACCCCGTTTAAAAATATACTTACTTTATATAAAAGTCAAGTAGTCGGCCCGTGGGCCCATGTTCATTTGGAAATCACCATTCCCAACCCCGTGACCATAAGCCACGACAACTCCTAGAGTCCAACCCTAGTACATGACATTGTATTCTAGAGCTCGGCTCTACTACATCACCATACAATTCATATACCTCGGGTCAATTTCCTTACCTTGCGTTCTAGAGCTCGGCTCTATTACATCACCACGCAAGTCCTAGAGCTCGGCTCTAGCTATACAATACATAGACTCCAAGTCTACACCTTACATGCATTCTAGAGCTCGGCTCTATTACATCACCATGCATTAAGGTCCAATTCTCAAGCAATCCTATGCCTAGAATTGACATATCATTAAACTACTTTGGGTCATCCTTAAAGACTTCCCATAACTTAACCTTAGTTCCAAACTAAGTTATTATATACACTTGAACTATATTCAAGTACCTTTCATGCAATCCAATCCCTAGGATCAATTTAATCAACAAGTTCCAATAATCACTAACTAGTATTTCAATACTATTAAGATTATTGTTATCATACCATTATCCTCATTATTTGTAATTCTCTACATATTTATAATTATGTAGCAGCAACTTAAGTATTCAATCTCAATACACAAATATTCCTTTATGTATCCACATAATTCATACATGAGCAAAATGCCCATTTTCACAAAATAGTTCATTTATACTCATTTAATCTCATATTATTCATACCTTCTCAAATCATTTCAAATTTCATTCCTTGGCAACTATATCAATATTTCATCAATATATAATCATCATAATCCATGAAAAATCATGATTTAAGCATTTAGGTAATCTCATGCTTAACCTACAAGTTGTAAGCAATTAGATGTCAATCCTCACCTTAATTGAGCTTTAAACTTTTCCTTCTTGATCCAATGGTCAAGGCTTTGGTCAAGGTTGATTTAGAACTGATTCCTTGCTTAGAAATGAGTGTTAAACAGCCTCCTCCAGCTGCCAGCTCCACTCCTAACCGAATGACACGAAAACAGTCCCTAGAACGGGTGTTTTCCGGTTAACTCGTTTCCTAGTTTTCCAAGATTTGCTCTAGGTTAGTATCTAACCTTTACATCAATAAAATAACTTCATAAGGACATATTATACACTTCTAGTAGTGTATAATAGTCCCACCAATCGTTCATATCATTTGGAAAATGAAAAGGAAGGTTTTGGATTCAAACTTACTTTGAATACAAAACTGTGTTCTGCGAGGTTGCGTTTTGTTCGGACAATTTGGAAGCCTTACACAACTCCGATTCCTGCAAACCAGACCTTCACGGATTCCTCGTCTTGAGAGCTTTCTGTGGGTATCTCACACGCCTTAATTGGATTTGTAAAACTCGAGATATCGACCAAACAGTCTCAGCACTCTCACAGCTCGAGTTCACAGACCTCTGCTCGTTCCAGCTCGATTTTTGTAAGATAAGCCTTCTCTCCTCGAACAAAGACCACTCGATTGAGATAATAGACTTCAAAGTCTATCCAAGGACATATTATTCACGTTGTTTGGTCGAGTATAGCTTCTATAATGAGAGGAGACAAACAGCACACCAATTTGTGCGAAAATAAGGATGGTGGCCCAAGCTTTGATTCCTATCAAGTCATGTGCAGCTCCCCTCCATTATGGCCGGCCAAGGTAGGTCTTCTAACCCATTTTTATTTGTTTTGCAGGTACTAATATCATGTGGAGTGGTTCCCAATTGATCCCATTAAATTTGGGGTCCAAAATATCTACCAATACTTCCAAAAATGGGAAGATGGGTCCTATTGTTTTATCTTTGTCAAAGATGTCTTTTTGTACTCATCCTAATTTATTTAGAACAAGTCAACTTCCTAAATCACATTATTGATCTCCAATATGTGTAGGCTCATCCCAATAATTTACTTGATGGATATTTTAGAAGGAAAATCCTACTCTCATTATTTAGCTCAATAATGCCAAAGATGGGGTTATAGACATTTGTATTCTCCTTTAATCATTCTTTCACTATTTAGGTAATATTGGGCCTTTTTATTTATTAATAAGTCCCGAGTAAGTATTTGCGAAACCCGACACTAATGTACGAGTTTGAACAGTACGATATTCAACCATGCACTACGTAGAACATTGATCGTTTTACAAAATGTTTGGGAATCGGAAATCCAATACATAAGCTATGAATATTCAAATCAAATTTCCAAGGACATTCGGGTGCGGTGTCACAGTTATTATAACCAAGTAGATAATAAGATACTCCATATTTAATACCCCTTCCGACCCTCAAACAAGTTCCTCATTTCCTTTTTGGGCAGTGCCTGGATTAAGTTCCCCTGTTCTTATTTGGCAAATTATCCACATTAAAACAGTGCAAAACAGTGCAATATAGTGTCCAAACAGTAAAATTTACCCCCAATAACGTTATTTCCTTAATATGTGGAAGTGTGGAACTTGTTTGGGGGACGGAGGGAGTAGCTATTTATAAATTCGGTTTTGCAAATCTACAAGTTAATATTTCAAAGTAGATTAATATTTAATACTCCGTAATAAACTATGTATATTTTTTTCCAAAATAGATTATATGTACTCTCTCCGTCCCAAAAAATAGTTCCCATTTTCTTTTTTGGAAAGTTTTGTGTGACTCACGTTCATTTTCATTTTTCTTACTCAACCACAATTATACATTTCCACTTTCTTCTCACTTTCTTAAACTCCGATCCAAGTTTCTTCTCACTTTCTTAAACTCCGATCCAATTATTAGGCGCTCTAGGCGGGCAACTAGGCGCCATAGGCGGACGACTAATTCATCTAGACGGCAAACCAATTAATCGGAGCGCCTAGACAAAAATCGGGGCGCCCGACCACCGCCTAGCGCCTAGGCGGGGACTAGTCGGACGCCTAGAACGATTTTTAGAATAGATGATGTAGATGATTTGCCAAATAAGAAAGTGGGAAGAAGTGGGAAGTTAATTTCGGGACTGTTCAAAAAGGAAAGTGGGAAGTTAATTTCGGGACTTTTCGAAAAGAAAAGTGGGAAGTTAATTTCGGGGCGGAAGGAGTATGCATCGTTATTATAACCAAGTAGATAATAAGATACTCCATATTTAATACCCCCTCCGACCCTCAAACAAGTTCCTCATTTCCTTTTTGGGCAATCCCTGGATTAAGTTCCCCTGTCCTTATTTAGCAAATTATCCACAATAAAACAGTGCAAAACAGTGCAATACAGTGTCCAAACAGTAAAATTTACCCCCAATAACGTGTTTTTCTTAATATGTGGAACTTGTTTGGGGACGGAGGGAGTAGCTATTTATAAATTCGCTTTTGCAAATCTACAAGTTAATATTTCAAAGTAGATTAATATTTAATACTCCGTAATAAACTATGTATATTTTTTTCCAAAATAGATTATATGTACTCCCTCCGTCCCAAAAAATAGTTCTCATTTCCCTTTTTGGAAAGTTTTGTGTGACTCACGTTCATTTATATTTTTCTTACTCAACCACAATTATACATTTCCACTTTACTCCCACTTTCTTAAACTCCGATCCAAGTCAATGCGTGAACTATTTTATGGGACAGAGGAAGTACCAATTACTCTTAACTTTAATAAGAAAACATTTAAACTTTTAGAACCCGTTAGGTGACTCTATTTTTCGACTTATCAACCAACTTTTTAACCAAATACGTAAATTTTGATTTTACACGCTGAATTGTGTAATAATAAGAAAAAACAAGGTTCAAATCATTTTTCTGCCTGTATTGACTGAAGTTACTCTAGATGACTATTTTCGTTATTTTTTCATATAATTTTTTCTTTAGTTTATTAATAAAATGTATTTGAAATACAATTTTTTTCATAAATAAGTATAATCAGCCAATATAGCCAGTTTTTTTTTTATCACCAATATAGTCAGAACTTAACAAGTTTCAGCAAAATAAACGGATTCAATCAATTTAAATGTCACCAAACGAGCTCTAAATGCCGGTCTACTTATATGTTTATATTTTACTCCGTAATAAACATAATTTATCCCAAAATTGAATCTTCGAACACACACTTCATGTTGGGGATGTACCAAGAACATAAATGTAACCCCCTACTGCCCCAGCAGACCACCCTCTCTCCTTTTCCTTCTTTCTATCTTTCTTCCCCAACATTTTCACTGCATTTACTCTCAACTTTCTCAGGCTTTAATTGCTCTCTGAGTTCTTCCCTTTTCATGTAAGTCTTTTGTGGGTTTTCCCCCCACTTTGTCTTTTGCATTTATTTAAAGCATTTAGACCATTGGCAGTCATGAACTACCTCTTGTTTGTTTCTGGCAAAAAAACCCAAAGAATTCAAAGATATTTCATAAAAGATGGAATCTTTGCTGCTTTGTGACGTTTAAATCAGAACGTTGCGTGGCCCCACTAGCCTTTAAATTCGGATGAACCCTTGTTTTGCATTCTACACTTTGTAGTGTTTGTTTTATTGAGAAAAGAGAATTTATTTTGCAACCGCTTTGAACCAGTGATCTTTGAATTTACTCCAAACAGCGCTGAAGAAAATGACTAAAGATGAAGACTTTAAGCTACTCAAGATCCAGGTGTGTCTCTTAAAAGACCAACTTTTTGTGCTTGTTTTCTTGAGTCTAGCAGTAGAGACTGTAAAGTTGCCTTCTTTAAATTAAAAGTATTCTTTTGTTATTTTTTAAGCTTATCCATTTTTATTACAGACATGTGTGCTGAGAGTGAACATACATTGTGATGGGTGTAAGCAGAAAGTGAAGAAGATTCTGCAGAAAATTGAAGGTCCCCCAAATCCCTTTGCTTTGTTCTTCTTTCTGTGTGTTAATGTCTTCTACATTGTTGTCTCCAGTTCCCATTTCCCTCATTGGTCAGTTTCACCAATGCTCTTCCATTTACTTGAAATTTGTCATGTTTCATAGTGCTTGATAGCTTTACTTCCACTCTTCCAGAAATCTTAAGCCTTATCAGTCTGAAAGTGGTTAAATGTTTTAATGTTCGTATGGAAGTGAAATTTATAGAGTTAGTTTTCCGAAATCCAATGTTCTTATGTATTTTATAAAATTCAAAAAGGATGATGAGTAAAACATAACCTGATACTTATAGACTTATAGTATACGGTTAGTGTTTTTTATAAGCATTTCTTTAAATTTTCTAACATCATTGTTTGGTAGTATCAAGAACAATGCGGTGAGAATATTCCCAGAGAGCAATAAGACCCTTAACCCATTTCATCAACACAGATTGTGTACATTATCTCTGAGATTTAAAAACATATTATACGAACCAAGATATGTAAATTTATAGGCTAAAGCTATAGTTGTAATTTTCTGGATTAGTTACATTAGCCCAACGCTGATGAAGGTTTGTTTGCTTCATTTTATTATGTTTTTTTTTTTCAAATTCCTAAATTAGATCATAACATACGCATTTCCACTAATCAGGTGTTTGACTATCAGTGAACTTGATCTTTTAGTTCTTTAAATTATCTGCGAGTTCTTGTCAAATTATCTGCCTTACCCGTTACTTGTTAAAAAACAGGAGTTTACCAGGTCAATATAGACAATGACCAGCAGAAAGTGACAGTTTATGGGAGTGTAGAAGCGCCAAAACTGATCAAGAAACTGATCAGTTCTGGGAAGCATGCTGAGCTTTGGTCCAATCCAAAGCCCAACCAGAACCAGAGGCAAAAGCCCAACAACAATGCAAATGAACCCAAGAACACCAACAACCAAAATAACAGCAAAGCCCAAAAGCAGCAGGTTCTGATGAAGCAGCTTGAAGCTATGAAGAACCAGCAGCAGCAGATCAACACCAATTATCCATTCTTGGCAGAGTGTGATGAGATGGAAGCAGGAGGAGAAGAGTATGGTGTGGAGGAGCTTAGGTTTTTCAGAGAACAGGCTGCTCAACAGCTCGCTTTTCTCAACCATCAGAGAGCTCAGGCTAACAATGCTAAGAATTTAGCTGCTGCTGCTTCCCATAATGGTGGAAATGTGAACACTAAAAAGGGAAATAATAATAGTAGTAGCAATAATCCAGGAGGGATTGATGAGAAAACATTGGCTGCATGGAGGATGAGTCTTGCTGAAGGGGGGAAGATGATGGGTGGTGGAAATGACATAAATGCCATGATGAATCTTGCAGGTTTCCATGTCAACAATGGTGGTGGTGGTGATGATGGAAACCATCATCTTGCTGCACTCTTGGCAGCAGCCCAGGGAAATAACCACCTGGTGCAGCCAAACCAAAACATTCTTGCCCAAGGGCAAAGTGGCCATTACCCAGTTTCAATGGCAGGGACAGGCCACCATACTGGTGGGTATCATCACCACCCTTCATCAGTGATGATGAACATGCAGAACAGGAATGCTGCAATGCAAGCCCAGATGATGCACAATAGGTCCCCTTTCATCCCTCCATCCACTGGCTACTACTACAACTATGGTCAATGTCAACCTCCATACCCCACATATGTGGACCCCTACCTCCACTACCACCACCCCGCTAATGATCAGTCTGCTGTCAACGTATCCAGTGAGGAGAACCCAGGAACCTGTTCAGTTATGTAATGTTCTCATTTAGTAGCTGCCATTTTAATTAAGGGTATTTATGTAATAACTTTAGTTCAGGTTGTGGTGAGATGCCTCTTGTGAAATGTTATGTTATCAATGTGGGGACTGGAATGATCTTGAAATAGAGGAGTCTTTTAGCGTGACCCTCTTTATCTTGTCAGATTTTAAGAAGTCATTTTTTGACTTTCTTGCTAACAACCTAGTAGTTGTAATTGTTATCTTTTTGAAAAAGAAATTGCCTGTGTTGATATAATAGAAACAACTTTGCTATAAGTATCCCATTTTGTACCCATTTGGTGCCCCACTCTATTTGTGTGACTCACAAAAGTCTAACACATTAAGAGCCCGTTTGGTAGCACCAAAATCGGCTGTTATGGCTGATTCTGCTGAAATTTATGATATTCTGGCTGGAGTGGCTGTTTTGGCTGATTCTGCTGATTTAAGAAAAAAATATTTTAAAAATATATTTTATTAATAAATTAAAGAAAAAATTATATGTAAAAATAGCTAAAATGGTCCTCTACAGTAACTTCAGCCAATACAGCCAGAAAAGTAACTCCAACCTTACTTTTTCGGCTTATTACACAATTCAGCGCGCGAAAGTAAAAGTTACGTGTTTGGTGAAAAAGCTGGCTGATAAGCCTGATAAGCCGAAAACAGAGTTCTCCAAACGGGCTCTAAATGAATTGCTCCATTTTAATGAAGTGCATTTGTGAGTCACAAACATAGGGGGTGAGCACAAAATGGGGTAGCAATAGCATTTTTGTAATAGAAATCATGATCCTTATGCCAAACTCACTAATTATCCACAGGCCGGCTTGAGGAATGTGTGGTCCTAGACAAAAGAGCACCATAATAAGAATTACCCAAAAGGAATAAAAGAAATAGTTACAAAATATATTCTTTCTCATGCTGATATAATATTTTCATGTTGAATTTTCTTAGTCAATGATTGTCTTGATCCATGATGTTTTCAATAAGAAATTATTTAAGAAATGAATTACGAAAGTCATATGGAAAAAGTCTTACTTAAAATTACTTGCATAAAAATATAAAATTTTACATAAATATCATAACTGAAGTTACCGGAGTTATCCAAAATCGACTATCATTGACCAAAAGAGTCAATTTAGCTAAATTTCTTTTTCCTCAATACAAAACATTATCTATTTTCTAATAATCTATATAAAGTTGCATTTCTAAACAATGAACACAAATGAATACGAATAAATAATGCAAATTATACGATATTTCTTTGAAGTTCTGAGAAAGATTCAATTATTATTTTTTTTTAAAAAAGGAAAATTGTACTTTCAGTCACTGAAATAGTCGCTATAATGAAATGTCAGATCCGTATTTCCGAGATTGTAAATGCCACCCTTAAATTGTCAAAATTGCTGTAAATTTGGTCTTTTGAAGGGTGAAATGTACTCCTCGCCCACTTTGTACATTTCAACGCTCAAAGGATCCCATTTACACCAATTTGGACAATTGAGGGGTGACATTTATAAACTCGGAAATAGGAGTCTGAAATTTCAATATGGTGACTATCTATGAAGCACAGATACTTCACTAGGGTGGCGTACCGGCGTATGGGAAACGTTCCCGTATCCGATACTCTAGAATACCCGTACCGTATGTTCTCGGGTCATATCTGTAATTTTTAAAAGTTTCCATTTTTTGGTAATTATTTTAAATTTTGGATACTCGTATCCTGACGGATACTCGTATCAACTTTTTCAAACAAAATCTTCCAAAAAAAACTTTTTGAAAAAATACTCAAAATTTACATAATAAATTTCTTAAAAAATGAAAAACTAAAAATAATTTTTACCCTGCTTTTATGTGATACACAACTAATGGGCCTATTCCGAATTCACTCATCCTCCTATCCCTAATTCTAATTATCCCTGGAAATTAATAGCTCAAACGGAAATATGTATTAGAACTTTTAAAATATTGTTTTCTTTCTTCATTATTCTAGAACTTTGAGTACTTGCACTTTTAATTTCAAAATTGTCGTTGTTTTACTTATTTCTCATTTTAATTTTTGACTTATTGACTATATTTATATTTCGAGGTGCACTAGTATATATGAGATAAAATATGAACTTATTTCTAAGTATTTTGAAAATGTAGAATGCTTCAATATAATGAATCACTAGACGTCAGAAGGTAATATATGTCTATTTTATTTATAAAAAAATTGTATTTTTAATATTTATAAATACACCCTTGTAACTTTTAATATTTATAAATACAACCCCGTAACTTTTAATATTTATAAATATGGCCCCGTATCCGTATCCAACTTTTTTTGGTTTTGTCGTATCCCCGTACCCATTTCCGTGTTTCCGAGTTTCCGCGTACCCCTATCGGTGCTACATAGGTGACTATTTCAGGGACTAAAAACATGTTTCCCCCTAAAAATACCATATTTAGAAATGAAAAACTTTTTATAATCAATTATAATAACTTTAGTACATTGTAATCACTTTCTTATTAATTAATGAAAACATAAAGACAATTTTTATAACAATGTAGCATTAGTTAAGAACAAATTTTATAACATTTAGACTTAAATTTAGACCTTTCACGTGTCTCTTAAAATTTAGAGTTTTTTCGCAAATATTATTACGTACTACTTTAAAATTTATTTACACAAATATGATTAATAGTTACTACACTATAGTGTGTGGTCACTTACGTTTAAAAATTGAACATAAGTTACTATGATTAAGTTAGTACTATAGTCACTAGTCACATTTTTGTAAATAATTTTCTTTGTAATCATAAATATGTAATTATTTCAAAAGATAAGCATGGCGAATCACTTAGTTTAAAGAGTTAACAAACTCAAGTGATTCAAAGGTAGTATATATTAATGTTCATTTATGTCATTATTAATTTCATTAGTATTTATTTATTTATTTATTTATTTATTTATTTATTTATTTATTTATTTATTTATTTATTTATTTATTTATTTATTTATTTATTTATTTATTTATTTATTTATTTACTTACTTATTTATTTATTATTATGTTATTTATTTAGATGTTATTTTTACAAAAGAAATTATAAGATGAGGTCCCTTAAAAGTGGAGGCCCTAGGCAATTGCCTTGGGCAACTCCCACCAAAGCCGGCTCTGATTATCCACTTCTCTTCAACTATATCGTAATAAACACAAGATTCCATTACTGTTTGATTAAGGAATTGTTTTGTTCGTTTGATTTGAATGTTTCAGATTTGAATTTTTTAAGATATGGTATGATCTGAAGTGAAGCTTGTGTTGTGAATTACAAAGATATGGTTGGTTTATGATTCACTCCATGCTTGTGTCGTGGATTACAAATACAATCACACCTACTCTTTCCAAACACGATGACACCATACTTGTTAAGGATGATCTCAAAGAGCGATTTGCGAGGTGTGAGCAATTGACTTCTGTCTTATTATGGACGTCTAAAGATGTTGTGGGACGAATTAAATAATTACAAACCACTCCTGCAATGTACTTGTGGAAGATGTACTTGCAATTCGGTGGAATCACGCGCTCAAAGACAGGAATAAGAATGATTTCATCAATCCTTGATGGGGTTGTCATCTGATTTGTATGGTCAGTTGCACTCTAATTTAGTGTCTCAGGTATCACTTCCAAGCTTGAATGGAGCATATCATCAAGTGACCCAGGAAGAATGTGTTCGTGGTGTTGTTCACTTGTTCATGTGAAGGATGCAAAATAAGACATGGGTTTCATGATGCAAACTTCCGGGCAAGGACGTGGGAAATCCATAAAAGTTGATAAATCGGGACTCTTATGTTCCCACTGTGGATATTCTAGACATGAAATTACCTTATGCACGACTATCCGGAGTGGTAGGGCGATAGACCACATGATAAAACCATGCAAAGGGCCAGGGACAAGTTACGGCAAGTTACCATCTAGATACCAACGTTTGCAATAAATGGACGTTTTTCTGGACGAATCAGTACCAACGAGCTGGACATTGATTACCAACGTTCATATCCATTAAACCTCCATTAACACACCTCCAAATCCTTCCTATAAGTAACTGGCAGGTAATTTACAACGAAGACACAACTCACAAACGAACTCACGCACCTTTGAGCTCTCGAAACCCTTGCTAGCATTCTGAAAATTCCTTCCCTGTTCTTGCTTTGTTCACGTTCGCCGGAACTATTCGGTTGAGTGCTCAACGAATAGCTCATTAGTCATCGTATCCCGGGAAACGATTCTTGCAACGCTCCTAGCATCCCGGGAGGCAACAAATACATTTTAAGGAAATCGTGCGTAGCACGAGCTTTGACTAAATTATGCTCCATCTCATTTCTTGTTTTTCTTTTGTCATTTTATTTAATTAATTTTATTAATTAATTTTTCTTTATTTTTCGAAGCACACCCAACAATCTTAAAACGTACTCGGTGATTGTTCTACTACGGTAAACAATCTTAAACTTGTAGTTTGTCACCTTGGCGAACAAACTTGTTTTTTGTGTTTTCGAATAACGTAAGAAAATGACTTCTCAAGAAAATGAAAATATTGTTGGGCAGAATGCTTTAAACGGCTTGAGCGATAATCACTGTGAAAGCGGAGCTCCGGTGAACAATAGTTCACAACGCAGTGCATCTGCTTTGGTTAACCAAAGGGCTATCCCTATGGTGACCGTGCCGAGCAACTCTGTGGAGAAACTCAAAAAATTTAATGGGTTAAACTTCAAGAGGTGACAGCAAAAGATGCTCTTTTACCTCACTACTCTCGGTGTTGCTAGATTCTAGACCGAAGATGCGCCGGTAGTAACCGGGGGTGAGGTGGATGCGCAATCTTTCAACGCGGTTGAAGCTTGGAAGCATTCTGACTTCCTTTGCCGAAACTACGTGTTGAACGGGCTGCATGATGCTTTGTACGACGTGCATAGCAAATTAGCTACGGCTAAGGAGTTATGGAATGTTTTGGACCACAAATATAAGAGTGAGGATGCCGGTGCAAAGAAATTTGTTGTCGGTCGATTCCTTGATTTTAAAATGGTGGATTCGAAGACGGTCTTGAGTCAAGTTGAAGAAATGCAAATGATCTTCAACGAAATTCGAGATGAAGGAATGACAGTTAGTGAGTCTTTCCAAGTGGCGTCAATTATCCATTTATTGCCGCCGGCTTGGAAGGATTTCAAGAACTACCTTAAGCATAAGCGAAAGGAAATGAACTTGGAGCAATTGATCCCCCGTCTACGGACTGAAGAGGATAATCGGAAGAACGATGGGAGACTCCCAATCGTTAGTGGCGCCAAGGACAACGTGGTGGAACATGCAAAAGGCTCTGATGTGTGTTTTCTCGCACTTAAAATAGATTGTAATATAGTGGTATAAGTACGAGTATCGTCCCCACAGAGACGGACAAAAGGGAATCAAAGATTAACTAAATTCAACGATTAAAAAGAAATAAATAAAAATGCGTCGTGCGAGATTGGTTGCTGGAAAAAAAATGCGAATAAAACGATTAAACTAGGGGGTTCTTTCTAATTAATGATGAAGGGAACAAGGATCGATTCCGGGGTAACCAGATTTCTGGCAGATCAGGCCTAATTACATGAAATTAATTTAATTGAGCCTAGCTAATCATTACTAAGTTCTTACCGCTCTCGCGGCGTAGAGTACAATAATTTAGGGGACCAGGCTGATCTCTCATGCGACAGGATCCTAAATTATTGCTACTAATTTAGGCCCCTTAATCGCTACTAATCTCTTAGCGAACAATTAAGTGTGTGTGAATGTGTCCTAGAATAAACTAGATCTCTCTTAATTTATTCTACATGCAATTATAATTCTAGCTGCAGTCTAGGTTACAAGAGATATCAGTTAAATTATTCAAACACAAATTAAAAGGCATTCATGCAATTAAACCAACAAGAATCTAGCAATCAATCATGATTAACCCCTTCATCAATCCCAAACCCCTAATTAAACTACTCACAATTCATAATTGAAGAACCAACAGAATTGGGATAAAAAGAATTAATTGTCATTAATTAAAAAGATAGAACTTACAAAGAATCCCTTAATCTTGAAGAACAAAAGGCTTGTAAAGCTCTCAAAAGTTAAAATAGAGTCTATCTCTCTAAGCTCATGAGTCAAAAACAGGCAAAACAGGGGCCTATTTAAAGAAAAACTCAAAATCTGGCCGAAAATCAGGCTGCGCGGTCGTCCGCACGCCGTGCGGGTCACGCGCGCGGTCACGCGCGCATTTTTCCGTCTTCCCACTTTCGCTCTGCCCGCGCGGTGTGCGGGTGCCGCACTATGCAACCACGCGGGTACTTCTGGGGGCTATTTCTGGACCACGCGGTGTGCGGTTCAGACCTCTCAACTTTTTGCTCTCAGAATCGCCCGCGGGGCGTGCGGAACAGCACCGCGGGGCGCGCGGAATGCTCTTGGACCGTTTTGTAAAATACACAAATTTTACAAAAGTGACATTTTCTTATTATTGGGTTGCTCAAATAAAACTTGGACTTAATAACAAAAGTGAGGTTTTACGCAAATAATAATATTTACACATGTTACATAAATGATAGAGTGACATGTGAACATTTTTTATTTGAAAATAACGCGCGGTTGATAACATGTCACGCCCCGGACCTACCGGACACGTCAACAACCCGCCGTACAGTACGAATAGTCAACCGCAGTCCAACTCATCCATACTATACTAGGCGTCTTGAATATCATTCACAATAGTACATCCATAAACAAACATAATGTAAAATAATCATTTAAATCGGCGGAAACGTTTAATACAAGTGTTTATGCCACACTTCGGCAACATGGGCGTACAAGCCCCAAATAATTAATCAAAATAATATCCATGAGCATAAATTTAATGTTTTTAAAAAATAGAACGGAGGAAGCACGAACCACGTCTTCTCTCCCTGAGCTCCCCGAAGCAACGGGCGATGGTAGCAAGCTTTACTCCCTACCTGAAACTGTGAGGTGGCCTCCCCCGTGAAGGGGAGGTCAGTACTTGGAAGCATTTGACAAGTACAATGACAACTATACTAAGTATAATCAATGTTTCAACTTCTAAGACCCTCAAAATAGAGTGATATCATAATATAATGATAGTTCTTCTTTAACCCTTATTATCTTCATAATAAGTTAATTAATTAATTTGTCGGCACGCGGCCCCTTTTCATATTTCATTTCAATCATCGTTTACACGACACCGCCCGTAGGTCTTATCATCCTTACGAGATTTGTCACCGCTCTCCGAGGCCTCACCGGGCTCTCGGGCCGGAGTCCAACATCCCGCCCCTGAACTCATACCCATCGTCCCGTAGGAAGGTAAGGTCCATTCGGGGTCCTATCTTATGTGTTACCGCTGTCGGGAGCCTCGTAAGGTCTCCGGTTCGGATTCCACCCTAACCCGTGATCACGATGTAAGTCCATGCTATCCAACCCCGCTCTCTAGAGTCGGGAAGGGCCATGGTCCTTACTAATTACCAATACTCTACCGGCTAATCCTTAAAGACTACCGAATACACCCGTAGGCCAATCCTATTCCTAGGATCAATTTATTATTCACTTTATCTTGGGTATCCCTTAAGGCCTACCCCTAGCATCACTTATCCACCTTAGTATCTCTTAAGACTACTTAAGGCTCAACAATTTACAATCCAAACCTTGGATCAATTCTAACATATTTCATTCCAAAACCCCGACTAGTATCATAATACTAGTCGGATAAATTCCAACAAAACTCATTTTCAATTCATGGTCATATAGACAATTTCCAAACTAATTTTCCATTGAAAATATAGTTCATATCAATATACAAAATATAACCTTTAATCACTCATATATCCTTATATGAAGTTTAAGTTATATTTCAACACAATATTTATAATTAATCCCTTCATCAAGCCAATATGCTCATATTACATAATCATACACAATTTATCCTTAAATTTGTATATTATGCTCCTTTATTCATTGACAACAATATTTCCATTTAGGCATTATTCATCATTAATAATCCATGAAAATCACATTAATTACTTTAGGTAATCCTACGAAATTAACCCAAAGATTATAAGCAACATAGTCAGCCATCCTCACCTTGTGATGTGCTACAATAGTTGCCTTTGTTAAGCCCCTCGATCAATCCCCGTTCTAGGCCGATTAAAGGCAAATTCCTGGACAGTAGCCCCAAAGCCGGGCGGCTTTCACCCAAAGCCGGGCGGCTTTCGTAGTCTGCAACTACGAGCAGCTCCTTTGCAGTGGCGGTTTCCGGCGGTTTCAACTCCTATCGATTCCACGACCCTTCTAAGTTAAATACCACCACTTTATAACAATATTATACACTTTTAAACGTGTATAACTCGTGGTTTAATCCACCATATGATTTCTTAAAAATCATATCAAAATAACTAGTAAAAGATGGTAGAGTTCTTACCTCCAACACACCTCCTTCTTCTTGGATTTCCTTCCTCCAACAATGGAGTTTGTGAGAGCCTTTCTCCTGAGCTTCTACCCCTTTGTTTGGCCGAGAGAGAGAGAGAGCAAGGAGGATAGGGAAGATGCCTTCTCAATCAACACAAAATGATTGTGTGAGAGACATAGGCATGGGTTTTGTCTCAAAGGAGACTTCCCATTCCCATCATCCGCACAAGCCACCTTGTGTGGTCCCCCTCCCCTATTTTTGTGTCTAATTAGTGTGTAGGATACCCCAAGTGGGTGTAGGAAGTCCCTCCCAATTATTCCCGTTATTTTCGGTAGGTTTCGGCCAAAATATCACTCGGGTTGTCCAAATATTTTTATCAACTTTTGTTGGCACTTTATTGGGCTTCTATAATTTATTATGATGACCCAACTAAATATTTGGTAGCCCATTCTCATATAATGGACCCGAAGAATAATTTAATTAATCTCACATTAATTAAATGTATCAATCAATCACACGAAATTTATTCGCTAGGAAGTTCAAGTATATTTTAAGTTTCAAATTCAAGTACATCCGGGTGCGGTGTCACATAAAATGTGTACAATATATCACCAATAATAATGAAAGATACGGAGTATAACTTTTCAAACGGGATAAGGGTCAATTTGGTTCTCGAAGTTGCAAAAAAGGGGTCAATTAAGTCCTTATATAGAAGATTCTGTCCGGACGTGCCATTTGAGGTGGCTTCCGGTGGATTTTTTTTATGAATTTTTTTTTGCATATTATTCATTACGTCTAGTTTATTCATAGCAAATTTCAGATAAAAATTCAATCGGGAAGACATTCAAATGAATTCTTGAAGCTAATTGTGCCGTTAAAAACGCTGTTATCTTCAAGAATTCATTTGAATGTCTTCCCGATTGAATTTTTAGCTGAAATTTGGTATGAGTAAACTAGACTTAATGAATAAGATGTTCAAAAAAATTTATCACAAAATTCCACCGGGAGCCACCTCAAATGGCACGTCCGGACAGAATCTTCTATATAAGGACTTATTTGACGCCTTTTTTGCAACTTCGAGGACCAAACTGACCCTTTACTCCTTTTCAAACTTACCAATGAGGATGTTTTTACTAGTTTGATCTGGTCTGGTTTGGTCTGAACTAGTCTGATCTGGTCAGGTCTGAATTGGTCTGGTCTGGTCTGATCTAGTCTGGTCTGGTCTGAACTGGTATGGTCTGATAAGGTCTGATTTCTTTGTATTTTTATAACTATCCAAATCTGGTCTGGTAGGTCTGGTCTGAACTGGTCTGGACTGGTCTGGTCTGGTCTGAGGCAAATTACAGTCCAAGTAAAAACATCCTAAACTGGTGTATACATACACCGGTACACATGCGTGGACAACGTGTTTTATCACTTTATGTTAATATTAACATCCTTGAATTGAGATGATATTGGAATATGTGATCGTCCTTCTTTGGAGGTTATAACTTATATCTTGTCATCAGATCACAAGATAAACATTCGAGCGTATAATAAATGGTAATTATAGAAAAGGATTGCTTAAACTTAAAATACATATGCCTACGTGCACAGTAAACACAGTGTTACACATACGTAATATAATACAGAGTCTACTACTTTTGTCCCGTTGAAAGGTTCCCATAACAAAACGACACAGTTATTTAGACTAATTAAATAATGTAATTTGAATATAAAGTTATAAATGTCTAAATATGTGTGTGTGCAGTGGCGGAACCAGAAAAGAATTTAAGCGGGGGCACGGAGGTCGGTGAGCTAGCGGCTAGCGTCCGGTGTGGCGGCGTCCGACGTGGCTCACTCCTGCGGTGCTGCTTTGGTAGTTTGGTGGTTGCTGCTTGCGCAAGGCCACAGGCGGAAGAGTGAAGACCGTAACTGCTTTGGATTACTGGATTAGCAAATTGGCTATTGGTTTGGGCTGCAGGTTGCTGGGCATTGGGCTTTCTTGGCCCGATAGGCCCTTACATTTTTTCCCCAGCCTCCATTATAACGACGTCGTATCTTTTAAAATTAAAAGGGACTAATTTTTTCATTTGCTCGCTTCTTCCCTGTCCTCCAGCCTGCAAACAGAGCTCTCCAAAACTTCGCCGGAAAATTGCAGCCGACCAGTCTGACAGCCCCCGAACCCCCTACCTATACCCTATCTCGGCGGCCGAAGCAGGGGCACCTGCCCCCCTTGCCTCCCTGGCAGATCTGCCCCTGTGTGTGTGTGTATATATATATATATATATATATATATATATATATATATATAGATTTAGGTTCATGTGAGAACTTAATCTTAGGAGAGTAAAAAAGAACCATTTCTCACCATTAGATGTAATCTCTAACAACATTGCACATAGGGATGGCATTGGAATTTCACTTTCAATTGCATTAGATGGTAAGCTACTAACGTTGCTTTCCTTTTTTATTTCAGGATTGGATGTACCATTATTGAAATAAAATTAATGAAACTCTCTTATATATAACGTGTTTAAATTGCCCCTTAAATCAATCTTTGAGTATTTTCTAATTATATCACATTTGGGCGTAAAAATAATCATACCAGATCTTCATTTTATTTTTAATTATATTACTATTTTGATTAATTTTCTCAGTAAAGTTTATTGCAACATAGAGTATGATGAGTGCATTTCATTTTCTACTGAAATTCGTGCACTTATGACAATCTTTCATTGCACACTTGTGCATACAATTTATGCTTTTATTCCAATTCATTGCACACTTTTCATATACTTCCTCACTCCCATTTTGTAAGATATTTTTCCTATTCACTTGGTAAATACAAATCACTCTTAATCTCTCATTTTATATATCAATTTTTTTTATCAAATTTAATTCTGATTTTTGCAACTTTGTAAAACTTTGAATTTAGATTCTGAATATGTAATTCTATTTTTCTAAAAGTAATTTGAGTGCGAATAGGGATTTGTTTGCTTTATCGTCTGTAAAATTTCGTAAACCGTAAAGTGCATTACAACTCGGGACGGAGGGAGTACAATTTATTCCATCTTTTCATTCTTAGTTTTAGCATTTTCAATTTATGCTTTTGTATTTGTGTGAATGCATCTTTCACGTTTTTGTGATAGTTGTGCACAAATATATGAGATAAAACGCATGTAAATACCATTAAAAAATGTGCATGTAAATGAGATAAAGGTGCATGTTAATGAGAATTGAATAAAAAGTGTGATATACAACAGTGCATCAAATTGTTCATATTTTTGTATGTATTTTCTTTTGTTCGCAAAATGTACACGTTAATGTTACTTGATGCACTTATATGTTCATACACATTGCACTTCTACGTTGTTCATGTGTTGTGCGCTATTAATACTTGAAAGTGCAATGTTTATATAAACACAATATGGAACATGTTCCATTAATTTTAAATGTAGAAAATATATAAACTATAACGTGCAAAACTCTTCGAGAATGAGTGCATGTTCTTAAAACTTGAAACACATTCATTTTTTGTAACGATCTATTTATTTATATGTTTGCATATTTATTTATTATACATGATGGATTGATTTTGCACATCAATAGACATGCTTTGCACTTTTTAAAATTTTAAAACAAAAGAAAATTCTATCACTTGTATTCCTGAAAATTTTGTGATTTTAAAATGAAATACAAGGGAGCATTTAATGAGCAAATTCGTAGGATGCTAAATTTTGAAAAAAAGTAATTAAAAAACTAATTAAAGTAACTCCTAATCATTAAATAGAAACCGATTTGCAAAATAATAGGAAAGTTTCCAAATGCGCATAACGTGGAAAAAGATTTTGACCCTGTGGTTAGACATATATGCCCCTACAATCAATTTAATATTAAATTTTCCTTTGAAATCAATTTGAAGTGGCCGATAATTGAGGCATTAAGTGCTGGTCATCTTGCTTTTGTGTACATTCGATCAAAAATATTAAGGGTTAGATTTCATTCTTTTTCCCTCTCTTGGAAGCGTGTTCTCACAGGAACCCACCCCTATATATATATATATATATATATATATATATAGATTTAGGATCAAGTGAGAAAACCATCTAGGGAGAGAAATGAGAATGAACTACAACCCTTGGATTATTTTATCTTATTGTTATCGGCTAAGGGTATTTCTGAAATTTTCATTCCTCATTTAAGGCTCATTAATTGCTTATCCATGTAAAAAGGTAAAGTTATTTCTTCCGTTTCCTACATATAGTATGGAGTATTTTTATATCCTTTTCTTGCCCTTCCTGGCCACTTATTGTATGACTATTTGTATTATAAAAAGATAAATATAAAAAAATTACCAACGTGTCTAATTTATTTGAGAGCAATGCCAAATAATTATTAAATAGTTAATTTCCATTGTCGAAAATTCGTATGCCTAAATGGACTAATGTGCAAATTTTTAGAAGCTATGTGCAATATAAAAGTGTACATGTTTATAGAAATAGGTTCAAATGATAAAAGATTTTAGGAGAAAAATGAGCATTAGGTGAAATAAAAATGTGCATTAGGTGAAATAAAAATGTGCAACACAAAAGGTACGACACAATAAAAATTTGTAAAGCTAAATTGTGCATTAGGTGAAATTGAAATGTGTATTAGTTGAATCTGAAATGTGCAAAATAAAAGATACGATGCAGTGACATTTTTGTGCTTTTTATTCTGCACATTTCAATTTCACGTAATGCACATTTGATTTTTACCTTTAATTATGCACATTTTAATTTCACCTGATGCACATTTCAGCTTCACCAAAATTTAATGCAGTATTTAAACTTAAAATGTGCAACATTCATATCACGTCTGCAAAACTTATTAAAATATTTGAATTACCAATAGTAGTTAATGTTTTTTATTTCAAAAAAAAATAGTAGTTAATGTTTTACGGAAGATTTCTTTTGCAAATGATTTCAAATCCCATATTTCTAGGAAATATCTTAAGAATAAGGTTTCCTTAACAAAAATAGCACCACACGTTCAAATGCTAACTAATTACATGCTACAATCATTTCCAATAATGCCCTTACGGTACAATTAATTTGCAATCTTTCCTTGTGAAGAACCACTATCCGTATGGGAATTACTCAGCCATTATTGTATTTCATTATTATCATAGCCACACGATCACAATTTTCAATGGCTAGATTTTATTCTCATTTCTCTCCTGGAACTCTATTCTCACCGGAATCGCTCCCTATATATATATATATATATATATATATATATATATATATATATATATATATATATATATACTCCCTCCGTCCCGTTGGAATGTTCCCGGTTTGACCTACACACATTTTAAGGAAATAAACTTACCAGGGGGTAAATTTTACTGTTTTGACACTGTTTGGACACTGTTTGGCACTGTTTGACACTGTTTAGCACTATTTGACACTGTTTGGATGTAGGATAACTTTCCATTTAGGGAAATGAGAACTTCTTTATGGGACATCCAAAAAAGGAAAACGGGAACATTCCAACGGGACGGAGGGAGTATATAATAAGGTTAATGTTCATAACTGTGATGTTATAAATGTATTAGTTTTAATATTTAATGATTAAATTGTTATTTAAGATTGATAATTGTTTTCTAAAATAGAAATGAGAACTTTTATATGAGACATTGAGAACCGAAGACGAGAACCTTCTAGGAAGTATGTGACAAGTGTATCTACATAGGGATACCGCGAGTCGAGACACACAACTTTGTCCGAAAGCTAAGTCTTATTTAATTTTTAAAAAATTATAAAAATAACTAAATACACAATATCATATTAGGAATAAATGATTTTATATCCATGTTGTTTGAATAGTTTTATTTATTTTTGCTAGAGATCACTATTGATTTAATTATATCTATATTATTCAAGTTATTTTAGGAGATTGTGTTACTTTTTAATATGTGGCATGTTGAACTGCTTAAATATACTAATAATAATTATTGTTAAATATTGAATTGACATCAATAGATTATTAATTGTATTTCGTAACATTTTAATAATAGATTTAATATGTCGCTAGTAATAATGATTTAGTATACTACGTATTTCGGTAGTCTATGATAATTTTTTGTATTGGGAGACATAAACAATAATTTACCGATACCGTATCGTTACCGAACCAAAACTTCGGTATACCGAAATGCGGTATACTGAAACTTCGGTAAGGTAAATGTATGCAAGTTTTGCATAACGAAAGTTTTGGTATGACAAAAGTATGAGAAAAAAATATAAGATATATCGTACCGAACCATCCATATAAATGATTATAACTTATACATGATCATAAAGTATGAGAAAAAATATAAGGTAATGCCGGACAGTTATAACTTATAATCAAACAAGAAAAAAAAATACTATCGTAATGATAAATGACAAAGATTTGTAACTTATACGGGACAGAACCAACAAGAATTCAGCTTCTTCTCACCTTCGTACCTTCGTGGATCTATATATAAATACACGTATATTATACATAAATTTCAGGAAGAAAAGCTATAGAAGTGTGTCTGGAATCATCGTGAACTCTGTAGATACGGGCGGAAGGAGGTCGCCGGAGAAAAAGGAGATCTCCGAGGGAAAAACTGACTGCCGGAGACGCGTTGTCGCCGACGTTTGCTACCGCCGTGTCACCGTCCGTCGTCCAATAAGGTTAGAACCCTGCTTCGTTTAGGATGGGCTGGGCTATAATAATTGAGGAGTGGGCTAGGCTATATTAATTACAATGCTGGACTCTAGTTTCATTTAGGACGGGTCGTGTTGTCTAAAGTAAAAATAACAGAGAATATTACTCGAAATAGAACTAAAATAAAACTAATTACTGCCATGTTCTGGCAGTACCAGTGTACCATATTTCAAACATGACAATATTTTCCAAACTTAATAGTAATTAGTCCTATTTTGGAAACAAAAAACGTAACAATCCTATTTTGGAATTTTCAAACTGTTTTCGTCGTATTTCGGGAACTTTTCCAAAATAATATGGATAATGACCATTGAGTGGGAGGATTTTAATACTCCGTATTACATTGATATATTGTTCACTCTTAATCTCTTACTCCCTCCGTCCCAGAGAGAAGTTCCCGGGTTGACTTTCACACATACTACCTCCGTCCCATAAATAACTCCTCTTTTGAATTGGCACACATATTAAGAAAGTGGGAAATGTGTGGTGGAGAGTTGTGCAGAGGAGAGAGAAATGTGTAAGAATGATTGTGAACCACAAATCCTTTGCTAAAAAGGGAAAGAGGAGATAAATTTGGGACGGACCAAAAAGGAAAGAATGAAGATAATTATGGGACGGAGGGAGTATTAAGGAAATAAAGTTACTGAGGGGTAAATTTTACTGTTTGGCACTGTTTCGGCACTGTTTTGCACTGTTTCGACACTGTTTGGCACTGTTTGGCACTGTTTGGATGTAGAATAACTTTCCATTTAGGGAAATGGGAACTTATTGTTGGGACTGCCAAAAAAGGAAAATGGGAACTTCTCCCTGGGACGGAGGGAGTATTATTTTGTCACTTATTAGTTGTAATGGTTATACAACATAAAATAAATAAATTACTAGACTAACTAATAATTAAATAATAAAACGAATCATAATACAATATTGACCATTTACGTTTTACTAACTAAACGAGATTCATTACCCAAAAAAAAAACTAAACGAGATTAAATTAGGGTAGATAGATTTTATTTATCAAATTAAATTCATGTAGATCGAGTTAACGACTTGAGTATCTAAATTCTAAATTTAATATAATTAATACGAATATTTGATATTATAATAAGTTTATGTCTTGGCCAGTTTAATTAGAATTATATAGCATCATATAGTAAGTTGTTTATATTGGACTTGATTAAGAAAAGTAGAATAACAATCTGGACGAATTAAATTAATAAAGTAATTTAGATAAATTAATAAATTAAGGAATAACCAATTAATCTACAGTGTTTAAGGTAGAAATAAAATAATAGAGTCCACAATTGATTAAACGAGGTTATTAAGTAATTCGAATAAATTATTTAGTATTATTGGATTGTTTTATGGTGTGATTAAAGTTATTGGAATAAATAAACTTGTTAGACCATTATACCGATTAAAGTTAAATAAATACGAAATAAAATGAAATGTTTAGAGATGGGTAATAGGTATATAAGAGTAAACAATTGAACTATAAATTGGGGAGATTTTTTATTTTGAATTTTGTTTAATAGAAGGTGAATTGAGGGACAACGCATAGTTGGAGGATGAACTAGTACTTAGAGTTTGAGGTAAGTCCTATGTCAATCAAAATGTATTTTTACCTCGTAATTATGTATGAATATTTTATTGAGCTATTTGAGTATTTGAATTACATGTATGTGAAATGTTGATTTTGACCACTTCTGATGTTTGAACTATGACGTATGATTGAGATGCTTAAAAAAATTATATTTAAAATAATTCTTATTGAGAAAGATACCTATAAATAATACATCCTTGCAAATAATAGGTATTTGAGTTTTGGGAAAAAAATCTATGTAAAATAAATCTTTTTAAGGGAAGCATCACGGGAGAATTTCATGGTGTCGGTCTCCTTCATGACCGTCAATTGCGGGGAGTGGTTAAGATTGCTACTACTTGTTTGGAGGGTTCGGTAATTAAAACTGTGTAAAGTTAAAATTGTGATTTGTATTTGGTGGTCCCGGTAATCAATTCGGAAAAGTAAGGAAATTATGCTTGGGTGCCAGACTTGTTGTTTTAATAGTAGCAGTAACCTAGTTACTTAGAGTTAAACCCAATTGGTAGAGGAGTGGTCGGTAGAAAAATCCCGGCTACTTGAGCTTCTTACTACCCAGAGGATTGGAATCCCTTTTAGGGGATGCATACACTTAAGGGTAGTTCAAGTTTTTTATTGTCCGATGTGCTACCATGTATGTGCGGGGCGGGTCGTATAATGTCGATTATTCACCGGGCTCAATAAAATAATGATCACCGCCGCTTTGAAATTTACTAGGGAACTTGGTTAAAAAGTGATCTTTGAGGAAATCAAATAAGTAAGGACAATACTTTACTCTTGAGGAGTTTGTTTAATACTTGGATAAAAGAATTCTCTTTTTTTTTTGGTAGACTATTATAACTAACATCATTTTCTTATAATAGACAAAAATTAAATTTTTACAAAACCTATTATTTAACGAGGTTCAGTGAGATTTACTTAACTAAGCTAATTCTTCTCTTCTCTTCCCTCTTCCTCTCTTTCTCTTCTCTTCTCTTCTCTTCTCTTTCTTCTCTTCTCTTCTCTTCTCTTCTCTTCTCTTCTCTTCTCTTCTCTTCTCTTCTCTTCTCTTCTCTTCTCTTCCTCTTCTCTTCTCTCTCTCTTCTCTCCTCTCCTCTCCTCTCCTCTCCTCTCCTCTCCTCTCTCTCCTCTCCTCTCCTCTCCTCCCTCTCCTCTCCTCTCCTCTCCTCTCCTCTCCTCTCCTCTCCTCTCCTCTCCTCTCCTCTCCTCTCCTCTCCTCTCCTCTCCTCCTCCTCTCCTCTCCTCTCCTCTCCTCTCCTCTCCTCTCCTCTCCTCTCCTCTCTCTCCTCTCCTCTCCTCTCCTCTCCTCTCCTCTCCTCTCCTCTCCTCTCCTCTCCTCTCCTCTCCTCTCCTCCCCTCCCCTCCCCCTCCCCTCCCCTCCCCTCCCTCCCCTCCCCTCCCCTCCCCTCCCTTCCCTTCCCTTCCCTTCCCTTCCCTTCCCTTCCCTTCTCTTCTCTTCCTACGATTACAGATGATATTGTTGCGGATGATGTGCTTGGTTAGAGTTTTGAGAGCGTCAATTGGAAGATAATCTAGCAAAGACTTTTATGTTATATCTTTATTCTAAGAACATGTTATAGAACACCATACTACTTTTACTTTATATTTGTTATTTAAATACGAACCTTTTGTTTTTAGTTGCTTGTGCATTTAGTCATGTTTTGTTAAGTGTGGCGATAACACTCTAAATTTCAGTTGTTAAAGACCTCTGTTGAATTTTTATTAATAAAGTTATCTTACTCATACATATAATTATTAAGGGTGGGAAATTTGGGGTGTTAGGTATCAGAGACGTTAGATTCTCCAACAACACTAGAACATGAGGTAATAAGTCGTAAGGAGAAATTTTGTCACTAATAAGACAATAAGAGTCTAAGATAGTTGGATCTTAAGTGAGACCATTGTGACTCCTCTAACTAACTGGAAATTTCTTTTTGGGCTGAAACTTCTATGTTTCAAATCCTTGAAGAAGACCTTTGAAATCGTACATTCAAAACAGGATTTTCAATATGGTTTTATAAAGACAAGGAAAATAAGATAACTATAAAATGACCTCCTAGAAATGTGGTGAGGACTTTACGAGTAGTTATTTTCTTTGCATATATGTGATAAATGTGATAATTATGTGCACACATGTGAAATGGGAACCCCAAATGTTGAAAGTGATGCCTTATAAGGCAAAGTGGCCAGGTGAGTACAAACATGATATGAATCCTATGTGTGATTATATGGTACCATTTTTATATATTAATTTTGTACCTAATGGAATCCTTAGTTCTAGAATCCTTAAGAAGAGTAGAAAAAATTTCTCTTACTAATATAAGTCATTATCCTCAGAGATATTTAAATATTGTGCCTACCAATGTTGAGCTTGCGCGGTGTCTACAAGCACTCTCACAACTCACACACACAATCACTGCGGCATGCCGCAGTTATTTTGAAAAGCGAGTTGCGGTTGGACACCCACCGAGGTACGAAGGCCAAGACAATCCTGTCATACTCGAAGACTGGATTCGAATAGTCGACAATTGTTCAATGCCGTTGGCTGCCCGAAAGACCACAGAATCAATATAGCTGCTTACTATCTGCACCAAGAGGTAGATAACTTGTAGGCCACGACAGGGCAACCTTGCGCCAACAACCTGACTTTATGTGGGAACAGTTTAAAGAAGCTTTAACAGAGATATTCTACCAAGAACATGTCAATGTTGAAAAGTAGAAGAATTTCTGCAACTCAAACAAGTTGACATGACAGTGCACGAGTACCATGTAAAGTTCCCTAACTTGGCAAAACTTGCATGAACACTTGTACCTGATGAAGCTAGCAAGTTAACAAGATTCATCAATGGGCTGAACTTGACACTCAAAAAGTCGTGATCGTGCTACGATGCCATACACTAAGTGAGGCATATTCCAGGGCCGCTAACCATTATAGGGTACAACAACTCCAACGAGAAACCCAGAAGAAGACCCGGAAGAACGAAGAAAAGAGTATGCAAAAGGAGAAAAGGTTTAAGGCACACCATTCAGAACAACAACCACCGTGGAGGAGGGATAACCGACCATACAAAGAGAACAGATCCATGGGCACAGTCTATAACTGCAAATGGTTCCCAAAGGACCACCCAGGCGTCGATTGTGTCAGCAAATTGGTAACTTGTTTCACTTGTGGGAAGGCGGGACATAGAGCATTCAAATGTTGGAATAACTTGGAGAAGGGACCTGGTAACCATGGCCTTAACAGAGGAGGTGCAAACCCCGGAGAAAATAGACCTGGAGCTGGAGGGAATTAAGGAGGAAATCGGCAAGGGAATCACAACAACAACCGCGACGCCAACCGCAATCATAATCGGAACCAGAACTAAGGCGGGGGCAACCAAAACAACAATAGAATCAACAATCAAGGCTGCATATTCGTGATGAACCAGGCACAAGCCTGGGCACATGACGTGGTTTCAGGTACCATTAATTTTTTACCACTCCTACTTACGTTTTATTTGATTTTGGTGCTTCTCACAGTTTTCTCTCTTCCTATTTTTTTGAGAAGTTAAAGATAGAACCTATAGCTCGCATATATTTGAATGTTAGATAATCAAACAATAGGTTGTAGCATGTAGTTATAGTCATAGACGACATCAATCTACCGATAGAGACTTGTTGCAATTCGACCTCAGATACATTGATGTGGTGCTTGACATGGATTGGCTCGGGAGTTACAAGGCAAAAATCTTGTGCAATGAGCAAAATAGGACCATGAAGAGCCCAAGTGGAAGCTGGTATTATTCAAGGTGGTGGCGAACAAATCGGGAGTCAAGTTAATGACAATACGATGATGAAGTGACGGTACATCCGAAAGTGACGCGAGGAGTATCTTTGCGTAATAAAGACTTCCACGACGAGGAGAAGATGATTGACCAGATACTAGTAGTCAATGAATTTCCCGATGTGTTTTTGAAAGAGATTCTAGAAATGCCTCTAGAAAGGGAGGTCGAATTTTCCATTAACTTAATGTCGGGGACTACACCAATTTCCAAAGCACCGTACCGAATGGCTCTAAAAGAGATGAAGGAACTCAAAGAACAACTTGAAGAATTGCTTGAGAAGGGTTCCATCAAGCCGAGCATTTCACCTTAAGGCGCTTCGGTCTTGTTTGTGAAGAAGAAAGATGATAGCTTGAGGTTGTGTATTGACTACTGAGAGCTGAACCGCGTGACGATCAAGAACTGGTACCCTTTGCCCCACATTGGTAACTTATTTGATCAATTTAAGAGGGAGGGTATATTTTTCCATTATTGACATATGATCTGGCTACCATCAAGAGAGGATAGTGGAGAAGGACACACCAAAGGCCGCATTTTGTACATGATATGGGCACTACGAGTTCACCGTGATGCCATTTGGTTTAACCAACGCGCCAAGAGTATTCATAGACCTAACGCACCATGTATTTCATCTCTATCTTGATATAATTGTGGTGATTTACATAGATGATATCTGGGTGTATTCAAAGAATCAAAAGGATCTTGAATCCTTGATGAGCATTTGAGGCTTGTTTTGCAGACTTTGAGGCTTCCTTGGGATCTCTTCTGAAAACACACCGGGAAATTCATTGAGTATTGTATATGGTCAATCGTCTTCTTCTCATCATGGAGGTCTTTCATCACTGCCTTAAATGATACTAGCTTCCCACACGGGCTTTTCAGGGTCACTTTCTACTCATTGCACTTGATCTTCGCCTTGTAACTCTCGAGCCAATCCATGCCTAGCACCACATCAATGTCCCCCAAGTCGAATTGCACGAAGTCTCCTAGTAGATTGATGTCGTCTATGACTATATGTACATTTGTTTATACATTTCTACAAGCTAAAACTCTATTGTTTGATGTTTTTACATTCAACTCTATGGTAACTGTAGGTTTTATCTTTAACTGCTCAACAAATTTAGAAGATATAAAACTGTTAGAAGTACCAGAATCAAACAAAACGTAAGCAAGATTAAAATTATGGTAGGTGAAACCACGTCATGAGACCTAGCTTGTGCTTGATTCATCACGTATATGCAACCTTGATTGTGTTTCTATTGTTGTTTTGGTTGCCCCCGCCTTGGTTCTAGTTCTGACTTTGATTGCACTTGGCGTCACAGTTTTTGTTGTGATTCCCCGGCCGTTCCCCCCTTTATTTCCTCTAGCTTCGGGTCTATTTGCCCCAGGGTTTGCACCTCCTCTGTTAGGGCCTGGGTGATCCTTCTGGTACCCGTTGCAGTTATAGTGTCTATCTCTTGTTCCGCTCCATTGATCCGACCTTGGGTCGTGCCCCGAGAATCTGTTCTCTTTAATTGGTCGGTTATCCCTCTTCCACGGTCTTTGTTCTTCCGGGCCTTCTTATGGGATTCTCATTGAAGTCGTTGTACCCTATAATGGTTAGCGGGCCTGGAATATGCCTCACTTAGCGTCTGGTGTCGTAGCACAATCACAACTTTTTATTTGGGTGTCGAAGTTCAACCTATTGATGAACCTTGTTTCCTTGCTAGCTTCATCGTACAAGTGTTCGTGCAAATTTTGCCAGCTTAGGGAACTTTGCACGATACTTCTGCACCGTCACGTCAACTTCTTTGAGTTTAAGAAATTCTTCATAATTTTCAGCATTGACATGGCTTGATAGAATCTCCTCATTAGAGCTTCTTTAAACTGTTCCCACATAAAGTTAGGTTGTTGACATAAGGTTGGCCCTGCCGTGGCCTACAAGTTATCTGCCTCTTGGTGAAGATAGTAAGAAGCTATATCTATTTTGATGGTCCCAAGTGAGGTAAAAGTCTGGGGGGGGGGGGGGCGAATAGACTTTTAATTCCTTTTCATTTTTTAACCTTTTTCCCTCTAACATATTAAGCTTGTTTGAACATGCTTTGTACATCAAGGGGAAAGGAGAAGACACACTTATTGTGGGAGTATATGTAGACGATCTGATTCTTATAGTAAGTTCCAAAATCTTTTGGGAGATATTGAAACATTCAATAGAAGTCTTGACCTCAAGAGTGTGACACTTTATAGTAACAAAGGTTATGACCCTTTTAGTTGGATGAGAGATGGATTAAACGAGATACAAATGTGTTCGCCAGAATCAGCTTTCTCAAGGAGTAGGCTGCTGGACCTCGATGAGCACGCTGTCAAACTATTGGGAGCAGGATACCGATCTTCTTAGGAGTAGGCTGCTGATTGAGATTACTGCTTCAATGGTTAAGATACATCAAGGAACTATAATCTAACACATTAATAGACTTTTAGAATAGGCTAAACACACAAGTATGACAGATTTAGACCTATTACAAATAGATCTCTATGATGAATGAGGAGTTAGAAACAAGGAGTTTGATTCACAGTAAATGGTGCCCAGTTTACTGTTCAGTTTGAGTGAGTTGCCAAATGGTGATTTAAGCGGGATTCAGCATTCTGGAAAAGTTGTGAAGGTGAGTGAGAACTGTATTGTGTAGTGGGAATTGAATATATAAGGTGACACAAGATATATCATGGTTCAGAGGTGGTGTAATCCTCCTACATCCAATCCCAACCTATTTCAGATGGATTTCCACTAAATGAATATACTCATTACATTTAGTGTCCAATCTACCCCTGGCCGCAGGCATAGATTGTGAGGTTTTTCACCAAGAATTTGAACACCATTCCAAGCTACTCAGTCCTCCAAGTTTTTTCACTAATGGCATTGACTTTCCAGAAGCTACTCATGTCCTTGTCCTTCTCACACCTTCTGAATGTGATCACAAAGCTAAGCCCTCAAGAATGTCTAACACTAGTCTAGTTTACAATAGTAAAGCTAAACTACCAACTAACTAAGTTCTAAAGATGTGTGTGAATTTGAGCTCGTCAAAGAGCTTTGGTGAGTGGGGTGAGAACTAAGATGGTGAAGGAAGATCAACACTTGTGTTGTTGGATATGTCGAATGATTCAATCTTCCTTCTTATTTCCACTTGGTTCCACACTCTTAGTCTTCATGCACTCCTTCTGTTTTTTTCCCTCGATTCAAAGCCACTTTTGGTGGTGGTGGCGCCGGGGAACACCATCAGATTTTATTAAATAGAAGTTTAGAAGTACAAGGGAAAAAAGCATACATGAAATTAAGATTACATCAACAGTTGAAATTAAAACGAGGAATTTCAAGTGATGCACTCCTTCTGTATTTATACACTTTGTTGTTGAAGCTCCACCGTTGGCTGAAGATAAATAAGTTGAACATAAACAAGATCTACTCTTATACAGGAATATAAAAAGGTGGTTTGACATCATAAAAACATGATCTAACGGACCTAACATATTCTTTGATCGTCCGGGCAGCCAATGGCATCGAACAACTTGTCAAATGTTCGAATCCAGTCTTCGAGTATGAAAGGATCCTCTTGGCCTTCATACCTCAGTGGGTGTCGAGCTGCAACTTGATTGTTCAAAATCGTTGCCACGGTGGTTTGGGTGGTGGTTTTGAGGGAATGTTGCAATGATTATGTGCATGAGTTGTGTGAGTGTTTGTAGACCCTACGCCAGCTTAGCATTGGTAGGCGCAACATTTGAATCTCTCTTAGGTGACATTATGTCTCCACAAGGATAATAACTGATATTCTTAAGAGAATTTCTTTCTACTCTTCTTAAATATCCTAGAACTAAGGCTACGACATTAATATATAAAAATGGTACCATATAATCACACATAGGATTCATATAATGTTTGTACATACCTTGGTCACTTTGTGGTCACTTTGCCTTATAAAGCATCCCATTCAACATTTGGGGTTCCCATTTCACATGTGGGTACATAATTATCACATTTAACAGATGTATGCAATGAAATTAACTACTCATAAATTCCACACCATGTTTCTAGGAGGTCATTTCCTGACTATCTTATTTTCCTAGTCTATATAAAAAAAAAATTTGAAAATCTTCGAACATAAAAGTTTCACCATAAGGAGAAATTCAGTTAATGCGAGGAGTCACAGTGGTCTCTCACTTAAGACCCAACTAGCTTAGACTATTATTGTCTTGGTGACAGAATTTCTCCTTACGATCCTATTATCTCATGTTCGGTCGGAAAACCTAAGGGTTGTAAATCTTGTGATACCAAATTGTAACAACCAAATTTCCCGCCCTCAATAACTTAGGAAATATATGTATGAGTAAGATTACTTTATTTATAAAAAATTCAGCAGAAATCTTTAACAATGGAAATTTACAGTGTTACTGCCAAATTTCTCGCCCTAAATATCTTAAGAAATATATGTATAAGTGCACATGCAACTAAAACCATAATGTACTTCTGGTTCTTAAAGATCACTTTTGAACTAAGTCCCTAGTAATTTCGAAGGGCGCTCATTATTTTATTGAGCCCGATGAATCGTTGTTTCATACGACAACCCCAAACATACTGTAACACCCCGGCCCCGCAGGGTCCAAGGTAGTTACTCCACCACACCGTCCAGACCTCTAGTACTGCCCTCACAAACCACCACGAGCCTTTACCGCGCACTTTGTCCTCACTCATGCACGCCCTGAGAAACTTCTCAGGGGGTCACCCATCCCAAGACTACTCTCGTGCAAGCACGCTTAACTTTGAAGTTCTTAGGTGATGGGCTCCCTTAAAAGGAGATGCACCTCTATTGGTATGAGTAGTACTATTAATCCTCTTAAATTAATCTCGGGTATTACAATCACTCCCACTTAGGATCGCAACGTCCTCGTTGCGTCCTTAAACCAATCTCAATCAAACCCCAGAATCTTTTCCCCTGCTAAGTGTCTATCCGATATCCAACGGATTAGCACACTGTCGCAGAGTTGCTCTGATACCACCTGTAACACCCCGGCCCCACAGGACCCGGGGTAGTTATTCCACCACACCATCCAGACCTCTAGTACTGTCCTCACAAACCACCACGAGCCTTTACCGCGCACTTTGTCCTCACTCATGCAAGCACGCTTAACTTTGGAGTTCTTAGGTGATGAGCTCCCTTAAAAAGAGATGCACCTCTGTTGGTATGAGTAGTACCATTAATCCTCTTAAATTAATCTCGGGTATTACACATACCCAATACCACATCGAACAATAGAATCTTAACCTCTACCTTAAATGTGCACACCCTCTAAAAGGGATTCCAAGCCCCCTGGATAGTAAGAAGTCCAAGTAGTAGGGATTTTTCTACCAACTACTCCTATCAATTGGGTTTAACCCTAAGTGAAAAGGTTACTGCTACTACTAAAACAATGGGTCTGATGCCCAAACATAATTTCCTTACTTTTCCGGATTGATTGCCAAGACCACTGAATACAAATCATAATTTTAACTTTACACGATTTTTATTACCATACACTCCAAACAAGTATTAGCAGTCCTAACCACTCTTCCACAGATTTCTCCTGTGATGCCCCACTTAAAAAGATTAATTTTATATTAATTATTTTTCCAACACTCAAATTCCTACCACCTCCGTCCCTTAAAACTTTGCCAAGTTTAACTGGCACGAGGATTAATAAAGTAAAAACTGTGTGGTAGAAGTTTGTGCGAAAAAGAGAAAATTAACTGGACCAACAAATTTTTTACTTAAAAGGGAAAGTGGAAAAATTAGTGGGACAACCAAAAAAAGAAAGTGGACAAATATTTAAGGGATGGAGGGAGTATTATTTATAGGTATTGTTTCTCAATAAGAATTATGTTAAACATAATCCCCCCCCCCAAATATCTCAATTATACATCATAGTTCAAACACCGCAAGTGGTCAAAACAAACATTTCACATACATATAACTCGAATACTCAAATAGCTCAATAAAATATTCATACATAATTACAAGGTAAAATATATTTTGATTGACATAGAACTTACCTCAAACTCCAAGTATCAGTTAATCCTCCAACTATGCACTCCCCCAATTCACCTTCTACTAAAATGTCAACACATCCTGATCACAAGAGACATTAGAATACACAAATCCCAAACTGTGCAATATCAGTTTGATTTTCAATCAACATGGTCCTTGCAACATCATTTTTTAGCTTTTAGAATACAATTTTAAGTACACAAACTACACCACAATACATAATAAAATCTAGCACAAAGATAATTATGATGCTTCAAAAACTCATGAGTGGGAAGATAAACAAAAACAGTGGCATATATCTTTTTTCTAAAAAGAAAGTAATGGTAACTAGCAAATATGATGTTCCTTCTCCATCTTACTCAAAATTCACGTCCATATTTTCTTCAACATTTGATTAAAACACATCATCATAGAGTTCTCTTAGTCTAGCACTTCTTCGAGGTTGGACCATCTTATTTCCATCAGATGCTTCAGTGACAGTTAGATCAATCACTTGCTAGAAGATCAAGATGCTCATTAATATCCTTGTTCTTCTTTTTGAGTAATTTTGCATTGAATTGTGCATAAACAAGTCTGTTCAAACCATGAACATCCAATCTCTTCCTTTTCTTTGAATGAATCTGGAACATAACATAAAAGAAAGCGTGGAAGTTAAAATGATAGTACAACTAATCATCCATTTAAAGTTAATTAATAACTTTAGATAAAAGTTAGTAAAAGTTGCTAAAGTACTTACTAATTTACTAACCCATTCAAAAGTACTCCAGTTTCTTTCGCGATCCGATGAACTACTAGTCAAGGAAAGAATTCTTATTGCTGACCTTTGTAAATTAGGCACATGATATCCATATGTTCTCCACCAACCTTCTTAACACAAATTAAATATAAGAATGATTATGGAAAAAATTAAATAATGATGCCTTAGAAAAATAAGAGTAACCAAACGAAAAAACTTGATGTTGCACAAAGAGTACTTTTAAAATTAAAAGTAACCAAAGGTGGATACGAGGATCAAATTTGGAATCATTTTTCTCACATCCTTTAGCAGCCAAAGGTCTTCCAAGCTGTCCTCCCTTGCTCTTGCACAAATTAATCTCATGATTAACAATGTTGTTTTGCTTCTCTAAACCATCATGATAAAATGCCTCCACACAATCAAGAAATTTGTCCATGACCGCTTGATCCAACTGAATATTTGGATTCTTATAAATATAGTATGGGTTCAAGAGGTGTGCAGTTAGATGCAATGAGTTATCTAGCCTATCTTTCAATTTTTTCATCAATAATATCATATATATAGGCTTATAGTTTTTCTCCAAATTATTGCTTGCTTCCTTGATTGAGTTCTTAGCTTCTAAAATGCTTCCATAAATAAATCTCATTGTTGCTTTATCTCCATCTGCGAAGCGAAGAACACTCACTAGAGGCGCATAAATGGCCGAGCATAAACTAATAGAACTCCAAAAACTTTGACCCATCACAATTGATAAAGCAAGTTTACCTTTGACAGTTTTTGAATGTTGGCATTAATCCCAATCATCACTACTAAACATAGATCTGAGCAGAGCTTTTTTGCCAAGTAAACTTTGCAATGTCAGAAAACGTGTTGCAAATCTTGAGATCCCAGGCCTCACAATATCTCTTTTTTCGTAAAACTTCTCATCATTGCCAAAATCTTGTGGTGAGCATATAAAATTATTGAGTTTTTGCTTGGTCAATCACTTTCTTAAACCTAGACAATTTAGATATACCTTCAAGGATGAGATCAATAGTGTGGGCTGCACACCCCGACCAAAATATGTTAGGTCTCTTCTCATTCAAAATTTTTGATGCCAAGATATTGTTTGTGGCATTATACGTTACTACCTGAACAACATTTTCAGGCCCCACCTGTTCAATGCATTTATCAACGTATTCAAATATAAATTGACCTATATGCGATTCATTTGAGGCCTCTTGGAAAGAAAGAAAACATTTAACTTCCTTTCCATTAACACACAAATTCATATTACTTTTTTTTTTCGATTAGTCCAAGCATCGGTCATCACTGAACATCCACATCGCACCCATTCTTCTTCATGACTCTTTAATAAACCTTTAGTCCTCTCAACTTCTTCTCTCAACGGTGTCTCCCTCAATTCATATTGGCCGAGAGGTTCCCATCCGGGTCCAAGCCGCGTTAAAGCTTCACAAAATAGTTTGAAGGTATCATTGTTAATGGCATTAAATGGAATACCGGCTTCATACATCCATTTAGCACAATATTGGTGCACAAAATGTGTTCTTTCCTTGCAAAGTGCATCAATGATCATCTGTTGGTTTTCATTACACCAAAAGAAGCCTCAGTATTTATGGTAGATGCAAACTTGTCTGTTGGCCCAAGAAATTTAGAAGAGTTCAATTTCCCATGCCCTTCTTCAAGTTCATCCTCCATTTCTTGCCTATTAATATCCACCTCTGCTCTACGTAACCCTTTTTTCTTATTCTGTGACTCCTTATATGCAGTTCGACATTGCTCTTGATCATCTTTATTTGACTTTGGGCAGGAGAAAGCATTTCCGAGAATATGAGCAATATGCTCTTTCATTCTATAAACACATGTCGACATAGTTTTGAACACAAGTAACATCATAAGCGGTAACATGTGTTCAAAACTATGTCGACATGTGTTTATAGAATGAAACAACATATCACTCATATTACTGGAAATGTTGTCTCCTGCGGAAAGTCAAATAAAGATGATCAAGAGCAATGCCAAAATGCAATTAAGGAGTCAAAGAATAAGAAAAAAAGGGTTGCGTAGAGCAGAGGTGGATATTAATAGGAAAGAAATGGAGGATGAACGAGAAGAAGGAAATGTGAATTTGAAGTCTTCTAAATTTCTTGGGCCAATGGACAAGTTTGCCTCTACCATAAATCCATAGGCTTCTTTTGGTGTAATGAAAAAACAACAGATGATCACTGATGCATTTTGCAAGAAGAGAACACATTTTGTGCGCCAATATTGTGCTAGATGGGTGTATGAAGCTAGTATTCCATTTAATGTCATTGACAATGATAACTTCAAGTTATTTTGCGAAGCTTTAGGGCAGTTTGGACCCAGATGGGAACCTCCAACAAGGACTTCAGCAATGATGAAATGTTTTATGAAAAAGGAGATATTGTGAGGCTAGAGATCACAACGTATGCAACAAGTTTTCTGACATTGCAAAGCTTACCTGACAAATAAATCAGCTCTTATATATGTTTGGTAGCGATGACCAGGATTAATGCAAGCATTCAAAAACGGCCAAAGGTAAACTTGATTTACGAACTATGATGAGTCGTTTTTAGAGTTATATCAGTTTATGTTTGGCCATTTATGCAACAAGTTTTCTGACATTGCAAAGCTTACATGACAAAAAAAATCAGCTCATATATATGTTTGGTAGTGATGACCAGGATCAATGCAAGCATTCAAAAACGGCCAAAGGTAAACTCGATTTATCAACTATGATGAGTCGTTTTTAGAGTTATATCAGTTTATGCTTGGCCATTTATGCGCCTCTGGTGAGTTTTCTTCGCCTCGCATATGGAGATAAGGAAACAATGGTATTTATTTATGGAAGCATTCTGGAAGCTAAGAACTCAATCAAGGAAGCAAGCAATAATTTGGAGAAATGCTATCAGCCTATATATGATATTATTGATGAAAAAATTGAAAGATAGGCTAGATAGCTCATTGCATGTAACTGCACACCTCTTGAACCCATACTATATTTATAAGAATCTAAATATTCAGTTGGATCAAGCGGTTATGGACAAATTTCTTGATTGTGTGGAGGCATTTTATCATGATGGTTTGGAGAAGCAAAACAACATTATGAATAATGAGATGAATTTGTACTAGGGCAAGGGGGAGACAAATTGGGAGACCTTTGGCGGCTAAAGGATGTGACAAAAATGATTCCCAATTTGATCCTCATATCCACCTTTGATTACTTTTAATTTTTAAGAGTAGACTTTTACTTTTACTTTTTGTTGGGTTTGTTACTCTCTTTTTCTACGGCTTTTTCTATTTTATATTTAATTTGTATTCAGCGAGTTGGTGGATAACATATGGGCATCATGTGCCTAATTGACATTTGACAGAGGTTAGCAATAAGATTCTTTCCTCGACTAGTAGTTCATCAGGTCGTGAAAGAAACTGGAGTACTTTTGAATGGGTTAGTAAATTAGTAAGTACTTTAATAACTTTTATTACCTTTTATCTAAAGTTATTAATTAACTTAAATTGGATGATTATTTGCACTGTCATTTTAACTTCCACGCTTTGTTCTGAATGTTATGTTCTAGATTCATTCAAAGAAAAGGAAAAGATTGGATGTTTATCGTTTGAACAATTTTGTTTATGTACAATTCATTGCAAAATTACTCAAAAAGAAGAACAAGGATATGGATGAGCATCTTGATCTCCTAGCAAGTGACACTACAAATGCACAAGGGTGGTTGGTTGATGTTAACGAAGGAAGTGATTGATCTAACTGTCACTGAAGCATCTGATGGAAATGAGATTGTCCAACCCCGAAGAAGTGCTAGAATAAGAGAAACTATGATGATGAGTTTGAATGGGATGTTGAAGAAAATATGGACATGGATTTTCAATAAGATGGAGAAACGTATATGCTACTGTTTTTGTTTTTCTTCCCACACAGAGTTTTCAAAGCATCATAGTTATCTTTGTGACAGATTTTATTATGTATTGTAGTGTAGTTTGAGTAATTTAAATTGTACTCTAAGGATGTTTTTACTTGGACTGTAATTTGCTGGTCTGGTCTGACTGGTCTGGTCTGGTCTGGTCTGGTCTGGTAAGGTCTGGTTTCTTTGTATTTTTATAACTATCCAAGTCTGGTCTGGTCTGGTCTGAACTGGTCTGGTCTGGACTGGGGCAAATTACAGTCCAAGTAAAAACATCCTAAAAGCTATAAAATGATGTTGCAGGGACCATGTTGATGAAGATCAAACTGATGTTGTGCAGTTTGGGATTTCCGTGTATTTCAATGTCTCTTGTAATCAGGGTGTATTGACATTTGGGGACTATTATGTTTTGTATTACTCTAGAAGTTGGTTTAAACCCTTGTAAGCTCATTGTGAAGTTTTAATTGATTTAATTTGCAGTCATAGCTTATTAGTTATTACTTATTAAATTATTATTATAATACGTAAAATTCAATATGTTTAGTATGTTTAAACTTTATTTGTTTAATGTAATATCAATGAAAATTACTAATACATATGAATTCCAGATGGTCGCTTGAACACGTTGGTGATAGAATGTTGCAACATCAGGACTTTCTCCCAATCCTCGGACTACATCTACAGTAAATGAGTCTATGGAAGTTCTAGCATGGTCACGAAGACCTACAACTAACTCTATTGTGTCTGTGTCCTAGAAGATTCAAAACATTTTGGAGCAGAGTTACGAGACACAACATGATCAATGAAAGTTCAGTGGTGTGTCATTGTGGACCAGTATAGTCAATATCACACGCCTCAGAAGAAGATGGTGATAAAAGATGAGGCTCCCCGTGAAATGTGTTGAAACATTTATCTGTTGGGAGATAGATGGGTGGTCTGGGGGTAGGTTTGTGCATGCGCCATTGGACAAGATGCAATGACTTCTACGCGGTATCTGATTAAATGAGTCATGTACCTATGGGGTTGTCCTGGGTTTTTGAGTGACTAGTATTGATTACTTAGTTGATAGTATAGTAGACGATGCATATGAGTCATTGATTTACGCTTCCCTACTCTCACAATATGCACTCGTGTTTGAACTTGTCCCATGGATATGCTCAATTGGATTTGACTAAGCCATCGAGACTTATCACTTGTTGCTCTTCACCACCACCCCTCCTCAACAGGAGCACTCAGTAGATTGTATTTGTCGTTGTTCGGCACTGGGGAGAAAAAAATGACCCCCCCCAAATGTGCAACATTGATCATCATTTGGTGCTAAGAGGAAGTAAAGTGGTTCCTCCTCAGAATGTGCAAGAGTTGTTTTTCGCCGCCGGAGAGTAAAGTAAAAAACTCACCCTTGAAGTGTGCTTTCTTCATTGTTTAGCACCAGGAGGAGTGAAAAAGAAACACTCCCTCTCATAATATGCACGAGTTGATTGCTCAACAACTTGTCTTCATACTGTCATGTGTCATGTGTGTGGAGTAGTCAAATCAGGTACCACACATGGCATACAAATTAAACTAAACAAATGGGCCCTAATATAAAGTTGGCCCAAACTAATGAGCTAATACAATTAAATACACAAATACTAGTATAAACATAGTGAATATGATTGGACATAATCACATAATATATTATTCCTAATATAAGATTGTCTCATCTTTCCTTTCCGATCTGTCCCAGTAATATTGTGTCATACCAAATTTGATAAAGTTTAAGTCTCTAAATCATTCTACTTTATTCTTACTTTATCAATTCAATATCAACCACAAAAACTCATTTTTCTTAATAACCGTACTAGCACTTCATATTCCAATGTTGGTGGGACGGAGGTAGTAGCTAGATACATAAGATACTGAGTACTACATATTAGATATTTTGCAGGTGTGAACCACATATGTTTTTTATATATTGTTGGACATGTGGTTTAGTTTTTATTACTCACAAATCACAATAGATTCTCCCATTTTGGTCTACACAAAATATTGTAGTTTAACTATTGTAGGAAACTAATTGTTACCTTTGATGTTTGTTTGGTCTGCACGTAAGATTAAAGGTTCAAAAACAGTCTAAGATAATATGCATTTTTTTTAAATACCATGTCAATTAGGGTAAAATTGGAACGGAAAAATCAGGTTCGGGCCGGTCTGGACTGATTAGTATCAGGTTTAGATCTTCGATCTAGTTAAAATGATGATTCTAGTTACGATTCTAATTGATTCCGGTCCAGTCCAGTTTTTGACCGGTGCATGCCCCTGGTCCCTTGTGAGTGATATCTCTTCTCCCGTTCCACATGTTCCTGCTTTAATTGAACAACATTGTGAGGCTGGTGATTCTTCTTCTTTGTAGTTGGGACATGGTCAACGCGTTCAGTACCCTTAAGTTAAACTCCGCATTTAAGTTACTCATATAGTTGTTCGGAATAATCCACCATCAGGTACTCTCTTTCCTGTAGCACATTATATGAATTGTGATAGTTGTTTGGAATAAAAACCATCAGAGATTTCTTTATACTATCACCACATGTGTTGAGCCTCGAACCTTTGTAGAAGCCATGAAGGATGATGCATTGCGCCATGCCATTCAGTCCAAAATTAAATCTTTTGAAGACAATGGTACCTGGACTTTGGAATCTTTACCTACTGGTAAGCGTGCTTTGGGTAGTCGCAAGGTGTATAAAAGTAAGTATAACTCTGATGGGGTCATTGAGCGGCTCGAAGAACGTTTAGTTGTTCTGGGTAATCACCAAGATGAAGGAATTGACTATATTAAGATGTTTGCTTCTGTGACTAAAATGGTCACAGTTCGTGCTTTCTTGAAAGTGGCAGTTGCTAAAAACTGGGAGCTACACCAAATAGATGTATACAATACTTTTCTTCATGGTGATCTTCATGAATTTAATAAGTTTACATGAAGTATCTTCCCAATTGTCAGCCTCCTGATTCTCCTAATCAGTTGTGTCGATTACGAAAATCTCTTTATAGTCTCAAGCAGGCACTTCGTTGTTGGTTTATCAAATTGGTGGCCTGGGAGCACTCAAAACGTATGGTTTTATCCACTCTTATGATGATGATACTGTATGTATCTATTTTAGTGAATACTATCCAAATAAATGTTTTAAATTATGTGGATTATCTAATATTTGGTAAAAATTTTGCCCTTGACTTCAAATCATACTTGAAAAAATGTTTTCATATGAAGGATCTAGGTGTTTTGAAATATTTTTTTGGATATTGTGGCGGTGGGAAGTGCTATTGATTTATTTTTAGGCCAGTGCAAATACATTCTGGATATTATCTCTGAGGCTAGTCTTTTGGGTGCCAAGTCGGCTACTTTTTCTATTGAACAGAATCATTCACTCGCATTTGCCTCTGATGCTCTTCTTCATGATCCGGAAACCTAATGTACCGTCGTTTGGTGGATCGTCTCATTTATATTGATGTTACACGATCAAATTTGTCTTATTATTTCATATTTTGTCTCAATTTAGGCAAGCACCTCGTACAAAGTATTAGTTAGCTACTTTACATGGTGTACATTATTTAAAAGGTACACCCAATCAATTGATTTACTTCAAGCAAATTGTGATCTTTCCTTAACAGGTTGGTGTTATTCTGATTGGGTTGTTTTCCTGCTTACTCGCTGGTCTATTTATGGTTGTATGGTGTTCTTGGCCTCTTGGACATTCTCCTATCTCTTAGAAAACCAAGAAACAAGTTAGTGTTTCCAGCTCCTCTGCTGAAGCAGAATATCGATCCATGGTTGCTGCTGCTACATGCGAGCTAAAATGGTTAAAAGGATCGTTGCTTAGTTTGGGTACCCATCATCCTCAACCAATTCCTTTTTTTTTGTAATAATAAATCTACACTTCACATTGCTCAAAATCCAATTTTTCATAAGCGTATAAAGCATGTCGAGATGGACTGTTATTTTCTTCATGATGTTGTTCTTGATAGTCTTATTACACCTTCTTATGTCCTTATGATGGTTCGATTAGCGGATTATCATGACTTTAGGAAAGAATTAGTTTTAGGTTTTACTTCACGAGTTAATTTCCATATGTCCACTTGAGGGATATTGACGGGTATAATTACATCACACACATGCAATATTTGTTTTGTAATGGGACTTTTACTTTTACTTCACATGCATGCGTTAGTTTTCAATTTGACTTTTACTTCTTACCTCTATACCATAATATCTTCCCACTTTGAAAGTAGATGAAATTATGAAAGTAAAACGCGATATAAATTATTGAGAGTATTATTTGCAAAATTATTTAGGGTATGATAGAAATATATAGAACTAAGAAGATTATTTAGTTATGATTGAAAAAAAAAAGTGGAAAGATCTTTTTGTTAGGAAGAAGATAGCTTTGTACTTTGTATATCAAAACAAGGTTTAGGATGTTTTGGATTGAATTTATTTCAGTTCAAACCGGACCATAGTGGTAAAATACAATTGTCTAGCCGTCTTATGCTCTTCACTTATATCTTATAAAAACATAACCTAAACGCTACGGTTATGCATATCAAAGAAGATATCCCATGCCTGTTTTGGTTGAGTCCACAAAAATCGTTCCGAAATGATTGGTGATTTGAAGAAAGTGATTCATTTAGAGCCGTTTCATATTACTGAAATTGGCTAAATCGATTGATTCCGCTAAAATTATAAAGTTCCGCCTAAATGATGGATTGGCTGATTCTACTGAATTATGAAAAATTATATTTAAAATATATTTTATTACTAAAATTAAAAAAAAAATGTATGAAAAATAGTTAAAATGGTCCTCTAGAGTAACTTTGGTCAATCCAACCAGAAGAATAACTCCAACCTCACTTATTATAGTTTATACGCAACTCAGCGCATGAAATAAAAATTACGTTTTTAGTGAAAAAGTAGGTTGATAAGTTGAAGAACAGATCTAAAATGAAAGGTGTTCAATGTGATTTGTTTGGAAGAACATCATCTATTCCAAAAGATGAATATTATTACCCCTAAATGACACATTTGTATTACGTAGTATAATTTAATTTACTCATTTTTTTGTATAACTAAGATGTAGTTCTGTTCATCCGATATGAATGTTTTTAGTCTGAATTTTTTAAGATTTGGTCGGATCTGATTTAAATTTTTCTGATGTAGTCTGTTCTGATCTGAATATTTCTGATTTGATATGAATAAAATAAGAATAAACCATAAGTATAAGGAGAATGGAACCACTCCTTAGACTAAACGAAATCAAGTTTGATAATTATTAAAGAAAAATGATCAATGCTTATAATATTTTATTTATAGACGTTATTGGAATGCAAGGATGTGGATATAGCCTAAATGAAAATTTTGAAAATCTGTGTTGAAATCCCGAACCAAGGCAAAGATTAATAATGCAATATGGATTACTTTAGAGAAAACTGTCAAATAAGCTCCCGTGATATATCAGAAAAGTCAATTAGGTCCTCGTACTTTGAAAACATCCGATCAAATGCTAGAACTTCTAAAACTCGTTCAATTGAGCGTTTTAGCAGCTCAAGAACCGATTTCCCGGTTAACTGCTCATGTGACGGCCACGTGGCAGGTTATTATTATTTTTTCTTATCTTTCTCCTTTTTCGTTTTCCTTTCTTTTTTCTCTTTCATTTTCTTTTTGGGTTTCCGTCTTCGCACTTCTCATAGGCAGACTTCCGCGTCTAACGTTCCCCATTTTCCCTATCTTCCCGCGAACCTTACTTCCCTGTCGTCACTCCTCTTTCTCTTTGTTTTTCAATCTTCCTTTCTTTATTTCTTTCTCTCTTTGTTTCTTTGTTTCTATTTTTCCATTTGCATAGAGGAGAGAGGGTGTCGTCGTCGGAGTTGCTACTAAAGTTCGCTGGAGATTATGGCAAAAACAGTCACGTTTGCTCTGGACCTTCGCGATTCAGCGGAAGTAGTCGCCTGGGCTTACGACAAAGCCGCCAAGGAGTTCTAAGGAACCAAGACAATTTTTTCAGTACCGGATCGGAGGATCTCAACTTGATTCTCGAGGTTCGAACAAGACGAGTCGTGTTTTGCTCTTGACCTTGAATATGGCGGAGGAAGCCACCTGGGTTTACAATATAGCCACCAGGGAGGAACCACGTCTCTTGTGGCAGCTAGGAAAGACCTGGGAGGCTGGGAAGATGGGGAACGATGGGTAAGTCTCGGGTAAGTCTGGGGAAAGGAAAGAGAAATAGAAAAGGAAATAGAAATGAAAAGGGAGAAAAATAAAGAAAAAAGAAAATAACCGCCATGTGGCCTGCCACGTGGCTGCCATGTGAGCATTAATCGGGAAAATCGGTTCTTGACTTGCTAAAACGTTCAATTGAACAGTTTTTAGAAGTTTGGGGGTTTAATGATGTGTTTTCAAAGTACGAGAACGTAATTGACTTTTCTGATATCGTATGGGGACTTATTTGACAATTTTCTCATTACTTTATTATCCCAATGTTGAAATCAAGCTAGACAAGAGAGAATTCCCTAAATAGGAGTAAAAAGACGTTTTGAAATTACAAAATAGGATTATCATGTTTTTTATATCCTGAATAGGAGTAAATTTCTGTCAAGTTTGTCATTACTAGATTTTAAACATGACACTTTTTTCAAATTTGACAGCTTACTCCTATTCAGTGAATAAAAAACATGATAGTCTTATTTTGGAATTTCAAAAAGTTTTTACTCCTATTTAGATCAATTTTTGTTTTTTTTGTTTGCACACTTGTCATCCCTTCATGTTTACTTTAAGATGTTTTGTTTGTTTAATGATCCAAGTGAATTTTATTTAATACGTGCTCACCAATTTTTTTTATTAAATTAATAAATTCTCCAATTATCATGGATCCAAAAAACTTTTGGCCTTTTTTATGAATATAACTAATATACGTGCAAAAGACAAAATTGTGATTCGTTTTTAAGTTTTCAAAAAAAATGTAACTTACCATATCAATTATGCTTTATTTAATATTGCATTTATTATTATGATATTCCATTCGTATAATTAAATTAATTCATGTTTTGTAGTCGCCACCGCCTCCGCCATCATTGTTGCTGCACAAGCACCACCGCCGCCGCTACGGTGACATCATCGTCCAGTGACTGTCACTGCAACATTTAGTGACTTCGTTGCCCTACCATCTCACTGACTCGGTTTCCGAGCATTGTCCAATGACTGTCATCCCGTTCTGTTCAGTGAGTTCCTGCTTCATCCAGTGGCACCAACACTCCTGCTTAGTGATTATGTCGCCCCAAACAGTGACACCCATATATAGTGACTCCAACCTTCTTCAATTCATTTCCAGCAGTAGTAACTCTCCTCACTACTAAATCCGACCAACACTCTTCGTCCAGAGATTCAAGCCCTAACATAAGCGAATCTGCCCCCGGCTCCCCTGCAACAAAAAAATCTGAAAACACAGTTTCTTGCCTTCAAACAACAACACTGACGAAGACGAACGATCTAGGGCTTCAAATTTGGATCTCAACGGCGGCGGCGACGTTTTGGGAAAAGAAGAAAGGAGAAAAGAAGAGGAGTGGAGTTGTTGTGGCGGCGACGTGTGGGCATAGCAGCACTGTGTCGATGACCGTCGATTCACAGGCGGAGGCAATACGGAGCTGATCGACGATTTTACTATGTGAAGCTTCGGTGCGGTACTAGACGGAGCTAGGCAGCGGTGCGAGATTGCTTTCGGCGAAGCTAGGCAGTGGTGCAAGATTGTTGTCGGCAAAACTAGGGTCGATATCGCAACAAGAAAGTTGGGAGCTGGAGGTGAAGCTATGGTAGGAGCTTGTAGGCTTAGGGTACTGGTGATTAGAGAAGATGGCCATGGATCAGAGACGAAGGCTTGAGGTAGGCGGCTGATATTGCAGGAGGCTAAAAAAGATACGATATCAGCTATGGTTAGGGGCGCTTCGGCATATTCATTCCTTATATAATCACTTTTCTGTCTAAATTAAAACCTAGTCATATATTTGTCCATTCAAACTCTAGGAGCAATATCCTAGTCATTATTTCAAATCTTTTAGCAATAAGGCTTGGTTGTTGTTGAAATAAATTCTCCAACATTTTTCCTGAGGAATGAACTAGCTACAAGTTACACTTTTACTCTGATTATGGTGGCAATCACACGTACCAGTCATTGAGTAGTGGTTTAGCTATCGAGACAGACACTTTTAGGGCTCCAAATAATGTAACAATAACACTTAGGTCATTCAGTTACCAATTTACCATACTCAAGTACGACCAATAAAACTGCTAATGTTACAATACTTACAATAGTAAGAGGAGTAAAAGTGAAAAAACATTCCCTATAGTATCTATGTTACAATAGTCAAAGAACTACAGTTGAAAAAATTCAATAGGCTATAGAGCATGTTAGAGGCAGAACTATCATAATGCATGAGAAATACTTAAGAAACCTCAAGAGAGCCAACCTGGTGAGCTAGAGATAGTACTTTTGGAGCATGCACTTAACATAGTGCAGCAAGTTCCAAGACCTCAGGAAAACCAACAATCCCAGCAACGCTGGTAGTCCATGAAGACAAGTCGCGCTTTTGGAGATGCACGAGGGAAACTCATCAACTCCCTAGCGATCTTGAGAGACACGGAGGCGTTAACATTACACGAATCCATAATAACAAGTTCCTCAAGCACAGGAGATTTTAGGAGGATTGATTTAACGTAGTGCATTTCCTGTTTGTACCCGTGAAATGGTCGTATCTTTACTGTTTTAAGCATGACAAGATCCTTAACAATTATAAAGTCTTCGTCGGGAGGATCCTCTGAAAGACTCACAATTACATCTTCTGAACTTCTCTGCACAAGAGGAAAAAAGTTAGAGAAGCCAAAAACCAATGAGAAATCTGGATTAAAAATGTATCACAATCACTAGAACCATGTTGGCGACATACACCATCTATTCTCAGATCCATTAGCTTTGGGCATTTTTGAAGAAATTGGAGAGCAAGGCAGACGTCCTTCTTGCAAGCAAAACTAAATCCACGCACCTTAAGTATCTCTAAATTAATAGCAATGGGGAAAACCGGCGAGGTAATGGCATCAGATTTAACCTTTAGATAAAACAAAGAACAAGAGTTAGCCTAGAAATAAATCAACAACAAAAAAGAAAAAAAAAAGTGCCAATATTTCTAGGGGAAATTGCTATTACCCCATTAAGGTTAAGTCTATTACAACCGTCTGTTTCCAAAAGTCATTTAATTGTCCTTTCAGTAAGAATTATCTCGCAACTTCATCGTTCCAAGAGTATGATGCTACTATTAAAGCTAACGAAGGTTGCCTCAAATATACGCTTTTAAAAGTAAACACATTTTCTTTCATCATTATAATATGTCTGCGAGAAACACATATAAAAGATTAACAAAGAACAACCTTAACTTATAATGATGAAAGGATATTTAAATCTGACTAAATGGAGTCAAATACGATAAATTTTGACGGAGTGGAGAAGTTGCAAAAATATAAACCTGCATTGACTAATTGATTTTGAAAATGAGCGGTAACTTCCATTTTTTTGTTATTGAATTTTTTTCATTTTTAGTCCCCGACTCGTTCTCTTAATGACACTCTTACCTTCCACTATAGTGACGTAAACAATTCCAATTGTGTACCATTCTTTGAACTTTTACAATTTTAATCCCCTGGCATTGTAAAATGGCACTTTTGATACTCATCTTTCAATTTTTGCATAATAGATTGAAGAGCAAATGTGTCTGTGTGACCATTGATGGAATGAGATACCATACTTCCATAAGTGTCTTTGTGATGATATGTAAGAACTACGCCAAGAAAAAACCAAAAAACGAGTATCAAAAGTGTCTAACTGATGCAACAGTCAAGTGATATAGTGCCCGTTTGGTAGCCATGAATTTTGGCTTTTCAGGCTTATAAGACAATTTTTTCGCCAAACGCGTAACTTTTGGTTTTATGGGCTGAATTGTGTAATAATAAGAAAAAGTAAGGTTGGACTTACTTTTCTGACCGTATTGGCTGAAGTTATTGTAGATGACCATTTTAGTTATTTTTTCATATAATTTTTTCTTTGTTTTATTAATAAAATATATTTTAAATTATTATTTTTCACAAATCATAAGAATCAGCCAATAGTGCCACGCTACCACCTCATCCAAAACTTCATAAATTTCGGCAGGATAAGCCAATGCAGCCGATTTGGCTATTACCAAACCAGCTCTTAAAGTGTAGAACACTCTTTAGTTTAGTTTGATGACAATGTAGTGAAATTATACTTCCAGACTCACCCAAAGAGGATCAGCAGACAGGTAAAGAGTCTTAACTTGTGCCAGATGAAGGGCATAACATCCCCATTCATCAGTCACACATGGAAAAACATCAACACCAAGGCCTTCAAGTTTCAGAGCATTAAACACAAAATTATTGGTCCCATCACAAGGACATAAAACCAGCTCCTCAAGATTAGGAATACTCGAGACGGTTCCGCGAACATTCGGCCTAAACTCCACACCATCAAAAACTAATAGCTTGACCGCGGGAAACACAATGCGGGGACTAACGGGGCAATCAAGAAGGAAACCCCTGAGGACGAGTTGCCTTATAGTCGGGCAGGAGAGTATACAATTCGGCAGAGTATATTGCAGACCGGGAAGTGTAATCGAGATCTCAAGTTCCTCAATCCCCTTCCTTGACAGGAAAAGACACCACCGGTCCAGATCAGACTGCTCCGGGATAGGATCATCCCAATGGTGAATCTGAACCTCAAATTTGTTGACTTGACCCGCCCGGAGCATGAGAACATTGTTAATTGTGTTTATGGGGCCTACGCCGCCGCGGTGACAGCGGTTTGATCGGAAAAAGCTGAAGAAGTCCGTACCAAACAGAAGCTGCCCGTGATGATACCAAACATCTTTCCAACTGGTTGAGAGAAGGGCAGTTCTGGCAGCGTCTTGAATGGGCAAGAACTTCAAAATTAGGTCCTTTGCGTCTGCCGGAAGTTGACTTATTAGGTCGGTTGCGGGTTTTCTTCTACGCCGCCGATTACCCATCAGAAAGAACTCAAGAAGTCGGAACGAGGTTAATTGGACAGTGGATTAGATTTGAGCTCTGCCTCGTACACTCTCTAACCGACCGGTCGTACTTTCTCTGTTCAAACCTAATTTTTCCTGACCCTTTTTAACACGTGACTCACTTATTTTCGATCAGTAATCTTTCTTAGATAAGATTCCCTAACATTGAAATTTTGGCTTAAGTGTCTGATTTTATTGATTTATGAAAAAAATTATATTTAATTAAATTTTATTAATAAAATAGAGAAGAAAAGGATATATGAAAAATGGTTAAAATGGTCATCTACAGTAATCTTAGTCAATACAATCAAAAAAGAAAATTCAACCTTACTTTTTCTTATTACTCGTATTACATAATCTGCGTGAAATCAAAAGTTATGTGTTTGGTTAAAAAGTTGGCTGATATGTCTGATAAACCGAAAAACAAAGTCACCATACAGATGTTCATATTGAAATATAATCTCTGTATTTTCAACATATTGAAATATAATCTTTGTATTTTCAAGTGTGTAAATGTCATGTCACAGTTGTCTAAATTGTTATTAATGTGGTCTACGCTCAGATTGTAAATGTTATTTCTGGACCACATCTACAATAACTTGGACAATTGAAAGATGACATTTACAAACCTGAAAAATAAGGGGATTACATTTCAATATGGTACTAATTGAGAGACTGAAAACACGATTTCCCCCTAAATTTGTTACTCCGTATAATATTTTCTCAAGATAATACTAACATCATTAATTGATCGAGTTGAATTTAAATATGTAACCTCTTAAAAATTGCATCACCTCTACGTTTGGAAGCTCTAATCTTAATTATCTATCGTAGTTTCCCAAATTTTCTTCAATTTCCTATTTTTAATATTATATTATGATGCCATGGTAGTTTATTGATCTAGAAGATAAGTTGAATCAAAGCTATTGAGTATTACATAGTTATATTCATGTGTGTTTTACCTATTGATCAAATAGAGCTTAAAGAACAACTTTATATGGTGATATCTGAAGTGAGAACAAATGAAGTACTTTTGTCATGTAAAGTAGTGCATAGTTTTTAAAAAGATGACTAAGCTTATAGTTCACGGTTCTTTTCAATTGATATATCGTCTAATTGGATTGAATTAAGTGTTATGAGTTGTAACCGCCGCCATTGAAAGAGCATTGTTTGGTATGAAAATTATGAAGATGAATCTTTATAATAAGATGAGAGATGATTTTCTTATGAATTACTTTGTGTGCTATGTTAAGAGAGTATTCTTAGAAATATTGATAAAGAAACTATAATACAAAATTTCCAAAATATTAAAACTCATACTCCCTCCGGTTTTTAATAAACTTCACACTTTCCTTTTTGGGACAGTCTAAAATAAACTTCACACTTCCTTATTTCCTTTTTTGGCAAAGAAATCTACATCAAAACAGTGCCAAACAGTGTCTCAACAGTGCCAAACAGTGTCTCTACAGTGTCAAACAGTGTCTCAACAGTGTACTCTACAGTAAAGTCAAATTTCTTTCCTTATTTTGTGTGAAGTCAAACTATGAAAATTAAAAAAAGACCGGAGGTAGTATAATTTAATTACTCAAATTGATGTAGTTAATAGTTAGTTAGTATATACGAGTAATTAACTACTACGTTTTAGTGTTCAATATGCCTTCCTTTCACAAATCTCCAAGCCATGTCGTTGTAGTAATTTGAGAATACGTTGAAACAAAAAGTAAAGTAAAACTAAGGGTTCATTTGTTAGTTTATACATTAAAATTTTACATATAAAATGATTGCATGCAGTGTATGAGAGTGCTTTATAAGAACATACTTCGTATTTATTTTTAAATTTCAAGCAAATTCATCAGTGTGCTTTATAAAAAAACATCCAAAGTATTTTATCATCCTCATGTAAAATATTTTACATGATATAATGCAAAATGTTTAAGACATTGTCTTACGGTTTATGTAGGCTATCCCATCAAATGATGTAAAAGCACTACTCTATATTCTGTCAAACACTCTCTAATGGAGAGGAATGAATATATGTAGGACTACATTGGAGTGGCGAGAGGCGTAAATCTAACCCTAGTGCTAGGAATCCGCCCTCAAACCCAAAGACGCCAAACCCTACAGAGATGAGATTCGGCAATTCAATCTTGTCACTAAAACTCCAACCGTAGATGGCAAACCCTAAGATAATCACTATCCTAACAGTGACCTAGAATATCATTGGCTCTCACTAAAACCCCAACCGTAGATTGCAAACCGTAAGACAATCACTAACAATGACCAGAATACCAATGATCCACACTCATCCACTATTATTACCAAGCCTTCGTCGTAACCTTAATTTCTAGACTCGCCTCTGATCATATTCCTCTAACGATATGGATTTGGAGCTTATTAATTATCAGTTTCATTTGACAAAGGAAATTCACAAGGACACTTAAGGGTCATTGGGGAAGATGTGGGTGAGATTATTGAGGAGACGATCGCGGACACAAATGATAAATTATAGTCGAATAGAGTGTTTGCAGTGAGGAGGCAATCATTGATGTTATTCCTCTTCAGGTTTCTTTCATGGAGCAAAACATAATAAGGACATTGTGACTTTATTATGAAGTTTCTATTTTTGAATAATTATTAAATAAATATGTAATGAGGTCATATTGGGGGTATATTAGGCGTTTAAAAAATAAAATCAAAAAGTCGTTGTGAAAACCTACTCAAAGCGGATTTTTCGCATCAACGGTCAAATTTAAAAATGGTTTACCAAACATTAAAGATAAATGTTTGACATGGTCAAACAACCAAAGTCAATCCAAAAAGTCAATTACGGAGTAAGGCTTTGTTTGCAACCACTTCTGCTTAAATAAAAGCACTTTTGGGGAAAAAGTGATTAGTAGTGAAAGTTGGTAGTGTTTGGTAAAATAAGTGCTTTTTGTGTAATAGAAAAAGTAAAAAGTAGATTTTACACGGAAGCCGAGAAAGTAAAAGTTGATAGTGTTTGGTAAAATAATAGTTTTTTTCTTAAAAAAAAGTTAAAAGCACTTTTTAATGGGTTGCAAACAGACCCTAAATATGATTGATATGCTCTTTACCAAATATTCATTAGCTATACCTTTTTTCTTACTTTTTATTAATCTTAGTTTGTGCTTTGTAATTCTTCATCTTTACTTGTTTTAATAAATTTCAGTAGGTGTTTCCCGACCATTACCCCATCTATTTTGGCGATTTCTTTGAAAAATGTGTATTGATGTGATATTATAAAAAGAGAACAATAAATTGATCTAATTATAAATTAAATTTGTCATAAAACTATTATTTTGTTATTACAAAACTACTAAGAACTGAGTTTTTTTGCCAATACTAAGAATTGAGATAAACCTATTATATTATGTTGTTTACAAGCTAGGAATGTATATTACGTGTATACATTATTAAAATGACTTAATTTATATCTAAAGGAATGTAATTTTAAATTTTACAATACGTGCATTAATATGAAATTTTAAAATGATCAAAACACAAATAATAAATGAAATACAATACAACTGAAATGTAGATTCACTAGAATGTCATATATTTTTAATTAAACATGCACCGATACTGAATCAAAGTGAAATATTAATTAAAAACTCATTGATGACCTTTTTCGGTTTTTCTATGAATATTAATAAATTAAATTCAAAATACAAAAATATGATTTTTTAAATTAAAAAAATGACATATTCACTGACACATCATCTACCGGTAATTTGTCACTCTGAAACAGACCATAGTGACTCTTGTTCAATTACTCGTACGCAATGACTTAGTCATATAATTGTTCAAAAAAACATAATTAGTCATATTTTTGTCCAGATAAACTATGTTAGGATGGATGTATGGCATACTATCCTCTGTTCTCTTTTAATTGCAACATTCCCTTTTTCACGCTTGTTAATGCATAATTTTGACCGTCATTATATTTAATTCTATATTAGTAATAAAATTTAAAAATCAAATTATGAAACTTTGTAAGGAGACGAATTCAACAATATTTTTCAAAACAAATAATAATTCACATACATTAATAAATAAAATGTAGTCAAAGTAGAGTACATGAATAGTGTGTAAATTTTAATGTTGTAACTAATATGATACGGAGGGAGTATATCATTTGTCATTTGGATGTAGGATATACGAACTTTTACAACTAAATGTAATTCTAATCTATTTTTGTTATGGAATAATGACAAATATATGACCGACATAAAGGTAGTGACAAAAATATGACTTAGCTAGTGACCATCATAGTAACTTTAGTGATCATGATTGTGTTCAACTCTATCACTATAGTGACTATGCATAGTAATGATGTTTTCTTTTGGACTGAAATTTACTGGTCTGGTCTGGTCTGAGACTGAAAACAATCCAAAAGAAAACATCCTAACTATACTAATGTTTTTGTCATCACTACAGTGTCAAGTATCTTGTGGTTTGACGGAACCATTGTTGATTTCCCAAAGAGGAGGTCACAAGTCCGAGTTTCATCCCAATCAAGGATGTTGACATTAACGGGAGCAGATACTATAAAAGGTTTAGAAGGATTTGCAAAAAAAAAGCAAAGAAAAAGTAATATTTTGTCCATTAGTTATATTTCAGTAATATTTAAAGAAAAACTTCTTTCGTTATTATGAAAAAAACACCCTCTATATATGTCATATATTTCTTTTTGGACCGTTTCAAAATATTTGTGACATTATATTTTCATTTTTAGAAAAAAATCTACCTCAAAAGTAATTACAATACACTTTAATAAAGTAAACATGTATGCTACAATACAAAAAAACTTTTATTCTTAAAAAAAGTATACAATAAACTTATAATTTATCTTCAACTACGTAAAAAACTTACTCTCACACATAAATTCGGCGTATCAATCTAATGTGATTAAAAAATGAATCATACTCCTTTGTGTTATAGTTATTCATATACAAAACACGCGTTTATGAACAAATTCAATTGGCAAATAAAAGAAAAATATTTGTATTTTTGTATAATTTAGAAAAGTTAACAAAGTTATTTGCACATTCAATTATATTATGAAGAAAAGTTATTTCTAAATTACTAAATTTACTTTTGGAGGGAATTCTATGCATGAATAATTATAAATATAACATAAGGATAAACGTATTTTTTAAATCACAAAATACTAATAAGTCAAATGTATATATCACACAAGTTTGGTGCATTATAATTAAGCTTCTAAACGAATCAAATAATTTATGCTCGATTTGAGATTCATATAAGATGTTTCAATTCGAAAAACATAAAAACAAATACAAATAAATACTAAATTTGATTCGAATTGTTATCAAATACAAATAAGAATATCAGTGTATTCGATTTGAATAATAATAAAATATATTCGATTAATAATAGTGATAATGTTAATAATAGTAATAATACTATCATAACTTTTAGAAGATAGCTATACCATCAAAGTGTAGCCCATATACATTTTTACACGATTACCTATACAAATTCAAAGTCCATTCATAATAAACCAGAAGTATCATATAGATCAGAGTAAGGGTTGTAAATGAAGCAAATAATTTTAATTTGATTTGTGATTTGGAGTAAAACATTATGATTTAAATTTGAAAATACAGAAGGGAAATACAAATAAGATTTTTAGTTCAAACATCTTTTGAATACGAATACAAATAATTATGTATTCAATTCAAATTAAAGAATAATCAAATATATACATATACAAAATCAACTACCTATTGTTTTTGTGTGTGCATCAACTCGCAATACGTGCGTGTGTATAGTATAAACTATATATTTAATGGTTTTTTATTAGCAACAATGCTAATAAAAGAAAGGTTTTGGATAAATATACAATTATTAACTTATTTCACACATTATAATATAATTTTGTGTGCTGGTGTTTATTTCTAAAAACTTTTAAATAGATTTATGTTTATTAATCACAAAATTGATTCACTTTAGTTATATTGTGCACAACCTAAAAATGCATTAATTCATATATATTTAAAGAAAAATGTAATGTTACAAATTAAACTCTAAAAACACATATTAAGTCATAGCATGCATTTATAACATAAAAAATAAAAGAAAGATTTTTTGGAGTGATATTTGACTAATATTTAACTTATGCTCAAATCAATTAGATATTCATATATAATTCGTTAATTATTCATATTTTTTTTGGAGAAAAGAGAATTTTATTAAAGAGGCAACAAAAGTGAGTACATGAAAGATCAAAGCAGAAGGGACACAAAAGGAAAAAAACACTTAAAACAAAGTGCAAATTAAAAGCCCTAACCTAAATATTTGAGGTCCCTCCCATTATATCTCTAGTGGTCATTGAGTCCTTTAAAATCTACTATCGTTTGAGATTTTGTCCTCATGAAGTGAAAACATTGTTTCTTTTTCTTGTATATATTCAATTGAGTGTTTATATTTTCTATACACAAACAATTTTCTATCCTGCCAAACATAGCTTTGAAACAAATATGCTCATTACTATCAAAATCCCAAAGATCATTTGTCGATGAAATACAAATATGAATACAAATCAAAATTAATATTCAGTTCATGTTTGAATTTGGATTAGTAATCGAAAAAATTAAACAAATACAATTACAAAACCATATTATTCGTTTCGTTTACCGCCCTAATTGTAATACCAAGAGCACTCGGTACCTATATGATGCAATTCTCTACAAAATAATAAGCATGAATCAAGGTACGGATATTTTTGATATTAAAAATTTGTTGGTGGTACATCACAGCTTGATTCACATATACTAAGGGCTTCAATCATTGTACTCTCTTATTAGTTTCCCCGTCAAAAAATGTCTGCCGTCAGAATCCTCGTCCGCTCCATCATCCGAAAGGTCTTCCGTTCCTTATCAAGTCATCATTCAACCCATTTCACCAGATCATTTAGGTCAAAAGTAAGATTAGCCTTGAACCCACATCTCCCGCGGAAAGATTGCAACTAACTCCCCTCACCTCTCATGTTCCCTGTATCTTCTAACCCACAATGTAAGTTATCATTTGCGTTACTTTACTATGTATAGTGCGCCCAGATTTTGAGCGAATTTAGTATCAGTATGATAATATTTGTTGAATGTCTGGTAAGGTGAGTTATCTGTCTTGTTTTGTTCTCCTTCTCCAATCTTCTCCTCTGCTATTATATCTAGCAAACAAATAGACACTTGATGCATGGTAAAAGCTGAATCTGTCAAGCGCGGGATGCGGCGTTGAGTTAAGGGAAGTCACTTCATGTAAATTAGCCGGAGTTTAGGTGTGTACCCATATCAACCTGTCCAACGCCCCAGATTGAGGGCCCATCACCGGATAATGCATTTCATTTGTCTCTTTTTCCTTATATATGTTGGATTTCGGGCAGAAAAACGCAGCGGAATAAACAAAATTTTTACTACCCAAAAGTAAACGAACGGATCTGAGGTTCTTATTATAAACGAAATTACAAGAATTTAAGAGGGACTTACATAGAAATCTTAATGAAGGATGTCAGACAGTCCGAGAAAACGATCCCGAGCTCTACCGGTATCCACACGCACGTGACTGGATCGGCCGCAGGGAACGTGCTAGCGTTCTCTTCTTTCTTCCTCTTCACTCTAGGTTTAAGAAGTGAATTTTAACTCTTAAAATTCGTGGGTCTATATGGCCCTATTTATAAGAGGAGTAAAGAAGGGGTTTTATGGCTAATAAAACCCTTAAAGAGGCCCTAGCCCAATACCATTCGAAAACCTATTTCGAATTGGGCTAATCAAGCTATTTTAATGTTATTAACAAACATTAATGATCCAAATCACTTAGGTGTGTGACCCTGTAGGTTTATATATTATTGGTAGTGAGCTAGAAATTAATTCGAGCCTCACAAATCATAAGCGGCCTCTAGCAAGGCATTATGACTATCCAGAAATATATAAATGTCAATTAAATCTGACATGACCTTTTAATGATTAATTTGTGCTAACAATTCTCTTTTGTCAAACGATATCTTAATTGAGACAAGGTTAGGTCGTGTCATCCTTGTTATTCTCAATTAATATTTCTTGATTACCAAGTAAGATTAATCTTGATCAAATGACACCTCATTTGAGCATGGCCATGCTAATTAATCTTACTTGTCAAGGGGCCCAATAGATATCTTTCTCTCGATGTACAAGAGTGACAAAAACTATCTTGATAATTCACATACTACTACATGGTTCATAATATGTACAATCACCACCTTTATAATTACCCAGTTAAAGATAACATTTAATGGTGTTAATACATATTAATTCTCATGCTAGTAACCATGATTATCTCAAGTATAAGAATATAACACCTCATCATTATTGAGGACAACACTGATGACATATAACCTAGCAGTGTCCTCAAGTTGGGTCTGTCCAATGAACTTGTTCCCTAACAAGCATCTATGTTATTAACTTGATATCTCTATACCCATGACTAGTGGAATATAGCCATCAGTTAATCCACATACTGGTCTATTAATTATTAATGTCCCAAATTAATAATATTAGACCAGGGACAATTAGAATATTATGTTTATTTTAAAGTGTAGCATTCCACAATTAAGTCACATACTTAATTAGCTACTAAACAGAATATTCAGGGACTAAATATTAATAAAGAAAACTCACAATAATAATTAACATAAAATGAGTTTGCAACTTTATTAATTAATGAGCATCAAATATTTATTGATAAATCATAAACTATGATTGTCCTAGGGCATATTTCCAACAGTCTCCCACTTGCACTAGGACCAATCGTGAACAAAACGAATGCCTAATGCACTAGTATGACGTTCATGCTTTGCTTGTGGTAGTGGCTTGGTGAGCGGGTCAGCCACATTTGAATCTGTCGGTACTTTGCATATCTTGACGTCACCTCTATTGACTATTTCTCTAATGAGATGATAACGTCTGAGTACATGCTTTGATTTCTGGTGCGATCTAGGTTCCTTGGCTTGTGCAATGGCTCCATTGTTATCACAATACAAGTCCATTGGTCCAACAATGCTAGGAACCACACCGAGCTCAATGATGAATTTTCTTATCCATACCGCTTCTTTTGCTGCTTCTGAAGCAGCAATGTACTCAGCTTCTGTTGTAGAATCAGCCACCGTGTCTTGTTTAGAACTCTTCCAGCTCACTGCTCCGCCATTGAGGCAAAACACAAATCCTGACTGCGATCTAAAATCATCCTTATCGGATTGGAACCCAGCATCTGTGTAACCATTTACAATGAGCTGATCTTCACCACCATAGACCAAGAATACATCCTTAGTTCTTCTCAAGTACTTTAGAATATTCTTGACTGCTATCCAGTGACTATCACCTGGATCTGACTGGTATCTACTAGTCATGCTTAGAGCGCAAGCTACATCAGGGCGAGTACATAACATAGCATACATGATAGAACCTATAGCAGAAGCATAAGGGGTTTTATTTATCCGATCTCGCTCATCTTGTGTTTGTGGACACTGAGTCTTGCTGAGATATGTGCCATGTGACATTGGCAAGAATCCTCTCTTGGAATCTTGCATATTGAACCTATGCAGGACCTTGTCAATGTAGTTACTTTGACTTAGTCCTATTAGTTTTCTAGATCTATCTCTATAGATCTTGATCCCTAACACATAGGATGCATCACCCAAGTCTTTCATTGAGAAACACTTTCCAAGCCAAGCCTTTACAGACGAAAGCATTGGAACATCATTCCCAATGAGAAGTATGTCATCTACATATAGGACTAGGAAAGTGATTGCACTCCCACTCAATTTCTTGTAAACACAAGGTTCCTCTTCGTTTTGATTGAAACCAAACTCTTTGATTGCAGCATCAAAACGAAGATTCCAACTCCGAGATGCTTGCTTCAGACCATAAATTGATCTCTTAAGCTTGCATACCTTCCCAGCATTACTTGGATGTTCAAAACCCTCAGGTTGTATCATATACACGTCCTCTTCTAGATTTCCATTTAGGAAAGCAGTTTTGACATCCATTTGCCAAATCTCATAATCAAAATGAGCGGCAATTGCTAAGAGAATCCGAATTGATTTAAGCATGGCAACTGGCGAGAATGTTTCATCATAGTCTATACCATGAATTTGTTTGTAACCTTTCGCCACTAAACGTGCTTTATACACATCTATATTGCCATCTTTATCCAATTTCTTTTTGTAGATCCATTTGCACCCAATGGTTCTACAACCATCAGGTAGATCAACCAAGTCCCAGACTTGATTATCAGCCATGGATTTCATTTCGGATTTCATGGCTTCTAGCCAACTATCGGAGTGATGGCTCGTTATTGCTTCTTGGTAGGTCAAAGGTTCATCTTCGTCAATCAATAATACGTCGCGATGCTCAGTTGAGATAAACATGTATCTAACAGGTTCGTTACGTACCCTAGATGACCTCCTTGGAGCGAGTGTTATCTCAGACGTATCCACAACAACTTGTGGCTGAGGTTGTGGGACTGCTTGCATAGTCTGACTATCTTGATCTTCTCGAACTTCTTCAAGCTGAATTTTACTCCCACTGGTCCTTTCGGAAAGAAATTCTCTTTCTAAGAAAATACCATTACGAGCAACAAACACTTTGTTCTCTGATGGGTTGTAAAAGTAATATCCTTTTGTTTCCTTAGGATAACCCACAAATAAACACTTATCTGATTTGGGTTCAAGTTTATTTGAAAGTAAACGTTTTACATAAACTTGACAACCCCAAATCTTCACAAAAGCTAGACTAGGAACCTTTCCTGTCCATATCTCATATGGTGTCCTTTCTGTAGCCTTTGTTGGAGCCCTATTGAGTATGAATGCAGCGGTTTCAAGAGCGTAACCCCAGAAAGAGATTGGTAGTTCAGCGAGACTCATCATGGAACGGACCATGTCTAACAAGGTCCGATTTCTCCGTTCGGACACACCATTCCATTGTGGTGTACCTGGCGGAGTGAGTTGTGAAACAATTCCACATCCTCTTAGATGATCACTAAATTCCTGGCTCAAATATTCACCACCTCGATCTGATCGAATGGCCTTAATTTTTTTTGCCAAGTTGATTCTGAACTTCATTCTGGAATTCTTTGAACTTTTCAAAAGCTTCATGTTTATGCTTCATTAGGAACACATAATCAAACCTACTGAAGTCATCAGTGAATGTTATGAAGTACTGAAAACCTCCCCTGGCCATTGTTGACATTGGGCCACATACATCCGAGTGTATGAGGTCCAATAAACCGTGAACTCTTTCACCTTTACCAGTAAATGGTGACTTGGCCATTTTACCCAATAAACAAGATTCACACTCCTCGATTGATTCAAAATCAAAAGAATCAAGAAATCCACTAGAATGGAGTCTTTTAATGCGCTTCTCATTTATATGGCCTAGTCTACAATGCCAAAGGTATGTTGGGTTTGAGTCGTTAGATTTAAACCTCTTTGTATTTATGTGATAGATGGGCATTTCAAGGTTTAGAACATAAAGTCCATTTATGAGACTAGCACTACCATAACAGATCTCATTAAAATAAATAGAACAAATGTTGTTCTTTATTATAAAATGAAATCCTTTCTTGTCCAAACAAGAAACAGAAATAATATTCCTGCTAATGGCAGGTACATGATAACAATTATCAAGTTCTAAAACTAAGCTCGTGGGCAAATTCAAAGTAAATGTCCCTATTGCTAATGCTGCAACTTTTGCACCATTGCCTACTCGTAGGTCAACTTCACCTTTAGCCAGCCTTCTACTCCTTGTTAGTCCCTGCACATTTGAACAAATGTGAGAACCACAACCGGTATCCAATACCCATGAAGTAGTGGTAGTAACATTTACTTCTATCACATAGATACCTGAATTGGAAGCATCACCATGCCCCTTCTTTTTCAGTTCCTCCAAATATGCCTTGCAATTCCGCTTCCAATGACCAGTTTTGTTGCAGTGGAAACATTTTTGCTCTTCTTTAGAAGAAGAGCTAGCAACCGATTTGCTTTTACCCGAGTTCTTAACCAGGGTTTTGGATTTCTTGTTTCCACCAACCTTGCCATTACCATGCTTCTTGAATCCCTTCCCCTTTTTAACCATCAAAATGTCACTCCGATTTTTCTTGATGTTTTGCTTAACAGAGTTGAGCATTCCATGCAATTCGGTTAAGGTCTTCTCAAGACCATGCATATTATAGTTCATGATGAACTGGTCATATGCCGGAGTGAGTGATGCGAGAATCACATCAGTAGCCAACTCTTGACTAATTGGAGATCCAAGTCTTTCCAGGTGATCCCTAAGCCCAATCATCTTGAGCACGTGAGGTCCAACCGGGTTTCCATCAGTAAGCCTTGTGTGAAACAAAGCTTTGGTCGTCTCGAACCTTTCGATCCGTGCTTGTTTCTGAAACAAGTTCTTGAGTTCATTAGAGATGTCATGTGCACGACGATTCAGAAACTGTTTCTGAAGATTAGCTTCCATGATAGTTAACATCAGACAAGTGACATCAACTTCATCACGGACATGCCTTTCATAAGCATCTCTAATGGCTCTAGCAGCATTGGCCGCTGGTTTAGCAGGAATTGGTTGGTCAAGGACATATTCTTTACGCTCTTGTTTGAGAACGATTCTCAGATTCCTATCCCAGCCCATGTAATTTGTTCCATTAAGTTTTTCCTTCTCAAGGATAGATCGCAGTGAAAAAGTTGTGTTGGCGGCCATATTTACTACAACAAATAATGCAAAGAATTTTAAATAATGCTCAAAAATAGCTCCCACTATATTAAATAGAAAGTCCCAAATATAGTGGTCCAAGATCCATATTTCACTAAAGTTTAAGTAAGCTTTGGCTTATCACTTAAAAATTAGTTATTTAGGTAAACAACTCTTGTTAATCATATCATATATGACTCTTGGTTTGTTTGGTCAACATTATTTGATTATCCAAACACTCCTTGCTTCAAGGCCCAAAACCATTTTGATGGCCTTGTAAGTCCAAACCAATATTAAGACCCGAGAATGACGATCATTCAAAACATCTTCCTAAGATAGTGTGAAATGCTTTGCTTTGGAAGACACATATCACGACTAGCATAGTTTAAATGGTGGTCATATTGGGAAAGCAATTTAGACTTATAATTAGTCGGGACTAATAATTACACATATGCAGCAATCAAATATTTAAATAAATAATTTAAAACTAGTGCAGTGATATAGCATGATCCCAAAATCTTCATATCTCCTTGACATCTTCAACCTGTGTAGTGTACTACTAAAAATCTACGGGGTTGAAAACATTACAGGGGATAGTGGGAAACGGCACGCAGACCGTAAAACAACATAATATAAAACATACATTCAGATCATGCTATACCACCACTTCAAGCTGTCCCTGTGGCGGAGCAAAATAATTGCGCATGCACGGATTGAAAATTAAATTTTAAAATCCGCAAGTAATATGTAATTAATTCGGATCTCATCTGGAAAAAATACATATTTAATGAATTCTAAAATAATTCGTATTACATATGCACAAATACAGATCATATCCGTAATATAGATTAATTCACATATATAACTACGAATAAAAAATTAATGAACTAAAATTCGAAAATAATTATCTATAGATTAATTCGAGATAAAATTCGAATTTCCCAAATAACGTATCCGTAATATAGATCAATTCTAATATGTTATAATATGGATCTCATCCCAACTAATTTTGTATAATTGAAGAATAATTTTGTAAAATAAATTCGGATCTCATCCGAAAAACAAGAAGGTAAAAATTCCAAAAAATAGATCTAGATCTAATTCAATCTATTATTGATTTCAAATTGGGAAATCAATATATAACCCAATTCGAAATTTAGATACGAAGCTATAAATACAAACAAGATCTAAATATAACACAATTTGTGATACGAAGTAGATTACTATTCGGAATCAAAAACAGATTTTGAATATTAAATTCCAAATTTCAAGTCAAAATCCTAGTTATACTCAAAAGTTATTCCGAATATGAAACATACATTATAAGTATCAAGTTGGATCTAATTCAAACTCTTGAATTTTCATGTCCATTCAGATCTCTTCTGAATAATTAGGCTGTAGGATCCCATCCAATTCCTAATCTATTCAGATCTGATTTGAAAAAATATTATCACAAAACATTCCAAATATTATTGTGAATATATATTGGATCAAGTTCGAATCATTCGAATATCACATCCTTATAAAATTTCAGAATATAACATACACATATAAATTCCGAAATTAATAAATCAATAATTTCGAAATTAATAAAAAAAATTAATTCCGAAAATAAATCCCAAAATAATCAAATTATAGATTATACATCAAATCGTGTAACCCGAGTATAATAAAGAACCATAGGCTCTGATACCACTGTTGGATTTCGGGCAGAAAAACGCAGCGGAATAAACAAAATTTTTACTACCCAAAAGTAAACGAACGGATCTGAGGTTCTTATTATAAACGAAATTACAAGAATTTAAGAGGGACTTACATAGCAATCTTAATGAAGGATGTCAGACAGTCCGAGAAAACGATCCCGAGCTCTACCGGTATCCACACGCACGTGACTGGATCGCCCGCAGGGAACGTGCTAGCGTTCTCTTCTTTCTTCCTCTTCACTCTAGGTTTAAGAAGTGAATTTTAACTCTTAAAATTCGTGGGTCTATATGGCCCTATTTATAAGAGGAGTAAAGAAGGGGTTTTATGGCTAATAAAACCCTTAAAGAGGCCCTAGCCCAATACCATTCGAAAACCTATTTCGAATTGGGCTAATCAAGCTATTTTAATGTTATTAACAAACATTAATGATCCAAATCACTTAGGTGTGTGACCCTGTAGGTTTATATATTATTGGTAGTGAGCTAGAAATTAATTTGAGCCTCACAAATCATAAGCGGCCTCTAGCAAGGCATTATGACTATCCAGAAATATATAAATGTCAATTAAATCTGACATAACCTTTTAATGATTAATTTGTGCTAACAATTCTCTTTTGTCAAACGATATCTTAATTGAGACAAGGTTAGGTCGTGTCATCCTTGTTATTCTCAATTAATATTTCTTGATTACCAAGTAAGATTAATCTTGATCAAATGACACCTCATTTGAGCATGGCCATGCTAATTAATCTTACTTGTCAAGGGGCCCAATAGATATCTTTCTCTCGATGTACAAGAGTGACAAAAACTATCTTGATAATTCACATACTACTACATGGTTCATAATATGTACAATCACCACCTTTATAATTACCCAGTTAAAGATAACATTTGATGGTGTTAATACATATTAATTCTCATGCTAGTAACCATGATTATCTCAAGTATAAGAATATAACACCTCATCATTATTGAGGACAACACTGATGACATATAACCTAGCAGTGTCCTCAAGTTGGGTCTGTCCAATGAACTTGTTCCCTAACAAGCATCTATGTTATTAACTTGATATCTCTATACCCATGACTAGTGGAATATAGCCATCAGTTAATCCACATACTGGTCTATTAATTATTAATGTCCCAAATTAATAATATTAGACCAGGGAAAATTAGAATATTATGTTTATTTTAAAGTGTAGCATTCCACAATTAAGTCACATACTTAATTAGCTACTAAACAGAATATTCAGGGACTAAATATTAATAAAGAAAACTCACAATAATAATTAACATAAAATGAGTTTGCAACTTTATTAATTAATGAGCATCAAATATTTATTGATAAATCATAAACTATGATTGTCCTAGGGCATATTTCCAACAATATATTCTTTTCCTCCATTGACATTATGTGAACTTATTTTGTTGGCTTTTGAAATGTATTTGTTATGTACTAAGTATTCAGTGTTCTCTATATGCTACTAAAATACATAAACCTTATTAAGGAGATTTCCATTGAGTTCCCTGTGTGCATTTAGCTATTGTTTTTCTATCACTGTAATATTCCATTTACCTGTGAGACTGGAACGAGCTCTTTCTTTTGAAAAACATGAAATATATTAAAAGACTTGTGAAATTCCGGCAATGTTTGAGCTTTAATCTTGTTCATTTGCAGATGATGCTCAACTCACTCATGTATTGTGTCTTGGAGTCGGATCTTGTGCCGAAATAATTGCCATGTCTGCAACATACCCAATGGACATGGTCCGAGGCAGGCTAGCTAACTGTTCAAGTAAAGCAATATTCTCTATTATCCTGGAAATAGAATACATAAAATCTGCATTTTAGTCTTGGGGTATTTCATTGCAATGCTTTTATATCTTGCGTGACTAAAGTTATTTCTCCTGGCTCGCAGATCGATAAATCTCCTTACAAGTACAGGGGAATGGTTCACGCTTTGTCAACCGTTCTCCGTTAAGAAGGTCCATGGGCTTTATACAAAGGCTGGCTTCCATCTGTCATAGGAGTTGTAAGTCCGTTTATTGCATTTCTTCAAATGCCACATTTTCTTTTGACAATTCTATATTGTGTACTTTCATATGTTCAAATGCTAACTAAAAGTTTGATTTCGTGTCCCCAGATTCCTGATGTTGGTCTTAATTTTGTTGTTCATAAATCTTTGAAAGATTTTCTGATCAAATCTAAACCTCTGGGACTGGTTGAAGATACTGAGCTTGGTGTTGGTACTAGGCTTGCGTGTGGGGCTGCTGCAGGGGCAATTGGCCAAACAGTTGCTTACCCACTTGATGTTGTTCGCCGCAGAATGCAGATGGTGGCTTGGAAAGATGTTGCATCTGTTGTAATTGGTGAAGGAGGGAAGGGAAGGGCTTCGGTCGAGTATATTGGCATGATTGATGCATTTAGTAAAACTGTTCATCATGCGTCAGAGCAATATACAAGGGCCTGGTCCCCAATCCAGTAAAGGTTTGTCTCTATTGGGTATGAAAACACTATAGACATAGTATTATTTCCTTACCCTCATCATGCATAGTCACACTAGAAAAAACTAAAAGAAAACAATGATGATAACAATAACAATATGGTCCCCAAGAACAAGTTACTTGTTCTTGTTTCTATGCATCTTTAGCCACATGTCTGGAAATCCTCATCGCTTCTGTTATCTTATTTCACTTTACATGAACTAGCATATTAATTAGTATGACCAGTTAATCTCCATTACACTAGCTGATTTTTCTCATTCAGCCCCCTTACAAAGCTGCATGAAGGGCCAATGTAATAGGGTAGATAAGAGGTTTGACTCATATAGATTATACATTGCATATTTTACAATTGTGACAGGATCAAGTTTTTTGTGTTGTTTCCATCCTTAGAGCACATATTTATTTGATACTATTGTTTAGAAAATTTTGAATATTTTCATATTAATCAGAAAAGATTCCTGTCACCCTTAGACTGACCCTTGGACTCACCTTTTGCCAAGGATCAGTCAGACTGAACAATAAATGCTTCTAATTGACTAATTATTTTATGAAAATATGAGAGTTCTGAAAGGTAGGTGCTTAAATCATAGGCCGTCCTGCGATTTAAAACCACCAGATTCATCGGAAGAAAGTTCTTGAATTCAAAGAATTGGCAAATTGGAGAAAAGGGAGCAATGATAATAGAATTTCTCAATTTCTGTAGTGTCAACAATGATTCATTAGTTTTTGTGACTAATGCTTTTTGTTATATGTTCACTTTTAGGCTGAACGGCATTCGTATGTAGAATCAATGATCGCACATTTGTACTCTTGTAGAAATTTAATGTGTTTCTTTAATTAATACAGCGTATAGGTCATCAAGTCTTAAATATACAAGATCTCATACAAGTGTGTATTATTGATCAAAACCAACGATAGCATCTTTTTTTTATATAAATAAAATTACTTAATATGTAGAAAAGCATAACCACTTTCTTAGTTTAGTATGGTTTAATTTGATAGCACAAATATGTGGTAAACTGGTAATGTCTTGTGGTTACAAATCTTTTCGTTTAGAATAGTTTATAAGTGTGATATATGCATGTTCCAGCTTTCAATGTTTTATTCTATTCATTCCCTGTTTATTTAACACACCATTATGGATTTGTGGGTAAGTGTGTCTATCTATCGGCATCTGACCAGTTAAGTTGGAAAGATTTTAGTCTTCTTTTTCTATTTAATGCCACAAAAGCAGATATCTCCATTTTATTTGAATTATCATATTAAATGTATACCAGATTGTTTAAGTAACTAGACTCATGTATGATGAATTTGTAGTTTAGAGCAATGAGATGAACTTAAACTTAAATCTTCTCTGCTTTCTCGGCTTCCATTTCTCTATGATATATTATCATTATACTCCGTATTTGATTTTCCACTCACTTATAAAAACTGCCATATTAATTAGTATAACAAGTGATGTCCTATTAAAATGCATGAAAGTATAAATATTGATCTTTGAACTGTCCCCGATCAGTTAAAAAATACAGTTTGTCTGATTGTTTTCAACTTGTGGCTAATTAGAAAATATGAATGCAGTATATCAATTGAACATGATTTTCACATTCTAATGCAATAGATTTTCTTCTAACAGGTGCGTTATGGTTGCAAGTTTCTTGCAAGAAACGAGATACACACACAAATTACTCACCATTAGTCAATTATCTCAACCAGCGTGTTTTCTCCAAAGGTAAAGCAGCTAATAAGGAAGCTCTTTAATTTCATGCTGAGAAAATATAATATCATAGTAATGAAAGTTGGAGATACCTCCCCTTATTTAGAGTGTGGTGCCCTTGTTCATGCGTCAAATACGCTTGTTTAGCATGGATGTGCATAATATTTTGTAGTAGGTCCCTCTTTTTTGTTTGGGTCAGGCCGGTTTAATTACTTTAACAAATACCTTCATAATACATTTTGGTGTAGAAAATCTATGATTTGGGTGAATGTTTTCTTGTGGCCATATCGCCATCAACTAATGAGTTTGTTGCCTTTTTTTAGTTGATGATGCCAAATCATTTGTGTTCATATTTGTAGGCCCCCAGTCCGATTTGCTATATTTTTGTATTTTGACTTTTTTCTTTTCCTTTGAAAAATGAAAAGGTATATTTTCTTTCATTATTAAAATTTCTGCTTGCATGCCTAAAAAAATCTATCTATGTCAAACATTGCAGTTAGGATATTTGCTTTTGCTTGGAAAGAAGTAATAATTTCAAGCTAAGGTGGTCAGAACGGCAGTACTATGTATAGAACTACTTGCTTAATGTTTTTACTATCAATTTTGTGTACTGATGTTGATCTCAATGCCTCTCATTTCGTAATGCAAGGTCTTTGTTATGTGTGTGTTGTATGCTGGTTGCTTTATTTTAGATGAGATTTGTCTGCTTTGATAACTTTAAGGTTAGAATACCTAAAGAGGGAAACAATAAGCCAAAATGTAATTAGATAAAAATGAATCACTATTGCATACCACCTGTTGATTTAAAAAAGTAAAAAAGTTATGGTCTAGGTGTATAGTGGATTGTAGCAATATTGAATGTACGGATCTTGACTGTTAGTTGTTAATATGGTTTTTAAAGTTAAATCAAATAAATACATACTCAACGATGAATACACCGTTGCTATGGGATTAACAATATTTCATGGAGTATGTATACTTGATAGATCAAATTTGAGCACTTTAGCGCTCATAGCCCGCCAAAGAGTATAATAAATTACAAAGTCAGGCATGTAAAGGCACATTCCAAAATCCAAAGTTAAAAACCTAACTCAGTTGAAAACAATCTCATGATGCAGGTAACTTTGTGCAGGTTTACGCCTTTTTGTCACTAATTTTACATTAATTTTTTCATATATTAAATTACAAAGTCAGGCATGTAAAGGCACATTCCAAATATTATACTGGGCATTTGTCACATCGCGCAACGCGCGTGTAAAAACTAGTATAATTTACAAAAAGATTCAGAAAGTCGACCATATACCATGTGTAGATAAACTATTTTTGTTATTATTATTATTAAAATCAAATAATTCATGCGTTTGCAAAACGATTTAGAAAGTTAAACATCCTGAACATGTTGTTGTAGTCAATATATAATGATTATATACAACGTTCTTTTTAAGTTTGTAAAAATTATATATTCTTCATATTGGGTAGTTGTACACTTTTACAGGTTGTATTATTTTTAAAATAATTAATTAATTAAACAGAAAATTTGGGAACCAGCTCTATAATCCAGCCCCCATAAGCTGGCCATGTCCTGAGTCAGGACATTGTTGTTGTGGTTGTAAATACGGATCCCAAGTTCTCAGCCACTACCTACCGCGGCCGAGAATGTCCGGCGGAGACACCACCGCCACTGCCGAGAACGGCGAATCCGTCGAGACCGCTCTCCAGTCACTTCACGATGTAGTGCAGATCTCGGCCTCTGGCTTCTCCGGCGCCTTCAAGAAAGACTGCACCGACTTAGTTCGCAGAGTCTCACTCCTTGCCCATTTGCTTGAAGAGATCAGAGATTTTAAGACCCATTTACTTACGAACTCGTCGTCTTCTTCCTCTTCCAGTTCTTGCTTGTCTGATCTCATCATAGCTCTGCAAGCTGCTAAAAGAGTTCTTCTTTCAGCCAACAACATTGATGCCAAGATCTCTTCTGTAAGCATATAATTGCAAGAGAAAATGTGTGATTTCCATTGGTTTTGACTGAAGTTTCCAGTGTAATTGTGAATTTGCATCTACATTTGATGAACATAAAGCTTTGTGTTTCTCTTCTTCTTCTTCTGGTGAATTTAGGTCCCGCTCTTTCCTTAATTTCTCTAATTGAGTTTATCTATTTTGGTCTTCTTCAACTTTATAAAACCCTTCTTCTGCAACACTGATCTGAATTTTGAAAGGACAACAAGAATCTGATCTAAATTAGGAGCCATGGTTTATAATTTGAAATTAGGAAAGCATGAGTTTCAGTACTATAGTCTATAAATTGACATGCGAATATTTCCTGAGTAAATCCAAGAACACTTTGGAGGCTTTTTCAAATTAATTAATGCAGAGTATTTTCTTGGACATCTTTAACTTCAATTGGTTTGAGATGACATTCAATTGTGCTTGTGATAAAGCATTTATAGCATCAATCTTGTGACTAGTTGACTTGTTTAGAGTATAATTTATTTTCCAGTGTGTGATAATTCTTTTAGCAATTATATCTGATCTTTCTCATCAGTGTGTGCTGTATCTTGACTAAGGATGGGGTGATGAAGAAAATCCACTTTCAATTCCAATGTGTGACATGGAAATTGGAGAAGTCCCTTGCAAACTTACCGTATGATCATTTGGAGATATCCGAGGAATTAACCGAACAGGTTGGTTATAGCTTTAAGGAGCATTTGGATATGGTTATATAACTTATACTTCATCATTGGATACGGTAATAAACTTGACCTAAGTCACTCTAAAGGTCTAAAGATTTGTCATTGGTGAAATTGATCTGGCACTGAGTAATTAGATCTAGATGGGCAAACATACATGTACCAGGTTATACCATCTATGAGCAAAATATTTCAATTTTTCTCACAGGTTCACTTGCTCAGATCACAACTCAGAAGAGCCACGGAAAGATACGGCGTGTCCATGAATTCAAATTTATTAGCCCGTACACTATCTGAGCCTGTGGACAACGAACTAGATCCTCTCCAGACAAACAACAGAACAATTGGGAGTTTGCACATAAAAGATATTGGAAATATTGATCATGAAGTGAGGTCAAAGTTTGAAGGACCAGTCCCCATAGCTAATGGATGTGGATCTAGTGGGAAGAGTAAGGGATTAGAAAGCGCGACTAGTTCATCTGTGGGGCCTAAGGATTGTGTACCTGTTCTTTCTGGCTGTGTCGGGGAAGACAAAGATGAGGATTTCAGTGATGAAAGTAACGTGGAAGAGAGCAGCAAGAAGACAGCAAAATGTCCGATGATTCCCAATGATTTTCTTTGCCCCATTTCCCTGGAGCTTATGAGGGATCCTGTTATTGTGGCAACCGGGCAGGTTAGTCTATCACCTACATGGCTACATATAATTATGCATGCTTTCAAAATTGATCGTATTCTTCTAACTTTTTCTCAGGAAAATTAGACTTTTAGCCCCCTAACTGTTTGACATTGTGTAATCTAAGGACCTTCCTTTCATTTTTTGTGAATTTTGTCTCCAAATTTCTATAATTTAGGTTTTAGGAACAATTCATACTTCATCTCAAAGTCATTGTTTGCGATTTGTTAAATATTTAGGAAATATGGGGGATAATCTCAGCATTCAATATGCCAAGAATAACCCATTAACCTTGATATTAGACGTGGTATTAACAGAAGGGAGTAAAACATTGTCTCAATTATAACATGTGGTGGACAAAGTGCCTGTTTGGGAATACAACTTTTCTCCTTTTCAGCCTCATCAATCAAGTTTTGTACCAAATACTAATTTTATTTAACTATGTTTTATGAATCAATTGCTAAAAGATAGAGGAATTGAGGTGTCACTTCTTCACCTGTTGAGATATTGCTTTCTTTAATTTCTTATGAAATCATTTTTCAAATGCATTTTGAGATGTATCAGCTGTAATTTCAACAAGTTCAGTTATTTTGACCATTTAAGCCAAATTTACCTTTCCAAATGGGCTGTAAATTTTAGCATTTAAATGACCGGCTGGAACATGAGGAGGTGGTGTGGTTATTAAGAGAGGTGGCGTTATGTGGTTGGTATTGAATGGATAAAGTATGAATAAAGTAGAAAATGAATTAGACCGCATAAATATTACCTAATATAATATGGGACAAATTTAGTGGGATGGACAAAAAAGGAAAGAGAAGAATAGATGGTGCATAATGTCAAACAATTTGTGTCTTAACATGTGACTTTCAATTTATTTTCACACATTCAAATTTAATGGTAAGTTCTTTATTCTAACCAGGAAACAAAGATATGTTATTAAAATGGTCTAGCATTTCCCCTTGATCCTGCAGACTTATGAGAGAGCATACATACAGAAATGGATAGACTGTGGCAACACAACCTGCCCTAAAACCCGACAAAAACTCGACCATCTTACCCTCACTCCGAATTACGTCTTACGAAGCCTCATAAGTCAATGGTGTGTGAAACACAACATCCAGCAGCCAACAATGCTAAACAATCGAGGGGAAAAGAAGGGTGATGGATCAATCTGCGAAGCCAACGGAAACGTTTCTGCCATTGAAGCACTTGCCCGGAAGCTGTCAAGTAGGTCGCTTGAAGAACGGAGGTCAGCAGTGTCTGAGATCCGGTCACTGTCCAAACGAAGCACAGACAACCGGATCTTGATTGCTGAAGCCGGAGCTATCCCGGTCTTGGTGAATCTGTTGACCTCCGAAGATGGAGATATTCAAGAAAATGCAGTGACCTCCATTCTTAACCTCTCCATATATGAGAACAACAAGTCCCTAATTATGCTGGCTGGCGCTGTTCCTTCCATTGTTCAAGTTCTCAGAGCAGGAACCATGGAGGCAAGAGAGAACGCGGCAGCCACCATCTTTAGTTTGTCTCTTGGGGATGAGAATAAAATCATAATCGGTGCATCAGGAGCAATTCCGGCACTTGTGGAGCTCCTCCAAAGCGGGACCACCCGAGGGAAGAAAGATGCCGCAACCGCTCTGTTCAATCTGTGCATTTATCAAGGAAATAAAGGTCGGGCAATTCGGTCAGGGATCATTCCGGCTTTGTTGAAAATGCTGACTGACCCTAGCTGTGGCATGGTTGACGAAGCGCTAACCATTCTTTCGGTTCTTGCTAGCCATCAAGATGCTAAGTCTGCTATAACAAAAGCTAACACTATCCCTGTGTTGATTGATCTCTTGAGGGCTGGTCTTCCCCGTAACAAAGAAAACGCAGCTGCTATTTTGCTCTCCCTGTGCAAGAGAGATGCAGATAATCTTTCATCACTTAATAGGCTCGGTGCACTTATACCTCTAACAGAACTTTCCAAGAGTGGGACAGAGAGGGCCAAACGAAAGGCTACGTCATTGCTGGAACACCTGCGGAAAGCACAGTAAAGAACATTTTTCTTTCTTTACCCTAGTACATGATTGATCTCATTTAATTAGGGTATAACAGCAGAAGCATGAGAAACATTAAAGGGGTTTCTCTTTGCTTAGTGTGTATCTATCTATATATTAATTTATAATTGTGTTTACTTGTTCTTCATGTGTGTTAAATATTTAGTACCAAGCTCATTGCTTAAGCCGGTTTCGATTAGGGCGAGATGACAATGCATTTATTATGTAACTTCTGATATATTTTTGTAACTTGAGAGATTAGTGTAACTTTTTTTTTTGTTATAAGTCTGAACTGTCTGTACCCGACTGTCCCATTGTAATGAATGTCAACTCATATTACTCGTGTTTTTTTATACATCGGAATGAAATATTACTCTGTATTTATTTAGCATGGAAGGAGTAATGTCACATTGTTTTACTCCTACTTTGGTAGCTTTTCTATTTTATAGTCATGTACTTGTCGGGATTAACAGGCTGGGACACATCGGCCCAAAGCCCCAAAGCCTATGGGTTTGAGTGCGTTGGTCTTATATAAAAAATATAATTAAAGGGCAGTTCTAACGACAACCACATTTTTACATAGGGAAAATTTTACAAATAGGACATAAACATAACAAATTTTCAAAATTAGGACTACATCTATGCGTAGGACTTAAGTTGAGCTGATATGACCATTTAACCCTTACTTTTAAATTGTCAAACAGATCAAAGGACTCCTTTCAGACTGCAGGCCAAACTATAGATCAATTTCTCAACTAAGGAAAAAATTGCATCGATGAAATCCAGAGCCGAATTGACGGAGAGCTTCCAAATCCTACCAGCTTCCCAATCGATCTGCTCCATCTGGTTCTTCCCTTGTGGCTACAGCGAGGAGTTCATAAGCAACCTCCCGAATAGTACGGCCGTCAGCCACAGCGGATGGAGACTCATTTCTTCGGCGAACTTGACGGAAAGTATCCACAAGCTTCGCCGAGTAGATCTGTTGGACAGTCTGGCTCTTCCACCTGATCCATCCACACATGTAGGATGCGTTTGATCATAGTCTGAAACGCCGATGTTCCCTTGCTTCTTCCATGATAGGTTTGAGTTGACATTAGGATTTGCGATTGAAGATCACATGATAATTCCATGGTATCAATAAGCAAAATTCGTGAGTTTATGAGATAGAACGCTCTTCTATCTTTGTGGTATTGCAGTCCAAAACTAGGCAGCAGGAATATGGAGATTCAAATGCAACTGGAAATTAAAAAGCGAAAGTAGACATTAATTAGTCCTTAATGACACATGAGTAGACATTAAACTCCTATAGCTAAAGTAAGTATAAAAGTTAAAACAAAAGTATAAAGCAAATATGAAATTTAATAGACTCAATTGATGAAATAATGCTTAAATATATTTAAGATGCATAAGAACAATACACATCACGTGATATAAATATAAAGTTGTTAAACGTAGAAAATGTAGTCTTATTTTAGTGTTATTCATAAAATTCTTTTGAAATATGACTATGTGCAATGTCTTTTTTATCATTAAATTAGTATCACTAAAGTACAACAATTAGTATAAAATTATAATGCAGACCCCATTGAATATGAACATGGAGTTCTTAAAGTTGCACAACTAAACATGTGGGACACCAATTGTTACATATCCATATTAAGTTCAAGATTTTAGTGACATATGACTAGACATAGTTAATGTAATAAGTAGGAAGAAGTGGGTTGCTAAGTGCAATTTGATTTAGACTGTGTAAATAAACTAGCGAGATAGTCATTAAATACATAGTAAGAAGACATTAATTTTGAATATGTCTGATACTTAAGTCTATATGACAATCAAAAGTACATCAACTGAAACGCTAAAAATCATGACAACATAAATTTAAATGCCAACAAATCATGGCAGTTACAAATGTTATTCTCGGAAATAAAAACTAAATCCATAAAATACTCTCAAACTAAGAACTACAGATCAGGATAGAATTCCCACAAGACTTCTTCTTGTGTCGACCTTTGTTACATTGTGAGCAACGTTGTTGGTAATCAAACTCTCCAGTTGAACTTCAACAAATAACCAATAATAGGAGGATCTTGTGGTAGACTTGACTACCTAGTGAACTTCCATGACAAACCAGTGGCAGATCCTCTAATTTTGCTCTAATATTGCCTAAAATGTGTTGACCACCGTAGCCATGTTCAGCGGGTGGAGAAACTGTTCTTGCTAAATCAATAATACCCTCATGCCTATCTGAGACAAAAATCAAATTATCTCCATGAGCAAGAGCCTTCTCTATCTTGTACAATGTCACACCATATTATGAGAATTCTAATAATATCGGGACTTTATAAGTTCTGCAATAGTTTCAAATATGGATTGTTGACGATGAAATTATATATAATCAATGGAATATGAATGGTTAGAATCAAACCTGAAAAAGAAGAACACAAAATATCATATAAGTACAGTCACTAAATAGTCATTAAATAGTCCTTAAACAAGTACACAAGACATTAAAATAAAATAAAAGGAAGTATGTAAATTCAGAATAGACACAACACACCACTTGTAAAATCAAAACATATACTTCTAATCTGGAACATATGACTTACAGAAAGCATCATTCCACAAACAGCTTAGATGCATTCATCATCAACACAAAAACATCCAACTATATGAGTATGATGGAAGTTAGAAAGAACTTCAAAATCAAGAACAACAAACAAAGAATTGAAATGAGAGTTTGAATCATATAATCGAGAGCTTCACTTGAAGAAGATAAAGCTAAAAAGTGTTGATATGAATCATTAAGTTGTCTTCTAAATCTTCACTAGAAGAGGAATGTGCGTCTTAGTTCATCGAATTGTTTTTTGGTGCACACTGATTTAATGTAAGTGGAACTTTATACCATATTGTTTAACTAAATTTCAAGTTACAGGATAGATCAATTCACATCATAAGTTCCCTATCCATCTGTGTAATGGAATTCATGCAAAAGCAGACAAAAGTATCCATACTTTCGAGCTCGAACATATTTAGCGTAGGTTTTTTCAGAAGTTTTTTCAAGGGAGCAGAAAATCAAAATTGAACCTAACTAACTAACTTAAAAATTCATAAGATAATGGATGAGGAGTGCAAAAATGAATAGTCCAGAGACAACCATCATCAACACAAACAACATGCAATACTTTGGGTTTGAAGTATTTATCTTATATTGACAATGATTTGTAATTGCATACATCTTTAAAATGGTAATCTAAAGATTTCTTATTTATATATATAGCATGTTTGACAATATGAGTAAGGTGAAAGTGAGAAAAACATCAAAATCGGGAACACCACACGAAGAATTGAACGGCATTACATCTTCTTCTTCCAGGAGTAAAATATCATCCCGAGACTGACCCAGGTTTTTCCGGAGACTGCACTGGTTTCTGGTTCATGATTTTTGTCGAAAACTTTATCTACATCAGTTGAACCCTCCATTTCAGCAAGCTCTTGGACTACAACCGACTGTATATGGTTCACCATAAGACGATCAAAGAACTGTTTGAAGTAGGAAAAAAACAGAACACATGTTAGAAACTAAAAACAGAGAAGACAAATGCTTTGAATTGCAATTTCAATGTCACAATGAGAAACCAAGCTTAAAGATGACAAAACTGATACAGATTATATAAACGAAATTCGTTTACAAATTAAAACATCAAACAGTAACAAATTTGTAGAAAAAAGAGTAATAAAACGTACCAAAAAGTACAGAAAAATTCGCACATCATATGAAGCTCGATGAACGACTAAAGACACTTCAGAACAGTTCGTGAACCATACGAGAACGATCGAAACCGGAGAAGTGAGATGGGATGATTAAAAAGACAAAGAACTCCAGCTTCGGTGATTTCACAGACAAAGAACGAAAGAAGAAGAAGGTGAAGGTCGTTTCGGAAGAGATCGGTAATTGCCCAGGTTATTGTCTTAAAAGCACAACCTAAACTCGAGGGTAAAATCGGAAACAAAAAATTAAGTTTCCTAAGATAGGAGTAAATAAAGCTTACGGATGGGAAAAAACAAACTAAGTCCCAATCTTGTAAAGTTTGTATGATTTAGTCTTACTAACTGCAATTTTCTCTTTTTACATAAAATTATATTTTCATTCCTATTACGGAGTATATCCTTAGAGGAACTCGATACTCCATTTGGATAATTGAAGACCGCAGCGCAGCAGTGAAGGGATTGCGTATTTGTGCTCTATTCTCTGTAATTTCTGATCTGTATCCTCTCATTCTAATTAGTATGATGATTTCAGCAATCTTCTCTCCAGCAGTGTGGAGAGCACACCCCTTCTTTCAAGGAAGTCATGGGGCGGCAGTCGTATGATGAGGCGGCAGGGCTTCAAACAGATGGACAAGTTTTGACCCGTGTTGCTAAACACAGTTTCTGACTATGACAATTGACAAGGAAGATAAACCTAAATTCGTATTTCCCCCTCTCATTCGTCATCATCAAATGTGATTGATTCTGTGTAATGCATTGATCAATTGTTTGTTTTTCTTCCCTCCCCAATCCCCAAATTCCAAATCTATGCACGGCCGGTGCCGGAGTGGCAAGGTGTGTTTAGGAAGCCATATGCAGTGTGGGTCGGTTACGGTTAGCTAACTATTTCCAAGGGGTATTTAGGGTGACGCGTCTGCAAATTCGCTATGCGCACCGACTTTTTGTCAAAGTTGGACAAAGTATTTCCATACTCACGTAGGAACTAGGAAGTCGTAATTTGGTTGTTTGGCGCACCCACATCCTTTTCCCTATTATTACTCCGTACTTAGGAAGCATCTTCTTTAAAATTAAAATAAAAGTAAGTTTTAATGGGCCTTGCTTCTTTAAAATTAAAATAAAAGTAAGTTTTAATACAGTATATTCCTAAAATTTTGTTTAACATGTTTCTAACAAATAAAATTTTGTGTAACATGTTTTTTTAAATATACTCAAATTCCTGATATAATTAGGATTATTACACTTTCCAACTACCATCAAACAACTGCTATATAAATATTTGGAACTCATTATTAATGTTCTCATAATTTTTTTTACAATCTTTTTATACAATGAAGGATGAATATGAAAATTATCTAAAAAATAGTATTCTTGATTTTCAGGTTTATAATGTATTCGTTTGTCCCACTATCTATATCTCAGTTCTTCTTTTTCATGTGTTTCATTAAATTTGTCGTATACAATATTTGTTAATATTTTGATGGTCATATATATACTTTTTCATTCATCTTTATAATCAATAATATTGTGCGATATATTATCGTAGATATGACAATATCTACGATATATTTAATAACGTAATTCGGAAAGAGTGATTCAGAATAAATAGTCATCTTTTAGAACAAAGATTTATAAAAAATCATTCGGAAGTAGCCTTTCCGAACACAATTTTCGAACTTTTTAAATGTTATACATAGAGAAGCTAGAGACTTGAAGGCCGTTTGACAACACTGTATTTCGGCTTATCAGACTTATCAACCAATTTTTTCACCGAACACATAATTTTTTATTTCGCGCGCTGAATTGTGTAATAAGCAGAAAAAATAAGGTTAGAGTTACTTTTCTGGATGTATTGGCTGAAGTTACTGTAGATGACCTTTTTTTAGCTATTTTTACACATATTTTTGTCTTTATTTTATTAATAAAATATATTTTAAAAATATTTTTTTCTTCAATCAGTAGAATCAGCCAGTGCAGCCACTTCAGCAAGAACTTCATAAATTTCAGTAGAATCAGCCAAAACAACCGATTTTGGTGCTACCAAATGGGCTCTTGGAGTAGTTAGAGACTTGTTATTATTTTTAATGAACTGATTTCAAACTAGACAGATTCAAACAAATCAGATCAGACTGGATTTAAATAATATTCCGTTCTACGTAGTATATAGACATTTATCGGCCGTTCACCACACCTGACCAATATTTTGTTTTAATTTTTACATATATGATATTGGTGTCATTTGAAAGATTATAAAAAATTATCTAATTTGATATAAATTTTATAAAAATAGGAACAAATATGAAAAGTTATAACATTTTATAAAAATGGAATTATTTGCCACTTGGCAGTAAATTATTGGAGGAAGATTAAATGTAAAGGGGTGCGCATAGCAAGACCCTTGTGATGGACAAATTATACCGTGGGATCGGTGCACCATGAGCACGGTGTACCAACCCCCAAACAACATCGTTTTATTACTAATTAAAACAGAGAGCAGACAAATTTCAGTCTTCTCCGACGTACGCTTCATCCCTGCGACCAAAATATGAATTCCTTTCCTCATACAAATCTTTCTTGTTGGACCTCCATGCTGAATCAAATTTATTATACTTCGTGCAATCAGGAACGAAGCCAACTATGTAGCAAACCCTATTTAAGATAAGCTGGTATTCTAGCCATGACTTGATGATGAAGACAAATAAGAGAGCCGTGCTTGTAGTCTCACTGACGAATTTGAACAATTAATGTTTTTTAATGTAGCGGATAGTCAACAACCCGTCGTACAGTACGAATAGTTAACCGCAGTTCAACACATTCATACTATATGAGGCGTCTGGGATATCATTCACACGTAGTACATTCATAAACAAACATAATATAAAATCATTCATTAAAGCAGCGGAAACGATATTACAAGTGTTTAGCCACACGGCAAATTAGGCATGCAAGCCTTCAAATAATTATTCAGAAAAATAATATCCATGAGCATTATATGTAATTGTTTTTAAAACAGGAGCGGAGGAAGCACGAACCACGTCTTCTCTCCTTAAACTCTTCTGAAGCAACGACGGTGGTAGCAACCTTCAAGTCCTACCTGAAACTGTGAGGTGCCCCCCCCCCCGTGAGGTCAGTAATTTGAATCATTTGAAAAGTACAATGACAACTATACCATGTATAATCAATGTCTCAATCTAGGGTGTTATTATATTATAGTTAACCCACGTTCTTTCATGCTAGAGCTCGGCTCATAGTCATACTACAATTTTGCTAGAGCTCGGCTCATAGTCATACTACATTTTGCTAGAGCTCGGCTCATAGTCATACTACATTTTGCTAGAGCTCGGCTCATAGTCATACTACATTTTGCTAGAGCTCGGCTCATAGTCATACTACATTTTGCTAGAGCTCGGCTCATAGTCATACTACATTTTGCTAGAGCTCGGCTCATAGTCATACTACATTTTGCTAGAGCTCGGCTCACAGTCATACTACAATTTGCTAGAGCTCGGCTCACAGTCATACTACAATTTGCTAGAGCTCGGCTCATAGTCATACTACCACGTGCTAGAGCTCGGCTCATAGTCATACTACCACGTGTTAGAGCTCGGCTCATAGTCATGTTATCTAATCTCTAAACAATTTCTTAGTCTAGACTCCATCCATTTTGAGTAACCTTAAGGCCTACTCCTAGTGTTACTTGGGGCTCATAAAGTCCATCTTTAAATTATCCCCTTAAGGTCACTTAGGGCATACTCATCACAAATTTAATATCTTAGGATTAGTTCTAATGATTATTCGAACTATCCTTCCGACTAGTATTTCAATACTAGTCAATTGACCTTAGTACAACCGAATTCTTAATTCATAGTCATTTGTTCATTTCAATTTAATTCCTCATCCAAGTATAAGTTATCTTTAGTATCAAATGTCACTTTATCCCTTCATGACTTCTTTACATGAAGTAAAAGTACATTAATCACAATAAACTTTATGGTTAGAGCAACCATCATGCCATCATATTTATAACACATAATCATACACAATTCATTCATAAATTTGTATATTATGCATTCTTTACTTATAATCAATAAAAATTTCATTTAGGCATTATTAATTATTAATAATCCATGCCAAACACATTTAATTCATTTAGGTAATCTTATGAAGTTAACCCAATAATTATAAGTAATATAGTCGGTCATCCTCACCTCAAATGAGCTTTAAACCTTTCCTTCTTGATCCAATGGTCAAAGCTTCGGTCAAGGTGGATTAAGAACTGATTCCTTACTTAGAAATGAGTGTTAAACAGCCTCCTCAAAGTGCTAGCTCAAACTCTAACCGTTGATACGAAAACAACCCCTAGAATGGGTGTCACTTCTGGCGACTCGTTTCCTAGTTTTTACAACGTTTGTTCTAGGTTAGTATCTTACATTTACGTCAATAAAACAACTTCATAAGGACATGTTATACACTTGAAATAGTGTAAAATAGTTCCACCAATCGTTCATATCATTTGGAAAATGAAAGGAAGATTTTGGGATCAAAACTCACTTTAGAGGAGCAAATCCGTTTCTGCGAGGTTGTGTTTTCTTCCAAAGATTTGGAAGCTTTCCACTACTCCGATTGATGCAAACCAGACCTTGACGGATTCCTCTTCTTGAGAGATTTCTCTGGGAACCTCACACGCCTTATTTGGTTGAGTATTGCACGAGAATGAAGCAAACAAGTAACCTTACGCACTGGAATTTCACCCTGCGGACAACTTGCTCTTTCCTTTGTTTTCTTGGTTGTGTGGCTCTCTCCTTCTCTCTTATCTTTGGGAGTTCGAATGGGGGTTGTGGGAGTGTTATATTGTCCCTCACTTAGCCTCCAAAGTCAATGGGTAAGGGTGGATTGGCATGTGGGATGATGGAGCAAGATATCTTTCAATCAAAATGGGGAGAGGGTCCATTTTTGTGTGTCTTGTTCAGCCCCCTCCCTTATTTTGTGTGTCTAAATTCGTGGGTTGGCTCCCACCCATGTGGGAGGTCAACCCTTTTTGTCCAGAAGTGTACAATCGGTTCCGAAAGTTGTATTTTTTAGACTGTTTTTAAAATATATTTTATTTTATCGGGGCAAATAAAATATATTATGTGTTCTTAATCATTATGACCTTTGTAATGAATATACATTCCCCAACTTAAATTTATAAGTCTCCGAAATCCAATTTCGGGTTTTTATCTGTTAAATTACCAATACCGGTATTTGGGCCTCTTTTGACCAATCGGTCAACTCTGGGCCTTTCCATGGTCCAAGTGAAGTATCCACCACCATATGAATATTATCTAGGCCAAGATGAATAAAATATGTGGTTTCAGGGTTATCGAGTGGTTCCCGCTCCTGGTGTGGGTCCCACATGCAAATTTACTATTCACGCGAAAGAATTAATAAAAATTCACAACTTCGTAATTTCATTAACCGTTCCATAAGGTTCAATACATTATTTACTTAAAAGTAAATATATTTGGGAATCGTGTTACAAAAGGTTCCACGATATAAGAACTCCTTGTGATGCTACGAGAACTCCACTTCACGAAGATTTATTTAATTTTAACTTAATAATTAAAAAGGTCAAAATTGTCATGCTATGGTTACATAAAGTAAAAATGGGGGTGCGCATAGCAGCACCCTTAGACCATTTGTAGTGGTGTAGGATTAGGAGTCCAAAATGTTAAAGATGGAAATTTTAGACTCCTATCTGTGTGTAGTGGTGGGTTAAATGGGGGGCTATAAGTGGGAAAGGGGATGGAGGGGTTTATATTTGAAGGGTGAGTTGACAAGAGTGGGTAAAGAGAAAAGGAAGAGAAAAGAAGGGAGGGGTGTGGTGGCCGCTACGCACGAGTTCAATTACTTGGTAGAATGATGTAATTGTGACATCATTGATGTGTCATAAAATCCCAAGTTCTTAAAAACTCCTATTACTTTTTTATTTTTTATCCAAATTTTTGAATAAATATATCAAAATTTATAAAATTTTATGATCTTTCATATAACATCAATATTACATATATAAAATGCATTTTTTTAAATTTTAACTGTTAGATCTTTCTTGAACCCAAAAATATACGAAACACGAATTTTTAATTCATGTAGCTTCCAAAAATAACCGAGTATTACATGAAATCTTTTTTTTTTTATTAAAATTGAAAAAAGTATAAAATGAAAATAAACAATTTTTTTAATGGAATTATTTTTTTTTACATCGAAATATGTATTTTTTATTTCATATTTATTAAAGGAAAAATTAAATTGAAAACATAACTTATGATAATTTTATTAATGTTTTATTAAATTGATACGTGAAAAAATATGTTGAGGGTATTTTATTGACGGTGTTGAGATGCAGAAAATAGGTGTCTAAACACTATTTTCATATGGAGGTAGTCCATTTTTACCTTTTGGCCTCCCAACCACTACAAATGGTCTTAGGGTATTGAGCTATTACGATGTTTTTACTTGGACTGTAATTTGCTGGTCTGGTCTGGTCTGAACTGGTCTGGTTTGTTTTTATTTTTAAAACTACCCAAGTCTGGTCTGGTTTGGTCTGATTTGGTCTGGGACAAATTACAATCCAAGTAAAAACTTCCTTACTCTGTTGTGTCTTTGTTTTCTTTCAAAAAAAGAATCTTTCAATAACTACTACTCCGGTATACTCCCTTTGTCCCCGAAATTAATAAAGTTGTAAACCGATCAACGAGATTTCATCAAAACATTAAAGAAACATAACTTATAAATACAATGTGAATATTGTTGTGAGGGACATACCATTATGCTCTATATACGAAGTATATAGTACGTATATAATTGACTATATCAACTAATACTATGATCATTCAAATGAAAAAAATACTATGACCATCATCACACATCAAAAAACCATTCTCTTTATTCAAGTTAGATTGCTCATTACATTGTAAATGAATTGCAGAACTGGAATGCTTAGATGAGTAGGTGAAGGAAAAGAAATCATAAATAAATTTGGACAACTTTCTTGCCATTACGTCTTCAATTAAATCAATACATTCATTACTTAATTGTGGAAAATTAAGAAGACAGGACCCAAACATAAAGTGGCATTCTTTGAAAAACTGGTCACCTAATCATGACGCTAATTTTGAGGGTCGGATCAATCTTTCCTCTTTTTGGATCTGTAATTAGTAAAATGAAACTCCATGAATTGTGCCAGAAGTACAGCGCCAAACAGAGCATGGAAGACCCAAGACCATATCCCGGAGCAACCCGACCCGGTAAAATGATAAAACAGCATCATCCCGGAAACCATGAACCCAAACACAAACTGGACGATCTGACACTCCGTCACCACTTTCTTCCACCGCGGCCGATAACCCAATGCGCACAGCAAGTAGTAGCCGTACATCACCACGTGCACGGCGGCGTTCAAAACCACCCCCACAGGAAGCAGAGTCTGCGACGTCATCATCCCGAGGTATGACGTCACGACCACCACGGCATGGTGGTAGAGGTGGAGGAAGGTGAGGCGGCGGGCGCACGACCCACTCAGGAGGATCAAAAGGGTGTCTATGAATTCCAGAATCTTCGATAAGTACGCGACGTGGGCCCAGAAAAACGTAGGCCCACGTGGCGGGGTCTGGTCTGCTGGGAAGCAGATCACCCACGACCAGTCGCCTTTCGGCATCTGGTGGAGGACAGAGAGGGAGCAACCCACCGCCATTGCGAGGGAGAGGAGGCAGAGGATGATGTTGTGAACAACAGAAATGCGGCGGAGCCAAGAGGAGGAGAGTGGTGGGAGGAGGGCGGAGTGGTGGAGGAAGATGGCGGTGGAGAGGTAGACGGTGACCGTGACGGTGACAAAGAGCGGCGACGATCCAAATGTGTGACCTTGCTTCCATTCATATTGGCTGATGGTTGGGTGATCCACTAGCCAGTAGTGGACGTGGGAGAAAGTACTCTCCATTGCCGCCAAAGTACGTAAAAAGTTTTCAAAAGGGATTTGTTAATGTTTCAATTAGTTAGTGAGAAACTGAGAATGAAAAATCCACTTTGGCTTGCAACTTTCATTAGCTTATGGTTCTTAAATACTTTTCAAAAACATAAAGAAAACTTCCCAACAGGTTGTTTTTTTTTTTGCCTAAAATGTGGTTAAAAACGGGTCGTGTTTGTGAATTCGGTCGGGGCCGGTCCAAAGAAAAAGAGGACTTTGTGCAAAAAAAAAATCGGGCTCGATAAAAAAAATCGGGCTTTTTAAAACACAAGTACAAAATAATACCTATGGTGTACCGATACTTCATCTCGATGCCATATGTGTGTACGTATCTGATACCGATACTCACCGATACGCGTCATGTACGTATTGGGTCCGTATCCACAATTTAAGAAAAGTATTGGACTTATTTTTGGACTTTATGAACGTTAATTGAAATCAATCTTGTTTTTGTTTTTGGAAGAAATAGGCTTAAATTGATAACACATCATTCAGATGGTAGGTAAAAAGACAAAAAGACTTCTGGCAACCGCCGACCCTCGAACCAGACTCAGAGTTTTATCACCTCTAAATAAACAATATAACTCGCTGATCCATTAATGAGCACAAATGAGCCAAAAACGGTTAACGCAGTCCTTTCATCACCCACATCCAAATTCACAGTTTTACAACAAAAAACATACCAGTAGGGAAAGCAAACAACAATATGATCAAAGAAATTAAAAAGCAAAAAGACAGTAAAATAAAACTCTTGCTCCTTCTTCCAGAGCACCACTGCCATCCACGTTCCGGAACCTCCCATCTGTTTCTGATACTCCGACGACAGTTCGGGAGGAGGACGAGCTGGCAGTACTGTAGCTTTTTCCTTACTCTGCCTCTTATTCATCACGTCATCTGTCAAGCCTTCACTTTCGCCACCAATCACATATGACCTTGAATCCAGACATGTTTCAACTTTTAACTCCAAGCTTCGCCCATGGCTTTTACTCGATGATGTCATCTTCTCACTATTGTTGTCACTGTTTCTTGTTCGCACCAATAAACTCGTCGCAGGAGAAACCCCAAATCGAAAAGCCACCCAATCTACCTATCGGCGGAAGAACTAAAACCCTAACTGGAGGGGCAAACGGCCGCTTGAATGGAAAATACAAGTAAATCTAATTTCCGCCGATCTATATACCATCGATCCTTTTGTATTAGCCGAATAGATGTCTGTCGGAATTTTCCAGAGATCCGAGAATAAGGTAAACTATGTTAATTGATTCCTTCCTCTTCAGCCGTGATAAATCAGAAGAGAAAAGAAGAAAGCAGGCCGGCGGCTCTTAGGGTTCGTCCATCGCCTTCTGTATACGTATTTGGAAGCCTAAAGATAAATGCAAATAGAGAACCAAAAATATTATTTGATATAAATCGAAATATTAGTACTTTAGTGTTAAATATACTATGTAGTAATTTATTCTCAGGTTTCAAAAGAATACATTTCAGCGTTTCAGTTCAACGGTTTTCATTGCATGCACTTTTTTGTTTATAAGTTTGGAATATTGAAAATTTGGAGGGTGGACATTTTAAGCAGAGGCGAGTTGGTGAAATACTTCAATTTGAGTCGCCTGGTGCTGGCTCAAGTGTTAACAGTACCAACACACGGTTGACCGTACCCCTAATAGACATCACAAATGGTAACATATGATCTTTTGAATAGGTTAATATTTACAAATTTCTTATATTGTAAAAAATGCAGGCGTATTCATTTTCTATTAATATAGGTAAAAATAAATACTTATTATGTGTGTCTTTATTTTTAGTGATTTAGAATATAATCAAGAGTAAATGAGAATCTTCAATTTGAACTATCGACTTCAATTCGAAGGGTGTAATCTCAATATTTGTGTTATGTTGATACCTTCTAAAAGTTTTGAGCAAGTTGTGGATGATGTATCATCTTCAGTGATGATAGATGCAAATGAATTGGATATAGATGATTTTGATGATGAGGACATACATTGTGAGAAACTTCCATGTGTTATCATTACATTTTTATTTGAAAAAAAGGCATTAAATTATCCAAGCTAAGAACTTGTTTTTCTTTTTAATGTAGAGTATTGGGATATTGGTGATCCAATATATATAGTTGTGTACATCGTTGTGCACGTACTTCTTGGGTTAGAGGAAAGAGTTCAATCAACATCCACAAAGAATAAATCCAAAGTACTATCTTTGTTGTACACACAGTAGTGTGAAAGTCCTTTATATGAAAGAGTCTCCATTGTTATTGCAAGAATTGATACAAGGTACAAGTGAAACGAGTAGACATTTTCTAACAAATATTGACACCTATAATATCATGTTTTCATTCACATCAATGAGGGCAAATAACCAACAGTTTTTAAGCTTCAGAGTCAAAATTATTATCTAATGGGAAGCTTATTACTAATAGAGGGATCAAGACCAAAGTTTGATCACCTGTATATTTATGATATAGAGAATGATCGAGTGTAAATGAGAATCTTCAATTTGAACTATCTACTTCAATTCGAAGGGGTAATGGATTCCATAATAACAATAGTGGATCAATTTGGCGTAATCTCAATATTTGTGTTATGTTGATACCTTCTAGAAGTTTTGAGCAAGATGTTGATGATGTATCATCTTCAGTGATGATAGATGCAAATGAATCGGATATAGATGATTTTGATGATGAGGACATACATTGTGAGAAACTTACATGTGTTATCATTACATTTTTATTTGAAAAACAAAAGCGTTAAATTATCCAAGCTAAGAACTTGTTTTTCCTTTTAATGTAGAGTATTGAGATATTGATGATCCAATATATAGTAATTGTGTACATTGTGCTGCACTTTTTGGGTTAGAGGAAAGAGTTCAATCAACATCCACAAAGAATAAATCCAAAGTACTCTCTTTGTTGTACACATAGTAGTGTGAAAGTCCCTTATATGAAAGAGTCCCCATTGTTATTGCAAGAATTAATATAAAGGACAAGTGAAACGAGTAGACATTTTCTAGAAAATATTGACACCTATAATATCATGTTTTCTTTCACATCAATGAGGGAAAATAACCAACGGTTTTTAAGCTTCAGAGTCAAAATTATTATCTAATGGGAAGCTTATTACTAATAGAGGGATCAAGACCAAAGTTTGATCATCTGTATATTTATGATATAGAGAATGATCGAGAGTCAAAATAGAATTTTAGCTGTTAGGTATTATTTGAATCCAATTCTTTTAATTGGTAATTTTTTCTTTTGCAATTAATTTTCTAAATACTCATCAAGGAACATGAAAAAGTATTAATCTAGCTTAAATGTTTTGCAATAACAGTGATGTTAGTCAAAAGAACCAGCTCCATATATCACAATATAGTTGAACATATGAGAGACATCAAAGTCAGACTTCAAACGTAAAATTGAGCACAACATTTTGGTCAAAGGTTTTCGAATGACTAGGGAAAAGTTACATCAAAGACATACTTCAAACGTAAAATTGAAGTTAATTGGTAAGCGCTCTGGTGATGTGAGGACATATAATCTACCAACTGTGAATGAAGTGGCTACTTTAGGGGTTGGAGACTTTGATGAATCTTTTGATGAAAGATGTAATACCGCCCCCAACCACTTTTATCTTTACTATATTGGATGTGTATTAAACTTGAACCTGTGATATTGAAAAGTGAGAATACATTTTTATTGTTTGACTTTTACCGGTATGGTAAATCTCACGTGAAACCCACATTGAGGGTGGTGGCCACTCGACACGTTCCGGGACCACATGTAATGCTAAACTTGATCTAGGTATACTTATATGATGGTAGGGAAGTTTGTGGGCCATGATAGAAACATTCGAAAGGAAAAACAGTCAAGTTGGGCCCAAAGCCCAGAAATAGTAAATTGCCAAATATTGGCCCTATATTTAATCTCGAGGACAACCGAATTATGGTTGGGTAACATATATTCATTCTAGGGACCCACTTTAATTGGGAGAATGTTATATATTTATTTGGACATGATAAAATATAATTTAATTACAACCGTCCACGAAATATAACTTTTAAATTAGGACCGAAAATACATTTTGGGTTACATAGGGATGACCTCCCATATGAGTGGGGGCCATCCCATCTTTTTTAATCTTGGAAACAATAAATGAAGCCTCACTTTGAGCCAAGGAAATGATAAAGAAGTGATTGGGAGACAAAATGAGAAGAGAAAGGGGACTCTCTCCCATATTATTGTGAATAAGCTCAATTCAAATATCATTCCCATCACCCCTAACCCCCATCCATTTGAATCATTTATCATCTAAGGGGTGAGAATCTCTGCAAAACCTTCATTTCTTCATCCATTTCGCACCAAAAGCAAGGAAGGAAGAAGAAAGGAAAAGAGATGAGAAAAAGGGAGACTGTGAAGGAAAATTCTAGGTTAACAAGGTATATATTGACTTCATTGATCCCATTTCCTTCTTTAATATTCTCATATGATTATGAAAATTTTATTATAGACCCATAGGATTGTTCTAAACCTTAAGAAGTGTAGAATGAGGGGTTGGAAGGTTAATTTCTAGCCAATAATGGACATAGAAGCCAAAGTAGAGTAGTTCGTCGAAAAATGACTTTCGAGAAGTTATAGCTATTAATATGACTCTTTGGGATACAAATCCTTGTTAGGGACTTGTTTAAGGTGAATTTGAATTTCTCAAAGAGTTGAGAAGTGGCCAGAGTGGTTGCCGGAGCTCGCCGAAGTTTTGCCGGAGTTTCGCCGGCGATCAACTAGGGAGGCTTGAATTTCATAAGTTTCATTTAAGGTGAGAAGACGGCTTTATGCTTTATAAATTTTGATTGAAGCATGAGATTACCTAATGTAATCAAGAATATATTTTAGGAAATGATTAATTACCTTCAAGTGTGTGATATGCCATGTTAAAGTATGATTATAGTTAAAAAGCATATTTTGCGAGTTTGGTTATTACAAATGTGATCATTTATTATGTATATTGTTCCAAGGAGACAAAAAAGTATTTTTGGATTGAGTAAGTTGATATGTATATGTGTATGAAATTTCATAGAAATTGGAGTTAGTTTGGGCAGTCAAACAGGCGTTGACCTCCAAGTCAAAATTTGCCAAATATTCAAATAGACAGTTTTGAGTAATTCAATGTGAACCGTTCGAGTAGCAACCATCCATGATGGCTACTAAGGATTAATATTTTATCATAGGACTAAGAATAGTCCATAGAGGAATGTATGATATGTTAGCCATATCCGAGTTAGGATCATGGTAGGAATAGGAATGGTAGATTACCTTTGGACGATAAATGATCCTAAATACTCCAGGTTGGGGTAGAGTACCCTTGGATGGTAAATGATCATAAATACTCCAGGTTGGGGTTGAGTACCCCTAGATGGTAAATGATCTCAAATACTCTAAGTTGGGGTAGAGTACCCTTGGGCGGTAAATGATCCTAAATACTCTAGGTTAGGGTTGAGTACCTTTGGACGGTAAACGATCCTAAACACTCGGTAATATATACCAATGTAGGATGTAGCTTGTGAGCTAGGCATTTGGGGAAGGAATGAGAAAGGTCGGGTAAAGACTTATGTTCTAAAATACGTATTGATGAAAACGGTTAGCAACACAAGAGGGGGGTGAATTGTGTGTGTGTGGAACCGTGATAGTTTTTCACCAAGTTCTAGTGCGGGGTATAGGGAATTGCAAAATAGTAAAGTGCACAAGAATTTAACGAGGAAAAATCCCTTGGCTCAAAGGGATTAAAAAAACCTCGACCTCCCTCGGAGGAATTTTAACAACTCCACTAAAAAGCCTTTGAATGATTACAAGGGAAACCCTCCTAGTCTACCCTTGAGCCACCCCAACTCTATCCTCTCTAGGAAGAGTTGCGCTTCTCTACCTTGCGGGTAGAGAGCCTCTCAGCTTTACAACAAAGCTCTCACACACACAAACCAACCCGAGGAGGCTACTCTTAGCCAATCCTCAAAACCCCATTACAATATGAAGAAGGGAAAGAAGAAACTATTTCTAGAACTCCGAGTGAGCAGTTTCAGACGCCTTGGACTTTGATATTCTTTTTGTGAATATGTCTCTTCAGATTTTGTCTCGGTCAAGCACACACTTCTTCCTCTTGGTTCTCGAATATATAAGCCACTTTGATTTGTCCGTTGGTGTCTCTTTCCTTAAGAAATTGAGCTTCCATACTTGGAACTTGCCTTGATATTATTTGAATTACTTTCCTTCTTGTAGCCCGATCTCTCTTATTCGTTCTCAAATATGAGTAAATTGACTCATGATTCACGAACCATCATATAAGGAAATAATATTGATTTACTTAACATGTAGGCATGCAACGGACATGTGTAGCAATAAAATATTTATGCAATCACTTTCAAGTAAAGCTACTTTAATATCTCATTAGAAAAGCTACGGTTAACTTTTATTAATATGGCAATCAAATTAAGATGACAAGATATAGCATAATATTATAGGGAACGAAGTAGTATATTGGCTTGTCAAATATAAGCATGCAACGACCCAAATATTACTAGCAAGTCAAGATTCTTTTCCAAAGGAGATTTAATATCTTAAATCAAGGATATCTTTTCAAACCATAAGGTAAAAGAATATTTACTTAACAAATATACCCTATGGTCAAGCTTCTAAAGATAGCAATGTATTGTCTAAAGCAAAGATTCTTACCATTAAAATATTAAGCTATTAAGGTCAATTTACTTAAGTGATGTCTAATCATGCAATCATTAATATAGCAAGTAAGGATACTTTCCATAAAGTAAAAAGCTATACATTCCATAAAGTAATATTATATCACTCAAACAAGCAAGTTACGTATATATCAAAAAACACTCATATTACTTTATATAAAGTAATAAGCTATATTTTACATAAAGTAATATACCACTCAAATAAGCACTCATAAGGAAAGCACATTAATTTTCATTTAAGTAGGTGCAATCAATATTAATTCAAACCATATCACGGAACTAGAACTGGGGGCGGTTCTGTTCGCCGTTCCACCTGCATGGTTGGTTCATCAACATGAAACTCACAAGTGTTTATAGACTAGGTCTATCATTTGTTCCTGCATGGTTAGTCATCAACAAAACAACATATTCAACACTTATTATATCAAAATGACCTACAAGTTGAATATTTTACAAGTGTATACGGTATGTATCGTCTTGTTGATGGTGTAACGGTAGTTACACCTATAAGTATATGTATCACCCTATTTTTGGGTCTTATGTCTAAGACACTAGTTATTCCTCATATAGTATGTTTTTCACCAATACTACTTTCTATGGAGTACTGACCCCTTTGGGTGCCTTACTATTTTCATGTTAAGGCTAGGGTCTTGCTACCTGAACCTTTGCATAGGGTGGTTGTCAAATAAGATAGACATGGTTTGTGATTCCCATTTCAATTTGGACCTATAATTATGCTCATGGATATTTTGACATTATTTTCTATAAAACATTTGGGAGCCTGCGTGCTCATGTTTGCCACTTGTGGCCAATGATCAAACATATTATTAGTTCCGCATTTTCGGTTTCATAATGATATTGATGTTGGTTGTATGTCTTTACTGGGATTTGACAATTGAATCTATCGGGCGCCTTGTATGATTCAATAGGGATGAACTATAGTGGTTCCTGTTAGGTTGTACGACGGTTGTCCATGTGCCACGGACATGGTCTGGGGCGTGACAAAAGAGATATTTTAGTTGAAACTAGAACAAGAAAATTGTAGTGAATTAACGAGCTCAATCTTGCTTACTTTGGACTACAATACCCCTTATTGTTTTTGTACGATGAAGATGGATATAGGGAGGATATTCCTCTATGCAACGCAAGTACAATGTGGTAGGAGCTGGGAGAAAAAGAGCAAGTGTGAGGGAATTTTAAGCCTTTCGATTGCAGCAGCGAGATAATAATAACTCCTCAACTTTGAAGACAAAACGTCTTTTTCAACAATTCGTTGTTGGCTCTGTTCTAAAAATCGTTCTAGGCGCTCCGACTAATTGGTTTGCCGTCTAGGTGAATTAGTTGGCCGCCTATGGCGCCTAGTTGCCCGCCTAGAGCGCCTAATCAGCCGCAGGCTGTCTAGATTCGCCGAACATTACTTCACTTTTTAATTTTAATTTTCTAAGCGATATACGTACTTTAACTTTAGCCATGGATATAAAGAAATGAAGTTGTAAATTAAGATAAAATGTGATAATTCTATCATTCATGTTTGTTAATGTATATGTATATATGTATTTTATATACACAAAAATACAATTTTACTTATCATATTTATGCAAAAATATAGATAAAAATGTAATTTCTATGTTTCCGACTAGTCCCCGACTAGGCGCCCACCTAGCCGTCTAGGCGCTGAGCTGGCACCCGACTAGCGCCTAGCGCCTTTTAGAACATTAGTTGTTGATAATTACACAATGGTGGATTCAGGAATGTTGCAATTCGTATGAAGAAGTTTACATGAAACTTTCACCAGGCTTTTCCTCCTCTCGAACTGGCTTAGTTTGCCGACTCCGAAAATCCTTATATGGCTTGCGCCAAGCACCTCGGTGCTGGTTCGCCAAGTTAGCTGCATCTTTGAAAAAATATGGTTTTAGTCAATCTTATTCTGATTACTCTCTTTTTACCTACCGAAAAGGGGTCATTCATTTAAATGTACTAGTTTATGTGGACGATTTGATTCTTTCATGCAATGATTCGCATGCTTTATCTGATTTTAAATCATATTTGAGTTCGTGCTTTCACATGAAAGATCTTGGTATTCTCAAATATTTTCTTGGCATAGAAGTGGCGTGCAGTGCTGATGGTATTTTTCTTTGTCAACGTAAGGGCGATGTTCTAAAAGGCGCTAGGCGCTAGTCGGGCGCCAACCCAGCGCCTAGCGCCTAGGCGGCTAGGCGGGCGCCTAGTCGGGGACTAGTCGGAGACATGAAAATTGTATTTTTATCTATATTTTTGCATAAATATGATAAGTAATATTGTATTTTTGTGTGTATAAAATACATATATACATATACATTAACAAACATGAATGATGTAATTATCACATTTAATCATACGTAGTACATGCATGATAACTAATCACTTAACTTCATTATGTTATAAATATAAATAATGATAAATTTTAGGTATATATACAAACATATACAGTTTTATTTAAATTTACAACTTCATTTCTTTATATCCATGACTAAAGTTAAAGTATGTATATCGCTTAGAAAATTAAAGTTAAAAACTGAGGTTTAATTTTTACAAATTAGACACCCTAGGCGGCCGATTAGGCGCTCTAGGCGGGCAACTAGGCTCCACAGGCGGGCGACCAATTCACCTAGACGGCAAACCAATTAGTCGGAGCGTCTAGACAAAAATTGGGGTGCCCGACCACCGCCTAGCGCCTATGCAGGGACTAGTGGGTGCCTGGAACGATTTTTAGAACAGAGACGTAAGTACACATTAGATATTATTGAAGAATCTGGTCTTCTTGGGGGCGAATCCTGCAGCTTTCCCAATGGAGCAGAATCATACTTTGGCTTTGTCGACGAGTGCTCTATTATCTGATCCGGAGTCTTACCGTCGCCTTGTGGGCCGTCTTATATATCTCTCCTTCACTCGTCCTGACTTAGCATACTCTGTTCATATTCTCTCTCAGTTCATGCAGGCCCCACGAACGGATCATTGGCATGCGGCTCTTCGAGTTGTTCGTTATCTCAAAAATTGCCCGGGGCAAGGTATTCTTTTAAGCTCCACATGTGATTTAACTCTTACTGGTTGGTGCGACTCCGATTGGGCCAGTTGCCCCCTGACTCGTCGCTCTCTCACTGGGTGGTTGGTATTTCTTGGTGGTTCTCCTGTTTCTTGGAAAACCAAGAAGCAGCACACAGTTTCTCACTCGTCGGCTGAAGCTAAGTACCACTACATGGCAGCAGTTACCAGGGAATTAAAATGGCTCAAAGGATTGCTTCTTACTCTCGGTATTCCTCATGATCATCCTATGCCTTTGTTCTGTGATAGTCGGTCAACACTTCATATTGCTCATAATCCGGTGTTTCATGAACGTATGAAACACATTGAGGTGGACTGTCACTATGTTCGTGATGCTATTCAGGAAGGTTTAATTACTACTCAGCATGTCTCTACTGATGAACAACTTTCCGACATCTTCACCAAGGCTCTTGGCAAGCGACAATTTTATTATCTCCTTGGCAAGTTGTGCATTTTTTATCCCCATGCTCCAACTTGAGGGGGGTGTTAGATACGTGGGTAAATAATTTTGTATTAGCCTCTTTTGTAAATTAATTATTGGGCCATAGTGTTTAGTTTATAATAGGGCTGCAGTTCATATGTATAAATACGGATGTACTCTTGTGATTAAGGCAATGAATATGATTGGACATTATTTTTTCCATACTAGCGCATAAATTCAACAGAATGTGATGAAAAAATCAGGATATCCAACCCATCTAGTCATCTTCAAATAGCCATTGCATCTTGAGAATTTCACATCATAAATCGTGGACCTCCAATCAAGGATGAGGGCAAAACAATTCTTGTGCATTGAGTACATGGGTCACTTTACCCTCTCAATATTGCATCGCTCAAGCCCTTATACATTTCATAGCATAATTACTTGGAAAAATTCACATCATTAATCCCACCTATTAGGGTTCTTCCAATATTAATCCCAAATATGAGTAATTCCAATATAATCTAATCTATAAAGGGTATCTTCTCAGAATGAACCGGTAACCCGAATGAATCAGGTCATCTGGTCACCCGACCACGTGTCTTGTTCTGATTGGCTTTATATCGGAGTATCTTTTAATCTTTTTAACTTTTTTTCTTTACTCTTCATAGAACGCACCTCCCTCCTCATCTTCCGATCAGCCAGCCCCTTCTCGCCCACATCCCATCTTTCTTCTTCCTGCGTGCTTCGCTCTTGCTATCCACCTTCTTAAATTCTTAAATGTTCATGAATTTTTGGGCTAAAAATTAAATTTTGTACTCTCCTCAACCCAATTGTTCTTTGACGTCGGCCCTCTGTCAGTCCCAACGTTGCCGTCCGTCCGTCTACCTGTCCATCCCAGATGGCCTGGTCTCCATGAATTGTTGCTTGATTGGCATTCAATTTTTGTTATCATTCATGATGAACAATGTTAAATTTGAGTTTGGAAAGACTAAATTAACTTTTTCAAATCTGAAAGTGAAAGAAAGATGTTAAAATTTGAAGATGGCTGAAAACCTAAACTTGAAGTAAAACAAAATGAAGTTGAAGTGGGAAGGATATAATCATATGTGGTGGAGGGAGAACATAAAAAGAAGAAGAAATATAATACACGAGAATAATTCATGGTTGGAGCAAATTAAATTGGATCTGGAAACCATGGCTACAATTGATTTAAGTTAACTTTATTAAAAAAATAAAGTTAACTTTATTAATGTTTAAATTTTTGCATGTTATCTTACGGTGTATAACAAGATTTTCGTATATCTATACTAGCGGTATACGCACTGTGTGCGAATAGTGCCCAATATAGTTTTTAAAAAATGTGATAGTTATTCAAAGAGTGAAAAATTCAGAAATGCACTAATCTAAATTTTCGAAGTTAGAATGTGTTCACATTTTGTGCAAAAAATATGTGGGGGAATTACCAATCTAAATGTAAGCCTATAGTAATCCCCCTGCTACTCTGCTAGAGTGTTGGGGAATAGAGATAATAGCTTCAATAATTGCAGCTTAAAAAATAATTTCAATTGATAGTGTTGTGAATTAATTACTTAACTATAATTCAAAATAAACGAAGTTGTCAATGGTAAAAAAGATGGAACTACTAACACACTTTTTTCTTAACGTGTACAAGTGTTTAACTCGTGCGTTGCATGGAATAAAAGTTCTCTAAAATGAATTGTTAAAAAGAAGACGCGGTGACACATTCACAGTTAAATTACTCATTCTATCATGAAATATTGCAATATATAAACACATGAGAAAAAATGGAAATAATTATGGTAAGCTTATAAGTATATATGATTGTTGCTTGCATATCATCATATAAAGGGGAACAAAAGCGATTGCATAACATCAAGGCTATAAAGTGAATCTTATCTATGTTCTAGTTTATTAATATTAATCTAAACAATAGACCAATAGTTAATGGTAAAAAAAAACAAAAAATGAATTTCAATGTACTCTCGGATGTCATGTATCCCAATATATGTAGACATATATGAAGTTAAGCTCCAGAAAGTGCGTGTGTAATACTATCAATCAAAATAATTGGCTAACAGCCAAAACATATACGCCATAGAGGAAATTAAATCAAGTTTTTGTACATGATGACCTCAAAATTTATTAAATGAATATCCATCCATATCAACAATTTAAGATAATGACCTTAAACAAGTGCTCCAAATTTCAAAATAGAATTTGAAAAAGAGGGTCAAACATGTACAATCGGATTTCTGAATCTATAATGGAATATTATAAAAAGTATATAACAAATTTAAATTGGTGATAGTTTTGGCTGAGGTTTCTAATTAAACCATCATTCATGAAACAAATAATACAATAGTAGTTAGACGAATATTACATATTGATATATGTTCGTAGTGTTTGATAGATATCATATTGATAATAAGTATTCTGATCATCATCAAGAGTCTTGGGATAAGTCTCATACTCCAACACAATGTTCAGCGCGTTACAAATCAAACAGCCTGATGACACTTCTGTAATAGATGTCAACTATAAGGAAACTTTAGAGTATTTCATCCGTGTGTGAGTCAAAGATGTTGTAGTTGTATTGGGTTACTGTAAGACAAGAAACCCAGTCTCCAAGAGAGGCAGCAACTACCGAATTGGATCAGCCACCACTTGAAGTGTAAGATCTAATGTCCTTGTACAAATATTCTTCATTTAAGATGCTAGTTCAGAATTCAGATGCTAATATTGACAGTCAAAAACATTAGAAAATTAAAAGATTAAAGTAACCTGTATAAAGTGTTTAAGTGTTGCCCATAATTGTAGCTTACTTAAGAGAAGGTGAATTGAGTAATGGACACTATGTGAGCCCAAGGTTTAAAGGCTAGTTCATGTACTGAGGTGTTTTGTTCCGGAGAGGCAAGGCATAAGACTCGAGTGTATGCCTCTAAATATTCCAATAAATAGAACTTATAATAGTTAGAGTAGTAAAAACCAACTAAATATATGCATATTTGCAAGTCCAAAATGTTTCAAACACAAACAAAAGCATCACAGAAATGACACAATAAAAGAATGACACAACTTTGAAACCTGGAAGCTTAATCATGACAGTCATCAAGGTTTGAAGGCCCTTTGGAAGAATCATCTTATCTTATAGCCTTATCGATCACCATCATCCTTCTAAGATTCTATCATCACTATCCAAATCCTCCCATTCTTGTGGACGTAAGGTTCCTGGAATATTAAGATAATCTAGAGGTTGAAACATCTGAATAACCAAGTTTGCCACTGTAGGATACTGAATATTGGATTAAATATCATAATTTAGAGAAATCCCATTTAAGAATTACGTACTTCATTCATTAGTATTAAGTGGGAGCAAACCTATGCACTTTAATATGTGAAAAGTTTTTACTTCTCTTTTGAGTCTAACTTTCCAAATAACAAATACTACCTCCGTAACGTAAATATGTTCCCATTTGAAAAGTAGGTAGATTAAGAACAGTGAAAGAGGATATAAATTATTGAGGGTATGATGGGAAGATAGTGAAATAATGTCATGGAATGAAGGATAAATCCATAAAAAATAGGCGTTATAGTGTATTATTTTTAGAATTATTGAGGGTATGATGAAAAGATTTAAAAATGGGAAGATATGAATGTTACGTCCAAAAAAGGAAAGTGAGAAGATATAAATGTTACGGAGGTAGTACCTTTTATTTCGTATGTCAGAGTTCATAAGTTGAAAACACAACAAATATGCGGTCATTACAAAGAAAGTACATATTATTACTATATTAATATTAGAAATGTCCTTGATCTTTTAACATAGAACATTATATACTGATCAAACCGATCCGGGATATTAGACTGCAGGTCTACAATATGGTAAATACTTCATGAGTATCCTTTTTGGGTTCGGGAGCGCACACCAAGGGTGTTACAGCATCGCCTAATTGCCAGCTAGGCATCTTGGCGATGAATAAGAGTCAGCAAGAGAGATGACCTCGCCAGTTAATGATCAGGTTCCCTTGGCTCCGTCCAGGCGTGGACAAATCGTCCAAGCGGGAGTGTTAAAAATAAGATTTAGAAAGTAGAATCTTTATATTATATAAAGTAGCAAAGTTGCTACTACTTTTGGAGGGAAATTTGCCGCCCAAATTAAGGGCATTATGGGAAATTAATGTGCAAAATTGAAATAAATCACATCCATTACTTTTCGTTTATCTGGAAGCTATAAATTTAGTAACGTCAGTTATTATTAAATTGGATACAATAGGTTGGAAGTAGTATTACCAATAAGAATTCTACCCAATTATTAAGGTAATAAATGTTGTGATTTTTATGGTATGATCATCAATACATGAAAGTTAACTTACACTATGAAGGTATGATAAATTAAAATGGGGATGCATATAATTTACTATTCGGACATAGCATATGTAAATACGCAGAAAATTTCTCAATATAGGTACGTATTACCTTTTGATGACATATATGGAATGGGTATTTAACCTATGTATGTAACTATATGTCCCATACGACCAAGCCTTTGTGTGCGCTTTTCATATCGAATTTTTTTATCTGAGAATAAGTAAATTATGTACACAAAATTTCAGTTTAAAAATCAATTGAAAAGTCAGTTAAATAAATTATTGAAAAATACTGCACTTTTTATATGAATACAATATCTACATATCAATATAAAAGGTAACATGAAAGGTACTACCTCCGTCCCGTTGAAAGGTTCTCATGTTAATATGACAAGGTTATTATTTAGACAATAATTAAATAAGATAGTTTGAGGGTCTGTTTGCAACAGCTTCTGCTTTTAAAAAAGTGCTTTTTTTAATGAAATGAGGAGAAGTGATTAAATAAAAGTTGATAGTGTTTGAGAAAAAAATGATTTTGAAAAGTAAAAGTGGGTAGTTATCAACGTCACATTTTTGTCCACTGCTTATATTTTAGTTATATATTTGGAATTATTTCATTTAAGAAAGAGAGGATGAAAAAGTACAGTTAATCAAATATATCAAAAATAAAAAGTTCTTTCCTCAAAGAGATTTTTATCTTTATCTTTAAAGTAGCAAAATTGCTACATATTTTGGAGGCAAAATTCATGCCTAATGAAGGGCAAATCTGTAAATTAATTTGGCAACAAATAAGGATGTTTTCTTTTGGACCGGTTTCAGTACACACCAAACCAAACCAAACCAGACTTAAACAGACCAGATCAGACCAGACTTAAAGAGATCAGACCAGACTTGGACAATTATAAAATATATAGAGACCAACATTTATCAGACCAGTCCAGTTCAGATCAAACCAGATCAGATTCAAACAGATCAAATCAGATCATACTAGACCATACCGGCAACTCCTACTTCAAAAGATGAAGATCATCTTAGCTATTTTTGACGATATTTTTCAATTATGACAATAACAACTCCTACTTCAGGAAGAAAGACATGCACAACAGTCTTATTTAGAATTTTCAAAACATTTATAATGAATAATATTTGTGTTTGTAAGAGAACACGATGAAACCCGAAAAAGTAATGAGGTTTTCTCATAAAATTAACGATAAAGTATAACAATAACTCTATGTGACAATGAAATAACTTGATAATGCAATTATCAGTCTGTATTTTAAGCAAAAACAGGTTTTTGAAAGAAGTACTTTAACTTTTTAAATAAAAATATATTATTTTATGATGATAATATAAATTTACACAAATTAAAACCTCAACACTATAAAGTAATTAAATACCACAACACCTAGCAATGGAAGTAACATTTTCAATATAAAATACACGAAGTACCTGTGTGATGCACTGCATATATCTAGAATTGAATATTAACTTATTTAAAATTATGTTTTATGATGGTACTTAATGTGTAATTTTGCCAAATAAAAAAGGCGATAGAGTTTCTGTGTTGCAACTTTTATTAAATATATACGTTGTAGTAGGTGTAAGAAAATGCAAATTTGGATTGTACAAAAGATTGCAAGTAAAATTAAAATAACGAAGAAGTATAATACTCCATAATAACTCTATGTGACAATGAATTAACTTTGTAGTACAATAATTAGTATGTCTCAGGAAACTTCTTTGTTGTACTTTCTTTATAGGTACTCCCTTTGTATTTTAAAGTTTGTCACGCACACTTTCTTTTTAGGATGTGTTTAAAAGTATGCTACACTTTATTTTTGTAAGCTTTTTCTTTAAAAAATACTCAATTACCTTTAGTTTTTATACTTTTCACCTTCTTTTTCACACTTTAACACGTTCTCGCTTACTTTTTCTACATTATTCATTACTCCGGCTACTTTCTTCCTTAAATAATGTGTCAAAGGCATATGTAGCTGTCTTTAAAATACGAGGAGTATTCATTACTACCGACCGCTAATCACTGCATCTGCTGGCAAATTGTCGGAAACCGATCTGTACAGCCTAGGATGTTAGCGGTTAACATTATAGATACTGTATATGCGAAACATACAGCAAAAAAAACTTTAATAAGGCACACTAATAACTGTATTATCAAGTTATTTCATTGCCACATATAGTTATTGGTTATACATTATCGTTTATTTTAAAGGAAAATCGCACTTTTAGTCCCTGGAATAGTCACGAAAATGAAATGTCGGACCCGTATTCCCAAGTTTGTAAATGTCGTCCCTCAATTGTCCTAAATGTTGTAAATGTAGCCCTTTAATTTGAAGGGTGAAATATACAATGTGGGCGAGAGTACATTTCACCCCTTAAAGGATCACATTTACAACAATTTGGACAATTGAGGGGTGACATTTACAATATTGGAAATACGGGTCCGACATTTCATTTTCGTGACTATTTCAGGGACTAAAAGTGCGATTTTCCCTTATTTTAATTTTAGTTGAATTTTTTATGATTCAATTTTTCTTTTTCTTAAAACTACTACTACGTATATGATTAATAAAAGTAATAACACATAAAATTTATCGTTTTTTTTTATTCGACAAAGTTACAAATTATGTATTATCATAAAACAAAATTTTAATTAAGTCATTATTCAATTCTAGATATATCCCGTGCATCGCACGGGTACTTCGTCTAGTTTTATAAACTAATTTAGAGTGTTAGAAAGTAATTTAATTATTAATGAAGGAACCCAAGGCTTTTCTTTTCTTAAACTTGAAACTCGATGGCCATCTTCGACTTTGAAACTTAAAATACGAAGGACATTCGTCAACTCCTAATTGCAGTGTGTATACAAACTAATAGTTATATACACTAACTTCACTAAATCATTGGAAAAAAACATAAACCCACTACCATCACATATTAGCACCGTCTAAAATTCAACCAACCTCAGATAAGCGGAACACCATGGACACATTTGGCCATTATATTTGGAATTACAGACTGTAATGCAACCAACCTCTTTCATCATTTTAAAAAACTGAGCCTTAGGAAGTGTAGGACAGTATTAGGTACATAAAACAATTTAAAACCATTACATAGTGTGGGACAATTTAATAGTTAAAAATATTATATAACTCGTAAACCCTTGTTATTAAGGGATAAAAAATTTAGAAGCTACAAACTGCAATTCTTAGATCTGTAAAACCAATTTCACCAATACATACGGTTGCTTTATAACATAAATTTGCATGACTAATACATACTCTTCTTTATTGAGTATACCGGGGGGTATTTACCGTATTTTAATTATAAAAATGCAATGACGACTAAACTTGTGTTGTATAAAGAAAAGAAAATGGGTAATAAAAGTGAAGACCTGAGGGTACCTGACACTCTTTAAACTGTGAGTATGCATTTGATGTTAGCAGAATATTTAACCTAGGCAGGGAAAATTGACAAAAGAGCATTGGCAGGGATGGTTATTCAACACACTTCCTTTTGTCTATTCTACTTATACATTAACTATTCAACATGAAATATCAACAATTTCAAAAGTTGTGTTACCCCTTAATCAAACATCACAAACCACTTTAGTATGCCTCAGGCAATAAAATGCATGCAAATATATACTTATTTTAAAAATACCATTTTGGCTTACACATTTCAAATTTGCATATTTATGTAATGTAAGTGATTATTTACCTACTAATTCAGAGCTCCCATATTAACCCTGAACCAAATACCACATTACTTTCTTAATCAACACATTCAATACAAAATGACATTTTGCATATTTATATGAATCAAATCAGTTAATCATGTGTAGTCACTATTTTTTTTGTATTGCGCACACATCACACGTAGTGATGTGAAAGTTGCTAGCAATTTTTCAGATTTTGCTATACATTACTGGTTAAAACTGCTTGTTTTTATGTAAGATCAGTTTGTAAGATTACTGCTTCTCTTTGTGTACATGGTGTTCCGCTTGTCCGTACTTATGAAATACAAACCCAGTGACAAGAATGTGAATTTGACCAGCAAGTGGAGGAAATGAAAAATCCTCTATACTTAATAGGAATACAAAATGATCTGGACCGTTCATCTAATTAGAATATCACCGTTAGATTTCATTGCGCTTCTTCCCTTCTGTCCTTCATTGACGCCAAACTCCACAGTCTCCCGTCTCAACCGCCTTTGTACCCTTCTCCACCTCCAGCTTTGAAGCATCCACCAGACTTCAGGAAGTTATTACCCTTCCCGCTCCTCTACAAGTCAGCCACCATCTCCAACTCAAAGTACCCTCATGGCGGAAGAAAAAAAATTCGCCAGTATTTATCCATATCCATAGAGGAGCTTGAACACTCCTCTAAATTGTATTTGGATCAATCAACTACATCGATTCAGTTTAGATGATACATTTGTTCTCTAATTTGATCCTCTTATATTTTCCTAATGAAGAAGGCAGGGTAGAGCATTTTGTATGGTAAACTACTAAACTCTCCACCTCTGATCTAAATTGTTAATGTTAGTCTTAATTTTATTAAATCCCCCACTCTAGATAAACCAGTAGTATTAGTTTTTATATATCAGTCTTTAATGAATTCTCAGTAAAAAATGTGAGCACAAATTATTTTCATTTCTTCAAGTGATATTAATAATTTTAGTAGTATATCTACATTAGTTTCCTATTACTAAATCTGATAGTTAAACTAAATAGATTAGTTTAACTAAAGTAGATTAGTGCTTATTTACCCTAAATATTAAATGATTTGTTGTATAGTTACTATATGACTAATATGACTAATCCTACATTAGAAACTATATTTGCACTGAATTACTCATATTAGGTTGTTACTAAATCTGATAGTTCTGATTTTTTTATCTAATTAAACTAAAGTAGATTAGTTCACATTTACACTAAATACTAAATGGTTTGTTGAATAATTAGTATATGACTAATAGTTACTATAATATAGTCTTATGGTCACTTAAATGTAAAAATTGAACATAAGTTACTATAATGAAAACTACTACAATAGCCACCACACCTAGGAGGTCAAAAAAACAAAGTTCTCTAAATAAGACTAAATCATGGATAAAGTTTATAAATAGGACAATCAATATTTTATTCCCAAAATAAATCTCATTCATTCCTACTTTGGAAGTTTTATCAGGTTATCCTTTTAATAGGACTAAATAAGTCCCGTTTGGGAAATAAAACATATTTAGTCATATTTTTGAACTTTGTGTATATTTCTTCCTATATTGAGCAATTTCTTTTTTTAAGAACCTTTATCTTAGTCATAAATATGTAATTATTTATGATTTAAATTTATTTTAAATGTTAGTCATGCTTTCTTGCATGAGTGGATCATGAAACTGATCCTAGACAGTTAGTTGGCAGTTTAACACTATAAAGTTCCTGCTTTGACCCCAATGTATTTTAGTCATAAATATGTAATTATTTATTTTTAGGTTTACGACACATGTAAATTTACACAAATCCATTGATTTGTTGATTTTCTTTAAGTTTGAGTTTCAATGGTATTTTATAATCTTTGAATTGATTTAGTCTGATTAGAAACTTAGTTTGATTGGAAATACACTCTTGATATTAGTGGCAGTTTGACACTATAAAGTTCCTGCTTTGACCCCAATATATTTGGAATTAAGGTGAAGGTGTAATTTTTTTTTTTCCTGAAATTGGCATCTATCTTCTCTCCCAGCCGAAAGTGGCATCTTGAAAGTTAGTCTCTATTATCTTCTTTACTCAATTCTTAGAGACCATAAACGAAAAGAAAGAAGCAAATGAGGAAGAAAACATTGGTGTTGGTGCATCTACAAAGGATTAAGGTGAAGGTATAAATTAGTTGTTTCTGAATTTGGCATCTATCTTCTTGCCCAGCCGGAAGTGGCATCTTGGAATCCAGTTAGTCTCTATTATCTTCTTTACTCAAGTCTTGGAGAACATAAATGAAAAGAAATAAGCACATGAGGAAGAAAACATTGGTGTTGGTGCATCTACATAGGAAGCCTATCTTTTACGTATCCAAGAGGCTTATTCTATCACTTGGGAGATCATTATTAATAATAAAATGAATTGTTGAATATGTTTTGAAAATATTGAAAAGTAACTATGATGAATCCACTTTGAGTTGGGAAATAGTATATTTAATTTTATCAATATAATGGCTTGGTGAACAGTTTTGGTTTAATTGTCTTACTCACACCATATTAGTTTGTTTTTTTCAGGTTAGAAGAATTTTGATAGGGATCGCTTTTGAAACTAAACCATACACTAGGGGAAGCTGGGATCTTACATCAAATAGAGAGCTTATGACTTTGGAGTTGACTTTCTTTTTCTACTGTGAGTTTGAATTGCTCATCCACTGTGGGTTTATATTGGGCTTATTAGTTAATCCACTTAATCATGGAAAGAGGAATAAAGAAAGGCAAAACAAAGCAGTTTTTTTGTTCTCTGTTTTGCATTTCTTTGTGGCATTTATTTTGTAAATTTAAAACAAAAGTAGGAGTCCAGTAATACTTTAGCACTTTATTATCTCATTATAAATAATTTTTTTCTTACAAAATGATCAACAATTAAGAGGAAAGAAATTAAAACAAAAGTTGTAATCCACCTCATGGACAATATCAACCTAATACAATGCGCTTGATAGGTTAATGATTATATGTTGGGTTAGAAGATTCAAATTTAAAGATTAATCTATGCTCGGATTCGACATTTTCATCTAACTCATATGGTGACCTTTTGCATGAGATACATTCTTTTGAATTTCTTAATTAATAGCACTAAATGTTCCACTTCATCGAGCCATGAGATAGGGCTGAAAATGGGGTGCCTTTGATACTTATCTGGAATATAGATCATTCATGTGGATTATGCAATGACACACAACTTCTATGGACTAAATTTGGGCTCATATTTGGCACAAATGATGCATCGAGAAAAGTTGAAAGATTTATTAATGATTAGCTATGCAATAACTATTAATACGAGCTTGAGAAAATCATTTAAAAAGGTTGGCATTTCCCTCTGTCAGTTCGTTTTTACACATAGCCAGTTGTACGCGGCGTGATGGTTTCGAAAGTAACAGATCCATCTCGCTTGAAATTTGTGATATGTGAAGAAGAAGTATGACCAATAAAGTCATTGTTGAATGTTGTATACAAATGATTTTATAGTAATTTGTAGTTTTCCTTGATAATTTCATGGATATACATGCATATCTATTTCATCATATGATTATTCAAATTTAATTTTTACAATTTATTTCTTAGCATTTTATTCAATCTTTTTAGTAAAATGGTAAATGGTCCGTTATTTAGTTTTTATAGTTTAATTTTTATATAATTATTTTTAAACTTTTATTATGTAGGTACTTCACTCCCGTGCAACGCACGGGTGAAGTAACTAGTGTTGTTAAAGAAAGTACTTAATTAATAATTGAGAGTTTTTTTCACTTTTGGGTTAGTGCAGTGTAATGTGTTACCTTTTTTGTTTGGGAGATTTACCTTAATAGGATTAAAACATGGTTTTTTTCTCAAAATAGGAGTACCTAGTTTAAACATCCTTAAATAGGACTTTTTATTAGTGATTGGACCAAAATACCCCTCACAACCTTTACCGCTGCTGCCCAGGGACTACCGGACCGCCGCCGGCCGCCGCCGCCTCCGGCCGCCGCCGCCGGCCGCCGCCGCCGGCCGCCGCCACCGCCTCCGGCCGCCGCCGCCGGCCGCCGCCACCGCCGGCAAAATTCCAGATTTTTTTTCTGGAGGTTTGCCAATATTCTGCCGCCACCTGCCGCCGGCCGCCGCCGCCGCCGGAAACCGCCTCTTCCACTGCCGCCAACCTGCCGCCACCTCCGGACTGCCCCGCTACCAACGGACTGCCTTGGTTGTGCAAGAGAACTAGGGGGGGCAATTAATTGGGTTAATTAATTGACGGAGTTGCCGCCGCCGCCGGAATCCGCCGCCGGCCACTGCCGGAGTGCTGCCGCCACCACGGACTGCCCCGCCACCGACGGACTGCCTTGGTTGTGCAAGGAAACTAGGGGGGCAATTATTTAGATTAATTAATTAATTAAATAGAATTAGGGGTAAAAAAGGTAAGGTTAGTCCTATTTAGAGAAAAACATGCATGTGGTCCTATTTTGAGAAAAAGGTTGAGTTTTAGTCCTATCTTGGACAATTTTCTCTTTTTGTTTTTGTAATTATGAAGTGTGACCTTGAAAATGTGATTGTTTTGGTGGTTTAGCAAAATAAAAGTTCTATTTAAGTTTTAAGCAATTATAGTTAGATGTGTTACCAGAGGAGTACATACAAACAGTTTTAGAGGCATTTTGACGAACAGTATGGGGGCATTAGTTAAGGGCATTATTTAAGGCGTTTTTAAAATGTGAAAAAATCGTAAACTTTAAAAATCTCTGCTTATTAACAGCTATTATGGTTAAACTTTACAATTAAGACCAATTACGGTAAATTGGGTTCGTTGGTTGTGAACAACAATTGTATAATACAAGAAATAGGCATCTGGTTCCCTAAAGTGTACGATGATTTTCTTTTGAAACGTTTAGGAGTTTTCTAGAAATAAGAAATTTAGAAATTGAAGTATAATTTAGTGTACTTAAGGTGGAAAATATGCAACCATGTTTGCAGATGCCTAACTTGCAGATGTGTTGCAACGATAATTAACTTAATTAGAATTTAGAAGAAGAAGATGAATTTCAAAGTGGGGGTTTATGACGACGGTTCGGTAAGTGTAGAGCAGGCTTTTTTAAACCGTCAATTTAAGACGTTGTCGTGAAGGAACCGGTCTAAATTGGACGGAAAAAGGACTAAGCTAACATTGGCTTTTATTATATAAACACACGCATATATGGAGTGGTTCCAGTGAGAAAAGACTCTCAGAAGAGAAATGAGAATGAATCTTGACCGTTGGATTATAATATGTGAAATTGAACTATGCATTTGGTAAAACTGAAATGTGCATTAAGTGAAATTGAAATGTGCAAAATGAAAAGTAAAACTCAAATGTGCATTACGTGAAATTGAAATGTGCAGAATAAAAGACTAAAAAAATATCACCACATCATAGTTTTATTTTGCACATTTCAGTTTCACCTAGTGCATATTTCAGCTTACCTTTTATGTTGCACATTTCGATTTCACCTAATGCACATTTCAGTTTCACTAAATGCACATCAAATTTCACAGATTACAATCTAACGCTCCAGATTCATTCTCATTTCTCTCCTAAGATCATTTTCTCACTTGAACCTAATTCTATATATATATATATATATATATATATATATATATATATATATATATAGTAGTCTTCCTGTCAGGACAGTCCGGAAACGGACCTCCGTACGGACCTCGACGTTTGGGCCTCTTCCCGGTCTATATACATATAAAATGCAGTTAACTTCCAAAAATCATTTGACTGCCTTCCGGGTGGAATTTTTAGCTGAAATTTGGTATGGATAAACTAGACTTGATGAAGAACATGCTCAAAAAGTTTCATCAAAAAATTCCACCGGGAAGGGGCCCAAACGCCGAGGTCCGTACGGAGGTCCGTTTTTTTAGGTCCTGACATGAACTTTCCTCTATATATATGTTTATATATATATATATATATATATATATATATATATATATATATATATATATAGTCCTCTTCATGTCAGGCCGGCCTGACGGGCTGCCCCGTCCGGCCGAGCCCGTTTGGGCACTTTCTCGGTGGAATTTTTTGATGAAATTTTTTGAGCATGTTCCTCGTCAAGTCTAGTTTGTCCATACCAAATTTCAGCTCAAAATTCGATCGGGAAGGTTGTCAAATGATTTTTGCAAGTTAACTGGTCCGGAAAATACATATTCCGGACCAGTTAACTTGCAAAAATCATTTGACAACCTTCCCGATCGAATTTTGAGCTGAAATTTGGTATGGACAAACTGGACTTGATGAGGAACATGCTCAAAAAATTTCATCAAAAAATTCCACCGGGAAGGTGCCCAAACGGGCTCGGCCGGACGGGGCAGCCCGTCAGGCCGGCCTGACATGAAGTTTCCTCTATATATATATATATATATATAGGGAAGAGATCATATACAAACTAGGCTTCCCATACAAAATGCAAACACATCACGTACGTTCAATTTTGACAAATCAAGGGCTATCCATTTAGAAGACACCGTATCAGTCCGTGTGATGCAACGCAGAGAATCAACAATAGCTGGAGAACTCTTAATGCACGGTTACTTAATAAGGGTTAGTAAGGTAAATTAATATTTTTAATAAATGAGCGACCAAAGCAAGAAAGGAAACCTCAAAAATTCCGCTAACCCATCATTAAAATTTCAGTGATTTAGCAAATCAATAAAAGGAAAGATACGGAGTTCCTTTGTAGTGAAGGTTTCAATAACAATTTTGATTATAGTTTCTCTCCAAGAAGAACAGTTCAAGCGGGCAATAGCAGTCACTGTCAAAGAAGGTTAATGTTGCAGTTTGATTAGTTTTTAAATGCACTTGTTAAGATGGATGATTTTCATTTTGATATGCCCTGAGAACATGTGGTGGTTGCAAATGGTTAGGACAACATATTGATTGCATTTTGAAATAATGACATATACTGGTATGTAATATGCAATTACACACAAATTAAGTGTGTTTCTGGTAATGTGAAATCAAAGTGAATTACTTGAGCAATATGAATCTATTTTTATGTGATTGCAGTAATATTCAAAATATTCACAGTGTGGTGCAAGTCATTATAAAATTTGGTGCATATATAGTATGAAGTGTTTGTTGGTAAGTTCACATCAAGTGTTTGTTTATATGCATAAGTGACATAGTATTAGTTTTGTGTTGTATAATTGAGTGAAGTAAGATTGGTAGAATATATGTTGTTATAATTATGGCATGATGTATATATATTATTGGCATGTAATAATGATGTTAAAATGATGCAAATAGGACCAATATAAGATGATGATGATGCACCCAACGAATTTGCATATGAATCTGGTTTTTGTGTGATGGTGTTATTAGGCAAAAATAGTTAATGTAAGGTGCAATCCATTGTAAAATTTTAGATGTAAGATGCAGTTTTTTAAGATTTTAGATGCATTATCTTGAAGCATGTGAGTTTGTTTGTGATGCATATAGATGCATGATTGTATGATACAAGATGCATCTAAAGTACAATGAAATGCAGGTATCAGAATAATGTAATACATAATATTAGAATAATGTATTATGTTACCTGCCCACTATTAATTTAAAGAATTCCTATAGACAATTTCAATGGCTATGTAATGGGGTTTAGTGATGTCATTCACATTTTTTTTTTCACTTCCTCATTTTCCCAGTGCAATACCATGAAATGGCTAAGGTCATGTTTGCTTGACTATCTGTTATAGCTTAGATTTGTTTGATTAGAAAATCCAGAATGATATATATTGAATTGAAAGGAAGTTGAATGAAAAAAAGTTGATTGAAAGTCAAAGTGTATATGCACACATACAACCTTAATTATGCATGTTTTGGTTTTCCTACTGTGTGTAGTAAAAATCAAGCCTTATGGTTGAAATCACACATAACTACACTTGTATAGTTGAGCTACGTATATACATAAACTTTTCTTTTAAGATGCAATGAGATGGTTAATCAAATAGCTCGAATTGTACCCTAAAAAAATAGAAGTTTTTTAAATCATTATATTTATGTACTTATTTCATTCATTTCCGGTGCAAAGTTTTGGATGCAGGGTTCTAGAAGAATCAATGGTGCAATACTAGTCGTAATAATGACTTCTCTACAAGATGAACATTTGATGAGGAAAATAGCCATGAAGTTTGAAGATGATAATAGATGAAATTTGTTTGAAACTCAATAATGTGCATGTGTTCACTTCCTAGTTGTTTGTAGTGTTATGGGTACAAATGTTTGTGGAAAAAGATGCAATAGTATAGGTAATTCTGATTCTTTATGACACATGGTTAGTCATTAGGAGATCAGTACTGATGAACATTGAAGTGTTGTATGAAGTAACTATTGAATAAGATCAATGTTAGAAATGCTACCACAAATGTTCATGAGATTTGTTTATGAAAGTTCAATATTTGGATGATGTTGTATTTGAATATGCACTTATAATGTAATCAAATGCATCTTTATACTGAATATAATGCACGAGGATGGTCGGATATATGCACATACATCTGAAATTGAATTTGATATTGTGCATTTTAAATCAAATGGATTAGAGGACAACAACAAAAAGTTGGAGATATATGAAATGGAGATGCATGTACTAGTAAGATGCAAAAGAAAAGGAAGATCTAAAAGGTGGGTCCACAAAGAAGAACAAGAGAAGGCTCGCTCAAGCGATGCATCAATTTTTAATAAACATCCCATTTGAAGCAATTGTTATATTAGGACACGTGAAACTATTATGATAATGAAGTTTCGAGGTATTTTTTATTGTAGGTTTAGGACAATTCAAATGGTGTGTGACTATCTAAGTTTTAGATGCAATTAAGTGTTAAATGAGTTTGGATATAAACATTAGTTCAGCAACTTTAACATTTTGAGAAGGTATATTGAACTATGCATTACGTAGCATATGATGATGCACTATTCTGATACGTGAGGTGCATATTCTACTAAAAAGTGTTGAGCACATAAGTTAGATTGATGAACATATGGAAATATTATGCATATAAATATATTGAACAATGCATTTGAGTGTGTTATTGACGTGCACTTTGTCGTGAGTGCACTCAAAATAAATCGATACTAACACTTATACGTAGTATAGGTGAAGTAGAGTTCGTATCCACAGGGAAAGAAATAACTTTCTTTTTATATAAATAGTAAATAAAGGGGGGTTTTGATTGTTGAGTGATTTAATTAAATTAAACACGAAGATGAACGATTTATATAGAATTAAATTCAAGAATAAAAGGGACTTGGTCTTGCTACTTTCCACTTGTTGATATATTTTAGTCGATCATTGTTATATCTATAACTTATCCCCTCTCAAATACTCAATCGAGGAGTATATCCAATTCATCGAGGGTAGTTATTAACAACGACCGTTCATTAATAACCCTTACTATTAACCAAATATAGAACAACGCCGTATACCGATTTAATAGTAGCATTTAACCTCTTTAACTCCTTGATGAAATCAATTGAGATTGATAACCTCAACACAACGGTTTCGGTTTAACCAACAAAATTAATCCCTCTTAAGTTTATTAACCACGACCGTGCATTAATAAACCGAAGTTACTTACTTATGAAACCTTCAACGTTTAACCATCGGTTCGTTGAACGTTTCTAGTAATAATCAATGTCGGAACGTTAACTAATCGTCACTTAGCCACCCTCCAACAATGATATAGAATGAGATTAAGGGAAGAATTAATAATCAAGAGGAGAAAGTAAGAAAATAACTCACAACTTAAACAATCAATCAAGCTTCAAGAGCAAAACCAAGAAATGGAAGTTTAGCTCCTCATTTGGAGACTAAACATGCTAAAAGAAATATAGAGAAATGCTATTCTAAACTGAGCTTAAGAGTATAAAGGAATTGGTGTCCTTCTTGTGGAGGAAATGGGGTGTATTTATAGGCTTTTTAGGCCTGCAGGGTCGTGTACCCGATCGGGTTTTCAGCTCAACCGATCGGGTAAGGGTTAGTTTCCTCGAAACTGAAAATCTGGGGTCATACCCGATCGGGTATGTCGGCTACCCGATCGGGTATGGATACGCGATCGAGTTAAAAATCTTCCTGCATGTTGCCTTGTTCCCGGGTTGATTCGATTTGACTTTTCAGCCACTTACCCGATCGGGTATAGAGCATACTCGACCGGGTACACTACCAAAAATCAGAATCTTCATCTTTTCTTGAAATCTTTGCACCTTCCTTCCATTTGTGATGTTTACCAATGGTCCCTAGAGTGGTCTTGGACCTGTTTGAGCTCAGAACCAACCTAATCTAAATAATTTACAAACATTTTACAAACTAAACAATTACACCAAAAGTGTGTAATTTCTAGAGTAACAATCACTCAAAACTAATCAAAAACACAAATATAAACATGGAAATAACATGAATGTCAACTCCCCCACACTTAGTTCCTTTACTCGACCTCGAGTAAAACCAAATGTTTACAAAATGTTTGTCAAAAGATCATGAGTTCAAAATTTGGAAGAAATAAGGAACTAAAACCACCAAGTATTTTAAATGAGTTTACAAAATAACATCTCTTTGGGTTTAATGGTCTTCTATGCCCCTTACTTCTTTTTCTCTTCTTCTTCTTTTATTCTTCTTCTGCCTCTCCAAGAGATAGTGTCCTGCAAAAACAAATTTTTCTCTCATATCTCTCATTTTGCCTAGGAGCCTTTTCAGGTTTTCATCCTAGCATCTCTTTGCTTTTTTCTTTCCTTACCCCTCACTCATCATTTTTGTAAGCCCTTGTTGCTTAGATTGCCCTTTTGGGTTTTCAACCTAACTAGCATTTCATTTCTTTTATTACATTTTTTTTTTGTGTACAACTAAAACAAAAAAAATAATGCGTAGTACAAGGTAAAAACAAAGGAGTGTACATACCAAAAGATGATCTTCCTCCCCCACACTTGAATCATGGCACTATCCTTAGTGCCCGCCTTCTCCACCATAGTAGCCTCCGCCAAAGCCGCTCCCATGCATGTCATCACCTCCTCCCTCGCCCATGGTAGTGTCCCCGCCATCATAGCCACCACCGCCGGAACTCGAGCCGCCAAAATTACCCCAATCGGAGGGGTTGTACCAAGAAGGTGCCGGTGGAGGTGAGGCCATGGAGGCAAACCCGCCAAGTTGGGACATGTATGAATATGTCGGCCCATACATCCTCCGGTAGTCTTCTTCATACCTTTGCATGTCGGCCGCCCTTTGCTCCTCCATCCTTTGAAAAGCCAACCGTTGCTCCTCCCGGTAAGCATCAAATTGCCGGTCTCGTGCTTGTTGCTCGTTCCGGTAATGGCCTATTTCTCCTTGAAGTTGGGTGAATTGCTCTCCCATTTTGGTGTAATCAAGGCTCATTGTTTGGAACCCGGCTAGGAGGGATTGTTGACCCTCCAAGAGTTGTTGGAAAAAGTCTTGTGGTGGCGGATTTTGAGGAGGGTCGGGGATGTCATGTTGGAAGTGTCCATAGTCCTCTTGGTGTTCGGGTTGCTCCGGTTGGGGATTGGGTTGTTCGGCTTGGTCGGCTTGGTCGGCTTGGGCTTGGAGATGGGGTGGAATGTTGTTGGGGAGGAGGTAATGTGGGATGTGGGCGGGTTCCATCTTATACCTAAGTCTAGGTAACTCATCGCAAGGGAGGGGGAAGTATTTGACCGGTTCGGGGTACTTCATATGCCATTTATATTTTTGGTTTCCGTTGTGGTCTTTGTTACCCAAAGAGATCAATTGTGCATTGGATAACCACCCAAGATGCATCAATGAATCTCTAGAGATTGTGGCATTATCCACATAGCCAAACTTGGAAGCCAAATGCATGATAACACCCCCTACAACAATGTTCCCCCCTTTCGTGATAGCCTTTTGTAGATGATCCCAAATCAAGTTGCAAATGTTGAACTCAACGGGATTGCGGAAAAGAGCAAGAGTGAGAATGGCTACATCCCCTATCCGAGTGTGATGGTTGTTGGGGCGGCCAAGTAAAGAGTTGCACAAAAACTTGAGGAAAATTCGGAGAAGGGGATGTTGCACGTGACTAATGTATAGTTGGGACGTGCTAAAATTCCGTTCTCCGGTCATTTTGCCCCAAAGATTGTAAGCATCCATGGTATTGTCCGGGATTTCCCTCTCATGTGGGAATCGGAGCCCGAAATGCTCGGCAAAATCACGTCTCGTTATAGTGTATTCGGTGTTCATCAACCGAAACGAGAGTGTATCATCATAGAAATGGTCATCATCTAACACAAATTTGGCCGAACTCAAAAATTCATAGATGACCCTTTCATTACAATTATATTGCACATTAAAAAGCAAGCCCATATGCAATTCATCAAACAATTCTCTCATGCCATCCAACAAACCTAGTGTATCAAGAGCTTCATGGCATAAAAAGCGAGAAGGGATGACTTGCCTTTTTAGAATGGCCACAAATCGCTTCCGATGATCCCCCGGGCCAAATTGCACATCCTCATAGCCTCGGATAGGTCCTCTTGAGCTAGAGCTTTCCGGTTGGTTCCTCTTTGGTGCCATTTTTGAGTAACTTGGGAGTTTGGGTTCGGATTTGGGGTTTTTGGGGGTAGGTTTTCGGATTTTTGGAAATGGAGAGAGAGAGAGAGATTAATTGGTATGAGGTTGTAGATGGGGGTGAGGGGAGTGTTTTGGTGGTGGTATGAGGAGATTTGGTTGAGTATTGAGGGAGATATGGGAGTTTGAAGGTGTGAAAATGGTGGATTTGGGAGAGAAGGTTCGAAATTTGGGGTTTGGAGAAGATGAAGTGGCTGATTTCGGCTTCTGTTTCACGTTTAAACTTCGTGTACCCGATCGGGTACCCCGATTACTCGATCGGGTATGCCCTCTTTTGTTCTTGTTCCGGGATCGGGCTCGATCGAGTATACCCCGTACTCGATCGAGTTTTCCTCGCCGTAGGATTTTCCGTAAATATACTCGATCGAGTATATTAATATACCCGATCGGGTATACCCTCTTTTTTTAACAAAGTGGTTCCAGGTTTGTGTACCCGGTCGAGTATGGGGTATACTCGATCGGATTTTAGGCACCGTAGGATTTTTTGGAAATATACTCGATCGAGTATATAAATTTACTCGATCGGGTATTTTTGCGGATTTTTCAAATTGGCTCCAGGGGTCGATTACCCGATCGAGTATGAGGTATACCCGATCGAGTATTCGATCATTTTTTTTCTTTTGGCCGATCGAGTATGGGGTACTCGATCCCCCTTCTTCCCCTTTTTACTCTATACTCGACCGAGTAGGACTGTTACTCGATCGGGTACATTAGCCTGGAATTTCTTGTTTGGTCCATTTTAATCCTCTTTTCGGCATGGATCCGATCGGGTAACTGATGATGACCGATCGGGGGTTTCCCCATGCCTTGAAAATATTATTTTTCCCTCATTTTCTTTTTGAGAATTTCCTCCCATTCTCCCAAAAGTTGACATTCGAAAACAAAAAATTGAAAAGAAAACATACCTTGCATGGGTTGCCTCCCAAGAAGCGCTTTATTTAACGTCGTGGCTCGACGATATCTTCGTTATTCTTCACTCATAGACCGGTTCAGAAAGGTCCATGACTTCCACATTTTTGGGTTGAAAACCCTCAAAGAAGGGTTTTAATCTTTGTCCATTCACCTTGAGTACTTCTCCCGTCCCCATGTCTTCAATTTCCACCGCCCCGTGTGGATATATTTTGACCACTTTGTATGGTCCCGTCCAACGAGATCTCAGCTTTCCTGGAAATAGACGAAGGCGTGATTGAAAAAGGAGGACTTTGTCATCAAGTTTAAAGTCCTTCCTTATGATCATCTTATCATGCCAAGCCTTCGTCTTTCTTTTGTAGATCTCCGCATTGTCATAAGAATCCAAACGGAGTTCTTCCAATTCTTGCAATTGGAGTTTCCTATGCAAACCGGCCTCGTCAAGATTGAGGTTGAATTCTTTTACCGCCCAATACGATTTGTGTTCGAGTTCTACGGGAAGATGACAAGCTTTCCCAAACACAAGTCTATAAGGGGACATACCGATTGGAGTTTTGTAGGCGGTTCGGTATGCCCATAGTGCATCATCAATGCGTATACTCCAATCCTTCCGATTTGGGTTCACTGTTTTCTGGAGTATAGACTTCAACTCCCTATTTGAGGTTTCCGCTTGGCCATTGGTTTGAGGGTGGTAAGCAGTGGAGATCTTGTGAGTCACACCATATTTTTTTAGTAGGGATCCCACAATTTTATTACAAAAATGTGTGCCTCGATCGCTTATTAAAATTCGAGGAACCCCAAACCTAGAAAATATGTGTGATTTTAGGAAGCTAGCCACCACCTTGGCATCATCAGTTTTGGTGGCTTTAGCTTCCACCCATTTAGAGACGTAATCCACCGCAAGGAGAATGTAGATGTTACCTTGAGAGTTCGGGAAAGGTCCCATGAAGTCAATACCCCATGCATCGAAAATTTCACAGAAAAACATGGGGTTTTGTGGCATCTCATTTCTCCTTGAAATGTTGCCCGCTCTTTGACAATTGTCACAAGATTGACAAAAGCCATGTGCATCCCGGAAAAGACTTGGCCACCAAAAGCCACTTTCAAGTATCTTCATTGCCGTCCGTTTCGGGCCGAAATGCCCCCCACAAGCATAAGAATGGCAAAACTCTATAATGTGAGCTATCTCATATTCAGGGACACATCTTCGGATTATTTGATCCTTACAATGCTTCCACAAATATGGGTCATCCCACACATAGAGTCTTGAGTCCATTTTTAATTTTTCTTTTTGAGATTTTGAGAATTGTGGGGGAAATTTGCCGGAAACAAGAAAGTTTACAATGTTTGCGTACCACGGTTGTATGACTTTGATGGAGAAGAGAGTCTCGTCCGGAAATTCGCCTTTTATGAGATTGGTATGGAGACTTTCGATTTCTTTGTTTGGAACCAAGCGGCTTAAGTGATCGGCCACCAAGTTCTCCGCTCCTTTCTTGTCTTTGATTTCTATGTCAAACTCACTCAATAGAAGGACCCATCGAATGAGTCTTGGTTTGGCTTCCTTCTTTGTCATAAGGAATCTAAGAGCGGCGTGGTCGGTGTACACAATAACTTTCGTTCCAAGAAGATAGGAACGAAACTTCTCCAAAGCAAAGACCACCGCTAGCATTTCCTTCTCGGTGGTGGAGTAGTTCTTTTGAGCTTCATTGAGGGTTGATGAGGCATAGTAGATGACATGAGCAGCCCTTCCAACCTTTTGGCCTAAAACAGCCCCTACCGCATAATCACTTGCGTCACACATGATCTCAAAAGGAAGAGACCAATCGGGAGCTTGTATGATGGGGGCGGTTACCAATCGTGCTTTTAAAGTGTCAAAAGCTTCTTTGCATTCATCATTGAGATCAAATTCAACCTCCTTTTGCAAAAGTTTGCATAGAGGAGATGAAATTTTTGAGAAGTCTTTGATGAATCTCCTATAGAAACCGGCGTGACCAAGGAAGGAGCGGATGTCCCGTACATTTGTTGGGTACGGGAGTGTTTGGATGACATCAATTTTTGCCTTGTCCACCTCAATGCCCTTTGAGGAGATCACATGCCCAAGAACAATCCCTTGTTCCACCATAAAGTGGCATTTTTCAGAATTGAGAACAAGGTTGGATTCAATGCAACTTTTGAGCACAAGAGTGAGATGATAGAGGCAAGTGTCAAAAGAGTCTCCATGGATTGTGAAATCATCCATAAAGACCTCCATAAATACCTCCACAAATTCGGAGAAGATGCTCATCATACACCTTTGAAAGGTGCCCGGTGCGTTGCATAATCCAAAGGGCATTCGTCGATAGGCAAAAGTGCCAAATGGACATGTGAAGGTTGTTTTCTCTTGGTCCTCCGGGGCTATTGGTATTTGGAAATACCCGGAGTAACCATCGAGAAAACAATAGAACTTGTGCCCCGCTAGCCTCTCTAGCATTTGATCAATGAAGGGCAATGGAAAGAAGTCTTTTCTAGTTACCGAATTGAGCCTTCGGTAGTCAATGCAAACTCGCCACCCGTTTTGAATTCGGGTGGGTACCATCTCGCCTTCTTTGTTCTCAATGACCGTCACTCCGGTCTTCTTTGGCACCACTTGGGTTGGACTCACCCATTTGCTATCGGAGATGGGAAAGATGATTCCCATTTGAAGCAACTTGATCACCTCCTTTTTCACCACCTCCATCATGGGTGGGTTCAACCTCCTTTGCGGTTGTCTCACCGCTTTGGCTTCATCTTCGAGTACGATCCGGTGCATGCAAGTGGATGGGCTAATGCCTTTAATGTCGGCAATAGACCATCCAATGGCCAATTTGTATTCCTTTAGGACCGCAATCAACCTCTCCTCTTGTTCTTGGGCCAAGGCATTTGAGATAATCACCGGTAGAGTGTGATTTTCGCCCAAGAACACATGCTTCAAATTTTCAGGAAGTGGTTTTAATTCCACCTCCGGTGCCTGCAAAACAGATGGTAGCGGCTTCTCGCTCGGAATGGTTAGTGGGAGGGCTTTAGAGCCCGGTGACATAAGTGGGAGTTGATTCAACTCCGCCACCATCATCTTCATGTTATTTGACATAGAGTATTCTAAAGTGAAATTCTCTATGTCGTTCTCGATTGAGCTTATTATTTCATCTTTTCCCTCAACTTCAAACACATCTTGGACCCAAGTGTCGCAAGTGTCAATGGCAAAAAGAGAGTGATTATCGGTGGGATATTTCATGGAGTCATAGATATTAAATTCGACTTTCTCTCCATCGAACTCCATGGTTAATATTCCACTAAAGACATCTATTTTTGCTTTGGCCGTCTTTAAAAAGGGTCTTCCTAACAAAATCGGGACTGCATTTTTATCATTCTCCATTTCGAGAACGTAAAAATCAGCGGGAAAGATTAAATTATCCACCATGACGAGTACATCCTCTATTACACCTTTCGGGTAAGCATTGGATCTATCGGCAAGTTGGATAACAACCCCCGTTTCATGTAAAGGGCCTAGTTCTAGGGACTTATATAGAGAGTATGGGATGACATTAATTGATGCTCCCAAATCTAACATAGCCCTAGAAAAACTAGAATTTCCAAGTTTACATGGTATAGTGAACATTCCCGGGTCACTATACTTTTTAGGAAGTTTCTTTTGAAAAACGGCCGAAACTCTTTCGCTAACTTGGATTTTATGTTTGCCATTTAATTTGTGTTTCCTTTTAATAGTGCAAAGTTCTTTTAAAAACTTAGCAAATCTAGGAACACCTTTAATTAAATTAAGAAGAGGGATATTTACCTCACATTTGCTGAAGGTCTCATAGATGTCTTTGTCATTGTTGTATTTGCGGTTATCCTTGAGAGCCTCCGGGAAAGGTGGCACCAGCTCGTATGAATCAAGCGGTGGAAACTTTCTTTGAGGTGTGATTTCCTCCTCTTTCTCTTCTTCATTTTGAGGATTTGTGCTTGGCACCAAGATATCCTCCTCTTCTTCTCCAACATGGCTTTTTGCTTTTGCTTTAGCCATAACCAATTCCTTGCCACTTCTCAAAGTGACCGCATAGGCTTGTTGCCTTGGATTCGGCTCCGTTTGAGATGGGAGTTTTGCCGAATCCTTAGCTTCAAGCCTACTCACGGCATTCGAGATTTGGCTCATTTGATTTTCCAAATTGTGGATGCTGGATTTTGTTGTTTCTTGGAATTGGGTCACACTTTGTTGCATTGTGGCCATGTTCATGGCCAATGACCGAATCATGTCTTCAGTGGACATGCTTGAGTTTGATGTTTGCCCTTGTTGTTTATATTGTTGAGGAGGAGGGTTTGATTGTTGAGGAGGTTGAGAGTTTCCGTACCTTAAGTTGGGATGATCCCTCCACCCCGGATTGTAAGTGTTGCCGTGAGGATCATATCTTCTTTGACCTTGGAAACCCAAAGCATTGACTTGCTCGGGGTTCTCCTCTTGTAATGTTGGGCAAGAATCGGTGGGATGCCCTTGTGTTGAGCATATGCCGCAGACCTTGACTTCTTGGGTTTTTGGATTTAAAAGAAAATCTTTGACCAAAGAAGTCAAGCCGGCCACTTGACTTTCCAACGAATTGTTGGATTCCGCTGCCATAACTCTTTTTGATGATGACCTCCCATTATAATGCCTCGAGTTTTCGGCTAACTCGGAGATGAGGTCCCTTGCTTGAGAAGGGGTTTTGTTGACAATACCCCCTCCACATGCCGCATTCACCATGCGTCTATCTTGATCAACAAGCCCATCATAGAAGTAGAGGATGAGATCTTGTTCCGAATATCCATGATATGGGCAGCTAGCGCATAATTTCTTAAAGCGCTCCCAATATTCGTACAAGGTCTCATCATCGGCTTGCTCAATGTTGCTGATTTGCTTTTTGAGACTTGAAGAGATAGATGCGGGATAATACCTGTCGAGGAAACTCTTTTTCATTTGAGCCCATGTATTAATGCTCCCCGAAGGAAGATAGAATAGCCAGTCCTTGGCGGTGTCTTTTAGAGAAAAAGGGAAAGCTCTCAGCTTGATTTGCTCTTCGGACATGCCATTGGGGCACATGCTTGTGCACACAATATGGAACTCCGACAGGTGTTTGTTCGGATCTTCCCCCCGTAGGCCATGGAAAGAGGGAAGTAGATGAATGAGCCCAGATTTAAGCTCAAATGTGACCCCCGTATCAAGAGTTGGAAAAGTGATACATAGAGGTTGTTGATTTAGATTCGGAGCTGTGAGCTCCCTTAATGTTCTTGTTTCATGAGCCATAGTGATTGGCTCTTCGGTCTCGCTAGATTGAGAACTAGCACTTGATGATTCTCCCGAGTCGGAGTTTGAAAATTTGTTTTTCAACCGCTCGAGAGTTCGTTCTATTTCGGGGTTTGAGTGGTATGTGATTTCGTTCAGTGAACGATATTTTACCATGTACTACAAAGCTCAGCAGAAATAGAAATCTTTATACTCAAACCATATTTTTTTTCTTTTTCTTAAAATAAAATAAAAAGAAAAATTAATTGCCTTTCCCCGGCAACGGCGCCAAATTTGACGTGCACTTTGTCGTGAGTGCACTCAAAATAAATCGATACTAACACTTATACGTAGTATAGGTGAAGTAGAGTTCGTATCCACAGGGAAAGAAATAACTTTCTTTTTATATAAATAGTAAATAAAGGGGGGTTTTGATTGTTGAGTGATTTAATTAAATTAAACACGAAGATGAACGATTTATATAGAATTAAATTCAAGAATAAAAGGGACTTGGTCTTGCTACTTTCCACTTGTTGATATATTTTAGTCGATCATTGTTATATCTATAACTTATCCCCTCTCAAATACTCAATCGAGGAGTATATCCAATTCATCGAGGGTAGTTATTAACAACGACCGTTCATTAATAACCCTTACTATTAACCAAATATAGAACAACGCCGTATACCGATTTAATAGTAGCATTTAACCTCTTTAACTCCTTGATGAAATCAATTGAGATTGATAACCTCAACACAACGGTTTCGGTTTAACCAACAAAATTAATCCCTCTTAAGTTTATTAACCACGACCGTGCATTAATAAACCGAAGTTACTTACTTATGAAACCTTCAACGTTTAACCATCGGTTCGTTGAACGTTTCTAGTAATAATCAATGTCGGAACGTTAACTAATCGTCACTTAGCCACCCTCCAACAATGATATAGAATGAGATTAAGGGAAGAATTAATAATCAAGAGGAGAAAGTAAGAAAATAACTCACAACTTAAACAATCAATCAAGCTTCAAGAGCAAAACCAAGAAATGGAAGTTTAGCTCCTCATTTGGAGACTAAACATGCTAAAAGAAATATAGAGAAATGCTATTCTAAACTGAGCTTAAGAGTATAAAGGAATTGGTGTCCTTCTTGTGGAGGAAATGGGGTGTATTTATAGGCTTTTTAGGCCTGCAGGGTCGTGTACCCGATCGGGTTTTCAGCTCAACCGATCGGGTAAGGGTTAGTTTCCTCGAAACTGAAAATCTGGGGTCATACCCGATCGGGTATGTCGGCTACCCGATCGGGTATGGATACGCGATCGAGTTAAAAATCTTCCTGCATGTTGCCTTGTTCCCGGGTTGATTCGATTTGACTTTTCAGCCACTTACCCGATCGGGTATAGAGCATACTCGACCGGGTACACTACCAAAAATCAGAATCTTCATCTTTTCTTGAAATCTTTGCACCTTCCTTCCATTTGTGATGTTTACCAATGGTCCCTAGAGTGGTCTTGGACCTGTTTGAGCTCAGAACCAACCTAATCTAAATAATTTACAAACATTTTACAAACTAAACAATTACACCAAAAGTGTGTAATTTCTAGAGTAACAATCACTCAAAACTAATCAAAAACACAAATATAAACATGGAAATAACATGAATGTCAGTTATAAAGTGCAGATTGATTTTTCAAAAAAAAAAGTGCAGATGGAATGAAAAATGGGTGACCGTAGAATGTTTGACAATGAATCAAACATGTGTACAATACAAAAAGCTAAAATACAATTAACAAAAGGTAAAATTCAACTCATTTCAAAATTTAAGTGTTAAATAAGTTCACATATATACGTTAGTTCATCAACTTTAACATTTTGAGAAGGGATACTGAACTATGCATTACATAACATATAATGATGCACCATTCTGATATATAAGGTACATACTATACTACAAAGTGTTTAACACATCAGTTAGATTGATGAACGTATGGATATATTTTGCAAACAAATATATTGAAATATGCATTTGAGTGTGATATAAAGTGCAAATTGACTGAAAAATAGGTGCTAGTAGATTGTGTGACAATGAATCAGACACGTATACAGTGCATAAGCTAAAATACAATGAACAAAATGTAAAATTCAACTCATTTCTGAAATTTATTTACAATATACTACATACCAATACATAGAAGAAGGTAGCTAAACAACATAACTAAAGAATTATATTAATTTTATGGAATCATGTTTGTTCAAGGGGCAATTCTTGCTATCATGATGTACATTGCACGATCTACAGAGCTTTTTGGGATGTTTTTTTCTACAATATACACCTTCTTCGAAGAGTTGATCCTCATACCATAATCTTTATTTCTGGAAAATGAATAACCACATAAATAGAAAAAATGTGAGAGTGAATCAAGAAACAAATCATTCATTTCTTGTGGCAATTGCACTAGAACACAATTCTAATGACAATTGTGCTATTAAACATATTGATTTCACTAAACAAATGCAATCTACATCGGGCATAAATGCATTACATCTAGAGAGTATGCAAACAACGAAAAAATACCTCAATAAATGCATGATATGCATTATGTGTATTAAAAAATAACTTAAACGATAGAGTCAAATCAAAATAAAGCTACTGTATATTACTAGACATACATGTTCAAACTCCAATATATGGTGAAAAGAGACATAAGATCATAACCACTTTAAGCTTATGAATTAAATTTAAATAAGAAGTTCTTACGTTGAGACATATGAATTAATTAGTTTTATTATCACATTAACTAATCTGGTCATTAAAAAGCACTACAGAGCACTGTAAACATATTACATTACTAATGCACCATTCTTTGAATATCATTGCATAGTACATAAAAATATGCAGACCAGAAAAATAAAATTCCAATAAAATGAAAAATATTAAAATATTAAGAAAATTCACATTAACGAAGGTGAAGTTTGGATAACATCATAGTTTATACAACACCAAATCCATAAACCAAACACGCAATGATATGTGAAGGGAAGAAACACAACATTATCAACATTTACCGGTGGAAAGCCACACCAGATTATCAACGTTTTAGGCTTATTGAATAAATTAAGAAAAACAAAACGATGATGAATACCTGATTCCATGAGGTTCTCGTAATGACTGCCATGAAAAAATAGCTCGGGCAAATGATGATCATGGCGGTTATGAAGGAAAGCTGTGAGATGGAAATCACGTAATCTATTGATCGACATAGAGGAAATTAAGAAAAAGAATGGAGAGAATCGGTTATGGGAATGGAAAGTTATTAACATGATTATTTTCCATTAATAAAACTACCTTAAATGACTAAAAGCCCCTCACCTATCCTGCATTTGTTGTTTTAATTTTCCATCAATCGCACCCTGATCTCATGTGAATGGATGGCCAAGATTAATTTGCACTTTGTAAATTAAGAGTAGTTTGTATATGATCCTTAATCTATATATATATATATATATATATATATATATATATATATATATATATATAATTGAATTAAGTCTCATTCCGGCTCGCACACATGGGTATTTGCGTAACTACCTTTAATTTCTATTAAACGCAGCTAGAGTCTGATTTCTTCTTGCGAAAACCGTTGCAATTTATTCTTTCCGGCTCTTCTATGCATCTACCTCTTTTTTTTCCTCCGGAAGGCAAACCACCAAAATCAGTGGAGTAAATGCTGGAGTACATTTACCTATGTTTTATTAGATAAAAATGGATACAAAAGAGGGGGACCAAACCTATACCTCTTTAACAACATCAAGATAAAAAGAAACTAAAACAAGAGTTAATAACGAAACGCTGGAAAACCAAGCAGGTCCGAAAAATAGCTGCGTTTTACATCATTGGGTAGCTGACCAGTCTAATTAAACACAATAGGCTGGGCTGAATCCAATTTTTGAGGTGTAGCCTGTGCACACCCTCATTATAATGTAAGTCCGCCACTGCTTTTTCCCATAGTTCTCAATACTTTTCTAATTGGAAAAATTGACAAGAATAATCCCACCTTTCACTGGTCTTCTCATAATAATCCCACCTTTAAATAATCCAAGAATAATCCCACATTTGCACCTCATCTTCTTTCATTGGACCCTGACCTATTGATGACCTACAAAGGTGGGATTATTTCTATAAGATTTTCAAAGAAAGGGTCCAATGAAAGAAGATGAGGTGCAAAGGTGGGATTATTCTTGGATTATTTAAAGGTAGGATTATTATAAGAAGACCAAAGGTGGGATTATTTTTGTCAACTTTTCCTTTCTAATTTTGTTCTTAAATTTTATACTTATTTCAATTTAATCTTTTTATATTAACGAAATGCAGAACACTAGGGTGTTAAATATGACCAGTTGAGCAAAAAATTGATTTCACAATGATTTAGAAAGAAAAAAATTAGTGAATTAGGTTGTTCTTCTATGCTAGGGCTGTTAGCTCAGAATGAAAGGCTTCCAAATCCCATTTCAGTCAAGGTTTTCTACCCATATGACAACCAGATGGTGGAGTTAAGAGAAGATCCCCTCCTAGGTATCTGATAGATCCCCTGCTAGAAAGAAATGTGCCTTTTTGAACATATCAAGTGTAATAGTTCGAAAGAAACTTATTAGTTTCTCTTTCATCTCACATAAACCTATGCTCTAGGCTGCCACAATAGCGTTCTTTTAAGAGTTTGTCAAACAATCAACATGATGAGTGAAATGTTGGTTTTTGTTGAAAAAGAGGTTACTATTATAAAATGGAATGAAATAAGCAGAAGATCAGGGAGAGAAAATACAGTATGAAGACTTAGTGATAATAATGTTATTGAGAGTGTGATAATGGTGTAACCATGGTGTGTTAATTAATTACAATGGAGAAAACTCCTATTTATAGGAGAAAAGCTAAGCTTCTTAGGATTAGAGGATAATTGTGAACCACACAATTATCATCTAGAATCATAATTATGATTTCCTGATTATTTATATAATGGTGATAATAATTCCTAATCAGGAATAGTTGAAAGATGATTAATTCAATAATATTTCAACACTCCCCCTTGAATGGTCATCTTCTAATTATTCTGGGGTATTAGTTTCATAGTATTATAATGTACTGTCTCGTTAAAAACCTTTGCCACGAAAAAAACCAAAAAAATCTTGGCGAAGGGAAAAAGAGTGCAGTGCATTATATTACCCCCCCCCCCCCCCCCCCCCCTCAATGCAACATATATCTCGAAGACGACACATTCCAATTTTGTGGACCAGTAATTAAGGTGTGGATGGCTATTTTACAAGTTCCTAGATCCGTGTGGATGGCTATTTTTTAGCTTACTTTATATACATGTTAATTTTTGAACAACCTACTTACCTACGTACTATTTTGGCTGCACACTTAAATATAATCCACAAATTAATTGGTAGTGCATATTACTACAAAGAGCCAAGAATGTTGATTTTAGGTTGATAAACAATTGATTGTGGCTTGAGGGAAATGGATAACTTCATGAGTAATTTTGAAATTTGGTATCCCGTGCAACTTAACGCATGGGTAAAAGACTATTATTCATTAAGTAGTTGTTGTAAATGGTTTTATGTGTGATTTTTGAATTGGCATTTGAAGATTATTGGTTTGATTATTACAAGATTATTTATTTTGGTTTGCCTAATTAAATTTGTCTGGCATCATTAATACACCAAAATCACTCCTATGCCAGTATACAAAATTGTGAACAAATAAATGAGATTTTATCTGAATTTAAATGTAGAATCTTTTTTTTTTTTGTCGAAGGGTGCTTATATTGATAAAATAGCATTCAGCAGGGGTGAAAGATAGAGAAAGGACCACATGTAACCATCCGCCCTTGGTGGTGGTGCTTGGAGGTCGAGTTTCCACTGGTGGTGGTCGAAGGGTGGTAGTGACGGTGGCGGCAGCAGATGGAGACTCCGGTGTGGGACGCAGCGACAGGCGATAAGGGTGGAGGTATAAAACACCGGTGAAGGGAGGCGGTAGGCGATGGCGAGTGAGGCAGCAGGTGGCGGCGAGGGCAGCGGTGAGGGCGGCGGCAAGTTGAAATTGCATCAAGGGTGACTGAAGTTCTCGTGTGAAATTTTAGGGTTTCATGAAATTTTAATTTGACATTTTGATTTAAAATTCAGTTAATAATTGAATGGGGGCATTTTTGTACAAATAGGTGCGTTTAACTCCTATGTAACATAGACTTGTTTCTTGGTCCTATTAGTACACACCAAACTTGTTTTAGTCCTAAATAGGTCATTAACTCTATGATCTATATAGTAGTACGTATATAATTGAATATAACTAGTTCTTCTTCAACAAATACTATGATCGATCGTCACACATTAAAAAGTCACTCTTTGTTTTAGTTATATTGCTCATTAATTACTTCGTAAATAAATTAAAATGGTCAGATGAGTAGGTGAAGGAAAAGAAATTAATAAATTACGGAGTACTTAATTGAGGAAACAAGACAGCTTATTTCATGAAAAAATAAAGGTCAGCGAATCATAAAGGAAACAAGACAGCTTAATTAACAAATAACTAACTAATTAACTAGGACCAAACATAAAGTGGGATTCTATGAAAAATGAAGGTCACCGAATCATGACCGTTTATTTAGATGGGTCGGATCCAACATAAAGTGGGATTCTTTGAAAAATGAAGGTCACCTAATCATGGCCGCTTATTTTGAAGGTCGGATTAGTCTTTCCTATCTTTGGAGCTGTAATTAGTAAAATGAAACTCCATGAACTGCGCCAGAAGTAGAGCGACGAACAGAGCATTGAAGAACCACGACCATATCCCGGAGCAACCCGACCCGGTAAAATGATAAAACAGCATCAACCCGGAAATCATGAAAGCAAACACAAACTGGATGATCTGACACTCCGTCACCACCCTCTTCCACCGCGGCCGATAACCCAATGCGCAGAGTAAATAGTAGCTGTACATCACCACGTGCACGGCGGCGTTGGTAACCACCCCCACCGGAAGCAGAGTCTGGGACGTCATCATCCCGAGGTATGACGTCACGACCACCACGGCGTGGTGGTTGAGGTGGAGGAAGGTAAGACGACGGGCGCGCGACCCACTCAAGAGGATCAAAAGGGTGTCTACGAATTCCAGAATCTTGGAAAAGTATGCAACGTGGGCCCAGAAAAATGTGGGCCCACGTGGCGGAGTCTGGTTGGCTGGGAAGCAGACCACCCACGACCAGTCGCGTTTCGGCATCTGGTGGAGCACGGCGAGGGAGCAACCCACGGCCATCGCGAGGGAGAGGAGGCAGAGGGTGATGTTGTGCACGACCGAAATGCGACGGAGCCAAGAGGAGGAGAGTGGTGGGAGGAGGGCGGAGCGGTGGAGGAAGATGGCGGCGGAGAGGTAGACGGTGACGGTGACGGGGACAAAGAGCGGTGACGATCCAAATGTATGGCCGTGCTTCCATTCATATTGGCTGATGGATGGGTGATCAACTAGCCAGTAGTGGAGGTGGGAGAAAAGACTCTCCATTGCTGCCGCCAAAGTAAAAAGTTCCCAAAGGATGTGTTAATGTTTCAATGAGTTAGTGACAATGTAAAATGTTCTTAAATACTTTTCAAAAACGTAAACGGCACTTCCCTAAATATGAATGAGCATCAGAGCATGCATCTTTGCGCACCTCTATCTTTTTTGCACTGCATGGACAATTTTAGACATTCTCCGTATAAATGATTTGTGTTATTTCTCTTTTTAAGAGCCCGTTTGGTAGCACCAAAATCGGCTGTTTTAGCTGATTCTGCTGAAATTTATGATATTCTGGCTGGAGTGGCTGTTTTGGCTGATTCTGCTGATTTAAGAAAAAAATATTTTAAAAATATATTTTATTAATAAATTAAAGAAAAAATTATATGTAAAAATAGCTAAAATGGTCCTCTACAGTAACTTCAGCCAATACAGCCAGAAAAGTAACTCCAACCTTACTTTTTCGGCTTATTACACAATTCAGCGCGCGAAAGTAAAAGTTACGTGTTTGGTGAAAAAGCTGGCTGATAAGCCTGATAAGCCGAAAACAGAGTTCTCCAAACGGGCTCTAAGTTTTTCTTTATAAGCTTATAATTTTTTTGTGAGCAATTGTTTTAAATAAACATTTGGCAAATAATTAACTAATTAAGTGCCCATTTGGGCTCATAAGATTGGGAAGGGTAGGATTTAACCGAATTGAATCCTACAAGATCGTTTCTCCTAGGGCAGCCGCCTCTAGGCTTTTTTTTTCGAATTCGATCATATTGATCGAAGTTCGGCTGTTCTTGTTCGTATATCCGGCCGCGGAGCAGTGGTCTGCTTTTGGCTAAGGTAGAGCGATCACGAGTTTTTCTCTCTAGGGCTGTGACTATGTCGGCCGCTGGAGCTTTTTTCCGATTTCGACTTTGTCGAAGATCGGCTTTGTTATCCCTTGGTCGCTGGTGCTCGACTGGAGTCCAGATCAGATGCGGAGATCGGTGAAGGAGGGAAGATTTGCTATCATGGCTCGAGGAGATCGGCGCTGTGGTCAGGGTTCGAGGATGCAGCGTTGCTTTTATCGTCGTTGGAGAAGATCGGCGCCGCCTATCCGTTTACTCTGGTCGCACGGAGCAGAGATGAGTTTGGTTATGCAGGGACGGAGGATTGATGCATGGTCTTTGGCAGCCAAAGGTCATGGAGGATCAATTAGCATGGTACTAGTGGTACGACCTCCTCCTGAACCACCACTATGGGATGCACGAGGTGCTAGAGTTCGTGAACGTTTTTCTTGTAGTTTTTATATGTTTGTTACTCCGTATTTGTTTTCTTGCGTCCATTTTTGTTGTTGGGTTTGACAGTTTGTTTGAGTTTTTTGTCTCTCTTTATGTCATTGGGTATGGTTGGATCTATGGGAATTGGTTTGGCTGTGTCAAGCCCACTACATGGTTAGCGATTCGTGTTGCTCTCTCAGGGGTAACCGTCTCAAAGTCTCACCATAGGGTTACAGTCGTAGTTGTTGGAGTTTCAGTTGGTGTCTGTTTTATTTTCCCTTTGCTTGATGTAATGATCTTGAATCATTTGATATGAATAGAGGCATATTTTGATGATAAAAAAAATTATGTTAAAGCTACCATGTAAGACCTAACCAATTCATCCTTATTCGTTTTTGTGTGGAGCACTCAATATCTTTATGGATGAAAATCTTTTTGTTTTTTATTATCTTAAATTGTGAACAAGAAATTCAAAAATTCTAAAAGTACCTCTTTATTTGAAAAGACGTATGTAACCAAGTTCATCCTTACGTCTACATTTTTATTGGAGAGTACCTAATATAATTATGATATTTTTTTAAAATGTATTTATGACTACAAAATATACTCATACATTTAGAGTCAGTTTGATAACTCCTATTTCGATTTATCGGTGTAAGTAACAATTTTTTGTCAAACACCTCAATTATAATGTGCGCACTAAATTATGTAATAATAACTAGTATTGTACCCGCGCACTGCACGGGATGTAAATATTTTTATATTGTAATAACTATGACTTGTATTTATACATGGAAATACCAAAGTAAGATATATTTAATCTAATGAAATTGTAAAAAATGTATGTTATGATAACAAAAACATTAATAAGTTGTTACGGAGTATATTTTAAAAAAATAAAAACATTATAGCACAAAGAAATGACACGTCTTGAAAATTTTGTAGGTATATACTATGGAGATAGTGGAGGGGGGTTGGTTATATCAATATCACTACAAATATACTTGATGTCGGTATTAAAAGGATCTTTTATAATTATTTCCTAAAAATCCATATATGATTAAATTAGTATTCAGTGATGCTCGTATAAATTTCACCACGACATAAGTTCCTATAATTTAACTTAAGAAATCTACAACCCGTTGAGAGATACAAATCACTTTTAATCAGTGTCGTAGTGGGTTGAAACCGTCACGTCGATTAAATTGTTAAAATGTGTTGTGCGGTAAACCGCCGTGTGATAAAACTATCGTGAAAGTAACTGCTACTACCTCCGTAACCTAAATATGTTCTCATTTCAAAAGTAGGTAGATTAAGAATAGTGAAAGGGGATATGAATTATTGAGAATATGATGAGAATATAATTAAATAATGTGATGGAATGAAGAATAAATTCAAAATAAGTGTTTGTAATAGTGTATTATTTTTAAAATTATTGAGGGTATGATGAGAAGATTTAGAAATGAGAATATACGAATGCTATGGCCAAAAAGAAAAAGTGGGAAGATATAAATGTTACGGAGGTATATTTTTTGGAATTTAGTTTATTGGATTATTTTTTATAATTATTGCATTTGACTGGTTAGCTAATGTAGAATTTCGACAGAGACGTCTGATTATATCGGCAGCCGTTGCCCCTTGTGGGTGAAATATCATTGCCCAACAAAGTAATTTAATTTTCTGAAATATCACTACATCATTGGGATTGTAATTTGGTGACCAAACATCAGAATTTATCATGTACTCTTATCAATCATTTTCTTTTATCGAACAAGTAACTTTTGATTTCACGTGAATTATATAAAACTTAAAATGAACAATGAATTTACTTTTTTTTAACTGTATTGATTGAATTTTTGAAATTATTGTTTTAGCTATTTTATTTTTTTCTTTATTTTATTAATAAATTATATTTTATAGTGTTCACATGCTCTAATTTAACTATACTTTATTTCTTAATATATGAGAATTTAATTTAATGAAAACATTCCCAAACTCGTCTCATTATGAAGTTTCAAAATATGTGCATTTTTTATTTTTTACTAATGGTTGAATAAATCTATCAACAGTCAAAGTTACGTGTTGACAAACGTGAAAATGAGAGTATTGCGTCTAAAAAGAAACAGAAAAAATATAGTTTTTTCATAGTTTAACAGATTCATTCAGTTTAACCACATCCGTCAACATTTCACCAATTTCAAGTAAATTCAACTTAATCTATTTTTATGATGCCAAATAGGACCTTAAGGTATATGTCATGTAAATGTCATAAAATGAATATTAATGCTTCATAAAACTAATTTTAAATTTTTATCATTTTCAAAACATATTAATTATTTTTAGGTATATCTTGTTCTTACAAAGTTATCAACAATTGGGATAGCACAAAAAATAGAAAACGACAAAGTATCATAAACATGTACAACAAATAATATGGAAAGATCAATTATGCTTAAAGGGAAATACTGGATGGAGAATGCTACAGTCAAAGACAAAGGCGAGCAAATACTAACTACTACCTAAAAATTAGTCAAAACATATACGGAGTATATTTCAATGGTTAATTTTGTCCAAGTAAAGTTAGATCAAGTAGTTTTGTGAGTGCGTGAAGCAATAGCGGTATAAATATGAGTTAATTCCCTAAATAGGTCAAAAAAAGTGACTCAAAAGCACAAATAGAACTACATGTTTTTTACTTTTTTATTCCCTCTAGTAGGACTATTTATGTGTATTTGGACAAATATACCCTTGAGGCTTTTGAAATTTCTTAATTAATAATAAAATCATAAAAATAATAAAAAAAACTTTAAAAAACGTCAAAAAATATTACTCCGTAAAAAATTTATAAAATATTTATTAAAAAAATTAAAAATTAAGAAAAAAAATAGTAAAAACAAAAAACGCCACCTCCTCTGCCACCACCAGCTCCCATCACCGGTTGAAAATCTGCCAACATTTTTAGTAATGCCATAATAATGAGTAATAATGCCATTTTCTTGGCATTTTCAAAAAACAACGGCATTTTTTACAAACACTGGCAGAATTTTCACCGATCGAAGTTATCCATATTTGTTATGGGTTTTTACTATTTTATTAATTTGTTTTAAAAAAAATCTGCCAACAATTTTAGTAATGTCATAATAATGGCAGAGTCAATGAGAATTTGGCATTATGAAGAGTAATAATGCCATTTTTTTGCATTTTCGAAAAAAAAAGGAATTTTTTATGAAATGTGGCAGAATTTTTACTGATCGAAGGTGGTGGTGCTGGGAGGCGGTGGGAAAGGTATTCATAGTTTTTATATATATTTTTAAAGATTTTTACTATATTTAAATTTTAAAAAAAATTAAAAAAATAATTTTTAAAAAAATATTTTTTGTTGTACATTTTTTTTAAAATGGATTTTTTTATTATTTTTTAAGGATTTTATTATGATCGAGTTATAACATTTCATTGTGAAACAATACCCTTAGGGGCATTTCTGGTAGGAATCAATTGTTTAGTCCTATTTGGGATGGTTAAAAATGTAGTGGTCCTATTTATGCATTTTATGTTATTTTTAGTCCTATATAGAGCAATTACTATTGTTGAGGTTTATTCCTTCAATCTTTGGGTCCAACACGTAAGCCCAAAGGTTTCGAGTGGAGTGGTGTATATGTGTGAATAAACTAGCCCAACAAGCAATTAAGATGGATCAAGAAATGGTAATTAGCAAGTAGGAGTTTAGGTACTATTAATCAATTAATAACTCCCTAATACAATACGCTTGCTATGGCTCGTCGACCGTTCGTCTTACAATGCAGTAGAAGAGCTGCGAGTAAGAGAAATATAAGCTAGAGTGCTAAGAATAGTAAGTTGTCAACCCTTTACAATGAAATAAATGCTGCTATTTATACTACCAATGGGCAGTTGACTATGTTGTCGTGGAGGACTGTGTGTGGCTGATGCCCCAACCACCAAATCTCCAGCATTAAATGCGCTTCCCGCCAGAATCTGAGTTTCCCGCCTAAGTTGTGGAGACGTACATCCAGCCGGGATGGGGGCCTGCTCCTGGTGATGTTACAGAGGATAATGGGTCGTTCCTATCCTGGCCCTTAAAGGATTTGTTACACGGATTGGACTGGCTCCAAGTGGTTGTGGCTTCTAGAGGCGACGTTCGTTGCCGTTGTGATTACGTGTGGTCTGATCCACTTGCCTTCATGCAGACGTTCGTCGGGGAGGGTTGCCCCGTTGGGTCGGACGTTCGTCCGAATAAAAGGGGGTGAATGGGCCGATCCTTCATTTGGGCCATTAACCCAACAACTATATATCTATCAGAAAATTATCCTAGATATGACAGAAATTCTACATTTTCCGAATCTATGACCTCACTAGTTATTTTCTTAAAACAATATTCTCTTCGTCCCTTAAAACTTTGCCAAGTTTTACCAGCACGGAGATTAATAAAATAAAAACCGTGTGGTTGAAGTTTGTGCAGATGAGAGAGAACTAACTGGAACCACAAATTCTTTACTTATAATGGAAAGTGGCAAAGTTAGTAGGGCATCCAAAAAAAGGAAAGTTGGCAAAGTTTTAAGGAACAGAGGGAGTATTTAAAGTTGTAATATTTAATTAATTCCGTAATTATTAATTAAATAATTAGTTTTTATGGACAAGTATACTCTTTAGGTTATGCATGTAAAACCCTAACCTCCTACTCATTTTCTCCAACCCTAGGCTCAAGCCTCCCACTGCCCCCCGCAAAGTCGCCTGCTGCTGCCATCCTGCCGCACATCCGACTGTCGCTGCCGCCCTGCCACCGCATGTTGCCGTTTAGCTGTACGGCCGCATGCTTTCCGTATGGCCGCCTTCTTTCCACCTTTGTCCATCTGCACAGTCGCATGCTCGCCTCCTTCGTCCAGCCCGTGCTTGCTGCCGGCGTGGCCGTCTTGCTGTACGGTCGCCTTCTGAGCTCATTACCTCCGCCGACTCACGCGCCTGCTCGTTGCCGCTTGAGAATAAGGTTATTTGGGTTCTTCTTCTATTTAATGAAATTAGGGTTGCTAATTAATGTTCCAAAAGAACGGCGCTAGACAATTCAGATTCTTCAGTCAAGGCGAGTTGAAGATGAACCCTAGGTTGAAGAGGGTGTGTAGTGAATAATTTGTATTTAATGTCGTGACTATCACAAAAAGTGCAGTGATTATTACAAGAAGTGTGATGATATGACCATAAATAAAGTGATCATGACAAGAAGTACAATAATGTAGATCATTAACAGTGACATAAAGTGCAGTTATCAAATCTAATAAGGAAAAAAAGAATTATAAAATCCTAACATTTTTATAATGGCGTGGCATAACTCTCGCATGGAGTGCATTATATTTAATTAAACGTAAAAACTAAAGTTATCAAAATTAGAAAAATAATAATATTGAAGTGCCATACTTAAGTGCATGAAGTGAATTATATGTCGTGCAGTGAATTATTCTAAAATTAGAACAAAAAAAATGTCGTGCAGTGAAAGCCGGCATAAAGTGCAGTAAATGTCATACAATAACACGTGCATAAAGTACAGTATTTTTATTCGGACGAAAGAAGTGCAAAATGCATCTTTTTAAAATAAGGGCATTTTCGTGCAGGGACAGAGCTACGTTGTAAAAGTTGGTCTAAATTGAGACCACTGGACTTTTTTTAATCTTTATATAGGTATATATAATTTTTTTGTAATTTATAATTTGACACCACTGAAATTAAAAATTGACACCACTATCTAATAAAATGGGGTCAATGTAAAAAAGGCAATTGAACAGTCACACCCCAAAAGCAAGTTTGGCTTGACGGAGAAAGCTTGCTCTCTGCCTCTCTTGGTTGCTAAATAGTAGCCGGTAGGGATGACAATTTAGCCCGACCCGACGGATACCCGCACCGAACCGAACCGGTCAAAATGGGGAAAACTGCTTTGACTGGGTAACGGGTACGGGGCGGGGAATACCCGATTTATGTAAACGGGTAATGGGGCGGTTATGGGTTTATACCTACCCGCCCCGTTAACCGCCCCGTTACCCGCCCCGTTACCCGCCCCGTTTAATTTGGATACGGTTACCCGCACCATTGCCCAACCCGCACAATTTACTTATATGTTTTAATAGTTTATGTATTTATTATTTAATATATTAAGTATATATGAGTAGTAGTACATTAGTATATGACACTTATTCCCTCTAATACTTTGAAACAATATTCAACTTATCGGTTATCCTTTGCAATTATGAGGAGTTGGTGCTCAAAGTTCATTATTTTAGATTTTAGATTTTCAATACCATCCATCATCCTTCCTTTGTTAACTTCTACAAGATTTATTTTCTTCACATAATGATTATTTGATTTTTGTGATTTTCTCTACGCAATTTTCACATTGTGACTCTCTTAATTTTTCACCCAATAACTTTCATAAAACTCACGTAGAGTTTAAAGTCCAAATATTTTAGATTACTCTACCTTGCTTTAATTTATGTAATTGCTAATAATTTTGTAGAGGTGTATTGGATGATTAAATTAATTTTGATTGGTTGCCATAATTTATATCAAGTTTTAAATTTTAAATTGTGATTTTGTGGTACTATTTAATTTTGTGGTACTATTTAATTTTGTTTTTTTAACTCTATTTAACTCTATCTCTATCTGTGATACTATTTATTTATTTTTTAATTTAGGTGGTTAATGATAAGTAGTTAATCATCATTTTAGGATTGATACTAATTTTGAAGGATTTTTTTTTTAATAAAACGGTTACCCGCGGGGAAACCGTTACCCGCGGGGAAAACCGTTACCCGCGGGTAAAAAATACCCGACGGATAACGGGGCGGTTTCGGGGAAAATTTTTATCAAACGGGGCGGGTACGGGTAATGGTATACCCGTCCCCGAACCGCCCCGTTGCCATCCCTAGTAGCCGGTGTAGAGTATTACAACTATTTAACTATCCATCTATCCTCCATCCGGTATCCCCCCAAAAAAAAACTCTCGGGTCTCGTGTTCGAATCCCACTAGCACCAGTGGAACTATGCTCCCCCAAAAATCTCTTCAAGTGGTAGGGTCAAGCGGTGTATACTAACCCGCAGGGCCAAGCCAAAGTTGAGTTTCTGGGGTAAGGGTTCGTGAAAGCGGTGGAGCTAGTCACTATAAAAAGTTTACCCATACTTTAATTTTACCGGTGTGCGTAGCTCAACTGGTAGCGAGGGATTGCCACAAGGGTTAGGTCCCGAGTTCAAATCCCGGCAACTGCGATGAGAGGTTACTATGCTAAAAATGCATAGGGCCTCTACAAGTACCGGGGATGGAGCCCCACTTTTTATCTGTCATATTGTGATTATAGTCCAATTTACATCCTCCCATCGTGCCGTCCGGTCGGTATTGGGGGGTCTCAGGGATGGAGTGTCATCCTTTTTTTTTTCTCCATCCGGTATCCCCTAATTGAAGTTTGAACTTTGAAGTTGTTTTTTGTATTTTCTGATTGAGTATTATAATTTGACACTTTTTGAGTTGTCAATTTCTAAACTGAAGGTTAAAAGTATTAAACATTTTCCATCCGTAGTATAATTTATGTGGTGTTTGAAAAATGGCGTTTCAGCCAATAAATGACGGTCTAATCCCTTTTGGCGTTTTTAATTAGTGAAAACGTTGTTTAATTAGTGAAAGCGTATTTTTACGGAACCGCTGGAATTGAAACACTACAAATAGGAGAGTTTTGGATTAGCATTTTGAAATATGGCGTTTTCTACTAACTATTGTGGTCAAACTAAATTACGTACCAAACATCTTTTGACAACCCGCCAAATTATTTCGCTATTGACAACCCGCTAACATAATCCGCTATTCGTATTCGCTAACCGCTAAATGTCAAACACGCCCTATAACTGAGCAATTGATAATTTCTATTTTCTAGAATTGTTATTTGGATGTAGAAATATCAAATATCATACGAAATATCATTTAATTTGTGTTATTTTAATTGGGAAAAAAATATTCAAAAGTGTTGACAAAGAAAAAGTTGTATAACGTTTTTAAAATATGAGAACACGGCATGGACAATTGTGGATTGGCACATTAATTTTATAAATAACAATGTTTGCTATTTTGCTCTATATATTTACACATTTTTAGATAAAATTAATTTGCTCAATTGACACGACTTGATATTAAATCCTCGCTCCGTCCCTGTTTTCGTCCTTCCACATTTTTTGAGAGAAGTCCTTCCACATTTTAATATAACGAGATTTTTTATTTTTTCGTTTTTAGCCATATTTTGAGATAAAAACAAAACTAGTCATATTTTGAGAAACTCAATATGTTTTAGTTATATCTCGAATTTTTTTAATATCTATATATCTTTATCTTTTTATATATAAAGAACATGGTGGAAATCCAAATAGAAATCTATTTGGAGCCAAAAGAAGTGAAAAATTGTTGTCACTATTAATGAAGCATTACTTAATGAAGCCATATTAAGTGTCAACCTAATTAATTGTTGTAAGTTATAAATAAAAAACTTTAGAAAATTATTGTCACTATTAATGAAGCATTACTTAGTGAAGCCATATTAAGTGCCAACCTAATTAATTGTTGTAAGTTATAAATAAATCTTTAAAAAATTATATTGAGCATAAATACATTAAATATTAAAAAATATTAGAAAAATATTAAAAGATACACATGCATAATGAATCAAGAGACATAATATAACAAAGTTAAAAATGAAATGTTCTAATACTATATAAAATAGAGTATTACAATATATTTGGATACAAATATTATGTAAAGGACAATGATAATTGCTAAATGTCCCACACCGGAAAATTGAGAAGCACTAGAGTGCTATATTAAGCTTCGGGCTAAATAGGAGAGTTTTGGATTAACATTTTGAAATATGGTGTTTTCTACTAACTATTGTGGTCAAACAACTAAATTACGTACCAAACATTTTTTGACAACCCGCCAAATTATTTCGCTATTGACAACCCGCTAACATAATCCGCTATTAGCTAACCGCTAACCGCTAAATGCCAAACACGCCCTATAACTGAGCGATTGTTAATTTCTATTTTCTAGAATTGTTATTTGAATGTAGAAATATCAAATATCATACGAAAAATCATTTAATTTGTGTTATTTTAATTGAAAAAGATATATTCAAAAGTGTTGACAAAGAAAACGTTTTCAAAATATGAGAACACAACATGGACAATTGTGGATTGGCACATTAATTTTATAAATAACAATGTTTGCTATTTTGCTCTATATATTTACACATTTTTATATAAAATTAATTTGCTCAATTGACACGACTTGATATTAAATCTTCGCTCCGTCCCTGTTTGCGTCCTTCCACATTTTTTTGAGAGAAGTCTCCACATTTTAATATAACGAGATTTTTTATTTTTTCATTTTTTGCCATATTTCGAGATAAAAACAAAACAATTTATATTTTAAGAAACTCAATATGTTTTAGTTATATCTCGAATTTTTTTTAATATCTATATATCTCTGTTCAAAAGAGAGTGGAAAAACAAGTTGATTTCCCGCTCAAAAAAATGGGTAAAAAACAGGTCGGGTTTGTGAATTCGGACATGGTACATTTACATTTATTTACATTTATTGCTCATCTAATGTTGATCACGTACACGATTAACATAGAAACAAAGTATTGTCCGCTGGAAAAGAGAAACACAAATTTAGACAAATTATTGTCCGCTGTGATTATTGTCCAATGGTATATACTCCGTATAAGACAAATTAAGCCCGTTATTTTCGTACAATACAGCCACCCTAATTGTCCTCGATTGTAAATCGCATTTACAAAGCTCCGTGGCATGGATTAACTGCAATTCACCAGACTATTATGGACTATGGAGTATATTCAATATACTATTGAATGAGTACCTACTTGTACTTTCACTCGTGCTTTATTTTTATTTTTTTGACTTTTTAATTAGAAAACGGCAAACATCTCTCAATTAGTAAAATCGCATGTTTAATTAATTAAACTATTACGAAGTACCCAAAAATTATTAATAATAAAGTGAATATTTTAAAACTGGTTTTAAATTTTCTCTAAAAAAATATAAGATCAAGAATAGATAAAATTATACTCCATCCATCCTATTTTATATGTTTTGCTTTGTTTTCGATCCTTGACAAATATCCGTAAATCTTGTTAGGGATGATATCACTGATTAGTATCGGTGACAACTACACTACTTCAGTGTTTTTTGTAGGGCAAGTTACTCAAAAATAAAAAACAATACCACTTGGTCCACTTCTATTAGTTCTATAGCAAAAAGTGTGTGAAGGTCGGATTAGTCTTTCCAATCTTTGGATCTGTAATTAGTAAAATGAAACTCCATGAACTGCGCCAGAAGTAGAGCGACGAACAGAGCATTGAAGAACCACGACCATATCCCGGAGCAACCCGACCCGGTAAAATGATAAAACAGCATCAACCCGGAAATCATGAAAGCAAACACAAACTGGATGATCTGACACTCCGTCACCACCCTCTTCCACCGCGGCCGATAACCCAATGCGCAGAGTAAATAGTAGCTGTACATCACCACGTGCACGGCGGCGTTGGTAACCACCCCCACCGGAAGCAGAGTCTGGGACGTCATCATCCCGAGGTATGACGTCACGACCACCACGGCGTGGTGGTTGAGGTGGAGGAAGGTAAGGCGACGGGCGCGCGACCCACTCAAGAGGATCAAAAGGGTGTCTACGAATTCCAGAATCTTGGAAAAGTATGCAACGTGGGCCCAGAAAAATGTGGGCCCACGTGGCGGAGTCTGGTTGGCTGGGAAGCAGACCACCCACGACCAGTCGCGTTTCGGCATCTGGTGGAGCACGGCGAGGGAGCAACCCACGGCCATCGCGAGGGAGAGGAGGCAGAGGGTGATGTTGTGCACGACCGAAATGCGACGGAGCCAAGAGGAGGAGAGTGGTGGGAGGAGGGCGGAGCGGTGGAGGAAGATGGCGGCGGAGAGGTAGACGGTGACGGTGACGGGGACAAAGAGCGGTGACGATCCAAATGTATGGCCGTGCTTCCATTCATATTGGCTGATGGATGGGTGATCAACTAGCCAGTAGTGGAGGTGGGAGAAAAGACTCTCCATTGCTGCCGCCAAAGTAAAAAGTTCCCAAAGGATGTGTTAATGTTTCAATGAGTTAGTGACAATGTAAAATGTTCTTAAATACTTTTCAAAAACGTAAACGGCACTTCCCTAAATATGAATGAGCATCAGAGCATGCATCTTTGCGCACCTCTATCTTTTTTGCACTGCATGGACAATTTTAGACATTCTCCGTATAAATGATTTGTGTTATTTCTCTTTTTAAGTTTTTCTTTATAAGCTTATAATTTTTTTGTGAGCAATTGTTTTAAATAAACATTTGGCAAATAATTAACTAATTAAGTGCCCATTTGGGCTCATAAGATTGGGAAGGGTAGGATTTAACCGAATTGAATCCTACAAGATCGTTTCTCCTAGGGCAGCCGCCTCTAGGTTTTTTTTTCGAATTCGATCATATTGATCGAAGTTCGGCTGTTCTTGTTCGTATATTCGGCCGCGGAGCAGTGGTCTGCTTTTGGCTAAGGTAGAGCGATCACGAGTTTTTCTCTCTAGGGCTGTGACTATGTCGGCCGCTGGAGCTTTTTTCCGATTTCGACTTTGTCGAAGATCGGCTTTGTTATCCCTTGGTCGCTGGTGCTCGACTGGAGTCCAGATCAGATGCGGAGATCGGTGGAGGAGGGAATATTTGCTATCATGGCTCGAGGAGATCGGCGCTGTGGTCAGGGTTCGAGGATGCAGCGTTGCTTTTATCGTCGTTGGAGAAGATCGGCGCCGCCTATCCGTTTACTCTGGTCGCACGGAGCAGAGATGAGTTTGGTTATGCAGGGACGGAGGATTGATGCATGGTCTTTGGCAGCCAAAGGTCATGGAGGATCAATTAGCATGGTACTAGTGGTACGACCTCCTCCTGAACCACCACTATGGGATGCACGAGGTGCTAGAGTTCGTGAACGTTTTTCTTGTAGTTTTTATATGTTTGTTACTCCGTATTTGTTTTCTTGCGTCCATTTTTGTTGTTGGGTTTGACAGTTTGTTTGAGTTTTTTGTCTCTCTTTATGTCATTGGGTATGGTTGGATCTATGAGAATTGGTTTGGCTGTGTCAAGCCCACTACATGGTTAGCGATTCGTGTTGCTCTCTCAGGGGTAACCGTCTCAAAGTCTCACCATAGGGTTACAGTCGTAGTTGTTGGAGTTTCAGTTGGTGTCTGTTTTATTTTCCCTTTGCTTGATGTAATGATCTTGAATCATTTGATATGAATAGAGGCATATTTTGATGATAAAAAAAATTATGTTAAAGCTACCATGTAAGACCTAACCAATTCATCCTTATTCGTTTTTGTGTGGAGCACTCAATATCTTTATGGATGAAAATCTTTTTGTTTTTTATTATCTTAAATTGTGAACAAGAAATTCAAAAATTCTAAAAGTACCTCTTTATTTGAAAAGACGTATGTAACCAAGTTCATCCTTACGTCTACATTTTTATTGGAGAGTACCTAATATAATTATGATATTTTTTTAAAATGTATTTATGACTACAAAATATACTCATACATTTAGAGTCAGTTTGATAACTCCTATTTCGATTTATCGGTGTAAGTAACAATTTTTTGTCAAACACCTCAATTATAATGTGCGCACTAAATTATGTAATAATAACTAGTATTGTACCCGCGCACTGCACGGGATGTAAATATTTTTATATTGTAATAACTATGACTTGTATTTATACATGGAAATACCAAAGTAAGATATATTTAATCTAATGAAATTGTAAAAAATGTATGTTATGATAACAAAAACATTAATAAGTTGTTACGGAGTATATTTTAAAAAAATAAAAACATTATAGCACAAAGAAATGACACGTCTTGAAAATTTTGTAGGTATATACTATGGAGATAGTGGAGGGGGGTTGGTTATATCAATATCACTACAAATATACTTGATGTCGGTATTAAAAGGATCTTTTATAATTATTTCCTAAAAATCCATATATGATTAAATTAGTATTCAGTGATGCTCGTATAAATTTCACCACGACATAAGTTCCTATAATTTAACTTAAGAAATCTACAACCCGTTGAGAGATACAAATCACTTTTAATCAGTGTCGTAGTGGGTTGAAACCGTCACGTCGATTAAATTGTTAAAATGTGTTGTGCGGTAAACCGCCGTGTGATAAAACTATCGTGAAAGTAACTGCTACTACCTCCGTAACCTAAATATGTTCTCATTTCAAAAGTAGGTAGATTAAGAATAGTGAAAGGGGATATGAATTATTGAGAATATGATGAGAATATAATTAAATAATGTGATGGAATGAAGAATAAATTCAAAATAAGTGTTTGTAATAGTGTATTATTTTTAAAATTATTGAGGGTATGATGAGAAGATTTAGAAATGAGAATATACGAATGCTATGGCCAAAAAGAAAAAGTGGGAAGATATAAATGTTACGGAGGTATATTTTTTGGAATTTAGTTTATTGGATTATTTTTTATAATTATTGCATTTGACTGGTTAGCTAATGTAGAATTTCGACAGAGACGTCTGATTATATCGGCAGCCGTTGCCCCTTGTGGGTGAAATATCATTGCCCAACAAAGTAATTTAATTTTCTGAAATATCACTACATCATTGGGATTGTAATTTGGTGACCAAACATCAGAATTTATCATGTACTCTTATCAATCATTTTCTTTTATCGAACAAGTAACTTTTGATTTCACGTGAATTATATAAAACTTAAAATGAACAATGAATTTACTTTTTTTTAACTGTATTGATTGAATTTTTGAAATTATTGTTTTAGCTATTTTATTTTTTTCTTTATTTTATTAATAAATTATATTTTATAGTGTTCACATGCTCTAATTTAACTATACTTTATTTCTTAATATATGAGAATTTAATTTAATGAAAACATTCCCAAACTCGTCTCATTATGAAGTTTCAAAATATGTGCATTTTTTATTTTTTACTAATGGTTGAATAAATCTATCAACAGTCAAAGTTACGTGTTGACAAACGTGAAAATGAGAGTATTGCGTCTAAAAAGAAACAGAAAAAATATAGTTTTTTCATAGTTTAACAGATTCATTCAGTTTAACCACATCCGTCAACATTTCACCAATTTCAAGTAAATTCAACTTAATCTATTTTTATGATGCCAAATAGGACCTTAAGGTATATGATGGAGTATATGGCCCAGGAACCCCCGGCCCACAGACTCCTACTTCTCCTGCACAAGTTCATTGGGCCCAGGGAACAACTCAGGCCCAAAATGCAGCGGCCCAAGCCTCAACATAGCCCAAAACACACACTGGGATGCCTTCGGCTACCTTGGCCGAAGGCTCCAAAACTCACAGGATAGCCTTCTCTGGCATAAGAAGCTACTGGGAGAAAACGGCGAAAAACATGAGCCTTCGGCACTATCAAGCCCTCGGCATCAGAGAAGCCTTCGACTGGACCAAGGCTGAACCAAACCTTCGGCCACACAAGGGTCCTTGCCACACGGAGCCCTCGGCTACACGAGGAGCCCTCGGCTGCATAAGAAGCCCTCGGCTACACAAGGAGCCTTCGGCTGAACAAGGAGCCTTCGGCTGAACAGGCTCAATCATCGAAGATTCCTTTTAGAGACAGCCAACCACCGCATTTAATGCCACGTCGCATCCGCCAACCGCATTCAATGCGGTTGACGTACCACTGCCGGTGCCACCAGGCTGATATGACCCTTCGGCCGTTGGATTACTGACACGTGTCCTCTCATCGCATTTATTGCTGCTATAAATAGCAGCCCATTTCTCCTTGTAAATCAGGATCTACATCCCAACTCCACATCTCGAGTTCATTTAATAAAATCGACTCTCTCTCCTCCTATTTGCTCTGACTTCTCTCTAAGTTATTCCCACAATAACCCCTCGGATAAGATACCCCCCGGGTAGACTATCCATCATTTGGTGCTCTCGTTGAGAGGTCTGAACTATCAAGTAAGAAACCCTCCCCCTCTGCCAAATACAAAACACTTCCAAAAAATGGGAAGAACCACTCGTGCCCAATCCAAAACTCTGGAGGAGAACCACGTCGCCCCCGGCGAAACGAACGGGGCTGAGGCCTCCAACAGGCTCTTAGTGCCCGAGGGTGGTATCATCCTCGAATTGGAGCAGGCTACTGCTGACCTCCGTCAGCAGCTACAGAAGAACGCCCCTGACGCCCGCATTGGCCTTGATAATCGAAGGAGGGATCGGAGTGAGAACCAAGTTCCCCCTCCGGCCCCGGCCATCGATCTTTAGGCAGCCTTTGCGGCCTTTGTTCAGAACATGGCTCTCAATTCCGGGGCCCTCGTCTCTCAGGCCCCCCTTCAGCCTTACGCTGGAGGAAATGTTATTCAACTGCCACCACTCCCCCCTCTGTTCAACAATCCTCCCCCGGGGATTGGCAATGCCGAGGGGGTCATGGCGCAGGATACCGCCTCCCAAGAGGCCCAATCCAGGGACAAGCGCCCCATGATGAAAGAGAAACCCCGAACCTCTGTGCTTGAGAGGCTTGGGGGAGCTCCCGGGCACCGAGGGGTCCAAGACCGCCTCGGGAAACAAGCATTCAGCAGGCCCCAGGAGAGTGGAGCCTCTGCTTCGGGCGCCGAGGGCGTACCTCCCCCCCGAAGCAAAGGCAAAGCCCTCCTCCATGCCGATGACGCCAGGCACCAGATCAATCAGGCGCAATCCTTCCGGGCCAACTCCCAAGGGGTTGCCCCGAAGGATCCCAAGGACGAAATCATTGAAGCCCTCCTCCGTCAACTCGAGGAGAATCGTCAGGCGCCCCCGACGGCTTCCACGGCGAGGCCAGATCCAGAGTACGCCGACCTCCGGGCGCAAGTGGAGGAAATGAAGCGTAAACTTGCCGAAGGCTCAGGCGAGCCCCTCATCCAACTCCGCACTAGGACGCCTTTCACCCCAAGGGTGCTGGCGGCCAAAATCCCCCATAAATATCGGGGGCAGCCCATCAAACCATACGAGGGGAAAACAGATCCACAAGAACACTACAGCAGGTATCAGAACAGTATGATGATGATGGGGGCCTCGGATGAGTACTTATGCCGCTGGTTCCTTTCCACCTTGGAGGGGCCCGCGTATGAGTGGTTCAACCGATTGCCCGAAGGGAGCATTGATTCTTGGCAAGAACTTGCCCACCGCTTCCTTACACAATTTGCTGGGAGGCATCGCTCAAAGAAGCACTTCTCCCACCTCCTGAACGTGAGACAACAGAAGGAGGAAACCCTTCGGAGTTTCCTGGAACGCTGGAGGCAGGCCTCCCTCGAGGTCGAAGGCGCTGATGACAGGACACTAATGGCCCTCTTCCACACCGTCCTCCGCAACGGTAACTTCTCCCGGAGCCTCATTACTGATCCCCCCCGCGATTATACAAAGGCCCTTCAGCGGGGGGACCGATATGCTGAGGCGGAGGAGATCGAGAAGGACCGCCGCAACACGGACCCCTCTCAGAAGAATGAAGGCAGGAATCGGCCCGGAGGGCCTCCCTCTCCGGCCAACCGCGAGGCCCAATATAATGATCGCCCCCGAGGCGGCCAAGCCAGAACCGGGGGCGGTTACAAGAATAATCCGAAGGCCTGGGCGCAACCTGTCCTCCTTGAGCACCCACGCACTCCCTTGACGCATCCCGTCAGCGTCATTCTTGATCATGCAGAAGAGCGGGGGCTCGTTGAGCGAGACTCCCGTACACCCCTCGAGATTTATGCCATCGGTCCTGATGAGCCCTACTGCCGCTTCCACCGCCACCATGGACACAAAACCGACGACTGCCATCAGCTGAAGAACGCCATCGAGAGGCTGATACAGGCGGGCCACTTGTCCCAATTTATCAGGGGCCCTCCGCCCCAGGGTCCCCCTCATCATCAAGGCCCTCCGCCGAAGGCAAACAAGTGGGTGAACCCCAACACCATTCCCTTGGGAAACTCGCATGGGAAGAAGCGTGAAATTGGCGGCCTCGAAGACGAGGGAGAGGGCTCCCACCAACAATACAAACGCCACATCCACATGATTAATGGTGGCAACACTGGTGGAGACTCCACCAGCCAGCGGAAGAAGTGGGCTCAATCCCTTTACATCGGGGAAGTCAATCACATGCCTCCAATTAAACGGCCGAGGGCGGATCCAATTTTCTTCACAGATGCGGACCTCCCCTCGGGTTCTCTGCCGCATAGGGATGCCCTCGTCATCCGCACGGAGATCAATGACGCCATCATCCACCGAACTTATGTCGACACGGGGAGTTCTGTCAACGTCATGTATCTCAGCACTTTTCAAGAGTTGGGACTCGACAGGGGGTCCCTTCGACACATCAACACCCCCCTCTCCGGATTTACGGGGGACAGCATAGACGCCGAGGGCGTCATCACCCTCATGGTTGAATTCGGCGACGGATCCCATAGAGCCAAGCTCGAAGTGGAATTCGTCGTCGTCAACCTCGACTGCGCGCATAACATCATCCTCGGCCGGCCTGCCCTCGAAGATTTGGAGGCCGTCATCTCCATGAGGCACCTCTGCCTCAAGTTCCCCACGCCTACCGGCATCGGTTACTCGAGGGGAAATCAGAAGCTCTCCAGGGCCTGCTACCTTCAACTTACCAAGAAGGTTAGTAAAACCGAATTTCGGATTGACACCATCACCGCCAAGGCCCTGGAGGAAGAGGAAGGTAGGCCGAGGGCTGAGCCTGCCGAGGAGACCGAAGACTTGATACTCGATCCGGCCAAGCCGGAGAGAGTCCTGAAGATTGGAGCCAAGCTCCCCGAAGACCTGAGGGCTGACATCACCAAAGCCCTCCGCGCCTACTCTATTGTTTTTGCATGGGGGCCGGAGGACATGCCAGGAATTGACCGAAGGGTTATCACCCACCGCCTAGCGGTGGACCCTTCGGCCAAACCAGTGCAACAGCGGAGAAGACCCCTCTCGGCCGAGAGACGGGAATTCGTGAAGAAGGAGGTATCTATGCTCCTCTCCATCAAACACATTAAGGAGGTGAAATACCCTTCTTGGTTGGCAAACGTAGTCCTCGCACAGAAGCCTCCTACCTTCCGCATGTGCGTGGACTACACAGATCTGAATAAGGCGTGCCCTATGGACCCCTTCCCTCTGCCAAACATTGATCAACTGGTGGATGAGACCGCGGGATGCGAGATCATGTCATTCCTCGACGCGTTCCGCGGATATCATCAAATCTACATGCATGAGGAAGACGCTAAAAAAACCGCCTTCATGACACCCGAAGGTATCTTCTGCTACCTTGTGATGGCCTTCGGCCTCAAGAATTCAGGCGCCACCTACACCCGAATGGTGGCCAGAGTCTTTCAAGCTGTCTTGGGGCGCACTATGGAGGCCTATGTTGACGATATGATTGTCAAGAGCAAGAAGGCCGGCACTCACGCCGAGGACCTCCAGGAAATCTTCGCCATCATGCAAAAATTCAGCCTCCGGTTGAATCCAAAGAAATGCACCTTCGGCGTACAAGGTGGAAAATTCTTGGGCTATATGGTAAGCCGAAGGGGTATCGAGGCCAATCCCGAGAAAATTCAGGCCATCATCAACATGGAGCCCCCACGCAACGTCAAAGAAGTTCAGCGGTTGACGGGTCGCCTGGCAGCCCTCAACCGATTCCTCTCTAAGTCAGCCGAGAGGGCCCTCCCCTTCTTCCAAATCATGAGAAAGACAGCGGGCTTCCAATGGACATCTGAATGTCAAGAGGCCTTCGACGAACTTAACAAGTACCTCTCTTCTCCCCCAGTGCTCTCCAAACCAAAGGCGGGGGAGACTTTATACTTATATCTTGGTGTTAGCCCTTCGGCCATCAGCTCAGTGCTAATCCGAGAGGAGGACGGCGTCCAACACGCCATCTTCTACGTCAGTAAGACCCTCCGGGAAGCCGAACTTAGGTATTCTCCCGTCGAGAAGACGGTGCTAGCCATCGTTTGGACCGTCAAGAAGCTTGGCCACTACTTTCAAGCTCATCCGGTCCAAGTGCTCACACATCAACCCCTCGGCGCCCTCATGAGGAGCCCCACAAGTTCCTCTCGAATGGTGAAATGGGCCATCTTCCTCAGCCAATACAACATAGATATCCGTCCGAGGCCGGCCATTAAGGGCCAAGCCCTGGCAGACTTCGTAACGGAGTGCACCGCAAGATCAGCGACAGACGAGGAGCCTTCGGCACCCCTCGATGAGTGGTGGACACTCTATACCGATGGCTCCTCGGCCACCAAAGCATGCGGAGGGGGAGTAGTTCTGATCACACCCGAAGGCTTCCGCGCCTATTATGCCATCCGCTTCTCCTTCAAAGTCTCCAACAACGAGGCCGAGTACGAAGCCCTCCTCTGTGGTCTTCGGCTGGCAGCAAATCTGAAGGCCAAGATGGTCCACGTTAAGTGTGACTCGAAACTTGTTGTGGGTCAAATTTCCGGGGAATACGAAGCCAAGGAAGGGAGGATGAAACAATACAAAGAAGCGACTAAGGAGTTGCTCAAGGTGTTTGAGGCACATTCTCTTACCCAAATACCGAGGGCTCAAAACTCCGAGGCCGACATTCTATCCAAGCTCTCGGATGAATCCCCCGAGCACCTCTCCAAAATTGCAAGAATTGAGGAACTTAGTCTCTCAAGCATCCACGCGAGCCCCGTCATGAACATTAACCTAAGGCCGGAGGATTGGATCTCCGACATCATCACCTTCATCACCACAGGGCAACTGCCCCGGGATGAGGGCCGCGCAAAATTGACAAAACTGAGGGCTCCCAGCTACACCCTCGAAAACGGGAAGCTTTACAAGAGATCTTACAACGGCACCCTCCTTCGGTGCCTTCATCAGGATGAAGCCGAAGTCGCTATGGAGGAAGTGCACAGTGGCACTTGCTCAGCCCACCAGGGACCCTTCTCCATGTCCCGAAGGCTCATAGTTCAAGGCTACTTCTGGCCCACGATGGCTAGGGATTGTGCTGATCTAGCCCGAAGGTGCACCGCTTGCCAACACTTTCAGAAGGCCCCCGGCAGACCAGCGGTCAACTATGCTCCCATCAGCACCGTTATACCCTTCTCCAGATGGGGAATTGACTTAGTAGGCCCTCTGCCGAGGGGTACCTCCAACAACCGGTATATCATTGTGGCCATTGACTACTTCACCAAGTGGGTAGAGGCTGAGCCCCTCGCCAGCATCACTGAGGCCCGGTGCCGCCACTTCGTTCTCAAGAATATTCTCACAAGGTTTGGCGTCCCCCAACAAATCATCTCTGACAACGGGACTCAATTCGAGGCAGCCCCCTTCTGTGCCCTCCTGGAGGCATGGGGCATCAAACACACCTTTTCATCCGTTGCCTACCCCCAAGGTAACGGGCAAGTAGAGAACGCCAACCGAACCCTACTTGAAGGATTGAAGAAAAAGCTGGAAGCCGAAGGGGGAGGCTGGGTAGAAGAGCTTCATAACATCTTATGGGCCTACCGCACCACCCCTCGGCGTGCAACAGGCGAGACCCCTTTCTCCCTATGCTATGGCTTTGAGGCTAAGGCTCCAATAGAAGTGACCCTTCCGACCCGAAGGGTGGAACAATATGAGCCCGAGGTCAACGACGCCAACATGGCCCTCGACCTTCATCTCATCTCGGAACGCCGAGAGCAAGCTTTCCTCAGGGCTGAAAACTATAGGAGACAAGTCAAAGGATACATCGACGCCAAGGTCCGCTCCCGGGAATTCCAGGTGGGAGACTACGTCCTCCGGCGAAGGGAGGCCAGTTTACCCACCGAAGGAGGAAAGATGGCACCCAAGTTTGAAGGCCCCTACATCATCTCAGCCATCATCAAACCGGGGACATACAAGTTAAAACGTCCTAATGGGACAGAAATTCCTAGACATTGGAATGTGCACCACCTAGTGAAGTTTTACCAATGAGTGGCCAAGCCCTCATCCTCAACAAGTGTAAATGATCAATGGCCCAAGGCCCCGTCTGTTTTTGAAGAATAATCAAAAGGCCAAGCCTTCATCACCTACATATTGTACAAACGGCCCAAGGCCCCTTCTCTCCTACAAATGAGTGGCCAAGCCCTCATCGCCTCACCAAAATAGGCCCAAGGCCTCTCCCTCTCGTGAGGGGGAACAACAATTTAGGTACCAAGTACCAAGTGTATGGGTCACCTCCATCACTCTTTGAAAACACCAAGTGTTTTCTCAAACTTTTACACACTCTCCTAAAAAAAAAAAAAGAAAAAAAAAAAACCGGGGGGTGCAATACCCCTCGGCTCCGGCTGGTACCAAGTGCCCCCGGCTATTTGTGTTCTACACACAAATAAAACCATTCCCAGGAACGCTTTCCGCGCCATCCCCCAAGGGGAGGCAGGCAACGGACCATGTCCCGGGCCCAGGATTCGACTTCCACAAACGAAACGCTCCCCGCGCTATCCCCCAAGGGGAAGCAGGCAACAGACCATGTCTCGGGCTGAGGGGACGACTTTCAAAACCGAGGCGCTTTCCGTGCTATCTCCCAAGGGGAAGCAGGCAACAGACGATGTCTCGGGCCGAGGAAACGACCCTCAAACCCTTCGGGATATCGGAAGGTCATTCCCGAAGGGGGAGCCAACGGTTTATTCCGTTGCCTCCCATATAGGCCAAGCCTTTCCTAGAAACCAAGTTTCTAGATGCCTCTCCTACACCATCTAAAAAAAAAAAAAAAAAAAAAGAAAAAAGACGTGTAGGGGGGAAGGAACTCCCCGGATACTATTCTCCCCGGAGGCTCAACACTTCGGATATACATTCTCGAAGGCTCCCACAAAGGCACAAGAAAATCTCGCCACAACAAGTCATCTGGCTACGTAGCCGAAGGCTTCACTGCATGAAACCTCGGAGTACAAGATTTCACCCGGAAGCCCACGAAGAGGCCTTGCCAACAGAACTTCACCAACATTTGGCTGAGACTAAGCGATAAATGATATGCCGAAGGCTCCCCCTTTTCAAAAGCTTACTACACGATGAAGCTAGTCTGTCTCACATTCGAAGGCATGCCCTCGGATCGGGGGGACAAGTTCATAGGACCTACAACGGCAGGAGATTCATCAAACTCCTTCATCTGAGGGCTCGCAACAATGCCTATTGAAAATATGGGGGAGATTTGACTAAGTCTAAAAAACAACAACGACCCCCCGATGATCCTACATTGCATCTAAGGGGTCCTGATTGTATGCTATCAACCGGGGGCTACTCACTAGACCTGTGGGAGACAAACCTCAGAATTTCACTAAGTCTGCAATCATGAACACCTCGGCTTCTGCATCCGAAGGGTGCACAACATATATTGTCAACAAGGTGGACGTTTGGCTAAGTCCACAATATTGGAGTCCTCGGCTTGACGAGAGGAACCCCACTCTGTAACCGAAGGCTTCTGATCGAGTCCCATGCCTACAAACCCGCGGCAGAGGGCCCCCAAGGAAGTATCACTTAGAAGTCCACAAGTACAAACCCCCCGGTGATTCTACTCTACATCCGAAGGGCTCTGATCAGGTTTTACTTGGAGAATTTTCTAAGTCCACAACCACAAACCCCCCGGTGATCCTACTCTACACCCGAAGGGTTCTGATCAAGTCTTACTTAGAAAGTTTTCTGAGTCCGTAGCTTTGGGTGGATGTGATCAAGTTTTTTACTTAGAAAAATTTCTAAGTCCAAAACAACAAGCCCCCGGCAATTCTACACTACGTCCGAAGGCTTGTGAAGGGCCACACTCAGAGATTTTTCTAAAGTCCACAAAGGAGAACATCATACAATCAAAATACGAAGGATGCCGAGGACATCATAAACGCTTATTCACGCATACACAAACATGAAAGAGACAAAGGCATTCATCCATACAAAAAGCCCGAAGGCAATCATTCATTCAACAGGAAAAATCAAAAATGTGTTTCGATACAAAAATATGGCCGAAGCCGGGACCTATCAGCTATTACAAATAATGATACTTGGACAATTTCTACGAGTGGGCTTCTTCGGCCACGTCCTCCTTGGCCTTCGAGGCAGCGTCGTCCCCGGCCCCTTCGTCCTCGTCATCTTCGGCCTCCTTCGCCAGTTCAGAATCTTCGAGCAGCTCCCTCTCTTCGCCCTCAGGCAAAGGGACCCGGACGTCTGGTTGGAGCGGGGGGAGGCCATAAGCTTCTGGCTTGAAGTCCTTCAGATCGGTGCCATAATGCCGGGAGAGCTTCCTGTAAATGTTGGCCTGGGTAAAGTATTCCCCGCCCTCGTAGTAGCTCTTGCCCTTTCGGGCCAACCACAAAGCACCGGGGCCTGCCACCCACTCCTCCACGGTCTCCGGAAGGACTGAGGCCATCCACTCCTTGTGATCCTCGGTTCTCCACCCCCCGGATTTGAAGGCTTCAACGGCCTCTTTGGCAGCTTCGGCAACTGCCTCCCTCCTGGCGGCCTCGGCGGCTTCCGCGGCGGCTTTGGCGGCAGCAGCGGTGGCCTTCTCTGCATCGGCCCTCCCCTCGGCCCTGGCCACCGTCTTGGAGTCCTGGAGGATTTTATCGAAGGCCTCCTGCTCCAATCGGAGGGTTTCCCGGACCTCCAGAAGTTGCCTCCGGGAATCAGCCAAAGCCTCATCCGCCTGCTTCTTCTGAGCCTGTGCTCCCTCGAACCTCTTCAGGAGTTCGCCGAGCCCGAGGGCAGCCTGCAAGATAGACCATCAAACAGCAAGGGTTAAAACATCAGAATCGAAAATGTGCTAAGTCCAGAAAAGGCATCTTAGAAAAGAGAAGGGGAAGCCCTTACAGTGACGGAGGCTTGGAGGACCTTACTGCCGAGGGCGTCGTCCTTCAGCCTGGACAGTACCGACTTGTCCGTCGGGGGAGTAGCGCCAGTCAAGAACTCCCTCGGGTTGAGGGTGCCATGCATAATTGCGGTTCCCTTTGTGATAGAGAACTGCACATGATCCTGAGGCCATGCTAACTCGGCTCCCTGACCCGGAGGGGGATTGGAAGCGGCAATCATCGTCGGCGTACCGGAAGAGGAATGGCCCTCAGATATAACCACCGGCACCCCCTTCGCTCCGGCAGCATTCTTAGCCTTCTTCCCGGGGGCCTCAACGCTTTTGCCCGGTGCCTTCCTTTTAGCAGCATCGGTACGAAGGACTTCGGCCCCGGTGCCGGCACCAGCACCGGCATCTTTCGACGGCACCTCCCCCTCCTGAGTCTGGGGGCCATCTCCCTTCGGGAAAAACTGATCCACGGGCCTCTGCTGCGAGGGCCCCCCTCCTTTTTCTTCTTCGGCTCCTTGGCCAGTTGTTTCTTCAGCTTAGCAAAATTCTTGGCGTCCATATCCGGTCCTGCAAAAGAAAGAGGAAAATATACAAACATCAGACTACATACGACAATGAGACGAAAGTTCCTAAGTACAGAAATACGAGCCCCCGGTAACCACCTTCAACGCTCCGGTACACCCGGTCTACCATCGGGTATTGTTCGTCTCTCTCCCCCATTAGCCGGAACCGCCGGAAGCCCAGCTTAAGGAGTTCATCCGGAAGGGTCGCGTCCTTGATAGTCTTCAACTTGTCGGACCCCTCCAGTTTCTCGGCCAACTTCTTCCCATTCTTCGCGAGAGCGGCACTTCCGACTTTCGGATGTCTCTTGAAGTTATCGCGGAGGGGGGCAGCAAACGGGTTCTCCTCCATCCGGATGTAGCAGAACTTATCCTTCCATCCCTTGTGGGACGAAGGGACCTCAGAGAACAACCTAAACTCCGATACCTGTTGCAGGTTGGCAAAGCCTCCGGCATTGGAGTGACCCCCCCCGGCATAAGTTGAATGACAAGAAAAATTGTTCTAAGGAGGGCTCTACACCCCTCTCTCGGCAAAGCGACAGGAAGCCCGCCAGATAGGAATGGCTGTTGGGTGTCAACTGGCAGGGGGCCAGTTTGATGAATCTAAGGTATTGGAGGACGAAGGAGTGAAGAGGGAACCGGAGGCCCAACTCCACCGACATGATATGGACAGCGAAGCAGCCTTCGGGAGCGTGCAACAACGTGTCATTTGGTCCCGGCTCCACCACCTGCGCTGAAGGCCCGACGAAGAACTGTGTCGCCATATACTCCGCATGCGTAGCCCTTGTCTTCACCTCTAAGGCAGCAGTGTTCAGATATGAGTGCCCTTCGGGTATTCCCACCGGCCTCCCGGCATCGGCAGCGGCTTGTTTCTTCTTAGGTGCTGCCTTCACCTTCTTTTTCCTCTTCCCGGGGGCTACACTAAGAGGCTCCGGGTCCAGGGGCCTGGAGCTCCCGGCTTCAGCATCATTGCGAGAGGGGGGAGGGACAGCGACGGTCACCCTCATCCGCTCCTTCTCCTCCTCCTCCTCGGCAGTTTGGACCGCTAGGGCCATCTCCTCATCTTCTATCACCTGCTCAAACTCCTCGGCTTCGGCCTCGGTTATGAGTCGGTTTTGGACCTCGGCAGCCACTTGCGAGTCGTTGATGTGCGAGGACTGTTCGCTAGAGGATTCCACCTCAGAGATGCTTTCAGATTGCACCGGGGCCTCCCTCGAAATGTTTTGGGAATCGGTTTGCGAAGACATTTTTTTTTTAAGGGAAAGGATTTCTGGATGAGGAAGGCTACTAATGATCTAGCCGAGGGCTGGCTACTAATGATCTAGCCGAGGGCTCCTAAAATCTCTAACACAACGTCTAAAGGAACGAAGAGCAAAGCACTAAGGAAACGAAGAACGGAGGCAGAACTGACCTTTGGGATTAAAGTCTGATCGAGGGCAAGATTTTCTCTCTCTAGAAAATTCGGCAGAGCTTCGCTAGAGTTTGTGAACGCACAAGGAGGACTGAGCTCTGCCTTGGGGTATTTATAGGCAGATGGGCCTCGAGAACTGGGCCTCAACTCGAAAGCCCATCATTACAGGCCGCCGTTTCGACCAATGGATGACCGCCGCTCCCTTCAGCCAATAAGGACACGCCACGCCAACCCCTCTTCCAACGGGCATATTGCAACGGCTATATTTCAGAAGCATTGGAGTGCCCTCGAATGATAGCCTCCGGCTACCGCCCTCCTCAGCCCTCAGACGACGAATTCCACCAAACGCCTTCGAGCTTGCGGCAGCATCAGCCCCCGGCTTGTAAATATTGTCACCCCTCGGGTTTGTATCAACACATCATAACTCCTTCAGCCCGAACTAGCCTTCGGCCCAAAGGAGTGGGGGACTGGGATACACCCCTCGGGTACATACTTCAACACCCCCTTCGGCAGAGGTAGAGTATCAAAATTTTTTCCCAAGTCACTTGCGGAAATGAAGCAGCCCTCATCACAACACATGCAGGCAATACACCTATGCTTTCCCCAGAAAACCCTCGACATGTGAGGGACTGAGGAAAGCCTTCTGCGGTCATACAGGTGTTATACTGCCCTCAGAAAGCCCTCGACATGTGAGGGACTGAAGGGAGCCCTCGGCGAACATGCGAAGGTTACGAACACCTTCCCTCAGAAAACCCTCGACATGTGAGGGACTGAGGGAAGCCTTCGGCAAATTAGCAGAAGACAAGTTCTCCAGCAAAGGCACCCAGCGAAATGATGAAGCCTCCAGAAGAATCAACACATCTACTCCTTTTCCCTCAAGTACCTTTCGACAAAAGGAGTGAGGGACTCCTGATGGAGTATATGGCCCAGGAACCCCCGGCCCACAGACTCCTACTTCTCCTGCACAAGTTCATTGGGCCCAGGGAACAACTCAGGCCCAAAATGCAGCGGCCCAAGCCTCAACATAGCCCAAAACACACACTGGGATGCCTTCGGCTACCTTGGCCGAAGGCTCCAAAACTCACAGGATAGCCTTCTCTGGCATAAGAAGCTACTGGGAGAAAACGGCGAAAAACATGAGCCTTCGGCACTATCAAGCCCTCGGCATCAGAGAAGCCTTCGACTGGACCAAGGCTGAACCAAACCTTCGGCCACACAAGGGTCCTTGCCACACGGAGCCCTCGGCTACACGAGGAGCCCTCGGCTGCATAAGAAGCCCTCGGCTACACAAGGAGCCTTCGGCTGAACAAGGAGCCTTCGGCTGAACAGGCTCAATCATCGAAGATTCCTTTTAGAGACAGCCAACCACCGCATTTAATGCCACGTCGCATCCGCCAACCGCATTCAATGCGGTTGACGTACCACTGCCGGTGCCACCAGGCTGATATGACCCTTCGGCCGTTGGATTACTGACACGTGTCCTCTCATCGCATTTATTGCTGCTATAAATAGCAGCCCATTTCTCCTTGTAAATCAGGATCTACATCCCAACTCCACATCTCGAGTTCATTTAATAAAATCGACTCTCTCTCCTCCTATTTGCTCTGACTTCTCTCTAAGTTATTCCCACAATAACCCCTCGGATAAGATACCCCCCGGGTAGACTATCCATCAGTATATGTCATGTAAATGTCATAAAATGAATATTAATGCTTCATAAAACTAATTTTAAATTTTTATCATTTTCAAAACATATTAATTATTTTTAGGTATATCTTGTTCTTACAAAGTTATCAACAATTGGGATAGCACAAAAAATAGAAAACGACAAAGTATCATAAACATGTACAACAAATAATATGGAAAGATCAATTATGCTTAAAGGGAAATACTGGATGGAGAATGCTACAGTCAAAGACAAAGGCGAGCAAATACTAACTACTACCTAAAAATTAGTCAAAATATATATATTTCAATGGTTAATTTTGTCCAAGTAAAGTTAGATCAAGTAGTTTTGTGAGTGCGTGAAGCAATAGCGGTATAAATATGAGTTAATTCCCTAAATAGGTCAAAAAAAGTGACTCAAAAGCACAAATAGAACTACATGTTTTTTACTTTTTTATTCCCTCTAGTAGGACTATTTATGTGTATTTGGACAAATATACCCTTGAGGCTTTTGAAATTTCTTAATTAATAATAAAATCATAAAAATAATAAAAAAAACTTTAAAAAACGTCAAAAAATATTACTCCGTAAAAAATTTATAAAATATTTATTAAAAAAATTAAAAATTAAGAAAAAAAAAAGTAAAAACAAAAAACGCCACCTCCTCTGCCACCACCAGCTCCCATCACCGGTTGAAAATCTGCCAACATTTTTAGTAATGCCATAATAATGAGTAATAATGCCATTTTCTTGGCATTTTCAAAAAACAACGGCATTTTTTACAAACACTGGCAGAATTTTCACCGATCGAAGTTATCCATATTTGTTATGGGTTTTTACTATTTTATTAATTTGTTTTAAAAAAAATCTGCCAACAATTTTAGTAATGTCATAATAATGGCAGATTCAATGAGAATTTGGCATTATGAAGAGTAATAATGCCATTTTTTTGCATTTTCGAAAAAAAAAAGAATTTTTTATGAAATGTGGCAGAATTTTTACTGATCGAAGGTGGTGGTGCTGGGAGGCGGTGGGAAAGGTATTCATAGTTTTTATATATATTTTTAAAGATTTTTACTATATTTAAATTTTAAAAAAAATTAAAAAAATAATTTTTAAAAATATATTTTTTGTTGTACATTTTTTTTAAAATGGATTTTTTTATTATTTTTTAAGGATTTTATTATGATCGAGTTATAACATTTCATTGTGAAATAATACCCTTAGGGGCATTTCTGGTAGGAATCAATTGTTTAGTCCTATTTGGGATGGTTAAAAATGTAGTGGTCCTATTTATGCATTTTATGTTATTTTTAGTCCTATATAGAGCAATTACTATTGTTGAGGTTTATTCCTTCAATCTTTGGGTCCAACACGTAAGCCCAAAGGTTTCGAGTGGAGTGGTGTATATGTGTGAATAAACTAGCCCAACAAGCAATTAAGATGGATCAAGAAATGGTAATTAGCAAGTAGGAGTTTAGGTACTATTAATCAATTAATAACTCCCTAATACAATACGCTTGCTAAGGCTCGTCGACCGTTCGTCTTACAATGCAGTAGAAGAGCTGCGAGTAAGAGAAATATAAGCTAGAGTGCTAAGAATAGTAAGTTGTCAACCCTTTACAATGAAATAAATGCTGCTATTTATACTACCAATGGGCAGTTGACTATGTTGTCGTGGAGGACTGTGTGTGGTTGATGCCCCAACCACCAAATCTCCAGCATTAAATGCGCTTCCCGCCAGAATCTGAGTTTCCCGCCTAAGTTGTGGAGACGTACATCCAGCCGGGATGGGGGCCTGCTCCTGGTGATGTTACAGAGGATAATGGGTCGTTCGTATCCTGGCCCTTAAAGGATTTGTTACACGGATTGGACTGGCTCCAAGTGGTTGTGGCTTCTAGAGGCGACGTTCGTTGCCGTTGTGATTACGTGTGGTCTGATCCACTTGCCTTCATGCAGACGTTCGTCGGGGAGGGTTGCCCCGTTGGGTCGGACGTTCGTCCGAATAAAAGGGGGTGAATGGGCCGATCCTTCATTTGGGCCATTAACCCAACAACTATATATCTATCAGAATATTATCCTAGATATGACAGAAATTCTACATTTTCCGAATCTATGACCTCACTAGTTATTTTCTTAAAACAATATTCTCTTCGTCCCTTAAAACTTTGCCAAGTTTTACCAGCACGGAGATTAATAAAATAAAAACCGTGTGGTTGAAGTTTGTGCAGATGAGAGAGAACTAACTGGAACCACAAATTCTTTACTTATAATGGAAAGTGGCAAAGTTAGTAGGGCATCCAAAAAAAGGAAAGTTGGCAAAGTTTTAAGGAACGGAGGGAGTATTTAAAGTTGTAATATTTAATTAATTCCGTAATTATTAATTAAATAATTAGTTTTTATGGGCAAGTATACTCTTTAGGTTATGCATGTAAAACCCTAACCTCCTACTCATTTTCTCCAACCCTAGGCTCAAGCCTCCCACTGCCCCCCGCAAAGTCGCCTGCTGCTGCCATCCTGCCGCACATCCGACTGTCGCTGCCGCCCTGCCACCGCATGTTGCCGTTTAGCTGTACGGCCGCATGCTTTCCGTATGGCCGCCTTCTTTCCACCTTTGTCCATCTGCACAGTCGCATGCTCGCCTCCTTCGTCCAGCCCGTGCTTGCTGCCGGCGTGGCCGTCTTGCTGTACGGTCGCCTTCTGAGCTCATTACCTCCGCCGACTCACGCGCCTGCTCGTTGCCGCTTGAGAATAAGGTTATTTGGGTTCTTCTTCTATTTAATGAAATTAGGGTTGCTAATTAATGTTCCAAAAGAACGGCGCTAGACAATTCAGATTCTTCAGTCAAGGCGAGTTGAAGATGAACCCTAGGTTGAAGAGGGTGTGTAGTGAATAATTTGTATTTAATGTCGTGACTATCACAAAAAGTGCAGTGATTATTACAAGAAGTGTGATGATATGACCATAAATAAAGTGATCATGACAAGAAGTACAATAATGTAGATCATTAACAGTGACATAAAGTGCAGTTATCAAATCTAATAAGGAAAAAAAGAATTATAAAATCCTAACATTTTTATAATGGCGTGGCATAACTCTCGCATGGAGTGCATTATATTTAATTAAACGTAAAAACTAAAGTTATCAAAATTAGAAAAATAATAATATTGAAGTGCCATACTTAAGTGCATGAAGTGAATTATATGTCGTGCAGTGAATTATTCTAAAATTAGAACAAAAAAAATGTCGTGCAGTGAAAGCCGGCATAAAGTGCAGTAAATGTCATACAATAACACGTGCATAAAGTACAGTATTTTTATTCGGACGAAAGAAGTGCAAAATGCATCTTTTTAAAATAAGGGCATTTTCGTGCAGGGACAGAGCTACGTTGTAAAAGTTGGTCTAAATTGAGACCACTGGACTTTTTTTAATCTTTATATAGGTATATATAATTTTTTTGTAATTTATAATTTGACACCACTGAAATTAAAAATTGACACCACTATCTAATAAAATGGGGTCAATGTAAAAAGGCAATTGAACAGTCACACCCCAAAAGCAAGTTTGGCTTGACGGAGAAAAGTCACCTCCAGCTCCTACTCTCCGCCTCTCTTGGTTGCTGAGTCAGCTTGCTCTCTGCCTCTCTTGGTTGCTAAATAGTAGCCGGTAGGGATGACAATTTAGCCCGACCCGACGGATACCCGCACCGAACCGAACCGGTCAAAATGGGGAAAACTGCTTTGACTGGGTAACGGGTACGGGGCGGGGAATACCCGATTTATGTAAACGGGTAATGGGGCGGTTATGGGTTTATACCTACCCGCCCCGTTACCCGCCCCGTTACCCGCCCCGTTTAATTTGGATACGGTTACCCGCACCATTGCCCAACCCGCACAATTTACTTATATGTTTTAATAGTTTATGTATTTATTATTTAATATATTAAGTATATATGAGTAGTAGTACATTAGTATATGACACTTATTCCCTCTAATACTTTGAAACAATATTCAACTTATCGGTTATCCTTTGCAATTATGAGGAGTTGGTGCTCAAAGTTCACTATTTTAGATTTTAGATTTTCAATACCATCCATCATCCTTCCTTTGTTAACTTCTACAAGATTTATTTTCTTCACATAATGATTATTTGATTTTTGTGATTTTCTCTACGCAATTTTCACATGTGACTCTCTTAATTTTTCACCCAATAACTTTCATAAAACTCACGTAGAGTTTAAAGTCCAAATATTTTAGATTACTCTACCTTGCTTTAATTTATGTAATTGCTAATAATTTTGTAGAGGTGTATTGGATGATTAAATTAATTTTGATTGGTTGCCATAATTTATATCAAGTTTTAAATTTTAAATTGTGATTTTGTGGTACTATTTAATTTTGTGGTACTATTTAATTTTGTTTTTTTAACTCTATTTAACTCTATCTCTATCTGTGATACTATTTATTTATTTTTTAATTTAGGTGGTTAATGATAAGTAGTTAATCATCATTTTAGGATTGATACTAATTTTGAAGGATTTTTTTTTTAATAAAACGGTTACCCGCGGGGGAAACCGTTACCCGCGGGGAAAACCGTTACCCGCGGGTAAAAAATACCCGACGGATAACGGGGCGGTTTCGGGGAAAATTTTTATCAAACGGGGCGGGTACGGGTAATGGTATACCCGTCCCCGAACCGCCCCGTTGCCATCCCTAGTAGCCGGTGTAGAGTATTACAACTATTTAACTATCCATCTATCCTCCATCCGGTATCCCCCCAAAAAAAAACTCTCGGGTCTCGTGTTCGAATCCCACTAGCACCAGTGGAACTATGCTCCCCCAAAAATCTCTTCAAGTGGTAGGGTCAAGCGGTGTATACTAACCCGCAGGGCCAAGCCAAAGTTGAGTTTCTGGGGTAAGGGTTCGTGAAAGCGGTGGAGCTAGTCACTATAAAAAGTTTACCCATACTTTAATTTTACCGGTGTGCGTAGCTCAACTGGTAGCGAGGGATTGCCACAAGGGTTAGGTCCCGAGTTCAAATCCCGGCAACTGCGATGAGAGGTTACTATGCTAAAAATGCATAGGGCCTCTACAAGTACCGGGGACGGAGCCCCACTTTTTATCTGTCATATTGTGATTATAGTCCAATTTACATCCTCCCATCGTGCCGTCCGGTCGGTATTGGGGGGTCTCAGGGATGGAGTGTCATTCTTTTTTTTTTCTCCATCCGGTATCCCCTAATTGAAGTTTGAACTTTGAAGTTGTTTTTTGTATTTTCTGATTGAGTATTATAATTTGACACTTTTTGAGTTGTCAATTTCTAAACTGAAGGTTAAAAGTATTAAACATTTTCCATCCGTAGTATAATTTATGTGGTGTTTGAAAAATGGCGTTTCAGCCAATAAATGACGGTCTAATCCCTTTTGGCGTTTTTAATTAGTGAAAACGTTGTTTAATTAGTGAAAGCGTATTTTTACGGAACCGCTGGAATTGAAACACTACAAATAGGAGAGTTTTGGATTAGCATTTTGAAATATGGCGTTTTCTACTAACTATTGTGGTCAAACTAAATTACGTACCAAACATCTTTTGACAACCCGCCAAATTATTTCGCTATTGACAACCCGCTAACATAATCCGCTATTCGTATTCGCTAACCGCTAAATGTCAAACACGCCCTATAACTGAGCAATTGATAATTTCTATTTTCTAGAATTGTTATTTGGATGTAGAAATATCAAATATCATACGAAATATCATTTAATTTGTGTTATTTTAATTGGAAAAAAAATATTCAAAAGTGTTGACAAAGAAAAAGTTGTATAACGTTTTTAAAATATGAGAACACGGCATGGACAATTGTGGATTGGCACATTAATTTTATAAATAACAATGTTTGCTATTTTGCTCTATATATTTACACATTTTTAGATAAAATTAATTTGCTCAATTGACACGACTTGATATTAAATCCTCGCTCCGTCCCTGTTTTCGTCCTTCCACATTTTTTGAGAGAAGTCCTTCCACATTTTAATATAACGAGATTTTTTATTTTTTCGTTTTTAGCCATATTTTGAGATAAAAACAAAACTAGTCATATTTTGAGAAACTCAATATGTTTTAGTTATATCTCGAATTTTTTTAATATCTATATATCTTTATCTTTTTATATATAAAGAGAACATGGTGGAAATCCAAATAGAAATCTATTTGGAGCCAAAAGAAGTGAAAAATTGTTGTCACTATTAATGAAGCATTACTTAATGAAGCCATATTAAGTGTCAACCTAATTAATTGTTGTAAGTTATAAATAAAAAACTTTAGAAAATTATTGTCACTATTAATGAAGCATTACTTAGTGAAGCCATATTAAGTGCCAACCTAATTAATTGTTGTAAGTTATAAATAAATCTTTAAAAAATTATATTGAGCATAAATACATTAAATATTAAAAAATATTAGAAAAATATTAAAAGATACACATGCATAATGAATCAAGAGACATAATATAACAAAGTTAAAAATGAAATGTTCTAATACTATATAAAATAGAGTATTACAATATATTTGGATACAAATATTATGTAAAGGACAATGATAATTGCTAAATGTCCCACACCGGAAAATTGAGAAGCACTAGAGTGCTATATTAAGCTTTGGGCTACTCCTCCTATTAGGTTGACCTTTTAGGATGGAACCTCAAGTCTTAACATGGTATCAGAGCCAAATCGATCCATGGTGTGGGGCCCCTTATGAAAAATGACGACACGACAAAAAAAATTGACGAACCGATGAAAAAATGAATGACGACATGATCTAGACGAAGTGTCTGGTCGTGAGGAGGGGTGTTAAATGTCCCACACCGGAAAATTGAGAAGCACTAGAGTGCTATATTAAGCTTCGGGCTACTCCTCCTATTAGGTTGACCTTTTAGGATGGAACCTCGAGTCTTAACAATAATACTCAGTACCCCTATTAAATGTGTCCAGAATTGACTTGCATGTGGAATATAAATAACGTAAAAATTACTTTATATGTGATTGAGATTTTTACAAATCAGTTGAGAAAAATATTTTACCTACACATTTATTAGTTTAAATGGAAAAGACAATTTTTGTTGGGGCAGTTGCAAAAATAAAGTTAGCACAATTTAACGAGATGAGGGAGTAATTGTTTTTATAATTAGCTGCAACATAAAATACAAAAATTCATTCATATAATTCTACTATAACTATTCATTACTCCGTTGAAATCACAATTTTATATATATTTTTTTCCAATTTTAAAATGATTTTAGCATTTGCAATTTTGTTTACGAGTCAAATTGGTTCAATGATATCATGTTTTTATTTTTAGACAATAAGTATGGATATACTAGTACAAATTACTCAGGAAATAAATTATTTGTAAAAATAAATTGATTGCATTTGTTCTCCATACAACGCACGGGTGGATTGACTAGTCTGTGTTCAAAAGAGAGTGGAAAAACAAGCTGATTTCCCGCTCAAAAATATTGGGTAAAAAACAGGTCGGGTTTGTGAATTCGGACATGGTACATTTACATTTATTTACATTTATTGCTCATCTAATGTTGATCACGTACACGATTAACATAGAAACAAAGTATTGTCCGCTGGAAAAGAGAAACACAAAATCACTACGGTATTGTGATTATTGTCCACTGGTATATACTCCGTATAAGACAAATTAAGCCCGTTATTTTCGTACAATACAGCCACCCTAATTGTCCTCGATTGTAAATCGCATTTACAAAGCTCCGTGGCATGGATTAACTGCAATTCACCAGACTATTATGGACTATGGAGTATATTCAATATACTATTGAATGAGTACCTACTTGTACTTTCACTCGTGCTTTATTTTTATTTTTTTGACTTTTTAATTAGAAAACGGCAAACATCTCTCAATTAGTAAAATCGCATGTTTAATTAATTAAACTATTACGAAGTACCCAAAAATTATTAATAATAAAGTGAATATTTTAAAACTGGTTTTAAATTTTCTCTAAAAAAATATAAGATCAAGAATAGATAAAATTATACTCCATCCATCCTATTTTATATGTTTTGCTTTGTTTTCGATCCTTGACAAATATCCGTAAATCTTGTTAGGGATGATATCACTGATTAGTATCGGTGACAACTACACTACTTCAGTGTTTTTTGTAGGGCAAGTTACTCAAAAATAAAAAACAATACCACTTCCAGTGGCGTAGCTAGAGGTGGGCCAGACCTGGCCGTGGTCCAGTCCAAATTTTAAAAATACTTTTATTTTTAGTGTAAAAAATTTCGTGTAAAAATATTTTTCAAAAATTTTCTTTGTATCGGCCCATTCTGGCCCAGTGTTCTGGTTCCGTCCCTGACCACTTCTATTAGTTCTATAGCAAAAAGTGTGTGATTCGTGCCATTTTTCTTTTTCGTGAAAAGTTCAATCACAAATTTTATCTTTGAACATTTTATTAATAATTTTGCTAAACTAAAATAAGACAAATGAAATGGAACAGAGGTAGTACATCAATACAAGAATAGTTAATTCAAGAATAGTTAATTACGTAGTATATTATGTTGGGTGTGTTTCGGAAAATAAAGAAAATTAATTAAAATAAATTAATTAAATAAAATGACAAGAGAAAAACAAGAAAGGAGATGAAGCAGAATTAGTCAAAGCTCGTGCTACGCACGATTTCCTTAAAACGTATTTGTTGCCTCCCACGGTGCTAGGAGCGTTGCAACAATCGTTTCCCATGATACGATGACTACGAACTAATGTTTGAGCACACAAACAAAAGTTCCAGCGAACGAGAACACAGTATGAACACTAAGGAAAATTTCAGAATGCTGGCAGTGTGTTTTTAGAGCTAAAACGTGTATGGAGTGCAAGAATGCGTGTAAGAACGTATGTTGTTGCAAACCACCTGCCAGCCATTATATAGGAGGATTTGTTGTGTGAAAATAGTGAATTAATGGACCTGAACGTTAGACATCAATGACCAGTCCGTTGGGCATTGAATCGTCCATGAACTGTCCATTTAACGCTGCATTAAAAGATATAAACGTTGGGCATTTATTGCTGTAACAGTTCAGAAGTGCCACCAGAACTCTACGAGGTGCTCTGGTCGAAGCCAGCAGAATACCTATGCGAGGTATTCTGATCGAGGCCATCAGAGACCGACATTCGTGTCCGCAGGTCGCGGTTTTTCTTCTCCGATTTCGGGATTTGATTTGCACCCCCCCTGCGCGCGTGGAGAGAGCTTTTACCCTTAGGAATCTTAACTCCATAAGGGGGGAGTCCCTTTATAAAGGGTTGCAAATCCCTTGGGTTTTCCGGTGTGGGAAATTAACACTAGAAACTCATCCTTTTTCCCAGTTTTTCCATTCTAACGGGTAAACTTCGAAAAGCGATTTCTCATTCACCCGTTATCCGTTTTGAGCGTACCATATATCGAATTGTAGCCCTTAACAAGGACAATCCGAAACCACTTTGACCCGACCCAAATCGGAAGTGGACCCCACTCAAAAAATTGCCCCAAAATAGCCATTTAATGCAATTTTTCACACATTTTTCCAACATATTAATTTTTCTAAACATTATTTAATGGGTGTTTCCTTATACGAAGTATATTACTACCTTCGTTCCAAAAAAATCATCACATTTAACATTTTAAGATGTTCCCAAAAAATCTTCAAATTTCCTTTATGAAATATTTTTGTCACTAATATTCAAATATAATTTTCTTACTCAATCACAATCATATACACATTGTTCATTTTATTTCTGCTTTCTTAATAAGTGTGTCTGTCAAAACAAGATTTTTTTGGCACCGGAGGGAGTATTGAATTAAAACTTAAGTATAAAAATGTAATTAAGGGAGTGTTTGAAAAAAAAAAGCTGATTGTGTAAAACTGCTTCTGCTGAAAAAAGCACTTTTGGAGATGTAAGGGAAAAGTGATTAGTGGTAAAAGTTGATAGTGTTTGAGAAAAAGTGATTTTGAAAAGTAAAAGTTGGTAGTGTTTGGTAAAATAAGTGCTTTTTGTGTAATAGAAAAGGGAAAAACACTTTTCACACGCAAGCTGAGAAAAAGTAAAAAATTGGTAGTGTTTGGTAAATGAGTGCATTTTTAAGCAAAAGTTGAGAAGTGCTTTTTTTAAACTGTTGCAAACACTCTCTAAATGTAGTGTAGGTGTACCACATCATAGTACAATTGCTATTCAAAGTGAAAAAGAGTCCCATGGACCATGGTTGTGGAAATGAAGTGTGACTAAAAAGTTTATGTAAAGCATAACAATAATACGGAGTATATGGAACGTGCGTGATTAGTACCTAGCGCCTTTTCGAACAATGATTCCAATCATAAAAAATTTATTTATTTATGAAGTGTTATACCCTGTAATTTTTTTATTTGTACTTCAACTTACAAAAAATACTTATTGTTGAGTTTAATCCAACACGATATAGTAAATATATGTATAATGTGTATGAACAAACTATCTTTACGTGGAAACCTGAAAGGGAGAAAACCACAGGATTTTTTAGGCTAATGTCCAAGCCCTCTCTTTCTCATTAAGACTCTCCTCACTATTACAATGTACAAGCTCCCATTAATGGAGTATTGAGCTAGCTAGAGAGAAATAAGGAAGAAGAAGCTCAAAGAGGATCCCTAAACGTGTGGGAAAACCCCATATTTATAGGGGAAAGGGAGTAGGGGAAAACCTACCCTAATGGGCCAAGTGGGCCGAAATGGGCCCAAAGGCCGAAACAGGCCTAATAAGCTAAAACGGACCTCACTGATCAGGCTCCGTACTACGTACAGTCTTGGGCTCCTGAACAGTAACGGACCGGGATAATATACCTCAACACAAGTCCCCCAGATTCTTGAGTAGTGAGCGTGCGAATCTGCTCGAGAAAGTAAACTCTTGCCTACGCTGTTCATGGCCTTCTTTGCACATGGCCTCGGCTTTCGGGGCAAAGACTTAACAATGCCTTTGCCTCGGTGCGAGGGATTGGGGCGTTCGGCCCACGGATGCCCGACCCGACTTCCTTTGGACGGTCGTCCCTAGAAGCTCGGCTTAGATGTGTCTTTGATTTTGATGCACGACCCCAGTTGCAGCTCTTAGAGTCGTCATTCAGCGACAATCCTCGGCTTATTCCTAGAGACGTTCGACCTCCAGATGATAGGCTTGGTCTCCTTGGACGTTCGGCCCCTTGATGGCCAGCCCGCTCGAACTCTAGTTGTTGGGGCTCGGGAAATTTCCTTCTGGACGCTCGGCCCGACATGCTTAGGAAGATTAGTCCCTAGAAACCCGACCCGACTTCCTTTGGTCGTTCGTCCCTAGAAGCTCGGTCTAGATGTGTCTTTGCTTTTGATGCACGACCCCGGTTGCAGCTCTCGGAGCCGTCATTCAGAGACAATCCACAGCTTATTCCTAGATACGTTCGGCCTCCAGATGTTAGGCTGGGTCTCCTTGGGACATTTCTACCTCAACATGCTCAGCCTGGGCATGCTCGGTCTCAGGATGTGTTGTGCGTCTTAATGCCCTCGGCCTCCAGGGTGGAGAAGCTCGTCTCCCGACCCTCGGCCTCCAGGTAGAGAAGCTCGTCTTCGGGCCCTGGACCACTGGATGGAAGATCGTCTGTAAAAATCCCTGCATCCGAGATGGGGATGATCGTCTCACGACCCTCGGCCTCCGGGGTGAAAGATGCTCGTCTTCAGGCTTTGGCCTCTGGGTGGAAGATGCTCGTCTCCAAGCCTTTGGCCTTTGCGTGGAAGATGCTCGTCTCTAAGCCCTTGGCCTGATGGTCTTCTTCAGACGCTCGGCCTCTGGGGAGGAGATGATCGTCTCACGGCCCTCGGCCTCCGGGGTGAAAGATGCCTTTCTTCAGGCTTTGGCCTTTGGGTGGAAGATGCTCATCTCCAAGCCCTTGGCCTTTGCGTGGAAGATGCTCGTCTCTAAGCCCTTGGCCTGAGTGGTCTTTTTAAGACGCTCGGCCTCTGAGGAGGAGATGATCGTCCACGGCCCTTGGCTCCTGGGGTGGAAGATGCTCGTCTCCAAGCCCTTGGCCTTTGGTGGTCTTCTTTAGACGCTCGACCTCTGGGGAGGAGATGATCGTCCACGGCCCTTGGCTCTTGGGGTGGAAGATGCTCGTCTCCAAGCCCTTGGCCTTTGCGTGGAAGATGCTCGTCTCTAAGCCCTTGGCCTGATGGTCTTCTTCAGAAGCTCGGCCTCTGGGGAGGAGATGATCGTCTCACGGCCCTCGGCCTCCGGGGTGAAAGATGCCTTTCTTCAGACTTTGGCCTTTGGGTGGAAGATGCTCATCTCCAAGCCCTTGGCCTTTGCGTGGAAGATGCTCGTCTCTAAGCCCTTGGCCTGAGTGGTCTTTTTAAGACGCTCGGCCTCTGGGGAGGAGATAATCGTCCACGGCCCTTGGCTCTTGGGATGGAAGATGCTCGTCTCCAAGCCCTTGGCCTTTGGTGGTCTTCTTTAGACGCTCGGCCTCTGGGGAGGAGATGATCGTCCACGGCCCTTGGCTCTTGGGGTGGAAGATGCTCGTCTCCAAACCCTTGGCCTTTGATGGTCTTCTTTAGACGCTCGACCTCTGGGGAGGAGATGCTCGTCCCCAAGCTCTTGGCGCCAAGGTTCTTTTTGAGCATCATCTGTTATCAGTCGTTCCGATTATGATCTTCATCTGCATAATGAAGATAGTAATGCAGCCAAATGGCCAGACAACATATATATGTGTACACCTTTTTTTTTGTCGGCCAGTGGCTCTTCCGGGCATGACGGTCGACCTAAGGGTACGATGACCCTCGGCTCGACCTGTCACCTAGTCATTAAATTAAAATGACGGTGAAATTTATCACAAGAGCTTCGCTTGGCATTATCTAATTTCGGGATATCTGGATCCCTAATAAATAATGGTGATAGCAAATTAAAGTAATAATAATAATAATATAAATACGAAGCATTTTAACTAAAAAGCATAAGCAAGAGCACTTAGCTTTTAGAAGGGATGCTCGGCGGCTACGAATTTTCGAAATTGTTTTGATTCCTTTTTGTTTGACTTGATCAACCTTGCTCAAGAGCCAAGGACTTCAATTATTCAGCCACCAAGTCCAGACGTACGTCCAAGCCAAGAGGGCTCGGCTAAGTGGAGTTCCCCAATTTTGACTTGGTCAAAATTCTTTAAAGAAAATTGGCTCTCCACTTCTCGCCGGTGGAGATGGCGGTCGCAGCAGAGCAAGGGCGGCCCGATCAGCTTATCTCCGGCGGAAGCTCGACCAACTACTGAACATCCTTATTCTGAGCTCGAAAACCACCATTAATGGCGGAATCATGAAGCTCTCCACCGGCATATCCCACAGGTCGCGTCGGGCGAGTCATGGAAGCTCGAACGGCGACCGACCAGGTGGGGGAGTAACCAGCAGTTGACCGGCGATGACGGCGGCGGTGTGGTGATGCTCTGGCGGCGGTGTGGTGATGCTCTGGCGGCGGCGATGATCCGGCCGCGGTGTGGTGATGCTCTGGCGGCGGCGATGCTCCGGCGGCGACGATGCTCCGACGGCGGCAGCAAACAGAGCAAGATCCAGACAGCCCAGATCTTCCAGAATCCTCATTTTCCCTCTTCCTCCTGTTCAAATCAGTAGTTTTTCCACTAATTGCTAAATATTGTACTCCGTATCAAACTTCACATAAGATATATGTTTCAACATTTTATTTGAATATCTATTATAGAAATAATATTTATTTTGCGGTTGTAATTTTTTAAATTTTAATTATAATAATTTTGATAGTATAAGAACAATATTGAATATAATAAAAGTCAAAACTATATGTTTGTATATTGGCCCACGGGCCAACCCGTAACCTGTTGGGCCAACCCACTTAAACTCACAACCCATGTGGGTGGACCTGCAAAACCCACAAACAAAATGAGTTAGATATGCACAATCTTAACCCGCAGGTTTCAACTTTCAACTCATTTTGATAGCTCTAGAAATAAGCTTATAACGTAAGCATAGATCTATTTTGGGACTGCTCATTGCTCAATGTACGGTTACATATACCCTTTTTATCGTTAACTAGTTTTTTCACCCGTGCGTTGCACGGGATGAAAAGTTATTTTATTTTACAGTAATTTAGTTAGTTTCCTAAATGAGTCCATAACATTTGCCTTTGAATTTGAATTTGAATTTGCACATCAAATTTAATGTGGAGTTTGTTGGTTTTCCATGTCATCACATATAAGAAATTTTAAACCGGTTGAACTCATGACTCTAGATACATATATCGATGTAAAGCTCTACATGGATGAAAACCGGTCATCGTAAGAATGATCCACATTTTTTCAATGACTTGTTTTGAGTCTTATTGATCGTCATCGTACAGCTAGGGGAGGACTCGGGTCGGGCGGCCCGACCCAGAACCGGCCCGGCCCAGTTACTGTTTGGCCCGGCCCGGCCCGGGGCCCGGTGGGTCCATCGGTTCGGTTTGGCCCAGCCCGGGTGATGGGTGGTCCGGGCTCGGGCCCTGCTTTAGGTGAATCGGACCGGGTCCACCCCTACGTACAGCTAACCATTAGAGGGAATTGCTTGTGTTGCATGGGCTTATGTGACTAAATAATATTTTACATTTTTAAAAGTTAAATGCACATCTTCAAACCTATTTTTTACTTTTTGAAAAAAATCCTCGCCTATTAAAACTTGAATGTTTTAGTCCTGAAAATGTGTCACCTTGAAATATTTCAAAAACAATTATGTTGCAAATAAACTTTGTAAGACATAGAAATGATTTGATTTATAAACCTCCATATGTATAATTTTTTTTATTTATGTGTTTATTTATTTATGCATTTATTTATTTTACATATATCGAAACATGGGTTGGTTTGATCTGTTGAAATTTAGTGTAGTCGATCCAATATAAAATATCCCAAAACATAAATCTGGTACAACCAATGAACACCAATGAGCAAAAGGCATTTACTATGCAGTTCATCAAGAGAAATATTGTTGACACTTTTATGATACCAACCCTTGCATCTCGATGCACAAAAACTTTTGGTATGCTTATAAATTTGCCATTTATGCTATCAGTGAAAATCCTTGTTTCAACATAAACATAAAATTTTTGTTAAGTTGTTGCAATACATAAGAACCAAACATATCATTATGTACACCGATACGATGCCACTGGATTAGTTTCGGTAAGCTCTGGTCAACTACTACTCTTTGCTCAAATAGGCTGTTTGTTCCAGCGGTAAACATAGTTACGCTCCATCCATTTCTCATTATAATTGCCTTGTCGACGCCCTGATACTTCCATCCATTTTGGGACACTAACCTAGTTACATTCCTATGAAATGTTTTCCTTTTAACTTTGTCATGCATATAACGTACCCTTATACAAATTAGTCTTGTGAAAACTCATTTCTGGGCTGCACTTCTCAATCCTTTCCCTCTTCCAGTGCCTTCAATTGATAATTTATGCCTGCAAAACAGCGATACATTATTTCCTACATTCACCCAAATTAATAATCATGGTTTCATATTTTGAATCAAAGAGATTCACTGCTAGAAGGTGCAATGGTTATATTACAACATATTTATGGAAAATGAATATCATTGTTATGATAGACAACCTGGTATATGATACATAGCAAATAGTATCAAAATGTAGGTGTACTATCATAAAGTTGAAAGTTAAATTGGAATGATAGAACCCACTGAACCATCCATGATCTGGTTGAATCCGAGTGGATGGAAGTTCTTTGGATTGGAAATCATGTTCCTCCACTTTCCCCTTATTATCTTACTTATGCATTGTCTTGTACATATTCATCTGCCACACATTGTGCAACGCTAAAAATGACAATCTGCCAGGATAGTTCAAACAGATATATACCTTGAGCTTGTTTATTTCGTGCAATATGGTAAAACATGAGCTGATTAATGTTTAATCATATTGTAAAGGTGATAACATAAGCTAGCTAGATACAAACACAATTTCCATATTATGAAAGCAAAAATTACTTTCCTGCATATTAACATTATACGAAGTCTTTATTACCTTTACAATATGATTAAGACATTTATTATTAACTATATTTGACTTCAACTACATTATAACACAAACCACCTTTGATTTGAACACTACAGTTACTAACAAACTAAAATAAGAGTTGATTCCTTTTGCATATCATCATATTATCCACCACTTAAGATGGATAATTGACATGAGATATTAAAACTAAAGGCCCGTTTTAATGAAATAAAAGAGATGATAAATCACACAGAGACATGATAATCCCAACCTCAGTAACATCACCTTTTGAAGTGACGTAGGATGAGGTTCCTCCACCTGAATTTAACTAAGGCGACCCTTGATGCCCTTGACGGAAATAATGTAGAGGTTTTTAGCCCCAGTGTTATCGGCGCAGTTGACCGTCGCCGCCACCGGCAAACCCAGCGACAACATAGGGAACTTGTTCTCGGCCGATCCTCCCGCCCTCGCTTAGACATTTTGAGCTTGGGAAAATCAGAATATTCTAGCCAAGTAGCGGGTAAGCAAACAAATAAAGGAAACCAAATCATAAGGTAAAACACCCATTGCCATCAAGGAAAAGCGGTAACACTCAAATGAAATAAAATGTCAAATGCTAACTGATCATAGTTAAACATGAGGCAATGACATCATAACTACACAATATCATTTTATTGTTTCTAATGCTGGTCAAATAAAGCAGCGCTAAAAAACAAACATGTTGGTGAGATCGACAAACTCCAAAACATCTTGACTAAACATGTACATTATAGGATATTATAAACTATTTTAGTTTACTTCTAGCTTAAATCTATTTCCACTATAAGCAGGCTATTACCTCCATCAACTAAAAGAATCTATTTAAATGGTGAGAGATTTTAAAAGGAGAATTATCTCTAAATATTTACCTTTGCGTCCCAATTATCCATATAAAACTAACAAAAATTATAGTATTATTCAAGTCCTCTACCGTAACTTTATTCTAATGTCAAGTTCCAAGAAGAAAAACAACAGATGACAGAAAAAGAATAAATAGCAGTATTCTTAAAGCATTGGGCCATTAGCCCCATGCTCGAATAGTGAAAGTTCATTTTTAGGTTGAAATAATAAGAGGTTGCTTCATCAAGCCAGTTTACAGTGGTGAAATTTCAGAAAATTGTGTTATTTATTTTAGTATCATATAGAGTTCTCCCAAGTGATTCACCAGAATGAATGGTTTTAGCATCTCTTGTATTTAGTTATTTACTTTAGTGTATTTAATATATTTATATGTATCTATATCTCTTAATAGATACAATGTTTCAAAAAAAAAGACATTCAATGCAAAAAAAGAAGAGCACAACATCATTTTGTGGAATTACTTAACTTCCGAAGCTCTCCAGAAAAAGAGACTAAATAAAACGTGTACCTGATGTGATCATTGCTCTGAACACTACATAGATATAGATCTTCAACTAAGTGAAGCCCCAACCAGAACCACTACAAAGAAATAAAAATTGACAATCTTACAGAAATTTCTAACAATATTTTTCTAACAAAAATTTCATTCTTGACGAATTAAAAAAGTTTTTTAGACGAATTACTCCAATCCAAGAAAATTGACAACCCAAATAGATAAATTAATTACTGATTAAGTAGACAATACCTCTACTCGTTCTTCCAAGCGTATAAGACTAATTGTAGGAAGATATACTTGATTGAGGAATTTTAACAAACACCTTCTTTCCTGAAAAAATTAACAGCTTTCTAAGTGATTCAAACCTAGTCAATCGGAAATCAATTAAAATAAAGGATAGATTATATGATTTAGAATAACAGCTTACCTCGAACTCAAATATAGTCGGCTGGATTTCCGTTAAGATGATTCTAAAAGAAGAAGAACAATCTGAAGGAAGGAATAACAATCTCCTTTTTCGGAATATTTCCGGGCAGTTGGCTCCAGGTAGATGACTTCGTTTAGATGAATAGCCATCTTCTTTTTTCGGATAATTTCACGGCAGACGACTCCTGGTAGATTTCGGCTGAAAAGTATCTTCTCTTTTGAGAAATTTCATGTTGTTGACGACACCAACAATCTCGAGGAACTCTGATTTGCGAAGAGGGAAGAAGGAAGGAAAGGAAGCGGAAAGAAAAAATAGAAGGGCGCATGTTGGAAGACAATCGAAACCGAAAGGGAAAGGTAGAAGCCAGAGATCGATGAAGAAGGTTGCAGACTTGCAGTGACGGAAAAAAAAAATTAGGCGGAAGTAAAAAGATCGGTGATGTTTGTAGGTAAAAGTTCCGGATCATTTTTAATGAACCGTGAACATGAATTTGTATGAAGGGTGAGATCATTTGTAAATCTACCGTAACTTTATTCTAATGTCAAGTTCCAAGAAGAAAAACAACAGATGACAGAAAAAGAATAAATAGCAGTATTCTTAAAGCATTGGGCCATTAGCCCCATGCTCGAATAGTGAAAGTTCATTTTTAGGTTGAAATAATAAGAGGTTGCTTCATCAAGCCAGTTTACAGTGGTGAAATTTCAGAAAATTGTGTTATTTATTTTAGTATCATATAGAGTTCTCCCAAGTGATTCACCAGAATGAATGGTTTTAGCATCTCTTGTATTTACTTTAGTGTATTTAATATATTTATATGTATCTATATCTCTTAATAGATACAATGTTTCAAAAAAAAAGACATTCAATGCAAAAAAAGAAGAGCACAACATCATTTTGTGGAATTACTTAACTTCCGAAGCTCTCCAGAAAAAGAGACTAAATAAAACGTGTACCTGATGTGATCATTGCTCTGAACACTACATAGATATAGATCTTCAACTAAGTGAAGCCCCAACCAGAACCACTACAAAGAAATAAAAATTGACAATCTTACAGAAATTTCTAACAATATTTTTCTAACAAAAATTTCATTCTTGACGAATTAAAAAAGTTTTTTAGACGAATTACTCCAATCCAAGAAAATTGACAACCCAAATAGATAAATTAATTACTGATTAAGTAGACAATACCTCTACTCGTTCTTCCAAGCGTATAAGACTAATTGTAGGAAGATATACTTGATTGAGGAATTTTAACAAACACCTTCTTTCCTGAAAAAATTAACAGCTTTCTAAGTGATTCAAACCTAGTCAATCGGAAATCAATTAAAATAAAGGATAGATTATATGATTTAGAATAACAGCTTACCTCGAACTCAAATATAGTCGGCTGGATTTCCGTTAAGATGATTCTAAAAGAAGAAGAACAATCTGAAGGAAGGAATAACAATCTCCTTTTTCGGAATATTTCCGGGCAGTTGGCTCCAGGTAGATGACTTCGTTTAGATGAATAGCCATCTTCTTTTTTCGGATAATTTCACGGCAGACGACTCCTGGTAGATTTCGGCTGAAAAGTATCTTCTCTTTTGAGAAATTTCATGTTGTTGACGACACCAACAATCTCGAGGAACTCTGATTTGCGAAGAGGGAAGAAGGAAGGAAAGGAAGCGGAAAGAAAAAATAGAAGGGCGCAGGTTTTTAGCCCCAGTGTTATCGGCGCAGTTGACCGTCGTCGCCACCGGCAAACGCAGCGACAACATAGGGAACTTGTTCTCGGCCGATCCTCCCGCCCTCGCTTAGACATTTTGAGCTTGGGAAAATCAGAATATTCTAGCCAAGTAGCGGGTAAGCAAACAAATAAAGGAAACCAAATCATAAGGTAAAACACCCCTTGCCATCAAGGAAAAGCGGTAACACTCAAATGAAATAAAATGTCAAATGCTAACTGATCATAGTTAAACATGAGGCAATGACTTCATAACTACACAATATCATTTTATTGTTTCTAATGCTGGTCAAATAAAGCAGCGCTAAAAAACAAACATGTTGGTGAGATCGACAAACTCCAAAACATCTTGACTAAACATGTACATTATAGGATATTATAAACTATTTTAGTTTACTTCTAGCTTAAATCTATTTCCACTATAAGCAGGCTATTACCTCCATCAACTAAAAGAATCTATTTAAATGGTGAGAGATTTTAAAAGGACAATTATCTCTAAATATTTACCTTTGCGTCCCAATTATCCATATAAAACTAACAAAAATTATAGTATTATTCAAGTCCTCTACCGTAACTTTATTCTAATGTCAGTTCCAAGAAGAAAAACAACAGATGACAGAAAAAGAATAAATAGCAGTATTCTTAAAGCATTGGGCCATTAGCCCCATGCTCGAATAGTGAAAGTTCATTTTTAGGTTGAAATAATAAGAGCTTGCTTCATCAAGCCAGTTTACAGTGGTGAAATTTCAGAAAATTGTGTTATTTATTTTAGTATCATATAGAGTTCTCCCAAGTGATTCACCAGAATGAATGGTTTTAGCATCTCTTGTATTTACTTTAGTGTATTTAATATATTTATATGTATCTATATCTCTTAATAGATACAATGTTTCAAAAAAAAAAGACATTCAATGCAAAAAAAGAAGAGCACAACATCATTTTGTGGAATTACTTAACTTCCGAAGCTCTCCAGAAAAAGAGACTAAATAAAACGTGTACCTGATGTGATCATTGCTCTGAACACTACATAGTTATAGATCTTCAACTAAGTGAAGCCCCAACCAGAACCACTACAAAGAAATAAAAATTGACAATCTTACAGAAATTTCTAACAATATTTTTCTAACAAAAATTTCATTCTTGACGAATTAAAAAAGTTTTTTAGACGAATTACTCCAATCCAAGAAAATTGACAACCCAAATAGATAAATTAATTACTGATTAAGTAGACAATACCTCTACTCGTTCTTCCAAGCGTATAAGACTAATTGTAGGAAGATATACTTGATTGAGGAATTTTAACAAACACCTTCTTTCCTGAAAAAATTAACAGCTTTCTAAGTGATTCAAACCTAGTCAATCGGAAATCAATTAAAATAAAGGATAGATTATATGATTTAGAATAACAGCTTACCTCGAACTCAAATATAGTCGGCTGGATTTCCGTTAAGATGATTCTAAAAGAAGAAGAACAATCTGAAGGAAGGAATAACAATCTCCTTTTTCGGAATATTTCCGGGCAGTTGGCTCCAGGTAGATGACTTCGTTTAGATGAATAGCCATCTTCTTTTTTCGGATAATTTCATGGCAGACGACTCCTGGTAGATTTCGGCTGAAAAGTATCTTCTCTTTTGAGAAATTTCATGTTGTTGACGACACCAACAATCTCGAGGAACTCTGATTTGCGAAGAGGGAAGAAGGAAGGAAAGGAAGCGGAAAGAAAAAATAGAAGGGCGCAGGTTGGAAGACAATCGAAACCGAAAGGGAAAGGTAGAAGCCAGAGATCGATGAAGAAGGTTGCAGACTTGCAGTGACGGAAAAAAAAAAATTAGGCGGAAGTAAAAAGATCGGTGATGTTTGTAGGTAAAAGTTCCGGATCATTTTTAATGAACTGTGAACATGAATTTGTATGAAGGGTGAGATCATTTGTAAATCTACCGTAACTTTATTCTAATGTCAAGTTCCAAGAAGAAAAACAACAGATGACAGAAAAAGAATAAATAGCAGTATTCTTAAAGCATTGGGCCATTAGCCCCATGCTCGAATAGTGAAAGTTCATTTTTAGGTTGAAATAATAAGAGGTTGCTTCATCAAGCCAGTTTACAGTGGTGAAATTTCAGAAAATTGTGTTATTTATTTTAGTATTATATAGAGTTCTCCCAAGTGATTCACCAGAATGAATGGTTTTAGCATCTCTTGTATTTACTTTAGTGTATTTAATATATTTATATGTATCTATATCTCTTAATAGATACAATGTTTCAAAAAAAAAGACATTCAATGCAAAAAAAGAAGAGCACAACATCATTTTGTGGAATTACTTAACTTCCGAAGCTCTCCAGAAAAAGAGACTAAATAAAACGTGTACCTGATGTGATCATTGCTCTGAACACTACATAGATATAGATCTTCAACTAAGTGAAGCCCCAACCAGAACCACTACAAAGAAATAAAAATTGACAATCTTACAGAAATTTCTAACAATATTTTTCTAACAAAAATTTCATTCTTGACGAATTAAAAAAGTTTTTTAGACGAATTACTCCAATCCAAGAAAATTGACAACCCAAATAGATAAATTAATTACTGATTAAGTAGACAATACCTCTACTCGTTCTTCCAAGCGTATAAGACTAATTGTAGGAAGATACACTTGATTGAGGAATTTTAACAAACACCTTCTTTCCTGAAAAAATTAACAGCTTTCTAAGTGATTCAAACCTAGTCAATCGGAAATCAATTAAAATAAAGGATAGATTATATGATTTAGAATAACAGCTTACCTCGAACTCAAATATAGTCGGCTGGATTTCCGTTAAGATGATTCTAAAAGAAGAAGAACAATCTGAAGGAAGGAATAACAATCTCCTTTTTCGGAATATTTCCGGGCAGTTGGCTCCAGGTAGATGACTTCGTTTAGATGAATAGCCATCTTCTTTTTTCGGATAATTTCACGGCAGACGACTCCTGGTAGATTTCGGCTGAAAAGTATCTTCTCTTTTGAGAAATTTCATGTTGTTGACGACACCAACAATCTCGAGGAACTCTGATTTGCGAAGAGGGAAGAAGGAAGGAAAGGAAGCGGAAAGAAAAAATAGAAGGGCGCAGGTTGGAAGACAATCGAAACCGAAAGGGAAAGGTAGAAGCCAGAGATCGATGAAGAAGGTTGCAGACTTGCAGTGACGGAAAAAAAAAAAATTAGGCGGAAGTAAAAAGATCGGTGATGTTTGTAGGTAAAAGTTCCGGATCATTTTTAATGAACCGTGAACATGAATTTGTATGAAGGGTGAGATCATTTGCAAATGAACGGTGAAGATTGATTTGTATCGCTATTAAGTATAAGGATGAGAAACTGAGAATACATCTTTCCCCACCATATTTATTCTCCTAACGCGATGGTACGAGTCCTATGAGATAACTGCTGAAGAAATATGAGGTAACAATTCATTGATCATCTTTCTGCCATCTCTTCAGCAAGTTACTCCAAAGAAGTGTTAAAGCTTTACGTATATCAAACACTGCATTGAGATGTAAGGAGAGAGTTCAAGTCCGCCAATAAAATCGGTACAATTAAAAGGTTTTTTTTTTTCAAGAATGGGTGCTTTACAAATTACCATGTACAAAAGGGCACTTTTTGCCCATATTAACAATTACAAGTAGCTAAATGAACAAGAGTGGAATTGAAATAATACAGCTTCCTTTTCTGTCTTATATGGCATTGGACGTTATGTTTCGCCCTTTATCACCAGAAGCTTCAAGCATGAAATGGGCCTCTTTCTCAAGATGACCATTGATCAGGAACTGTGAGAAAATAGGTTGTCATTGCTTTTCTGAATCTTTTCTTGTATTGTTTTGGAGAAACTACTGTGGGAGATGCGTTCTTTGGGCCACCGAGTATGCCCGACGCCTTCACCCACGTCTCTAAGTGTTTGTCCCACGTATATTGTCTCATGTAATCTATGATCCCCAACACAAGCTCTTTCCGTTCTTCGTCCACCCCAACCAACAGAGAATAATCCATCACATCAACAGACTGGTAGAACAAGGAAACACCATTAGAGACAGCCATAATATCATCCTCTATTTATTTAATTTTGGAAAGAAATGCAATTTTTTTATAATATGGACCTACAAACAGTTTCTGAGAGCTTTTTTCGATTTTCTTATCAAAGCTTTATTAGATCTATTTTGCAGTCTTTGGTTCCCAGATGAGAAACAAAGATGAAAGAGTGAGAAGAAAAAAATAAGAAGAAATGATGACAAAAATAATACTATCAGCCATTAAATGGACAAAATGGGACCTGAATCTGATTTGGACAAAAAAGAGACTAAATATAATGTTAAGACTGAAATGCCCCTCATGGCAAATACCCTAATCCTTTTCTCTATCGTCTCTTATGCAGCATTGTAGCAATGCAAGCTATCGGCTTCCACTACCAGCCGCCGCCATCTGCACGCCCACTCCTTCTCCACGCCGCCTTCTTCACATCATCACCATCTCCATGCCGCTGCAGCCACTCCACACAGGCATCGCAGGTGCGCCACTCTTCTGTTTTCATCTTTCTCTTCTTCAGAGGAAAACATCAATGGAAAACATCAATTACTGGCAGCGATAGGCATCGATTGGGGGTAAGGTTAGTCTGGTGATCATGGGGTTTGGGGGTGGGGCAGCTGTTCTACAGGGGCTGGGGAGGGGGGCTGGGGCTGAGGAGAGGCTGGATCAGGCTGGGCTGGTGGGGGCTGGAGAGGAGGCTCGGCAGGAGCGATGCAAGGTGGCGGTCACTGGACGGACGGGGTGGTGGTCACTGGCGGTAGTCATGGGAGGGGTGGGGCGGTGGCATCTGGACGGGGCGGCAGCGGCAGTCACTGGACGGGGCAGGGTCACTGGACGGGCGGGGCGATGGTCACTGGATGATGGTCACTAGCGTTTGTCAATGAGGCGTTGGTTACCGCTGGACGGAGTCAGGTGGGATAACATCAGTAAGGGTGTAATGGTCATTTGAGTCCTTTTTTAGTCTCTTTTTTGAAATTTTTTAAAATACATCTTATTTTTGTCCATAACTTCTCCATTGGTATTATTTTTTGTCAAAACCCCATATAAGAAATCCGGTAGATGATATGTATCCATGTGGGAATAGAAAAGGAGAAGGTTTTAGAGAAAGTTGTTTTTGAAAAAGAAAAAAATATAGAGATATTACCCGAAATAGGACTAAAAGAGTTTGAAAATTCCAAAATAGGACTGCCATGTTTTTATTCCCAAAATAGGACTAATTACTGCCATGTTTTGGCTATATCAGACCTTAAACATGACAGTATTTTCCAAACTTGGCAGTAATTACTCCTATTTTGAGAATAAAAACATGATAGTCCTATTTTGGAATTTTCAAACTTTTTTAGTCCTATTTTGGAATTTTCAAACTTTTTTAGTCCTATTTCGGGAACTTTCCCAAAATATACGTGTTTGTAAAACAATCATGCAAAAAACAAAGAAGCGAATGTAAATGGAAGCCCAAAAACACTTCCCTCCTCTTCTCTATTTGTTCCCATGGGGAGAGTAACCAAGGGTATTTGGCAAGATGCAAACTGAAAACGCATGCGAAAGTAAAGTAGTAAGGTGTTTACATTGTTTGACTTGACTTTTTAATGTAAACCATATTACCACAAGACTTTTTTTCAAACATTTTGAACTGTTCTATGTTTATCATTTTGCTTTGGGAAGTACAATACTTTATAGTTTATATTGTAGTTAATATAAAACAGTGCAAATACTTCATATGGAAAGTGTTTGCTTCTCTAGACTTTGTGTGCAATCAATTTGCACACAAAACTCTTGTGCAAATTATCATAAGTGATGGGCCCTACTTGTGCTTTCTTTTTTGTCTTAATTTCTCTTACACAAAGAACCAATTTTTCATTTTCATCTCCTCTTTTATATCTCTTCCTCTAACACTCTCCTCCATTTCCCAAAAACAAAACATTAGGATGTCGAATGCTACCTCTTGATTGGCATCTTCCCAGTGGATAGCCGTTGTCCCAGAGGATTTAAAAAACTACTGAACAAACATGTCACATAGAATAAAAAGATGTGGTCTGAATCCATATTCTTTTAAAGTGCTTTTTGACGTATTTCTCTATAATAGAGATTGAAAAGCTCAAGTAGCTTACCGCTAGGAACGAAGTATCATTCCATACAGCTCTCTCCAAACACTTTTTAGCCTTGCTTCCAAGAAATATAGGTTTGGTCTGCAACGTCTCTAGAAGGTTCAAATCCAACAGCACCTTGTTGGTTTTTGTATCAGAATTATATCGTGACCGTAAAGAACCCTTCAGATCATAAACAGTTGAAATATTTCTTCCATAAAAGAGGTTCTCCATTACAATCAAATCTACTTTGGTATCCTTTCCGCCCTTCAAGTACTTCACTGCAACCTAATATTTTAAAACAGAGATTTGAAATCACATTTCCTCATAATAAACACAAGAAAATATGAACATATACACTTCTTTTACCTTTTGTTTGGATGAAGATAGTAAGGAAAAGAGTCTGAGAGCAGATAATGAGTAGAAAATGTGTATGTTCTTCGGTTAAAGTGATAAAAATGTGTTTCTGATGACAAGTTTTCACCAGACATACAGAACAATTATTTGCAGTAGTAAGGTTAGCTTTATAAATATTAATAATAAAGGAACTACTGCTTGGTAAGTATTCTCACACATGTAGAAAGATTCCATTTTTAAGAAGACCCAATACTTTGTTTTCATTTTTCTTTCCCACCTCTCATCAGCTTTCCTGTCCCCAAAAACTATCTAACCAAACAAAGTGTTAAACTACTGACTAATTTTATAATGTGTGTGTGAGGCATGAGGGGGTAGAGAGAGAGAGAGGAACCTGAAAAATACCAAGAACTTTAGCAAGGCAAGTAGGACTTCCAGAGCTAAGAGATTGTGTCAAATATTTGAAGTACTCATGACCAAACTCTTCAAAAGAATCTAATTCGGTCTTCTGAATCTGTTTTATTATGAACCTTTCATCAAAGGACTTCGCAAAATAAACATTGCTCTTCCCTCCCTGAGCACTCCATCTCTCACACCGGCTTAAAGAACGTATGAAGTCCATTTCATTGGGGCAGCATTTCTTTCTCAGATCATCAAATTGTTTGGCGAAGTAACATGTTACAGAGAACTTAACCTTCCCAGTGGCATTAGAAGATTCATCATCGAAACACAACCTTAGATGTGGAGAACTTCTGGAATCTTCTGGACCTCCATAGATATAATCCAGGTCCAGAGGGGCAAAAGGCTGCCATGTTGAAGATTTAGCATTATTATAGCTAAAGCTCCAGTCAGTATACTCCTTTGAACTAAGTGCATAGGATATTATGCTTGCAGGCTCTTCATCATATATAGCTATAATCACACTATTGTGTCCCTTCTGTGGTGTAACCATCAATCTAGCTCCTTCAGGAATAAGGGATTTGTGAGATATAAAAGCAGTTGATGAACTCGGTGAAAGATTTAACTTGTGAGCTTCACCAGGCAACAATAGCTGAGAAGAAGAATAACAAGTCCCTTGAACAATGGAAGAAGGGTCTCTGATCATTTTCCGGAAGTCACCAGAAGCATGAAAGGACTTGAGTGCCGACAAATACAAAGATGATGGTGGTAGTCCTTTCCTTATTCTTTCTTGAAGCCTCGTGGCTGAGTCAAAGGAATGAACTCTTGCGGTTGACCTTAGCTTTCTAAGGGAAGAATCATCAAATTGAGTTAGTTGAGCGGAAGGTGCTGTTTCGAGTAAATTGTCTTTTTCTGGGGAAGACTGATCTATTCCGGTCCAAGCAGAATCTATCTGATCAGAGAGAACAAGTGCCGAGAGTGAGGTCAGCATGGAATCTTCTTCCCTAAAGGCAGGACAATTGAGAACTTGGCTGATGATATCATTCTTGAAAATATCGGTAGAAGAAGGGAATGGGTCTGACGTTGGTGAACCCGAAACCTTATGGAGAATAGAATGGATTGAAGAAAGGCGACGGTCCCAAATGTGAGAAGCAATCATGAGGGAATGCCTCACACGGTTCATTTCGAGAATGTCACATGCTCCCCACCCCTTAATAGACGAAATCCCTTCACCAATAGGTTCAAGTAATGCCTTGTCAAGGGAAAAAAGAGGAATAAGATGAGATCAAACAGAGTACAAAAACAAGCAGCTTTATGCTTTGATTTAATGATTTTTCATTAAGTCCTTGTTTGGTTCAAAGGAGCGAGGGGGGAGATGAAGGTGGTTAAAAAAAATAGGGAGTGTTATTTTTGGTTCATGGAGTGCGAAAAATTAGTATTTCCAAAAAATATGCCAAAAATTGTATTTGACACTTTCCATGTCCCTAACACTTTCCTTTTTCATTGTCCCAACCTATTTCAGTTGTAGCTATGCAAAATGTGGTTCATTTTCTTAAACGCGTGTCAAGTCAAAGTGCGTGTTAGGTGAGGGATGGAGGGAGTATAATTTTGTAGTAATTAATATTGTAGAATTATTATTATTATTATTACTATTATTATTTTTATTGTAATAGTGGTAATGTAAAAGGATTTTGTTATGAAACTAAAAACTAAAATGTTTTCCCAAAATCCCCGAATTCAGGAGTTTGAGGGCTTTTATAGTTCATCCACTTTCATTCCCCTCCCCAAAGCGACACAGAACTTCACCTTCCACTACTCTCCTCCAAAATAACTAACCAAACAAAGGCTTAATGAACGGAAGCAGCATAAAAACGACAGTGTTTTGTGAGGCCAGAACTCACAATGTAATCATCCTTTTCTCTCATTAAGAGTCCTTTTAAATCCATTATGTAGTTATGTAGTTCAGTCATATCAAATGGTTCACTTTTCCCCTCAATCCCATCAAAGGCACTTGATATTTCAGCATACAAACACTTGACTTTGCTTAAGAGCTGCAAGAAGGAAACATTAGAAATATAGGAACGAAAAACAAATCAATTTTCACAGCTAAAAATTTTAGTACCTCGGCTGCTTCTTTCCTTGTCCATGCCTGCTCTGCTTTGCTAGTAAATTCAAGAATTGAAGGAGGCAGGAAAACTGAAAGCATAATAATTGGAGAATAGCGAAAAATTGCAACCATACTCCCCGATCTGACAAAGAGAAATGTATCTGATTGTGTTATCAGACATTCACACTTTTGCTGATTGTAAAGACAACTTCATTACCAAAATGAGACTATATTAGAAGCTGTGAATTGCATGTTTAGTCCCTCAACTTTACAACTTCAGCCATTTTAGTGCCTTTTTATTTTATTTTTTTTATTTTTTTGCAAGAACCAGCAATGCTTCTACCACTTAGTATTTGAGTGGCACTCTTAGTTCATCTTTGTAAAAATCTAGCCTCCCAATGTTAACCGTAGTCTGATACTGATGGTTTTTACAGGAATCTGTTTTCTGAAAGATCCTGGCTTTTGTACTTTGGTGGGTCTCCGACATTTTTTCGATGTGCAATTCCGAGACTAAAAAACAAATTATTCTATTGCCAAAAAAAATCAAACTATTGTAGTATATGAATTACATACTCCCAAAATGTAAGATGCACAGTGGTTATTATACAATTCTGACCTCCAAAAAGTAAAAAAGAGTAAGATGGGTCCACAAAAAGTAAAGGGTGAAATGAAAGATAAGGAACAAAGTGGGAAAGTAAAAGGTTAATGGTAAGTGTTCATATTTTTGGGATAAACCAAAAAGGAAAGTGCATGTTACAAAGTGGGACAAAGGAAGTACTACCTCCGTCCCCTTGGTTTGGGACAAAGGGGTGTGGGGTGGTTTTATGAAAAAGTAGAATTGTGTGGTTGGTATTGAACTGATAGTGTGAATAAAGTAAGGGTATTTGTGACATTTCCAATTAAAAATACTTTTATGGAAATGAGAAAACTTCTTTTCAAGACAGAGAGATCATTTCTTTCTAACTTCCTCCTATTTTATCGCTATATTCTTTGCCTAGCATTTTCCAGGTTCCAAATGGACCCTACAGCTAAAAAGTGGAAATAAAAAAATTAATAAGTAATAAACACCAAAGAGTCACACGCACCCATAATAACGGAGACAGTCTCTTTGCAAAGAATGGCCACAACTTGCCACACGATTGGCGGTGTCATGATTCGAAAAGCTAAGTTCCAAAAACTTCCCAAACGAGAGGCCCCAAGCAGCATCAGACATAAGTACCCTACGAGTTGCTGGCGGGACCCCCTCTACTTGTGCACACCTGAGGCACCGATGCCACATCCATATCTTTTTGTCCTGTTCCCCAGGAAGTTTCACCGACGAAATGCGCCTCACATTAATTGTAAGGTTCCCATGCTGGTGAATATAGCAAATGACATGGGCCTCTGTTGGCTCCTTGCATGACCGACAAGATGCCTGGCAAGTGAAACACATTACCCTAAATAACTAAAGGGTATGTTTGGATCTAGCAAAATGCTAAAGAAAGGAAAGGGGATTGCTATGAAGTATGAACACTGTTTTCTTATAACCTTGAAAAATGAAAAAGGAATATTGTATATGTTTAAAAATTTCATGTGTATTTAGATTTCTCAGGGGGTGCTTGGTAGGAAGGTTTGGGGATCGGGGAATGGGAATGGAATAACTGATTATGCTTAAAAATATTCTACTGCGAGTTTGCTTTTCCCATTTTCGGCATACCCATTTCTTTCAGACCCATTTCCGTTCCTGTAAAGAACATATTTTAAAAAAAAATCTTTTTTGATGTACCAAAAAACTTAATATCTTTCCGAAGTATAATAGGAATAAATAAATTTTTTTCTAATGTAACAAAAAAAACTATACAAACACATTAATTCTAATGAATTGGATCAAGTATCCAGAATCGATCCATTGAATTTGAATCTATTTATTGTTTTCCCTCATGTTTATTTCCTCCTAATTCATGTTCCACTTTCTCCCCTATTTTCTTTTCCGGGCGCTTTCTAGATTCCAAACCAACCTAAAATATATTGAACTGAAGTGGAAAAAAGGTGTACTTAGTAGTGCCAAAACACATTTCCCTTTTTTACAAGGATGTGGATTTTAACCTTGAATCTTGAGGACACAAATTTATTTAAAGTAAGGAACCAAAACATATATCTTAACAGATAGAATTTACCTGGCCAAACAGATCATCCTGAAGATATTGACCGAGAGGTTTGTCAAAAAAGCCGTAAAATTGTATGCGTAGGAGTTTAGAACGTTCACATAGAGTATCATTTAGCACACAACGGCTTGAGAAGGACACTAATATGCTTTGATGACTTTCCCCAGCTGAATAGCAGTCATGAGCAGAAATAGCAATCCCATCAACAGTTCCAACGGTTGGACTTCCTGAGATTTCACCATCCTCTTGAACATTCAATAAATCATCAGCTGAAGCCGTTGAAGCTATGTTCCCAGGGAAAATATTGTCCATTCCATCTTCAACCTCTAAGGAGAGGCTGCAAGGTTCTTTATCAGCAGGTTTCTGTAGGGCTGTATTAGGAAGACTAGCACCCTCGTCGGTAAGGAAAGACGTTTCCAGAGACAAATGATATGCAGCGAACACTGCATATTGAACAACCTTCTTCACTTTCTTTAGGTCTTCACGACAACATCCCTTAAGGAGGACCTGCAGAACGCAAGGATAAAATCATAATTCCTTCACTGCTTCCAAGTTTCATCTGTTGATGCATGAAAAGGTTAAAAACAAAACAAAAGGCGTAATCCGGAGAAAATGCTAAAATAAAATTTAATATCCACTTATGATTCCACGACTATTAGTTCATCCCGGGTATTGGCCTATCCGCCTATGACTTCTATTTTTTTTATTTTTGGTCCACAGATCTGGTGAATGGCAAAAGTGGACCTCAAATTCGGTATTTTTACTGGATATGAATATCAAGCACAATAAAACTTGTAATGATCATTATGATGCCAATCCTAGACTAAAGGAAAATAAAGTAAACTTATCATAGCAAAAAACAATAATTAAGGTAGTATTAACAGATAAGTGGCACAAAAGCATTTGGAGCTCCTTTGGTAGAGCTCAAAATGGATGAAGTGGCAAATTTATGGATGTTGCTCAAGTTGTTGAATGACTGGATCAGATGAATCAGATGAGTTATCCAAAAATATAAAATATAGTTTTAAATACTCCCTCCGTCCCGCAAAGATGTTCCCGTTCGGTTTACGATGCTTGACTGACGATAAAGCAACTCAATCCCTGTTCACACTCAGATTATTTTTAGTAAATAAAATTTACATATTCAGAAACTACATTAAAACCGCTACAAAGCTTGATCAAGAAAATTTCAATTTGATAAAAATTTGATATATAAAGTAAAAGATTAGGAGTGACCTAAGTTGACCAATGAATAGTGAACGGGAACATCTTTGCGGGACAGAAGGAGTATAAAGAAAATAAATTTTACAAAAGAAAGTAGAAGTGTCAATTTCATCAACGACTTCACTATCATACAATATACAAACCAAAAAGAAAAAACTGTCTGCTTAACCGCCCAAGAAAGGGGTCATAATGTGAGACTCCTTCCTGGTGATGCACGTTCCAATGTAGGATACAAAAGACTATGTTCAACTAACCGCCTATTTTCCATTGTCAAATACCACCCATTTTATTATTTATGCATTTAAATTTCTCCGTCAAAAAGCCGCCCAAAATCAAGGCTCATAATACGGGTCCGGCTTTCTGGTGAGAAAAAGGTAAAATTAAGCTGAAGTATGCCAGGACCATTAATTTCACATCAAAAGATTTAACTAATTGTCAAATAGCCGCAACTTTACTCCAACTCATGCTATTTAGTTGTCAATTAGCCACTCAATACCACATAACATTTATTTTATCCTTGATTTTACAATTCAGATTTATTAGGCTCGTTAGCTCGTATGTTAGTAATTACATCTTTTATTTTTAATGTTTCATATTCACGAAAAAACTATTATTTCTTAGATATTACAGTCAAGTCATATACACTAAGCAAAGTGTATGAAAATTATACTATAAATAATGACCATTTCTCACTCCAACGCCGCAACAAGTCACGACAATAATCGCAGTAAATCCTAATAGAAATGGCATGTGACCTCTCATAAGGGATATTGACCAAACTAGTGGGCATTAATTAAACATAAGGCTAGCAAGGGTTTTTGAGGTGTCAGTCCATTTCAAGGGAGAAGAGACACTAGAAATAATATTCCATGATGCAGAGGTAAAATATATATATATATACTCTCACAGCAAAGATCATACATTTTCTTATGTTGTGAATTACATTTATAGAAAAGATAAGAAGTTTGTAATGTTGTATGTAGTATAATTATACTACATACCAATTAATGCAACAACTATACCATATGATTTATAATGACTTAGCCCAGAAGGCCAGAACTGAATTAGATTAAAGGGTTTGTTTAGAAACTTAAGCCTCTCTCAGTGTACGGACTCCCGCAAATCTGTTATCATTTATTAAAAATATGCCACCAAAACTATTTTTGGAAAAGTAAAGTTATTAAATAATAGCAAATATTAGTTATTCAATTATAGAGTGTATAATAAAGACATTATTGCACAGGGAGGTAGAATCCATGCTACTGTTAAGTGATCACAGTTGCCATTGTACAAGTAAAAATCAAAGAAAATAGAGTTTATGAGGTGAAAACTTTTCTAGAGGTAGGTAACTATCAAACATACTACATACAAGACATCTCATGCATACACGCTATTGTTCATTAGTAGAACTCAGTTAATGTAAATTTCATCTATGGACATCCCAAACTTTGTGTATGATTTCCAGTCGTTTGAAATCCTACAAGCACAAAGGGTGATGGATGATAAATTTATTATCGGTAAGATTCCATTTATCACAATTTATAATGTTTCAACGCAAATAGTGTAGTATTTATTCACATGATAACATGTTATTCATAGACATCATTGGAAAGTTTTTGGAAGATGTGCACCACAAACATACATTATAAATGGCAAGGGTGAGACTAATGGAGTTGACACTAGAGGATCCAGAGTAAGCCTTTTGAACTATTCACACGAGTTTTCATCATTAACAAAACCAGTACCAACCTATTGTCATCATTAATGCATTTACAAATTGTATTTGTATTAATACTTCAATGTTACTATTAATGTATACAAACACTACGATGTATTTTTACTACATTTTATTCTGTGCATCACACGTGTGAGAATCTAGTGACGCCCAAAGAAAAGAGTAACTCATGCAGAGTGTTTTTCCATCATTATAATCACATTCAGCCAACACAATGAAGCAAATTAGTGCTTGTGAAAAAACTTGATATTAGGCTGAAAATGCAGCCTACCAAGTGAGCCCTTAAATAGCATGGGTAATAGCATGCAAAGGCACAGTGAACATTACCGTGCAACCTAAACGCCTGGTACATCCATCAAAAAACATCAAGGTTCTGGGAGGTTTCTTGTTAGATTGGTTGTTGGAAGCTTCATGCTCCTCGTACACTTTCTCTAACCGAAAGAGTTCACAATGGCCCAATCTTGCCATAGCTATTTTATCTATTGATGGGGTTATAAAAGCACCGGTGCACCGAGCAATCCTCTCTAGTAATGGCCTCTTAACATTTAAAACCAAAGATATCTCTTTTGCCAATAGAAGCTCCTGAGCATATGACGACACACTTTTCTCCACAAGGACCACGTTTGGATGGTGCGCCTCTATTTTTGAAACAATTGTCTTCATGTGATCTTTTTCCTGTCAGCATAATGGAATCCATTTATATACACTGCCCTAAACCCTATGTAGGTTTCATTTCGGTAGCCTTATCTGGTTTTCTCCTTATAAGCACAATAATAAGTTGGATAAGTAAGCTATTGACTTACTTATTTGGCTGATGGAAGGCATTTACCATATGTTATGCTTTCACAAAATATAGCCCATCCAACAATTCATTCAACCACTATAGCCAAATAACTCTTCTTAACATATACCCCCGCCCTTACTATCTTATATCAATAAATAATACAAAAGGGAAATAAAGTAGAACCTGTTGAAGTAAGTTGTCAAAAGAAGCAAGTTGACTGTGAAGCCTTTGGTACTCCAGTGCCCCTCCTAAGAGAAGCAACCGAGCATTTTTATAGTGAGATGTCATGCGCTTGTGTTTGATGTTCTTCGTACAAACTATCCCTTTGATAAATGTGCTGCAATTAATGGGAAAAAACTTGTATTATTATATTAAGCGGAGTTGAGTTCTTTAGGACCATTTTTTTTGGCTGACATGCATTAATGAAAGAGCACCAAACTCAATCTGGAGTCAGTCAAGACACTCAGTTGTCTTTAATATCATTATATTTTATTATCTTCCGCTGTAAAAGAATAAAGAGAATGCTCCATGAAAATTTGAATGGTCTAAGAGTTTATGTGTTGCTTAATGAAATTTCAAGAGTCAAATGGTAAGTTGATCAAATATAATCATACATACACACTGATATGAGCAAGCAAACCTTTATTATAATTATTATTACTATTATTCTTATTATTCCTATGTCTGCTTTAGGCAGCTTATTAATCAACACTTATCTCCTTTTATAATTATTCCTATTCTGCTTTAGGCAACCTCTTAGTTAGCATTTATTTCTTTTTATAATTAGGACTCTTGCAATAGCAATATAAGGATCATCAGTACTATTCAATAAACAGCTTGGGAAGAATTAATTCTTGTGCCTCTTGGCAAGGTCGGGCACTGATCAATTCTAGATTTGAAACGAGATACCAACCACGCCCGTAACACATACATACATGCATACATGCATACAATTTTACTTTTTCACTTACGATGTATTGTATACACACACACACACACACACACACATATAGATAGATAGATAGATAGATATCATATATATGCATATTATGGGAAATTAATCCTGATAGTCACTCAACTTAGTAACAAAACATTAATTTGATCCATTTCAGACATGTAAGTTTTATTTGAGTTGGAGATTAACCATCTAGCTTTACTTTGATCATTTCAATTTATCTAAAAGCTCATTTGAAAGAGAAAACATCACAATTCGACTGGTGACGAGTGCGGTGAAGTTGAGTGAAATAATCTAGAGTTTTGTAACAAATAACAATGGTTTATCAATTTAAGGATTTGAATGATTTAACATTTACGGGAAAAAGGAGCATAACTGTGATTGTATAGGAGAATAGCATATATATAACAGAATGGATACAAGAGTGGTTCTCACCTGTCACCTGCCTTGCCAGAAGCTACACATTTAACCTTTACATAGTTACCAGGATCCATGCTTCCACCTCTACTAGTATCTGGCTTCACAAAGCTTGCAGCTTGCCAAGCTATGGTGGTAACTACATCAAGCCACTCCTCATCCCCACCATCTTTTCCTCCCATTGTTACTCCTTCGGCTTGCAATAACTGTGACACAAGAGCCCTAAAATGCCCCTGAACCACTCCCCTTATAGCCTCCTTCTTTTGACCCTCATTCAGTTTTTCCTTTGACAAAAAGGTGTCATCCGACGACTCTCCAATGTCATCATCATCCTCGTCATCGTCATATGTAAAGAAATTGTTTTCCGTCTCATCATTTTCTTCATCAGGAGGAGGAGGTATCCATATGAGACGATGTAAATTATTACCAATGTCATTTAAGGTTTCTTGGTCAAATGAACTCTCTTTGAGAGATCCTGTGGACCCCGTGTGTTCTTGCTGTACAGAATGCCCAACTCTATTGGAAGTAAAATGGATCCTAGAAGAGGGGCTGTCATTAGGACTTGATCCAACTGACTTAATATTGCGAAGTCCATGATTAGAACTAATACTAATTGAATCTATATCTGAAGAAGAAGTGTCGTGGCTGCAATCAAATGATCGGCATAGAAATTCATTTGTGGAATCTTCCGCTTCATCATCACTCCTACTTTACAATAAATAAGTTCCTTTTAGTAAGTAATAATAAATAAATAGATAAATAAGTCTACAGCTCAGTTTTACTAACTTGGTAAAAAGCATTCAAATCATGCAACTTAAATTGTATCGCCATCAAGTCCTAACCATTAGCGCATATGCGTTTTAAAAAAAAAACAGAAGTTTTATTAGTAACTGAAAACAGTTACAGAGGGATGGGGACAAAACCAAGGCTTATAGCCAACACCTCCAGAGGGGCATACACCCTAAGAGGAGTTTGCATATACCTTATTACAATGTACAAGGCAGAGAGGTTTACTCCAGATGAGATTAATGATCAAGTATTGCATATATGTGAAGGTGCAGCATATAATTGATATATATGCACACTCTTTACCGTAATTGAATTAAAAAGGGGCTAATTGAAAGAAACCAAAACTCGAGTGCCTTAAAGCCTTGTTTGGTCGGGGGATTTTGTAGGGGGTCAGATTGTTTTGTTGATATATTCTTGCACTTATATGGTATTATGGTTGGAATGAAATTTAAGGTGAAAATTTATAAATAAAAAAAAAAACGATTCAAGTAAACTTGTAATTATTTTAGCACGAGGCATTAATCAAGGAGGTAAATGAGTAAATCAAAAACAATCTTCCCCTCCAAAACTAAACAAGCCCCAAAAGGTTTTCTAAATTCCTATGTGCAACATGGGTCATACCTGCTTGGTGAGCCACGTACAGACGCTGAAGATGGATTGCTTGTAAAAGATGCAAAACTAGTCTTTGCAGCATCAAGGGAATATGCATCAAATATGTCACCGCTACTACAACATGGTGACTGAGGTTCTGGGTTTTGTTTGGGGGAGCAATTACTGTTAGAACCCATTTCAAGTAATCCAGTGAAATAGGTAGAGTCCCAAGAAATCCAAGATTTAACCTTCCCTATCAAATCTGGTAATAAACTATCCCGTATTTTCATAAACCAAGAATAATCACCACATCTAATACTATGAAAATTCCCAGAGGCTTATAATATGACAGGGAAACTATCAAACCCACAATAAAAAGTAGTGGGTCTCTACAAAGTTATAGTGTATATTGTTTTTCAAAAGAGAGCAATATAACTCAAGAAATTCCACCCCTGGAAACCACTAAATGACCAAAAGTAAAAAAGAAAACCCTATAAAACCATTAGGTTCAGAGTAATCTGACTGTATATGGAAAAAGTAAAGGTATGAATATGTGAAGCAACTCAGCCCGCAATAAGCCCAACTCAGATCATCAAGCTCAAATCCGAAACTAGAAAACAGATCAGATTCTCCAAGGATCTCATTAATGGATGGAACAGTAAAACCGACCAAACAGTAAAGTTCAAAACATTAGCACAAACAGCGACCTGGAATAGTAAAGTTCAAACAGTCAATAACACGGGAGGAAGTACACGGAAAAGAGGAACTTTGAGAAAGGAGCGGATTAGATAACGAAGAGAATGAGAATGAATATTAGGAATAGGAAAAGTACGATGACGGTTCTGGCTCGCATCTCCATAAGCACAGCCATCATCTTCCTCGTCGTACACCTTAAATTCTCCAGCGAAGAAAAGCAAAACGCAACAAAAACAGGCAAAAGGAAAAAAGAACTTTCTTCCTCCCTCCCTCCCTGTCTCTCTCTCTCTATCTCTAACCCTTCTTCACTTTAACTTCCATTTTCATTTTTCACTTCTCCAGCTCTCAGCTAACATTAAAATATCCGGCACAAGTTGCTGTTTTCATGTGCATATACAGTCATATATTCATACAGATATATATTAAATTACAGTGAAATGCACCGCGGTTTTTTTGGGTCTCTTTTTTACTTTCTTTTTCTCCACTTCTTCAACCGGAGGCCCCATCTGTCCCGTTCTACGCAACTTCGGGAAGGAATGAATCGTTGAGCTAAATTCATTAGTGCTGTGTTTGGTTGACAATAGAAATAGAGAAATAAAGAAGACAGATATAATGAAAGACACCTCACAAGCAAACAAACACGTGATAAAAATAATGGATTTTGTGTGATGAGTTGTCTCATAATCAAAATAAATAAGGAAATCATTTTAAATAGGACTAAAAACGAATGTATATTTCAAAATATGAATATCATATTTTTATTCCCAAAATATGACTAATTACTGCACCATTTTGACAGTACCATACTTTAAACATGACAACATTTTCAAAACTTGACAGTAATTACTCTTTTTTTGGAATAAAAATATTGCAGTCACATTATGTGATTTTCAAACTTTTTTCTCGGAATTTTCCCAAATTAAAATAAAGTTAAAATGATTTTTTTGTTAAAATTGTCGAAGACAGTAAATTTAGCTTTTTACTAATAGAGTATTTTTAATTGTAATTTCAACAAATTCACTAGATTTGAAGGATCCGTATCATTTTGATGTTACCAACCAGGATTGAATACAAAATCATAATTTCTTTAAATGATAACCTTTTTGAAAAATATATTAGCTAAAAGGATGAATGGTTTGGAGTGAATGGGGTAATAAAGAATTAGGGAAAATAAGTATAGAATTTTGTAAAAAGAAAAAGAAAAAATTATACTCTGTATACGAGTATCATATTGTAACGGTATATTTATAATAAAAAGGAAAAATTGAAAATAATAATCCCAACTATTGCCAGTCCGCTGAAAATAATCCCAACTATTGATTATTTTTGTATAATCCCAACTATATAGACTATCCGCCAATAATGGTCCATGATCAGATATTACCTCTATAAAAAGTGAATTTTAAATAGAAATTAAGCGTAAAAATTAAAAGTTGAGATTATTTATAGGGATTACTTGTTATATCTCATCTCATTCACTTTAGAAACTACAAGAATTTATTCATAGGGACCATTATTGGCGGAAGGTCCCTAAAGTTGGGATTATTCTGGAATAATCAATAGTTGGGATTATTATGAGCGGACCGCCAATAGTTGGGATTATTACAATCAATTTTTCCTAATAAAAATAATGTCATGTTTGATATTACCAGACTTTAAACATGATAATATATAATCATAATTGTCTTAGTGACAGTATTTTCCGAATATGACAATAATTATTCGTATTTAAAACATAATTAACACACATTTTATAGACTAGATCAAATCAAATCAAAGTTGATTTAATACACATAAATAGACTTTAATCAAACTTGACTTAAACAAATCATATCACATCAGACTAGATCAGAAAATTTGAATCTAAACCAAAACTTCCTCAATAATAAAAATAAGCAAAATAAATTCTCATTTGTCAAATACTACGTACGGAGTATAATTTAACCGGTATGACTGAATATTTTTCAAGAAAAGTGCTAAGAAGAAAAGTTCAAGCTATTTACTTGAAGTCAAACATCTCAAAATTAGAGTAAAAATAAAGCAATATAGTTTCTTTGAATAGGACTTATTATAAATTTCTCCTAAATATGAGTAAATTGTTTTCAAATCTTCAACTAAAATCATACTGCCATATGATTTCGTGAATATTGTCATGAAGTGTTTTCACCTTTTACCTGAAAGTCAATATATATTTTCCTAAATTGTTGTCATTTTTTTCCAAAATCATATTGTCACATATTTACATTATCACGCATTAGATAATACCATTGTCATAATATAGAGTTTTATTCAAGCAAAGCACTAGTCAGTCCTATCTAGAAAAAAGATTTATATACTTTTATTAAGAAACTGACATTATGTTCAATCTAATTTAGGACAAGTCTTTTAGTTTTACATTCTATTTCAAAGCCAGTTTTGCTCATCAAACCAGCTATAACCCAAAGACTTCTAAGTTGTAACATTTGTCAACACTTATAAGCGCCTAGCTCCCTTTATTTCATATGAATGAGGTTGTCTTTACTTGGATTGTTTTTAGTCTCAGATCTGACCAGACCAGACTTAAACATATCAGACTTAGGATGTTTTACTTGAACTGTTTTCATTCCCAGACCAGACTTAAACACCCCAACAGACTTTCATAGTTATATAAAATATAAAGAGATCAGACATTTATCAGTCCAAATGAGATCAGTTTAGACCAGACCAGACTTAAATAGACTATATCAGACCAGACCAGACCAGACTTAAACAGATCAAACCAGACCAGACTAGCAAATTAGAGTCCATAGCTCAAAGACGCTTCAACAACCCAACCGCTTTTTTTTTCTCCAGGGGGAGCTGGGGAGGCCTGGAGTAATCAGGACTGAAACTCACTCCATTGAACTTCGAACCCTTATGTGCCTAGCGGGTTTCAAACTCAAGACCTCCCACTAGGCACGGTAACCTCATAACTAGCTGGGCTGGAATGCTTGGTTAGACACGGGCGGATGCTTGGACCAAACTCAACATATATATGTTGACAATGAATGAATACCCTAAGAATATAATTATTTGGCTTCTTCGCTTTGTGATAACTTGGGTGCTAAAGAACAAATTAATTATTATTATCATTATCATTATTATTGGAGTATTATTTTGTTTCCTTTTGTATAGTTATCTCTCAGCTCGAAAACATTTATTAAGATTCTTTTGTAAGTGCATACCATTTAGGTATCTTCACGTAGTAAATATTTTTTATCAGCACACAATTACTCACGTATCATGTATATATGACATTAATGATAATATTTAAAATATAAACGTAAACTAAATAAACAAAATACATGAAATTACATTTATAGAAATTCTAGGGAGCGAGGGGGACAAATTAAATGGATAATCAAAGTGTGGTACTCAAAGTCAAATAAAGTTTTAAATTTTGTGATCTTGACGTACGGAATCATTCAATTGAAGCAATGTTTTCTTCTCACTACAAAAAAAACGGTTGTAGTCACGGACCGTAGTCACGGATTTGGTCCGTGACTACTTTGTCACGGTCGTAGTCACGGACTAGTCACGGACTTTCAAAAAAATTAGTCACGGATAAGACCGTGACTACGTCCGTGACTAAACTTAGTCACGGTCATGTCCGTGACTAACATCCTCCGATAGCCCCGATTGCGTTTCCGGCGTGCCTTATTTTATTCCGGCGATTTAGTCACGGATTTGTCCGTGACTAAATCCGTGACAAAATAAAAAAAATTATTTTTCTAACTCCCAGGAATTACTTCACAACGGCATTCTGTACGGATAAAATTAGTCACAGACATGTCCGTGACTAATTCCGTCACTAAATTTAATAAAATTATTCGCGGTCGTCATTTGCACGTCCGTCACACACGTGTATAAAAACCGTTTTTATACAAAGTGTTTTTAAAAAACAGTTTGTAAACTGTTTTATATAAAAACTGTTTTTATAAAAAATGGTTTTTTATAAAAAGTGTTTTATATATACTGTACGGTTTATATAAAAACTGTTTTTATAAAAACTGTTATGTATAAACTGTTTTTGCAATTTATTTAAAAAAGTATAAAACTGTTATTTAGACATTATAAAAACCGTTTTTTGTATAAAACTGTTTTTATAATTTATAAACACAAAGTATACTGTTTTTCTAGAAAACAGTTTTTATAAAAACTGTTTATTTTAAAAGTATACTGTTTTTTATAAAAAAGTATACTGTTTTTCTAGAAAAAAGTTTTTATAAAAAAAGTATACTGTTTTTATAATCTATTAATGTATTAATAAACTGTTTTAAATAAGTAAACAGGTTTTTTATAAAATATTTTTTGTAAAAAACTATCTTTACAAACTGTTTTTTAAAAACTGTTTCTATATAAAAACCATTTTTTATAAACTGTTTTTGAAAAAAAAAGTATACTGTTTTTATAATTTTTTAAAACTGTTTATAAAAAGTGGATAAAACTCATATATCTAAAACATAAAAAAATGATGTCCTCTCATGTAAACTTTGCAAAAAGTTTAACATGTTACCTCTAAGAGCAATTTATTTCCAAGTTATAAAAGAACTTATGGTGAAAAAATATGGACCCCTCATATTAAACTTATACAAAGTTTAATATGTTATACACATTTTCAATTGATAATACTTATATAAAAATTTGATCTTCTATTATAATCACACTAACAAAAAACAAAATAAATTAATGCATTTTAGATGACCGACGAACAATCGACATCGGCTCCCCGCCCTAACTATGCGCCCATGACCGAAGCCGAGCGCAACAATGAAAGAGCTGTTTGGGTGACCCCTCACCAAGTTGCTCAGTAAGTAGTTATGAACAAACCTTACCCCAAATAATTTTATATAATGTCAAATAATCTAACCAAATCCTATATAAATAAATACTATTAATTTTTTGAAGTGACAAAGAAGTGTTCGAAGGCATCAAAAACATAATAGGAGGAGACTTTCTTGGCAATTGGGCCACCTACACGGATGTTGACCCCAAGGTCCGCGAACTATGGTGGAATCTATTCAAGGTAAAAATAAATGAATGTTCTCTGCGTAATTGTAGTAGCCTAATATATAACAAATGATTAATTAATCCAATTTTTTTTAATAAAGGGTCGCTTTCGTTGGACTCACGCAAACAATGTTGCTATTCTTAGAGCCTATAATAATAGGATTTCGACCTGGCTTCGGCCCACTTTTAAGCGTGCCCGAAACCGTGCGAGACAGCCTAAATGGGTTTCGAATGAAGTGAGGGCCAACCTTTGTCGCCATTGGTCTTCGGATTCAAAATTCTTGGCCAGAAGTGAAGCTGGTAAGAAAAACCAGATGTCCGAGAAGGCCTTGGAGACGCAGTGACACGGGGGTCGCAAATCTCAGAGTGCCCATAGAGAAACTCTTGTAAGTGCTATTCAAAAAACCTTACACCATTACAACCCTTCATTATAAAAAATTTACTTAAGCCTTCTTCACACCATGTAGGCCGGTCCTGAGAAGAAGAGGGTTGGAATTCTCAAGCTCGTCAAGCATTGCTGGACGAAGCACGGCGAGGAGTCGGAAGCCGATCTGCCACCCCGCCTCGCTGACTTCGAAGTATGTATCATCATATTTTGTTATTTAGTAACATTTCAAATCTAAGTATGTAGCATTTAAAAATATTTTTTTAAATGCAGACGAAGTACAACGAAACCGTTGACAGGCAGCGTGCGGAGCGAGACTTGACCCAGGAGGACGAGCTCGATTCTGATGTGGATGATGAGGTGGCCATTGAGGCGTCCGGGGTTTACAAGGGTCGGGTTCCGTGCCTGGGGGCCGAGGGGCAACAGATTTTGTATGATCGAAGCACCGACGCTTCCTCTTCTCGATCAAGGCGGGGAGAAGATCCTCGTATTGCCCAAATGCAACGTGAACTGGAGGAGCACGAACGGCGATGGGAGGAGCAGCGGAAAAAAGAGGAAGAAACAAAAGCCCGACTGGAGGAGATGGAACGGTTCATGCGTGCCGGATTCCAGCCTCCGCACCAGCCTTTTCCTCCCCCGTTCATATTGCACCCTGAGCAAACTCCTCAAGTTCCGCACATGGGCGGTATGGAGTTTTTCTCTAACTCCGGATACGGTGGCACGCCTATGATGGGTCCGAATTTCGGATCTATGTCCTTTGATTTTTTGAGGTCATCCGGAGGAGGCAGTGGTACAGCAAGCCATGGATCCCGAGGAGGACCCCGAGGAGGCAGTGGAGGAGGTAGCCGAGGAGGAACCCGGGGAGGAACCTGACCTGACGCCCCCGTGTAGCAGCCCGAAGACCCCCCCATATATGGACCCACAAGATTTTCTTGTTGTTGATGATGATGATGATGATGATGATGATGAAGATAATCCTAATTTTTATCATAATGGAGTCCGACGATGAACGGGCATGTAATCATAAATTTATAAGTTTAACATTTCATATTACATTTATAAGTTTGTCATATTTTTTATTAAGTTTGTTGTATGTGTTTTTTTTAATGTTGTAATTGCTTTACTGTTTAAATTGTCTTTTTTCTTTAAAAAATGAGATTTTAAAGAAAATCTAATACCATATTTTCTTTAAAGAAAATTTAAAATATAATTTTTATTTTTTTGAAAAATATAATCCGAAAAAACATTTTTTTTTAAAACGGATTTTTTAAAAAAAAAAATAGTCACGGTCCTAATCCATGACTAAGATTATTCAGGAATTAATTTTTTTCGTTTAAAGAAAAAAATATAGTCACGGATCAATGTCCGTGACTACTTCAAAATTTCAAAGATAGAAAACCGCGGTCTTTCAAAAATTTTGAAAATTTGAAAGTTTGTCACGACTAAGTCTGTGACTAAGATGGCGGAATTTTTAAAAACCGGATTATATTAGTTACGGCTAGATCCGTGACTAGTGTATAAAAAAACAATAGTCACGGCTCTGGACCGTGACTACTACGTCGGAGAAGTTTTCCGGCCTATTATTAGTCACGGCTGGCGACCATGACTATTCCGTGACTACGTTTAGTCACGGTTAATGTGGCAGTGACTGTATTTAGTCACGCCCATTAAGTCACGGGATTAGTCACGGCTAGCGACCGTGACTACCTCTGTTAGTCACGGAAAATTTGAACTGCTGACCGTGACTACCTCTGTTAGTCAACACTTATAAGCGCCTAGCTCCCTTTGATTTCATATGAATGAGGTTGTCTTTACTTGGATTGTTTTTAGTCTCAGATCTGACCAGACCAGACTTAAACAGATCAGACTTAGGATGTTTTTACTTGAACTGTTTTCATTCCCAGACCAGACTTAAATAGACCAGACTTAAACAGGTCAGACCAGACTTTCATAGTTATATAAAATATAAAGAGATCAGACATTTATCAGTCCAAATGAGATCAGTTTAGACCAGACCAGACCAGACTTAAATAGACTATATCAGACAAGACCAGACATTTATCAGACCAAATGAGACCAGTTTAGACCAAACCAGAATTAAATAAACTATACCAGACCAGACCAGACTTAAACAGATCAAACCAGACCAGACTAGCAAATTAGAGTCCATAGCTCAAAGACGCTTCAACAGCCCAACCGCTTTTTTTTACTCCAGGGGGAGCTGGGGAGGCCTGGAGTAATCAGGACTGAAACTCACTCCATTGAACTTCGAACCCTTATGTGCCTAGCGGGTTTCGAACTCGATAACCTCATAACCAGCTGGGCTGGAATGCTTGGTTAGACACGGGCGGATGCTTGGACCAAACTCAACATATGTTGAAAATGAATGAATACCCTAAGAATATAATTATTTGGCTTCTTTGCTTTGTGATAACTTGGGTGCTAAAGAACAAATTAATTATTATTGTCATTATCATTATTATTGGAGTATTATTTTGTTTCCTTTTGTATAGTTATCTCTCAGCTCGAAAACATTTATTAAGATTCTTTTGTAAGTGCATACCATTTAGAGCATCTTCAAAGCTATAATGTGCACGGTGCACATGTGGCATGCGTCATAGTCACATAAATATTAGCAAATAAATAATCTTTCTCCTTATTTGAATGATTTTATACAATTTTGGTAAGTTTTTCCCTGCAATGTCAACAACAATGTCAACATCTAAATGGTCTCCTTGATATTGTGGAGAAAAACTTACCAAAATTATATAAAATCATTCAAATAAAGAGAGAAAGAATTTATTTACTAATATTTATGTGGTTATTTCTCATGCCACGTGTGTACCGTGCACATTTTATCATTGGAGATGCTCTTAGGTATCTTCACGTAGTAAATATTTTTTATCAGCACACAATTACTCACGTATCATGTATGACATTAATGATAATATTTAAAATATAAACGTAAACTAAATAAACAAAATACATGAAATTACATTTATAGAAAAAAAAATGGAGCGGCGGGGGGACAAATTAAATGGATAATCAAGGTGTGGTACTCAAAGTCAAATAAAGTTTTAAATTTTGTGATCTTGACGTACGGAATCATTCAATTGAAGCAATGTTTTCTTCTATACACAGTTGATATTTCATTATTTCGCCGTGGACGACATATAGTAGACGGATACCAACTTCAAATTTTGTTAGAGCAAGGGTACGTAAGTAGAGATGATGCCAACTGAATTATTCAAGATTTGGTTTGATCTCAATATTTTTACATGAATTAGTTTAGATTGAATTTCTTATACAAATCGATATTCTAATTATTGAAGTTTAACCTAATTTGGTGTGAATGTTTTTTATTATCTAATTTGGTCCGAATATTTTTTGTCTCGTATTTTTTATAGATCTTGAATGATGTGTATGTTTTCAGTCTTTAAACGAAAACTTTATGTAAATAATATAAACCTCTGTTCTAAAAATCTTTCTAGGCGCCCGACTAATCCCCGCTTAGACGCTAGGCGGTGGTCGGGCACCCCGATTCTCATCTAGGCGCTCCGACTAATTGGTTTGCCGTCTAGGTGAATTAGTCGGCCACCTATAGTGCCTAGTTGCCCGCCTAGAGCGCCTAATCGGCCGCCTAGGCCGTCTAGATTCGCCAAACATTAGTTTACTTTTAAATTTTAATTTTCTAAACGATATACGTACTTTAACTTTAGCCATGGATATAAAGAAATGAAGTTGTAAATTAAGATAGAGCTATATAGTTTGTATATATACCTAAATTTTATCATTATTTATATTTATAACATAATGAAGTTAAGTGATTAGTTGTCATATACTATGTATGATTAAAAGTGATAATTCTATCATTCATGTTTGTTAATGTATACGTATATATGTATTTTATACACACAAAAGTACAAAATTACTTATCATATTTATGCAAAAATACAGATAAAAATGCAATTTCTATGTTTCCGACTAGTCCCTGACTAGGCACCCGCCTAGCCGCCTAGGTGGTGCTAGGCGTTGTGCTGGCGCCTGACTAGCGTCTAGCGCCTTTTAGAACATTGATATAAACATCACGAAATTTTATCAAAAATCCACTCAAAAGCACTTCAAATATAGGCGGCCGGACAACGGATCTTCTCAGGTAATTTTGATAAGATCATTCCTCATTAAATAATCACATATACGAAATATATGATCAAAAATAGGTCAAAATATATTTTACTCCTCAAATATATCTTATTTGGTCCTATTAAAAATAATTTGATTAAAGTTTGTCAAAATATGAGTGAATAAGTCATATTTTGAGAATAAAACAATGATAATCTTATTTATGAACTTTATTTTTGTTTTAGTCCTTGTTTTAGGAATTCTCTCTTTATTGTTTGTGTTCCTTCTTGTCCCCCTATAACTAAATCCTGGATCCGCCTACTGATAATAATAGGAAAAAATACCTATCTATGAGTAAAACTCATCTCAATTCCCAATATATGAGTTGGTATGTTTTTTAACCACCGTATGACTACAAAAGGTTTTTAAAACATGGCATCCGTATGGTGAAGAATATTAAAAGACCAAAATGACCATAAAACAAATACACGTAGAGGGCCTCCAACTTCCCCTAAAGTTGCTGAATCTGGAATGAAAATAAATAATACACAACGGTTACCATAACTGTAGTATCATCTTAGGAAAAAAGACTTCTATGTCATATTATGGGAAAAGTTGGAACTTTTACTCACACGTCAGGTAAATTTCTCATAATAATATTACTGTAACGTTTGGTGCATTCATTATATTCACATCATCAATAATACTTCTTTCGTCTCACTAAATGTGTCTCATACAATATTTGGTAGTTTTTGTGCGACTCTAATTCATTCTTACTTTACTTTCAATTTATCAATTCATTATCAACCGCATATAACTCAACTTTTTTAAAAAACTGCACCACTCTTCTTTGTCACAATCTTAGGGGAGGCGGAGGTGGCATTACTTAAAGCTTGGTGCATTCATTATATTCACATCATCTTTGGGATTTCTTCCAAACTTGCAATCAAAACACAAATTTGTATTAGTATATTCACATCATATTAAAGCTTGGTGCATTCATTATATTCACATCATCTTTGGGGTTTCTTCCAAACTTGCAATCAAAACACAAATTTGTATTAGTATATTCACATCATATTTGGACTTTATCCGAACTTGAAATGATAATATTTTATCAATTAGTGTAGCCGGCCGACCTATCTTGCCTTGTAGATTGTTTCAATTCCATGATGACTATGATGATCAGGTTTATGCTCACTTTGATTATATGAAGATAGCTATGATGATATCATTTGTTGCTACCAATCCGTGACTCCAAAGACCGTGATCAAACCACAAGGTTGTCACATTGTTTGGTGGACGATTATTAGAATTCTTAGCCAACTTATAAGGCTCATATATTTGGTGGTGTTTACTCGTGCAATATTCATTGTTCAAACGCATCTTGAAAGAAATGATTGCATGTGATTCATTGTTTGCACCTAAAAGAGAAAGTAACAGTTACAGTAAGCTACACAAACATTTCCATACGTAACACCTCACTCGGCGCTCATCTAAGCAACAATGAATAAGTGTTGTATTCGTGTTTTAATTATTCAAATGTTATATATCGTTTTCATATTGCACAACGCTTTATGCCTATTGTTGTAGTATTGTACTAATTCAATGTTTTGATATTTGTAATTGTTTTAAATTTGCAATCAGTTGTTAATCTTCTGTTTTGAATTAGGATTTCAAAAAATAGTCGTTGGGTGGGACGTGGAACATTTGTTGTTTAAATTTTATTTATCTAACTCTAATAAATAGATTCATTCGTAAATAATATAATACACACATATTATACTTTCATAATATGAAGGGGGAAATTGGACCGAGATAGGCCGGAGCCTAGATGGGGACAGACCGGGATCAGCCCGGGACTAGAACTCTCGGGTACCGGTTCTACCTAGCTATCCCCTCACCAAGTATTGGCTGGAGCAGGTCCACCCCTATTCATATGATACATGGATATGACATGTTTTTTCATACTGCGGGTTCTAATATCGGCCTCAGCATGCTTGGAAGCTCACTCCTATTTAAAAAGTATAGAAGAATGAATATTATATTTTTAGTGGTTCGACTTCAATGTGAATATTGGATCACATATTTCATGTTTAAGAAATGGGAAAAAATACTCCGTACTAGCCATCGAATTTAAATGTGTATGTGTGCGTGTGCATAAGGGTGTATTAAATGTGCTTCCTTTTGTGCAGGTATTAGTTGGTGAGTTCTAGCGGCGATGTAATTAAGAGCATAGAAGTATATGTTAAGGACACGTCGACTTTGTCCATTGTTGGTACTTCACCACACTCGTCAGCTTTTCGAAGTAATAAAATGTCTTTTTAAGATCTTGAGTTACTCGTTTTGTCAGGTTGACCTTTTAGAAAAAGGAAACTCATATATTGACATGGTATTAGAGTCAAACCAATTCATAATCATATTGTGGACCCTTTATAAAAAAATGTCGTGATTATAGAAAAAGTATGACAAGGATGAACTGACGAAAAATGAATGATGACACACTCTAGAGAAAGTGTATGGTCATGAGGAGAATTGTTGAAGTCACACACCAGTAAAATATGAAGTAATAAAATGTTATATTAAGATTTTAGATTATCCCTCCTATCGGGTTGACCTTTTAGGATGAGACCTCGAGTTTTAACATGGTATCAAAGTCAAATTGATCCATAATGGAGTATCCTAAAAGTGAAAGGATGTTCTATCTGTTACGTTTTTACTTGGACTGAAATATGTTGGTATGATCTGGTCTGATATGGTAAATGTCTAGTCTTTCTGTATTTTATAGGTGTTGAAGTGTGGCATGGTCGGGTATAGTTTGTTAAAGTATGGCCTGATATGTTTAAATCTAATCTGTTCTAATCCGGTATGAAATTGAAATCAGTCCAAATAAAAACATTCTTATACGTGATATGTACATGTATTAATTAGTCATGGATGAAAGTTGATTGAGTTATTATAATATAATACGACATATACAATATCAGTCTCCCTCAGAAAAGGGTTGTTTTTATTTCAATGAACAAATTGCTAAGCTCCTTGTTCAATTTGGGGACCATTTTAATTTGTGATGAAAATTTTCCTTCAAAATTTATGAATAGTTGTTTTAATGTAAAATTTCAATTCAGGAGTCGTTTTAAATTTATTAGGCAATCTACTAAACGTTGTGTTTATCTCCTAGTGGGCCGCTCCTCATGGGGCCGTGAGGAGTTCCTCCCACTGACTCCACCCCGCACATTATAGAGTTTAAAAGATGTGGGGAGTCACATTGTTCAGAATAGTCAATCGTCATATCATTGTCTTATTTTATAATCATTTTTAATTGTATTTGTCTGAGTGCAAAAGTAACAAATTCATCAGCACCATTAAGGAATGCTTGTCGAAAATCTCTATTTTCATCATGTATATAGTACATCCAACTTCTTATTTATCTATACATGAAACCTGAATATATTTCACGTCTTATATTAGAAAAAAAAACTTCATTCCTACACTAACATTGATTACTTAAAGTTAATATATATTCCCCTACATACGTGAAATTAAACAATAATAAATGAATTAATCAACTGTAATGATACAATTATTTCTCGACATAAATATCTATTGTTTACAGAAAATGATTCATTATAACAAGTGTAATGCTTTAAATTACCTAATACTCTATTTAATTTAGTATGTACTATAGAAGAAATAATTGTTGAAATAAATTTATGTACATTATTTGGAACACACATTCGACTGGTTATAGAATACGGTGTTAGAGATTATTCTATGACGAACCATGCTTGAATGATTGTTACTTCCTCCATATTTAAAAGATCTCTATATTAGAGATTGGCACAATATTCAAGGGAGAAATAGTAGAGATAATGAATAGTGTAGAAAAAATAGAAAAGAAAGTGGAAAAGTAGGAAAGAGAAGATAAAAAGTAGAAAAAGTAAGGGTAATTGAGTACTTTTAAAGGAAAGTGTAGCAAACTTTTAAATACATCCCAAAACGGAAAATGTAGGAAACTTTTAAATGCGGAGGAAGTATTTATAACAAATCTCTGACTAATATCCGTGACACACATATGGTGTTTTTTACAGTATTTATATAGATATTTATTCAGATGTTAATCCAATTATAGGATGTAATTAGATATGCGTAAGTTCTTAAACTTGATCAGATTTCCTGTAGATATTTATTCAAGATTTTTTTATCTAATTCTGTAACCACTTGGAAATTTCAACATATATAATTAGTTTTTTTTTTGACCAACAGATATAATTAGTTAATCACTTTAAAGAAAGTTAATGCTATTTCTTTTATCTTGAACTTTAAGAAAGCGACGCCAAAAAATAGAAAAGGAAATTTCTTGACATTTCTTCTATTCCCAAGCTTTTTTCCATTATCCAAACGTACCCTAAATCTTTTTTCTGCAATTTAGCAAATGGAAATGGAGGTTATTAGTGAACATTATGGTGCGCTTAGCAACTGAGGTAAATTTCGTGGGTAACATCAGGTAAAAGAAAAAGGGACAAGAAAAGCATAACAAAAGCTCATTCGATTACCACCTTCCTATCTTTGGTTAAATACCATCGCCCATTATCTCTGTGTAAAAAAATAGAATGGAGAAGACAAAAATACAGTTCATAGATCACCAACAATCCCATGCATTGGGACAAATAGGATCTTTCCCCACATGCCATCCAAAGGGGACCTTAGACTCTCCGTTTGCCTGTTACATCTCAATTCAGTCCAAAACTGTAAGGACATGTTTACTTCACCGGTTATTAAACGGTGCTTATTAAGACCCGTGTTAATAAGCGGCGCATAAAATAAACAATGTTGTAAGACCGTGTTTACTTCAAACGGTTTAAAACACCGCTTAACATTAAAATGTCCAAAATAACCCTATACATATATATACACACAAACATTCATGAACACAAGTATATAATATAATATGTGTACCCATACCCCTAACCCCTTACCCACCCTACCTTACCCCGACCCCACCCACCGCCCACTACAAAAAAACAGGTCTCTTGTGTCGGTTTTCTAGCGTCCGTTTTTACAAACCGACATTAAAAACTCTCCTAACATCGATTTACAAAAGCATCGGCAACCACTTTTGCGTTTTGCATTGGAAGAGCCTAACGACGGTTATTTATGGTTTTACCAACGGTTATAAGAGACGTAAGATGCTAAATAAAAAAATGAAACTTAAGCGCACACTTCAGAATTAAAAAACAATAAACATAACCCTACGTATTTCTTATCTTTTCCATCGCCGACACCAGACTTCATCGCTCTCTCCTCCTGGTGAGGATTACCCTTCTACTCAACAGATCTACTTCACTCTCTTCTTCTTGGCAGACTTTTACAATCTACGTCGCACCCCTTCTTCTATTAAGCAACTGATGGGGCGACAACGACATAGCTTCATCCCCGCGAAGCAACGAACATCGTCTTCGGCGACCAGATGCTCAGTGACCCTGACGTTTTTGGGCATCCCGACGTTATATTTTCCTTTCGGTCCAACAAACACTCCTTATTTTAGGTATAAATTATTTCAAGTCTCTCTTTTCATGTCTTATTTAAGTATTTTTATGATTACACCTTTAATTTTCCCCTTTTGTATGGGATGTTTTCTCATTATTTTTTGAAATTGAATGAAATCTTATGTCTTAGGTGTTGTAGTTTTTCTTTTGCCTCTACTTTTGTTTTTCTATTGCTTGAATCTCGAAGTAGAGTCTCAATATTTAGAATTTCAGCATGACTTTAAACAACCAGTTGCCAAAGACCTAGGGCTGTTCCCTGGTTTTATAAAAATTCAATTTTGTCAGTTAAATCTTGCGGAATACCTATTGGATAGGTATGGAAATAGGGGTTGAGCTTGAACAAATGTTCAGGGCAAGGCTATTTAATAATGGTACCTTCTACATTTAATTTCCGGAAGTCTTTACTCTTTATATACTTCGTTTATAGTTAATATATGTTAACTACTTCTTGAGATAAAAAATTATTGTTTTAGTTGTTATAATAGAGAAAATGTAGGTGATATGCACATGGACACAATGTTTGTCTACCTTTTCATCTACTACAAGTATATTCTAATATCTAATTCCTTTGTATTCAGTTTTCCACATAAACAAGTGTGTATATGTCACTATGAATATGCTCCGACCACACAAGTAAATTATAAGTGTTTTCCTTTTAAATTTTTAGTTCACAAATCTCCTCTCTTTGATCAAACTAGAATCAGCCAAGGAGTAGGTCATTCAAGACCATCACCATTTGATATTTTTTAATCAAATTGCAGGAAGTCAAGGTGAGTTAGTTTATTCTACAATCAAATTTAAAACTCTTTTAGTGTTCTTATTTGTACAAATGTAAATAATGACCCAATCTTCACATTTAGTTGCAGAAAGATACTAGAGAATTCATTCAAAGATCGTGTTGTCCTCATGATCAAGAAGCTTGAGAAGGAGCAAGCTGAACGGGAATGCAAACAATCTCGAATTGATAGTGTATTCAAATGCATGCATATAACAACATTTGGGTTAGTTGCTCGCCACTTTTGATGCAGAATTTGATCCACACCCAAATATATGTTCTTTTTTTTGTAGAAGCTAGGTAAAGCAAAACTAAGTTTGATTTTATATGACTGATTTTATTTTGACTCAATCTGTTATATAATACTACGTACAATTTTTTCACGTGATGGGATGCCAACTGTTTCCAAAAATGTACCTAGTCAAAAGTTGTTTCTTAAGTAGAGTGCAAATCAACTTGAAAGAGTTTTGTGGAGAACAGAAGTTTACTTGTGAAAATGAGTGACCAGCAGTATGATAAAGACTTCATAGTACTAAAATGTTGAAGACGTACTTTCTGTTTAAGTAATCTTTTGTTGAGAATGAAGTGTCTTTTTTCATATTTCTTTTGGATGATAATGCAGTGTTTTGTCACAAGATAAGCTTATAAAGCTTATATAGTCACAATTAAATCAGAGAGCATCCCCTTCTCATTATGTGTGGATACTATCTATTTGATGATGAAATTTTATAGAGCTTATACTCTGTTTTGAAAGCTGTAGACTAGAAGATAACATACTTAAAATTGCAATACTTAATTTTCCAGAAAACAAGTTCATTGAGTGTCTATCGCAAGCAATAACACACCAAAGTTGACAACCATACCGCAAACAATAGCATACCAAAGATGTCTATCGCAAGCAATAGCACACCAAAGATCTTAAGGAGCAAGTCACCAAATGTTTCTATATATCATTTGTATTTCATATCAGTATGGATCTTTAATGAATTCTAGATCATTGAATTTTTATATTTTGATCAGTTTTATTGTTGAACTTGTGGGAGGCATCATTGTGTAGTATGACTATTGGTATCCATTTGGATTGAGTTCTGAACATGAACTTTATTGCATGTCATTTTAGTATTTGTATTATGTATTATTTCTATATTTTTAGATCATGAATCTGGATTATTATTTTTTTTTTGAAAAATATTTGTATTTAACGTCGGTTATAAATGACGCTAAATGCTATAATAACAAACCCGATAGGTTTTAGCAACGGTTATGACTGACACAGTTTCTAACATTATTAACTTACTTTGAACTTCTAGTATCGCCCAAAACCGACGGGAAATACTGTAGCAAATAGCGTCGGTTGTTCCGACGGTCTTGAAAACTGACGTAGGATTCTTCCCCACGGAGCAGTTGCCGAGGGTCTCAAAGACCGTCGCTGGATCAACTAACGAAGGTTTTAACCGACGTTAAATACAAAAACAACCGACGCTAAACGCATGTTTTTTTGTAGTGGCCTACCCCTACCCCCTACCCCTACCCTACCTACCTGACCCCACCCTACCTACCCGACCCTACCCCTACCCGACCCCACCCTAACATGTCCCCACCCTACCGCAACCCTACCCCCGACCCCATAGGCCCCTACCCCCATAGGCCCTTACCACATCGGCCCCACCCCGACCCCACCTTACCCTACCTTACCCCAACCCCGCCCCTACCCCTACCCAACCCACCCCCCTACCCCTACCCCACCACACCTACCCTGCCCCTAGCGCCTCTATCACATCGTCCCCACCCTGACCCCACCACCCTAGGTATAGTGGGGTAAGGGGTGGGGTAAGGGGTATAGGGTGGGGTGATTGAGGTCAGGTAGTGGTAGGGTGGGTCGGGTAGGTTGGGTAGGAGTCGGGTAGTGGTAGGGTGGGTTCGGGTAGGTAGGGTGGGGGTTGAGGCGGGGTAGGGTCGGATAGGGTAGGGTGGGGTCGGGTATGTGGGTAAGGGGTGGGGTAGGTAGGGTAAGGGTAGGTGTGTGGTCGGGTAAGTAGGGTAGGGGTGGGATTGGGTACGTAGGGTAGTGGTAGGGTGGGGTCGGGTAGGGGTGGGTTGGGTCAGGGTAGGGGTAGGGGTAAGGTGGGATCGGGTAGGGGGGGGTAAGGGTAGGGGTGGGGTCGGGGTAAGGGTAGGGTGGGGTAAGGGTAGGGTAGGGGGGTGTCTGGTAATGGGGTAGGGTAGGGGTAAGGTGGGGTACGTGTAGGGTGGGGTCGGACAGGTAAGGTAGGGGTAGGGTGGGGTCGGGGTAGGGGGGGGTCGGGTAGGTAGGGGTAGGGTCGGGGTAGGTAAGGGTAGGGTGGGGGGTCGGTTAGGTAGGGTAGGGGTGGGGTAAGGGTAGGGTGGGGTGGGGTCGTGGGTAGGGTGGGGTCAGGGTAGGTAGGGTAAGGGTAGGGTGGGGTCGGGGTAGGTGGGGTTGGGGTCGAGGTGGGGCAGGGATAACAATAGGTTAAGGGCAAGGGGTAAATTCGGAAACTGAAAAAGCTTAAAGTGCCGCTTAATTAATACATGGGGGGGTGGTAATTTAGGGATGGCAACGGGGCGGTTCGGGGTCGGGTATACCATTACCCGTACCCGCCCCGTTTGATAAAAAAATTCCCCGAAACCGCCCCGTTACCCGTCGGGTATTTTTTACCCGCGGGTAACGGTTTCCCCGCGGGTAACCGTTTTATTAAAAAATAATTTTTTTCCTTCATAGATCCTAAAATGATTATTAACTACTTATCACTGACCACCTAAATTAAAAAAAATTAAAATTAAATAGTACCACATATAAAGTTTTTTAAAACATGACAAAAAGTTACAATCGTTTGAATCTAATATTCACAAATTATATATGTCTAGATTCAAATTGAATCTCTTACCACATCAACATCAAAAGAGTAAGTCTTGTCTCGATAGTAAAAACTAAATATGAATCAAAAAAACATTTAACTTCCAAACATTCAATAAGCATACCCCCACCAACATTCAACATCTAAATTAATTTAAGAACAATAATGTATACAAGTAACATAATGAAAATGGGAAGTTTTTCCCCTAAAATACCTCTAATAAAAAAGATATGAACATAAATATGACTATAAGTTACCATGAGTAAGTTTTGTATTCACTACGACATAACATTTGAATAAAATTATAAACACTAAAGTTACTAGAGTCGCATTTTTGTCCACAACTTTTATTTTGATTAAAGATTTGGAATTATTTAAAAGGCACTTCTAATACTTTGATTTAGGTATTCTTGTAGTTACTGTTTTAGAAAAAAAAACATAATTTAAATTTTAAAACTTGATATAAATTAGAGCAACCAATCAAAATTAATCTAATCATCCAATACACCTTTACAAAATTATTAGCAATTACATAAATTAAAGCAAGCTAGAGTAATGTTTCGCAATATTTTGACTTTAAACTCATACGTGAGTTTTATGAAAGTTACTGGGTGAAAAACTAAGAGAGTCACAATGTGGAAATTGCGTAAAGAAAGTCACGAAAATCAAATAACCAATATGTGAAGAAAATAAATATTGTAGAGGTTTTTTTGAAGGAATATTATAGAAGTTAACAAAGGAAGGATGATGAATGATATTGAAAATTTAAAATCTAAAATAGTGAACTTTGAGCACCAACTCGATCATCAGAATTGCAAAGGATAGCCGATAAGTTGAATATTGTTTCAAAGTACTAGAGAGAATAAGTGTCATATACTAATGTATTAATATTCATATATACTTAATATATTAAATAATAAATACATAAACTATTAAAATATATAAGTTAATTGTGCGGGTCGGGTAATGGTGCGGGTAACCGTATCCAAATTAAACGGGGCGGGTAACGGGGCGGGTAACGGGGCGGGTAGGTATAAACCCATAACCGCCCCATTACCCGTTTACATAAATCGGGTATTCCCCGCCCCGTACCCGTTACCCAGTCAAAACGGTTTTCCCCATTTTGACCGGTTCGGTTCGGTGCGGGTATCCATCGGGTCGGGTTAAATTGCCATCCCTAGGTGGTATGCTTAATAAGCGGCACTTTAAGCACCTCTTTCGGTTAGTAAGCGGCTTTTTAAGCAGTGTGCGTGTTTACTTCACCTGTCTTACTAACCTAACTGTGACTTTAGCAGTGAAGTAAACACCTCCTAAAAGTGGGGAACCGGTTTAATTCTTTACCCTCCCAGTCGAGTCCGGTTTCAGGATTGGGTCCACCCTAGAGTTCCTTACATCCATCTCTCAGTCCTGTCCCGTTGGTTGCTTCTTATTTCAAAAAATGTTGGCAGTTGCAATCTAGTCATGGATGCTATGTTCCTACAATCCATCACCATCACCACAAAAAGTTCCCACAATGAGACTCTAGGGAAGAGAAAATTTAAGCCAAGTTCCCTATTTTTTTCCCTGGCAAGAATATGGCTTCAAACCCCGTATATAATACGGAGTAATAGGGAAAATAACATCTCAATTCAATGTCACGGTCTGGATTAGGGCTAAGAACTAGCAGATGACCTCAAAAGGTTAATAATTAAGTCCATTGAAAAGGATGACCATCATGCCCGCTTTGTCCGCCTTCCTACTTTGAGAGCAAGCTCTGTATCAATCTTCAGGGAAATGTCAAGCGCCTTCACAGAATGCGTCAGTGCTCCACTGAAAAATAGTACGTCATAAATAGTACATATCAATATAGTATGGCATAAAAGGTCTCCCATCACATAATCTTCATTGGAGAGGAGAAAATAATTCATAGCCACTGTCCCACACCCCCAGTAAAGGCTAAAGACATAACCACCATAAGGAGTATGATGATTGTAACATAAATACATTCAGCTGTTTAGCCTCTTTCAATCAAGCATGACATGTAAAGTTTAGACAGCAATGAATGTTCAAATATTTGACGCAAAGGTTGGTATGTGGCCGTAAATTAACTGGTAAAGGATAGTAAGCACTTAGGGTTCGATGGAGTATGGGCTACCCACTTTATCATATACGCTTGAAGAAAGTTTGATGCCAATTTCATCATCACCAGCTCACCTCAATCCCATATAGTAAACATTATAAATTCATGCAAAAAAATCACACATAGTCACATAGTGACTAAGTTTTACACCAGATGTTGCAACCTTCTTATGATGGAATAATGAAATAATTTTAAATCATCACCATAGGTTATTTCCACATGCATGGAAGAAACCATGAGACAACAGATGCGTTGTTACAGTCATGCACTCGTGCTCTATTACAAGATTGATATTTAAAAAACCAACATGCAAAACATGGAACGTAAGTACATGCTGATATAAAACCTGAATAAAGAATCTACTTTTTTTTATTATATCATGTGTGCCATGATGAGCATGTCAATTGTCTAAATTATCAATCTTGTACTAAGACTTGTGACTATATCAATTATACCAACTCATCCCTGGCTTGTGCTATTTTCTATGCAAGTGGAAAGTACATGGGCTGATTGACCGCTTCTGGAATTTCATCTCCTATTCCTTTGTGAGGGAAGGGCATCCGGTGCAAATTCTTTTTGCACGACTTTATACAGTTAAACTAATTTTAGACAATTAATTAACACTAAACTTTACGAGGCCAATTCCAAAGTAGTAGGGATTAAAAACCAGAATGGTGAGTGCTGACTGGACTGGTCAAGCTATTAGTTTACTAGTCGGGTCAGACCAGTAGTCGATATGGTAAAGCCGGTTTAATTTTACTAGCATCTAAAGATATGTCATGGATGCACATAGTACTAGATAATCATTGAAAACGAGGATGATATTCTTAATGACCTGGATATATAAGTGACACCAGTTTGCCCAATCAAATGCACTGTCTGAAGTGTAACATTTCCAGAAGCCTGCCACAACATAGCAGGAATGAGAATGTAAGAGGAACACCATTTGGAGAGTACTTCAAGTTTAAAATGAATGCTCCAAAAAAGGCAAGTAGATGTTTAAGATTTTGGTCAAAATATTAGCACTGAACATGACATCTTTTGACAGACTTTAGATGAGAATTATTTATAGAAATGTTCATTAAAAGGACACTGAACGACCGCAAACTTTCAATTTCAGATTTCCACTTTTGGTCACTGACTTTCCTTCTGTTTACATATAGTGCCGGTTACAGATCTCTTGCATCTTTTGGTCCTCATCATACTTCCTGTTGATTTGCCAGATAAAGTGACCAGAGGTACCAAAAGAGACAAGAACTCGATAGCCCTGTACCAAAAGTGGAAAAAGGTGAAATTCTGGACCACAAGCAGGAATGGCCAAGTATATATTGGCAGAACTGGATTTATAAGGCATCACCAGCGACATGGTAACTCTAGGGCATATTTGGTACTTGGCACAGAACGAGGTTAAAACTTTCAAATTGGCAAAGTAGAGATAATACCTCGGTCTCAAATCTCCCATTGATCAAACTAACAGCCTTCTTGAGCATCGAGACATCAACATCTCCATTAGGAAGCGGAACGACCATATTGTCCAACATTAATCTACTCAATGATGTCTTTGGTGTTCTGGATGCATATTGTAGCACCTCGTCTACTTCTTCAAGTGTTCTTGTTTCAATCTGTTATTAGATAACAAATCATCAAATAACCAACCAATTGAAGAGACATAGAGAACTACAACTGAGAACAAACTTAAAAACAAACTTGGTTTACAGGCAACACAGATCATTTCGTTTTATATTAAGTTGTGCAGAGCGAAATCAGGAAAAGCTTCACGGAGTGCAATGAATTTGACAAAAATACCCTTTAAGTGATGGTAGTGACTGTTATTCTATTAAAGGGTAACTGTGGCAATCCAGACCTTTTGCCGAGTCTTTTTCTACCAATATGCTTACTCCAATCTATATCCTTTCTTGGCAATATGAACCACATGAGAGAATTGAGAAACTATGGAGTTTTAAAAGTCCACAATTGTGGAATGAAGATAGTCCCATCTTACCGACGAGTGAAATGTGGGTAACTACCAATTTAGGAAAGGTGACCTTTAACTGAGATCTTTATGTAGCAAGTTTATTCTTATAAATGATCATTCAACCTGCCACACAAATAAAACCTTACTTCTTTCAAGAAGGAAATAAAGAAAAGTGAAAAGAAGGGTACCTCAACCCCCATTTGAAGGTTATTTTGGTCCAGATACATGTCAACAGATTTTAAAGCTTCATTAACACCTCCTGCTGCTGATATATGATTGTCTTTTATCATCACCATATCAAACAAACCCATTCTATGATTTTGGCCACCGCCAATTAATACCTGTCCTCAAAAAAGTCGAGGCGCAAAAATATGTGAAAACCATTTCGTGAAAGAAACCATAGACAAGCAGATCATAAATGGTAATAGACAACATTTGTACCGCCCACTTATCGATTAAACGCAAACAAGGAGCAGTTTTTCTTGTCTCCAAGATAGATGCAGGACGTGCAGCATCTGCCATTGCCTACAAACACAAGCATCAAAGGTAAATCATTTCTACATGATGAATATTAAGAAAAAACAGACACCCAAAATAGGTATAGATGGAGGGTTTTGGAGGGGTCAAGTTAAGGCTTGAAGGGTCGAGTCTCTATCTTGATATCTACTTCAGGTTTTATAAAAACTGAAGGCTTAACATAATATGTGATCGCATAGCAATGCAATCACCATTTATTTGTTTTCTAGAAACACTACAGAGTTTTGATCTTGAAATAGACTAAGCCCTACAATGCCATATAAGTTGAAATGTTCAGAGGTAATCCGACTTAACTTTTTGATTTGTAATCATGATCAATGAATACATGTATGTCTCAGACAAAGGAATCTGTTGTGGATCAGTGAATGACCCATGAGGTTATTCTTGGTTCACGAAGCTAGCCCCATTTATTTGAGGTTCACATAGAAAACCTTTTCAAGAAAATATTTCCCTATAAACAAACAGAGCCTAAAAGAGTAAAAGACTAAGTAAGAAATTGCACAAAAGCTTCAACGTAAGGATAGACTTTCGAAAAATATGGAATTCGGTGTCCCATCACCCGTGTTTTGTAATTTGTATCTCAATAACACCAAACAGTGGTTAATTAGAATTTTAGAATTAGATGAAGTTTTAAAATAACATTTATAAAAAGGGAAAACTAAATCATTCTCAAATTAATGAAATGTGACTTACATTAATTTAAACACACCTTAGTCAGTGTAGCGATTCCACTCATTCTCTGCATAAAATTAAGTGCAACCCTTTCCGCAACAATGATGCTATACGCCTTTCCTGAATATGTTTGAGGAGAATCAAATGCTAAAAATCATAATTATTTGACTCTTACAAGATATATGTGTGTGTGTAGTTCCAATTTATAGTTTACCATGCACTTTGCCAAATTGTAGGCCTTTATTCACTTCATCGCCATCCTTTATAGACCACACCACCTGTTGTCGAAACATGCTTAGAAACACTCTATTCATCGCAATTGACTCCTTCCATTAGAAGGAAATTTTCAGTACCCATTCGTTAGGCAATTATTCAACTTATCTACCAGAATTTTTACCAAGCACAAACTTATTTCACTTGGCCAGCTGAATGTGATGATAAGTAGTGTAACAGTTACATATTTGGATAAAATGGTTAAAATTACATCGCAATGGCTAATCAACCTTCATTTTCATATTTTACTGTAAATAATTATTTTAGATGAAAATTCTGCCAATCATTCACAATTTTAGCAGATTCAGCCATTGTAAGCTACACCAAACGGGCCCTTGCTGTCCTCAAATGTGCAATACCTGCAATGTAGGGTCAACTTCACTGAATACCATTTCAGCAAGCGCAATCCCCGCTATGATCCCATCCTCCTTAGCCAGAAAGTGAGCTTCCGCCTCCACATCAGCCGGAATCGTTGCTTTACAAGTCACATCTCCTGTGTGTCATCATAACACATTGTATCGAAATATATAATAACAATGGCTTGATTCTAAAAAATGGGTCTGGTTTCAATGACCAAAACTCAAACTTCGCTACTTGAGAGGTTAGTTTTATCATGTAGTTATTTGCTGTTTTACTATCAAATAATATATATAGTATTTACCACTTTAAAAATGTAATGTGGGCATGCCAACAATATCTACGACTCGCAACTAATTATTCAAACTTACATCAACAGTTAATTATTCACATTTATCAAAACATTAAATTAAGCATCATGCAGATGTATGGCCTCATATAACCAAGGATTGAAATATCACCGATATTGATCTATATTTTCTTCTTGAGAGGTCTGGATACCGAAAGAGGAACTTTCATTATTTTCCCTATTATTTTTTAATTTATATAGATGTTGATATGGATGATATCTATCAAAGTATCAATAAGTTAAAAAATATCCAAAAGTTATTAGAAGATTTGAGCATTTTTACTCTTGATGATTAATCAAATACATACAGAGACATAATTATACTAACATAGTTTGTGTGTGTCTGTAAGGGTCAGTTTGGATGGAGCATTTTGAACAGGAAGCTTTGGGAGGGCTTATGTGGACATCTTGGGGCCGGACATACCAGTAACGCAAGCAGGACCCACGAGCTAGAATGAGTGAAGACGGCCCATGAGCTAGAACGAGCGAAGGCGGCCCACAGAAGAAAGACAATCAAAGTGGCTGATTGGAAAGCAATTTTATTTAATTCTACTTTTCGGCATGTTACCTTATTCTAGTTAGATGGCTTTAATTAAGTTGTTTTAGAATTACAACTCTATGTTGCCTTTTCATCTAGGACTCTTGTAATAGAGAAAACGGGGGGGGGGGGGGGGGGTCGTTGACTGCATTATAAACTCCAGTAGTTTTTGAAGAATTATTTCTCAGGTGTATCGACTAGGTTGGACACTAGATCAATTTCAACTTTCAGATAAACTTTTTTTTATTTTCATTCCACTCTCCTTCAGCGGAAATAGATTCAAAAGGCTCTATGGGCCAATCCTCCCTACCATTTCTTAGTTCCTCATGTGCACGAGATCCTCCTTGCATGTCTTTAACAAAGGCTTAGGGTATATCTTGATTAATGGCATGTTTCTAGCAGTGAAAAAGACTCAAAAGAGTTATTGAAATGTTAAATGATCACCTATTGTGCTATTACTTCAATTCTCAAATACATTTATGATATAGACTTAGTCCTCCATAACTTACATCCAAACTGCCCCTAACAGGAATGGTACCTTAATACCTTTATCCCCAGCATCTTCAGAAAGGGCAAGTTGAATAACCCCCTTCAAATCATATGTAGGGTGAGCAGGTGGTTTCACTGCCATACACTCAACAGCTCTTCCAATATTATTGTTTGTGCCAAATCCCAACATTTTTGCAACCAATCTGCAATTTTGTGTTTTTCAACAAGAAAACCAAATTCTTAAATTTCCCTAATTGAGGATTAGGGTTCATGCAGTTAAAAGTATGAAACATGAGCGTAAGGCATAATATTTCAAAGAAGGATTGAAAACAAACCTTGGAGAGGTTTTTGGATGAAGGTAGCTTGACAAAGGACGATAAGGAGGAGCTCTGATCATCATAAAGATGGATTGCAATGAAAACGCTGCACTTCTACTTTTCCGTTAATCCTTTAATTCACACAAAGAATATAAGTAAATATTTACGACCCCGTTTGAATAGGTTTAACAAAATGACATCTGCTGAGTTTCCTGAAAGTATTTGTGTTTGGTAACCGAATTAAGTGGGTTTTTGGAATCGATTCTAATGAGTTTCCTGCAGTTTCACCCAGAAGTTAGGGATGATATTCATAAAAAATTAAAGAAATCAAGATACATTAGAAATAACTACATAATCCGTATATATGATTAAAATTAAAATTATGATTGTTTACAAAAAGCAAGTAATTAAAGTAATAATGAAATTTTAGTAACTCATGTTCAATTTTTAAATGAGACTACGGATGTTTTCTTTTGGACTGAAATTTGCTGGTCTGGTCTGGTCTGGTCTGTTTAAGTCTGGTCTGGTCTGGTCTGGTCTGTTTAAGTCTGGTCTGGTCTGGTCTGGTCTGAACTGGTCTGGTCTGGTCTGGTAAACGTCTGGTCTCTGTGTATTTTATAACTACGGAAGTCTGGTCTGGTCTGGTCTGGTCTGTTTAAGTCTGGTCTGGTCTGGTCTGGTCTGTTTAAGTCTGGTCTGGTCTGGTCTGATCTGTTTAAGTCTGGTCTGGTCTGGTCTGGGACTGAAAACAGTCCAAAAGAAAACATCCTACCTTGTAGTAAGTATTAGTTATATTTATGTAAATGAATTTTATTTTAGTAATATTTTTGAAAAAAATCAATACATTACCACGTGAAGCTATACACATATTGAATAATTTTGAGTAAATATTACCCATTTTGGAACATTTCTTTTGTACACGTTTGGACACATATATACTTCCTATTTTACTCGTAAACACAAACAATTTGTCTAAAAATGTTAAATGTTGAAACTTACATGTCTACAAAGAGAACTTAGCCGTGTACACACGCCCAGGCTGGTTGACATGTTTAGAGCATCTCCAATGCTAAAACGTTAACAGTGCATACGTGGCATGAAAAATAACCAAATAAAAAACAATAAGTAGAATATCGTTCTCCTTATTTGAAGGATCTTACATCATTTTGGTATGTTTTTCTACACAATGTCTAGATGTAGACATTGTAGTTGACATTGCAGACAAAAATTTACCAAAAACACATAAGATCGTGGAAAGAAGGAGAGAAAATGTCATAAATCTATCTCTCTCATGTCACATGTGTACCGTGCACATTGTAGCATTGGAGATGCTTTTAGATAGTTTTTTTTTAATTAAACTCGATTTTTCTGGTTTAGTAGATGTATAACACTAATACATATTGGTATTTTACAATTGTCGAAATTTGATTTGATCTAATCTTATCTCGCCTGGACTGAAACTAATCCTATTAAAAATATTCTTCTTTAAAATCATTACATAAATATGATCAAAATAAAGGTGGTTTACAAATTTATGACTACCTACCAGAGTAGTAATGAAATCATAGTAATTCATGTTCAAGTTTTGAACTTAAGTTACCATAACACTACGTTGTAGTAATGAATAGTCATATTTATGTAAATAAATTTTATTTTAGTAATATTCTTGTAAAAACCCTTTCTTATTTTCCAATATTATGCTTTGTATTTCTTTTTTGCCTAAATAAATCTGATCAAATTAGTATTTTCTATTTATTCTGATCAAACACCGTTTATCTTTTTGTGATATATATAATCACAAAAAAGGTGTGTGGTGTCGTCATGCGCCAGGTGGATTGGGTGCCGGCATGCACTGGTTTTCCTTTCAGAGTCTTCGTTTTCATTCTCTCCTTGCTTGAGAGTTTTATTGTTGTGCGTCGATAGTTCTACTGCATTAGGCGCTTGGGTGGGACGAGTTTTCTCTCTAGGGCTTCGACTATCCCTTGGTCGCTGGTTTGCGGATTTACTGTCATGGCTCGAGGAGATCGGCGCTATGGTCGAGATTCAAGGATGCGGCGTTGCTGTCGTCGTTGGAGAAGATCGGCGCCGCCTATCCGTTTACTCTGGTCGCACGGAGCAGGGATGAGTTTGGTTATGCATGGACAGAGGATTGATGCATGGTCTTTGGCAGCCAAAGGCCATGGATGATCAATTAGCATGGTACCGGTGGTACGACCTCCTCCTGAACCACCACCATGGGATGTACGAGGTGCTAGAGTTCGTGAAAGTTTTTCTTGTAGTTTTTATATGTTTGTTATTTGTTTTCTTGTGTCCATTTTTGTTGTTGGTTTTGACAGTTTGTTTGAGTTTTTTGTCTCTCTTTATGTCATTGGGTATGGTTGGATCTATGGGAACAAGTTTGGTTGTGACAAGCTCACTACATGGTTAGCGATTCGTGTTGCTCTCTTAGGGGTGACCGTCTCAAAGTCTCATCATAGGGTTACAGTCGTAGTTGTTGGAGTTTCAGTTGGTGTCAGTTTTATTTTCCCTTTACTTGATGTAATGATCCTGAATCTTTTGATATGAATAGAGACCTGTTTTGATGAAAAAAACACCGTTTATCTTTTCTTTGTCCTACTCACTATCCCAAATTCGGAAACTCCCGAAACATCCTCTCCTTTCCCTTCTCGTGTATCTCCTTTCCCTTCTCGTGTATCTCCTTTCATCATGTTCCCTTGTACCTAATCTCCCCTACCATCCCGTGTAGTCAACCCCTCCCCCTTTCTCTGTTCTCAACTAACTCTCGAGCAAATTGATCTCCCTCCGCCCTCCCTCATTTTATGGAATAATTCCTACTTGCCCGTAGGCAATTCACGTAGTCACATGGGTGAAATTTTGGAACAATGTGAGAATAAGTGACTGGCTTGAGACTGCTTGTGACTAGTAGGCACTGGCTTGGACTCTGTGTTTAGCAGAGTTACTACAATTAACAACCTCGCTATGTGGAGTCATAGCTTAGGTGGCCTGAGGTTGGGGAATCAACCATGGTCAGGTCAATGTTGGTTTGTTCTGAAATTTGGCTTGGTTATGCTTCTCACATTCATACATAGGGGTGGGCATGGTTGATTAACCGTAGTTTGGTTAACCGATTTGCGATTAACCGAGATTCCGGTTTATGTATGTATAATATCATTAACCATACCACAATAATGGTTAACCGAGCAATATTTAACCACGATATTGGTTAACTAGGGTCTGGAATATAGCTACATTAGCATATGAGGGATCTATAGAGTAACAATAGGGCATGTTTGGTAACATGAAATTGGATGAATTGATTGAATCTATAGATTTAATTATGAAAGAACAAAATAATGATTGAGATTATCAATGATTGACAATAGTCCAAAGAACAAAAATGGCTTAGCTACCCTTTCTCTGGGGAAAAAATCACTCTATTACAAAATGAAGAAAGAAAAAAAAAGCTTAGCTAGTCTAATTACTCTAATACAGCAGTACACATTACAATATGAAGAAAGAAAAAATTAATTAAATTTTCAATTAATTAAGCTCTTTTCTTGTTCATGCTATCAACTAGATGCCGCATTTGAAATCTCCAGAACATAAAGTAAACCAAACCCAAACCAATAAGCACAAAAATCCAAACGTTATCTTCACTGGTTTCCTTCGCCGACTCTATCTCCGTTATCCCGAACTCACCCCTCTCTGCATTTACCGTCATGCCCTCATGGATATGACCGTATAACACATATACCCTGCCTTCCTCCCCCACCGTCACTGCGGAAGCGAATCGCTCTTCTACGAGGGCAGTTTCGTCATATACCGCTCCCTCCATCCAGCTGTCGTGGCTCTTCAGGAAATACATCTTCTGGCGGCTCACGACCACCACCACGCCGTCGCGTCTGGAGGCGATCCCGCCGGCCGCCGTCAGGACCTGGTTCAGAAGAACGGCCTTCGCCCTGCCGGTGTCCACGTCGACTTTGAAGAGCTTCCCGGTGTTTGATTGGACCACGAGGAGATACCCTTTGGAGTTGTAAACGATGCCGTTTAAGCCGCAATTGTTACAGTCAACCACACGGTCAACTGATTCGAACGCTTTCGATCTGGAGAGCACGGAAGCTTCGCCGTCGATGTTCACTTTCCAGATGAGATCTCTCCCGGAGTCGGTGACGTACGCGTTGCCGGAAAAATCGGTTGTCACGTCGCTCGCAACGGATGAGGGTTCGGAGGATTGCGGATCATCGGTGACGGAGGCGATGGGGTTATTGCCGTCCTCGTCGATTAGAGGCGTGAGGAAGAGGCGGCGGAGGGAGATGAGGTCGTAGGCGGCGAGGGCGTTGAAGGGTTCGGTAGAGGCAGAGGACGGAGGGCAATGAACGACGGCGAGGATGCGGTAGTGGATGCGGTCTAGGGCAATGCCCCGGATCGACGAATTTGGGGGGAGCGAGGCGTCGGAGATTAGGGTTTCAGAGACGCCGGCGTCGGAGACGGAGACAAGCTTTGGGTAGCGAAGAGATCCGAGGATAAAGTGCTGGGACTTTGGATCCCACGTGAAGGATTCCGGGAAGAGATTCTCCGATCGGAAGTTGATGAGATGGGGCCTCCGGCAGGCTGCAGGACCTACAAGGAGGAGGATACAGCAGAGAATACCAACTACTGATGTTTGTCTACACATCCTTCGGGTTTCTGGTTGAATAGAAATTTCCAATTATTATATATACTGAATAATTTGCTCAAACAAAAAAGTACTGAATAGACAGAATAGTTACTACCGAATTTGTAAGAATGTTTCTCTACGATATTATAAAGCTGAATGTAGGTAAGGGCAGATTGGGTATGAAAAATGTGTTGGTAGTAATCATAAGCTAATGCAAACTTGTACTTTGAACTAAAATTATTGTACCTTAGTTTGTCAAACATTTTAATACCGGATGGACCATCAAACCCCGTTAGTTGGAATCGTTAAATACTACGTACGGTGCATCATTTTTTTTTTGGCGTAGTTGATGTTCAAATTAATATCAAATACTCCACGCTTGTATGTTCCTTGCTCTTATAGTCTTATGTTAGTTAGTGGGAGTGAGATTTAATTGGATTTTAATTCACAATTATCTGTTACTACCTATATTTTTGCTCCCAACCTTTAACAAGGCATTATGTACAATGCATACTTTAAAAATGATTTCTAATAATATCAACTATTCAAATATATAATAAAATAATATGGAGTCATTTTTTGACAAGAAATTCGGTCATTTAAAACATAAAAAACTTATCAAACCATCATATAAATGATATTTGTCAATAGGGCCACTTATTTAATACTTTGATATTTGTTTTTGATTAATTAAATGATTGAATTTTTAGTAAAGTTTTCTATATAACTGTTGTTATATATTCAGATAGTTGTACTCTTAAAAATTATATCCAAAGTTCGTATTATTTGCTTGGTTCATTGAAGATAATTTGTATTATTTAAAGTTTTATAAGCACCATAAAAATATTTACTTTGTTTATGAGTGAATCTTACATTTTCTTGATCTTTATTTACGGTACCTTTCATTCCTATCTCGTATATTATCATGTCAAGGTCTTATATTACATCGAATGTGAATCATCTATATAAATATGTACTAGAATTTTGTCACGGTGTTAATGATATTGTAGTACTTTTTTATGAAATTAGGAAAATAGGGTCTATCCCATATACGCATTTGGATCTTTTTACTTTATTTTTGAGCCTCTTTAATGAAAATATTAAGTACTCTATGTTTAAGTTGATACAAAAGTTAATGTGTCAAATACTAAAAATAATCATATCAAATCCACATAAAATGTGCATATTTTCAAGAGAAGAATCATTGGGCATTTTATACATCCGCGCATCGCGCGTGTAGTAAACTAGTTTACTACATACGGAGTACTAAAACGTTTAATGCACCAAACCCCTGTGATTTGGAAATTCGGTCAATTAGTCCTCTGTTATTTAAAAAATGCGTCAAACCCCCCTGTGTTTTAATTAATCATGCGCCAAATCCCTTATGTGAACAAATTCAATTGTCAAATAAAAGAAAAATGATTAACATTTTTGTATGATTCAGAGATTTTGACATATTTATTTGCATATTCAATCAAAATATTAGGAAAAGTGATTTTCAAATCGTTAAATTTATTCATAAAGGGGGTTCTGTGAATGATTAATTAAAACACAAGGGTGTTTGACGCATTTTTTAAATCACAGGGGTTAATACGCCGAATTTCCAAATCACATGGGGGTTTGGTGCATTATAAAGTTATTACTACCGAATTTTCAATGAAGTTATAAAATACTTCCTCCCTGACTTATAAAATACTACCTAGGTAGATTAAGAATAGTGAAAGAGAATATCAATTATTGAGGGTATGATGGAAGATAATGAATTATGTGATAGAATGTAGGATAGATCCCAAAAAAAATTGTAATGGTATATTATTTTTAGAATTATTGAGGGTATGATGAGAAGATTTGAATATGGAAAGTTTTTTTTGTTACAGACGAAAAAGGAAAGTGAGAAATTTTTTTGTTACGGAGGGAGCAATTGAGATGGATTTCATACATGTAACATTCTCATTGGGAGAGCTTTTAATGCTTTTTAATCAATTCTTTCTCTCTCTACGGTTACCTCTCTCGGCCGCCACTAATGTAGTATAGATTTCTTCCTGTTTTTTCGTCTCGGAAGAAGAACGGTGTGGGTTCCATAGGGGCTCGCGGTCGTCAGTCGCAGACAACGAGGTTTGCTGCGGAGAAGTTCGAGCAGCGGTTGTCGGTCGCGGTTTGGCATCGGTGTCGGCAGGGGTTTGCTTAGCATCTTTACTTTCGTTTCAATTTATGGAAGAGGTGTTGGATCAATACACAAGGATGGCTATAGGAGAAGAAAATAGTAATTTGAACTTTGATGGTGAGGAAGACGACGACCTTGATTCAACCACAAAGGGGGCTGAATTTACGGTGGTGGGGGTGGTCCTCATGGATCGGAAAATCAGGATTCAGGCTGTAAAAGATCTGTTTGCTTCAATTTGGCGACCAGGCAAAGGTATGTCAGTCCAAGAGATCGACAATAAGAGATATTTGTTTACTTTTTATCATGTCGTGGATATGAATCGTGTTCTAGAAGATGGTCCTTGGTTGTTTGAGAAGAATTTATTACTGCTTAAAGTGGTTGGTCTTGATGATATCCCCCATATGATGAATTTGTTTGAGACAGAGTTTTGGGTGCAAGTGCACAATGTTCCCTATAGCTTTATGAATATAGGTACTGCTAAAGAGTAGTGAGAAACTATATTGGAGAATTTATTAGGTTTGATGAGAGTCACTTTAAAGAAAAATGAGAATCTTATTTAAGGATTATGGTAAGGTTGGATGTGAGGAAGCCCCTAAAGAAGGGATCTACCCTTACGAGAGTGTGTATTGGACACTGAGTGGATTTTAAATACGAAAAACTATCTAACTTCTGTTTCATTTATGGGGTGATTGGGCATTCTGAGAAATTATGTCCCTTGAAATATGAGGACAATTTAGTATTGGAAAAATCATTTGGGGTAGAGCTTCGAGCAGGGGGGGAGACTAGCCCCACAAAGGGTAATAAGTGGTTAGTGGAAAAACCGTCACGTCAAAGGCAACAGAGGAGGACAGATCAAGGGGGTGAGGGTACTGGGGGCAAGGGAAGGATAGAGGCTATAACTGGTACATAAAATAGTGTCTCCAAAGAAGAAGGGAGTGGAAGCGCTGAAGTAGTACTAGTGAACAATAAATGCAGAAGAATATTGAAGGAACAAGCACAAGAGGACACAACATGTTATGAGATGACTCTTGATAAAGCAAAAAACGGGTAGGTGGCGGGTCTGGGCTTCTAGACCCCGCCGGTCATGCGAGGAATGCTGATGCTGAAGAAGACAAAATTTGGCTTTTATTTTATTGTTGTTTCAAATTTTAATTTCTACGCCAAGATTGTTTTGTTTGCTTTGGTACTGTAAGACTTTTGCATTAGGAGTGAGTGATGAGAGTTCTGCGGTAATCATCATTGGCTCAATTATGCCCAATTTAGGATCATCGAGTTATATTGCTTTGTCAAAGGTGGTTAACTCTGCGTCTGGCCCAAGGGCGGATGGTTATTTGTGGTTCTTTTGTTATTTCAACCAATATCTGAATGCTATGATATCAATCTAAGCCCCCTTCTTCCAAAAAAATGAAGTTATAAAATAATATTGAGAACAGGGTCAAATGACAGTTTGTCACACCATGAGCATCATGCTCCTGTACTAAAAAAGACACTGCTTGAAGCATGCTACTCCCACACGAAAAAATCGCATGTTATTGTTCACATGAGTGAACAGTAACCTTTGTTTTTGTTTTTTCATTGTCCAGATGTAGAATGATGTAACTCGTGTGTAATGAAATGTAGCTCACGCTAATAAAAAATGTAATTGTAGGCAGGTCGAAATGTAATTTGTCTAATAAGGATACTAAGAAATA